>OX419183.1:12400000-14800000 GCA_948465475.1 Thalpophila matura
ACATAACTTTTGATTATTATTGTCGCTAAAATAAATTCAAGCGACCTCTGGCTATTTTTTTTAACTTCAGTGATCTCTCTAGTCTGGGAGTTGTAAAGTATTAAGCTCGCTAGAGTAATATTGTTCTGTGGTATTAAGTCGCGTCTCCTGCGACGTGTTTTCGTGTTCGACGAACATCGAACAGTGAACGAGAAAGGGGCGGGGTCTACGTTTTTGAGTGTTTTTATTCGTCAAAACACGTAGACTACGCCGTACACGTAGACGACAAGTTCCTATGAGCATACAGGAGGCTATTCCATCTAGTGGTATCCACCAGCTTAGCATGAACAGGAAGACTTCACGTAGGGTATGCATATGGGTTCCCTACTTGTTTTCGAAAGTTGATGATTCGATTTTTATTATATCGAACACGGTGTGTCGATAATTCAGTTGTACGATGTTTTATTCCGTCGATGCGTTATTGGTGCGATGTAACGTTTGTGCGAAAAATCCTGTTACGAAAAACCCTACAACGATTGCTCATTTGTTCGGGAAAGTATGTAGGTTTGAAAAGCCTACTGTTGTCCGTGACATTTAATTTTTTGACTTACAAGGGGGAGGGAGGTGGTCGACGGAGCCCCGCTACGCGGGGCTCCTATTTCCGTGTGCAAGGTTAAAAGTAACCTAAACGAAGGGGTTGACGGTGGCTTCGTTCGCTCGCTTTGCTCGCTCACTGAAGCCCCCGTCAACCCCTTCGAACCTAAATTGTCCGTGTCGGGGTGTCACCTACATACTTTCGAACTAATAAATTACCGAACAAATGAGCAATCGTTGTAGGGTTTTTCGTAACAGGATTTTTCGCACAAACGTTACATCGCACCAATAAAGCATCGACGGAATAAAACATCGTACAACTGAATTATCGACACACCGTGTTCGATATAATAAAAATCGAATCATCAACTTTCGAAAACAAGTAGGGAACCCATGCATATTCACCTGCAGAGTAACAAAGAGTCACCTCAGTTGTTCGCAGGACTTGCGGCGAGGCTCCCCATTTCACTATTTGCAAGATGTTATTGCGACATTTTGGTTGAAATTTTCAGTTCTGCCTGAATGTTAGCGCCTTATCAGGTAGCTCCAAGATATTTGGGGAATTTTTTACGACTTTAGTAGCGCGAAACTCACCAAACATTCACCTAAGTAAAAGAAACCTTTACTTATCCGTCGACATCAGTCTGATGCAGTTGGTGGCAATTATTTGTGTTAAATCTTAGATTTTATGCCACCAACTGCATCAGACTGCTTGAAAAGTGCACTTGTTTTGAACTTTTTAGTTGTTTTTTGGCAGTCGGGTTTTTAAAATTTTTAATTTACTAATTTTATTTTTCACTTTTTAGTTTTTAGGGTTCCGTACCAAAATGGTAAAAAACTATTATTTAAAATGAAAAATTATAAAAGGAACCTAAAGATGATTTTAAAATACCTATTCAACGACACCCCACTTGACATAGTTCATCAACTTTTTTTTTTTCATTTTGACAATATGGCGTCTGGTTGTCGCTGTGGTGAATTTTGATTACTGTTGTCTTTAGTGACACTAGAATTATCAGAATCGGTCTACGCATTTGGTCTCTAGAACGCCACATAGAAACAAACATACATACATACATACACTGATAAACACATTACCCGCCTTTGCGTCTCGCAGTCGGGTAAAAAGGTACCTAGGTAGTTTTATTTTTTTCACATTTTAGTTAATAAATAAAATTCTCCAATAATCTAAGTCCATAATATCCACAGTTTAAAGAGCTTTCGTCACCATTTAGGCTGCATTCCGAATTACGCTGTAATCGATTTGACTGTCCATAAACCCGTTCCGAATTACCGTGAGCGCGATATCGATGTCCCTTGAATCGTCATAGATGACGTCATGACATGCGCCATCTTGCGATTACACCGACCATGCCCCAAATAAATATCACCGTGAGCGCTGTCAAATATGATAGTTGTGTTCACAGGTTGTGTTTATGTTTATTGTTTTGTTATGAAGTTAGGAGTCGCATAAAACAACTATTCTATTGTCGCATTTTAAGAAATTGTGCACATAACCATGAGTATTCAAGTGAATATAGCCGACGAGCCTAACGGGCGACAAATTACTTTAATGCTCACATCAGAGCAATACGAGAGGGCTCAGAGAGGTAAGTACTAAATTTTAGCCCCTTTGCAGTTATCAGAGTTGATAGAGTCAACCAACACCATTCGCGTGTCCAAAATTCGCACCGTGCAAAACTGCGGTGTGGCCAAATTCGCACCCATTTTCGAGCTATTTCGCACATATTTCGCACTATTTTTGCACTTCCGTTAAAAACACTATAACTCGCTATTTCGATAAACGACCTATGTAAAACCGTATATTTACAATCTATATAATATTTTCTATACGCTGTGTAAGTTTCATGTAATTTGGATAAATAATATAAAAGATAAAAATAAGAGAACACATTTTTCACGCGTTTTGTTCGTTTTCACCACGTCCACTTGAGAGCTCTAAATATACACGGAAACCTTCGAATTTACTGATGAAAGTCATATCAATCGCCGCGGAATATAATAAGCTCACGATATCACAATAAACATTAATATATGGAGCCCTAACCAAAACTAGCACCGACCGGCGGAAATTCCGTTGACGTGTGACAACTTGATTCTTGTTCGAAATGTCAAGTCCGATTTTTTGTTCGAGTACAAGAATATAATTTGATCTGATGAAGCATTAGTGGATGTATGGAACTATTGCTAGCCTGGTCTTTCACGAACATTTTAAGGTATAAAGGAAAGAGATCACACATGCGTAGACAAAGTAATACCCGACTTTGTACCGCGCGGTGCACTGTATCAGGGCTCAACTTGGCATTACCGGCGGCTGGCAGTGGCCACTCAAAGGGGTAAACTTTTTGTGTCAGCCGCCGGTTGTGGCCACGTTAGGGGCAATTTCACTTTTCAGAAAGATTTCGGTTTGGAGGTTATGATAAGTTCACTGTGAACGCTTTCACGAGCGTTCCGAATTGATGACAGCTCTTAGCTGTCATAATCGTGATATTTAAATCGGAACGCAAAATATAGATGTGAGCGCGCTGTGAGCGATTATATTGTAATTCGGAATGCAGCCTTAGTAGACGCATACAATCTAATGACAAATACACAAAATAAGTTATAGTTTCTAGCAAAATCATATTTTACTATAGGCAAAAACTGTGTTAAATAACATTATACGGGTTTAAATTATAATTTTATTATAAAAAAAGTCGCTCAAATTATTACTACTAACGTACTTTTTCAAAAAAATAAGACGCTTAAATTATTACTTAGCAGAATAGTATTTATTCGCACATTTGGATAAATACTCGATCTAAAACGAGTATAAATGAGTATTTACTCAAGGTCGAGTATTCCCCTAACGTGGCCACAACCGGCGGCTGACACAAAAATTTTATCCGAGTAAAATCCCATCTCTAATTCTGACACATTCTTGATTCTGACAATTGACATTAGATTGTATAATACTCTTTGAGTCTTTGATGACAGTGACAGGACAGCTGACGCGTCGCGTACTAACTTGTGGTTTTTCTTTCGTTTTTAAAATAATGAAAAGTTTTCAAAGTCGCTTCATTAAAATTTTGTAACTCTTGATTAATTATACTATTACAAAATGAACTGCAGTGGTGTGTTTTTATGTTCTTTATTGATATTCTTTGTAGCACAGGAAGTTCAAAGTAAGTTTTCACATAAGACTTGACACGACTTTATTTATCAAGGTAAAGTGAGAGTTGTTCAACAATAGCTTGTTAGGAATTCAGGAATGCGTGTAAGTCACTTGGCTGGTACGAACTCTCAATAAATCAATCATTTCATTGGTGATGAGCAATTATTCATAAATAAAATATGACTTTTAGTGAAAATAGAAAGTTTTCTAAAAGTTGTTACATTGTTTGCAAAATAATATTTGTAAATTGTTTTTATATGTATTTCAGGTTTACATAAACGATGCTTAAGATGTAGATCGCGAGGAGAACTTGGTACCTGTGGTGATCCATTTCCAATAAATGTGACGGAGACTGTAATTGAAACAGGTCTTCATGTTGTGGCCTGTCCCTCAGGATGGTGCGCAAAACTAATAGAAGGCACTACGGGGACTTTCAGATCTGATGGTGAGCTAATAAACCCACTCACAGTATTTTTATTGAACCTACCTTTTTTGATATAAGTAAGAAAAGAGAATGCTTTTACTGTTAAATCACTTTGATTAGGTACTGATTTAAATAGTTTTTAAACAGTTGGTTCTGAATGGTAAACATTCTTTCATAATTTTAAGTCCTCATTTTTAGGGTTCTGTACCAAAATGGTAAAAAAGGAACCCTTATGGTGCATCTTCGTCTGTCTGTCTGTCACACCTGCTTATTTCAGCAACTACTTATGCTATCGACTTGAAATTTGGAACAGTTATAAAGAATGCTTGTTCAACTTTAATGCAAATGAAAAAAGTCCAAAAATATTTTTATTTTCATTGCAAAAGGGGCCGGAGTGGGGGCCTGAAATTTTAAAGTGGGGTTACTAGGTCAAGTGACATATCACATGAAAGGGCTTAATCTGCACATTTCAAAATATATTTTTATTTTATTTTATGTCCCACAGTTTTCGACATATGATGAAAAATGATCAAAAAAATACCATTCGCCCTCCCTTATCTCCGAAGTTTGCAGGGCGAAAAATCTGAAATAATTAGAGTTGATAGGAATTGACCAAAAATACTGCACTGCACAAATATTGCACCAAAAATAAAACGATGTTCCTAACTAGTACAGTTTTTTCCAAAATCATCAAAATTCCTTCACAAACAAACTTAGTTATGTGGTCCGGATTTTTTCACGTTATACATCCAAAAATGATACGGAACCCTCGGTGCGCGAGTACGACTCGCACTTGGCCAATTTTTTATAATCTAATACAGTTTTTAGAACTTACATAAGAGAGAGTATTTTAGGAAGTACCCATTCCATCAAAATTTTTCACAGTATAGATTAGGCAGTGAAAAATGTTTGATTATTTCGAATACAAATATTGTTTTTTATTTCATAGATTATGGTGCTGCAACTGAACGCATGTGCCTGCAACGAGCCCCAAGTGATTACGAAGAAAGGTGTGCATACACCATGTGGAACCGCAAAAAGGTTTACATGTGTTTCTGCAATGGCGACCTTTGTAACTCAGCTGTTTTAGTCACTTCATACCCTCTCATACTTGCAGTAGCAATCATAATACCTTTATACAACTATTATTTTTAAAGCACATAATTATATTTCTGAAAGATCTTCGACTTTAAAATATTGTGATATTATTAAGTTAAGATGGTTGCTGCTCTAATTTTTATTGATTTGGGGTGGCAATGTTTTCAGAACTGCTTCATATAGTTGTTGCATTTATTGAGCATGCGGCACTTATAATTTAAACCTTATTTCAAAGTAAATAAAAGCCACATGATGCATGCTCGTTGCAACAGCTAAACCAATGTTAAATGAGATACATTCTACCCTGTTATCAATAGAAATAAAAGTCAAAGAGATCATAATAGTTAAAAAAATATTTCTAATAATCATAGTTTTTTCAGTTTAAAGTAAAAACAAGATCTATTTTTGATAGAATTTTTTAGGATTCTCATACAATGAACATTTAGATCTAAACTATAAAGAATTTAATATTATGTAAATTCTTTCAACTTGTAATTTTGAGTTTTTTTTTTTGTGGCATCATCACAGGCAAATGACTATCACTTGTTTCTCTCTCATGCTCTATTTCCATACTCGCATTGTATTTTTGTAATATATTAGCTACTCTTCAGAATCTACATACTTTCAACATGATTTATCAAAATATAATCTATCAATAACAATAGACAGTTGTAAAATCATGTTT
This sequence comes from Thalpophila matura, assembly GCA_948465475.1. NCBI lineage: Eukaryota > Metazoa > Arthropoda > Insecta > Lepidoptera > Noctuidae > Thalpophila > Thalpophila matura. Next base: position 12,405,956 of record OX419183.1, read on the forward strand.
TATGAAAGTTTAAACCTTAGATACCAGATTCATTTAGATTTTCAATTTAATAACACTATGGAAAGTTCATTTAAAATCCATTTGAACAAATTGTTTTACGACCTTTTCACTTAATTTGGTCATACTTAAACCAACTTAGTCAACATTCTTATAAAGTTGAAAGTGTAATTTTTAATACCATATTCCAAACTACATACAGTACCCGGCAGTAAATATTAGTATATTACAGTTACACATCGAGTTTGAGCAAGAGGTAGTTGTATTGTGTGTCGTATTCATCACCCATACCTATGTGACGTTTCGATACCGGACTGTTAGTGCTTCGTGGGACAGAGATACTCTATGTCGCCGAAGCTAGCTGATATCTTTTTCTAAAGCTTGATGTGTAATATTTACTGCACGCGACAGTAATATCATTTTGCTGGAGAAGTAGACTTGGGAACAACTGGAATCAACAGGGTTCTATTTATTGTGCATTTCTTTTTTGGAAAATGAATCTCATTCCTTATGATTAAGTTCTTATCATTACTTAATGGCTTAGATAGTTTAAAAAAATTATAGTGTTAGTGGTTCTGCAACCACAAAGTGTGATGTCCAAATTATGATTTTTAATGATAACATAATGTGATTCTTTTAAATGTATTCATTATGATTTAGTTTGATTGTTCTTGCATGACCACTTATTAAGTATGTATAAGGACCAAGAAAACGGGAAATTTATTGCTGTAGATACAGGGCTTATTAAAAATACTTACCTACATGAATTGTCATACAAACCAAAAACTTTGGTAATATGAAAACAAAAACTGCTTGTTGAGTTTTGTTGAATACATATTTTTTGTGTAGTTAAAATGTTAAGAATTGACTTATAGAGATTTTTTTAAAACTTTGTATATAATATTATAGCATGTGATGTGACATGTGTAATTTTGTATATTTAATGATTATTGTATAGATTGATATAATATTATACTCATAGAACTGTAAGGTGAAGTCTCAAGAACTAGTATTTTTCTATTAAACTTGTGTTCAGTATGTAATCAAATCACTGCCTTGAAAGCATTATGATAGGAACTATTTTAATTGTATATTATGTCTTTGTTATTTTATTAATGTTTATAACTTGTGAGAAAGTAAATAATGTTTGATATAGTTTGGTTAATAAGTTTGGTAGCTGATAATATTAATGACATAATGTTCATTCCGTCCGTTAATAGGCATTCCAATTTTCTACAAATTGCTCATTTGCTTTACTGTTAGAAAATGACATTATTGTGTCTAGAAATGTATAGGTAATAATTAGGTAAATGTTTTGAGAATCTCTTTTACTGAATTGCTGGAAGCCCTTTTCTTGAAGCGGCTTCCAGTCTATCAATGCTGCTGAATAATTTTATTTTTACAAACTAGCTGCTCAGAAAATGTTTGTCTAGGTAGCTAAAACTGCTATAATGAACTAAATTTTTATACATAATGATCACACGTAAGTACGTTTCCAATGTAGGTACATATTTATATACCTACGTATGTTTTGTAATTGTTAAATAAAACGAGATAGATTTAAGTTGTGTATAATATTAATGACTTTTTTATTGAGTATTTTTACAGTTGTATACAAATATATACATAATTGCAATTTTGTATCTATTGTTTTATTCGTCGGTTCAGGGAGCGCTAAGGTCGGTTGTAAGGCCACGTATGACGTATACTAGCTATTCTATGAGGTTTCAAATTGTTCTCGATTCGGAGTTCTTGGTTGGCGAGCAGCGACTCGATGTGAGGTATATCGTGAAAGTAGAGAAGACCGTGACGACTTGATCGCTTGACCGCTGCTATTGCTTCTGACCCCTCTAGTAAGTACGGGTCCAAATATTCGGCTTCTGGAAAAAAAAAGGTCAGTGGTAGATGGTTTGGTAGACTAGCTATGATGCGGAGGAAGTAAGCACATCTTGCTTGCCGTAACACTAAGGCACGATTGTCAGCTGATGGAGCGCGTCGGAGCGCAATTGGGGTTTGTTAGTAACCCGTCGTTAACACTATTGACGACTGGGAATGTTTTGTTTCACTTTAATAAGTAGAACAAAACATTCCCACAATGTTAAAAAATGCAACATTTTTCTCCCAATCGTTCACCCCTCGTTCCGCGTCTAGTTTAGGAGTCAAGGGTAAAGAAAAGTGAAATGAAACAAAAGATATAACGGTTAATGTTGCGTTCTTCAACACTGTGTTATCAGTACCCCTATCATGAGCTTTTTTTACGTGTAGTTTCGTTAACGTAAGCATATTTTGAATATAAAATATACGTTTGCAAACGTATATATTTATTAAGAATTAAGAAATTAATTATTTAATTTATATAAATATTGTGTACAATATTTATATAAATTAAATAATTTCTCTGTATTTTTTAAAATGTGCAAATTGTATAAAATTTTATCAAAATGTTCTAGGACTGTTGTATTTTCAATTCAAAATATTATGCTTACGTTAACGAAACTATACGTAAAAAAAACTCATGATAGGGGTACGTACCGAACTCTAACGAGTGGAACAAAACGTTCCCGGTCGTTAATAGTGTTAACGTCGGCGGGGTATTAACGAGCGGGAACAGAAGCGCAATTAATTACCTACCAATAAATTAGAGGGAATTAATATTTATGTATATCCTTATTATGGTTCATATTAGCATGATGTAGAGTCCAGGAGATGCTTTAGCAGAATGCGCGAACAGGCCTGGCTTAGTCGTCATCCCTAGAGCTCTGGCTCAGATGCGCTGGTGCATCTACCCACTTATGTCGTCGGTACCTGCCCCGGTGCCTGTCGGTACCATTATGTACCTACTTGGGTGCCGGTTACCGATTAGACTAAAAGGCCATCTTATGAATAAATTAGTTAGTACCTACCTATAGCTAACCTAACGAGGGCAATATAAAATAGAAAGATAAATTCCAGCCGAGCTTACTCCTGGGCCGCTTATAAATGTATTGTTTTAAAGTTCCATGGTTATTGACGTTAGTAGAATAAACTATGTCGGGATTTACACCATGTAGGTACCTGTTTATTTTTGAGACTTCGATATTTCGGCGCAGTTGCATGCGCCATGATGATGTTCTTCCGTGATCATGGCGCATGCAACTGCGCCGAAATATCGGAGTCTCAAAAATAAACAGGTACATGGTGTAAATCCCGACATAGTTTATTCTACTAACGCTTATAAATGGTGTCAAAGCGTACAAAATAGGTATTTTTATGGTCAACAGTAACAGCTTACAACAAGGCAAACAGCAACCCTAAGTAGCTATAGGTACCTACCTGCCGACAGTGTCTGCAGAAAACCTCAAACCCCAAAAATCTTGTCTGTCTAATTATAGGTCCTACCTACTTGAGGATTGAGATTGAAACACTAGGGTTATGGTCATCAGGCGCGGTCGCGGGGGGGTCATACCGCAGCTCAAGGCTTTAGGAGCTCAAGGCTTTAGGTCATACCGATTAATGCCGACGTGCTATACCGTTAATTACCGTGTTTGGCGCATTTTTGTACGATTTTGGGGGGGTCATGTCCCCCGTGACCCCCCCCCCCCCGGGACCCCGCCTGATGTCATCGGGGTCCGAGTGCTCGGCTTCTTTTCCGAGTATGTATGGTAGGTATGTAGGTAGGTAGGTGTAGGCGCGAGGGTTGGTTGAAGGTCATTTTTGCCCGGTGGTTTAGCTATAGGATCTTTCTGAAAAAGGCTGGCTTATTCAGTTGACTGCGTTAGAATGATGACGACTAAGCTCAAGTAGGTACCTACCTACTATTTACAATAAGTTTTACCTGACAATACCTCACTGCGACGGTTGCTAGCAGCCCCAAACCGTGGCGGGTTAAACGGTGGTATGAACAGACCTTCGGGCCACAGCGATTCCGGGTCAGGCGAATCTACCTTGTACGGTGATGGCGGCAACACAGGAATCACAATATCTGTAACAAGATAAGTGTGTGATATAAAATTCATCAGGACTATCATAAGAAAAGATTTTTTTTGGAGTAAATGCTGTGCGTAAGCAACACCATCCACGGAAACTGAGTGGTTCCCAGTGGCGTGCATTGCATATAGGCAAGTAGGCAGTGCCTACCTCATAAGATTCAATAAAACTATTTTAACTATTACTACATAAATAAAATATATCAATTATGATTCATTATTGATATTATAATGATGTATATTGACGTAGTAATAGTTAAAATGGTTTTATTGAACCTTAAGAGGTAGTCACTGCCTACTTGCCTATATGCAATGCACGCGCCTGGTGGTTCCGTATGTAGGGCTCCCATGTGCACCCACTAAAAACTCTGCCGTGTGTGCCTAAAATTCGCTTTAAGTAATTTGATTTTTTTTAAATATTGCTCCACACTAGGATTTCCAAACACTCCAAACTCGGAACAAATATTTTCTCCGTGCGGGAATCGAACCCGCGACACGTCGCGCAGCAGAAAATCGCTCAGCCACTACGACAACCGTGCCGTTTATAGAGGGACCTCGAGAACTGCTTCACAACTCTCGAGACCAATCATGTGTTGGCCCTACACTCGGGCTCCAATGTTCCTACGACGATGCCCGGCTCCTAGGGACATGAACCACCACTTCACAGAAGGACGTGATCGTCTCCTAGGACTCCTTGCTGTCGACCATAGCATTGAGTAAGGTCGGCAACGAACGGGACCTATGCTATTTCAATGTTCCAATAAAGCTTCATTGAAACTATTACCGCCATTTAGTAGCCTTACCGCAAAGGTACTCAGTGAGCCGATTACTTGGAACCAGGAAATGCGCGTTATGATTCAGTGAATAAAAATATACAAGTACTAGCTTCCGCCCGCGGCTTCGCCCGCAGTTTTGGGATAAAATGTAGCCTACCTATGTGTTATTCTAATGTTTAGGTATGCTATATATTACTGTAAAGTTTCATCAAAAACCGTTCAGTAGTTTTTGCGTGAAAGAGTAACAAACGTCCATACATACATACATCCATCCTCACAAACTTTCACATTTATAATATTAGTAGGATTTTTAATATTTAATTAAATTTTTTGGTTATTTTAGCATACTTACGTGTGACTGCGTAATATTTGTATTTTTCGTAATAAGTATTCCATAAGTTTATCGTAAACGTTGATCTATTTAATTTATTATTAGTGTTGTATTGTGCCGGTCACTGTCGTTTTATAGCCTCAAAAAAAAAAAAAAAAAATTGCAAAGTGCGACTGGGGAAAGATGGGGTACCCAATACCCTACCTTTTGCCAGTCGTACTTTGCAATTTTTTTTGTCCCACATAATTTTTTTGTTTTCTTTGTTTACTGGCACGGGCTGCACGGCACACAAAAGAACAAGACAAGTTCGTAGAAGGGGGAAGACTGTTATAACTACTTCATCGCATTATAAACAGAAACCAGCTAAAAGAGAACGAGAAAAGAAGACATCGCACATCGGCAAGAAGAGTGTCACAACACAATAAATGTAGTTTTTGGGAAATCACGATTTTTTTTTTAGATCCTGGAATTCCATTAAAAAAATTCTGTAATAAATGCCATCTCTCAGCGAGGAATCGCACTATAATTTATTATGACATTTTTTTAGCAGATCAAGTTTGTAATTGCCTTTCAGATGGCATACATAACTCAATTTCGTATTATTATGTGTTGTGACACCCTTGCCGATGTGCGACATGTGAAAAAAAAACAGCAAGTAAGAATCAAAGACAAACAAGAAGATGAAAGAAACAACCGATACCACAGAAGAATTGGAGAGTGATACAGAAGACACAATACCCTGTCTTGCCCTATAGGGTACCCCATCGTACCTCTAGGGTGGAGCATGACGGGGCAAAAGAGATGATGTTTTCAAGAAGGGTTTTATTTTTCTGTTATGTTTTGTTTGAATATGAAAGAATAAATACTGTTCATTATTAGATTAAAGTTTTCAAGTACTACAGAAAAAAATCTTGTTATAATAAACGAAAAACCTTAAAGGCCCCGTCTTACCCCACCTTCCCCTACTGATGATGTGATTAGTAGGTATGACAGGTAAGGAAGGGACGGGATCACGGGTTATGCCTACCTAGGTATACCTACTTACTAGTACCTAACCTACCACAATACCACTATGCCTTCAAAGTAGCTTTAGGCTCTCCCGCGACCTCCTCACGCACTCGGGCAAACGAGTGCCCGAGTGCGTGAGGAGGGAGGGATGATATGTTCGATTTCCTGTTCTTCTATCTTCGCTTATTCCCAGTGACAAATCGGGAGAGGGGAGGGACTAGGAGCTGAAACCTCCTTCCCAAATCTTAAGTTTCCACTTTCAGATTAGGTAGTTGTAGGTAGGTATGTCTATCTGGATCTGGATGAACGCTCAGACCCTCGCAAGAATATTTTTTGGATTTACCACAGCCTTATACTTGATGAAAGATAAAGTGAAGAAACGTAGGTACCCATGTAGTTGTTGTACTGCCAAGGTGATGCGTTTAGTGAGTTGCCGCGGAAGGTGTCTTCGTTGTTGAACGGTATCGTCGGCTTTACTCGAGGGTAGCCTGTTCCTCTAGTTTGCGCCGGATCTGAAATTGAGACAATCTCTAATTAGTCTTTTGTAATTTAAAATATCTAACTACGTAACTGAAGGTAGAGAGAGACATAAGAGAGTGGTCTACTTTTCTTTCCTGGAAGTCACACATCGCGGGCCAGTCGGTAACAAAAGAGATAATTAAGTATCTACCTTTTTGATGATTGGTAAAAGTTAGCTGTAGGTAGGTACTGTGCCTACGTTGTTTTAACGGAAAAGACAGAGCTGCCTTTTATTCATATTATGAATAAAAGGTAGCTCTGTCTTTTCCGTTTCCGAGAAAGTAATAATCGCTCGTGCTCACATAATAAAGTGTAAAAAATTGTCAAAATATATAGTCACACGATAACTTCTAGTATTTTATTTTCCAAGATGATTTGCAACTTTTACTTACCTACCTACTTGATTTTTATTTTTTATGCAGTAGGTAAGGCTATGCTACCTATTTAATTATTAAGTAAGTATTGAATACGGTAGTGGCCTACTATTAAAAAAGTACAAATAAATTATTTTATTTCAAAGAAGGAATAGGTACAACAAAAAAGTAAAAGCAAAAATAATAATTTATCACAAAATGGAAAATATAGACGCTTTTAAAGTTTTTGGAGGGAGTATCGCTCCGTCTTTGTCGCGCGAAGCGGACGTAGGTGGTGTTTAGGGCATGCAAAACCGGAAAGTCATCAAAACCGGTTTTGAACATCGTTTTTTTGGGACCAAAACCGAAAACCGGAGCTAGGTCCGGTTTTAGCAAAAAAAATCGAATGTAGAATAATTTAAAAAGAAACACCTTTTTTTTTAAATACCCACTAAGTCTACAAATAAAACAAATTGTATGATACATTTCTTTTTCTTACATTTATTACATTTATTAATTTACACTTATTAATTATTAATTATCACTTTACATTTATTAATCCAAACCATAATAATTGTACAGATAACAATGAACTTATAATAGTATAAAGATTAATTAACTGAGATCAAATCAACAACAAGTAAGTTTTTGGTATATTTGGTACCTATTAAGTCTGCTATCAAAAATAATATATTTTAAACATAGCATAACATATTAAACACAGCCACCCACAATTACCAAAAAAATCAACATTTTTGTAACTTTGAAGACGAACTACAAAATAACATTATTATAATATGATTCATATTGCACTAAAAAAGAGATCAATAATCAACTATATGTATACTAATTTAAATAAAGCATAAATCACTTGTTTTCAAGAGATCGCTGTTCTTGATAATGTGATCTCAAGAATATAAGTGCATCCAACATTCCAACATTCGCGGGGGTAGTGGAGGGAGGCGTGTAAGTGGGTGGATGCAGGCTGTGTTCGGTTCGGATACATTTGATGCCTCAAAATTAATTATTTTTTGAGAGTGTTCGAAAAAAATGTTGATAAAAATCAAAATGTTAATTGTTACTCAATAATGGGAAAACCGGAGCTGAGCTCCGGTTTTGGCTCTCAAAACCGGTTTTCAAAAATCGTTAAATTTTGGCCGATTTCCGGTTTTGCGCAAAACCGGAAAACCGGTTTTGCATGCCCTAGTGGTGTTACGTCACTAGTAGGTAGTGCCGTCCGTGTCTAGCAAATCATTTTAAAACGCTTATAACTTTGCCAATTTTGTAGATGTTTCATCGTTTTTTTTTATGTTAATTGTCTTTTTTCAAATAGTTTACAGATTCACAATAAAAAAAAGTTGTTAACATATAGATATAGAAAATAGGGAAGTAACTAAGTCCCTATCATATTTTTTAATATTATGAAGACCGTCCGGGGAAAATACCCTATTTGAACCAAAGTCCGGAATTTTTTAAGTTTTTTCCCGTGTCGGCAGTTTTGGTGATGGCAGATGATCCATTATTACCTACTGAAACTGTTTTCAGTAGGTAATAATGGATATCTTGGTGTACAAGTAAGGCTGCCATCGCCGTCGGCATTCATCGGTATGACCCCCCCCCTAAAGCCTTCAGCTGCGGTATGACCCCCCCCCCCCAAATTGCGCGGTTGATGAGGGGTCGTTTTAGGTTATTCATTAATTATGTCCTAAAACTTGGCGACATTTTAGATATTATTTATGCAGAACATTGTTCTTTCCTATCGGTTCTGTTAATACTTACGCGGTAAGCTTCTGAAGGAGGATTGCCGGTTGTAATTTCGCCTGACGAGCAATGGTAAGGGGTCACCGACCCCGTGCGTGAAGCTCCGCGCAGGTGTGTTCACGCTGACGTGAGATGCGAACCGCGTGCCTGCCGAAACTTGTGCTGCCAGCTGTACGAACAGCAGTACGCTGATTGTGCTCTTGAAAACATTGTTTGATGCCATCTGTAAAAATAAATAGTTTATGTAGTGTTTTGAAAACTAAATAAGTAAGTAGGTCCTACTCCTTTCAAAGTCACAGGAGAAAAATACTCATAAATAAAATAGTCATGAGATTGGATTTGGTCATCGATGTACAGGAACTATAAAGTAAGTATCTATTGATTAAAAAAGTGAAAAACCCCACCGCGGTTTGTCCTACGACTTATCCAAGAAAAAGAAAAATCAGGAAACAGTGGGTCCGCAGTTCCCGACTAACACCAGTGACCATAGTTAAGAAGTAGGTATAAGCTCGTCTTATAACACCAGATAAGACGTAGGGCAAATCGCGGTCGGGTTATTAAATTTTTCACTATTTTTATAATATTAATAATCTAAGTATTTAAGAGATTTCTCAACAATCGAATGTGGCGAGCGGGATTCAAACGCGCGACCACGGTACGGCGTACCGTGCCATTACTCTGAAGTTGAACCAACTGAGCTACCACGATTAATAATGGAATACCTATAAGAAAAAAAAATGATAATTTATCCTAATGCCTACTACGTTGCAGGTGTATGATCACTAAATTATAATATTAATTTAATAACCGTCACTGAACAAATGTGATTAGAGAAACCTACCATGATAATAAATAAAGTACTTAGGAGTCTTAGGCCTTTTGTAGGTATTAAACCTGTCCTATTCCTCCTACAGGTTTAATACCTACAAAAGGCCAGCTGGTTGGTAACTAACTGATTAAAAGCCCATTAAGCTGTCGGATAATACTTAGGTACTGCTTGAACTTGTAGGACATTATTATGTCACTAGTCATGTGTAAGATAATGGTACTATATCCGTTTTCAATTAAGCTGAACTAATCTACCTGGCTAATGGTAAATTCGCGTGTAGTCACGGCATATTTCATTCATATAATGCTTTTAATGATTTTGTTTCAAGGTGGATTTAGTGACACCGTTTTAATTCTAATATCTTTGTTATTTGGAGCCTTTGACATTTTTAGCCTTTGAGATTTTCAACGAAATGAAATTAAACACGCAAATGTGTGTAGGTACTAGGTATGTCTTGTGTGTTGGGTTGTAGTTGCACCTATTTGAGTAAATCCTCATCATGGCCTTGGCCAGCGGCCCTAGACAAGCTGCTTTTCTGTTAGCATGCACGCCAAACGCTACGTCCAAAATGTATGGCAATGACATTACCTGCGGAAAAGTCACGTGACTCAGCACAAATGTCAATTCCATACATTTTGTCCGTAGCGTTTCGGCCGGCCGTCCGTAGCGGCCTCTGCTCGAGTAAACAAATCTAGATGTGTCTATTTTTGGCTTTCTCTCTCCAGCGACTCCAGCCATTGACTCCAAGAGCTTTTATGTCCCTTTAAATACAATGCCAGCAAGCCACCTATGTTTGGGTCCTCCACGGGGTCTCCGGCCATCAGTCTTTTCTTGTAGAAGACGCTTCGGTAGTCTGGTATCCTCCATAAGTTTAACATGGCTCGCCTATCGCGACCCAGCATTATATCTACCTTACGTGCTTTACAATTTGAGTAACTAATTATGGTCACTGAAACTACAAATTTTTAATTATGTTTTTTTGGGTACCTTGCCTATTTACTTTTTTCTACAATATTTTTTCAAGGAAGGTCAAGCTTTCTTGGGTAATCCTTGAGGATTACGTGTTCATGGTAGTCATTCTATGGAAACTTCATAATGATTACGGCACCCATCGTAAAGTGTCACTAAATGACATAATAATAAAGTTATTTACAACTTGCTAAGTGGGAGGACGATCGATTACAGCGCTTGCGCCGCCCGGCGAAAGATGTTTTTGTTTGACTATTTGTTTATATTATGTAATGTTCACATGAATCGTTAGCTCGCTTGCTACCTTACAAACTATAGTACCTACTGACCATAGATAGGTACCTCCTTGAGACTTGACTTATATTCAGCTGTTGCACCGCGCAAGCTTGCCTGAGTGATGGCGGGAATATGCTGGACTGCATTAATTAAGTATTTATATCATTCTACTATCATAAAATTGTAAAAAACGCCGTGTCTGTACATTGAAGATATTCCAGAAATAATAGTCGGGATAGGGTACTGGGACGTAACCATGCCCGAAAATATATATTTTTTATTTTTTGTCTGTTTGTGCGCGCATCACGCAAAAAGTACTGAACGGATTTTGATGTGGTTTTCACAGTTCGATAGCTTGGGGTCCAACTTAAAATCTAAGCTACGCTTCATCTAACTCTGATGGGAGAAACCAGAGATACAGCTTGACCTCTTGATAGTACTAGCCCCCGGAGGTAATTTAAACTGGTAATTTCACTGTAGTCCACGCGGACGGAGTCGCGGGCAGAAGTCTAGTATCAAATATTACCTAGATACCTATGTAAGGATGTGATTTGCTAGTTGGTCATCATTCTATGTCATTAACTCAATAAGGAGGACGGAAAAGTTACGATTTCGCTTGTATAGGTCACAATGGGACAATAATATATAACATTCAAGAATGTGATAAGGAATCCAAAATTGATTCAATAGTTGAATTAAATTTTTATTTGCACGGATGTCGGTTTCCGCGTCGGCTTGTGTTGTATTAGCCGATGTGGAAATCAACATCCGTAATTTAAATAATCTGAAATAATTAATGTCGTCTCCGGTATCGTTCACCATCCTCTCATAGGTCGGAACTTTAATTTCAATAAAATCAAATCAGTGCGATGACGTAGCCATCATACCTACTTATCATAGATATGAAATGATGGCTCTACGTACTATGATCAGATGATCAGTACAAAGAAAATGTATAGTCATTATAAACAATGTTTTAATAGGCTTTGTGGTGGTGCGTTAATACACGGTTCTGAAGCTGATGAGCAACATGCCAACAATGGTATACTTAAACTAATATTTAGATTACTGTCTGTGTCGGTCCATTTAGACGTGCAGCGGCGTGCTCTCACGCTGGCGCGGTTGCATCACAACGACTGTCGTTTGAATTGGACCTGCGCCGGAGTGCCGAGCGGTGGCGAAACGGAGACGAGCAAACATTTCATCTGGCTGAGGGATCTGCTTATTCTGTGTCTTGTGGATTTGGAGGATATAATTGTGAAGCCTTAGTTTCAGATGCATGATGATTTGCTTGATAAGGTACCTACTAGGTAGGTGTGTGGATATATAAGTAGGTATACACCCGCAGTTTTTCGTTTGATAAGTGCATACGTACCTACTGTCATGATCAAGTAGCAGACGTCTACCGCGAATGTGAGGTTCATAATGAACCACAAAAATTAAAAATACGGGAATATTGCTGTGAAAACTATGTGCGGTTATGGTATTGGGTTATGGTTATGGCAGTAGGTGTTGACACTTGGCATTCGAACAACAGCTTGGATATGAAGTCTATTAAGATTAGGTATGCTACGGAACCCTAATAAAATACGGTGACACGACGACACGACGGATGCCACCAAACAATGGAGAAACACAACTTTTTATATGTAGGTATATAGACAAATTAAGTAGGTATCTAGTTCCGCTATGTTATTGTTAGAGAAAAGATAAAGAAATTGTGGTCAGCCTAATGATCCTATAATGTATTGAAAACAACGGTATTTTATTAAAGTAGGTACCTAATTGTTTTAATCAAAGCAATGTTGTTAAACTAGTGTCGCCTGTCAAGCTAATTATCTTCTGTGGCTAGTATAGTATTTAATAATTACCGATGTTCTTGGTTCTTCTCTTATTTTTTTAGGTAGGTAGCAGCGTTGGCAGATTTTTTTTCGAGCAAATCGGGATTTAGAGACCATTTGAGTAAAAAAGCGGGATTCTTTTGTCGAAAGCGGGACATAATAAAATAAAGGTAAATAATCAGCAGTTAGTTGAAGAACTCTGCACAGGATAGCTCCAGATTGAATTGAATGAGTAATTCTACTTTCATTTTTACGGAGCATTTATTTCTGGCTTCCGACTATTTAAAATTCATTTAGGAAAAAATGTGTTCGGGAAAGCAGTTTGAAGTTGCGGCCCGCACCGTCAAAAAGCGGGACAGAGCCTGTCCCGCGCGGGACATTCAATTTTGGGCAAGAAAATCGGGACGTCCCGCCAAAATCGGGATGTCTGGCAACGCTGGTAGGTAAGTTCTAAGACTTACAGGGTGTGGTCAAAATAATTAAACATATTTTACATTTTCTACCCGTTTCTAAAAAGTTTTATTATTAGAAGGAGGTAGCACCTAAGTAAAGTATGCAATATGCAAACAGTACCTACTTCAAATAATAGTTGAGCCAGAAGGTTTTCCCGTTGCAAATAGCGTACATCAATTCTTACACAAATGTATCCTATTAATATCATTGTTGTCTTGCATTACCTAATAGGTACCTACCTATCTATGGTGACCTCAGATCATAGAAACAAGGGAGATGTGCCAAGGCGCTATTGAACTTGATACTTTAATTTGCCCACATTGGGCGTAGTACAAAAGTACACGCTGGCGACAAACCGAACATGATCGATGATATAAATACAGTGTTTTAGTTTAGTGCTAGTGTTGAGTGACGATTAACAGTGTTAGATTGAGGGTGTGCGGAATTTTTAATGTGTGGGAGATCTTTATATTCACGAGGGGCGCTTGTAATTGTGTTGAAAAATGTACTAAAAGTGGCGACAGCTGTTCCCGTACTAATTTGCTATGATGGCATATCTCCTTGTTTCTATGATCTGTACCCCGATCATGAGTTTTTTTGACGTGTAGTATCGTTAACGTAAGCATAATATATTTTGAATTAAAAATATACGTTTGTTACACAATGTTTATATAAATTACATACTTAATTAATTTCTCTGTATTTTTTTAAATGTTCAAATTGTATAAAATTTTATCAAAATGTTCCAGGACTGCTGTATTTTAAATTCAAAATATGCTTACGTTAACGAAACTATACGTCAAAAAAGCTCATGATAGGGGTACTGAGATGGTGACTATGGTGTGCGCACATGAATGACTTCCCGATCCTAGACGACAATTAATATCTACTTATTTTAAGTACCTTTCTATTTATCATCTTGCGCAAGAGTTTTCGAATAGGTAATCAATAATCATGTTGTATCAGTCCGTCATTATTTATTTGATGTTTGTCGTAAATGGGTCTGTCAACAACTAGAATTGCGGTTGGCTGAAGAAATGATTATTAGAACGGTAAATCAATAATAACATTGGTCACCACAAGTTGCACCGTTGCACTGTTAAATCTGTTCTTCACCGTTAGTTAGTGCTGTATAAGAATAACAAATAATCCAGCCAATGGTGGCAAAAGATGGCATATTTCTTATTAAGACTTTTCACTGGCTGAAATACCAGATGAAAATTAATGACGATATTAGAAAAACCGGCCAAGTGCGAGTCATACTCGCGCACCGACGGTTCCGTATCATTTTTGGACATATAAAGTGAAAAAACCGGACCGCATAACTAAGTTTGTATGTGAAGGAACTTTGATGATTTGGCAAAAACTGTACTAGTTAGGAACATCGTTTTTATTTTTGGTGTAATATTGGGGTCAATTCCTATCAACACTAATTATTTTAGATTTTTCGCTCCGCAAACTTCGGAGATAAGGGGGGGGGGGGATTGGTGAAATGTGCAGATCAAGCCCTTTCATATGATATATCACTTGACCTAGTAACCCCACTTTGAAATTACGGACCCCCACTCCGGCCCCTTTTGCGATGAAAAAGAAAATATTTTTTGGCTTTTTTCATTTGCAATAAAGTTGAGCAAGCATTTTTTATAACTGTTCCAAATTTCAAGTCGATAGCATAAGTAGTTGCTGAAATAAGCAGGTGTGACAGACAGACAGACGAAGTCGCACCATAAGGGTTCCTTTTTTACCATTTTGGTACGGAACCCTAAAAACATCATACTCCTTCTGGGGCAGTAAAAATCGTTTCGAGTAAAAAGCGGTGCCTCAATAAACTCCAATCAAAAGCACTCTAGCAAAAACTTATCGATGAATTCAATTTGAACTAGCCTCTATGATAGTTTCCTATGACATCTCATGTTTTACGTGACAACAAAACATACCATACAGTTGGATTTAATCTGGATCTAGATTAAAGTAAGTTAAAAACAATGCAAAGTGCAATGCCCCGGTCTCGACAATGTCGTGACGAATATTATACGTACGATACTAACACACTTTTTGCCGACAATGTTCTAATTTTAACAGTACCTACAATCGTTTTCAAAAGCATCTGCAATGTTGAAACTTGCGAATTATCGGCCGTGACCTTAAATGATAACAAATAGGTCTGTCGACGATCGAGACGAAGCTCCTTAATGGAGTCATATGATTCGATCACACTCCGAACATTATACACCAAGGTGAGACATTATCATTAGGTACAAGACAAAGCAAATTGACAGTATATCCGTATACTTACTTACACGGACAATTTTGATGTAAGGAAGAAGTAATTGAATTTATTTGGGTACTTAATCAGTTGATCACGCACGATTAAGGAAATTATATCTTCAGTTTCAATAGAAGTCTTAATTACAAATTAGGGATAAGATAAAAAAATGTCTCATAACAATATTTACGTTTTTTGCTGTCACTCGGCAGCAAAAAAGATACGAAAACAAAATAAAACGGCTCTATGCTTAAACAAACTGTCCCAGTTTTTGCACGTTGTTATTTTACATTAGTTATCTAAGTTAGATCCTCCAGTGCAACCATACCTTTATATGATAACATCAATTTTGGAAGTTTGATCATGACGATGACGCCATAAAGTACATTTTATACAATAAGTTGACAAGGAAGCAAGCCCTAGTGGCAGAAAAGAAATACCTTTAAGACTTCACGAAGAAGTAAACACTTGACACAATATGCCCTATAATTTCATGGTCAGCGAGAGGACCATGACCATCATCTTACGCGTCCAAAATTCGATATAAAGTGGAATCGGCATTGACCCATAGTGCATAACAATCATAACTAATCAATATAAGTACTAGTTGTTTTAAAACTACAGCCTGTATATCTAATTGAAGTGTAATAGTGAATTCAAACATTCGCTTCGCTCGAACGTACAATCAATCGATCAGTTGTCAAAGGTAGCTCTTGAAGATACATTTTAAAACGTGACTCTAGACAAAGCGGGTTCTAATTATTATCGATTCAACGGTCTGAATCGTTAAACATTACAAAATTTCGTTGAAGAGCTAATAAAGTATCATCACTATCATCCCTGCCTGTATTATATTGCTTAGTGTTACGAAGTAGACCAACTAGCAAGCATCAAGAATTTGTCACGAGCTCTATAACAGCTGTCGGGCTCAAGAATGGTCACGAAACTGAATCACGTGGTTCGTCAAGGACCCGGCATAATAGTTTTGTTGACATTGTTGTACCTATTTGACGCGAGAATTTCATATATTTCTTTCTATAGTGTCTGTCTAGGAAATTTCTGACTTATCTCCTTCATAAACGATGGTGCTGTCTGTACCTATAGTGCGTTTTACATAAGAATAATAATTTCCTTCGACGCTATGCAGTTCCGTCTTTACTATAAGGGCACGTGGGGCGCGAGCCCAGGCACCCGGCCCGATGGGCCCCGAAATGCTGAAAACCAGTGGCTATATATTTTTCATCCTAATAAACCATTAAAAACCACATTGGTTTCTTTGATCAACACATGATTTACAAGGCAACAAGATAACCACGGTTGCTCTGCTAAAGTTGGCCAAGCAGAAGTTTCGTTTAATTTGAGATAAAATTGTCACAAAGTACATTCGGATGTTTTCATTCTCGATTGTAAAGCTTACTACAAGGGGTCCAAACTCTGTGTGGCCCTTGCGTGGCCTAAGACGGCCCTGACGCTATGTTGGCTCTACTCACGGGAAGTTCAAAATAATGCCATTAAGTGAACATAGTATTTAATATACAAAATACAGAGTACTCTAATAAGATGCACACACTAGAATTATTTCCCGTTCCGTCCATGTCTACTTTGTAATCTATCAATGACTCATATTTTGACGGTCATGTAAAAAAGTTGTGTAAAGTTCAGTGGTGACTTGTTCTAAACTAAACAACAAGGCTGTGTTAGCAGCGATATGTAAATCAAACAATAGATGCCCACGCGCATTCTACACGGTGATTCTTTTACCTACCTATGCTTATTGGACATCAGGATTTTGAAGTTTTTGAAATTCGGTAGTGGCTAACCTTACGTGAGGCATGACAAAAGACGCGGCTCATTGCAGTCTATTGAATAGTTTAAAATAAAAAAATATGATCCAAACAAAAATCTAGACTTTTAGCCAAAAGCTGGGTTTTTCGGAGAAAAAATTATCAGCGCTTCTTTTTATAAATATAGAAAAGTTCAAACCATCAGGCGTTACGAAGTCACCAGTAGTTTAACACAATTAGCCCTCCTTGTTAATCGACATAGGCCTGCATAAATCCAGCATGAATGAACAAATAACCTGCTCAAATAAAGAATGAGATTAAAAATGGCACCGCCTCGTGTTTGAGTATAGAGAAGGACAGCGAGTGAAAAGGGATGACGCCATTTTCAATCTAATTCTATACCTGCGCAGACCAGGTATACAAATTTGACGTGAACTTCCAATGTCCTTCTAAGCTCCTGTGATAAAGATGGGAATACCGCGGATATGTAATGCAAAGCATTTACAATAAGGATACTGCCTATCCTCTTGTTTTAATAGCTCTTCGTTTTCGCTTGCATCAGGCCGTAGCTCATACAACCTAATAAGGCAACAGAGTTTATTTTCTCATTTGTACATCGTATCTCTTACAATTCATACAAGCGGCTTGTATGCGGCTAATGCATATTAAGTTGTTACATTTCTTCCGGTAAGCGAAGGGTTACTGCATGTGTTAGTGATGTTGCAGCATTTAACTAGACACAATGTTACACATAGCTAGCTTATTACTAAGTACAACGTATCTACAATCAGTACTAACAAGCCTGCCAATACATAGAACTAAATGCTTTCAATATTTAGTTTATATTTCGTAAGAATGTGCGGTATAAAATCTTCAATAACTGTTTGGGACACAGAAAGATGACCCTCTCTAAAACCGTTCACTTTAAAGATCTTTGGACTATAAAGCACAACAAGTGTGGCAATCTTGTCTGAAAGTTAATTTGATGTATTTACCAGGAGTGGGACAGAATGAGCCATTAAAAATAATGTATGAGGACTGAAGGACTGCAACTATCAGTGGCGAGAGTAGGGTTGGCAACTTTTTTTTAACCAATATTTAAATATTCTGTAAAAATTAATAGTAGATTGCGAAAAAATTGTATGTTTAAATTAATATTCAATTTTTAAAGGACATTTTTTTACTGCTTTGAGTCTTTATTTTTTAGTGCCGTTTTATGCTTCAATAAGTATTCTGAAATGAATAAATATAATATTGCTTATTTTTTATCGTTTAATGTTGGACTCGTAATCTAGTAGGATACTATAGGGTTGGCAAAATATTGGTTAAGTGGAGACCAGCCCCTCTTTTTAAAATTAGATGCCGATTAGGTAGATACTTTTCTGTTGGAAAGATTCTTCTAAGGGTTCACGGAGAAAGTCTGCACAAATATCCTTTCAAATGGCTAGGAGCTGCTATTTTGTAGAGATGGTAAACATGGCCTAGAAGAACTCTTATTAAGAATGAACGACACTAAAATATTTAAATGTGATATTAGCAGACCCTTTAACATTTGCATACTTTACTTTAAATCGTTGTTCAACTTAGATAGGTAACGTTACAAATACTGGGCATAAGCATGACCCGAGGCGTCTTATGTCTGAGACGAATCAGGCCTGATCTTCCGGATCTATCTAGGTAGATACAGAATGCCTACATTTGCAATAACATAACGTACACCTGTGACGCAACATTCATTGCTAAGTGGAATATCATTGCTACTAAAGCGATAAATCAGGAGCTACTAAAGCGATTATATATCAATTTTGCTTATTGTTTAGGCGGTATTCGAGTAATTTCAGAATAAAAAAATGTGTACCTACTTACTTATACTTAAGTCAACCGTTTTTTTTACTATTTATTTGTTTAGGTAATAACAAACTCATATGAACAGCTTATCACCAGGGATGTTACGGAGGTGGTTTTATCAGAACCGAAGTCGAAGTCGGAGTTTTTAAATTAGGTTTTTCGGAGTCGGAATCGGAGGTGTATCTAATATCAATCGGAAGTTCCGACTTATCGGCGTCGGAGACGAAGTTCCGTAACATCCCTACTCATCACTACACATTATAAGATATTAATATATAATAATATTATTTTTTCATATTTGGTTTGTCGGAGTCAGAATCGGAGGTGTACCTAATATCAATCGGAAGTTCTGACTTATCGGCGTCGGAAACGCAGTTCCGTAACATCCCTATTCATCACTACACATTATAAGATATTGGTCAATAATTATATTAATTTTAGTGAGACCTTCTAAAAATGAGAGAATTCATAACTTTCAGACTGCAGAAGTGAATTACCTACTCCTTAATTTTTAGTACCTATGCAGTGTATGCAGAGAAGCTTATCTCATTCATAAATATTACCATTCACTAACATTCATGCGATCTTACCTGACTATTATACGATTTGTGCCATCTCATTTTGCCCTTAGAAGGGGTTTTAGAGAGTGTTGCCGCTGCAAATTACTTTTGAATGGCTTTCAAAGATTAAGGTAACAGACATTCTAAAATATTTGTAAGATAATATTATGTATACCTACATTATTTTAAGGGCCAGTTCCACTGTGTCTCCGGCCTTGCATTATCCGCTAGATAAAAAAATAAAAATAAAGAATGTTTATGAAATCGTCTGACAAAAAAGTTAAACAGAAGTGGTGGTGTCATTGAATAAATAATGACGATTGACCGATTAATTTCCGTTGTTTTTATGTAGGTTCGTTAAAGAATGTTTGTTCAGCTAATAAATGTACAAGGTACATAGAATTAAACTATTATTATCATCTTATTTTATTACTTCTCATTAGTCCACACAATAAGTAGTAATATTTCTTGGGTACTAAAATATTTGATTTAAACATGCGTGGTAACGGTTTGTCTATTATGTTTAACTATTTATCTGGAAATGACATTAATATGACCTTAAATTATCATAAAACTGTCGGTATGCTATGTCCATCATATAAGTTCGTAGGCAGCACCTAAATATAGCCACGCCTAAAAATGAATGGACTTGCACGGTCTACTTTTTCGTAGGTACCTGGGTCACTTGCCTGCCACTTATCTAGTAGTTTTGTCTGTTCTATTAATTATCAATTCTTGCAGCTAGTCGAAGTAATCTTTCGATATAACCTGCTTCGCAAGTCCTGTGCCGTGACCCTATTGACACTGTTGACGCCTACAGGCAAACGGACGCGCAAGCGCATTCTCAGATGCACTCCCCCACGACAGAGCTTAATATCCGGTATCAAATAATAAACCTATTAACCTAATGAGAATGTTCTTCAGAATTTTTCTGAAAGTTTTACTGACTTGAGAATCTTAGATCTTAGTGTTTTGGATAGATTTGATTTAATGTCTGCACAACACGTATTATGGAAACTCATGTTATCCATTTAAAATGTTATCACGAAAAATAAGACTATCACAATAAATAATTGCACAAAAAGATCATATTATTCAGTGTGAAGGTTGGTATTGTATTGTTTTGCTTTCGCAATAATAAGGTTAAGTTTTTAAGTTTTAACTAATGATTATAAAATTTATTATCGTCTATTTATTACCAGCCTTATTACGGAGAGTAACTGTTTCACCTCCGAGGGGTAATCACCCTCAGGTTCAGAATCCATCCCCAAATGTACCTGTACTAATGCCATAGATAAACTTATCTATTTCAATATGTAGGTAATAAAAGCGCGTATTTGTTATCTGAAAGTGAAACGCCAATTCTTAATGATGTAAAGAAGTCATTAATATTGACCGACGATTCTGCCCTTGAGAAAAACAAGAGTCCATCAAATCGCATCAAATCAAGGTCAAAGTTAATGGCTTTATAACAGTTACGGAACCCAAAAAAACTCATAACATCCCACTTATCTTTGAACAGGTAGGTAATTAAAGCGGTATAGTATTAATTAAGTAGGTAGCTAATAATTCACGTGTAATGATACCTATTCACAAAATCGATATTTAATGGAGTATGCAAAAAATACCGATAGAGTGCCGTGATGACTCTACTGTCGGTTATAAATTAAAATATAATGAAGAGCACATTAATTAAGTTATAATTAAAGTAGCCTCTCTACAAACGTTCTAAGTTTTTTAGTAGGTATACGCCTACATAATCTCCTTAAATAGAACCTGACATGTGCCGATTCATTTGAGAACTTACTAATAGTGATAAACAAAAGGACCTTCAGGAGAAGGTATGAATTTATTCTAGCATCAGTTTATCCAAAAAAGTGTAGGTAAGTCACAAAATAGTAGGTTTAGATACCGCAAGTTCATTGAATAGGTATACCTCAGATCATAGAAACAAGGGAGATGTGCCAAGGCGCTATTGAGCTTGATACTTTAGTTTGATAATTTTGAGCGCAGTACAAAAGTACACGCTGGCGACGCACCGAACACGATCGATGATATAAATACAGTGTTTTAGTTTAGTGCTAGTGTTGAGTGACTATTAACAGTGTTAGATTGAGGGTGTGCGGAATTTTTAATGTGTGGGAGATCTTTTTATTCACAAGGAGTGGCTGTAATCGTGTCGAAAAATGTACTAAAAGTGGGAACAGTTGTTCCCATACTAATTTGCTATGATGGCATATCTCCTTGTTTCTATGATCTGAGAGGTAAACCTACCTAGTATGAAAGCCATCTACCTGTCTATTCTGTACCAACACGCCGTGTGACATCACCGCGAGAACTGCCAATTTTTAGGGTTCCGTACCAAAATGGTAAAAAAGGAACCCTTATGGTGCGACTTCGTCTTTCTGTCTCTGTCTGTCTGTCTGTCTGTCTGTCACACCTGCTTATTTCAGCAACTACTTATGCTATCGACTTGAAATTTGGAACAGTTATAAAAGAATGCTTGTTCAACTTTATTGCAAATGAAAAAAGTCCAAAAATATTTTTATTTTCATAGCAAAAGGGGCCGGAGTGGGGGTCCGAAATTTCAAAGTGGGGTTACTAGGTCAAGTGACATATCATATGAAAGGGCTTGATCTGCACATTTCAAAATATATTTTTATTTTATTTTATGTTTCACAGTTTTCGACATATGATGAAAAATGTCCAAAAAAAATACCATTCCCCCCCCCTTATCTCCGAAGTTTGCGGGGCGAAAAATTTGAAATAATTAGAGTTGATAGGAATTGACCCAAATATGGCACCAACAATAAAACGATGCTCCTAACTAGTACAGTTCTTTCAAAATCATCAAAATTCCTTCACAAACAAACTTAGTTATGCGGTCCGGATTTTTCACTTTATACGTCCAAAAATGATGCGGAACCCTCGGTGCGCGAGTACGACTCGCACTTGGCCGGTTTTTTTGCAAACGTTCGATCTCACCGTGACATTCTCCCTCAAACGTTTGCAAACAAATTGGCAGTTCTCACAGTGATATTACGCGGCGTGAAGGTATAGAATAGACGTTCTTGCTACAATGACATCACGCTATGCAAGCCATTTAGAGGCCTTGGGCAACCCTTGAAGAGTTTTTACTTTAAGAGTTAATAATAACAAATTTCAAAGTTAATAATAAATTTGGCCAATTTGTCTTCAATGACACCATATGCCAACTTGTTAAGGGCTCTCTCGAAATTTTGTGTCCTCTCTCGCTCGCGCCATTTTTAAGAATGTTGAATGTAAAGATGCATTTTTGAAAAATGTAATGATAGTGAACTACAAAATAATATTAATTTTACATACATTTCTACTGTGATATCTAATAAGCAAACTTAAAAAACAATTATGATTTGTTTTTGAGGTTTGTTTAACTCATGTGTTTTTAATAATTAAAGAGTTTATAATATTATAATTAATATCATTTTGTAGTTCGCTATCAGATTAAATTTTTCAAAAATGCAACTTTTCATTTAACATTCTTCAAATTTATATGGTTCTGTGCGAGCGAGAGAGGTGCCGAATGCAAGAGCCCTCTTGAGTTTTACCGGCGCGTTTGAAAGCAAACTCAAGTAGGAGCGCGGCAAGTAGGAGCATTGCACCAACTATTCGGGCACCGTAATGAATTTACGCTATTACCGTAATCGAGTGGGTACCTATATATGTCATTCAAAATATCACAACAAGAATCTTATAAAAAATAAAATACCGCCTTCAAAAAGATCACAAAATAGTTTCGGAAGCCGGTGCCGAATCAAACCATATCAAAAAGACATCGAAGGAAATGTAAAATACATACCTAACGTTCCAATATAATCCCCTAATGCTTGGGTTCCTAACCTGGGGTTAATTACCCCCTCGGGGGTAAAACAGCTATTCTGCGGGGATAATAAGACTGGTAATCTAGAAATTAGCAGCCCCACACTTAATAGGCTTGGATGTTGTAAACTTGCTCTCCACTTGCAGACCTACATGCAAGCAGATTTTGCGATAAATTAAATAATTTATGAACCCTTCCTTGGCAGTGGGGTAAATAGATTAATAGGTTCCCAGTGACAGACGCGTCTGAAATGTAATCATAATCATATTAATCATGCTTCCATGGACTCGGTTACCGTCACGACCTGTATTCGATACACTTAAGTTTATTGAGAAATAGCCGCGCATTACTTCGTTACAACGTGAGCAGAAGCTAAAATAAAGCATAACAAGTAGGTATGCAATTATTATTACGCACTTTACGCAGGAGGTGATCTTGTCGGTAAATTTTTAGGGTTCCGTACCAAAATGGTAAAAAAGAAACCCTTATGGTACGACTTCGTCTGTCTGTCACGCTTATTTTAGCAACTGCTAATGCTATCGACTTGTTTGGAAGAGTTGTAAAGAATGCTTATGCACCTTTATTGCAAATGAAAGAAGATAAAAAAATATTTTCTAAAGTGAAAAAAAAAAAACGTTGATTACGTGCTTACCCTACCAGTATCTACTATTAAGTGATAATGCCCCTGATCGACGAGCGAGCTTTATCACGGTGTTTGTGGCTTTCCGGTAGAGCACACAGGTATATAGATCACTTCTAATCCGTGTTTTGAAAAGAGCAAGGCTCGTGGTGCTATAGAGTTGTTTAGAACAAACTCAAAAAAAATAACTAGCTATGTATTAATATTTTGCTCGCTCGAACCGCGAGTAAAACCAGCTCGCTTGTCTCTTTGAACCTATAAACTGTAAATGTGTCCAACAATTAGTTCTACGTATAGGTACAATATGTCGCTTTACCTTACCCGACTTGTAGAAAGCTTTAGGTACCTATATTTCTTTGTTTTATTTCTGCCGTAGGTATTATGCAATATACAAGTACACAATTAATCAGCGTTGTAATTGTTAATAAATCTCATAGATATTATCACTCACAAGACTTGTTTATTATAAACATCAATATTTACCGCGAAGAAGAACATTTACCGCTAATGTTGTTGGACATAGGCCTTTTCATTTTTATATATATTAAGTAGGTACCATTGAATGTGCTATAGGAGAATATTACGGTTTATCGATAAGACGGACGTGACTTGTTTTGTAAAGGTAAAGGTAGATACTATAAAGGGTGACTCATCTGAAATAAGTTGACCACAACATACTTTCACTGACAGTAAAGTTGGGTATTTGTAGTATTATTACAAGCAATTTAAGTCATAACTACATAACTGGTACACTACATATTGCGATATAAGGTAGTGAAATTGGAAAAGATGTGGGCTTGTGTAAGATCCGCATCTAATAACCCCACTTTGCCCTGATTCAGCAAAAAAACTTTTTTCTTTCTTTCTTTCTATATCTGCATCCTTCCATCTTCTTGTTTAACGTGTTATTTTAGCCTTACGTCCTTAAGGCGCATTTGGATACAGACGTTAACATTAACATTAACGCAGGTGGAGTAGGAGCATTACGAGTGCGATAAAAAATTGCATCGTGACTTTATGAGCATTAAAAGATTTTTGTTAGAGTTATTAGCACATGAGATCATAATTATATCTCTTACAAAAATCTTTTTTTAAAATGGGTACCTAGGTAACACAAGCTTGCTTGTGGGATAAGATTAGGTATGATTGGCTTTTGAACTTTGCTGTTCAATGATATTTTAGTTAGTGAACTAACAAGCGGTTGACAAGCGGTGACAAGCGGATAGGGACTTAAATTCATTGTTTTTTTTAATTATAGGTATTGTTAAATTCTAACAACGCAATAAGTTGTCGTCAACTAAAGAATTGGCAATGAGAGTAATATATAAGAAAAAGTATTTAAATTTACCGGACAACATGCACTCTAAGCTATCGATACTTCGATTCAAACCTAACTAAAAAAACTCAAAACCGCCTTCAAAAAGATCAACTCAAGCATTACTTGAGACTAGACTTCAAATAATGCTTGAGATATCATGACCCATGAATTATGTTCTGTAATAAGACCCAAAAACACCCCAACACTTCGCGTATTGCCTCTGACAATAGGATAGTGTTAAGATGTTTTATAAAGAATTGTCTTGTCTGCTCCGATATATTTGACGCTGACTGTACAATTTCATTACATTTTCTTTGCCTCATATCGCGATGAAGGTAAGCGCATTGCAATTTGATTATAATCAGTTAGAAATCTTACCTTAAAACAATTAATTGTCATGAAACATAATATTAATTAATGGAACTCGTTGATGTCTTTTTAAGCAATTTTATTAATTATTTATTTTAAGGAAAAAAATTGCTTAAAAAGACATCAACGACAGTTCCTAGTTTGCGTTTTTTTATGATCGTATCCCTTAGGTATTTTTATCTGATGTTTTTTTTTTCAAATGAAAATGGGATGCCTAAGGTAGGTACCCAAGGTACCTAGCCTTTCCAATAAAAAAATCGTCGAAATCGACCACGTAATGATAATCGAATGATCGCTAAACAAATACATAAAAATAAAAATTCCGACGAATTGAGAACCTCCTTTTTTTCAATTCGGTTATTATTATTTTTTTGCGTTAGGTAGGTACTATGTCAAAATGATCCTAGACATAGGCAATGGACACTAGTGACAGGCACACATCGTTCTCTTTTAGGTTTTATTGCATTCCTCCACAAAGTGAACTCATGTGGGAATCTACACCTTGAAGTAAAGTAAGTATGTGCAATCTAAGTTGTCTGGTCTGAAGTTCGGGCGAAGTGCGTCACAGCATCAGTTAATCTATGTATATCTTGAATCTTATTTAAAAGACTTTATGGGTGAAATTGTAGAGAGCCTAGTATCAAGCCAGTCAAGTAGGTGTACAAAGGTACTTACCTACCTATGTTCTAAAAATAAAATAAATACCATACCAACAACAGCCTACCTACTGTTCCGCATCATTATCGATTCTGTATGTTAACGTGTGTAGACAGCGAAAGTTTATTTTATAATCACATGTACTTTTAGCTATTGAACGTGGATAAAATAAATAGAGAGGAAATCGTACTAAACAAACATGACTACACACTAGACGAGATACAAACATACATTTCTAATTGAATAAGAACATAATTGCATACTTTGTATGTAGGTATGTAAACACAACCGCAGAGCCGTCGTGCATCACAAATATCATTAGTTTTATCTTTTCTGAAATATCGACACGTTCGTACTGGGATTGGATTTAGGATTTAATATAATATAGCTTCATGTTCTTATAAATTAGTATATCTGAGGGTTATCTAAACAAGGATTGAAGATGGGCCACCCACGGATATTACAGGTATCATAACAGCAATATGATGTGACAATGCTCCAGATAGAAATTGTGACAAATCAATGAATCAAATTGATTAAAAAATCAGGTAGAGCCTACTGTAAGAAGAGTAAAAAAATGTGGCACCAATTACGCCTCATTGCATTGATAAACGACAGACGCCTTCACCTAGTTGTGGGTGTAGGATTAAATTAAGCTGTTACTAAAAGAGAAGGTCTCTGCGCTTTTATTGCAGTAAAAGGGACCTCGTAAAATCGTCTGCAAAACTTAGTGGCTAACATACCCGAGGAAGTGGAGCAATAGCACTTCGTGATACACGTCACAGATCCACAATGGGAACTATATTGCTAGATGCGGTTCGATTTATTGCGCAAACTGCGACCTTCACACCTTCGTTTGATCCTGTTCTATATTATACAAAGTTTCGTTGAATATAATGACATGCATCACTGCAACGCCAGAATTGATAGCCCATATAAATTCGCTTTTATCTTGCCCATTCATATTGATGATACGATAAAATTGCCTTATAATCCAAATAGAGGAAATCACGATCTCACTACCTAATAGCAAATGTAAAATAATTCGATACGATTATACTGTAGAAGCTGCGGATACATAATTTCAGTTTAATTGCCAATTAAGGATATGATGGTTTTGAACATAACATGATTAATTGTTAGATTTATGAATTACAGAATCATTACAAAAAAATGAGATAATTAATGCGTAATGTATAGTATGAATTTCGGGCAAGTAAAGTCTAGATAGTCAATAAAAAATGATAGGAGTGACAAGGTTGATTGAGATCCACTAAGATAAAGTACCAAGGACGGTCACGAAGCGCGTGCTTAAGAATTCGGCAGGTATTTGTTTTTATATCAATAATTGCAGTTGTTACATTTATGATGTTAACGGTCCACGGTCAGATCACGACACGTGGAGATGAGTCGCGAGTTATCAGAATATTTTATAGCAGATGTACGATTTAATGATGTAGAATCTAAATTTGTATTTATTTGCATGCTGGTGGAACCAGCTCTAACATTAAAATTATAATAATATTTGTTATTTTACGATTGGCCTATTAGATGTACTTTATTAGTTTAAAATCGTTACTTGTACCTATTAATTGATGTTCCCATAAAAATACAAGGTAAATGATTAAGTCGTGCAGTAAATAATGGATGGTCTAATTAGGAAAAATATTTTGTAGGTAATAATACTAATACTAATGGTTAATCTTTGCAATATGATAAATTGATACTTTTAGTTGTCTGCAATTAAATATTTGAACAAAAAAACACATAATGACTAAATAAAGATCATCAAGATAAATCTGTCTGGGTCCTTTGAAATCTAATCGATTCACATTTAGCTGTCTAAATATGGAAGATAATCAAACGTTTGTTGGGACTGAATCGCTTTTTAGATTGTGCAATTTAGTGCAC
Source organism: Thalpophila matura (assembly GCA_948465475.1). Lineage (NCBI taxonomy): Eukaryota > Metazoa > Arthropoda > Insecta > Lepidoptera > Noctuidae > Thalpophila > Thalpophila matura. Next base: position 12,434,246 of record OX419183.1, read on the forward strand.
CAATTTAGAATGTAGCTCAGAGGTGTGACAAAATCTAAATCCTGTCGGGCTAACATGCGCGCCGCGACAAAATTTCGTCGACCGTTTTGTCTCGCTCTTTCTCATGCAAATACGAGACAAATGCACGATAAAAGCGTCGACAAAATTTTGTCGCGGCGCGCATGTTAGCCCGGCTGTAGTAGGTACCTAATTAGAGTCCCCAAAAAATTTTGCAGCACCTACAATCCTAGAGCTAACAACAAAGTTCCAGTAGGTAATACAGATAATACATTACCATTATTTTGACAAATGATGTAGTTGTGTCATATTTCAAATTCACGATGTTACGGCACCTATTCTTCATGCAAGTAGTTAATAGGGTTACCGTTTCTACCATAAGTAGTAGATGTTCGGAATACCAAATACCTATTTCAGGAAAATGCGTTACAATGCTAACGCGGAATTGATGCTTAAGCATTTCAGGGATTTTCCTAAAAAATAATCGCCGCAAAATCTGAAATACCTATTTGTGAAATACGGCAAATATCCGTCAAATGGTAACCCTACTTACAGCAAGTAGGTAAAAGCTATTAGGCGTCAGCAATCAGCTCATGTTTTATTGAGCAAGATCTCGCTAATCATGTTATTAACTTATTATACGCACTAGTTTCAAGTTCACATCATGTTTGATTTAATCACGTGAATGAAACTAATCCTCGGGCAATCGTAGTTCGTGATTTATTCATTTAGTTATTATATGCAGGCTTAATATTTTAAGTCTATTGTTACCTATAGATAGAATACCTTAGACATGATTTGTTTTAGGGCTACCCCATGGTTTTTAGGGTTCCGTAACAAAATGGTAAAAAAGGAACCCTTATGGTGCGACTTCGTCTGTCTGTCTGTCTGTCACACCTGCTTATTTCAGCAACTACTTATGCTATCGACTTGAAATTTGGAACAGTTATAAAAAATGCTTGTTCAATTTTATTGCAAATGAAATAAATCCAAAAATATTTTTATTTTCATTGCAAAAGGGGCTGGAGTGGGGGTCCGAAATTTTAAAGTGGGGTTACTAGGTCAAGTGACATATCATATGAAAGGGCTTGATCTGCATATTTCAAAATATATTTTCCTTTTATTTTATGTTTCACAGTTTTCGACATACGATGAAAAATGACCAAAAAAATACAATCCCCCCCCCCCCTTATCTCTTAGTTTGCGGGGCGAAAAATCTGAAATAATTGGAGTTGATAGGAATTGATCCAAATATGGCATCAAAAATAAAACGATGTTCCTAACTAGTACAGTTTTCAAAATCATCAAAATTCCTTCACAAACAAACTTAGTTATGCGGTCCGGATTTTTTCACTTTATACGTCCATTAACGATACGGAACCCTCGGTGCGCGCGTACGACTCGCACTTGGCCGGTTTTTTAGCTAGGTAATTACCTTTATTTTTTTTAAATATGAGATGTACGAATATTATGAACTCACTCGTCAAGAAAATGTTGTTTCTACTTTAGGGTTAACAATATTGAAGAGTGTAAAAACAAAATTAAATCTGCTACAAAGAAAAGAAAATCTGCTGAAAATGGACTCTGCTACAGAATTACGAATATCACACGACCGAAACACTGTATTCCAAGTAAAGTGATGTATGATGTGTAGATGTGTAAAATCCATAAAGTCGTTGATTTTGTTCGAAACATAGAGCCCACGAAATGTGATAACACGACAACATTTACAACGTTTAACTAAGTAACCCATACAAAGCAATCCCCATCATGAACACAAGAGAATGTTGTGCCATCTATAAGGATTTGATCCTTCAAATCCTTATAGATGGCACAACATTCTCTTGTAGTCACATAATCTCGCAACTAATAGCATAATCAGGAGATTATGCTATTAGTTGCGAGATTATGTGCGCACGCGATGTGGACTCATAGATAATAATAGATGAGAACGCGCTCCTGGAGCATGTACGCAAATCTACTCGTGTGATTTGAAGCCGTTCTTTGTTTGAATGCCTTTTGACGACCATACGCATACCAACGACACGGTTTGCTGTACATAACAGCAATGGTAACACAAAGTGTATGAAACAGTAATGCAACCGTTTGATCACGATACAAAGAAAATAATAGAGGGCTTTGTGAAAGAGCTCGTCCGGGAAGTCTTATCATTTCAGCGTCAGGCACTAGTGGTCTGACATTTATGCTGAACTGAACCTATTTGACACAGCCTCTAGACACACAGCAACTTTATCAATTATATTCTTTTTATTTTGTTATCTTTATAAATGTCTGTGTGTCTGACTGTTTTCGTGCCAAATAAACTTTCTTTCTTTCTATCAACATCTGTTTCTGCCCATAAGCAGCATTGCGGTGTAGTTGTTTGAAGGACACCGTAATTACGGATTGCTGGCGTGAGACATTTCAACATTGTCTCTAGGGTGGTAAGCGGTAACCGCCGCCTATAGCTATAGATATCTGCATTGTCAGAGGCATCATAAAAGCGTAGCTTCCAGTAATACACATGATTTTTACCGTTTTATCCATACAATGAATTAATTTCTATTCTTCAGTAGACAAATAAGCCAAGCACGGGTTGCCGCGTGCTCGGGCAGAAGAATAAAGATTTGGATAGCAAGAACTTTGTCTATTCTTTGGTAGAATAGAGACAGAATTGGTCATGCTACGCGCGCTAGAATAGAATGAACCCAACCTTTGAACGGTTACGTATCATTTCAACTAAAGTTGTTTCAACTACGGTCGAAATAACTAAGGTTGATTCACCTACTGTTTAAATTACCTAAAGTTCGTTTCACATATGTTTGTAATAACTAATGAACGAAATACCTACAGGACAATTCACCTAAGGTTGATTGAACTAACGGACGATTCACCTACTGATGATATATCTGTGGCCAATTATATTTATAGCCAAAAAACGAAGTTAAGAAAAAAAAAATGTCAAAAGAACAATGGCCATAAAGAACAATGGCCATTTTGGCCTCGGAAAAAACATTAATTCTTATAGAGATAGTAATGTTAGCAAAATGTAGTACATTGTTAATGTAATTAATGGATGGCATCAGTTTATTTTTAACAGCCGGGAAATAATAAATAAACGTCTTCAAAATTATACTATAATGCTTGAAACAAAACGCAGGATAAAATATTTATTTATTTATTTATGAACGCATCCACAATTATTTACGTCCCTACCATACATTTTTAAAATCTAAATTGATTTTATTTTTGAATCTTAATTAAATCCCAGGCTGTATTCAACTAGGGCACGCCGCAATAGCGGCGGTAAGACCCCTCTTTGAGGAGTGGCTAGGGAGACGTCACGGCGTCCTCACCTACCGCCTGACGCAGGTCCTCACCGGACACGGAAGTTTCGGGAGGTACCTGCACATCATCGGGCGGGAGGAAACGCCCGGGTGTCATCACTGCGTTGATCGCCCTGAGGACACGGTGGAGCACACGGTGGGGGCCTGCCCTGCATGGGCGGAGCACCGCCGTGTCCTCGTAGAGGCGATCGGCAGCGGCGGCGACCTCTCGCGCCCGGCCCTGGTTCAAGCCATGGTCCGGGGCGAGGGGGAGTGGGAGGCAGTCGCCTCCTTCTGCGAGGCAGTCATGCTAGGAAGGAAGGAACATGGGTGGGTTTTAGTCAGTAAGAGTCTGACACTCCCTTCCGCTCCGCCCAGAGCGGGAGGGGTCATTAGATGATTTCCCATCCTCAAAAAAAAAAAAAAAAAAAAAAGGCTGTATTCAACTGGATAAAATCATGATAATTATTTAACCCAAGGTTTAATGTACCTGCCTCGTTAAATTAAACCTCAATGTGAAAAACCTCTCAATTCAAAATGCTACAGATTAATAAATAAATATACCGCATAAACTCAAAAAACATTATACGTAATTTATCGATTCTCCGTGCTTTAAAAAATATATTGAATGCCGAACGTAGTTATATATAAATAGGCAAATAAAATGACAAATGTTTCATCGTTATAACTTTTATAAGATTTTCCGAGTCCAAGCATGTTAGGAAAGTGGCCATTGTTCTTTACATCAAAAGCATCAAATTCACAGTTGACAGCAGATAAATTATTGCCATTGCCAATTGTTGTAGGCGAGTCGTCCATTAGGTGTTTCGAACATTAGATCAATCGTTCGTTGGTGCAATTAATTTTAGTTGAATCAAAATTAGGTCAGTTAAACAGTAGTTGAGTCGACCAATATGCGATATGAACATAGGTGAATCAAGCGTAGTTATTTCGACCATAGTTGAAACAACTTTAGTTGAAATGATACGTAGCCCTTTGAACGACTACTTACAAGCTGCAGCTGCTACCCTATTTGCCACTTAGAAACAAATATTGTCTATGTCCAAATACCGGCAAGGGATTTATTTGTGCTCACCACTTCACGAGTGCTTATGACAACAAAAACCGGCATTGACACGCCTCAAGACTCATAGTTTAATAGCAAACCTATGTTTTATTGGTTAAACGTTTGATTTGCTCGTTATGTTTGCGGTCCAATTAGCGATAATCGTACAGCGAAGGTGTTTGGATGTAAGATAAACTTTTATGAAGTATGGTATGCTAGGTATGCCATGGACAGGTTTTAGTACTATTATGTATTTTGTTTGTTTTCCTTTCCATCGTGTTATGTAATCTAGACTATGTAGTGTCGGCACATCGGACCGTAAACGACTGCCACTGAACATTGCCATAATCTAAACACTTTACTAGCGGATCGGTAATCTTAATTAGTATTGGCACATGAGATTCTGGCATTCCTATTAAAAGCTGAGTACCTATATCATTCGTACTTCTGGATATTTAGTTTAGATAGGGTGGATATTTGAAAAGTAGCCGTAGAGGAGCTCCCTAGCCATTTTGGAGACATGGCAAATGTCCCTAATAAACTGCATTCAAGGATTTTGAAGAATTGCATAGTCATCAAGAAAAAATGATTTTCTCACTTGTTTTTGGGTCAGACCTACATTTTATGCCCTAAAAAGGTTTTTATTGTTATGTTAAACTTATGAGTGACCATTAGAAGCATTTTCATCCCCGTGTTATTAAGGGGTAAAATATGTTTTTCTGAGAACCAGACGGAAATATTAGTAGGACATCCCTAGATTTATGAAAAAAAAAAAAGATTAAACCAATTGCTTGGTGGGATTATGGCTAATCAATTTCTCAGAATAACGTTAAGTTGATTCCGATTTAATATTGTGATCGATCGGTCTGTTGAATGGTTGTTAGTTTTTATTAACGTTTGATCGCGATATTGCTTGTTTTTCGTTCAGCAATTACGTTCAGAAGTTGCTTTATCTAACATTATTATTATACTTCCACTAACTTTAGTTATTCACGAATTTTGCGTCAATATCGGTATCGTTTTAATTATCCATAAATCTGATGTATTGATTTAGTCACTATAACTGAACCGTTTATGGTTTAACTTTCGCTTTAATTCTGATATTGACTTGCCTAGAAATTATTTATTATTACGATAGGTACCTTGTAAATATAATTTAGTTCTTATTGGAGTATCCACAATTTACGAGATACCTACAATGGAAAGGCTAATAGGTACCTAAGTGTACGAGTCTATCTATATGTATTACTCGGGAGCAACTATTATAATCTTTACGCTATTACGAGGTGTTGAGGCAATCCTCGGGAATGTACCTACAATAAACGCAATATCTATAGGTTGATTCGTCGCTGTATCTGTTTTCGTGTATTTTGAACCTTATTTCAACGACTGTACAATGTACATGCGTTAATTTGTGGAGGGCCTGAGCGCCTAACATGCGCGCCGCGACAAAATTTTGTCGACGCTTTTATCGTGCATTTGTCTCGTATTCGCACGAGTAAGAGCGAGACAAAACAGTCGACATTTGTCGCGGCGCGCATGTTAGCCCGGCTGGTTTCAGTCCAGTTAAAATAAATTGGTCATATCGTAATTCGTATGCCGTTCATCATCATCTTTTAATATCTAATGATCGTTCAATAATCAACGGGTTCTAAGTACCTATTGTATGACCAATAAAATTGATGAGACTGGTGATTTTATGAATTTGCTCATAATTTTACACTTTGCTAATAAAATTTTGTAATTTTTAACTATTTAGTTCTAGTTAGCTATTATAGAAGTAAAACAACGTACCTACCTAGGTACCCAACTTTTAATTTGTAACCGATTGTAACCTGTAGAAAAGTTAATAGTGTGTTTATATTGTGTTTTTGCAAAATTAAGAATTCTGCTGTATTCTGTAGCGATATTCCGATCCGACCACTATAGCTATGAAAACGATTAACAAAACGAGGGCTAGTTGCTCTAAGACTATTTTCATACATTTTCTTTCATTTGTAATTTTATTGTCATCTGAACTACCCACTTAAATGATAGATAGGATTATAAGTTATTGTTCATAGTTGCACTAAACGACAGTTATCATCGATTAAGATTTTCAAACCGTTATTTAAAACGAAATCAGGCAATAATAATAATTCTATTATACTTATTGGTGCCGATTTTGTTGTTTACGAACTAAACTATTTTAGTCTTATTATGTCTCTTTCTAATTAAAAACATGAGAGAGGGATAGCAGACATTTAATCATGTCAAATTAGTCAACTTGAATAGTTTTAACGTCAATTTAGTCGTAATCGCAAAAGGTCATGACTATTTTCCCGTAAATGACAAGAGTGTAGACTAATTTGACGGTTCTAAATATTTTCTGTCCTTTTTCAATGATATTTGTAAGAAAGAGATATAGTGTGATTAAAATTAGTTTAGTGCGATGTTCAACAGAATCAGCACCATTGCCTGATTCCGTTTAGTTCATAGGTAAGTACTGTAGTTTCGTTAGAACAGTGCATAACGTTTATTCATACTCGTAGGTCCCTACTTTGTCTATCGAGCGGTCTAGTGTTTATTCGATTCCTTTCTAGGATAGTTTACGAATAAGTATATATAAACGTACGTGTAAAACTCGTTCGGAAGCGCGTGAAGAAAGCCGTTGTGTTTACCTATCCGTTTAATTCCTATCACATGATGGGTAAAAGTGGGGTATAAAGTTCTTACGCGACTGTTTTTAATTGCTTTACGATTCATAGTGTATGTATATAAATAGATATTATGTAATTCTAATTATAATAAAAGGTTGGACACTGGGACAGAAATACACAATATTTGCTTAGGTAAAAAAAGGGTTAATTTTTCCCCTCTACGTCGCCGTCGTAGTTAGGACAGAAACGTCTTATTGCTAAGATTAGTAAGATTTGGTGTCATTCATTTTTTTTCCAAGTTTGAAAAGGTTTTTTTTTTACTTGCCAAGAGAAATTAAAAGCAATAATTGTTTCTATAAAGGCGGGTCTTTTTAATTTTAAGGAGATATGATTATAAATTGATTTAATTGTACCGGCCCAAATTAGCCAATGATCTATTATGTCGGTACCTATCTACTATAATAACTAAGTAAAGAGTACATAAGTTATGTGTAGTAGAATTTAACATATATTTTATTTATAGTACCTATCTAAACAAAACGGTCGCGACTCGCGGTAACTCTACAAAGTACCTACCTAGTGTTTTTTAACTTATTGCAATACTATTTGAAACGTTTACAAAATTAATTTACGCCTTAGTGGCTGCTGCAATTTAAGACAGTAAGTAATTTAGGATTTAATAGTAAAATATTAGAAAAAAAAAATGCGACGTACGTTACGTACATACCTACGTAGCCAGTGGCGTGGGGTCAATTTTTGTAAGAAGTAAGCCGAAGCTAGAAATCACGAAAAGCTAATTAGATATAAATATTTGACAATAGTAGGCAATGCTGCCTGTGCTATTTTTCAAAGGAAAGCCGGTTTGAATCGTATTGTAGGGACCCTTCGCCACTGTACGTAGTACCTACGTATCTTTTACAGTTCATTTATGAATTAAATGATGTATAAAGTTTTATTAAGGGCCGGTTTTTCAGTAGGTAAGTGCCTAATCGATAAATTCTCATTGGTGTGATTTTGTCCTCTTGACAGTTTCTAGACTTTTGTTAAATACCTAAACGCCAAAATTATTCATGTGATATAGGCAATGGTGATAGGTGTGTAAATGGTAGTTGAGTAAAAAAATACTCAGAGGTTGCTCGATATTAGACACAACATTATAAACTTATTGTTCGAAAGATTCTAGTTTTTTATTATCGTGACACGATTACACCACAGATTGCATTTTAATATGTTTTTTCATACGTTTGCAAATTAGGTAGGTATGAAAATGGAAGTTCTATGCATTTAAGGCTTTTGTCCAATTCCAAACTGACCACAACTTCCATTTTTGACACCTATCTCTATGTAATTTGATGCATATAACTATGCATAGGTAGGTAGATTTGTTGTAGGTACGACTGAAAAATATAATTTATAAGTAGGTACATACAACATAATATCTATCTAATAAATAATAGATATCCTGTAGGTACTTACTTAATTTATTGTAAGTACCTAGGTAACTTATTTATGTTACCTAGTTATAACAACTTTAGGAATTTGAATCGTTGACAAATTAATGAATTAAGTAGGTGGCAAGTCCTTTACAAAATACATACATATAATATACCGTAGGTGCCTGTATTTTTTAGGTAGGCAATTAAGTAAAATAATTAAATTTACTTTTTGTCAAATTTTTAACTTACCATGTCTAAGAGATTAGTGGCCTGTTTAGTTTAGCTGCTTCTGTTTTAAACTTTTCAGTTCAAAAACAATCACTGGCACAAAAAATTAAAATTAACAAATAATTTTGATTTTCGAACATACACATTCGTTTCCCGCCAAAACATTGGTGAGGTACGCATGCGCGACGTTACCGCGCGTCTAAACTTCTGCTCACGCTTGGCGCAGGCTGCAACCGCTCACCCACCAACCGTTTCTCCCGGGAGAATCAAAGCACGTAATGCGCCTTTGATGCGCCTTATGAAAGCGATGGCCGTGGAAGGTTAGAATTTTGTTCACTACGCCATTTACTATGGGAGTATGGGAGTGTACCGAGGCTTTTACTGATCGTTGAACTGTCTCCTAATGTACCTTACTGCGTGGAGATAAAGGCGCGATGCAGGTCATGCTTTAGGTACTGGTCCATTTTATCGCAGAAAGTCATCAGAAAATGCATTAGTGCACTAGGCCGCGTGACTTAAGTTGCGATGGGCGCGGAAAAGTCGCTTGGATAGATATTATGTAGTCGATGGCACTAATTTTCTTACACTCATGTGCATTTGCCATAAGAATAATGAATACCTTAGTGTTACATACGCGATTTCAGGGTTGGTCCCATAGTAAAAGTTGTTCATAATGATGAGTACCTACCTACATTATTTTAAATATTTTCACTGTCTAACCTGCCACCCTGTATACTTTTACCTCTTCATAATATGTATCTACCTATTAATAAAGATTTATTACAACAATATCATGACTATTCATGACATTCATGACAGTCATTAGTATCTATCCCAGGCGCTACGATTTACTTATAACGATTTTTTTTATCGCACCACTTCTACTGTATTTAGCGCAAAGGAATGATGCTGGTCAATCTATTCAAGAAAATATTAACCAGCAGTACCAGCACTATTAACATTGAAAGGGATATCCAGTACCCCTATCATGAGTTTTTTTTACGTATAGTTTCGTTAACGTAAGCATATTTTGAATTGAAAATACAGCAGTTCTGAAACATTTTGATAAAATTTTATACAAATTGCACATTTTAAAAAATACAAAGAAATTATTTAAGTATTTAATTTATATAAATATTGTGTAACAAACGTGTATTTTCAATTGAAAATATGCTTACGTTAACGATACTACACGTCAAAAAAACTCATGATCGGCCTACAGAGGGCCTAGCACGAACGATTTTGACGTTGCGTATCGTAAACGTAAGCATATTTTGAATTGAAAATACACGTTCGCTACACAATATTTGTATAAATTTAATACTTTATTTCAATCTCTGTATTTATTAAAATGCGCAAATTGTATAAAATTTTATCTAAATGGTCTATGACTGTTGTATTTTAGATTCAAAATTCGCTTACGTTTACGATACGATACGTCAAAATTGTTCGTGCTAGGCCCACAGATTAGTATGTCGTAACCGTAAGAAGCGGCCATTGGGCAGATGAGCACTCGTGGGCAGTTTAACAACCATAGGGTTGTCACCCTATGGCTTTTAAACAATAACATAATACTGTTCTAACATCAGATCCTGAGTTTCTAACCTACACACCTAATCAAAGTTATTTGTAAGTTGGGTCTGCCGGCCTAGCATGACCACGATAGAAACGGGTTTTGTCTACATAGAAATAGACAAAGTGACAGATTTCATTCATAAAACGTAGAAATGTTTCTACAATCTGTCACTTTGTCTATTTCTATGTAGACAAAACCCGTTTCTATCGTGGTCATGCTAGGCCGGCTGAGCTTTGCTTCCCTTTGCCGGGTTACGGCGATTTTCAAACGATTTACCTACTTAAATAAAAAATAATATGTTTAGGTATCTAAGTACATATGTATTTTTTTAACAAATCTGTTGGTTAGACAGACATTAAAGGCAGGAATATTTCAGAAAGCCTGATCTCGCAAGCAAAAGATAGTAGGTAAGTACATAAACTGCTATTAGGTAGGTACAGTTGTCACTATAACAGCATAACAAGCATAAATTGAACCAGTTTATATCCCCTTTTTGTAAACAAAACTACCATAAAACGGTCCATGAACTTGTATTCATTTAACTGCATCAGGTACTGTAGGTAGGCAATGTAGTATTTATGTGTAGGCAGTGTGGGGTAAATGAACCGATGAGGTTTTATTACAAGTGCCAGAAATAAGCCCTATCGTCTATGGTCTCTACCATACATACCATGGAACGTTTCTGCATGCCAAAAAAATATGCACTAGGTACATTTTCCTTATGATCGACATCAAGAGGACGATGGGTTGAAGACCCTCCTAGGGCGCTACAAATCTTACTAGGGGTAGGGTCGTATAGGAATATTGCCAAAATGATCACGGTAGGGTTAATCGGTGTTTGGGATTGGTGATTGTACTGCTATACTCCTTGCTGTTGCTGTATCTATTTAAGTAGCAAGTCGCTTAAGAGCATCCAATCCACAAAAAAATATTACAAATACTAATTTCAATTTGCAGATATTTCACTGTGGAAGGTTGTCTGCAACGCCACCATAAAACAAAAAGATGAGCCTGTTAAAAAAATAAATTATTGACTTTTCGCTCTCGAATTTCTTTACAGTCTACTACTACTTTAAAATTAAATTTTTCTGACATAAATCTTTAATAATTATGCTGTATAAAGGCAATAATACTTTTGGCATTCGTCCAGCGCCGCCATTGCGGTCGTTGCTAATAGGTAGGTAGGTACGTACATATATACTGCGGGCTTGCGGCTCCTGAAAACATTAAGTGCGGCGATAGCGATCATAATTATGTAGGTATAATCAAATCTACTAGCGATCACTAGCGGTAGTATCTAGTGGTTTGTTTTGCGGGGAGAGGAAAGTCGATACCTTATCAATACTTTTTTTTTATGGTGAATTGGACACCCCATTAGAAATCCTGACAAATATGAGCTTGCCAGTGTACCTTACCTACGAGTGTTAAGAAGTTTATTAGAGTATCTTTATACAAGTACGCTGAAACAATAAACGCGAAAACAGTGAAAATGAGCCAATGGTTGACATTGTCTAGGTACAAAAGGTATAGGCTTAGACCATGACCATGATCTAGTCCTTGATTTAAGTAAAACCTTTATAGTGTTTAAAACAAATACCGAAAGGCAGTTAATGCATACCTACTCTTTGCCAAAAACCTTGATGTCAGAAGAACCTTGACGTAAACTATTAAGTATTTTTTTTTATATTATTTCATAAATGTTTAATTTTATAGGTAATATTCGCAATGAATTATTTGATGATTTTATAGACATTTTGGATTACATATCATTGGAAAGTCTTAGTTTATATGATAAAATAACTGATAATTTAATTGTTGTACTCCGTACACAGTTCAGCAAACCTCGATGCGGTGATAAGTTTCTCGTGTAGGTAAATTAGAATAAGTCTATTAATATATTCGAAATTCTCGTATTTATCTAGTAAAAATCAATAAACAATATGGAAAATGACACAACTACAGAAGGTATCGAGACTCCCACCATTGGGGCAGGTGATGTTGAAGAAAATAAGCATTTTGAGAATCAAGAATTAAGTCCAGAAAGTACGGGTGGCGAAACAGAAGGTAAAGATGTTGGAGAAATCAAAGGAGCTGAAGGAGGCGAGATGGGTGAAGTAAAAGAAGGTGTCGAGGGTGGTGAAACAGGTGGAACAGAGGAATTAGAAGGAGAACATGTCGAAGGTCAAGGGTCAGAGAGAGAACAAATTGAAGGTGAATTTGTGGAAGGGGAACATGTTGAGAGTGAACACGTCGAAGGAGAAGAAAAGGAGAAAGTCGAAGGTGAGGAGCTTATGGGTGAAGGTGTGGAAAGCGAAGTCGAAGGTGAGGATACAGAGAAAATAGGAGAAGAGGACCTTCCTTTTGTATCCGAGGAAGTCGTGGAAGAAGAACAACAGTATGTTGAGGAACCACCTCCAGATCCCGCTGCACCTTATGGTTTTAGTGATTCTAAGGAAGCTATGAAAGCACCCTTTGAATTACGGCCTGATCAATTAGCGGAAGTGGAACAACTGTGGGAACTTTATCAAAATTACACTCCAGCGTATACCGACTTAGATGGTTATATTACTGAGAAAGAGTTAGTTTACATGTTAAAAAGTCTTCTGCTTATGACGTATACAATAGAGCAACTCCAGGAGTTGGTAGCATATTGTTGTAAACCGGCACATCCGAAGGGCCATATATTTTATGATCAGTTCCTTAAGATGGTGACAATACGGCAAAGGGACTTTCCCATTGAAGAAGAAATTCGTTCTGCATTGCAAGTGTTTGACCCTGAAAAGTCAGGAATCCTGGAGCGAGACTATCTAAAAGAAGTTTTGTTAAAACAGGGTAGTAAAATGGCTCCACGACAATTAGATAACCTCATTAAAGAAGTAGATATGAGTAATGACGGTACAATTGGTATCGAAGACGTAGTTGCAACAATGTGTATTGATTTGAATATGGAAGACTTGCAACTGCTGAGAGCGGCTGTGGACCCTCCGAAGGACGACACGAGAGAGGACAGAACCGAGGAGGCGGCGGTGGTTATTGATGAGGATGATGATGATGATTAAAACGCACCTATTCTTAAACATATAAAATATATAAATCAATTTACAAACGTTAAATAAAAATTTAAATGTTGAATTAATAATTTTGTGTTGTATTCCTTCATGATTTTAGAGGTAAGCCCTAACTTACCAAGACGCCATGGTCGCCATGGCGGTGTCACCAGCAGCGTCTCCAAACAAAACGTATGGCAGTTAAATAACAGGCTAAAGGTATGGGTTCGTACCCTACTACAGACAGCAGCAGCAGACATGTCGCCGTGTCATGTCCCACTGACACGTCGTGGCGTCATGTCGCTGCAGTCATGATTTCGAATTCAACTGCAGACGGCAGCAGAATGAACCCGGCTAGTACGATCTCGAAACACATCACAGTTCAAGAATAATTGGACAAGTCTTAATGTATGAAAGTGTCCACCCACTGCTACTGATCTGAGATCGGGCGACAGTGTCGTCTGCCGCTCAGCCAAAGAGAAGTATTATAGAGCGCTCGGCCGGTAGCGCGCAGACCACGCGACGTGTCGCTAGCTATGGAAAGTATTTTATAGAAATATCTACATAGAAACCAGTAGTGTCGCAGCGACACGTCTGCTGCTGCTGTCTGTCGTCGGGTACGAACTCGTACAAAGGTACCTACTCATTTGACGAAGGACCGCACCGAGCGGCGTATTTATACCGTATCTATTGCGTGCCGTGCGTGCGTTGCGGCCGTGTCAGACCTGTGGACGTTCACCTTTAATCTGTCAATACATTAAGATTCTTGTTTATAGACAAGAAGGTTAATCTTGTATAGATTGTATACTCTTTGGTATATAGATGTTGTAAATAATCAGCTAATCAGCACGCGTCATATGACATGACATGACATACAATCATTTTTGTTTACTAAACCCTACTCTGTGAGTTTGAAAACAGAAAACCGTCCGTTCGCGGCGTTCGCAGTTCGACACCCGCACCGCTGCGGCGCGCCGCAGCAGTCCAGCAACAAACGTCTAAAGTACACCATTCACTACACGAGCCTAGCGCCACGCCACGCGCCCCGTACAAATCTGTGGACAAATCCCTCATCGGCCACATGCTATACAACTTATCGCCAGGTCGCCAGCGACAACCCGGATGGGCACGTGTGTGAATGGTGGTCATAAAATATAGAAAGAGCCCGGAGCCCACAGTGTGTCGTAATCTTGGAAGAATAATATACTGGCAACAGTGGCAGCCCCGGATCTAGGAGGGGGGCTAGCCGGGGCCCGTGCCCCGGGCGGCAAATTCAGAGGGCGGCAAATTCAGAGGGCGGCAAATTCAAGCCTGGTAGACGAATACACTGAGTGTTGTAGGTATTCGTCTACCAAGTGTGGTAATCGCTAGAGCAGCGCGCTAGGCCGGTCGAGCGGTCGTTGTGGCTTTCTTTGGAGGAGACCTATGTGATATGTCTATCAGCATCAGTGGGCGTGTTATGGCTAAATGATGGTGATGATAGGGTTAAAATATTGTCGGGCGGGGGCGGCATTTTTCAGTTTTTGCCCCGCCTCGAAAAAATTCAAGATCCGGGCCTGTATACTGGAGGTAGGGAGGTAGTTTAACCGTGTCTGTATACTGTGTGAAGACTCTCATTTCTCGTTGACAGTGATACAGTGACGTCACTGTAAAGTACACCGCGCATTGGCGCAACGTTTTGATACAGTGACGTCACTGAAGCGTCAACCAGTCAACTCTTCTCTAGTCACGCACACTAATACAAATCCAGAACCGGACACAAACAAAAAACGGCCAGCGGCTTTATGTCCTTAGGCTCCGTCTATAGATTATATGTCTATGGTCGTAGTTGTAGTCAAGAAGCTTTTTTTTTTTTTTTTTTTTTTGAGGATGGGAAATCATCAAATGACCCCTCCCGCTCTGGGCGGAGCGGAAGGGAGTGTCGGACTCTTACTGACTAAAACCCACCCATGTTCCTTCGTTAGCCCTTTTGTCCGGGTCAGCGGTATCCCTTCCGGACAATCCCGCTTTCCCGGCAGGCTTGGGCCCTAGAGGGCCCCCTCTCTGATGCTGACATCTCTTTGAGGCGCGCGTGGAACACGTACGCGCCGTTCGGCACGGGCCTGGTCCTGATCGGACGGTGAGCTACCCATTACTCACCGCCCGCAGGCCCGCGCCTACGGTGGCCGGGAGTCGTCACGCGGCTCCCGACGCCCGGAGCGTCTACCGCGGCGGCTTGGACGGGAGAATCTCTCCCTCTCCCGTCCCGCCACCTCCTTCACTAGCATGACTGCTTCGCAGAAGGAGGCGACTGCCTCCCACTCCCCCTCGCCCCGGACCATGGCTTGAACCAGGGCCGGGCGCGAGAGGTCGCCGCCGCTGCCGATCGCCTCTACGAGGACACGGCGGTGCTCCGCCCATGCAGGGCAGGCCCCCACCGTGTGCTCCACCGTGTCCTCAGGGCGATCTAGTCAAGAAGCTTGTGGTCTCTGTCTACGAATACGATTGGTAATCTGTGGCGTCTACAAGCAATCCTCTGCTTTATGGTCTTTCTTGACAGCACTGTCAAAATTTCACATTATTGAGATTGACAGTTGAGTTTGACTATCGCCAACTGGTAATCGGCAATTTTTCTGTTTGTGTTGTAAACTTGTAAGCAATTTTGAATTTTATAGATAAAATTTACACAAAATGAAGTATTTCATATTGTTTCTAACATTCATATCGTTTTTATGTGATAGTAAGTATCATTTGTGTATAATAACATTTCTTTTGCAAGTAATGGGTGTGGTTTGACAACGATTTTTTTGAATACTTTGTTGATTTGTTACTTTATTCGTTCGCCTATTGTACGTAAATACTTGTTCGTCGTCGTATTTATTGTATCTAAAAAACTTGTACAACTGTGATTCATTCAACAAATACATGCATGTTATCAATTCCTACCTAATACTTTTATTCACCAGGTTTAGCTCTATGGTGCTATCAATGTACGGCGGCGACACCCGGTTGTATGGAACCGTTCAACTGGCGCGGTATAGGCTACCTTGGTAACCCATGTCCCGATAATGAAGACATTTGCGTTAAACTTATTGAAAGGAAAGGAGGTAAACATAAATGTCTAGATTTTTTTTCACAGGTTTTGTAAATCTGTTTTGCATGGGGAAATCATAGTAGAATGAATGCTCTGTGCTTGAAATGCTTGTTACCTATGTGATATGTTGGACTCTTACCTCATAAATAATAAAACCTCTACAGTTTTACCTCCTACTACCAGTTCAGAGGGCAGGACATAATTGCACATACATTTTGCATATTTTCATGAGTTAATTGTTTACGTTTCAGCACAAGAAGTAATAACAAGGGATTGTTTGAGCAACTTCAGAGCTTTCCGGACAGATATCCCTGCCGATACATATGAAGGGTGCCGACCGGCTGCAAGGGATGTGAATTTAGCTAATTATGTCAATAATACTATAAAGGAGCTAGACATCAAAAGGTAATCCTAAATATTTAAATCAGAACTAAAGGCTTAAATGTTTTCTGGCTAGGACTGCTCCTAGCCAGAAAACATTTAAGCCTTTAGTTCCTTAGGTTACCTCTCCCTCATAAATACTATTAGGTATCTTAATTTAAATAATTAATAGGCTATTTAACATCTACACCCCTTAGGATCCAAACAAAGGGGGCACAGCGAATATAATTATTATATTGTGACAATAATGCTACAGTGAATTGTAAAATAATGATTATTTGGGAGTTACAAAATACATTGACAGTATTTTATGTTTTCTTGCATAAACATATTAAGTATTTGTTAATTATGATCAACTGCATTTGTTTCAGGGACTGGTATGACGAAACAGTGTGGTGTTTCTGCTTCCTTGACCACAGATGTAATGGTGGATCAAGTGTTTCAACAATGGCATTACTAATCCCATCATGCATTGTGTTTTTATTCACTAAAATGTTGTTCTGATATCAATCATTGATGTTTCACCAAAAACTTTAGAGTTAATTAAAACTTGTGAGTAAGATATACAAAAAAATACTTCTCTGAAGATTTTAATGAGCATTTAATAGTTTTGATAATACAACAGCAATAACTAGAAAGGTAATACAATACTTAAAAAAATATGAATTTCATTTTCCATTCATGAAACAATTTTATTTTTATCTACTACACAGTTTAAGTTTACAAATGATGACACTAAAATTAAAAATAAAATAAGCACAAGAGTAGTGGTTTAAAATAAAATAAGCACAAGAGTATAAGGTCACTTAAGGCTTTATTAATTTAATACACTATTGTATTAAGATCTGAAATCAATCATTAAGTAATTATAGAATTTATTTTAGACGGCAAAAGCACTTCTACATATATGTATATTTTGATAGACTAGTAGAAACAAAATGTATTGAAAATTATGAATGTATGACAAATATTATGCAGTTAAACATTGCAGTAGACAGCAAAAGCACTTTTATATGTATATTTTGATAGACTAGAAGAAACAAAATGTATTGAAAAGATTGAAAATTATGAATCTATGACAAATAATATGCAGTTAAACATTCCAGTGTGAATTCCGTCCAATAGATATTTGATAATTATGTATTATTAGCTTGTTGGCTATTAGTTAAGATATAAGTGCCTCATTGAACATTGTTCGTTTTTTAAGACTGTAGTTTTATACACAATATTTTCATCTTTAAATAGATTTTTAACATGATTTTATAATATTAGTTAATAAGTTTCATAGCAAATGATTTATATGGATTGCCAGATATCAGAAATCTAACGTTTTATGACCATCCAAAAGATAAATAAACAATTTTGTTAAAGATTGCTTTTTATTTAATTTTGTAAATAAAACCACACGCTACAGTTTAGACCCGCAACAATGTTAAGAGACTGAAAAATAGTTTGGAATGCACTTATAAAGTAAGACCACTACAGACCACTATCTATTTCATTAAGACATTTTCATGTCAGTTATGCTGTATTGGGCCAACCAACAACATAATACAATTAGCAAATATTTTGTAGTTATGCAAACTTTCTGCAAATCGCTTCTTTGCTTCGATAGCGTGGCAAGTCCGAGCCTCATTGCTTCAATAACGTGACAAGCCCAATTAGGATCGTACGGACTTGTCACGTTATTGAATAAAAGAGGCTTGGGCTTGTCACATTATTGAAGCAAAGAAGCGATATTATGTTTATTTTATAGGTGCCTTGCTAAGACATGCGTTGTATGCGTGAGGGGTACCCCCTTAATGCAGGTGTCTGTACGTTGGCTATATCAAACTATGCTAGGTAATATAAATATTTACAAAAACGCAAATTGCATTTGTGTCACAATAAGGCCAGTCACCAACATGAACATTTGTAATAAAATGTTTGCGTCAAGTTGCCACATGTCGTACACTGAAAAGCGAGGTGGTGTTTCTTCTATTAGCTTCAACATTCTCTTTGATTTCTCTCTTAATCGGCCTGGAATGGAAAATAAAATGTATTAGCATAATTTGCTTTTATTAGCCTTAACAAGTCATACCTACTTTTAAATTTTTATAGGTAGGTACAGCATTATTGTTGAGCTGGGCAAAAATGATATCCACTACATACATTGACAGGGTGGTGATTCTCACGGGTTCGATATTGATATCGCCTTCGATATAAATGTCAAAATGGTAGGGATTTTGACATTTGTTGCAATATATGTCGAAGGCGATATCAATATCGAACCCGCGAGAATCACCCCCCTGGAGTACTACTGGCTCCTTGTAACCCTTGTAGGATAATAGACATTTTACAATAAATCATGATGAATAGATAAATAAACAATAATTACCATCATAATGTATCGACATAACAGTAATCACCAATCGCTTAGTTTCCTTCACCTCTCTTATGAATACTTCACAGCGGATACCGAGCAAAAGCGCCATCACTAAGTCGATTATGGTGAAAAATGAAGGCGTCAGGCTATCCCAGAGTGCTACTGTCTGTAAAAACAAAAACAAAAATATTAAATTCTTTATTGTGTAGACAAGTGTTTTAAGATATGTATAACAGATTATTGAAATAATGTTTGTATCAATAGGTGAATATGGATAGTGGTTAGGCGAAGTAACTTCCTCGAATGTTTTAGTACAGAATAATAAACTCGTCGGATTAGCTGGGCATCATCATGCACGCACTCTTCTTTTACAGCCGGGCTTTAAGAATAAGTTTTAAGCTACAGTTTTTGCACTTACGTCATTTTGTACGGCAAACAGTAAAAATTCGAATGTTAAAATACTTGAGGCAACCAGCTTACAGCAAAAGAGAAAAATCTGAAAGCAAAAGGGATATGTAAGCAGGTAAATCAAAGAGCCTAGCCTCCCTGCAACAGAATGGAATTTACCTATACTTACTTGAAATTTGTAAATATCTTGAAATTTGAAAAAGCCATCTAATAATTGTTTCAAATATACATCAGTATCGCTTGATACAAAATTATGAGTTCCAGCAGCCAGGCGTCTCATAAATATTTTCGTCGCATATAATGAAGAAAATAAATGCTTTCTTGAGTACAAAATCTCTTGGGTCTCTTTTTGGTCCAAATAGTTTTTAATTATAGAATTCACGAACCGTGCACGTATAAAGAAGTAAGTAAACATATTTGAACAGCCAACTAATTCTATGACGAAACTGAGTTGAGAATATGCAATTCCTAAGTAAGGCCAAAATGCAGCACTTCCTTTTGCACTAGCCACAGCAAGAAGTGTAATGAAGATGATCAAAACCAACACAAGGGAAACAATATTTGTCTTAACTAACAGATCAGTGATACTTTTGTTGCGATCTATATTCATACACCTATCAATTTGTTGTAGTTTAACGTGAAGTTCGACATTTGCATCTGCGTTCATAAAACGCACGTGAATGATGTTGCATAAAAACGTTAGCGTTTGCAATCCTGTTACACATGTGCTCAGATAGTATATAGTTTCGTTATCAAATAGGATTTTATCATATTTGTTGATTACAACGTAGTCTAATCCTAGGAGCAAAATTACAGTGAGTAACGTATGGCATTTTTGAAGAAACGATGTCGTCGTCACGAAACGGTCTTTGACGTCAACGCGGGTGGAGGCCATCAGTATTTGGAAATAGTACGTAAGTCTGAAGGACTTCATGAATTCGTCGTCGAGAATGTCTTTGGAAAGATATTCAATTTTAGTGTTATCTTTCATTGTTTTCATAACTGGTGGTAAAAAAATAAAGATTTAAAAAGTCTTGGTTGAAGTGTGGGTACTTATAGCAAAGCGAACTGTAACAGTACGATGGTGTAACTGGCGGTAATAGCTAGCAGGTGTAGTGGCAGCCGAGTGCCTAATGTAAAAATGTTGTAAATGGACACGCTGCGCCTTCCTTCCACGAGTAATATGACTTGCTTAGCTTGGTTACGGGATTCGCCTGTCAAAAACAAAAAATATTGGTGTAAGGATTTTAGTACGTATACATACACATAGATATAGATACATTCCTACATAATACTTCTAGCAGGAAAATGCAGTTTTGGATGCAATCAGCTATTATAATTCCCATTGTTGGGACAAAGGCCTCCTCTCGGCGAGTTGGATTGGACCGCTTGGTCCACTACGCGGGCTCAGTGCGGGTTGATGGACATCTTATTTCGTTATTTTCGTTTATAGGAAATGCTGATTTTCTCACGAATTTTTCCTTCGTTTTTAGGGCACTGGTGATGAAATAAATAGCAGCCGAGCGGTGGTCCAGTAGAATCAGCATTTATAGGTATCGGGGTAAAAAGTATTCTATGTGTTATAGTCTAGTTAGGGGACATGGCGATACGTACCTAAACTTCATTTCAATAGAACTTGCGCAATATGTAAACAAACTATCTATACATTTAATAAAATTTTGACATTTTGCCATACTGGCCAGTTCTATTGAAATTAAGTTTAAATGATTTACTGGTAGTAACAAACAGCCAAACATGTTCAAAAACTTCCATATTTATAATATAACATAACATTAGTGAGATAATAGCCGAAACCCATTTCATTTTGACAATTAAAATAATCAAATTAAAAGACAGAAATGCTTGAAATAATTAACAGGCGCTTTTGAAATAATATCTAAATAATTACCGTCATCAAGGCATGATGAGACGATGTCGATGCAAAGTTTTCTTGAATCCTCTAATTTTGTTGATAAAGTTTCCGTTTTGAAACATAATGTGAACATTATGAGCTGCTTCAACAGGAGAGGCATCACGCATAATAACAAATCGAAGTCTGCTACCCTCTGGAAAGGTAAGTCCATTAGTTAGCACCTATTGTATTTTCTGATATAGGTAGTCTAGTAGTTCTTATACATTTTTTAAATCCATTAATCCAGTATCACAAAAGATTTTTTACAGATTCTGTGATTTGGGGATATGCAGCGGCTGTCAGACTGGCTACAAAGGCTACAAAGTGGCTACATTGACAGCGCGGATCGATCTTCTGCTTTCCATTAAGGCTTACATGCCTGCCGTGCATGATCGTTTAGGGAGCGCTTTAGATTTTAGACATTGGGTCTTTCTTACCTCTTCTTTCATTGAAGTGACTAGGTAATGTATTGATACTAAATTCCAAGCCAGGATTTCACAGACGAAATAAAATAACTGTTGATAAAAAAGGGATAATTAATTTGCCATAATTAAGCGAAAATTCAATAGGTAACATATAAAAGATTCTGCAAGGTAGATATTTTATAGGTAGATAAATGGGTAAAGACTTACCGAGAATTGAAAAAGTTCTGTAAAAGCTGCTAAAGCTTCAAAAATACAATGCATCGCAGAAACCACTTCACTTGGAGCTTTGTCTTCATTTTCAGATATTGTGTTCATTAGAAAAAACAACTTTCCATCATCAATTGATTTCTTGAACGGCTCGTTAGTAACTGCAGTCTCTTGTCGTAAAAGATCGTTAATGTAATTAACTCTTGTTGTAATAAGATGAATGATGTAATAAACTTGTGCCATTTCAGCGTGCAGCCCGATACCCGTTGATATGTTTACCAATAAAGGTATGCATATATTCTTCACAAACACTGTATTAAACAATATGAGCCACAGAATTGTTAAAAAACAAGCGCTTACTATTATGAATGCCGACTGTCCTCCTAGAAGCTTATTTAAACTTTTAGCATTCTTCATATTTAGGTATCGCTCTATCTTCTGTAATTTAACGTACATTTGACCAATTTTATTTCCCCTGCGGAGATTGTTTCGGCAAACTAAAAGAATGCCATTTATTCCATTCATTAGGACAACAAATTTGAGGGTAGAGTCAGCATATTTAGACCTAAAAATATTTTCACAGCGCAGAAAGAAATATACGACACAGAATGTGTTTAGTATCCAGAAGATGTTGCTGTATAAACGGTACCACGGCGTAGGTGCTGTAGGGTATCTGTATTTGATATTTACACGGAGTAACCCGAGGATTCGAAGCACGAAGAAAATTGGTTGGAAAATTCTAATAAAGTCATCGTTTAGCATGTCTGCGGAGAGCTCTTCTATATTTCTTATTTTGTTCATGTTGGCTTAAATATTTGTAGGTACACTAATCTAATAAAACGAATCCAAGACTAGCAGAGAACACACGTGTATGACACTAGCTTGATGAAACGAATGGTTTGTTTATTGAATTTCAATAGTGAGTCTCTCGGGAAAATACTTATTATATTGTAGTTAGTTCAAGTTCTAGGATCCATTTATTATTTTTTCCGTGCGATGTTCCGTATCTTTGTTATTATTTTGGACTTACATTAATGTAGCCAAGTTCATATTTTGAGTAATTTCGGGCACTGGAGCAATTTCCGCGATGATACCGCCACAACTTATTATTTTGTAAATTCTATCTACCCTTTCTTAGCTAATGTTTACTTGTATTTATATGCGATACGACGTACTATTAGTATAATAAAACTTTACGCTTTAACAATAATATTTTATTCCTTGTTCTGCGATTACTCACTACAGTCGTTAAAATGTCCTTATAAATAATTACATCAACAACTAAGCATTAAATATTTCCAAAAAACACTTTCTCACATACATAAGTAATTATAATAAGTTTTAAAAATATTGTATTTCTATTTTGACTGCATTTATAATTATTACATATAAACATATGTACATAATATTTTCGGATTGGTTGTTTTCTTCTGTATGTAACGCACTACGGTACGTAAACTTCATTTCAGTAGAACTTGCGAACACGGAATAAAGAACAAGATGGAAGTAGTAAGTAGGCGTGGTCCCTATCACCACTGATGAGTACTGAGAGACATATGTACCGTTTGAGTGAGCGCAGTCGCGATGACAGATATTTATCGTGAACATATGCGTCACTACCGTTAAAAAATCATAAAAAAATACTAAAATGCCCTAATGTTCCATATTAGAGTGTAAAAATCATAGCCACGGTAAAAATCTAACTCATGGAGGAATTTCGTACCATCGTTATGTTATATTTTCAGTTTTAATTCATAAAATACATTTTATTTTCTTTCTGTCAAATATAGTACAAGAATGACAATAAAGAGTGATCCTTATTTTCATCTAAAATACGGATAATTTTCCTTTACTGGTTATCAATTGTTCTAGAATGTTTGATTACGAAATCAGACTTTTCCTGCTATTCAATTAGTGCATCCAATAGGTATCGATAAAAATGTATCGATCATTTTTTATAAAATATTTTTTCGGTAGGTAAACTACGAAATGAGCTCCGATGCTAATCGAAGTTAGTAATCTTCTATGTGCCTATAATAGTATCTATAAAATGAAGTTTCTCGCTGCGTCTATCTGTGCACATTCATTTACTGCAGGAATTTTCATTCTGTTCTCATCAATGGAATCCCATCTTATCAATTTCTTGAGAAAGGTTTGGTGTGAGATACGTTATTCATATCACCCCGTGTGAAGCTGCACCCTAATTGCGTAACTCAATTGCTATCACCATGGCATTGTTTTTGACATTCATTACGCCGTATGTTTGTTAATCCGTGCTCCCGTAACTAGCTCAATGCCGTAATGGATGTTGTTGAACTGTCAATATGAAAGCCATGGCGAAAAAAATTGAGTTACACAATTAGGCCGCTGGTTGTGAGTATGTTTTTAGATGAGATACCATAGTCTAATTTAAATCAATATCACAGCAACAATAGAAAACTTGACAGTTTCCGTTTTCCAAAATATCCATCTAATGAAAGAAAAGTGGATCAACGCATCCAGAAAATTCAATTGGTTCCCCGCTAATACAAGAGGTACGATCTGCATGCTACATTTTATGGCAGATGATTTTATTATAAAAAAAGTAATAGGTAATAAATATATTATAGCTACAACTCTGCCGTGCTTACAATAATCGCAGTAAGTCAAATTATTTTTATACAGAAATGAAGATGTTCTCAACATTTCAATTATGTATTTAATTCTGCGATTATCTTAAGCACGACAGACAAGTTGTCTGGTAATTCCTCAGATCATAAAAACAAGGGAGATGTGCCAAAACACTATTGAGCCAAGATCCTTGATCAATTTGATCAATGATATAAATACAGTGTTTTAGTTTAGTGTGAGTGATGGAGGCTAATGACAGTGTTACATTGAGGGTATGCGGAATTTTTAATGTGTGGGAGATCTCTATATATATTCACAAAAGAGCGTTTGTAATACTTATGCTAGTTGTAGTACATTTCATTGAAAATAGGTACCTTATTGTTATAGTTTTTGCTCTATTCTAGCAATATATTTCAGAATTTATTCATAAAACAACACGAATATTTTAGAAATTAATCCAATAGCGCGAAAACACTAGTCGCCATGTTATTTAGGCCGCGGCCGCACTGGTACGGCGACAGCGACGCGACGGCGATTTCGTGAACAAATAAATGTCGCTTGTCGTTTCTGCAGTGCGGCAACCGACATAATGTTTATGAGTTTGTTTTCACAAAATCGCTGTCCCGTCGCTGTCACCGTACCAGTGCTGAGTGCAGCCGCGGCCTTAGAACCTGTGTCACTACACTCTCTACTATAGTAAACAGTCAGTTTTTCTCGGTTTTTCTTATAGAGAATCCGCGAGCTAATGAATATGGTGACGTCACTTACGTCACATAAACAGACAACATGGCGGTACAGCGTTCTCGTGCGTTTCTAAATAACCAATTTTTTGAGTATTATTTTATAGCTTTTTACGACTTTGTAAAATAAATCAACAATTGTTATGAATAGTTCAATAAACACGTTTATATCTATTAATGTAAGTACCTTTAATCATTTCTTTTAGTTTTCGGTCACAGCGTAACATCTACTCCCTTTTTCTAAAAGCGCGGTAACTGCCTGTTCTGTCACTGTCAAATGTCAAGTCACTTGACATTTGTAAAATCCTTTGAAAAACCATCCGTCCCTAAAAAGCCCATAACATTAGAAAGAAAGCTTTCTAAATATAATGTTATGAACATTTCTAAAAAATATCCCTTTTCAAGCGTTCTTCACATCATTCAATTAATCACAACAATATAACGACCTTTTTTTGGATTAAAACACTCCAAAACAATCAAGTACCTACCTCTACTCGACACTAGACGGCATTTATTATCGATAAGTATAGTAGGTATGATATACCCCATCACTATTACCCGCATGCGTCACTATAAACTATAAAGTACAGTAATTGTTCATTCAAAAAAGTTGTAAAGGGCACTGGCAGACGCCCATAGAACGCTGGGCCTCAGATTGTGTAAGTCGGTACAGATATGAAATTAGTCTGGTGTGATCGAGTATTTCAAGAGTATTTAAATTCATTTTTTATTTGTTTTTGTACGTAATTGGGTTAAAGAGAAATATTCTTATTTCTGACAGTGAGGTTAAGTATGGTGTGAATGATCCAGTGAAGTACAGCCCGACTAATGAGTTCTCAATTCAAAGGTTTTAGTTGCTGTCACCATATGATATTCTGTGGAAGCACGCGCCAGCCAGCATGCACCCGTTTTTGTTTTAGTGTTTTTTTCAAAATGTCAACGGTATAATCATTTTATTTCTTATTTATTTCGATTTTTGATTCCAATTCTTAATCTCTAAGATAAATTAGGCAAAGAACAATTAAAATATATTTTTATTTTTGGTTAAGCTTTTATTACTGTACCATATCAAGCCTAAAACTGCCGACGTCCTTTTACGAAACTTTATGAGCGGACTTAAACGTCAAGTCGACGTTTCAGTCCGCTCATAAAGTTTCGTAAAAATTTACAACTTTTTTGAAAGAACAATTACTGTACTTTATAGTTTACAGTGACGCGCTACTATTGACAATAAAGTGCAGCAATTGTTCTTTCAAAAGTAGTTGTCAATTTTTACAAAACTTTATGAGCGGACAAACTTCAAACCGGCCATCATAGCTTGCCGCTGGTTTAGGCCATTCAAATTCTACTCATATTACAACAACTACAGAGTTCTAATTTGAAAATAAGAATAATAAACGCCATCTAGCGTCCAATAGCGGTACATAATCGTGTTGGAATATATTTTAATCCAAAACGAAAAAGGTCGTTAATCTGTCATTATTAATTTTTGAATTTGAAATTAATGGAATGCTATTAAGGTTTAATTTGATGCAAATAATGTTGTGTATAAGTCTTGTCGTAATTGTTGTTTTTAGCCAATCATGATACAGAAATTATAGTGTGTGTCAACTGTGAATATGTGAGTTTGGCGACACTGGTATTCATAGAAAATTGGCCTCATACTCCTTCTACTGTTTTTACTGTTCTGTGCTTGCGAACTATGTAAACAATGTCAGTATAGCAAATTGTCAAAACTTGAATAATTTGTACAGAAAGTTTGTTTACATAGTTCGCAAGTTCATTTGAAATGAAGTTTAATTAAAGTAACAAACTGTTATTTTTTCATTGTTCGGGATATGTACCATTTTGCTCCAACTTTAGTAGTACGTTACCACCCTTATGTATAAAGTACGTAAATTAAAATATGGAATTGGCAAATTACTTGCTGAATAAAAATGCGACAGCTGTACAACTGGATGAGGCACTTACAGTCAGTCTACATTCTTAAAGTATTTGTGACCTAATAATAATAAACTACAAAGCTGAATACCCAGTTAAGGTGGCTTCTTCGCACTGTGGAGCAAAACATTAATGTCACCCATGGTCACCCAGTTAAAAGGCAATGTAAAGTGATTTTGTGTTTTGCGAGAATATCGTACAGCATTAAAATTTTGCATGTCTCTATTTAGCTATAAGACTAACCCAAAAATGCTATAAACATTCAGTGAAAACCCGCAATTTTTTTGTAATTTTAAATTTACTGCCACAGTGCCAAGCAACCACCTCAAAAATAATAAAAAACCACAATACACTAACGCAGCATTAACATTCCAAACAAATATATTCTAATCACATGTTCCCATAAAGTGTGGAATTACGTTTAATAGGCAAATCGCTGTGACTCCTGGAAGCCGAGTTTCTCAAGAGCCGGGGTGCATGCGAAGTTGATCATGGGGGGGGGGCCGCACATCAGAACGATGACATCGTCCGCTGGTGGGAACAAGTGTTCACTGATCATCTCATCGTTGATAAAGCCGGAGCTGTATTTCCAACCTGTAAAGATATTGTGTGAATATTAGGATAGTGACAAAACCGATTAATCGATTCAATTCCCGCCCGTATAAGCTAACATGTGTGGGTCAAAAGTGAACGGAAAACTGTCGAAATGTTTTCGAAAATAGGGCAAAATTGAACAAAATCATACTACTACCTATTTCTATTTTTAATCACACACACAGAAAGGCGCAATAAATCAGTTATTGTTTTAATTCGTCACCCGAATAAATAGTTATGTGGCTTATTAAAAAAAACTCGTACATTGATCTATAATAATTTCGGACGACCTACAGTTTTTTACACAGCTACGTTTTTAACAATTAATGACCTAATGGCCTACATACATAAGTATTATTTTTGTATATTGTTGTATTATCTTACCTTCATTAGGCCTATCAATAGTGTACCACAATTTAAACCGATTAGGGTGTTCAACTTGGTACTTTTCCAGTTCATCTCTCAGTAAGATATCTTCTTCTGTCTGGTTGGCAAACAACAGTCTCATTTCTGTGGGGTCATTGGCATCATTGCATATGTGCCTGATGAGTTGGAGCATTGGCGTGATGCCAGTGCCACCTGCCAAAACAAGCGTGATTAATAATTAATAACCATTAATTGTAGGTGTTAAACATTTTAGAAGCATGAGTAAGTCGTCATTTTAATAAAATGAACACCATGTATAAGGAGTATCATAGTAATTTGTCAACATGTATTAAATATTTAATGCGATAATTTCTAATCCATTAGATGTTACAGTTGATTGGACCGATTATATTTGGAATTGTCCATTTCATTAGTGTCTAATGGCAGTTGAATAATTGCCTACAATTTAGTAGTCGTCGCTTCATTACAGGCTTAACTAAGATTTATAGAGTTATATTAAGAAATCAACGCGCAACATCTTGTAGTATCACTAATATACATATAGTAATATAATCAATTTGAAAAGTTTGTTTGTACGCGCTAATCTCTGGAACTACCAGTCGAATTCGAAAAAATCCTGTTGTATATGATAGCCAGATTCATTAGGAATAGTATTGGCTATTTAACATCACGCAATGACCATTAGGAGCAGAGCACAGGCGGACCAGTTTATAAGATACAATGATACAAATGTTTTAACACAGTTATCAGTATGAATGTTTTATTATGAATAAATATGGGGTACTTCAATGTCATGATAATATTAAACCGATAAGAGTTAGTGACGTACGCAGTCGATACGTCCTTATCTTAGCGTGCACTTCGGGACAGGATAAATGTAAATGTACCTGCAATCATGTTGAGTTTCTTAGTCGGTGTTTGGACGGGTGGGTCCTTCCTCATTTTCTTGATAAGGAAGAGCCCATTGCCGGCATACTGCAGCCTTCCTGAAGGCCCTCGCACGTCAATAGTCTCATTAATCTTCAAGTTGTTCAAGTGTTGCGACATCTTCCCACCATCAGGGAATTTCGGGTGCACATTTTTGAAGTACACCTGAAAAAAATGGCATGCATTACTTATATTTAGTATCATCATTGAATAACATTTTGAATTTGTTACAAGTACATTACATAAGTTTTAACTGAACGCCGTTATTGTAATAAGTGTTCAATTGAATATACCATGTCAAGATAAACCCCTGTATTCACTATGTCAAGATAAACCCCTGTATTCACTAACAATACTATAAGGAGTCGTAGTAAAGTGTACAAAAACAATAAAATATTAACATTGTAAGTATTATCTTAAGGTTCATGTTCGTATGAAGCGCTTGTTTATATTCGCTTTTATGAATATGAACCTTATTTTTATAACAATAATGTTTATATTCGTATGAGTTTTCTGTACACTCTGTGCGTTCGAGATCTCATAGTAATGTTTGTGAATACAGGGGAAAATACGATAAGATACGAGAACCGTCTAATAACCCATGACAAACATTTATTCAGCCATAGACCAGCATGTGCGCCGCGACAAATTTCTCGTGCGAATATGAGACAAATGCACGAGTAAGAGCGAGACAAAACAGTCGACAAAATTTGTCGCGGCGCGCATTTTAGCCCTACAGAACGCCTAGAATGCGCGCCGCGACAAAATTTTGTTGACGCTTTTATCGTGCATTTGTCTCGTATTCGCACGAGTAAGAGCGAGACAAAACAGTCGACAAAATTTGTCGCGGCGCGCATGTTAGCCCGGCAGGGCGATAAACTTTAGATCAGGGGTTCCTGAACTTTAAGATAACGTAACAATCACCAAATACCTTGTTTTATACCCCATTATATCAAATGATTACAAATCAAAGATACCTACTGTAATTTAAATAAGGACAACAACTTTTATCAGAAATATTTGAAACTTAAAATGAATAATTTCACGGAACTCTAGTGATTTTTATACAGAACCCACTTTAGAATCGCTGCTTTAGTTATGTGGTGGTATATACAATTTGTAGGTAGGTATATATCCGTACCAGGCGTGAATAGGTTGATAAGTCGACTTACATTATATATTTTTTAAATGCATATTATGCATTAGAATACGGTAGTGGACTACTATTAAAAAAGGACAAATAAGTTATTTTATTCCAAAGAAGGAATAGGAATAACAAAAAAGTAAAAAAATAAAAATAATTTATCACAAAATGGAAAACATAGACGCTTTTAAAGTTTTTGGAGGGAGTATCGCTCCGTCTTTGTCGCGCGAAGCAAACATAGGTGGTGTTACGTCACTTATCATGCATGCCGTCCGTGTCTAGCAAATCATTTGAAAACGCTTATAACTTTGCCAATTTTGTAGATGTTTCATCGGTTTTTTGGTGTTAATTATCTTTTTTCAAATAGTTTACAGGTTCACAATAAAAAAAAAATATTCTACATCCCTATTGCTTCTTTGATAGGGTGAATAAGACTAAGTCGATAGATCTTGTTTTACCGCACATAGCAAACATGTAATTTTTTTGATAACTATCTTATTAAAGGGTACATATTATGCATTAAAAAATATATATGTAAGTCGACTTATCAACTTATTCACGCCTGGTACGGATATATTTTTCTTAATCTGATCTGAGTATAACTATCATAGTAAAATTCAAGAAATGTCCTTCTAGTCATCATAATAGCTGTCTAAGTAAGGTCATTCAGGTAATTATGTAGGAGCAAAGTTACATAATGACGTTTTTACCACTACACAATAGTACCTACATAGTTTGAAGTTTAATCAAATAATGAAAATTATCATAAGATAGCAGCAAATGTGTGTAGATTTTACCTTTAGACCTTTGTTTACGTGTCTGATTAGTTGTGGCTATCATATCAATGGAATGAGCATATTTATGATAGGTAGGTGTGTAAAGTTGTAGTTGAATGTTTGTAGGTATCTAATTTAATTACCTTAATAACCAGATCGACATATCCCTTTTCTTCGTCGCTGGAGACTGGTGTGTAAGCTCTGATGACAAGTTCATCATCAATCATTGCTGACAAATGGATGTGCTGGCCAATTGGCAAGCCTAAAAAATAACCGGTTTTTAATTAAAAATAAGGTCACAGACTTTCTGCATACATAAGTCATATACAGTTGACTCTTGATAATTCAAACTTTCGATAATTCGAACATCTCTATAATTCGAAGTTGGGTTCCTAAAAATACACTTGGTCTTAAAAACCTCTTTAGCATTTTGCAACTCTTAGTAATTCGAAATATTATATATTAAAGTCCTTAGAATTTCGAATTAATGAGAGTCAATTGTAATTTAATTTGTATTAATTAAAGTTAAATCTCAGGTCATTTTAAATATGGTAGGTATAATGGAAGAATATTATGTCAAAGGCAGAAAAAAAACATTATAAACAAGTTTTAGCGGTTCATTGTGAATATTTAAAATTCTTAAATAATTCAAATATTTTTTTAATAGATAAAATACGTAAATATTATCAGTAGTGTAATCAATAATCATGTTGTTATCAATTTTGATTTTTTGACTTTAGAGAGATTGTTTGTAGATAATTCCAATGACAATGATATGCAAATGAGCAAGTAATTGGAACCAAGGATGCATGATGATATTCATAATTCTAATGACCTTAATTGAAATTAGTCAAGTTACCTAATCAACTGAAAATTAATGTCAAAACAGGCTGTTAATTAACCCCCGTATTCACGAACATTACTATGAGGACTGCAAAGTGTACAAAACACTCATTCAAATATGAACATTGTATGTATTGAGTTAAGGTTCATATTAGTATGAAGCGCTTGTCTATATTAGCTTATATGAATATGAACCTTAACATGATACATATAATGTCCATATTTGTATGAGTTTTCTGTACTCTGTGCATTCAGGACCTCATAGTACCTGCTGTGAGTAAGGGGGTGATTCTAACTGTCATACTGAATAACTTTCCAAGACACCCATATCACATCCAATTCGTGAAAAAAATAAAACAACTTTTCATACATTCTAGCTACTTTCGTATTTTGTGATGAATATTTTTTTTTTTTTATTTTAGGAATTGGATCTGGGTCTCATAGGAAAAGTTGTTCAGTATGATGGGAAGAATCACCCCCTTAATGGATGCAGGTGACTAAATCAACAGCCTGTATAACGTATATAAAAAGAATGACTTACCTAAAACATGTTGCGATGAAGGCAGACCAAATCGGAACCTCCTTGTGTCATGACTGATCTCCTCCCTCTCTATGAGTGGCAAAGCATACTTAACATTAGAGTCTGATAATGTTACCAGCTGTGTACTCTTCTTTGGGGCTACTTTCTTCTGTTTCTTGCCCCAGAGGCAGTTGGCAAGTACTGACACAAGTATTACTATGGAACCAACACCAACCACTATGGGCAAAACCTGTAAAAATAGTTCTTATTACTACATGATAAAGTTCATTGTTTTTTATTAAATGATATCAAAGTTATTTAATTCATTAAGCTGCTGAGATGGTAGCGGCTCCCTTTTACTGTCTACCACATGTCGGTAGATAAGTCAAGGAGAGATTTATTAAAAAAAAATTGTTGGTATGTTGTTGATCCATATCCATACTAACCACAGTCACATTTCTCTGCTAAACATTTCAAAATTATTATTTTGAAATGTTTAGCATTTAGATTAGATAGAAAAAGACATTTAGAATACCAATTAGTACATACTATTGTAGGTACTAATTGGTATGCTGAATGTCTTTTTCGGAACTATTGTTCTAAATACAATTATCTATTATTTATTAGGTTTTTGTAAAGTATTTCTTTTACTGAATATTACATTACATTTGGATCAAAATAGTCTTTGTCTGTAGACAGTCTTTACTAAATAACTACCTACTAGTAGTATAGGAATGTAAGTATCTAAACATAGTGGTGTAGTTTTCACTGGATCTGATGATTACAGCAAACAATGATATTGAAGTAGGTCCTAGCCATGATTTCTTGTTTTTAGTTACAAAAAGTTATTAGTAGGTATGAACCTACTAATAACCAAGTAAGTAATTTCTTTAAATATATGTATGTACATATATTTAAAGAAATGACTTGGTTTTTATTACAACATGAAGTAGGTACCTAGGTAGGTACTGTTGTTTCATCACTGCTTAATTGCCATGTACCTACTCCATATGCAACAAGTAGCTAGGTGCTGCAGATAACACTTTTTAGCTACGTCCAAGGCAACCCTCAGACCATCAATTATTGACATAAATATTATACATATTAATAAGTAGTGAAATAGGTACATACTGGAATGTTTTCAAAAAAATCAGTCACAGCCACTTCTAAGTTACTCATTTTGACACTTGATTAATTTTAACTTATTCAAAAAGACAATTTGATTAGGTACTTTTAAACTAGTAACATGGAAATTTAAATATGCGCTTGCGCAAGATCCGTAGAGGGTAAATAAGCAACAATTTATGCGAGGTTCGAGTTTGATGTAAAAAGGATAAGCGACCGAGCGTAGACTAGACCTTGAACGCTCTATCAGATGAAAATTAAACTACTTATTTATTGATTTATGCGTGCGATTGACGACTGACGTTACGGCTAATGTGCCGACTGACGTTGAATGGATGGATCAGCTAATTAATATTTTGACACAAGGAAATACGACACGTATCACGAATCACGAATGATTGTAGTACATAGTACTAACCAAACTTTCAGAATCACTCATGTTCTGTTACCGCCGCTAATACAAATAGACTAATCATATTTGTTACACGTAAGCCTACGTGTGCCATTATCAATACAGTATCGGATCAATTTAGATAACGATCACTGATGAATTTATCAATTTTGTACAATAACCTCAAAATGTAAATAAAGTGATTGTATTTATAAAATGTACTTACTATTTTTGAATTAACAGTGAAAGTCATCTTCTGTTCATTTAAGAAATATAAACGCACACTAAAAACTTTTAAACTACAACCGAAGTAATGTTTCTATTGTTATTGCATAATAAATAGTTCAAAACAGTAGGTACAATGCTTAGCGTGCTGCTCTAGTAAATGGCGAATACTGTGAATACCGATTGGCGGCCAGTGAGAGGAATTTATTTTAGTCTAGTATATGATTTGTAGTTACCTTTCGCTGTTTTGGGCGATGACAATTGGTCCTAAAATAGTACGGCGATTTTAGTAAATAGTCATTATAGCTATGTAACCTATACAACGATTGCCATATTATATTTTTATTGTTATTGCTAATTCATTTGATTGTGCTACGTCTTGAAAGAGATTTTCACAGTGTTTGTATCTCGCGCTTATTTTACAATCCTAATAAACATGATACCTAGGTACTTGAACTCTTATATTTTTATGTAATAAACTTGTAAAATAATGAAAAAGATATTTTGATTTTGCCGCCATTCGTTGATTGCTGTCAAAACTATGACAAAGTCAAGCTTACGTCAAATGATTTCCTTTTCATGAGGTTGGTATTTACTTGGTGTTGCTAGGACTATCATTATAATAAAAAAGCCGTAAACAGACCTATAACGTAAGATTACATTTTGCTGGATATGGATATACATACATACTGGCTTGATCATGACATCACCTACCTCTTATTTCGCAGTTCATCTCTAGTAATTAATTTTTCCAACTAATACCATTAAATAATTGTAATGGACAATTTAGTTGATTACAAATCACGTGTTGTTTTGAAAATTTAGTTAATCGGGTTTTAGCTTGCTTTAGAGATGGTTACGAAACTACTGCGTTATAGCTTCACGCCTATGTTACCCATGATATTACGTTTTTGAGGCTGCATAGCTATTCAAATCACAACCATTCGATATGTTTTCATGTCCGTAATTACTACTAATTACACTTGTTCGGTCATATCTGCTTTCCGAACCGATGGACTCGTAAAACGCTAATTAGCATTTAAAACGCTAAATTTAGCTTTTACGCTAGTGTAAAACGCTAAATAGCGTTTTACGAGTCCATCGGTTCGGAAAGCAGACAATCAAGCAAGTACCATTTCCGACACGGAAGCATAATATCAAATGGTTGTGAATAGCTATGCAGGGGTATATGTATAAGCTCTAAGACATTGTTTAAGGCTCGGGGCAACTCAATGGCAAACCGTGTATAATAGGTACAATACCGGAGTAACCTCCGGCATTAGGTAGTTATTAAACTTACCGGTAATCTCCCACACGACCTTTCGCTCGGGATCTCAAAAAGGTATATTTGATCTATCAGAGGGCTGTCCAAACCAGATACGATCGGGCCACTATGAATCACTAAATACCTTGGAGAGCCGCAGAAACATGTAGTTTTAATTTTTTGACTAATTGATGGCATAAAAATAAAATAATATACCATTTTATGGGGTTTTTTTCGTATTTGTGGTACATCACAAACACGTTGCGGGCCGCATAAATATAAGCCGCGGGCCGCATGCGGCCCGATCGACCGACCGATGTTGTTTTTATAGTATAGGTGCTTAATTAAAAAAATACACCCATGTCAGTTGTTGTTTTTATAAAAGATGCGCAGAAGTCGTTTTGTAGGTCTTTTTAGTGGTCAAGTGGGGCGCGGGGTATGGGCCACGATGCGCGAACTTATCCCCACTATGCCAAAACCTTGCCAAGTTACGTGCCGGGGACTGTACAAGGTTTTGAGATAATTATGGAGACAGCTTTTATTGTGCCGATTGTCGTAATGGCCAATGGCTTGATGGCTAAGAGCCTCGACTGACATCCTTTGAGGCTCTCATTAGATGACTGGATCAAGGGCTTGTTATAGAAGGCAGTTAGTTCTCTTCATAACAGCTCACATTATGAGGAGGCTCCTATATTTCTCTGGAGCCCTAACCACCGGTAGCTTGGACACTCACTGTTCCCCATACCGGTGGATCCATTTATTTAATATTTTACTTATGTTATTTTAAGAAATACCTATTTAAAAATAAGTACCTACCTAAGTATGATATACCTACTAATTGTACAAATGAATGAAGGAAATAAATTGTCTTTATCTCTGCGAGTTCCAAATTATTTAGGGATAGGTATGGGTAAACATTAAACACTTTATTACCCCTTATTTATACACGCCTCTTAACTTTAACCACTGATTATATATACCTACCTACAACTATCCTAGTCATTTGCATGACAATGAATAGAGAAGACAATTGACATAATATATTATGAGCTGCTTAGTACAATCATCGTCTATAAGTAGGTAAGGGGGTTAGTAATCTAATTATGTATAAAAGATTCACAATTATCAAAATGTTTTATTATTTTTTATTAATTTACAGTGTTCAAGACTGAGTCAGAACGTCAAAGCATTACAAGCCAGGATTAATTAAAATGTTCATCAATATGCCTATTAATTGATATAGGACACTCAGCTTATATAAGTACAATACAATTTGACTTAATAGTAATTATGCACCTATCTATATTTACATAAATATCTAAAATATAATACACATTTATCACTTTTTATTATTATTTACTAGTTAGTCCTAACAATTTCTCTAATACTTTGAGTCACGCCCGCGACCAGCACGAAGCTCCCAAACACTATTAATATTACATCTTTGACGAGTATCCAGTTATATTTGCCGAGGCCCCTCTCCCAGTTAAAAATAACGTCCATCAAAGATGGCGCAATAAGGCCCAAGAAAGAGTAGAAG
The DNA here is from genome assembly GCA_948465475.1 of Thalpophila matura. NCBI lineage: Eukaryota > Metazoa > Arthropoda > Insecta > Lepidoptera > Noctuidae > Thalpophila > Thalpophila matura. The sequence continues at coordinate 12,471,359 of OX419183.1, forward strand.
AATGCTCCCTCCAGGCCAATCACTTGCTCCAGGCGAGGTAAAGTAGCCGCTGCTGCCACTGCAGAGAAACAAATAATTCGATTTAATTATCGTAATATTACAAAGATATTGTTTTAATAACCACTCATACACATCAGTTGATATTTTAAATCTCTATAGGAACGTCTCTTAGGAGCGTTGGCGATAGGGGAAGCGGGGGTAATGAGAGTCAAAAGGCAATGGTGGTCACCCACAAATCTACCAAACTATACCTACATCCATTTGCATTAAAGCGGTTAAGTACACAATGAATGTATTACTCCTGGTTTTTTGTTTTCTCAAAAATTAAAATAATACCTAGCATTGGTACCTAATGATAAGGCCTTTACCTATACAACAGCAGGTAGGAAAAAGCTATAACTTATTAACGCTCACCAGTGAAGACCGCAAATACAGCTCGGATGATGCCTTGCGCCAGATTATGATATTTTTGTGTGACGTATCCCTTAGTGTTGCGCCACACTATCTCCATAGGAACGTAGAATTGTAGCGTGTACGTGAAGAAGATGGCGAATACTATGAACACCTTTGCTGTTAACGCAGGGCTGAAAAAAAAAATTAAGCATGTTTTACTGAATGACCTAGGTATCTATTAATAATTGTATGATCTACTTAAGACCCAAGAAAGAATTCGTACCCTCTATAAAGCACATTACCTAAGCACCTATTCATAGTATGTAGTTTATTATTAAATTAAATAATTACATAGATACATTTACAAACAAAAAAAAAAAAAAACACTGACCGTTATCGATGAAAAATACTCCTTGAAAGCCATTTATCGTGAAAACCAAAATAATAAAAAGAAAATTTAATGGCATTTTTAATGACTTTGACGCAGAGTGGCCAGTAACAGTATTTTTTTAATGAATACAATAAAACCTTCATTTAGATGTAGGTAGATATAATTCCTATATTTTAATCTTCTTGTATAATTCAGTTTTTATGACAGTTATTACAATAATAGAGTTGCTTTGTTTCAATCCTTGCGTTAGTTAGGCGTTAAAAGTCCAGATTTTTCAAGCCATTATGGGGAGATTTGATTTTTAATATATAGACAGGTTCACTAGAATATAATATTATTAGATTACTTACATTTCAGACGTATCCAGATTGAGAGTTATACTCCCTTTCGCCTCATCTCCATAGCGTACGTAGCCTAAGAATCCCATGAACATGTACAGCAGTACTACTACTGACATGGTGATGTTCAGCACGCCGGGACAGCCGAGGAAGTGCTTCGGCTTAGCCATGGAGTTCTCAACCGGGAGCACGACGCCGATGCCTTCCATTGCGAATATAACTGTACTGAAATGAAGTTAATGTTCAAATTAGCGAATTGGACAGTAATGGAGTTCAAAGATGTAATTTATATACATGCAAGTAGGTAACAAGATACGGTTGCGAATTCATGAAAATACAATTGAAAAAAGCCCAGGATATAGTGACTGCCAACGAGGGTTATAGTTATTATTAATCATTTGATATCTATCTGCTGAGGCAGACCCCATTTCTTATAGGTGCGTTTACTAGATTTTTTTATAGGTACGGTACCTACCTACTTACCTATATAAAAAGATGTTTTTCATAAAAAATAAAATTATAAGGGGCATTTTCACCAACATAATTATCAATATCTGTTCAATAAGCTAAAGATAAGATTTTTGACAGATTTTCTATACAAAATCTCTCAAAAATTTAAACTTAATTGACAAATTCCTTTATTGATAGGTTGGTGAAATAGCCCCTAAGTATATCAGAATAATATTCATACGCGTTGAAAAAAGATAAGTTACTCGGTTTCCTTACCCGATAAAGAGAGGTAGTCTTCCGATGTCGACGGAAATCGGCTTGGAGTCAATAGGTTTGAAGTCCGAGCAAATGTAGTACAAACAGATGAGGAATGTGAGAACCAATAAAACGTTTGCGAATCCAGAGAACGGCGCCAAGTATTTTAGGTTTTTGATTTGTGTGAACAATAAAATTGGTACTAAGAACATGAGGCAATACATCGTTGTGGTGATTCCATTGTCCTTGTAATAGAAGTCGACGATCTGAAATTGAAAAAAAAAAATGTTATAAGTATATACCTGAACACATTTCATTTGCGCGTGTTATTTGTGGTCAATTTATTTTATAGTCCCAACGATTGTTGACGGACGACGGACGTATTGCCAAGATCGTCAATTACAAACTATTGCTAACGGTACCTAAGTTATGTAGAAAAAAATAATCACCCAGTGGCCAGAGGAACCGACCAGGGAGAAGTTAGAGCGGATATTTCAAAGAAAAGCTAAGATAGCCTAGCTCGTATTAGGTACCTAGATCTCGTACAAATATAAAACATTTTAAAAACCCAATTCATCAGGTTAACGAGGTGATCTCATTAATTAAATTAAAAATCGGTTCCTTCTTCATTACAAGCTGTGTTTTTTGTCTAAAGGTTATTTAATTAACATAAAAGCAACATCGCATACAAAAAAACGAATGTAAATACCAAAGATTTTAGAAAATGAGCCATTTCACGAGTGACATTTACAAAATATCCTCTTGTCTTGCTGTATTGTCTTTTATTGTAAGTGCAGGAAAACATGAATGTTTTGTCAGTCGTCCAACATACCTGTTGAACAGATTCCACGAGTAAGATGACATAGACTGCGCAGGCGCCAAGAATGGTGAAAGCCATGGCCCAGTCTATAAATATCCTGAAATATGATAAACGATTCTTGTTAATACAACTTTACATGTAAAAGTGTGCGCAATTATGTAGATACTTATTCTATCAGATCTTTGGAATACTGAATAGATATTATTTTTGAGGGAGAGCCAAACTTTAGGCGCCGTCAACATGAGCGCTGCCAATGTTTAACGTCAGTTCAGCGTCATTAACAGATGTAACTTAAAATATACTGGTAGTAAGAATAACAATTTCAGTGGGTAGGTACCTAATATAAAGTCACTCAGACGTCAGTCAGAAACGCATCAATCCACGCTTGTTAAAGCGTGGATTGATGCGTTTCTGCATAGCAATGGCCTGTTAATTTAAACGTTAAAATCTTTCCACTCTACGTACAGAACAGAAGTGGAAAACATTTTAAATTAGTTAGCGGTTATAAATTAATTAAAATTAATTAATTAAAAGATTAGGTAAATATATCATTACCTAATAGGTTCTTTTAACCACTAGCAGGCCTAATGACTCCGCACTTTAGGTTGGAAGTGCCTTCCCGGGGAGGCCAATTTAGGGCCAAGTCCAAGAACTCGGCCCTTAGTGGGTTTACGCAACGTCAGAAGAGATAGTTACGCGATAAAAAGAGACTACCTTTTAGGTTAAAAAAAAATTTGGCACGCAGCGCTGTGCGAGCTGAATTATACTTTAATGCGTTTTTGCAAGAGTCGCTATTTATTTATCTGTCTTTTGGAGCCATTCTTCTGTAGTATTCTGTGCCACTGATGCCGATTCTGTTGTTTACAAACTAAACTAATTTAGTTTCATTTTATCTCTTTCTAACGAAAAACATGAGAAAGGGATAGAAGATATTTAATCCTGTCAAATTAGTCCACTTGCTTCATTTCAATGTGAATTTAGTCGGTTTTGCAAAAGGCCATGACTATTTTCCCGTAAATGACAAGGGCGTAGACTAATTAGACAGTTCTTAATTTTTTCTGTCCTTTTTCAATGATATTTGTAAGAAAGAGATATAGTGTGATTAAAATTAGTTTAGTGTGATCTAGGTACAACAGAATCAGCACCACTAGTCTTTATTTAAAAGTCAACAGGTGAAGATGGTATTCTAAGAACTTTAACATGCGTGATAATAAGCATCTGTCTCATGCCTTTAATAAATCGGATGAAATTAGAAATCACTTTTGGCAGACAACTGCAATACCTACTTTGTAGAGGAAATCTACCGCTGCATTCATGAGACAATCCAGACGAACGAAACGTGAATCAGCAATCACGTGACGACTATTTACGAATCTATTATTACATTAACAACATAATTTATAGTGGTGGTATAATACCATTCCCAACGATTGCAATACTTGACCTTAGGTATCTATTGGTTTCATTACCTACCTAAAATGTCACTCATTGACAACGTGACATTGATGTACCCACTCGCCATATTTGTAGGTGATTATACCTAAAGCTCATTTTAGACTACGCTTTACTATATAGCATTATAGCATATAGCTCATAGCACGACAATATCGCGCACCATACATTGTTATGGACACACTGTGCTATACTATATAGTATGGCTTTGTATGGCGCGCTATACTACATAGTATAGCGTAGTCTGAAGGCAGCTCAATAATACTAAGTATGTAGTACGTTATGTGGCGCAGACATTATAGTTGGCAGCGTGAAAACTGGCGGTATTGTGACAATAATGAATTTACACAATAATTCAGCACTCTAATTGAATAACAGATGCTATCACAATGGTTTTAATTTTGACATCCAATGCGGCCGCAGTTTCTAAAACCATTGTCCACGCACTGAAGTGGCAACATTAAACACGGCGGATTTCCGCCCTGAGACAGCCGCGCTGCGCGCGCATCATCTGCTTTTTATTTTTGTCCGTTGTAGCACGAAACGACATTGTTCGCGATCTATGAATATTATTTTAATGTAAATTCTTTTAGATGGTTTTCTACGAATAAACCAGCATAAACAATACAGTCCATTTATTCCCGCAAGGACCCTAACAACCATGTTCCCGAAAACTAGATCAACAAAGCCATGGATTTTGTTGAACTGTTAAAATGATAGAAATTGTGTTACGCAATTAGAGTGCAAATATCTAGACAAAAAAAAGTTTTAAATTTTGAAAAATTATTGTGTATAACGGTAAATTATTTTTCCATTATGATCTAAGCTATCCATTTCAAAATTAATAAAATAAAAAAACTTGCAGTTTTCCTGTATTCTATCGAGTCGAGTCGTACTCGCGCACCGAGGGTTCCGTATCATTTTTGGACATATAAAGTGAAAAAAATCGGACCGCATAACTAAGTTTGTTTGTGAAGGAATTTTGATGATTTTGAAAAAGCTGTAGTAGAGGAACATCGTTTTATTTTTGGTGCAATATTTGGGTCAATTTCTATCAGCTCAGCTCAGCTAAGGGTGGGGGGAATGGTATTTTTTAAGACATTTTTCATCATATGTCGAAAACTGTGAGACATAAAATAAAATGAAAATATATTTTGAAATGTGCAGATCAAGCCCTTTCATATGATATGCCACTTGACCTAGTAACCCCACTTTAAAATTACGGACCCCCACTCCGGCCCCTTTTGCAATGAAAATAAAAATATTTTTTGTCTTTTTTCATTTGCAATAAAGTTGGACAAGCATTCTTTATAACTGTTCCAAATTTCAAGTCGATAGCATTAGTAGTTGCTGAAATAAGCAGGTGTGACAGACAGACAGACAGACGAAGTCGCACCATAAGGGTTCCTTTTTTACCATTTTGGTACGGAACCCTAAAAATATAGTAAAAGATAATTGAGCACAGAGCTGGTATCTAATCTATAATACCTAGCCTTGGCTAGTTTAAAGCTGGCTTCTCCTATATGACAATTAAATAAACAATTGCTAGTGATATGGAAGAGTAGGTACCTAGAGACCGTTTCACGTAAAAAATCCCCTAGACGCTATGTTGGCTCCCCTGCTTGTCATTCCTATTTAGGTCATATCGTTTTGTGTATTTGTAGATTTATGTTTTATAATAATATTTAGGACGACAAAAAGTGATGAAAGTGAATTGGTGCTGAAAGAAAACTTCCAACACCGTTAAAAACGTTGTAATAAATTGAGATTCAGGGCGGCCAACATAGCGTCGAAGGGAATTCTTATGTGGAACGGTCTATACTTATTTCAAAAAGTCTAAAAATATTGGTCTCCGTACCTGGCTGCTCGAGATGCTTTTCGTAATGGTCGAGGTCCTGACGCAAATACTGCTTCAACAGTTTCAGCATAACCTAACGAAGGTACCCTTGTGACTCTCGAAACTTCTTGTGATGTTTTAACCTGAAAAGTTCAAAAGTTTGGTCATCATTTTGGAATTCCGTGAGCATGCACGAGGCAAGGAATGTAATAATATAGGTGTCAATGTAATTAATTCTATATTACCGCATAATTATTCTTATCTCATATTTTACCACAATGTGGTTTTCATACAAGTTGACATTATAACGCCTAGGTTAAATAATGTCTTACAATAACAATGAATATAGTCATTCTCTATCGGGGTACCTACATTCTAAGCCTTGTCTATTATGAATATCTATTTATATCAGCGGCAAGCTATGATGGTGTTTTTGAAGTTTGTCCGCTCATAAAATTTTTACGAAACTTTACGTGCGGACTTAAACGTCAAAAACGCCATTATAGCTTGCCGCTGATATAATTAATTAGTTTTAAATAGTTTACCAGCAAATAAACGCAGTGTGTGCAGATGTACCCCAGTATGATTGTTCCAATGATGCCGACTATTGTACCAGCATTCTTGAATGCAGCTGGCATGGCCAGGATACCGGAACCCAGCGATGATTTCAGGAGATTGGCAAATGATCTCATATCTCTAGAAATAAATTTTATACTTACATGGAAATACGAGTGATGATTTTAAATTTTTTTTTATATTAAACTCAATTGGTAATTAAGGCAAATAAACATAGAAATATAATCAAGGTTCTCAAAGCCATTCCACTCCTTATCGCTGATGTGAAAGAAGCTAATTTTTATTCTACCACGCGTTATGATTTATTAATTTTTTATTGATGCAATTTTATTATAGCTGACGATTGAATGTTTTGGTATCAAGTAAGTAAATTATTATCTACTAATATTACTGTTTTTTCAATGGAGTAGCGTACAATCTCAATGGAATTCTTTAATATCGAGGACGATTGGTGTCTGGTAGTTTAACAACCGTTTACTTACGAGTTAGGGTGTTCCAGTTTTCTGTTTTGAAAAGGATCGTAGTCGCTCATTTCCAAGTCATTCTCTTTGCATTTGGTGTTGATTGTGCTAATGGATATCGTTGACGGATAGATTCCATTTTCTGTTATGATGGCCCTGGAAGAGACAATATTTAAATGTAGTTATGTAACTCATTAATAATTTATTTCGTAATTGATGCTTCATCAAACATTTTTTTAATAGACTGCTTATTATTTGACGGGTTTGTGGAATGTTGCTTCCTTACATTCATAAACATGTTAAGGTTGTTAAATGATACTGGAACAAGTAAATTATCAAGAAATGTTGCAAAGTTAAAGGAGAGCAAATCTATAAATTGTAGCGACTACAGCTAAAGAATGCATGTCTGAAGTCCGCCAGACAAAATCGCAATAGCGTATATTTTCAAAACGATTTTAACGCCAACCCGCATTTATTTTTGGCCGCAGCAGGAATCCGAACGGTACTTTATCTGTAGAATTAGTTTATAAATCATGAACCACGAATGTATGAAAGTGTAAATAATTTTCGGTTCCTTAGGCTTAGCGCAGCGGAGACCAATCATTAATCTATAGGTGTAAGGCTGGACGAGGAACGTATTAAAGGAGGGTTTTCTGTATTCGATTCCGTACAAAAATATTCATAGTACTCGACAAAATGTATGAAATAGCAGATTTTTTTTGTGAGTTCAAGTTTGGTCCCGTAGTAGTAATCTAATAAAGGAAAATAATGTCCATTAAATTTTCATAAAGTGTTGAAGAGTTATTTTTTTCATGCAACTAATTGATCGATTTCATTGGTATCTAATTGCGAATTAGCCAGACTATGAACGCATCATCTATGTATAATTAAATTGATCAATAGTAGACATACATTGAAATTATTTGAAATAGTAATTTACTGGTGAGCAAAAGAAGTTAGCGTAGCGTAATACTTAGGTACATAAATAATACCTATGTTAATAGAACATAATATTATTAGTTAGTTGTGTTTTAATGTTATAATAATAAGTTGATTAGGTACTTATTATTTATGAACCGGTTTAGGTTGCCCACAAGGAGGAACTGCTTGCATAATTACATTACATTCTTGCTATCGGAATCAATATGACAGTTCAGCAACATAAATATTTTTTCTTATGGGGAAACAACTGATTTGAAAAACAAAGGCTAAGGTTCGTATTACAGAACGATGCTCGAGCACAGATCTCTGCTTGAGCATAGATTTAAAGCCATTTGATTACTTGAAACTAGTTTCAATCTATGCTCAAGCAGAGATCTGTGCTCGAGTATCGTTCTGTAATACGGGCCTAAGCGTTGGACAGGCAATTGTTGATTTTTTAATTGATGTGTGTGTGTTACATAACTAGGTTCGTGGGCTTTTCATAAGTAGATTGAATAAGTTGAATTCCACACACGAAGACCCTAACTACGCATTCCATCTGAAATACAATTTAACGGAAATTAGCATGTGTTTTGTAATGTTAATGCGTGTTTCCTTGAAATACCTAATACCTGCGTATCATCTTACATATGATATGGATGATAATTTCTATATATAAACTCGAATTTCAACCTACGCACGTTACATACCATAAAGAGTAGGTTGATTACTATGCATAATTAGATACTAATTATAAGTTGGTATGTCATGTAAGCCGTCAAAATAGTGAATTATGATTGAGCTGAGAAATCGCTTAGCATAATAACATAGCATAATCAGTTTCCACTGCTGGGACAGGGACAGACTATTGATTCGCATAAAATTTTATATCATAATTTATTATGGCATACTTTTACTTATCCTATTGATTGTTACGTATAATATATAATTATATAAGGTGTAATTTTAGTCAGTCGAAATACGAAAAAGGGGCACTGTACTCATCATTATGAACAACCTTTATTATGGAACCAACCCCGAAATGGCGAAAAAAAAATCAGCTGTTCCATACATTAATATTATGTTCAATTGTTCACATAGGTATACCTAACTGAACAAAATGTATGAAGCAGCTGATTTTATTTTGCGATTTCAGGGTTGGTCCCATAGTAAAAGTTGTTCAAAATGATGAGTGCAATGACCCCTTTTCGTATTTCGACTGACTAAAATTACACCCTGTATAATCGCATAAAATGTTTGTGCCATTATGCCAAAAAATTATGTGAAAGTATTATTATGCCATTAATAGTTGTTTCTACCTCGTTATGCCAAAGTATATTAGGAATTATGCGAATAAAAAGGATCTCGCTGGGACACAGCCTGTGTTTCATAGAGAGAAGCCCTGTGTCACACAGGCCTTCTCTCTATGAGAGGGAGTGGGCCGTAGTCCACCACGCGGACCCAGTGTAGGTTGTAGGTTATACCTATGTCTTCGAATTTTTGGTTCTAAGCCGGTGTCCTCACAATATTTATTTTTACCGTTTTTTGAGTATTGGTGTTGAAATACACAAAGTGTGCACTTGCCGGGTTTTATTTTTTATTGTTTATTTATTTTACACCACAGACTTTTCGTCCATGCCCTTTTAATGTTAGTTATTTTTCATTTTTCTTATTCTTATATTATTCAACTGTTTTACATACTACATTTACCACTAGTTAATTTGGCATTGTTGTAACATAATTAATAAAACAAACAGAAACAACGCATTGCCATGGTGGATCGAATGGACCAGTTCCAACTGAAGGCACCTGTTCACGAGCATGACGTATGCATCAGCGTCGCTCCGATCAACCATTTTTTTTATAGGGAACGGAACAACCCAACCCACAACGCCACCAACCGCAGAACATTTAAGTGAGCATGACATTCGAACCCATCCGGAAATGAGTTGCTTCCAATGCAATTTTACCGGGCCGCTACCACTAAGCCGCCACTGCTCTACGAAACTACTTAAGCCTTACTTAAGCTATTTATGCACGTTTATTACCTGCAGTGATAAAAAGGCTTTATAGATAACATATTTAATTGTCACTGCAATAATTTAATTTACGTTTTGTATCTACAGCTTATCAGTAATGTAGATATTTTGTTGTATATTACTCGTCCCGTTTCCTACAGTTACTTTTACATTATTACTAGGTACCTATATAAAATAAATGACGTCATTATTAAATTATGTCAGGTCATGTACCTATGTTAATAGATTTAGCGGCAGTATACCTAGCTAATATCTTGTTAATTCTCTATTACAATTTACATAACTCCTATTGGTGGCAAATATTAATATACATACATAATTAAGTAAATTGCGAAATGCTGCTCGCTTTGACTAATTCAAATTAACCTTTGACCTCTATATTATAATGAACCTCTGTGGAGGTGGTAAATCCTTTATTTGTAGATGCTTAAACGTCAAACAAGCTTGCCTGTGTAGTTTCGGAGATATTATTCGAATATCGATTAGACATGGGGATTTCCGATTACAATGATTTATTGTAATTTCTTCTACCTGCCCTGGTCACATTTTTACTTCGAATCGGGGACACAATACGTTTTCGTCTTCCATTTTTTCCTGTCAGTCGTCAGTTCGTCACACACCACACATATTATTTATGTTGCAAAATTAAAGAAAAATGTTTTAATGTCCCCAACGTTTGTTTTCCTAATTTATTATAAAAGAAATCCAAGGCTGATGTCACTAAATTAATAATTAATTTAACTAAAATAGATAATGCATCGTTTTTTAAGATATTTTATTATCATTCATACGTGGTCTTTGAGGGAAATGCGTCATTTTATCAGTACCGGAGATATAGATCTCGGACGCTGATAACAGATGAACATAATAGATATTTCGTCGCTTTTGGATACACGCCATCACTATGCTGCCGTGCATTCCCTAAAACGCAGTAACAGGGTTTTTTGCGTTTTTGAGTTAAATATTGAGTTTTAACGAGCATTTATTAAGGAACACATTGGACTAACCCAGTTTTTGATTCGATGATTTAAACGGCCAAAAAACCAAATTTATGAAAGCTGTAACCACGCAGTAACTCAATATACACAAATTAGAATGTAGTAAAGAAAGTCTTATGCTGCATATTAGTCTGCAAAATAGCGTATAAATCAATAGTTTTTGCAGTATAAAGTATTTTTACCGCATTTTAATCTGCATATGTGTACGTTTTGCGTGCAGTAACTGCTATGATTTTCCATGATTTTAAAAAAAACCTTTTTATTTTTAATGTAATAAACTAAATAGTATGTTCTTTATCAAAATTCAATCTTTGTTAACACCTTAGTCCTTTTGGTAACAAATAATCCACCATGAAAATGTATTATTATAAAAAAAACAGTCTCAAAAAGTTTTTTGCGTTTTTCTCGAAACCACATTTTTGCTCATACTGCGTTTTAGGGAATGCACGGCAGTATGGTCATATTTGTTGATTATTTACGACGCAACAAAGGCGGTAAACATGAATAATGATTCCAGAGATTATCACACCTTCGTAATTAGGTAGGTACCTACGCAATGCTTAAAATAGTAAAACGTTTTGTAACATTTTGTACCTTAAAAATAGGTTATTGTACATAGCTGATAGATCTTAAAATTAATAAAAAAAGAGTGTAAAAATATTTTTTTTTATTCGTTGTCTGCAGCCTGCATTATGCAACATTGGCTCAATGACGGTATTGATTATGAAGATTTTATGATGGTAATTTGCAAAGGTGCTCAAAATAGCTACCAAACTTGTAAGCTTGTGTTTGTCGGCTAGGTACGGAGAGATTATAAACTATCGCAATTTTATGCGGTTTATTGTAAATTGCTCCGTACAATTTTTCGCCACTACAATCTCGCTAGATTTATTATAAACTAACGGTGTTTAAAATGATCCGGTGACATACTTTGAAATTTCCTATCCCTCTCATAGCCTAATCGGAAGAAAGAGGTAGATTATGCGACGACCTTCGCGCGTCGGCCAACTTTAGGAAGTCGCAATGCAAAAACTAAAAACAATCGTTGTAAACTAAGGCCCGTATTACAGAACGACGCTCGAGCACAGATCTCTGCTTGAACATACATTTAAAGCCATTTGATTGGTTGACAACTTGACATCTATGCTCAAGCAGTGATCTGTACCCCGATCATGAGTTTTTTTGACGTGTAGTATCGTTAACGTAATGCTTACGCTAACGATACTACACGTCAAATGAAGTCGGTTAAAAAACTCATGATCGGGGTACTGTGCTCGAGTATCGTTGTGTAATACAAGCCTAAATTACGCTAGTTAACACCATTTGATCTTTATTTACCAATTACTTATTATCATACTTCATTTAAAAAAATAAAGTGAAGTCTTCATGAAGCAAAACATCCTATCTCAAATATTTAAAGTACTTTCCCTCCATGTGGCATAGCCGTAGGACACCCTGTATACCTACTTCCTCCTGCAAGTTGTTTTATTTATCAAGTTGTGTCCGGAGGCTTCCTCAGAGCTAGCCGAGGACACAGAGGGACTGACTCCGAGAAAATGTTAACAATATCCGGGTGAACTCGAAAGTTTACTGGATTTTATTGTTGTTCAATCGTTGAACAACATACTTTAAAACAAGTTTTAGATTTTTCAAACCGTATATCTAGGAACCGGTAAGTTCAGTACCGAATTATTTTCTATAAATAAATAGTATAAAACAAAAAAGTCGTTTGTCTGTTTGGCCGCTTAGTACTTCTAAATTACACAGTTAATTTTAATGTGGTTTTCACCGCCATTAGATAAATTTATCCGGAAGGTATATATGTGTACGTTTTTACTTAGATACAGCACAACAATCTCGATGTTTTGACATGTTGCCACATTCGTAGGTTGCAACATGCGAAGCAGGGCGGGTCGTTAGTTATTAAATAAATCGGATGAAAGTTGATGCATTACCAAATATAAATTATGTTCTATTATGAAATTACTGAGATTAGAAATAACATTTGGTTTGTATCAACAAGTCTACGTTATATTACACCGCTTGTTATACATATCTTTACGCATGACGGCCACTACCTACGGCAAGAAAGTGTAAAACTGACGAATAGTTAGCACCACACACGTGAAATTACACAACTTTGGCGCCATTTCAGTAAGATTGCAGTGTTTACAACTATGTGCTCTTTAAATAGTTTTATTGTTAACTGCAGTGCGGGGCTCGATTTTCGAAGTGGAATCTCGTTTAGTTAATTTAAAAATTGATTGATTGATGTACAGTTTTTATTAAACATGATTGTGTTGATTTTTTATCGGTATTTTTCATACTTTAAAATCTATTTAATTTTAACATGCATTCTTTACGTGATTAGAATAATACCTACGCACGGACGACAATATTATAAATTATTGAAAAATAAAAATAAACAACTTACGTCGAACTGAACTCCTTCATATTGTAACTATTCGTCATTTTCACTGATTTTTATTTTTCTTTATTGATGTGAAAATCCAGACAGGCACGCGTTTTATTGGATAACGTTTAAATCGATTTGTTTATGTATTACAATTTTTTTTTATATCGATAAATTGGCGCGCGTGCGACATGTTTCGCGTACGAGCGGCGACACAGTCAATGGTCGCGTGTTTAGTGTGCAATAGTGATCTTTATAAATATAAAATACGCGTGACCGTTTCAGGGACCATCTTGGCATCGAAATTTAGCTCAAGGGCTAGTGGAATCTGGAATTCTGGACGGATTGTGCTGGATTGGTTAGCTCATTGTTTTATTGACGTAGGGTCTTAGGTACCTACCTATATTGATTTGTGTATGGTATATTAGGTATGTAAATATTATTTAAGTGCATTTTTTTTGATAGTCTAAATGTGGTTTAAGAATTTGAGTGTCATGTAGGTAGGTATATTTTATGATTGCATGTTTTTACAATTTTTTCACATAGCTTGTAAATATTTTCCGGCGACTCTATTTTGAGTATACCTACATATGTGTTATTTTTTTAGCACGCATACCGATGGAATCCGAAGAGCTTTGATATTTGGCTGCACTTGGAACCATATGGAGAGCGTAACAATTTACTGTTCTGTGTTCTATTTCGACAAAAATGTTTCCAAAGTCATTCGCAATTAAATTCGCATTGAATATTTAAGAAAACAAAATGGTTTTTGTTAACTATTTACTATTTATTGATTTAAGTAGGTATACAAAATAAAAGTCCATTTTGAGACCACTACCTACTAAGTCCTACCTATTTCTTTAGCGCACCAAACGTTTCAAGAGAACAGGTAATTCAGACTTGCTATTATAAAGTTGCGTGGAACAGAACCTGAAGTATTTTCTGAGATAAGTCTGTCTGAAATTCCGAACAAAAACAATTTAAAATATTCTACAACATTTCGCACTCCCTAATTATATTCTATTATAGTACTATAGTAACCCACATAATGTACTCTGACGGCATGATCTCGCGCAAAATGATAGTTATGAGCGGAATGGTACACTCCCTAATTATATTCTGCGTGGTTCTGTTCTCCTAGTACTTTTATCAATCTTATAATCTCATCATTCTGCGCGGGACTAAAAGTATACTACGATTTTTTGCACTCCCGTCTTCTACATGGTTTTGTTCTCCTAGTACTTTTACCATTCCGCTCATAACTATTATTATGCGCGAGATCATGCCGTCAGAGTACAGTGTGTTGGTGAGTATTATAGTAGGGTAAACTCCCAGTTATTGGACACTTAAGGGACTTCAAATAGTGATAATTATTTTGTGGGTTTGTTTTTGAAGCTAAATATGTTAGGTGCTAAAATTTTAGTAGTAGATGTTTTATTATATCATATTCTACCTTTGTTTAATGTATAGTGTAATGATTTCTATGAAATATAAAATAAAATAAAAAAACACTACAATATACCTACAGTTATTATTGGACAAAAATATTGGACACACAATACCAGTCAATGGACAGATATTCTGACACTGCTTTAAGTATAAAAAACATGTTTAAATAGCCACCTATGTCAAGGTTACGTTAATAAAAGACTAAATGAGTAATTTCCAATCATATTTATTGCAACATTATTATAAATATTGCAGCTCAACCATCATTATTCAAAAATCCTCTAACCCATCCATCTGCGGGACAATTATTTTTAAATTTATTAGTACGGGGGTTTTCTCAGGAACGTGTAGATACTTTGTTTTGAGTCTTCTATGTTTAAGGTGCTGGTAAGTACCAACGGCCTTGAACCGTGAGTTTTAAATCTGTAATTTTACCTTCAAATAATGCAGGTAAGTTGTACAATTTTTTATATTAACCTAAAACGTCTACACATCAATTCGTATCTACGAATATTTTACTATTGCAGTAAAATACTGTGTGAAATAAATTCATGAAGTAAGTACTGTCTATTCAAAACATATTATACGAATTTCACGTGTCCAATAACTCAATTTTGAGAGATTAATAACGATAGTCATTGGACAAGCAAAAATAACTAAAATATAACATCCAAGTTGTTTTAAACTTATGAATTACTTTATATAATACTGTAACTTACCTATCACCAATCAGATAAACGCCAAAAATTTGTTCTCCCAACACTGTGAGTTACGAACGACGTTGGTTATCTTAAAAAAATATTATTTTTTTGCCAAATTTCACCGTATCGCGCGAACGCCGAATGAAAATAAATATTTTCAAACTATTGCTGCTATCAAAACTATCGTGAATTATTATCGATTGCTATTGACTAGAGAATAGAAATAGCATCATAGATAGCTTTGAAGTTCAATATTAAACATATTATATACATGTAATCACTGAACTGTCCAATAACTCATAACGTCCAATAACTGGTAATTTACCTTACTCCTATCAATATGCTTTCTCAGTACTTTATCCAAAACTAGAAAAATTGTTTGATTGTCGATGTTTTATCGTAGGGTATGGACACCACTAGACACAACAACATTTTTGGTGCTCAAAGTCGAACAAAATATTACTATTTACAGCAGTCCAGCGCATCGGTGCGGAAAGTGGAATAAAAAAAATAAAAAACGGTGCGCAAAACATTGGTGCGTTTAGTATTGGTGCTCAAAGTGGAATACCTCAGATAGACGCGAAGAGCTAAATTATAATTTTTTTTTATTGCATATAGACACTAGTAGGTAGGTATCTACTTGGGTGACCGAGCTTGGTTCAGGATTTTCTTAATGAAATACAAACTTATACATACCTATTTGCAGTCGGTATAATTAATGTGTAAGCTACAAAAAACCGGACAAGTGCGAAGTACGACTGGCGCTCTGAGGGTTCCGAAATATGCATTAGCGCCATCTATGCCGCTATTACATCACAGTAGATATTTTATTATATCTTGATCATAGATGGCGCTATTGCATGCTTCTAGTGGCGCCATCTATGAGCAGATGGCTTCACTTATGGATGACAGACCGACAACAAAGTGATCCTTTAAGGGTTCCGTTTTTTCTTTTGAGATACGGAACCCTAAAAAGACTCTTTGCTACTCTTAGTGCATAATACGGAACCCTATACTATACTGTGCGTGATCCGTCATAAAAACAATTTTCTCTGTAGGTACCTACTGTCAACAATTAACAAACTCCAAATTACATTTAAAATACGTCACAAACTCACAAGTGAACCACCAGACCAATGCGCATCAAATTAGTTGACACGCGAGATTCTAAGTAAGAATTGAATGTTGTAATGTTCTAACAATCTTTTATTAACATTTGGCACACACGAGACCGTTTTTAATTTATAAATAGGTATAGAATACCGAAGTGTGACTGTTACTGAGGCTATTTGGCACTGATAACGTGCTCCATGGGACTCAAAATTATAGAAGTAACACAAATTTTTACACCTTGATGTATTTTTATACTTCACTGGCAAGGATAAGGTGTGAATGATGGTTGTGTAAATTAATGGTTTGTTTTTTAACGGTATATACAAACAGGAAATGAGAAAAATGGTGAAAGATTTGTGTATACTTACATAATTGAAAGAGCATTTGCGTGGAGATAGTCTAGGTTGGATATTTTCGTATAAAAGGCATAAGCATTTTGTTATCACTGTCCGGGAAGGAATATTGACGGTTGATTTGAGCACTCTCCAGTGTCCAGGCACCGACTAAAAACATTTTGAAGACTTCGGCCAAAAATAAAAATATGAAAAATAGATGCCAAACATGTAGGATGCGCTCATTCATGTTGTTTTTTTATTTTTGACGTAAGTACTTTACTCTCTTGCGTATTAGGTGTCCTTCAAAATAATTACTGTGAAAACATTGGCATGAAAAGTTAGTCAAAGACTCTCCAAAAATTTTATTTACGTGCTGTCCTCTGATATCTCTAAAATGTCCACGGATATACTTAAGTAATAAGCCGTGAATAGGAATAGGAAATGCCGCAAATATTTAGAAGTCATCTCTGAGTTGTGACGCAGGCTGTGAAGCGTAAAGATTGCTCGATATTTCATACATTATGAACGTTTTCACTTCGTTATACAATCTTAACAAAGTGTAAATACATCGCTTAAATCTTTAGCACAGCTTTACAGATTTAATTAATCGGCAAAAAGAGCCGAATGTCTCTCGTCATACTGGTGGCTTAACTATGGAATTGCTCGATTTGCATTCTTTGATTAGCATAGTGCAGCCCTCACCACGAGAACTGCCAATTTGTTTGTGAACGTTCGTGAGAGACCTCACCGTGACTATGGTCCATTGCAATAGAAATTGTAAACTATGTAAACAAACTTTCTCTACAAATTCATCAAATGACAGTTGGCCATACTAACATTGTTTACAAAGTTAACAAATTCAATTGAAATGGACCCTACATTCTCCCTCGAACGTTCGCAAACAAATTAGCAGTTCACGTAGTGATATCACGCGGCCGCGGTGATATCACGTGAAGTGTCGGTACATAATAGGCGGGTGTCGTATTCTCAAGTGTTTTATTGAAGTTATAAGTGCTCTTACGACCAAAGGATTAAACAATAGCGAGAGTAGTTATGGGTAACGATAAGCTAATTACGTGAGTCCTATAATCCTCATAATAAATTGATTGCGGAGTGAGTTCTAAAGTGTCATCTCAAGTATAAAATGGCATATTATGACTACTGTTGGGTTAGCTTAGTACTCTTAGATATGGAATTATGAATAGATTACAGGTAGGTCACGAGGCGGAAAAGACTGCGCAAGCGCCGCCGTCGTGCTGGGACAGTACCTACAATTATTATTAAACTGACTAATTACCATTGAAATTTCAGCATCGCCTACGCTCTTTTTGCTTCTTTGTTTACGCCAGTTTAATTTATTTTTACAAGCTGAGGTGGGTTTTTAAGTCATTTTCTTCGTTCCGGTGAAGTCATGGGGTAAAAATAAATACGTTTACCAGCAAACTTTCTTACTGACATTCCATCAGCTAGTTTTTGCAACAGTTTTTAACGAGAGTAATATCTAATCAAATTATTTTTCAGAAACTTGTAATTTCGAGTACCTATTCATCATCTATTTGTCTGAGTTTGGCTGCTGACAATATCAAAAAGGAAAATGAAGACTAGAACCTATTGAACTGTGTGTAGGTAATTCATTTGCTAGAGATCCTAAAATAAAATTAAATCAAAATATGTTCAATTTTTGCTTATCTACTTCAATTATTTACTTACTAATGCCACATTATTCTAGTAGAATAAATATTTAAATCTGTAATCTGCACCTACCTACATACTTTTTTATATGTAAAAAAATATCCAGATTTTTTTTATCTAGAATATGATTGAGATTTATAGGATATAATTAATAATTTGTGTATGTTTTCGATGTCCGTTGATCCATCAGTTTAAAGTCATCAATATCTAGTGCGGAGTGCAACGTGCTGAAGTTTCAACCAAATAAATGTTTTGGCGCTGATAATCAAGGAAATGCTTACGATACGGGAATTACATTCAATATACTTTATATGTATAACATGTCTGTAACTATGTGTAACATAGTGTCTACTACGCATTTGGCTTCCCCTAACAGAAACAAAGTGTTATAAGTTGTTGCAAGGACATTCGTTACTTCCACGTGTGTAGAATTTTATGATCTGCCCAATTATACGATCGAACTAAACTAAAAAAAATCAGCTGTTCCATACATTTATGTTCACATAACTCAACAAAATGTATGGAACAGCTGATTTATTTTACGCGATTTCAGGGTTGGTCCCATAGTAAAGTTGTTCATAATGATGAGTACAATGACCCCTTAAAATATTTCCACTGTCTAACCTGCCACCCTGTATATCAACACAGTTACCAATGCAATAAATATGTCTATGTGAAACTAGCTGTTCTCCGTAGCTTTTTTGTATGAAAAATATTACAAACTTCAAAGTCGCGGGCAGGTGCTAGTAATTAATAAAATCTTCCTTTTTGTGTAGATATTTTCGGCCTTACTTCTAAACGATGATTAAACGCTCTTTAACTTAAACACCTCTTAAGTCAATTTATTGTCATCTCTATTCATTGGCATAGAAATGACAAAAATTGTTATATATTTAATCAGTAGTTAAAAGTGACAAGTTTTTTTGAGTAAGGGGGTAGGTAAGTTTTCAACGGAGTGAAGAATCTGCGTTATCAGCCGTTAAGAGTTCGTGGTCAGCTCCATCTATATCTATCTAATCTATACCTACTTCTATATTAATATCATAAATGCGAAAGTTTGGATAGATGGATGGATGGATGTTTGTTATTCAATCACGCCAGACCGGCTGAACGGATCTGGATGAAATTTGGCACAGAGATAGGTTATAGTCTAGAATAGTACATGGGCTACTTTTTATCCCGATAAACGAGAGGGAAGCCGCGGGCGGAAGCTAGTATTATATACTTCACCTCCTTCTGCCTCATCGTCCAATAAGGCTGACAAAACGTCTGCCAATTGGTAGTCTGCACGTGATCACTTATCATCTTCTCTATCAATTATCTGTCCTTCGATAAATGCTATAGGTTAAATAACACTAAAGGCATGCGTACTTAATTCTTATATAATATCGTACATAGATACTTTTGACCGAATTAAACGAAATGTATCGAATATTATACTGTGCTAAATGTAAGGTCAATGACTACGACAATCAATGTCAATTTGTCCGTACACCACCAGACAGATTTAGATACGGTTTGTGGACTGACAATATAATATTAGATCGTGCCAATAAAATTGTGGTTTTTTATAGTCTTGCAAATAAGACTTTAGAAGTAACGAAAAATAACATCAACAAAGCTAGAGTAAACATAGTGTCTATAAATATTTTGTAAACTAGCTTTTGGCTGCAGTAGCGCACGCGTGGGATCGGAATGATTTATTTAGACGCACAGTTGCGCCATCTATTAGCTAAAGGGTTTTCTTTATTGCTTACCAATAAGATACTTATTCTCGTTTCATATATCGTAACCACGAGGATCTTCGTAGCCAATCTGTGGTGTGGTGACTGTTATTATACATTGAGACCTCTTAATGCTTTGGTATTCACGGTGATCCATCAGCCCCGGTTGTTTTACAAATATCAATGACAGTCAGATAGGTTTATCAGAAGCCCGAAGATCCGAAAACCATTTTAATAAAAAAGTTTTAACGAGTTACATCGCTAAGTATATTATTGATTTTTTTCCTGACGTTTTGCAACGTTCGTGGTGAATATTGCGTGCATCGTAACGAATACTCACATTTAAAAATCATAAGCGGTAGACTAAAATAATTTTTGAATATGTCACGACTTCATGACCCCTACACGCATTTTGCAGCGTTCGTGGTGCATCCATCCTGCGACCACGAACGCTGCAAAGTGCTCGAAACGTCAGGAAAACAAAATTCAATAACATCGCGATGTAATCCGTTAAAACGTAATTTATTAAAATGTGTAATGATCGCGAAAACTTAAGACTTAATATTATCTAATCCTATGCTATCGCTATTCTTCAATGCTAAGTTGCTGATTTTTATGGCTGGCGGTTCCATGACCGCAATATGCTGGAAGCTGTACTGAAAATAGTTGGAAAATGGCTAAGCTGATAATTATGCAGTAAAAATAAGAATAAGTACAGTTAGATGACATTTTATTGTAGATAAGTTTACGTTAATGTTTCCACTAATGAAAATATTTTTGTAATAAGGTCACGCAGAAATAACCGTCGCGCAGAACACATTCTTCCGATTTATAACGACTACGGCTAGACTACAAAAATATTGCTAAGGAGGTCACTCGAGGCGCATTTTAAACAGTTTTTAAAGAATGATTCGTGGTCACCATCTTTGATCACTGAGTGTTGGCGTTTCAAACCATTAAGTTCTAATTTAAAGACTTAGGTCAAGTTTTAATACTGATAAAGCCACATTAAAACATGTTAGGGTTGAAAATTGTTACCCTGTCTGTGGATGACGGATGACATTAAAGAGTATAACTATATTACTGCTAAAAATAATAAAAAATATAATCATAATTTAATTATTAATTTATTCATATACTATATTTACTTATTTATTTATTTTCATACCAATCACAGATATTGGTTTATCTAATTGAATTAGATAAAATACTGTTCCAAATTGTTTTTTAAACTATGAATTATTCCGTTTTCTTATTAATCAATTCTATTGTGTCGGAAATGGTGACGGTGCAGCCGGAGACTAAACTAAATATGCCACAGAAAATTATAACAATGTTCTTGTACAAAATCCAGTTGTATTTGCCGAGGTCTTCCCAGCGGAATACGGTTTCTACAATTCCTGGTATGATGAGGCCGAGTATGGAGTAGAAGAAAGCACCAACGAGGTTAATGATGTTCTCCAAATATGGAAGTGCGATACCGATTCCACCTAAAACAAAAATTAATTTTATTATGTTAACAAGTACCTGTTTCTGTTTTTCCTAAATTCTATTGCTATTGTTTATACTGATTATTTCAACAGTAATTTTAAATGCGGTTGCTTATGTAATAGAACAGCCTTTAAATCTAAGGTACCTACTGAAATCAAATCAAATCAAATCAAATCATTTATTTGCCAATAATGTAGGTATATATATCAGATGGTTATTTTTAGAGGATCCCAATACATTTTACCTTACGGCATGCAAAATTGTTTATCATACTTATAAAAATAAAAAACAAATACTTAATATGATAAATAGCACCAAATTTAACAAATAGCAAAATTATTATTTAACTCAAAACACTATTGATCATCATTCATTCAAAATAATACTATCAATATTACAAAGATGTCAATAAAATAGAGATGTCAATAATACAGAGATGTCAATATTACAGAGATGACAATTATACAGAGATGTCAATAATACAGAAATGTCAATAATAAGAATGTCGATAGTAATACAGTCAGTAGTAGTAGAACAAAGGCCCTCGGAATCACAAATTATTATGTTAATAAAAATTACGTCCTATAATAAATTATGAAACATTAACTAAGCATTTTGTCCTCTGAAAAATCTGTGATTGTGTAGTAACACTTATCCAGTAACAGTTTCGCCAACTGCTTTTTAAACATTTTGGTAGGTAATTCTTTGAGACTTTCGGGTAGTTTGTTATAGATAAGAGGACCCATGTGTAATATATTTTTTCTGGATAAGGCTGTTTTATGTCCACCTGTGTAAAGTTGGTATTTATATTGAGACCTTATTGGCCTTGAATGTTGTCTTGTTTCAGCGAAAGACGTAAACAGGTGTATATTCGTGGTTACGAATAAGGCCACTTCTAGTATGTACAAAGATGGAAATGTAAGAATTTTTAGAGATTTGAATAAAGGTTGGCAGCTTTCTGTACTTTTAAGACCTGTCATTGATCTAAGGCAGCGTTTTTGGGCCTTAAATATGTTTTCTCTCTCACTGCAGTTACCCCAAAATATGACACCAAATCTTAATAGTGAAGCAACTAGACCATGGTATGCAGTCACTAGTGTATTTGTATTTACTTTTTTTGAAAGATTATACAGAATATAGGCCGTTTTACTTAATTTTTTGCACACATTTTCAGCATGTGGTTTCCATGTCAGTTTGTTGTCAATAAGTATTCCTAAGAATTTTGCTACTGAGGTTGTATCTACGTTCTGGTCTTCATATTTAGTTACAATATTATTATCTGGCTGTAAACGCTGGTGATAATGCATGATTTTGGTTTTTTGTAAATTAATGACAAGATTATTTTTATTAAGCCAATTTATTATTGTTTTAAGTGTGTTGTTTATGTCTTCATCGTATTTCGTTTTATCTCCGCATTCAATTATGGCTGTGCTATCTGTGGCTGTGAAAATAGGCGATATGCTTGCAACTTCGTCCGAGGGATACCTACACAGGAACTGTGCATTTTTTCGGGATAAAAAGTAGGAATAATTCAGCTTCCTGTTAGTGAAATAATTTTCAGAATCGAATCAGTACTTCCGGGATTATCTCATATGTAGGTACAAATACCTCTTATTAATATAGATTACGGGCAATATGTCATGCAAAAAGAATTATTACAATCGACACAGTTGTTAAGACAGTGATTAGTCATTTACACTAAAACAACGTACCTATTAAACAAATTATGACAAGGTCATGTTTAAACTTTCCACTTAACATAAAACATTTTGTCTGACTAAAATTAATTGCCCTGTTTGTTAAAGACAATTATTTAGAAAAAGATTAGAGTGGACAATTTACATTAAGATTGTCAAATTTTGTACGCAAGGTTGTTCACAATGTCTAACAATTAGGATTGCCATTGCCACCTTTTTTTTGAACAATAAAAGTTTGTGTTTTGGTATAGCAAAAATAAAATACGATGTATAAAAAATACTTTTATTTGTTATGTATTTACCTAAAGGTATACAAATATTTTTCATCGCTTCTTTTCTAGACACTTTTAGTAAATATTTTTGTTTTTCTTGAATATCTAGTAGAATGAGAATCAAATATGAGAATGGTATCTGGTAAAAAGAGTATTTTAGAGTACTTTATTACTTGTCGTAGATTATAAAGTTTACGCCTAAGTAAAATACAGTCAAAATTCTATAATAGGGATGGCGATTCTACCTACTAACAATACTTTTTGGGGGTTTTATTATAACAAAATAAATACTTTTATCGTGTCCACAAGCTGGGTCATATGAAAATTCACTTAATGCTCTCGGAATTTTGTCGCCTCTATTGCTCGCACAGAACCATTTTTAAGAATGTTGGATGAAAAGATGCATTTTTGAAAAATGTAATCTGATACAGAACTACAAAATAATATTAATTTTACAGGTAAATAATTAAAACATATTTCTACTGTGATATATAATAAAAAAGGTTTATATTTAAAAGGTTTATATATAATTAAAAAACGATTACGATGTGTTTTTGAGACATGTGTTTTTAATAATTAAATTGGAGTTTATAATATTATAATTAATATCATTTTGTAGTTCTGTATCAGATTACATTTTTCAAAAATGCATCTTTTCATTTAACTTTCTTAAAATATATGGTTCTGTGCGAGCGAGAGAGGTGCCGAATGCGAGAGCCCTCTTAAGTTCTTTTTGTTAATTATCTACATAAACTTCATTTTCAGCTTCATCAACTTTTATGGTGACATTTCTTGATGAACAATTATTATCAGTGATAATTTATCACAATTAAGAGTTGATAAAGGTCATATAGAAGTTATGTCCCAACATTCAGATAATAATAGGTCTTTACCTATGAAATTGCCGTTTTGTATGAAAAAATTTAAACGAATTTTTTTCATGTATTTTCTATTTGTATTAATCGAAGTAATCACCCATGCAATCAATGCATCTTTGCCAACGCAGTGGCAGTTTATTGATGCCCTTCTTAAAGAAATCAGCTGGACGGGAGGCAACAAATTCTTTAAAGGGATTTTGTACTGCCTCTCGGGTATTGAATTTTTTTCCCGCCAAGAAGTTATCCAAATTCTGGAAAAAGTTAGTAGTCTGTAGGCGCAAGGTCTGGTGAGTAGGGCGGATGACGGAGAGCTTCCAACCCCAGTTCTTGCAACTTGGAGACCGTCTGCTGTGCAGTATGAGGTCGCGCGTTGTCGTGCAGGAGCAGTGGAGACGAGCGATTGACCAATGCTGGTTGGAGATGTGCCAGCTTCTTCATCATTGTGTTCAGTTCTTCACAGTACACATCTGCAGTAATGCTCACCCCGTTTGGTAAGAAGCTGTGATGAATCACACCGGCGCTAGACCACCAAACAGTGACCATCACTTTTCTAGGGGTAAGTTTTCGTTTAGGGCATTGTTTAGGTGCTGAACCAGGATCCAACCAACTTGCTGAGCGCTTGCGGTTATCAAACAGAATCCATTTCTCATCGCAGGTAACAATGCGGTTCAAAATTCCTTCATTTGTGTGTCTGTTGAGCAGTGCAAGGCACGTCTCGACGCGTACTTCGCGCTGGCGATCATTGAGTTCGTGGGGCACCCATTTGTCAAGCTTTTTTACCTTGCCAATTTGACGCAAATAGACCAATATTGTTTTGACGCTAACGTCGAAAGCTGCTGCTAATTCAGCCGTAGATTGTGTATCATCAGCTTCCACAATCACCTTTAATTCGTCATTGTCAACCAAAGTGTTCGGACGACCGCGAGGTTCATTTTTCAGGTCGAAATTTCCAGAACGGTAGCGAGCAAACCAATAACAGGTGGTGCGTTGGTTTGTAGTGTTAGCTCCGTAAACGTCGTTGATGTTGCGTGCCGCTTGTGGCGCGTTGCTGCTACGACGGTACTCGTATTCCATAATTACTCGAATTTTTAACGTATCCATGATGACGAAAAAGATTGAAATGCGATGAAAATGTAACACTAATCAATAAACAAATGACTACTTTTGGAAAAATAAAACCATGTTTTTAAAATAAAATTAATTTGAAATTGGAATTCTTAGCCAAACAAAAATTATTTTGATTTGAAATGGCCAGTACTGCAGAACGGCAATTTCATAGGTAAAGACCTAATATTAAAGCACGCCAATCAGTGTAGGTAATTAAATAACACTTACCACAGAAACAAACGATCAAAATCCTGACACAGATTTGCATGACGTTATGATATTTCTTTTGGACACGGGGTTCAGCGTATCTTGTGAATATGTCGAGCACAACGAAGAAATGAAGAGGGTATGTAAGGAAAATCGTTACTGATATAAATGTCTTCGCACATATCGCAGGCCTGAAACAATCGCAAAAATGTTAAAATACGTGGAAAAACCAAACGCGTGCAATTTCATCTAATTTAAACACGTCAGCATCGGATCATTTAAAGTTAGAATGCCACTAGGTGGCCTAGGTGCTTATATTTAATGACTAAGGGCTAAGTTCACCGACAGTGAAATAACCAATGTTTTCCTAATCGGTTCGATAACCGAATACAGTCGTTTAACCACGAAGCGGCAATTTTCATGTTCATCGCTTTTAATTCAACCTCGATTTTGTAATTGAGCGTTATATGAATGAAATACCGAATAATATAATACAGTTAATTATGATTGGTAGCAATACACGTAATAAACCGAACAAAATATGAACATTTTAAAATGGTTGCATTATGAGATTACCCTTCGGAAATTAAAAGTCCCGATTATGATATGTCATAATATATATTTGGTTACTGGTTACGTTGTGTCTTTAATTTAGCAACATTCGATCTTAGATGTTGTCATGGTAACCAATTATTAACAAACTTGTATATCAATGATAATTTTTATTCGAATTAGTACCTACCTACAAATAATTTCTAATATCTAAAGTATGCTAGTAATGTCAGAATTGATTAAACTAATGGATAAAAAGAAGTGATTTGCTAATTTTAGCAACGATAAAAATAAGATTGTTTAATTTTTTCACAAATTCGTAATTGTCAGACGTCAAAATACCCTGATTAAGTACTAATCGGGATGTTAAACGACCTCTCCCACCTTGGTTAGAGAAAACGGTTGATTACTGTGTTTAATCAGTCGATTAGCTTTGGTGAACATGAAAAGTCATGATAAACAGCCGTTTTCAATATATCTGACTGTTATCTTGTTGGTGAACATAGCCTTAAGAGTAGAGAGTAGAGTTCGGGCCCAATATGAGTCCCTGAGTAACTCCAAACCTAGATACCGTAAATTAAAACATAATTAAAATGCCACACTACTATTGTTCTCTTTAAAAACAAAAACAACTTTCTGTTATTGCTGATCGAAGACTGAAAGTGCTTGACATTAATACGAAAGTGTTTCTGAAGGACTCTTATCCTTCCGATCCTTATCTTATTCTTGGAATTCTCGATCTTAAATATGCTCGTATATAAGATACTATTACCAGTCATCCATAGGTAGATTCAACGTGATAGTTCCTCTGAGCACATCACCGTATCTCAGATAGCCGAACACACCCAGGATTGTGTAGAACATCATCACCAATGTCATCGCGATCACCATGACGCTCGGGCATCCGAGAAAGTGTTGTGGTTTCTTCATCGTGTTCTCTACTGGCATCACCACTCCTATGCCTTCCATTGCGAAGATCACAGTTCTGTGGAAAATCAAATGTGGTTTTTGAAGTTTGCTGTAAGCTTAACAATTGTATTGTAAATTGTAATTGATTGCATTCTTTGGAAACTGACTGTTGTATGTTTTTTCATAGATTATCTCATAATGTGATACAATGTGCCTACCTATGTATAAGGGAACAATAAATACTCGTAAATTATCAGCTATCACTTGTTGCTAATTGTCATAATTAGTTTCCGTGGGTACCTAAACAATGATCTAACTTTGTTATTTCTTTGAAATAATGAATCTACGTATGCTAACCGAAAACGATACCCGCAAACGTACCTAACATCTATTAAAGTAAAATATCGTCGTCATCTAATAGACTGTCATAACCATAATCTGTAATACAACAACACAACAGACAAAAACACAAGACAACTCATCATTTTGACTTACGACAAAAACGCCGGGAGTCGCGACAGGTCACCAACGATTTTTTTATCACTGATTGTTATTGGTTCTCTGAATATGTAGTAGAGGCATATTGCGAAGGTGGCGAAGAGTAGCACGTTGGCCAGCAAGGAGAACGGTGCGAGCCACTTCAAGTGCCTGATCTGACACAGCAGGCAAAGTGGCGCCAGCAGGATTAGACAGTAATGCTCCACCGGCATGGCCGGCGTCGTGAGATACGTGTCGAAAAGCTGTAATAAATGAAATGGATTCTTTTGATTTAGAAAGCTCACGACAAAAAGAAACTGTTATAGCTTCTATGTTACTAATATAAGGGCTCTTTCAATTTAGACGGTCGACGGTGCGCAATGCGACACCCGCACGGCTGCCGCATGACTACCGCACGGCAGCAGTCCGACACCAATCATCTAAATTGGAAAAGCCTAAATCTAAGTAAATGTGATAAAAGTATAATAAGTAAATATAATGCTATTTATGGCACTATTCCAAACCGAATCTCCTTAAGCAAACCATCTCTTCAATACCTAGGTGGTTAGGAATAGAAATAAAAAGGCGTCTTTATTTTATAAGATGCCGACAGGATTTGGTTTTGCCTTGGTCCCACGTGATGGAAAGTGATCACCGCGACCTACCAAGGGGATAATGTTGATATACGTCTATGTATATTTTTTGTAAGCCTACTCTGTCCCTCTCATGTGTAAAAGCCTGCCTTCACTTTTTCTACTTAGTACGATTCTCCAGTTTTTGTGGGATCCAATCATTTCGTCCCGCCCGCCATCTCATTTGTAGTCTGCCGCGACCCCGTCTCACTGTCTCAGGGCATCAGTTTTGTGCTATTAGGGCCTATAGTTTGTTCGGCATGCGGTAGTTATGGCCTGCCTAGTCCCATTTACATAGGTGCATTTATTATTTCATTTCTTCACCGGCAAACCCAAATCCTTTAAACGGGGCCATTTTCAGTAAAATCTGTTTATATAGTAGGTAGTTATACTTCCTTGATAGACTATTTCTCAAGGACTTCTATAGTAAATTAATATGCCAAAGTCGTTTGTTTTGTAGTGTTCATTGCTAGGGTGTTGTAATAATATTATCACCATGACGGGTTTATCATTAGACGTAGGGAGTGGGACTACCAAACCATCAACACAGACATTACTCTTAAAAGAGGTACCCAGGAAAATGTGTTCAATCATACTGCAGTAATTATTGTCATTGCTACTTAGATGGTACAGAACCAACTAAATAAATATGTGCATTATGACGTAACTTGTCAAGATCTTACCTGCTTAATTGAAGTTGCTATTAGCACAGTAAATATACAACAGACGCCAAGATACGTGAAGCATAAGGAAAATTCTGCAAATAAACTGAAAACAAGGAAAAAATACTTTATTTTTATAACAAACTAGCTGAGCTCGCGACTCCATCCGTGGAAAGCGAAAAATAAAGACATTGTGATGTTTTCCGACTACCGTCGCTATTTTCTTCATACAAACTTTACCGCCACTTTTCAGTCCTTTATGGATGGAATTTAAAAAGAATCCCTCGTACCTTTAGGGTACACAAGAAATATTTCTTTCAAATTTGAAATCTCTAGGTTCAACGGTTTAGGCTGTGCCTAGTCTGTCAGTCACTCACGGTACCGTTTTAAAGATATTTATGAGATATCTTTGGAACGAATCACAGATACATGTCTCTGAATATTCTTTGAAGCGAGACAAATATGCTTATAAGTACCAACCATTATTATTTTATCTAGCCGGAATTTAAATGATTTATAATTTGTAGCAAGCGTTGTTATGCAAAAATCTATGATTTGTATGACATTTTGAAGTAATTGTAAATATTGTTGTTAATAATATTACGTACCTACTTAATTACCTAACCAAATAATTAAAAATCCAGTCCAATAACAAAATCCACTTATATTGCTATAGCAGATTTTCCTTGAGTTCTCAAAGACGTTGACTGATAATACGAGACTCAAAATCGTATCGTTCATTTTTTATATGATAAGAAGAAGATTCTCTTGTAAAAAAAGCAAAAGTTATGACTACATTAATTCTTATATTATTAACCTGCATTCTTATCAGTATACTTACTACGTATATTATTATCGCATTTTATCTTCTATCTATAACTATTAAAAAACTGTCTTATAAAAAGCCGTGTCTATACATTAAAGATATTCTATAAAAAATATACTTTTTTGAATTTTTGTCTATTTATGCTCGTATCACCCAAAAACTACTGAACGGCTTTTGATGTGATTTTCATAGTTTGGTGGCTTGGGGTCCAACTTAAAATCTAAGTCACATATCATCTGATTCCGGTGGGATACAATTGACCTCTTCGTAAGTACTAGCCACCTACACTAAGGTCATTTCAAATAATACATTTATTTCAGTCCACGCGGACGGAGTCGCGCTCCTTTTTAACCGACTTCAAAAAAGGAGGTTCTGTATTTGCTCAAGATGTTTGCCGGTCTCTGTGCCTATATTAATTTAAGATTAATTTAGAGTTTCTTGCCATTTATTTTCTTTTTGGAACCATGCACTAAGTTAATATATTTTAAGACAATAAGAAAATAATAACATTGAACGGAGAATATTTACTGTGCAAAGTTAGCAAATGGTCTGACACATTTTGGCCCATTTGCAAAAGCAGCTCCACAGGTTTCTGAGTAACTGAGTAAAGGCTTTCGTTCCAAACGACAGCATCCTCGAGACGTTTCTACCTGAAAAGAAAACAACTGGTTATACTAAAGAAACATTAGCACGCTAATTAACCAATAGGTACTTTCGTAATTATAATCTACTAAAATATCAATGCAAAAGTTTGGATGGATGTTTGTTACTCAATCACGCCAGAACGCCTAAACGGATCTGGAAAAAATAGGCACGGAGATAGATTATTAGTCTGGAATAATACATAGGCTACTTTAAAAACGCGGGCAAAGCCGCGGGTGGAAGCTAGTCTTCTATACATATAAAATAGTATCGTGAGTTAGTGACTGATTGGCAAACAACGCGCAACCCAAACAGGAAAACCTAGGAGATTTGCGAAGAAATATTTCTCGAGTATACCCTAGAGGTGCACTAAAGAGGGATTTTTAAAAATTTTATTTCTTCCCTAAAGGGGTGAAAAGGTGTGGTAAAGATTGTATTAAGAAAATAAAGATATTGTGTTGTCTTCAAACTTCCACGCTGACGGAGTCGCGAGCACGGTATTCATTGCTTGGATCTAGTTGACGATCAAACGAACTCTTCAAACATAATTCACATCTACCTGATCTGTACTATCTACTCCTTACAGAAGCTGTATTACCGTTTAAATTGATTTAGCTAACCTAGAAAATAAATAGAAACTGATTATAGAATAGTACTTACAAATATGTGAACACAATGTCCACAAACAAATGCAACTAAAACAGTGCCTACAATGCCAACACCCCATCCAGCGTTTGAGAATGCTAAAGGCATAGCAAGCAGCCCTGACCCCAGTGAAGACTTTATTAGGTTGGCTAGGGATCTAAGGTCTCTGAAAAAGAAACAAACGCATATTGTTATTTATTTACTACAGCGAAAAGTAACTAATAAATATATAAAACAACAATAAAAAACTGAATCCCATCGTTCAGTATGAAACGCAAACATTCTAACAATATCGTCTTTCATGAATTAGCAAACAAATTAAATCTTGTGTTGGTCACCTTTTGTGTTTTATGCAAAACCCCAGTTGTTTGTAATTAATAAGCATGCCGGTTATTTATCTGTACGTAGCAATACTTTAAGAGTTGGTTTGCAACAAGGCCACAACGAAAAGTGATTACTGATGCCCAAGGATGCCTGCAACACTAAGGGGATCGTTGATGCATTGCTGACCTTAACCTTTCACCTGCCGGAATGTAGATCTACATGAAACATAATAGGTTTTTGTGTCTATAAGTGCGGCAAGCGGTAAAAGGCTTGTACACAAAACTAAGATGACGTCGCATCGCAAAAATCTACGAGCTCGCACGACGCATCGTAAGAATCTGCGAATCGATTCGCATCGCGCATCCTTTTGTTTTATTGACTTTATGACTACTATACTATACTAGGTTGACGATCGTATTCGCGTCCGTTGCAAATTCGCATCGCACCTATTCGCAGTTTTGTGTACAAGCTCTAAGGGTAAAGTTCAATAAAAAATGTGTTAATTTCATCGCTAGTCATGTTTTAACATAATTTTAGACTATTAATAATAATAGCTTTCAATTAAGTATCGTAATGTCTTTGACTATTAATGTCAAAGACATTACTATGATGAAGCACAAGCATCTTTTTGATGTCAGTTGGAGAATTATTAGTAAATCGAAATACTTATTACTCACGAATTTGGTTTTACGACTTCCCGATGTTCGAAGGGGTTGTATTCTTCAACATTTTTATTCTTTTCTTTCTCACCCATGTTTGTTAGAAGTCCACTCACAAAGCAAATTAACAATCTTTGATTGCGATCGTTTTAATTTTTAATTTTCCGTTTGTTACAGGTCTTGTATAATGTCAATTGCACTAGAATCACTGTTGTTAAACCAGTTATAATTAGTAAATAGCATTTAACTGCCACTTCACTGCAAGTATAAAAATACCTTCACATTATTATGATATCACTGTTTGTAGGTATTTTACGAAATATTTCTTCTACCTAACTAAAGGTTCCACTATTTTTCTCATGTTCATTGAGGATTGTTCATAATTTACAATTGTTATTCCTTATCTCGTACGAAAGATAAATTCTTGGGAAGGATTAAAAGTTCTTTGGTTTGTTATTACCGTGATAAAAGTTACTGATGTTTGTAAAATATTTATCTAGGGATATAAATGATATAATAAACGTGACCCTGGTGCTAACGGTTTGAACGCACTATATAAAATACACTTAACAAGACCACGTTTACTGTTATCTAAAGATTTTTGATCAAAATAAACATTCCCACATTAATTTAAAGGGTATTCTGTATTCTTATCGATACCGTAACAAATTTCATGAAATCCATTTGATTAAATTCGATAGACGTATTTAATTCCATTGGATTTGCATTTTTTGCGATTAATATTTAGTTGCAAATACACAACAGTTGCGGAGACGCGGTCACAGTAAACACCTGACACAGTAATGACGGCTGATACTATATCGTTGTTCTTAGAGGACACACGTGACCATTCAACGCAATCCAGGCACCTTAACTAAAGACAACATTACTTTAAGATTATAATTATTATACTTATGATTTTTAAACATTTATATCCTTTCAGAATTATTATCTTGCCGACACTTATTTTTACACATATCTTAAGTTTGTTACAATTTCATTTTAATAGGTTTTTGATACCTGATCGTTCTGTTTTCCTATAATTTTAGCGTGTTGTGCCTACCAAACATTTACGTTATCAAGTTCGTTTTCACTGCAAAGTGTATAGTCTTCGTCGTAAACATTTGTTCGTGTTTCTATGAAAAATCATAGGCACCTTTATTATGGTAATATTAGGTAAGTATAATTATAAGAATCGCATGTGGTCGAAATTGACCAAAAGAAAAAATAAATACTTAGATTTCTGCATTCCTTCTCCATAAAAACGTTGACTATGCCAATTTATCTCACACACCTTCGCCCGCGCAATATCCTTAAGTAAAAATCGGCCTACGCATTAATTGGTCTCTAGAAACAAACATACATACATACATAGACTGATAAACATATTACCTCCTTTGCGTCGCGCAGTCGGGTAAAAAGGGGCACAAAGTTTTCTCTTTACTTATCTTACGGTCGGTTGCAGAAAGATTATTATATTTTAATGGAGGCATTAACCATACAATTTCTATCGTTAAAGTCTCCTTTAAAACTTAATGACCTTTTCTGCAACTCAGCGTTAGCTGTTTAATACTTACACTTTCGTTTTCGCTTATTTAGTACTTAACAACTAAATAAGCGAAAATCCAATCCTTTTGCAAATTGTTCCTTTTTGGCAGTCATAAGGTCATCATCTTTTTTTCCATAGGAAAAAACAACGTTACAATGAAATGTTATCATAGAATAGGTGTTTGTAAGATGTTTCATAAGTGTTAGTTGATTGATAAGAGGAGTTATTGAACAGGGTGAGAGTTTGTTAGCCTATTACTTCATGTAAGTACATCCTGTCTCTTAGAATGTAGTTGACTATACTAGTTAAATAATAGTGGCTTCTTCAGTACATAGTATAAAAACAAAGTCGCTTCCCGCTGTCTGTCTGTCCCTATGTATGCTTAGATCTTTAAAACTACGCAACGGATTTTGATGCGGGTTTTTTTTAAAGATAGAGTGATTTAAGTGGAAGGTTTATAGCACCCGTGCCAAGCCGGGGCGGGTCGCTAGTATCTAATAAGAAGGATTCATGACGAGTTATCAGGTGGAGCAGAGGATTGCTATTATTGTTACGCTCAGCAAACAGATCGGTAATAGCAGTTATTACTGCAGCCGCTTTGTTGAAAACATATTTTGCTGCTATTTCCAATCCAACAAAAACATTGGAAGTAGGACAAAAACACAAATTTTAAATAGTCAATGAAGTTAAAATAATGTGCTATTTAGTAATCTCACAAGAATAAGTAATTGACGTTATGGACGTAGTTAAATGAAAGAATTAATTAAAGAATGAATACATTATCCAAATAATTGCATCATTACATCAGTCATTATTTATTCTTAAATTACGTTCAAAATATAATAACTCTTTTCAATTTTATTTGGTAAATTATGGGAACAGTGGCCAAAAAAATATTGACTCATCTGTTAATACGGCTGCAATGCTAAGATGACATTAAGAGGCATCGTACAAAAAAAAATATGTAATAAATACATATTCATTGAGTAGACCTTGTGAGACATACGTTTTTTTATAATAATACACAGTATCTTATAAATTACATTTTAATACTAGCGTTGAATACATTAAAATTGCTCTTGTTACTCAGTTTTTTGGTGTAGAATCTCAATTATGTCCATTATAGTGACGGTACATCCTGACACCAAGCTGAGGAGGCCGAATAAGGTGATGAATGAGTTCTTCCAGAGGATCCAGTTCCATTTGCCGAGGTTCTCCCATCGGAAGACAGTCTCGATGACGCTAGGGATGATGAGGCCAAGAATGGAGTAGAACAGGGCTCCGACTATGTTTAGGATTTGCTCCAGCATGGGGAGTGCTATTCCTATTCCCACTGCAAAAAAACAAGTATAATAAATTAAAAACCGTAGTTTGGACGGACAAAGATACAGAAAAAGAAGATGATATTGTTGATACAATAACGTTTAGATTTAAAGGAAATCCATCCTATAGTTGTATAGGTAGTCAATGAATCTTGAGTCTTTCTCTAGGAATTTTGCTTTTCGTCAGCCATTGATCTCTTCATAAAATTACATCTATTTTTATTAAAATGTTATCCATGTATGGGATTTTTTTTTTTTGATGATGGGATATCATCAAATTACCCCTCCCGCTCTGGGTGGAGCGGAAGGGAGTGTCAGACTCTTACTGACTAAAACCCACCCGTGTTCCTTCCTTAGCCCTTTATGTTCCGGGTCAGCGGTATCCCTTTCGGACAATCCCGCTTTCCCGGCAGGCTTCGATGCTTGATTTCGATGATTTGATGACGACGATTTTTGAAAATTCGTTCGGAGCCATATAATCCATGTATGGGTAACATTTTAATAAACATAACAATTTATATCGGCATTACTTAATCGTTTTGTGCTCTTAAAATAAATCGACAACTAACATTTCTCCATTGTAAATCCCTAGAGGCTCCCAGTAATAATATAATTAGTGGTTTACCGCAAAAGTTCATGAATATATAACAACAGTAACTGCAACAAATTGTATCAATAGCGGCTTTGTTACTGCAATAAATAAATCATATTCAAGTGTGGTAGTGGTAGCATATTATGTGATAATGCAGTAAACGGGGATTAATTATAATATGTATTGAAGAGAATTATTGCAAGATACTGAAAGCGGCACTTGTGTTATGGATATCGAATGCAATACTTACAAAGTTTCAAAGATACTTATGTAGATTTGCGAGTTATCTTTTATGGGGTATTAATCAATATTTAATCTTATACATAAAAATGAATTGCCGTACGCTAGTCTTGCAGAAACTCGAAAATAGCTAGCTCGACCGATTGACTTGAAACTTTGTACAGTACCCCGATCATGAGTTTTTTTGACGTGTAGTATCGTTAACGTAAGCATATTTTGAATTTAAAATACAGCAGTCCTGGAACATTTTGATAAAACTTTATACAATTTGCACATTTAAAAAAATAAAGAGAAATTAATTAAGTATTTAATTTATATAAATATTGTGTAACAAACGTGTATTTTCAATTCAAAATATGCTTACGTTAACGATAGAACACGTCAAAAAAACTCATGATCGGGGTACAGTTGTAGGGAAGCCAGGAAAGGTTTGAACGGGCATTGCAACGCATGCCGGGCACAGCTAGTGACTTATAGAAATGGCGACAAAATGTAAATAAATAAAAATAATGTTCATCCTTGGTCATAACAAGTTGGTCACACAGACCGACCGCTGCAATGAACGGTTAGAAAATTACCTTCATTATTGGGGATGTCAAACCGATTAGTGATTGCTCTTAAATTAGCAACTTACCCATTTCATATCATATTTTAAGATTTCTACGAGAGGACGTATTTTTTTTCCTAGAAACTACAATACGTAGTAGGAAATCACACGTAGTATGCATATTATATTATTATTGGATATACCTAGTTGTATTTTATTTACCTTCAAATTAATATGGGCTGTATTATTGGATTTCAAAACTATAGACAAAGTTTTCGTATAGTAAAGTTATCAACAAGCTAATTTAATTATTTATGGTACTATGCAAAAACTGTGCATTAATTTATTGAGTTGCCGAATGGGCGCCTGCTGCGACCTCAATTAATACAAAATTTATTGTTTCTATTTTATTTATCTTGATTATGTTAATGAATTACCTAAGATATTTTAATGTTATGCATATAGGGTGCCAAATGAATGCAGCTGTCTGTTTATTAGTAGGTGTATTGTTTTGGACAAATATTGTGATTTTTGATGAGTTTTGATAAAAATAAATTGTTGTACTGAGTTTACTCGAAACAAGAGTCTTACGAATACCGATATTACCCTGAATGTTAGAGGTCAGATGGTAGTCGCTCCATGCAAAATATTGATATTCAGCTGCATCTAGCTAGTAAGACTGGATATCGACTTTTACTTAGCTGGAAAAAGGCTAGGCGGGTGATTAGGAATAAAACCCACCACAACAGCATACTCCCACCGTCCTAGCTGTAATTTGTGTGATCTGCCGATAGTTCTCCTTGACATGGGGCTGCGTGTATCTCGTGAAGATGTCGATGACCACGTAGAATTGCAGCGGGTACGTGAGAAATATTGATAATGCTATGGAAACCTTTGCAAGTACAGCTGGCCTGAAAAAAAAAACAAAAAATACAATAAAATTTTAAGTGGTTTTTAAAAACAGGGATTTGTTTTGGAACGAATTTCCCTAATGCGGCTTGCGATAGAAGTTGACAGGTAGAAATTGCCACGTAAGAAAAAAGCGTTATGGCTCCATGCAACTTTCTCTCTCTCTCTGTCTCCTTCTATTATATACGAAGCGTAAGGAACTCCGGTGCTGGCGGGGGACCCCCGTACACGTTTTTTTAAGTCTATTTTGTGGAAATTAATGTAGTATTACTAAGTTGCGTTGGCAAACAATGCAAAGATAAGAGATATTTCAAAATCATTTAAATTACGGTAATAAAGTTCAAAGTCATTAAGATCTTTATTTTGTATTCACCAGCACCTGTCTGTTATACTGTTATCAGTCATATATAAATATTTAGGTACGTATGATACATATTCTCCAAGGCGAATAAAACCATTAATCCCCCGTTTATTAACGTCGGTCGTATTTCTCGCATCACTTAGTCAAGGACGTTCGAAATCATGGTGCATTACGTCGAGCGACAATTACTAGCTTCACTTATAATTTACTATTCTCAGACAAGGAAAATCTGAAGATAAGGCATGATTACATAAGTTAAAATATTGTATACCTACGTTGATACTATTTTTATAGCGAATTTCCCTTTATAACTTAAAAAAGTACTAAATAGTAAATATAATTATGTTGTCGGGATGTAGGGCTTCCAGTTTCGATGCAGTCTTGAGTCCCGGGACTAGATTTTCGAGACTCGGCACGGTCTCGAAATGCCCGGGAATATCGGGACTTTCGATACTTTTCGATTAGCTACATTAAAAATCATCCGAGTTGGAAAAAAAAAATTATTATTGAGGGAATACGAGTAATTTGAATTGTAATACTAGCTATGTAAGCTAGTATTACAATTCAAATTACTCGTATTTCATGGATCCGGACTTAGGCAGGCGCGCACTATACTCATGCAATTTGTTTTATTAGGTACCACTGGTGTAAAATGGTGAAGGGTGAAAGAAAACATCGTTATGAAACCGGCACGTCCTAGTGGCAAAACAATCAAAGACGGGACATCCATCAACCTGCAATGGGCCCGCATAGAAATTTACAGTACCTACCTACCTATATCTATAGAAGAGCGCCGAGTCTCAGCAGTGGAAACATATATAGGTTGATTATGTAGCAGAGGAAATATTATAAACCTTCTGGAGAGATTTTTCTAGGAGGTGGTGAAAACCGTATAAACCATTGTATATTTAAAAAAAACTAAGAGGGCCAACAGACATGTACGAAAAGCAGCTTTGTTTGATATTTTTTATAGATGATGTTGATTAAGTTGATTTCGGCTAGTCTTAGTACAGAGACCGGAAACCATCTTGAAAAATGACCTTGACTGCACAATAGTATTTTGAGCATTTTGACCTTTTATGCATGAAGACGTATGTGCGCAAACTTTTCCCCACTACGCTTTTGCTCAAGATGTTTGCCGAATACAGTGGTTTGGGTGCCCATGATATTGCTTGTTGGCAGAAAGTCCAATGAAAATCCGCCTAGGCTATAGTTAAAGAATGACTTTGAACAGATTTGATATAAATGTATATTTTTTGTGAATTCGAAACATGTTATAGGTACTTTTCATATTATAAGACTTGGTATAAATTGTAGCAAATAACGAGCGCGGGTTATGTAGGTACCCTATTTTTATAAACATTGATTGACGCGCGACAACAACACAACAATGATAGACGCGCTTTCGTGATTTGTAAGTAGGTAAGTTTGTCCAATGGCTAATCTTTGTACTACGGTATGATTGTTTTGTGTAGATTGTGAATGACTAGGGTAGCTATTCTTAACAATCATTCAACTTATTCTATCGCAGTTTACTGTTTGACATAGTTATCTTCCAAGTTGCATCACAAGATCCAGTTCTCTTTCCGCATTCATGGCTTGCTGGCGCCCTTTTCAAGATAAACACCTTAAAAAGGGGTCAGCAAGGGCCAAAGGCCAAAGGGCCCCCTAGCCGTGGGGCCTCCCACACAGCACGCTACGTTTGCCAATACGCAGACCGATGACCGTTAGAGCAGACGAGCCCTTGAATAAATATATTCTTATCCTATTAATATTAGGTATAAACGTGAAAGTTTGTGAGTCCTACTAATATTATTTACGCGAAAGTGTGAGGATGTTTATATGGATGTGGAAGTTTCAGTAGTTTTTGCGTGAAAGAGTATTTGAACAATTTTGATGAAACTTTACAATAATATAGCTTTTACATCAGAATCACAAAGGCTATAAAAATTACGCAAAATTTGAATTTACGCGGGCAAAGCCGCGGGTGTGCGGGCGAAGCTGTACAAATAAACCAACTAACCATTCTTCAGTAGGCAAGTTAAGAGTGATGGATCCTCTCAAAATGTCTCCGTATCGAAGGTAACCAAACATGCCGAGTGTGCCGTAGAGGAAGACGATGGCTGACATGGCTACTACTAGCACACTCGGACAGCCTAGGAAGTTCTGAGGTTTTTTCATCGTATTCTCAATTGGCATCACTACTCCAACACCTTCCATTGCGAAGATCACTGTCCTGAAAGGTAAATAGGGTAAAACATACATCGTAACATTTTACATCACTGTTTTTGTAGAACGAAACCAGATAAAATAAGTAAAAAGGTAAAAAAGGTAGTAAGTGCTGTAATGCGGTTGCATGTCATTGGCTAATGATTTACTTGCATTTCGGCTCGCATTGGCTAGACATCCTTATTAGTCCACGTAGACTCCTCTTAGCTCTTTTGAATGCCGTATCGCTACCGGTATACATAGTTTGCAATATTTTAACCATAATTTTCATTACAAAGAGTACAACTGTCCAAATAGGTAGTACTTTACAATAAGGGTCTAAGTAACGAAGATATTTCTTGTTTGAATTATTCATGAATTTGCTTTTGTAATGTAAGATGTATCTACGGTCTATGGTATACGTTAAAAAACAATTGGGAAAAGACGTCAAACTAACTAAAATAACGTTATAAAGATGTTGGTATCCATTTGTAATAACATTTTGTCCAGCACTGGAACTCGCCACCACCAACTCGTGACCAAATTGTCAGGTTTAGTTATATTTATATACTTACGATAGAAAAGCCGGATATCTCGCCGGGTTACCCGCAGCCTGCTTGCCAGCAAAAGATATATCACCTCCAAATATATAATACAGGCAAACGATGTATACAGTTACTAACAAAATGTTGGCGATGCCAGAGAATATTGCCAAAAACTTAAGATATTTGATCTGACATAGGATTATCAGTGGCACCAGTATGATGAGACAGTAGTATTCCACTGGTAGTATCGTAGAGGGCACGTAACGATCAACCAACTGAAAGAACATAAAGAACTAAGAACCTACATACATTCATATGTATGTATGTAGATTGTAGGTATATAAGGATCAACATCATTTTCTTTATTCGGATGTGGGGATACATACGATAGATCAACAATCATAAGATAAACATTCAAAATATCAACGCCACAGAACCAACAGATTACGAGATCGATGGTTCATTAGGTCAACAAACCTATACCAAGATAAAATGGCTTGTTGACCTAATGAACCATTGATCTCGTAATCTGTTGCATTGTTGATCTATCGTATGTAACCCTCGAATGTGCACTATCTCTAGGTGCATACAGGGTGGTAAGATCGAGCGTTTCATAGCCTGCAGTAACCGCTTACCATCAGGCGGGCCGTACGTTTGCCATCATTGGCGGATCCAGGAGGCTAGGGGGCTGAAGCCCCCTAAAACTGAAGTTCTCACATCAGGGCCCCAAGTCTGCTAATGCAATTGTTATAATCGTGTCAGAATAGTGTATCAATGGCATCGTTTTGATCAATGACGAAAGAGTTAGTCTTGCTCTAAGCCAATGACCGCTTAGGTTTTGATAGTAATGATAGGAATGACACCATTCGTACACTATTCAAATAGCAGAATTGGGGCCCTGATTTCAGACTAAATTAGTGATTTAGTGTTTTGATGTTTACCTCATAGCCCTCAAAAATTATATCTGGAAGAGCCTTTATCCCCCAAAGTAATTCCTGGATCTGCCACTATTTGCCACCATCGTATATACCTTCAAAAAGGCATGACGTTTCCACTTGCATCAGTGCTGTAAACCCCTTTGATAATTCGTTTCTCATTTAAATAATTACGTGAGACTTGAGTGGCATTAACAGCTTGGCATTATGATAATCAAGAAAGATTATCCCGTTAACAATGTGTAATAATACGATTAAAATGCATTCATTTATGATCTGCATAATCTCTTGTGACGGTTTCATCAATTCTCTTTCAATGTTATTATTTATATGATAATAATTATGCAAATGTTATGATTTGTAATACTCGTACCTGTTTTACTGAATCTGATATTAATACTGTATAAATACAGCATACTCCCGCATATGTGCATAGTAGAGCGAATTCAGCAAATATACTGAAATAAAAAGAGGTTGCATTGTACTCACAATATTTCATAGTATCTCTTTTTTTTTTATAAATATTTCATATTTTATAGGGAAATTACCAGAAGGACAAGAGCATAATCCATACTTGAGGTGGCTTTATCAAAAGAGTACTCTAGAATAAACATTAAAATCATAGTAGATAGTTATGCAATGCTGATTTTTGTATTATTATTATACACTAGGGCCCCTGTTTTGCTTGAGTGGCGACATATTAAAACATCGAGATTTCTGTGCTGTATCTAAATTTTAATAAATATTAATATTATTAAACACTGAAAAATTCTCTAAATGGTGGTGAAAACTGCATAAAAACAAAATCCATTGTGTAGTTTAGGAGAACTAAGTGGACAAACAGACACACGAAAAGAGCTTTGTTTTAT
The DNA here is from genome assembly GCA_948465475.1 of Thalpophila matura. Lineage (NCBI taxonomy): Eukaryota > Metazoa > Arthropoda > Insecta > Lepidoptera > Noctuidae > Thalpophila > Thalpophila matura. The sequence continues at coordinate 12,513,774 of OX419183.1, forward strand.
ACTATTTATAGATAATTACAATTACCTCGCAAAATTTGCAAATTTTCTCATGGCTTTTGGTCCATTCAGAAAGGCATATTTGCACGTTTCAGCGTATCCTAATGAAGGTTTTTTTTCTAACACGCAACATTGTTGTGACGTTCTCACCTGTAACAAAGATGACAACATTAAATATTGACTAGATTCATTTGTGTGTTCCGTACATAAGTTGAGAGAAATCAAATATTTCAACTTCTACTCGGATTGGAGGTGTTTGTGGAAAAGCTTTCGTTGTAATCGCGTTACGTCATCACTGGAATTTTTCATACATAACATGGAAAATTACAAGTTCGGTACTGTAATGTTTAAACGAAAATACAGTACTTATACTGACTTATACCTACTTCTTTTTACTTATCTCAAGACATCGATCGTCAAAGGGACTTCCAGTGTAAATTAATGAGATTGTTTTCAACTTTAGAAACCAGAACTTTAGAATTAGGTACCTATCCCGAAAAATGCGTCAACAAAAATACGAATAAATCATGTTTTTGTAACAGATTTCTACACAGTACCTATAATTAAGTCAGTAATAAATAGCTCATGAAGAATAAAAAGTAATTATCGTTAAAGGCCTTTGAATATTAAATATATCCTCATATTTAAGGTTGTTCTAAAGAGCTGTATAACAATTGTAAGATTATCTTTTATAGTCTACTGTTGTCAGTTTATTTGACTTATGATTTATAATGCATGTACATACGAGTCATAATTATGATATTTGTAACTCTGTTAAACCAGAAAATTAAAAATAAAATACCTATTTAAAGCACTTATATTATTAAACCAATGGCATTATTAAATTTTACGTTGACATACTTTTACGGCTAGTCTCATCACCTCTTGATAAATTCTGCTTAACTTAATAATGCCTTAAGTTTTCGCGATCACTACCTATAACATATCGCACTTTTATTTCGAAATCGTTATTAAACAACGATAGTTAATTTACGATTTACTTAATCAATTAATTAACAAGATGGCGTTATTACCTCGATTTCGTGAAAATTTCGTTTAGTAACAGTTTCGAAATAAAGGTGCGTTATTATAATTGGCAAATAGTTTCAATTCGGAGTCTGCAAAACTGGCCCAGTCTTGCTCACTGTTCCAATGGAATGGAAACGGAAATACCGATATCCTCAAAGTAGGTAGACCTTTTGCAGCCCTAAGTATGCCTTTCTGTATCGAACTATTACCTAAGACTATGGGTACTACGTGTACCTACCGGATCTACGGGCTCTCCGATTAACGAACATGACTCACTCAATATGTAAAGGGCGGTCACCTATCCAGGGATTGACTAGAGCAAGGAAAGGATAGTATACCTCGCAGTGGCGTAAGGTGAAATGTTTCATAGGCATAGCCAAAGAACGGCCTTCTAGAGGTCGGCAACAATAGATATTAGTCCACACTTGAGCTCATAAAAACGGTATGACAATTTTTATTATTTATTTATTATCAAACACAATACTACATAAATAAAAGCTAAGTATTTTTTATAATTACTATTTTTTAACAGGAAAATTTTAAAGAACCGGGCTATGTAGATCGAACTGCCAGGTTGTTTTACTATGAGGTCAGAGTCCAAATCCAATTTGCTCTTCATTCATAAATGATCACTTTTCGTGCAAATTGACATCAACACACGTTCATAATTATTTACTTGATCAAGCTTTACGTCTTATGTAAATTGTACGGTACACATGATCGTGACGTGTGGACCAAGAGTCAGAAGGAATAATATTATACTTACTAATATATGAATGCAGTGTCCACATATGATGCCGACGAGCAGTGTACCAAATAAACCAACGCCCCATCCTGCGTTGGCGAATGCCAATGGTCCTGCTAGCAAACCGGACCCTAAGGAAGACTTGATTAAATTTGCAGCTGATCGTACATTTCTGGAAATAAAGAACACATATTCCAATAAATAAAACTGTTCAAAAAGCTATTTCTATATTCGTCGTTAATTCTTGCTGTGCATCTATAAAAATTGCACAATATGAAGCGCAACAAACTTGTGGTGAAAATAACTTTGTAAAAGTACTAGTCTTATGTCGTAATAGTGCTGTAACTGAAACTACACAAAGGTAAGCAGAATACGCACTATAGATATTTTGAGTGATCAAAAAAGTTTATCATCATTAGAATGTCATCTCGTAAACTGTTAAGCATGGCCTCCAATATGCCTCTATGATTAAAGATCGGAGGGAGATCCATCACTACCCATGAGAGACTGAGTAGTGGACTAGGTTATGGGGAACTATAGGGAACCTATGCGGCCTGCCAAAACAATGTTATAGGCACACGTAAAAATGGCAGACGGAGACTTGCCAACTCACTAACTGGGCCCTGCAAAAATAGTTGCTCGGGTCGCAACAGCTCATTTGCTTAGGGGTCCGGCATTAAAAAGATAGTAGTAACAAAAAATATAAATAAATAGTAAAATAACTCACGAAGTTGGTTTTTCAACTTGCCGATGTTCAAAGGGTTTATATTCCCTTTTTTCTTCAGTGTTCTCGGCGTTCATTTTTAACCAAGTTTCTTACAAGAATGTCTAAAATCATGGACCTCGATCAAAAGCGACCACATACATTGGGTATATACTTATGTTGAATACATTTTAATAACTATGGCACTGAGGTATGGCACTATTAAATAATCATTTACGCACAGAGGATTATGGTCCACAAAAAAAAGGTTCCAACGAATTGAGAACCTCCACCTTTTTTTGAAGTTGGTTAAAAAGAAGAAAATGTGCACTTGCTAAAAACTAAATTTTCCTTCTTATATCTTAAAATACGTTTATTTCAGCAGATTCTTTCAGGAACAAACGTGTGAGATCTAAGCGAATAGTTTCATGTTACAATAAATGGCTTAATTTGTGTACACAATGAAGATCTTAATTGTTTTATATTTGACTAAGAAATATGTAGATCTAGATAAAACGATAAGAGAATATCTTCCGTCAGATTTCACGTGTATTAAAAATGTACGTACGTACAGTGTGGTATACGTTTATTTTATGAATAGGCTTTTGTTGTAAAGTAAGGTTGTTTCGTTATCATAGAAGGACATAAGTATGCAATAATTTGTTTATATTCACAGATAAATATAGAAGTGCTGTTATAATAATTGAATGAGCCTGTCTTTGTCCTACAATTGAAGGGCGAATGCTTCTTCGTACGGTGAAGTTAAGAGCACGGATCGAATGATAGATAACTTCACTTGCTCACTGCGTGTTGGAAAAACAACTTAAAGACTATCAAGATAAATGATTAGGTGCTTACCGTGATTAGCTAGGGTAGCGGCGCCATCAAATGAGTGGCGGTGGTGAATCATGAAATAAGTACCTATGTTAAATGTTTCAGTATGTTCATTGCAGTGGTTGATGATAACACAACACTTAGGGCTCTTTCATTTCCTGCCGGGAAAGCGGGATTGTCCGGAAGGGATACCGCTGACCCGGACAAAAGGGCTAAGGAAGGAACACGGGTGGGTTTTAGTCAGTAAGAGTCTGACACTCCCTTCCGCTCCGCCCAGAGCGATTTTGATGATTTGATGATTTCCCATCCTCAAAAAAAAAAAAAGGGCTCTTTCATTTAGGCGATTGATGTCGGACTGCTGCCGTGTGGTAGTCGTGCGGCAGCCGTGCGGGCGTCGCACGATAACCGGACGGCGCTCTTGACGTGTAAAATGTACGGAAAAAAACAACCGACGGTGCGCAGTACGACACCCGCACGGTTGCCGCACGACAGCAGTCCGACACCAATCGTCTAAATTGAAAGAGCCCTTATTGTGCATGGATCAGATTGGGATGAAGCAAAGCGTCGGGCTAATCAATGTCTTGTCATAGTATCAAACTGGCTCGCTAATAAAATCTTCTCATCTTAATCTCGAGAAAACGAATAAGTCCTTTTTCTTTAAACGAGAAAAGCCAACTTACGAGTCATATGATAGGTTCGAAAAATTTTAAACCCAAACTGTCACACTACTTTGTGCAATCGGTTTTATCTTTAAAATGGTTTATGGTTTAAGAAAACATCGTGAGGAAACCGCCATGTCCTAAACCCTAAAATTCGAAGACATGTGACGTTCATCAACCCGCTTTGGGTCAGCGCAGCCATTGCAGCGTGTACGGTTTACGTACGGGAAATTATGCTTAGATCGTGACCTGTACGGCTTCCGTACAGGTAGTTTACTTTACCTACACCGCGAACCACTGAGCGCGATGAACTTTGTATTCATTTCACTGTATTATAATTGATAGTTGACCAATAGCCACCACAGCGGTAAAACCGTGGATTAGCATCCAACATAACATAATGTAACTAAATAAACATGGTATCGTGAAGTCCGTGGTTTTCGTCAACTCAACCAACTCAACAAGAACTCTGAGGCGTACACTGCGTGATAAATTACAGCCCACTCTTAGAGAGGCAGCAGAGTCTCCGCAATGGAAAAATTACAGACAGAATACGTTATGTTGATTTTAAAATAACTTTTGTCGCTGCACTTTTGTGTAAGTTCTGTTATGCAGAAGCAGCTAAAGTGCAGACTATCCGCATCTCTCCCCATATATATGTATTAATCAAAGTAGGAAGTCATGCAAGATTAAAGCTTGATATACCACGTTATTTTGTAGTTGATGTTATAAGTTTTATTAGTTTTACAGCATCGGTGATAAATTGTCTACGACCCACATCGACGGTTACATGATCATTTCGTGCCAATATACGATTTTTGTCTGAATATTTTTTAAAAATTAGAATACCTACTGTCTTATGCCCCTAATTCCCATGCTGGATATCTTTGTATGCATTGATGACTTGGCAGTGGGCACCGATAAATGCAACATGATTCAAAATGTTTTTTTGATGATTTTATGTAATCAAAATAATCTTATGTTTAGAGTTTACTAATTCTAGGTATGTTCAATTTTCCTAATTAAACTTTTGGATTTACTTAATTACTGCATACGGTTCGGGGAGCAATTGTGTTTCAAAAGTTATTTTGATAGTATTTATAAAATACAAAGAGACTACAAATATTTATAAAATTGAAGGTGACATCATAAGACTATGTGTGATACCTACTACCTTAACTGTGATACCTATTATATTTCGACCAGTCAATTTGATCTGGTGATCAAAATGGGTGTGGTGGATCAAATTGTTCTCTAGCTGCTCTATTTGTAATGTATTTCTGTAATCTATTATTAATTGTTCCAAAGCAAATGTATTATTTTGTATACTTAAAATCATACTAGGTACCTACCTAAGACATTTCAGTAGGTACCTTCTAATATTTGTATATGCAGGGTGGTGGGGTGTTGGGAAACAAAATAAAAACGATAAATACATATTATTTACAAAATTTATTATCAATTAATAGAACATTCCCCCGTTTTGCGACAGGAAATAAATATTTGTAACGATAGTACCTACCTCATTGTATTACTTTACATAGCATAGCTATTTTAGAAGCAAATACAATATAACTTTTTAATCACCACTCAATATTATTTTGCAAAAAAATAGGTATATGTAAAAATTTCCTATGAAAATATTAAACGCAAAATACTAAGCTAATTATTTTCACCTAAGGTGTTATTTAAATTTGGATGGTCATTATAAAGTCGTTTTGTATGTTACAATATTTCTGAATACGAGATAATTATACTTAATCTTAAATTATAGTAAACATTACAGTAATGAAGTTACAAAAGGTAATTCTTAATCAATGAATGTTTTCTTTAATAACTTAGTTTAGTACCTAGGTTAGCAAAATAATTGCTTGGCAGATACATATAACTATTAATGAATAATAGCTAATGTTCTGCAACATGATCAACTGCAAATATGAAAATGTATGTTCAAATACAATTACATATCTACTTAGTAATAAAAATAAATGATTCATGGATACTTATCAGAATGCAAATATGGTTTGGAACTTAAATCTATTAAGCAACATAATTGCTATAATTATAATTATTATTTTGTAATTAAGAATAAAATTATATTCTTATCGACATTTTTAATGTTCGTATACTTCGTAAGTGTGTTTGTCGTGCCAATGGTTCCTGTTCGAATAACTCTGTTTCGCCCGATTTGCTGTGTAAGGAATTGCAGTTTGTTTAGGGAAGTTGACGTAGCTTTGTACAGTCGGAATAGAGTTCCTAGTCGCCCCAGACCGGTAAGCACTCCTACCCATTACATCGGGTTGAGGAGTTGACACCGGGGAAAACATTGAAATTGTTCCCGTGAGGGGATTGGTTGTTATGGCCATACTAGGGTCGTAATACATATAAGGCTCTTGCGGAACTTTGTTGATTTGCTGAATCGGATTCATGGTCTGGTATTGCTGAGGAGGCTGGCATACAGTGTCTCGGACCAAAACATCGAAAGGAGCAGTATAGATTCTGAAGTTGATGTCACTGTAATCTAAGGTTGATTCGAGGAACACAGGCATCCGGTCAGACATCACCCACACGTTTCTTTGTGCGTCAATTTTGACGTCACAAGGGAATATCATACCTGCATCGTCCTTGTCCACCATACCAATGTTTTGTGGTTTATATGGTAGATCCGACCTCCAACATCCAATTCCATTTTGGTCTACCATGTTGAATAGTTCTATTCCTGTATATTCGTCCATTACTTTGGAAGTAGTGTGACCATTAGCACCTCGGTTACCTACGACTTTGAAGTCGTGGTAGGATCCTTTCACTTTCGATTCATCGCGTAATATGCGAGTGGAAACAGCGAACTGCGTGTTACTTGCTAAAGGACTGAAGTAGAGGTCTCTGTAGCCATCGGGAGCCGCAGGAGAAGTAGTGATTCCGAAAATTCCTTCACTACTCCATTGGAAGTTCAGACCGCCAATGTTGAAATCTCCAGTAAGTGGGTCGGGCATGAAAAATCCGTGGCTAAATCTCCATGATTTGTTTAGTTGCCACGAGTAGGCGATGAGGCCGTAGCCGAGTTCGTCGGAGAAATATGCGAAGGTGTCATCACATGTTCTTCCTTCGTCGAGAGCGATGTTGGCAATGAAAGTAGTAGAAACAATGTCTTCGGGACGGAACACATATTTTCGGATGCGTTGATCGGTGTTTAAATCGTAGACGTTAAGAGAGTAAGGGCAGACATTGGTCGTGTTAGAATCTGAAAACATGAAAACATATTTTTTGAATAATGTTCTTTCAGTCATTGGCCTGCATTGCTGTATTTAAATATAGGTAATGTAAGTTACATTGAAGAACTAACCTGAGTAACAGGTTTCTAATTCTACATAATATTACACTTAATTACTTGATAAGTGTAGTTAACTTACCGATTCCGAATGTACCAACGTCTAGGACCCAGAGACGGTCACATTTGTCTGCCTTTATCCTGTAGACGGTGTTGAGACCGGACTGGCAGTTGCCCAACTCATTGCCTGCAAAACTTGGGTAGGCGTTCAACTTCGGTGAAGGATCGTACGGACCATCCAAAGGTATGTAGTTCAGTGTAGCGGGTACACCTGTACAAATAAATGGGTTAATCTTAATATAATCAAATATAAGTAAAAATCGAAAGTAACTGCGTAGACCTTGAGCAATTTAATGTTTTCATAAAAAAATATTTCATGATGTGAGGTGGCAGACAGAAGGTAAATTACTATGACAATTTTTTTAACGAATACTTAGTATACCTACGTTATAGATTTATAGGGCAGATACCGACAGATAATGTAATAAATTAGTCAAACCAAACAAACTAGGCCAGTGACAAGCTGACGCGTCATAAATTTCAAAACACAACCATCGCTGTACCATTAATCTTGCTAGTTTTATTTCGGAACTTGGCTTCGAAATAATAGTTAATTAAAATAGTTATGGAAATGACTATATATGGTTGACTCAGTTTGTTCACCTAGTAAGGTAATTGGGCACATTTTCTCAACAGTATGTCAGACAGAGCCTAACATTACGACGATGACATAAAATGTCTTCCACACGCAAAGTAAAATGCAATAACGGTAGTTCTTACGGCCATTACATCCAGAGATAATTATGTTACTTATGATCAATACTGACCGACATAGGTACCGCGAAATTGTTAAAGTAACAAAGAACAGCTTTTCAATTACTTTTTGGAGCTCTGAATACTATATCGAGGAAGATAACATGTTACGGATACTTCAACAAAGCACGTCCATTATCTTTTGAAGGGATTTGTTTTATATTTTTGTCTGAAAATATTGATTATACTATTAGTCTATTTTTGTGGATGTTGCATTCTGAAACATCTTACTTGGATCTCGTGACTGTCTGCGGAGCTTAAACCTGATATTTTCCTTATATAATGTGTAGGTATTATATGTTTATTAATATTATCTTACCCGCTTTCCACCTAGGTACGCTAACGAAGAGCTTGTTCCTCCACCTCTCAATGCCAACAGGGAGGGCGTTCTCCTGTATGAGAGCCCCGGACTGGATAGCCTGCTGCCTCGAGTACGGGTCAGGGTAGTTCCAGTCCATTACGTTCCAAGAGAACACTTCTTGGAGCTTCACTGCTGCTGTCGCGGTTGACACCACGGCTAGTAAAACCAATAACTTCGTAGCCATTTTGTATTCTGCGAAATTTAAAGAATTCATATTTATTAACATATTTAGTGAGGTAGACCAAATGGAGTCTTACTAAAGATGTATCGGGATCGAGGTTAAAATTGGTAGATAATACTCTAAGGCTCGTATTACAGAATGACGCTCGATCATAAATCTCTGCTTGAGCATACATTTAAAGCCATTGATTGGTTGACATCTATGCTCAAGCAGAGATCTGTGCTCGAGTATCGTTCTGTATACGAGCCTTAGGCTCGTGTAATACGAGCCTAAGGCTCGTATACAGAACGATACTCAAGCAAAGACCTCGACTTGAGCATAGATTTAAAGCCATTTGATTGGTTGAAACTAGTTTTAAGTAATGCTTGAGTCTTGAGTTCGGTTCTGTAATAGGTACAACCATTGGTATGCATTTGGTACCGTTATTTGCACACAAACTACACGGCATTCTTACATTATTTTTAAATAAATTTTCTGCATTTTTGCATATAAAGATCTATTGACAAGTTCCGCTTTGTTCAAAGGAACCGGTCGAGATCAGTGGCTTACAAAATGACGTACGTATGACCTTTGCATCACTTTTTGTAGGTGTGCGGCATTCATTGGTGATATGATTTTATAGCTGTAATTAACTAAGGCACTAGGAATTGATCCAGGATGTTGTGCAACGTTCACGACAACGTGTGGGAAAGACAAATGTTTAGAAAAGAAGGTCATTGTAGCGATAAATTTTATATCAAATTAAAAATCAGGGGGCTATCAATTGGAACTTTCACTTTGAGCCGTTTATCGTATCAATTCATTGGGAGGCCTATGGTTAGTTTGAGCTGGAGTTTTGTACAGAATATCAATTTATTTTAAGCACAATTTCACGTGTTCGCTTAATATAAACGATCTAAGTAGAAGCCTTGCTAGCCTAAATGGGAACTGCTTAAACAAAAATGCTGCATGGTTTAATTATATTAGTCATACAGGGTAAAATTAAAACCAGTGCGGATATTTTAGGAGGTGAAAGTACTCATGAATATGATCAACTTTTACTATGGGATCGACACTGAAATTTGAAAAAGAAAATCAGCTGTTCCATACATTTTGAATTTTGATCGTGTTGTAGTGCATTTTTGTAGGGAACAGCTGATTTTTTTTTCATATTTCAGTGTCGGTACCATAGTAAAAGTTGATCATATTCATGAGTACCTACTTTCACCTCCTAAAATATCCGCACTGGTTTTAATTTTACCCTGTATGATATTCTTAGCAGTTTCATTTAATAAGTTATCCGATTCAGCTTTTGAATCTTTTTGATAAGGCTCGCTATGTTAGACATGCACAGAGCGTGTATCTTTTATCATTCAAAAGTTAAGCTTATTACACACTGCACTATAGTAATATAGCAAAAAGTATTATATTTTTCAACACAATTTTATCACTCAGCAGTCAGCACACATTTTATATAGAGACGTTAACGCTTAGCTATGTTTTACAATGGTAGATATACGAGCTTATAATTAAAATTGTAAAGTGTAGTCTGAAATCAGCTTTAGGTTTCGTCAGAGCGGTATTACGGGCTTAAAATCGCGTGAAGCAAAATTCAATTATAAGATACCTACATAGTTTTAATATCACAATACAATTGTACGACCCCTTTATGTTCATTATAAACACTTGTTTATTTTATTGAAGTTGCATGTCTAAATTGCTTGAAACATTAGTTTAACTGCATGCAATTTTTTATCGCAGTGCAATTTAAAGGGTTCTTAATGTGATTGTGAATTTAGAAGTTTCTCTGATGTTTTGATTAACTCTCGTTTTGCAATGACTCGCATGAAGGATTAAGTCGTTAGTGCAGTCAATATTTTGGTAACCTCGCGTTGTTTCTTATTGTTAGTAAGTACCTACATTTAATTTGATTTGCCTTGTAGCATGTAATACGTATGTAGATTTTTGCGCAAGTATCGTAATTTTTTTATTAGGTACAATAGATATGAAAAATTATCACATTTATTGTGATTTTTGTGACAGAAATTGTAAGATAGACTTATTGAAAATCGATTTAGCTATTTAAGTATTTTTAAACCTAATATTCAATAAAAGTAACTTAGAACCTTCATGGTATTTTCAAAGACCTATCCAACGATCCCCACATGTAGGGGTGTGCGAACAATTTTTTTTTCATCCCTTAGTTTTATGTAGGTCGGGGCAAATTAGGTATTAACTTATTTTTACGCGTGGCTGATATTATTATTAATATGCGTGTTTGACTGGTGGATGAAATACGAAAACCACGCCTCTTTTTTTATTCGAATTATTTCCAGTTCTCACAAATTACGCTACATTTTTTGTTTATGTTTACAGTTTATGTTTTTATTCCTAAAGCGAAAATTAAAAATGAAGGCGTATATTCGGGAATTTGGTCACTCAGTCTTCCTTTTTTTTATGATTGGCGTCTGCTTTATTTAGAAAAACCGATACTATGTAAATTAAGAGAATATTTATTTTTGTTTTTAATTCAATCCATCAATTGGTTACTACGCGTTTTTAAACCAGAAAATAAATATTAGAAAAAACACACTGAAATGAAACTAGCACCCTCACACACACACAAACTATCAACACTGTAAACATTTATAAAATAATTTTCAAATCAATGCTTCAAATGAATCACGTTAAAACGTTAAAATTATCTAAAGCACGCAAAGTGCAAGATAAATAAAATTAAGTTTAAAAAAAAAATGTAAAACCTACATGGTGCTCCGAAAGTGCCCAATGTTCGCGACAGTTGGTAGTGAACTGAAACGGTAACATCCACCCCTACTTTATAAAACACTGCCTCCTCTCCGACCACGTCCTACCAACGGCAAGCAAATCACTGTAGACCTACAAACGTGAATCTTAAAATACTTAATATCTTAATTAGAAAAGCATATTTTTTTATTTATGGACTAAGAAAATATGTCATTCTTGATATTAAGCAATTTTTTCCTGGTATTTTAGTACAAAAAGTGTTAATAGAAGGCAAATAAAGGCGCCAAAAATTCCATTCATAGATTTTTGCAACACAATTTCGTATGCAATACCTACACCTATGACGTAATAAAATATATATAAATTCAGAGTTGTCATCTTGTTTTTATAACCCACATTTGCATAGAGAAAATTACAATTTATACATAATGTCATTAACTAAATAGACAAGGGAGTAATTTCTGGTGCTTTATGTTAATTTTTTTGCTGCTATATGGATAATGTTTATCTATGGGTTTAATTAAATACCATACACATTATTTTTAGGCTATATTTTATATAAAGTAAGGGCAATTTTGTACCGTTTTTGATAGATAATGTTATAATACTGTTTTACAACTAGATACGTTATACTATCTACGCTATTATTATAAAGAGAAAAGATTTGTTTTTTTTTGTTGTAATGAATAAACTACAAAACTACTGGACTAATTTTAAAAATTCTTTCACCAGCTACATTATTGTTGAGTACCATATAAGCTACTTTTTATCCCAAAAATGCACATTTCCTGTGGATTACGCCGATGAAAACGCGGGCAAAGTGCTAGTTTTATGTAATATAGCACCTTGCCCGCGACTTCGTCCGCGTGACCCACAGGAACCATGCATTTTTTCGGAATAAAAAGTAGCCTATAGCACTTAAGAATAATGTAGCTTTCTATTAGTGAAATAATTTTCAAAATCGGATCATTAGTTCCGGAGACTACCCCCTTTATAATATTAATATAGATTGTGTCTTTATAAGACATTTTGTCTTTATTGGTCAGTGGGTATAGGTTGATGATAGTGATCACTGATGATACTACCCGTAGGTCTAGGAGACCCGTGTTTGGCAGTTGATGCTGAGCTGCTACTCCTAAAGACAATGATACGGACCTGTCAATCAAGGCTTTTAATATTTAAATAAACAGTATAACTAACATCTTATCTTATGTGCAATAAACTATATTCAATTAACCACCCATTTATCTAATTTAGAAAATCAAATACCACATGTGTCGTAACGAACATTTAAAAACTCATAAAAATGTATGAGCAATTCAATGATCAGTAGTAATTTATATAAAAATTTCCTTAACGATTAGATAAGGATAAAAACAAAATACACTCGAATCAGGAAAAAAAAAAAAAAACATAAACTTTTTTACTACCCAACTGCGGCAAAGCCCATACGGAGGGTAATGTTTTATCCGAAATTTTGTCAGCTCTATTAGCTTTAGAAGTACATGGCATGCGTTCGCACCACATATTTGAGTTGCTCGGGCGCACTGCATCGACACCTCGTGACCTGTACTTACATTGTGCTCTAAATCTTGATAAACGCCTGATAAAACACTGTAATTTTGACTAAATACGCTCAAATTTCTTAGCGATCCAAAGTTTAATGTAGCAGCCTTCTCCCCTCCTCCCCCCCTCTCCTTCAGTACCTATATAATAAAATAAACTAGTAATAACCAATTAACGAAAACAATTAATATTTCCTTTACATTTTCCATTTTTGGTATAGATTGTCAATCTATACTAAAACATTCAGTTGCGAATGAATGAAAATAATTTTCGTGAAATAAATTAAAGATGCGTGCTTTTAATGAGCTTATATTATTATTGAAACTACAAGCAGAGTAGGAGCGAATTTCACAACCAGGTCAACCAGCATTTTAGTATGACCTTAGGCATTTCGTAAAAATTTTTAGTCACCTGTCAAAATCTATACCTAGATCAGTTCCATGACTTACAGCACATAGCCACTAAACCACTGAAGATAGAAAACTTGAAATATTTATTTATTTACTAGCCAACTTATATTTACAGTTACAGTTAGTGTAGAGGTTTTATTTGATAATAAACTTTACTTTACTTTACTTACTTTACTTACTTTACTTACTTTACTTACTTTACTTTACTTTAGAGGTGAACGAAGAATAGATCTTTCAATAGTCAATCCTGATCGGGACTCTTTTGAGTTTTGGATGCGAACAAAATCGCGTGCTACAGCAAGTGCATACCTATGCAGGGTTTCTTAAAGGTCCCCGGACCCTTTAGGGGTCTGTGATATGAGTGCCAAGGTCCACAGCCCCTTAGTTAACTCGTAACATAATAAAATTAGTAAAATTATGCAGTAAATCACGCATCGTTTGCAAATCAATAATTTTTAAGATTTTGATGATTAATTTTTCTGTTTTGTTTTCCTAAAAGCTTCGATAGGGGTCCATTGAATTTTTGAAATTCTGAAAGTTTGTCACTACAAAAAGTATAAACCACATAAAGAATAGAAGAAGAAAGGTTAAAAAAAATGTTCTAATTCTTCGCTATCATAAAAAATGTGGCCTTCATTTTGAAAAGCATACTGGTATCATTCCTTTATGATTGCGTGGGCTCTTTGTAAGTGTGAGTTATATTGTCACGACCTAGGTCAACATCAAATAACTTGGCGCGTCGGCACGGGCGTAATCTACTTCGTAACATGTTTCAAAGCTATCGTACATTCGAAATACATAATGAGAATATAAACATATATACATTTTTAACAGCTATAGGTGAGAGTTATTTAATATTCTATGTATATTACTCGTTTATCTAGAAAATTGTTAAGGTTATGTAGGTATTATCGAGTGTGTAATTTCTATATTTTCGGAAAGTTTTTGATGAAAGAAGAAGCTGGTGATTACCTACTAATTTTTTCGATCCAAATCGGGCAAATGTTTTCTATTCAACTACGCAACTTGGAATAGGTTAGGTTAGGTTAGGCATAAAGTTGGCCGAATTTTATGCTAATATATTAGTGGTGGTGATATTTTGAGCATGTTAGATATTGATCTTGTATATCATTAGAATATAAAACATTGGATTATAATATTTTAAATAATTATTTTTTATTGACGTGACTATAAATATAGCAATAAAAAAATTCGGAATAAATTAATGTAAGAGATATGTGGCTAAATTGACACCAATGACCAAATTTAAAAGGATATTAATTTTTAAGTAAATGTTATGAATATGATAAGTACTAAACCTATATAAATAAACGTTCAGATGTTTGCGAACAGCAGAATAATTGAAATAACCTTTCATTTCATTAACATGCCTTTGCCTACATGTTAATGACCCAAAGTCCGCTGAAACGGGCGGAACTGATTACTTTTAGAAAATGTTCGTTGTGTTACATCAACTTAATATTATAATTACAAGCAACTAGGTGGTGCCGGATACCAGTAAGGCTATAACGTTTTCCTGTGAAGTTGCATGTATTCATTCCAGTGACTATGTAATTCAAGATGCGGTCTTATTTTACTTTCGATACAAGGAAAATTATCTGGAAAAGAATAAAGTTGCCTGCTTATTATTCTGTACGTACGTCACATAACAAGTAGGTACGTATGTAACGTTCGTCGCTGCCTGTTGTGCGTAGTGAATTAAAGATTGATCAGCTTCTAACGATGTAGATTCGCACTTAAAGATTTTTTGTTCTTTTAGGCCGCGGCCGCACCGGTACGGCGATTACGACGCGACGGTGAACAAACTCATATAAACATAAATATGTCGATGGCCGCACTGCAGCAGTGCGGCCATCGACATGTGTTTATATGAGTTTGTTTTCACGAAATCGCCGTCACATCGCAATTGCCTTCCCCGTGCGGCCGCGGCCTTACGCTTAAAAGAGCAGGTAGATAAAACCATGAAACAAAAATTCGAACTGATGAGTACCTTTTGTTCATCACGGGCTTCCTTTCCGCTAGTGAAAAGTCCTATGGGGGAAATAGTGATAAATTCTATGTGAATTAGAGATAGAAGAGGTTTCAGGAGATCCTAGAGGCATTATCAGTGAGTGTTTTCAGCGATGCGATTAATGAACCGCCCTGCAACGCAGTTGAAAATGTGGATTGAACGGCTCGAGCTGTGTGTGTTGCCTTTTGTCTAGGTCTTGGCAGAAAGAACAGAAAGAGGTGCACGCTGTTTTAAACGGATAGTGTTGGTTTTCAGATAGGTTTTTTGCTAATAATTCGAGACAGGCAATTTTGCCATTAGGAATATTCATGAGGTAGCTAATGTCATTTACATTTCATCGAGTTTCAAGCACGACTAAACTTCGACGGGAGTCATCTCAAACAACTTATCTGCAACACCATCTCCGATAGTCAGATACTTTTGATATAATATTATAAACCAAGATTATATACATAATAAGTACCTACCTATATATATATTTTTTATAGCATAAGCATAGCATAATCGGCCTGTAATGTTCCCACTGCTGGGACACACGCCTTTTTTTTATAATTACGAGAAAAGCATAACAGCTGCATATTTCCAAGGCGTTCGGACGGCGACGCCCCTCTCAAAGACAGTTGCTAAAAAACCGCTTAGGTTAGGTTAGATTAGAATGGACTACACAACGCACAATTCGATCGAGTGAAGTGAGCGGTGCCGCAGCAGCGGCCGACAAGTAGCAGAAATCGAAAGTATTAAGATATCTGTCTATTGGATATAAGTTGTGTCCTAGGTGAGTCTTGTCGGAAATGAGTCGCGTCGAAGTTAAGTCTTGTCGCAATTCAGTCTTTCGCTGTATTGTCTGTCGAAGCTTAGTCGTACACTCGTTTCAAGAGGTAGAAGTGATACCTTAAGCATCTGTGATATACTTTATAGGTACTTAGGTAGTTCTTAAAATACTGTCGGGTTTTAAAATCGAGGAACTTAAGTAATTTGGCCTGAATGCGCTCAAATTTGGATTTGTAGATCTCATACTGTGGGTTCCAAATCTGCGACGCGTACTCGAGGTGACTTCTGACGTAGGCGTAGCCACAAAATAAGTTTTTATATTTCGAAAAGCGCAAAACAAATCTTTGGTCATTGCCTTCGATGCAATTTTTTAACTATAGTACCTGATAATATGCGTGTCAAATAAAAGCATCTTGGCTAACGCCGAGGTCCCCAAAAGGATCACCGTGGATTCCAATTATTTAGTAGACCATACTATGGCCCGTATTCCAGAACGATACTCGAGCACCGATCTCTGCTTGAGCATAGATTGAAGCTAGTTTCATCAAATCAAATGGCTTTAAATCTATGCTCAAGCAGAGATCGGTGTTCGAGTATCGTTCTGGAATACGGGCCTATATGGTCAATTCGATCAAAGCATTTGCTAGAGACGTTGTAAATTACGTCGACTGCACATATACTTGTGTAACACAGTTGCTATGACCATGGTATTAATTCTGACATCCATTGCGTCGTATGTTTCTAAATCCGTGTTCCCGATAACTAGCTCAACGATGTATGTACCTAATGGATGGTGTAGAACTGTCAAAATGAAAGCTATGGTGATAGAAACAGTGTTACGTAATTAGTGTTGAGCTTGCTGCAGTGGCGTGCATTGCATATAGGCAAGTAGGCAGTGCCTACCTCATAAGATTCAATAAAACTATTTTAACTGTTACTACATAAATAAAATATATTAATCATGACTAATTGTTGATATATAATAATGTATATTGATGTAGTAATAGTTAAAATGGTTTTATTGAACTTTAAGAGGTAGTCACTGCTTACTTGCCTATATGCAATGCACGCGCCTGGCTTGCTGCTCCATACCTGCGGTTATAAATCCGTTGGTTAATAAGTTTAGATATGGTCGAAAGCCCCTTGAGGAAACGTGCTGATCTAAAGGAACATTTCGGGGCGCTATACATCTGTACCCCTATCATGAGTTTTTTTGACGTATAGTTTCGTTAACGTACTAAGCATATTTTGAATTTAAAATACAGCAGTCCTGGAACATTTTGATAAAATTTTATACAATTTGCACATTTTAAAAAATACAGAGAAAATAATTAAGTATTTAATTTATATAAATATTGTGTAACAAACGTGTATTTTCAATTCAAAATATGCTTATTATATAAGATTACCATAAGTTCTAAGTATATAAGGAGAGGAATTTTCCCACTACAGGTTGGATACACTATTCTGTGTTTTTTTTTCTTTATTCATATAATTATAAGGTCTTACCCTTCATACTCGAAATATTTTAAGAGACACATCTGTTGGTGGTAAAGTATGAGTATATATTTTTTTTTAATAAATTAATTTAAAATTATTTGATATACATAAAAATACGGGCTCTTTATTATTTTCAACATCCATTACGCTAGTTTTTACGTAACTTACTATTATTATTCGAAATTAGCGTAATGGATGTTAAAAATAGTATTTTTATATGTCAAAATAATTTTAAATTAATTTATTTAATAAAAAAATACTCAAATCATTTTTTTTTCATTTGTATGGCATCTTTACCACCTATAGATGTGCCTCTTAAAATATTTCGAGTATGAAGGGTAGGACCCTATATATCCCAAATAGGGAAATACTTTATGAGCACTATTTTGTTTACAGGTGCTAAACAATTTTAATTGACTGACCATGTTAAAACAGTCTTAGGCGTAAAACTAATAAACATGTAATAAGTTGTAGTAATCCATGTATAATAAAGTCATAATCTACCAGCAAATTAATTAGGTAGGTGCAGTTAATTTATAAGCAGACGACTTGAAAGGTGGTTTCTACGTTTTCCAATAAAAACAGAGTTAGTAAATAAAATCTAGTTTTTGGTGACAGTTATGTCTGGTGCATAATGCGATAAAAACATCATATGTGCCTAAATTAAGCATTAAATGATCGAAATCGCGATATGCAAATGTCGTTATAATCGTGTCTCACTGATTCTGAAATTACTTCCTAGTGTTAGTAAATACCTACCTATATTTTTGATTAAATTGTGTAAGTTTCAATTCCAATCTTACATAGGTCTAACAATTTATTATTTGATTGCTTTTATCTATCTTTAAGGATCTGAATTTTACGAAGTCAAGCTTACCCAATAGCCAAGAGCAAGCCGCGGGTGGGCGAAATTAATTAAATAATAATAGTATATCGGCATATGTACTACATGTACCTACTTACATTTAATGTATGTTGGTAGGCTAACAACCTGTCATTAATCATTATAAAGCGATTTTAATCACTTACGAATTGTTTCTGTATGGTTATAGTTTTGATTATACCCTCTAGGTATCAACATTCATAACGAGAGGTTACACAATAATATTGATAATTATATTATGTGTTAATCTAATAATTCATTTCTATTAATGAGCTTCGTGTCACATAAATGGCGTAAAACATTCATAACTTTTATGTAAATTAGTTGTATGTGGAAGAGGAACAGTAAAAATTTGATACAAATCAACATTTCGTGTATGAAGGTACGTATTTAACATAGAATTAAAATATAAATTACAATTATTGCACAATTTGACCGAGGGACTAATTAGAGCGAGTAAATAATAAACACTAATTGACTCATTACAAACCTCGACAGCACAATTAATTATTTATTATTTATTTCAAAACCGACAATATAGCACTTGGAAAGTACGATTATCACCACTCTTGGTAGCCAAACTTGGTCATCGCAGAAGTTATGGCTACCTACAGCTTACCACAGCAAGCAAGTGCTATTATATAATCATCTACTCTTAGATTAATGAATGATTGGTATCTACTGTGCTCTACGCGACGGAGACCAATAATTAATTAAAGCTTGTAGGTACTAAATAAATGATAAAACAGCGAAGGTCATGTCTATATCCAAGTGTCCAGCATTGTCAAAATGACATCTTGTGACATCGACAGCGCAAAGGTCAAAGTTTGCCTTCAGAAGCAGCTAGTAGTTAGTAATATATAATAGGTTGTTACCAAAGTACAGTCTTTCTGTAAGCGGCCGTAAGAACGATAGATTTATTTTTTACTGACTGTAATTTTAGTTAGTCGAAATACGAAAAAGGGTCATTGTAATCATCATTACGAACAACTTATACTATGGGACCAACCCAGAAATCGCGAATAAAAAATATGATGTTCCATAATTTATGTTCACATAACTCAACAAAATGTGTGGAACACCTGATTTTTTTTTGCGATTTCAGGGTTGGTCCCATAGTAAAAGTTGTTCATAATGATGTAAACAATGACCTCTTTTCGTATTTAGACTGGCTAAAATTACAGCCAGTATATATGTATGTTTGCAAGTACTCGTTAACATGGCATCGTGACAGAGCCAAGGTACATATAGCGATAAAACCATAATTGTCTATACCATTGCATCATTGATCACCTCCCATAAATATAAAGCCAATTATAATAGTGTTTCCTACTAAGAAGGTCTTGTAAGGAATGATACATGGCCTCGTGGGACTTCTTAATTGTATCAAGGTTGAAGGCAGCCATGACATAATAATATTATTGCACCATATTTTTCGGTGAAACTTTATTTACCTATTGGAACGTGGAAAGTGTAAATTTATTCATAATTATTAAGTTTACTATGTATTAACGTAATCCATGAGTTTTAAGACACTAAAGTTATATAGCGAGATCGTTCTCGAGATTGTGTAAGTGATTCTTGGCCACTACACCATCTTTGGTCAACCATCGGTCTCAAAATGCGGCAAGATCATGATTTTGGGCTTATTTTAAGACCGTTTATTATGTAATATGAGGAAGATGGACTAGCATCATGTATATTGATATACCTAATTTGGCAATTATTGCACCACTTGATCAATTTTGTCATTAGGCGGCCCTTTCTTTTTTTGGTCTTGACTGACAATTAGCCATAAGTCTAGTCTATACATGGTGCCAATTTCGAAATCGATCTCGCCCACTGCTGTTCACTCATGGTCCATTAATTAACGTTTCAATGTTTGCTGTATTTCATAGGATATTGCATTAGTCTCAGCTTGACAGACAGATTTTTGACCTCAATACGTTTTTATTAGTAAACAGGACGCTGCTGCTCAACTTTTTGACATTTTTCAATGTCGTAAATGTGTTAATTTATTTTTTATTTATACACGGTGAATTTTAGACACAATTTTACACGTTGGTTTTGGAGGCAAAAGTGGGCCTGTACTCATCATTATTAAGGATGTTACGGAGCTTTGACTCCGACTCCGATACGTCGGAACTTCCGACTGATATTACACCACCAGTTCTGACTTCGGCCCCGACATTTTTAAATCGGAGATTTTAATCGGAGGTCGAAGAATAGCGGATAAGAATAGTGGTGGTGCGCGGCGGCAATCATTTCAATATTTTATAATTGAAATTAAAGAGGCTTTAAAGAGGCTGACTGAATAATGCTTGTACCATTCCATTAGGCCTGTCATTAACACATCTCTCTTCTGCCACCACCTCCAACTCCGCCTCCGCTTACGACTCCAGTTCCGGTTCCGACTCCGATAAATCAAATTTAAAAACTCCGAATCCGACTTCGGTTCCAAACAATCAGTGGGACCAACCCTGAAATTGAGAAAACAAGTCAGCTGTTTCATAAACAAAAGTTACGGTCACACACGAATATGTGATTTTTTTTCTATAGATACTAGGTATAAATATAACTTTTGTTATGTCGTTGGACTAGTGGTCGCAACTGCGACTGCTGAGCTTGGTCCTGGGGTCGATCCCCGGGTCGGACAGCGTTATAGAGTCTGCATTGTGTGCTGGTTATTTGAAATAAGCTTGCACTACATGCTCATAACATAATTGTAAAATGTGAGTGTATTGTATTTTGTCCACCTCTACGGCAAATAGGTATAGGAATGTTATATTAAAAATACAATTTTATTAATAACTAGAATTTTGCCCGCGACTCCGTCCGCGTGGACTACAATGACCTGACCAGTTTAAATGACCTCCGTAGTCAGGGACGTATTTTAGATTTTAGCGCCCTGGGCGCTTAATGATTTGGCCGCCCCATTTTTTAACGTAATTAAAATAACGGCTAGTCATTTTAAAAAACCGAGCCGTTTTGTACTACCGCGGATCAACATTTTGCCGGATTGCAGTGCAGCTGAACGTTTATCAGCCATATTGTATTGGCATTTTGCGTTCTCCAATGCGAATAAACATCGCGTCGCAGTTTTGTAAAACGGCGACCAATAAACCGCGTCTAGTATTTGTTAGGGGGGTCGTGGGAAAATATAATAAATCTTAAACCAGCAGTTACTAACATAATTATATCTTATGTCGCAAGAGACCGCTCCCTGCTGGGAGGTACGGGGGGCGAAGCCCCCCGCAAAAAAAGGAATTAATATAAAGGAATAAGTAGTTGCAAGACTGCTTAGGTAAAGTTAGAACGGTGAACACACAACCCACGAGTCGAGCGAGCGAAGCGAGCGGTGCCCCAGGCTGGTGAGTAGCGGCCGGTGAGAGCCAGACACGATCAGTCGATCACATAAAAATGGCAATACACCCTATACCTACCCTATAACTTGATAACAATACGGCCAAACGTAGGCTGCCACGCCGTATTATGGAACGTATCGCAATGACAATTCGGCTAAACGTTGATCCGCCCGTAATACAAAACGGATCCGTTTTTTAAAATGGCTAGCCGTTATGGAATACGGTGAATTCTATAATTCGGCTGTGACATAAATATAAAACCAACCTTGATGTTTAGGTCAGTGCATTATGGAAGCACGACAAGTGCGAATATCGCTGGTGCGACAAAACTGTACCGCAAACCACGGAAGATCGAATACACGCTGATTTGAAGAACTGTAGCTCGACTTCACTCAAATGCGAAAATACAATACCAAGACATCTCATACGGTACCAGAGGAAGAGGGGAACGAGGGAGCTGGAACCGCCAGGGTATTCCGGGGGCGGAGCCCCCCGCAAAAAAAAACAAAAACTGATAGTCGAAAAATCGCCCAGCTTAGTTTAGTACGGTGACCACACAATGCACAAGCCGAGCGAGCGGAGAGAGCGATACCGCAGCAGCGGTCGGCGGGTGCCGGAAAACATCAGCCGATCATATTTGAAATTTTAATTAAAATTTCAGCAATTAACCATGTTCCATTTGACGAAACCCAAAACTGCGGATGGCTAAATCATGCTTTCAGGGTCTGAAAGTACAAGCACTGCAAGCAGTCGAAGGTTTCTATGGACCCTTGTTCTTAACATGTACGAAAAAATAAGTGTGACGCCAGTCGCTTCAGTACCGTAGACCACATCTACACTGTTAGGCAAATTAGACAATAGAACGAAGAATAGGTACACACGGGGGTGTAATATTTCCGAAACTGTTCACCCATGAGTTGGAGGTCGTCTTTTGGACTAGACCGAATAAACCTGATGGCGGAATAGCTGGAACAATTGGACGAAAGGCTGCACAGCCTAAATATAATAGCATTCATTTAGACAAATCTAAGATCATAATATTCAATGCATATGTCAGTAGTTGGTTTAGTCCACATACGAATACAAAGTTACTCAGCGAGCTATGCATGAAGTTTCTTCGATTTTTTGTTACTATTGGAAAATTCTAGGTTTTTGTATAGTCAAGCAGCAAGTAATAAGGGCGGCCTGGCGGCCGCCCCGGGCGATCGCCCCCTACGCCCTTAGGGAAATACGTCCCTGTCCGTAGTGTAGGTTGGCTAGTACTACCAAGAGGTGAAGCTGTATCTCTGGTTTTTTTCAGCGGAATCAGATTAAACGTAGCTTAGATTTTAAGTTGGACCATAAGCTATCGAACTGTGAAAACCGAATCAAAATCCGTTCAGTAGTTTTCGCGTGATGCACGCACAAACAGACAAACAGACAAAAATAAAATAAAAAATCTTTTCGGGTATAGTTACGTCCCAGTACCCTATCCCGACTGTTTTTACTGGAATATCTTCAATGTACAGACACGGCTCTTTTACATTTTTTTAATAAATGTTTAGCTCCCCAGCTAGACTTTGTGCCACCGCATGCGCCGCCTCTTTTTCCAACCTGGAGACACACAGACAGACAGACAGATAGACAGACGGACGGACGGCGAAGTCTCAGTAATAGGGTTCCGTTTTTACCCTTTGGGTACGAAACCCTAAAAATGATTGCAAGCAAAACAACTGTTCTCACAGTTGCTTATTGTTTGTAATTACTAGTATTACACTACTTTAGTATAAAAGTGTACGGTTTTTTCCGCACTGGTGGCTACAGATATGATTTATAGATCCGCTCGTTATCACTACTTCATCATCATCATCTGCCTAGCCGTTTCCCAAATTATATTGGGGTCAGCTTCCAGTCTAACTAGTTTCAGCTGAATATCAATATTCTACGTGGAGCGACTGCCATCTGACCTCCACAACCCAATTAATGGGTAATACCGGTATTCGAATGTTAGACCAGCTGTCAGACTTTTAGGGCTTCTGACTACCCGTAACGATTGTCAAAGATATTCCTATGACAACCGGGACCGACTGCTTAACGTGTTCTCCGAGGCACGGAGGGGGCTCGATGTGTAAAGAACGGTCACCCATCCAAGGAATGACCGCGGCAAGCGCAGCTTAACCTCGCAGATCGATCGATCAGCGCGGCTGTCATTTAGCCACAAGCCCCTCATTCGCTCGTTATCACTATTTCATTGTCAGTAAGTAAGTTCGCGTGCACGACCATTATGTCAGTTCAAAATACTCGGAGCAACAAATATCATTAATATTTTATACTTTAATGTTGTAATCACTGTTAATTGACGTAAAGCGTGTTTGACGAATTAATCGCCAGCTATTATTTATTAGGTAGGTATTTATCTGAATGATGATTTATACCATTAGTACCTATGGTTCGTGATATCGTCGGAAATTATTTGACTTTGATTATCGTTGTTATTGCACCGAAGGTTACTTGACTACGAGGCGTTTTTTTACGACATTGATATTTTTTTAAATAGACGGGGTGCCCTTATCATAATCAAATTAGGGCACTTATTTTAATTCAATTCATTAAATTATTGTATTACCTGATGTGGCTATTCTAGACATTTCTTATCCAGTAATTTATTTAGGTATTTTGATATTTTAATTATGTAAAATTATAATCAACTAGCGACCCGCCCCGGCATCGCACAAGTGCTATAGGTAAACCTTCCTCATGAATCACTCTATTAAAAAACCGCATCAAAATCCGTTGCGTAGTTTTAAAGATCTTAGCATACATAGGGACAGACAGACAGCGGGAAGTGACTTTGTTTTATACTATGTAGTGACATATAATATAGGTCTCTAATTTTAACTTAACAAAAAGTGTCAATCTTTTGTTTTGAACTAAATTCACACAACACATTCTTTTGCGAATAGCTTGGTGTCATAAATAACTTTCCATAATACATTGTGATTAGTGTGTGCATAAATGAATAGATAAATCTTATTATTACCGATTAATTTAAACGGAATGGCATAAATAGTTATTTAAATAGCCTTTATTTAAATAATGTTTACACACATGGACAAAAAAAAAACCGAATCAATCAATTCAACAAGTCAGTTACTCCCACATTGTATAACAAACATATGTAACTGTGACGCAAGATAGGCACGCCCGTACATCAGCAGAAAGCGAATTATGTTAAAATATGCCAAGCTACCCAATTACCCAGCCTCCGCACAGTTTATCATAAATATACGTCTACGAAGCATTTAGCATCTAATTATCTATTTTTTTTCATAATTAGCAAAACCACTTTGACCTGATGATTTAATAGCGTAATTTAAGTAGAAGATATTACTTTGATTTGGTTACTTGCTTGACGAGATGATGTCCAGCATTAGAGGTTGTATCCGACCGCCCGGTCACAATGAACAAGCGTTATTGTGGGGGAAAACCCTGTGCGCATGTGCCTCGTAGCAAGGAAAAGGTCATTCCTTTGAGGGTGATGATGAAATGATGAGTTTCAAAAACTGTATTATTTAAGTGTTTGATGTTTGCTTGTAGTGTTTTTAGGGTTCCGTAGTAAAACTAGGAACCCTTATAGTTTCGTCATGTCCGTCTGTCCGTCTGTCTGTCTGTCTGTCTGTCTGTCTGTCTGTCTGTCTGTCTGTCTGTCTGTCCGTCCGTCTGTTACACCCTCGTAAAATCTACAGTTCATAACCAATATTTATGAAACTTCACAGGTAGATGTCTTCTGTAAGCCGCTCAAGGACAAAATAAATAATATACCTAATACCTAAATATTCTTATAATTGTTTTTGTAGAAAATTTTAAAAATGTAAAATAACATGCATGTTTAAAGCGAATAAAATTTTAAATAAAACAGGTTTAGTTCTAGTAAAAAGAAAAATAATACGCGCGGAACTACAATAGCTGTTATTTGCATTTTCTCCAAAAACCGGGAGATTTATGCAAAGGGCGCCTCTGAGCTACTTTTTTATGCTAAGTTAATAAAATCAATGTGTATTACGAGAAATACAAAGAAAATTAAGTTATTTTAATAATTAGGTAATTTACTTTCTAACGCATTTTCCAAACCTATAAAACATTGATTAAGTTATTATATATTAATAATATCTTATTTCTTCACAGCGGTTAATTTATTTATATTAAAACGAGACAACTTATCATCTATCATACACAGCATCTCAAAACTTTCGGCTTAATATGCATATGTGTATAGGCATATCTGTCGGTAACTTTATCATATTTTTTTAGTAACGCATGTTAAAAAAGTTGCAAGAAAAACACTAAACAAGCTGTATTGATGTCAATTTTATAAGTAGGTGCCTAGCATGAATAGGAAAGCAACAAGATTGTTAACGACTTTCGAAGCTTCTAGTTCACTAAATATGCACGTAAATAAAGAAGTAATTGAGAAATCTTAATCTTATTTTCAAAGAACTATCCAACGATACCCCACATGAAGGGGTGCGCGAAAATATATTTTCTCATCCTTCAGTTTCATGTATGCCCCCCCCCCCCTAATTATTTATTTTTTTATAATTTCGCTACAGGTTTTTATAGCGGCTTACAGAAGACATCTACCTGTGAAATTTTATACATATTGGTTATGAACTGTAGATTTTACGAGGGTGTGACAGACGGACATGACGAAACTATAAGGATTCCTAGTTTTACTACGGAGCCCTAAAAAACTAAGAAATCAATTTATCTTTGTAAGCAGCTGCCGTCCGCTACATAAATTGCCAAAGTCTATTGGCCAAGCGCACTTTACATGTCATTGTCTCTTGTGTCATCTGTACTGACGGCTTCCGAATTCCTATCGAACATAAAAATCTACTTCGGTGGACCCGGAACTATTCGATATATCGATCAGCGTCAACAACTTCTAAATCGAAAGTGTAACAACAGTCGAACTATTATCGTCTGTTAACTGATAGTAGTAATGAGAAGTTACGCATTGTATTGTATTATCACGAATGCTGTAATAAATAACTGCAGGTTATCGGGAGCGGGTTTGGTTACACCTTAATAAAGGCGTGGTTGCATCCTATATGTGATGGCTAACTCATAGCGCGTTGCGATTGTTAGGGTACCGCATCGGTGGAACCTTTGATAAAATATTCTATACACTTACAGGGTGGTAGGTTAGACATTGGAAATATTTTGATTATTCCCGATGTCCACCACTTGTCTGGCCACCACTGGGGGACAGCGATACAACTTTAAAACATTATTCTCGTTGTCCACCACTGGGGGACTGCGTCACAACTTTGTAAATTAGGGTCCAAGAGCGAGCGAAGCGAGCTCGGGAACTTGGACACCCCGATACGGACAATTTAGGTTCAAAGGGGTTGACGGGGGCTTCAGTGAGCGAGCAAAGCGAGCGAACGAAGCCCCCGTCAACCGCTTCGTGATAGGTTACTTTTAACCTTGCAGACAGAAATAGGAGCCCCGCGTAGCGGGGCTCCGTCGACCACCTCCCTCCCCCTTGTAAGTCCAAAAAAGTAGTATTTTGTTTTACATTGACACTGTTATTTAAAAGTCTAAGGTAAATAATTCAACTTAAAACACGGCAACATTAATCTGCTGCTACGGTAGTTTGCAATTATTTTCGTCTGGTATCACTGCGACTCCAAGGCTACGCCAGTTCCCAACGGCGTTATTTTTGTGAGCCGCCGCCGGCTGCGGAGGCAAAAGTTTGACGCTGTCCCCCAGTGGTGGACAACGAGAATAATGTTTTAAAGTTGTCTCGCTGTCCCCCAGTGGTGGCCAGACAAGTGGTGGACATCGGGAATAATCGAAATATTTTAAGGGGTACTCATCATTATGAACAACTTTTACTATGGGACCAACCCTGAAATCGCGAAAAAAAAATCAGCTGTTCCATACATTTTGTTTAGTCATGTAAACATAAATGTATGGAACAGCTGATTTTTTTTTCGCAATTTCGGGGTTGGTCCAATAGTAATAATGATGAGTACAATGATCCCTTAAAATATTTCCACTGTCTAACCTGCCACCCTGTATATGAAGCAAAGTAAAAGATTATAACCAACAAACATCCAGAAACAGAGATTACAAACATTGCATCACATTATAATAAAGAACATAGTATACCTCAAGACAGAAGAAAAGCAGAAGAAAATTGAAGGGACGGAACCCCTGGATAATTATATGTTAAGTGGTGAAAAGCAATAATTTTTTTATTGCGCAATTGAACCGAAACTAAAACAATGAAAGTGGGTGAACATTCACTAGTTTTGCTGCTTTAAAACAAATGTTGCAAAGTTAAACACGATGGATCACAGTGATCGCACCAGTTATGTGCTCAGTATGCTTATGAGCCGTTTAGAAACAAAAAAAAAAGAAAGTGTTTAGTGTAATACATACCAGATGTCATGATAAAAATGTTTTTTGTTAAAGCTGAACACGGTCCGTAGTCTGTACACAGTGTGAATTAAGCTACTACATATTTAAATTTCAAGCGTCCGAATGCACCAAGACTGCATTCTAAATTGAATTTGCTGCGCTTATTGAGAGATTTGGAATAATCTTCTTTGTCTAAACGTAGGGGGGTCTGATCTGCATTATCTTTAGTAACCATTTTAATAATGAATGAAAGTAAAAATCATTCAAGAAAGTTTGGTTTGACGTCAATATTGCTCCAACAGAAATCCAAATAATTCGTTTAGCGTGATAATATATAACACCAATTAAGTAAATTACATGCATTATGCATGTTGTAAATTCACAGACGTGTGCTTGAATGCAGGAAATGTGTGTGGCTGTGGTGGTTTTCAGAGAAATTGGAATTGGTCAGCGGAATTGGTCGGACGGTAATCTAATGATTATTACGGTGAACGATTAACTTTGTTCTCGCGGAAGACGACAATTTGTTCATACAGTGACGATTGAAACTCGGATTTCGTATTAGTACCTTACCTACTTAATGTTAACTAACAGAGACTTTGATCGCATTAATTTACATAATTATCTTTTGCAATGTATCATGCTAATGTCTAATTGATATGCATTTATGCACGTATGCAATATGCATCGTTCGGCGAAAGTCATTTAAGGCGACCGATGACATATTAGTTCATTCAGTCGGACTCGGAAGTATGGATTCGAATCGAGACCAAACCTCATTATTTGATTTGCCTTTCTTTATGCGCGTCTTATCTGTAGTAAGTATAATATAACACACGGAAATAAACATTCTGGGAAGCAACCATGAGCAGGATAGTGGTACCACGACATCCGACCAGATGAACCGACGACTTGGCCAAGATCAGACACAAAACCGCTATGGGATTCTATAGGGAAAGTTTTTGTTCTGCAGTGGAATAAGTTTCAGCTGACATACCTAATGATCATGAAATATCTAACAATATCTAACTTTGTAGGTCTTTAGAGAATTTAATAGATACGAGAACAAGTCCCTTATATTGATGGAAAATCACATAATCTCCCCAGCATGAGGCAATGAAGTATATTGAGAAGAGTAAAAGAAATGTATTAAGAAGCTCATCAGCAACGACTCGGTCCCTGGTTCATATTAAGCTCCAAAGTCTTGAATATCAACGCAAAGTTGCTAGTGTATCGGTTTTTTATCGGATACATTTCGGAGAGTGTGCTTCGGATCTGCATGATCTAGTTCCCACTTGCCCTTTTTATAAAAAGCGACATCGTTTTTTTGATAAGTTAAGTACTTATACCAAAAATTCGAACGAAGCGCTTTGATTCTACCTTCATTGTGAGAACCGCCAAACAGTAGAATGCGCTGCCGGAATGGGTGTTCCCCGATTGTTACAATCTAGGTGTCTTCACTGTCTTCAAGTTGCCAGTGAATCGGTTTCTTCAGGCAAGCGTGCTCCATCGCAGACCACATCCTTGCTTAACATCAGCAAAAGTAAGCTTATTAATAAAAAATAAAATGAATAATTCTAGAAAGTAAACTTAAATGTTGATTTGTACAAGCGTATTCTCGATTAGTTTTGGCTTTTTATACCTATTTATTTACTTTCCAAAGTAAATCAAGTAAGCATTATATAAATATCTCCGGCTTAAAATTGACGCTCATTACGGCGACCATCTGCTTTCTAATCAACGAATACTTCTGTTTTGTGACCATTCGATTTAATCAAACCTTAGAAATTAGGACCGTCAAAGTCGATGACCGAAAAACTTAATTAAACAAATGTTTCCTTTGAAGTAATCTGAAGAATAATTATGGAGTTGGCAATGAGCTTGAGGCAGTGAAAGCTGATAATAGGCCATATTTATTTAATGGGAGGGTAAATAATGATTTATAATTGAAAAGGACATTCATTTCATACACATTTTTTAACGTACGTAACATCACACCTGTATTTTTGGAAGGGTTGGGTAGAGGTATAATAGGATCACATTTTGCCAGAAATTTTTGAATCCCATGTAATAGGGGGCCGCTTATTGCCACATATCGGGCACAAATCCAGACTCCGGGCTGCTACTGAAAATATTTTTACGGAAAAACAGTTAGTCCGACCCCGGTGATCGAACCTAGGACCCCTAGTTTAGCAGTCACGCTTGGGACCATCGACCATGCGACTTTAAAAAAAAAATTAAATCTATAAGTTGAAGCACATAATTTATACTTAGTTAAAATAAATTATATCAAATATTACATAAAAATTGAAAGGCTCGTGGCTAAATGAGAGCCGCACTGATCAATCGATCTGTGAGGTTAAGCTGCGCTTGCCATGGTAGTCCTTGAATGGCTGATCGTTCTTTACACATCGAGACCCCTCCGTGCCTCGGAGAGCACGTTAAACAGTCGGGCCCGGTTGTCATAGGAATATCTTTGACAGTCGTTACGGGTAGTCAGGAGCCCAAAAGTCTGACAACTGGTCTAATATTCGAGTACCAGTAGGTATTACTCAATAATTGGGTTGTGGACGTCAGATGGTAGTCGCTCCACGTAAAATATTGATATTCAGCCGCAACCAGTTAGACTAGAAGTCGACCCCAATCTAATTTGGGAAAATGCTACGCGGATGATGATTATGTAAAAATTGAAGTTGCCGTTTAAAGCAAGATCACACTTGTGCGATAATCTCGTCGTTGTGCAACTATTGCAGGTGTATGGCACATACATATGTGCCAGATTTTAGATTGATTAGATGAGATGTGATATTAGATGCCACGTCAAAATAAACAATCGCAATCGCTGTTATGACGATTTTGTTGTGGTAAAAGCAGTGATAGCCTAGTGGTATAACCATGTGCCTTCCACGGCGAATGGTTCGAGTTCGATCCCGAGGCACGCACCGCTGACTTTTCGAAGTCATGTGCGTATTAGAAATTAATTATCACTTGCTTTAACGGTGAAGGAAAACATCGTGAGGTAACCGGCCTGTCCTAGAACCAACAATTCGAAAAACATGTGACGTCCACCAACTCGCACTGGGCCCGCGTGGTGGACTACGGCCCACTCCCTCTCACAGACAGAGGAGGCCTGTGTCCCAGCAGTGGGAACATTATAGGCCAATTATGTTATGCTATGCTATGTTGTGGTAGCTGCTGCTTGTGTGCTTTTAATGATACTGGGAAAATTATTACTTGGAACCGATTGTTGCATGCAACTATCGCGCAATATGCGCGTAAAGCTAGTTTTATATAAAACGGTCCCAATGCGGTCCAAATATAAAGTTGTCGATAAATTGCTTTGAAACTAAAATGTGCATCATACACCTATTTAATATCTATGCTTTCTTTTGATCAGTACCTACAACTATTGCACAACGATTACTTGCAAGTGTGTTGTCGCTCTTAACATTAAAATTCGATTTGCAATTAAAATACGTGATTGCAAATGTATAAAAACTATAGTTTGAAGGATCAACGGAAGACTCGAATATCGATCGCCGATAACCATTGTTAAGATTTTATTGTTCAGCAATTTTAAAGTTAAATGTCATCTACGGATCAAATTTCCAATTAAAAAAAACCATAATAAATCATGCTCCAACGATATCTAATGACAGAATAATAAATTAAAATAATCAGATCTTACAAGATAAGTTAATCTTGTTGATGTAGATAACGATCTATGTGAGATATTATAATGGTTTATTAATGAGAGGCAATAAAATTTGTATTATAAATTATTTATCGTGTTATCTTTATTCGCACATAGATCTCGTGATAAGGATCGGGCTAATTGATTATATTTTCTACTGGTTTTACGTGACGCTTTGATAATAACTTATGCGCGGTAACTTGAGACCCGCGTGGAATTCGGCTTTATACGAAATGTCGTCCTTTCCTAAATACAAATTGAGTTGTAAAATAGTACATTAAGATATTATATAAGTGCGGTAAGTTAAAAATTACAGCCGAGGCGATGTTGCTAGCCCAAGCCGTAGGCGAGGGCTACAAGAAAGCAGACGCTGTAAATTATCAAAGCGCACGTATGTCATACGACGTTTTATAACATAAGTATTTGCGAGGAAAATAAATTTCATTTTCAAATAATAAAATACAGCGAAAAGAAAATGCGCGCGGAATAATTTTTACTTGTTCACAAATTAGCGATGCGCGCGCATCAGCGCTTTTTTTTAAGGCAAAAGCACAAAAAAAAGACAGCCAGTATTACTAATAAGGTAAATTAATATTTTTGTGTTTTTGTTATGGTTACTTGTAATTAGTTGTCAAAATCAATTAAATTAAAGAATTAAATGTTTATTTATTATATTTCATCTCCCAAAGTTTGATTTATTCATAAAATGTTAACCACTTTTCTGACATATATAAACTCTGCTAAGATTTTAAAAAGTACCTACCGTTCGTTTTAGACGGAGCATCTTGATAAACCGTGCGTTTTACATTACAATAACGCACAAGTACGTAATGAGATACAATACGATATTGAAATTGGTGAAATAAGAGACCCTTTACGAGCAAATGTGTTATAAATTGACTTTAAGTAACCACTGATAAGTCTCGTGTTATCGCGCACGGGTATAGAGCATTTCACGTAAGAAGTCCCTTCGACGCGATGTTGGTTCCCCTGTCTGTCACTCCTGTTTAGGTCTTAACGTTTTATCTTTTTTGTAGATTTACGCCAGCTTCACACGTTGGCCCCAACGCCACTCGCCCAACGTGTGGATCTATAAAATAGCATTGGCCCCAACGTTGGCCAATACTATTTTCTAGATCCACACGTTGGGCGAGTGGCGTTGGGGCCAACGTTTGGGCCAACGTGTGGAGTCGGTGTCATGTGTTAACCCACCATCTGTCGCATTTGAAATAACTGCCTCATTCAGGTCGAAATCAATTGTGTCTGTCAAGTGCGACAGACGAACGATTAAAGTAATGCCTAGGACACTAAAAAGTGGTGAACGAGAATTAGTGCTGAAAACAACACCAACACTGTTAAAAACATTTAGCTACTCATGATGGTTCAGCTAAAACCGAGTTTTTAATTAGAAAACACTCATCCGCCAAGCCTTTTCCCAAACTAGGCTGGGGTCGGCGTCCAGTCTAATTAGATGCGGCTGATTGTCAATATTTTACGTGTAGCGACTACTATCTGACCTCCACAACCCAGACTTAAATGCAGGTAGTCAGACTTCTGACTACCTGCATTTAACGACTGATATAGATATTCGTATCACACCCGGAACCGACTGTTTAACATGCTCTTCGAGGCACGGAGCAACAAGCGCAAGCAAGCGACAGCAAGTGACCGCAGCAAGCGCAGCTTAACCTCGCTGATTGATCGATTAGCGCGGCGGTTATTTAGCCACGAG
Organism: Thalpophila matura; assembly: GCA_948465475.1. Lineage (NCBI taxonomy): Eukaryota > Metazoa > Arthropoda > Insecta > Lepidoptera > Noctuidae > Thalpophila > Thalpophila matura. The sequence goes on from OX419183.1 coordinate 12,547,530, forward strand.
AGACCATTAAAATAATTATATAACCTAATAAAATAATATCGACACCCGCATTGGAAAAGGTCGTAACTAGTGATACGGTACGTCTGATTTAAGTTATTACGATTAGCTTATCTAACCGTAAAAACCTGCTTGACAGTCAAATCGACTTATCGCTTGCTAACTTATAAACAGAGATAGTAAGTCAAAAACGGTAGTAATTAGCATGCCACTACAGATGAAAAAGAAGTATTACGACTTACGTCATGATTTTGTTTTTGAATGATTGAATAATTGACTTGAAATGTTAGCATTTTGCACTGAAAAGGCTGTAACTCGTAAGTTACAACCATATTTCCCTGTTGAAGGTGACGAATAAAATCTAATAAAATGTTTGCATTCTGCACTCAATAAGGCAACAATAACTTGCAAGTTATAACCATTTCTATGTTGAAGGTGACAACAATCTTGGGTCGTGATCAACACTATATTTTATCTGGCAGTCCATTTGGTACGATTAACATAATATATCAAAATATTGTATTTTAACTTATTTATCTGATACATAAGGTCCATTGTACCTAGAGAAAAATCTTAGATATATAATTTTTGATACACTTGAACGTTTGTGTTTATCTCAAAGCTCGTCAAATCATGTTACGACCTTTTCCGATGCGGGTGTCGATATTATAATTACTACACATAGGCAATTATTGATATTGCGTGTTTATAACCCTTGTTTCAACGTGCGGTTAATAATGTAAAATTGTAAATTGGGATTAATAAAATCAAGATTTACCACTACGCGGATAAATTGGTTATTTCGGCGTTTCTTGCAATCAAACAAAGACAACTCCACCTTTATCGTGTTTTATTAATTATTATTATAGTCGTATAATGGTATCACCATTTTATGTCCGATGCTTTATGTGCCTGCAATTAATAGAATCGGTTTGAGGAACTAAGTGCTGTCTCTGTACTTTCTGAATGGTTAAAGTTTTATTTAAAATTGATCAACAATTCTGTTTCAAGATTTTTTTTTATATATTGAAAATAAGTAGTTAAAATGTACTCTAATTATGTCTATATTTGTCTGAAGTTATGTATATTTACTTAGAAATAAAATATAAAACGCCACATCAAAAAATACAATGATGATTTCCTTACATTTGTGATTACTTTTGTGTCATTAATTTCTGAAATAAAGCCTTTATCAAGGAGATGGTATATTAACCTTCATGCATTACAATACTTTAGACCGCCTTGTTGGTTTAGCGACTGCTGAGCGCGGGGTTCTGGGTTCGATACTCGGATCGGGCAAAGTGCTATTGGGTTTTTTCGATTAAGAAATTCTCAGTAACGTCGTGGAGTCTGGATTTGTGCTCAGTTGATGGCATTAGGTTCGCCCCCTATTATATAGCACTTAAACACAACTGGCGGAGTGTGGTCTAGGTACCTACTACACAGCCCTGCCTACCCTTCGGGGAAATACAAGCGTTTTGTTATATGTAGTTTTTCAAGTCGTAGCTACTTTCCAAGAATACAATGCTCAGAAAAATATATAAATTATTGCTAAGCTACAAATAAATGTATGTATTGTTCCCACTGAGTGACGAAGACATTGCGATGCGATAATAAATAAAATGCGACATCTACAAAGTGCAACACACGTCTGAATCCACGTCAAGCATGTTTTAGTATTTGTTTTGTTGTCATTGCGAGGGTTAATTTTTTTTATTATTATTGAATAATTTTCATTAAAAAATAAATGTAGGTCTTACATATTTTTAATAAATAAAATAATAATATCAGCCCTGTTTATAAACTGTCCCACTGCTGGGCCTCCTCTCCGAATGAGAGCGGGTAGGCCATAGTCCCCCAGGCTGGCCAAGTGCGGGTTGGCAGACTTCACATACCTTCAAGAACTTTATGGAGAACTCTCAGGCATGCAGGTTTCCTCACGATGTTTTCCTTCACCGTTACCCCTCCTTAGTGCTCTGGGGTAGGTACACACGGAATATTTCCTCCAAATCTCTAGGTCCATCGGCTTAGGCTGTGCATTGTCTGCCAGTTAATAAGTCAGTCACGGTACTGTTTTATAGGTATAGATAGTAATTAATGTGATCAGCGTATGTTAATAAATACCGACAGCAAACAGAGTTCAATCCACGGTATAATTTTAAAGTCAATATTATGCACGGCTCAAGCAAAAACCTCCAATAACAGTTGGCTATCAAACGTGTTTAGCATACCAATGTACCCAAGAACTAAGTTCAAGTTCAGGTGACTTAGTTAATAGCCCCATATTAATTGTCAAGTCATAGTATCATGCTAATGCGGCGACGTTTTTGCGGTTCCTTTTATTTTCAGTTCAGCATTCTTGGGTGAGGTGGACTCCTATTTAGGAAACTCGTCAATGTTTCCAGTCTTGGACCCTGGTGTCGCGTGCCTATGAATGTGGTGTCTTCACTTTTAATTCAATGTCGGATTTTTGAGTTAAAGTTTATTTTGAACGATCTGAGAAGAATGTTACTACTCTTTTTTGGCTTCACGTTTACTTGTCTGCCTGTTTCAGTGTATTAGTGTTCCCAATTTTACATATGTTATCGTATACGTAAATTTTGTGACATAAGGTATTATTAAAAAACCAGACAAGTGCGAGTATGCCTCGCGCCCTAAGGGTTCCGAAATATGATCATAGATGGCGCTCCTGCATACTTCCAATGGCGCCATCTATGAGCAGATGGCTCCACTTATGGTCCGGTGACTGACGGCGGACAACAAAGTGATCCTATAAGGGTTCCGTTTTTCCTTTTGAGGTACGGAACCCTAAAAAGGACCAAACATTTTTTTTTTTGTAAAGATACTTATACTTCCATGAATCTTAGGAGAGGCTTAAGTCTAACAGTAGACCACGATAGGCTGAGTCCACTGATAAATAATACGACTGATTTAATATCTCTTACTGAAAACAGATGTTATTATTATCCATTTATATCTAACTAGTAACCCGCCCCGGCTTCGCTATTAAAAAAAACCGCATCAAAATCCGTTGCGTAGTTTTAAAGATCTAAGCATACATAGGGACTGACAGAGGGAAGCAACTTTGTTCTATACTATGTGGTGATAGTGATGTAAATTGTCCTCTAATATCCATCATGGCCACCCTACTAACAGAATCTATTAAAACACTTGTCTAAAAATAGACAGGCATTGTGGTCGTTCAGCATTTTGATCTCGATAGTTGATTTTTAATGCCTATCTAAATACGCGAGTGTAAACATCAATAAATTCTTATCTGTACTGAAATAAATAATACGTCATAAACCCCAGCAATCATCTAAAATCTTGAGAAATAACTATTGTTGTGCTAAAATCATTTGAGACTAGAGTCTAGCAATACCTATTATCTACCTTTTTAATATTAGACGCAATATTTTAACTGTTCAAATTTATTATTCAAACAAACATTTATTTTTGCATTATAATTACTCTACGTTTAAAAATTTCCATGATTATAACGTTTGTTTTAGTGGGTCTGGTTGATGGGTTTAACTTTATACTGAGAGAATGCAAATAGCAAGCATTTTTAGAATAAATGTTGCTCGTTTTAAAGCAGTAGGCGTTATTATAGAAGTAGCGGTAACGCCTGTTGTTTTTGTGTAAAAAAACTTTCTGTACAATTTTTTCTTATTTTTTGAGTTTTCACACTAATATTATAAATGCATAAGTTTATGTGTGTGTATGTTTGTTACTCCTTCACACTAAAACGGCTGGACGGATATGGATGGGTAGCCTGGGAGATAGCCTTTAACTTTTAATTTGATTAGCCGATAACTTTTCATCCATTTTCACGCAGGCAATGCCGCGGGCAACACTCTACTAAGTTTTTAATTATTTCATGTATATTTTTAATTAAATTTAATAATAAATTGCTTTTAGCGTTATTATTGAGCATGTTGGTAAGTATAAGTTAAAAGGAGGGATGAAACGCATGTGACAAAGAGTGCGTATAAATGTTTATGGATGAAGAGGGCAGGCGCGGTCGCAGCCGACGATTTTGGGGGGGTCATACCGCAGCCGAAGACTTTTGGGGGGGGGTCATACCGATTAATGCCGATGTGTTATGCCGTGAATTACCGTGTTTGGCACATTTTTGTACGATTTTGGGAGGGGTCATGACCCCCATGACCCCCTCCCCCCCTGGGACCGCGCCTGGAAGAGGGAGAGGTAGACCAAAGATAAGATGGATGGATTGTGTGAGGGATGATATGAATGAAATGGGAGTGAATGATGAGGTGACGACTGACAGGAAAGAATGGAAGACGGTAACGTATTGCGCTGACCTGAAATAAAAATAAGGCAAAATGCAGAAAGAAGAGAGATAGGGTACATCGGGATATTTGGCTCAAATCTGGGGCAGTCCGATACTCTTCGGTATTGCTGTATTCCTGTAGTGAGTAAGGTCGCCAGAGCTCCTGAGGATGTGCTGTGTTAACAGTAGGGGACTTATTTGTCCCCTCAGCTGTCGGTACAGCGAATCCTCACTTTAAAGGGTCGCCAACGCGTATGTGATACTCGGTGTTGCAAGCGTTCGATAAACTATGGTAACTGCATCCCATCAGGTGGATCATTCGCCTGTTTGCCGCTATCGTGGTATAAAAAAAGCGGACAAGTACGAGTAGGACTCGCGCCTTGAGAGTTCTGTACAAACTTAATTATGTATGTAAATGTATTACTTAAATATGCACTAACGCCATGTATGAGCAAGATGCTGTATTACATACTTGTAGTGGCAGTACGGAACCCTATAAAAGAAGAAGTTCGTTAATATAATATAATTGCTATTCATGTTGTCTCATCATCATCTGTCGTAGGATTTTCTAACAACTACTGATTTCAATTAATCATATCTTTATCTTACCATGTTACGGTCTTATTCATCGTCTGTAATTATTACTAACCGTAAATATAATCTTTAAGACTAGAAGCGATAGCAATGGCATGAATAAGTCCTAGTCTAACATCCATTCCCGAGTCCCGTATTATGCTACAAAAAGCCACAAACAGCTAAACGTTAAAAATTCGACATATATTTTAAACAAATTCTCCCTTGTATCCCGCAGCGTTGTATTCTGTTAACACAATCGTATTCCCAATAAATCACATGAATTTTTCATTGCCATCCATTTTCAAGGAGTCTTGTTTATGCTTTGCAGTGTTACATGCATTTAAATTGGATTTTACCTGACGATAACCACTTTAGAATAGAGTGTAATCCAAGTCATATCTAGTCCAATTTTTATTGCATACAATGATCTTGTAAAGTTCCTACATCACTACAACATCATCATTTGAAGTCAGAAATTCGAAAGTGTAGGTAATCTGTAGATGTGTTTATATATTATTTTATATAGATATTTACATCCACAAAATTAGAATTTTCGTAAATACATGGGTTGCTTTAATAATAAATTGTAAATTTTACCTAGAAGTGAAAATCGGTATCCAATGGATAGTTCACAAACTGAAAATCACCCATAATTTAATTAGTACCGTATATGAGAAAGCCGCTGCTGGATAGCACGGGGTGAATGAAACACGATGTCTTCATACCGTGGTACACCAACGGAACATCATTTTTTCGAAAGAGAAATTCGCTAATGAATAAAGATCAGTACACATTACAAGCGTCAAAGTATAATCATACAGTTTTCCTTATCATGAGCCCAGTTAACAAGAGAATAATGACAAGAGACAGGATAATATTATTTTATGTCGATAACATCTAACTTCAGTCGAAGACAGGCGCGACTGCCATTCGGTAGCAAAAAGTTTAAGGTAGATCCAGTTTCAGCCGGTCTCAGTTATTTTAATGGGTTCACATTTGATGGGATTTCATATTCTGCTTACTGTAGGTACCTTTAATGTCTATAATTAAAGAATATGTGCGCAATTTTCCACTTATCCTATTATAATTTTAAAATTTCCCTTGATTATCATTCCAAGGTATCGGAGGACTGATTGCAATCGAAGTGTTTACGCAGTCATCGTTTTTTGGTTCCTGATTTGAGTAGGTACTTACAGTTATACTTCGCTGAAATATTAATAAATATCATCTATTTATTTCATATTTAAATAATTATCTGAGGTGGACAAGATCAGGCCATCTGAGCAATGATTATAGCTTCATAATGACAGAGATCCTTATAAAAATTTGCCTCTTTAAATTAAATGGATCCTGTATTAAATACGAAGTCTTTGAGGATATGCTGAACTGTACAAGAAATGGGTGGGAACTGGGAATCGTAAAATTTGTTTGAAATACAGTAAATTATAATTTGCTCCGTGTAAGTTTGAACTAACTGTAGCTATTTGCATAACTATTGGGTAAGCAAGTGCTCAAATGATGACACGTAGGTGTAAGATTTGCCGATAAAATGCAGCAGCAAATTGGAGGGATGATCTCACATTTACCTATGATCAAGATTCAGAAAATGTATGATCAAGAATTATTATTGTTGTAATAGTATTTGTACTAGAATTAAGTATTTTTAATTTAGTGTATAAAACTTAAATTCTAAGTACTTGAAAAAAATTCATTCATAATATTTCGTTAACTGATGGGATACCGGTCCAAACCCTTTCACCCCCTGTGACCTCTCAACCCAAGTTTAAAGTTTTAAGATGCCTTTTGTTTGCCTTACCCAGAACTCATTAACTGTCTTATTTTAAAGAAAATCTTAATAATTATTATTGTCTATATTAATAACCTCCTCCTTTTTTGGAAGTGGGTTTAAAGATAGGTTCTAATAACAAAAAAAAATGCCGGCTAATCAGCCGGCCACATAAAGATCACCTAAAACGAATTCCGTATAATTCAATGAAAAAGAGTTCAACGCGTAACTGAATATTTTCTTTTTTTTTGTTATTAGAACCTATCTTTAAACCCACTTCCAAAAAAGGAGGAGGTTATTAATCTAGACATTAACTTATTCTACATAAACTACAATCGTAGTTTATGTAGAATAAGTTAATGATACTGATTGAAAAGCTACTGTCATTTAAACTCCTAGGAAAACCCTGAAAAACATGTGAAAATGTAACCAAATGTTTGTCTTATTCGTGATGTTTCTTTGGTCTATGAGGTGTTTTCTCTCTTACATTAGTTGTATGGAACTTAAAAAAGATAAGTCAACCATTTTTGCGAAAAAATAATGAACTTGTTAAGTAGTCATATAAATATTAAAAAAATATAGTTTTTATCTGAATTTAATTAATTAATTAAATAAGAAAAACCCCAGTAAATAAAGGTTCTAAGTTATTACAGGATTTCTTAACTTTTTCCTGTGGCTGGAAGTCGTAGAGGTCGGTTTATAGGGTTGAGCCACGTGCCTGTCTGTGGGCCAGCAGATGTCCCGTGACACCTGCCCTTGCCACCTCGCCCCTCACTTTCTGATCAACACCAATCACCATATATCCATCCCTTTCTAGTTGTGCTTATTTTTATATAATTTATACAAAGTGACGGTAACTAGAATGGACCCGAGGCGGTTATAATGACCACTACCTACCTCAGCTGTGTTATTAATTGCGTATTTAAGTACACAGGTTAAGTACCTAAAGTGCTTGTGTTTGTGACTCCTGCGTTTCTATGTTGGCACCGTCTAATCAGGTTCTAGCTTCATAAAGCAATAAGGACAAAGGAGACTTTAAGTATTATTTACTCGATTCATTAGAATAAGCAATTTTTCTTGTTTGAGGGCGATTTATTAACCCTTATTCCTCTCTGTGTAGAATCTCTGGATTTTTCTCAACTGAATTCAAAAGAATCCGCAAAATTAAAGAAAAGCTGCAGCTTTTGGATGCAGTTATACTTTCACTGGCGAACTGTTTTCTCAACCATTGTTCATTGTAAACTGTTGCATGTATTTTCGATTTGATTCTTTATCACGAATAACCTTTTAATTTATCTAAGAAAGTGGGTAGTTGGTTTTCCTTTCGATGGAAAATCAGTCCTAAAGAAAGTAACTATGCATGTATGGACAACCTGTATCTTAGGAAGCTTCATTAATTTTGTTTAGGTATCAGAAAGAGTAAGGTACTCAGAAGATCAACTTTTGTAATTAAATTAACACTATGACTGAACTGTTGGCTGAACTGAGACTAGATTTTGAATTGACTAAGGCTGTGTCCCCAATAGGCAAACTGTGAGCGGCTGACTGAGTTTGCACTAAAAAATTGCAATAGTAAACTGTTAGCGCAAACTAGCAAACTGTGGACACTCCATTTCAAATATATATGGAAGGGCGTACTAAGCCGATATGCCGCAAACTCAGTCGGCCGCTCACAGTTTGCCTATTGGGGACACAGCCTAAATGCTGATCAGTTTTGTCGTATATTTAAACATGAAAATATACATGTTTTTGTTAATTATGTGCCAATTCAGAATTTTAGCACAATACTGCTGTGGCTATGATCAATTTTTGCTAAACTTTCAATTTCATGGCAATAATAAGCATGTAACCAGAAATAACTTTTTGTAAGCAGGTTACGTGTGTAATGAGAAGTAGATATCATGATTGACTGCATTAATTAATAAGGCAGCGCCTGTCGTATTCATTGTGATAACGCCGGCAAAGATTCGTTCCGTTGCGATGTTTGGGTATGTGTTGCCAACATGTTCGTTATGGTATATTAGCTAAATACCGGTGGTACGAGGTGAAAGTTTTCAGGGAAACCGGTTCAATAAAGTTTGAAATTCATAAAAATAACTAAATAGACACGGGTAAATACCATGTTTAGACAAGGAATTCCAAAGAGATCGTATTAAAATATGAACTCTTCACTATTTGAAATGCCGGTCTATCGCAGGATAGTACGAATATGGCATGGATTTGACAATAGGATACTTAATTCTGCATTCTATTGCTAATTGCAGAACAATGATCGTGTTTATTGAATGAATCCATCCATTTTCGCTTTCCATTGAAGGAAACTGCTGCTCAAATAAAAAAGCTAAAGGCTTAGCTACTTCAAATCTCGAGCATCGCTACGAGGATTCTCGTCGGTGTTTGGAAAGGTTGAAGTAATTAATTTTTAATTAGATACACTTAGCAGATTCTTGGGATCGGAGAGTAGTGATCGACTCTCGCGCAAACCCGACTGTGCACGCGCAGGTGCAACTGTTATTCCATTAAAATTTAATACAGATGTCGCGTGCGCCGCCTTTTTACTTCACGACGCTCCATTATAATTAAAGAATATTATTTTGTCGTAAAACTGTGGCAGCGCGCGTTTGCTCGCGACCGCCACGCGCCGTAAACGCTATTGGAAACAACGGGACTTTCGGGATGTTATGATATCATTTATTTATAGAAGGTTTAATAAGAAACTGAACCGGTTACAGGAGCTCTAAAGACAATGTAGGATAAGTGGGTGCTTTGACTCAGTGTATGAGTGACGGGTATTGTACTTAAAATGGAAAGGTCTCTTGACGCTCGCTGTTTTTAATTTTTTCTGCTGATTTATTTTGTAGATTAAGTCATTACAAGAGCTTCAAGATATTTTGAAGCAGACGAAGGATTAAGAAATTCATTAAAAGGGATTCATGATTTTAATTTAAGATTGTTGCTAAAAATGTACCACATAAGTATGTCCTCAGTATGTAGGGTATTTAATAACAGTCTAATTTACGGATATAAAAATAAAATATATTTAAATTAATTGCGATACTTTTATTTTTATGTAGGGAATTTGGATTCACCAGTGAATTTTACTTTAATTACTTTTTGCAAGTCATTTCGAACTGCTTCATGGGCGGCGATGCTCATATAAAAATATTTTGGCTCATTGAATTCATATTTTTGTATTGGTATCGTAAAAAAGTGAATCAAATTAAAACATTAAGACTTTAAGGCCGATTTGTCTTCAAATTATGTACGTTAATAAAAATGAATAATAAAATTGGTGTCACGGTTCTGATAGCACATTCCTGCTTTGGCAATATGAGATAATAAAAAACACATAACTGAAAATGCGTTTATTGACATTGCATTTAAAGATGCACAAACGTTTGAAGGAAAGAGATGCAGACTCCTGTCTTTGTCTTAGGATAAGTCTTGTTGCGCATACGGATAGTTCACCGCGTCTGTCATTGATTTAAATGTGGAACACTTGGGCGAGCGATTTCCCGCGCTGCGCAGGCGCCGCCGCGGGCGCGCCCCGCCCTCCATTGTACCCCCACAATGCGTCGTACCTCACGCTAACGAGCGCTCGCAGCAAACCAGACACATTTGTAAAAACCGCAATAAGCGTTCCATTTCGGCATATTGTTTTGACATATAATAAATATTTGCAAGATTACACCGCGCAAAGATTGCGGTTGTGATTTTAAAATCGATCGATTTCGTTTTGTCCGGGCAGCCATTGTTTCTCGAGCGTCCGGCGTCCGGCGTCCGCGCGTCCGTCCGGTTGGCAGACTGTACGTGGGAGCTGGGAGCCGCGCCACGGTGGACTGTATTACACACGGTTGCGTTCGGCAGCTACGCGCCACACGCCTTTGAACTTAAGATCTTATCTCCCTTCAGCTTTTGTTCTACAACATAAAGAAGGAAATGTAATGTATCAAATAATGTTAGGTACGCCCTTTTAGGTTTATCTACAAACTTATAGCTCAGCAAAAACTTATAAAATATTTATATTTTTCCTAATTGCATTCGTTTTGCTAATTTAAATAATGAAAATAGCAACAAGTATTTGATTGCACGAAACCTCGAACTACTCACGCTGGCACGAAAATCGCTCAAAATAAAGCAACTCCCACGTACTCGATAATGAACCATTACTTATAATAGGCTCATACAGTTTCGCAAGATGAAAGCAGCAGAAACACCATATTTCTCGTCTAATTTAAGTTCAAAACAATAATAAAACGCGTGTTAGAAATACATGGGCGTAAATTAAAGCAAATCATTGCCCGCATACCGCCGCCCGCGCCGGCAGCGGACGGCCGTACGTACGAAGCTTCGGTGTTGCACGTCGAGAAAATTGCAGGGTGCACCCCAGTTAGCGCCTCGTAGGTGTCAAGATTGCCATAATTTGCGTCCCGGTGTTGCCTGCAGCGCCTGTCGTCACGTTTTGCCATCTAAATACTTTTATTACTGGGAAAAAGCACAGATTTGCATTACAATAAAACGTTACGCCCCCAAATGGTACCGCCGAAGGAATAACATCAGACCAGTATAGAATTATTGCTTTATTTATTGCTTACTCAAAGGCAAAAAGAGAAATTAAAGTCGTGAAAGGTAATGAGGTTTTAATTAAGCTTGATTTACAGCTAATTAGCATCAGGGCTGGCGATGGAGAACGTTATATGTATACCTCCAAAATATAATTTTCGAGCATCTGCCTTTCAAGGTCAAACCATTACATTGAACAGCTAAATATAACTTCAGCTACATAGTATAAAGGCTTGTGTTTCAACCGACTGCCATCCATGGTTTTGATAGAAATAGATATTATGGCAGCATAATCCGTTTGAGACTATTACAGAGTGCTTTGATATAAATGCTCGTATAAATGAAGATACTTAACAATAATATAATATATTATTTCCACAAAAGAAAATGATGATTTATGTACCCATGCGCCAAATGTGAGAATTATATAATATTTGATTGATTTATCTATAGTCAAAACTAAGAACAAGCATGCTATAGTAAATTATTCAACGATTAAGGATTCATTGAGGGAGACGGGGATTTCTGTTCGTACGGGGAAACAGATTAAATCTTATTCAATCACGAAACGTGCCTTGGAAGCGAATGTCTCCTGATTTTAAGCAGATTAAAGTCAACTCTGAGTCTTCTACAATGGAACCGCCTCTTAAAACTCAAGTCCTCATTTATATTATAAATATTTTTTAACTTTGGAAGTGTGTTTGAGAATAGTATCTTTTTGCCGCTCCCGAAAACGAATAAGCATTAATATATAGATAAGATTATTAAAATGATGACTTATGTTTTTGAGTTTCACATTCAATTGTATTCTGCGGATGAAAACGAAATATTCTACTAACGAGCTCTCGCAGGTTTCATAAAAATATGTCACATGGGAACGGTTTCCAAAGGTGAGTTTCTTCACACATTAATAAGCCGTTTAGACTTTGTGATTCCTCTAAGCACCGGCAATAAATTGTGGAAACATCAATATTGTATATGACGAGATTAATGCCCATGTTCGGTGGACCATTAGGCCTGCATAATCCCATTGTGTTTTTTTCATCAGCTTTGAATTCGAGCTCAGAGCCGCCAAATTGACGTCGACTGCTCAGAAGAAATTATGAAAAAGTGATGAATTTATTTATAATAAGTCTGGATCTTTTACATTTATACAAGGTATGTGTCCTCGGATATAACATGTAACCTTTCTTCTTCTAATGCTTTTAAATTAAATGTCGTCTACAATATTTTACTAAATAACAAATAAGATACTTATCCCACTCACATTATCGGAGCAACGTACTTAAATATGTTTATTTTATTTTCCAACATCAATACTCGAGTCACTCGTATCAGCGGCTTTCATATTTCAATTCACATATCGGCGGTTGTCAAAACGTCCCGTTTAAGGCGGTGGTTGAGATGCGGCCTCGGCGAGGTCCGGGGGCTCGGACCAAGTCCTGGGCCATCCTTCATATCGGTCCATTCACGAGGCAAGCGGGGCGTCCGACGACACTCGGATGACTTCGCTTAGATTTATGCTCCAGTAATATGGCGGCTTCTGTAAATGGACGAGTTCTCACCACACTGCCGAGTCAATCCTTTGAATTTATTAGTTGGCTTCCAGAGACCCAACTGACTTATGTAGGTTCCTTTACCGTACCGAGGTTATTGTTTGATTATTGATTTATGCATATTGGCAGCCTGATTGTGATATTCATTTTGGAATTTAATTTGTATTCTCTAATAAATTAAACTGTGGCATCTTCATTGATATGAGTTGCTAGAGACCTATTAAAGATCTATTAAATACTCAAATAGGCACTGAAAACTCAAACTCAAGGTTATAATAAAACAGGTTTAAACGGATTAAATCGCGTATCTCTATCGTTAAATCTGTAATGCGATTTAATCCGTTTAAACTTGTTTTATTATAATGTGTAATAATCGCGACAACGTAAGACATTATCAAAGTCAAGGTACCTAAAACATTTTTGTCTATTAAGGTAATAAACGAAGGTGAATTGATTAGACATTGTTTTGTTATATGAGCCTTCAGTTAATAAAATTAACAACTCCCGGATCCTGTATGATAATTAAAGTGTTATCAAAATAATACCACATAAATTGTGTGTCGGTGCGGACGGCGAGACGTGTTTAATAGATTCCACACATACAGTGTATTGAGGAGCATAGCCCATAGCTGTCATAGCTCCTTTTATCACTACATGAGTTACGGCACACGTTACATTTTATTAAGTCATAATTTTGGGCGGAACGAAATGTGGCTTTCGTAATTTTCTTTGAAATCCTAACATATTTTAATTTCGTATTCCATGTTCTAATGTCGATGCATATAATTATTGAATTCTTCAATTTACATAATTATTTATTTAGCAGGTACAAGTTTATCAAAATCGTTACATCAGTAACGGTATTTTTATCTTCGATACGTCTGCGTGCTATCAACTCATTAGTGTCTAGGGAATATCGAGATACTTTCATTTTTGCACTAGGGTCTTATGGAGTGTTTATCACTATCTTTGTAGCGTATTAACTGTACCCTTATTCCGAGTTAAATAGAAATCTATACTCGACGCGTTAACCATAACTCGACCGAATTAAAAAGTTTACTGTTAGACGGCCTATTTTACACACTAGCGCTGCCCCGCGGAAATAGCGGAAACCAAGAGGGTTTTTTCACTTCCATTCCGCGGGGTGGCGCCAGTATCGCTGGCTTTTTCTTGGCAAGGGCCATACAGGAATAACACGTTTATCGTTCGAATCTCGTAACGAGATTAACTTGACAACTCTGCGATATAATAAACTAAATCTAAATATACATAACCATAAACAGTAAAAGAAGTGAATAGACAGAGAATTTTGAAAGTAGTGCGCCCCGATGAGATCAAGTATTTAAGTAGGTATGGAGCGGAGAGAGGATTGTACATACAAGCGCAGTTTTAGCGGTGAATGCAACCCCTTCTCAAAAACCAACCAGACGCAAAAATCTTAAGACTTAGCTCAGAGTAATAATGAGCCTTGGATAGATTGCAGTCTATGTGAATCCTTAGATTTTAACCCTGCTACTTATGGAAATTGTAATAGTGTAAGTTTCAAATATAAACTGTACCTACGTTAATTTAATATAAATGTATAGAAAGTAGCGCTGCTGGTGTCAATTAGCGTGATACAAAAATATAGAGTATTTATCAAAAAGTTTTCTGTTCAGGGAAACGGATGTCACATGATGTCATCTATTATCACTAATCACTAGTGTCACTTTAGTATGACCAGTAAAAAACAGTTACCCTTGTCTTTAGATATATGTATTATTTTGGATTATGTTACAATTACAACGTAATATCAAAATGTTTATGAATAACTACTTATTGAATCACGTGAAAAATAGTTTCAATTGAAACACGTATTTTGTTGATGGCACCAAAAATGCTGTACAGATTTGGATGTAATTTAGCAGTGAGGTAGATTAAGTCCCAGAATAGCACCAGTCCCATATCAGCGAAACCCCACGACTGAAAATCGTTAGTTATTCATATCAAACTGTAAATAAATATATAATTTGAGCGATCTGATATGAAATATTAGATTAAACACCTTGTAACACTATACATAGTAACAATGACAAAGAATGACATTTAAAGATGGCAGTAATCGATAGTTCCAAAAATATTGATTAAAAAACTTCGTGTATGTCAATACCTACTTTAAGTGTGGGCTGTTCAATGACTAAGTAGACTCATTGCCGATATCGATACTATAAAAAACTACAAGATTTAAAATAAATGTTTTATTAATTATCACAAATCGTTAATTAATTTCTACGAAATACAGAGCTGGGATTTTCGGTACTTTCTTTACTCACAGTGTTATTATCAGAGCTGCAAGATAAACAAGACTATCTTGCCACAAAAATATCGAAACCTCTTAAATTATACTGCACAGAAGAAATAAAAAGTCAATTATTTTCTCTAAAATTAATAAGGAATCTTCCATTTTTGTGAGCCTTACATAAAAGTCTGATTTCCAAGAGGGAAACTGACATTTTGTTACCTGTAAAGTCTCTGTTTGCAAAAATAAAAAACATTTGTTTCATAATACCATCTATAAAACTCAAAAACACATCCATGACAGAAAAAAAATTCAGACGCATTCGATTATGGTAACGTTTACTTTTGGTGTTTGTCACGGGTATTGTAGGAGTCAATAAAACCGACTGTTGTGAGGTTAGGTTCTAAGTTATTCTCTGCAATTCTAAGCATTTCGACCACTGATTAATTGCGGGCCATAACCGCAAGTTCACCAGCCCAGAAGAGCTGCAAGAGCAGCGGTAACAATAAGAACTGAAACAAAAGTTATAAATAAATAAAATATAATATCAGCCCTTTTTTATAAACTGTCCCACTGCTGGGCACGGGCCTCCTCTCAGAATGAGAGGGGGTAGGCCATAGTGTACCACGCTGGTCAAGTGCGGGTTGGCAGACTTCACAAACCTTCAAGAACTTTATGGAGAACTCTCAGGCATGCAGGTTTCCTCACGATGTTTTCCTTCACCGTTAAAGCAAGTGATAATTTCTAATACGCACATGACTCCGAAAAAGTCAGCGGTGCGTGCCTCGGGATCGAACTCGAACCATTTGCCGTGGGAGGCACATGGTTAGACCACTAGGCTATCACTGCATTCAAAACAAAAGTTAGTGGTTCATTAATTTTATGTGATTTGTCCATGATGCAATTAGAGCAACTCATAAATTCGATGCCAATGCCTTTGATACACAAAAGATAAATAACATTACAAGGTAGTTTTAAGTACTACCTACATAATTATTGTTTGATAATTAAATATTAAGTTTGTTTCCAATAAACCCTTATTGTAAAATAACTTTGCGGCTAACATAACACGGCGGCGACTATACAAGTGTGTAGCCGCACTTGTATGGACATGTTAAGGAACCCTACACTGTGCGTGGACCGAGACGCAAGTGGCCGGTTCTATTTCTTAATGCACACCTAATTCCTTAGCATTCTGAAAACATATTTTTTTTAAAGTAGGAAGGTATACCTATGTAATTCTTGATTATTTTCAATTCATTCATACATTTATAAAAATAATAACTTTATCGATATCGATACAGTACAATAGTAGCTGTGTCTTTGTTTCTACACGTTTGTTTACAAAATAAATAGGCAATGATGAAAAAATACATTTATAGCAAAACTAAACTGTAATTTCTAAACTCACACTGAAAATATTGTACCTACCTATATGGATTAACACAACAAATTTATTAGGATTTTTTTATTTATTGTACACTTAATGTAAACGAATAGGTACTAACCTGTGAAATGGTAACTGAGATTGATTTTTGGTCTTACACAAACCGCACTACATAATTATAACACAGAAACACATTGAGCTACAAGCCCCTGATCATCTCCAAACATAATAATTACAGTAGCAATGAGTCTACGTGTATCTCGAAAATTGTAAATAAATAAAATAACACGGTTATTTGTAATTTGGCAGAAAATTAGCACGGTCACTTGACAGCAAAGGAAGCAAAGAGAAAATAAGTTTAATACAATGATATCAAGGAGTGTTTACGTAAGACAATAATTATTTATGGCGAATAATATTCGCCATAAATAATTATTGGCGCCCTGTCATCTATGACACATATTATGTGTCATAGATGACAGGGCGCCACAATATCCATGCGATTAAGAACACAATATCCATTGGACAGGAACACATGAAAAATGCCTACCTACCTATATGAAATTCAGAATACATATTGCTTCTTCTTATATTTCTGTCACTGTCTATCACTGTCAAACTGACAAGACTTTAATATCGTAATCTTTGGACCACACAAGCTAACGACCGTGTTTTGCGTCCCGTATTTAATACTAGCTTTTCCCCGCGGTTTCACTTGCTTTGCTTTTTCACTTTGCTCGACTTTCACAGGTCGTAGGGTGATGTTAAATAGCCTAAACGATTCCTTATGAATCCGAAACCGACTAGTAGTTCCAGAGATACGCGCGTTCAAATAAACAAACAAACTCTTCAGCTTTATAATATTAGTATAGATGTCCATGCAATCGATAGACGCTAGCGACAGCGTAAAACTTAGAATCCAAAGTATGAGTACGTATTACGCGGTCGCTAGCGACTATAGATTTAACCCTTAACTACCCACTATCGTTTTAAAAGTTTGTATTGTTTACTAACATACAATTGTTTGTTACCGAACGTCAAAGTTCAGCTTAACACTCTTGGAGTCAGTGACTTGTTATACATGTTAGCCATCTTATTAGAACTAATTCAAATACGACCACCACTACCGTTGTGACGTCACTGTGTGACGTTTCATATTGCTCAGACAGGATTCCTTAGAACATAATTATATGCCCCTGGAGGCGTATAGCGGTGAATCATCAAATAAAATTTTCCACCACTTTTTGCGGGGGGCGAGGTGAGCACGTACAGCACACTGCGGAAATTTGACAATCCCACACAGAGACAGGCTTACAGATTGTACTTAAATAAAACCATGTTCTTAAAGGACGTCGGCAGTTTTAGGCTTGATATGGTACAGTAATAAAAGCTTAACCAAAAATAAAAATATATTTTAATTGTTCTTTGCCTAATTTATCTTAGAGATTAAGAATTGGAATCAAAAATCGAAATAAATAAGAAATAAAATGATTATGCCATTGACATTTTGAAAAAACCACTAAAACAAAAACGGGTGCATGCTGGCTGGCGCGTGCTTCCACAGAATATCATGGTGACAGCAACTAAAACCTTTGAATTGAGAACTCATTAGTCGGGCTGTACTTCATTGGATCATTCACACCATACTTAACCTCACTGTCAGAAATAAGAATATTCCTCTTTAACCCAATTACGTACAAAAACAAATAAAAAATGAATTTAAATACTCTTGAAATACTCGATCACACCAAACTAATTTCATATCTGTACCGACTTACACAATCTGAGGCCCAGCGTTCTATGGGCGTCTGCCAGTGCCCTTTCAACTGTCTAGTACGTTACGTTACGTTTGTCCAGCGTTGAATAGGCGATGAAATTAATTCGCAAGAAGTGGACGAGCGGATTCACAATATCGTGCATTGAATACCATCTACGGGGTGTCCCACGGCTATGCCACATGGAGGGAAAGTACTTTAAATATTGGAGATATGAAGTTTTGCTTCAGAGAAACTACACTTTTAATTTTTAAAATTAAGTAGGTAATACTGCATTCAAAGATTTTTAAAAAGTTGCTTGTTTCATCTGGGAATCGAACCGACTAAATGTGAAAAAATGAACACCTATATTTTTATGATGCCGATTGAGAGGGTTAATTGTAAGCATTAATTCCTTCTGAGTAACATGGCACCTATCTTAAATTACAGGAACACCGTAATATTTTTTTTTCAAATTCCTCTACTGTCTAGCCTAGCGCATAGCCAAGATGCATTCAAATATTATTTTATTGCATTTATCTTGCACATTTCAGGAAAACAGTGTTAAAAAAGTACTTAATAGCAAATATAATTAAAGCTATATATGAAAAGCGACAGGAAAAGTTATTTTAATAAATTATTTTCCTAAATTTAGATGTGAATTTTCGCTATGTTATTTTCATTTAAGACACTATGTTACTTAGAAGGAATTAATGCTTATAATTAACCCTCTCAATCGGCATCATAAAAACATAGTATGTTCTTCTTTCACATTAATTTGGTCGGTTCGATTCCCAGATGAAGCAAGTAACTTTTTAAAAATCTTTGAATGCAGTATTAATTTTAAAAATAAAGTAGTCTTCATGTAGCAAAACTTCCTAACTATAATATTTAAAGTACTTTCCCTCCATGTGGCACAGCCGTGGGACACGTGGGACAACCTGTATAACAAAATTGTGATATAATTTCAACAACGCCTATTCAACGCGGTACAAACGTGACGTCACTTATGTATCAGAAAAAATATACTGTATACTACAATACAATACACCTATTTTTTGCGTGCATAAACAAATAAATAAATAAACCAGTCTAGTCGGCGCAGACCTGGTCGAGTTTTCGATAGTGCCAACAATTTTATGGCCAACGACCCAGTTACGGGCAGTTATTTTATTTATTTATAACCACTCGGGGGTGGTACGTGATTGTACGTCATAGTAAATAGAAAACTTTTGCTGTAGAGCCTTTCTTATACAAAGTCTTTTCAACGCTATGTTGGCTCCCCCTGTCACTTTGTCTAGGTCTTGAACGTTTTATGTATTTTTTAGATTTAAGTGTTAAAGTAATGCCTGGGACACTAAAAAGTGGTAAAAGAGCATTGATGCTAAAATAAAACTTGCAACCGTCTAAAACGTTGTAATATATTGCCATTTAGAGCTAACGAAGTCCAGTATCCAGTCGAAGGGACTTCTTATGTGAAACGCTCTGTTGCTATAAATTTTATGTTCTTAACACGTTCGCGGACGGTACCAGTTGAATCTGTGTTCTAAAATGACACAATAAATTGTCATATAAACATATTTGACGTTTAAGTATATAGCGCCGCATAATACGGGATGTTTTAAAAACTTTATGACAAACGTTTTATCACGTCATCGATTACATAGGTTTTGCCATTATTAGTACAACCTGCAACTCATTAGATGTCTTATGGACACAAGACATAATATCTCGTAGGTAGTAGGTATATATTTATTCGTTCCAAAGTCCCAATCATCGTCCTGGAACTGTTCTACCTTGATTTATCCCTATTGAAATCTTCAAAAATCCTCATCGGATTTGTCTTACGCTTTTACGTCAAAAACAAACAAAAGAACCCGTAAGACACCATTTTCATAGAATAATTTTGTTTATAACATAATTCACAACAAAGTAACAATAAAATAATAACGTAAACTTAATACTTAATGATGCTTTTGTCTCGAAGTTTACGACAAACCGCTCCTGCGACGCTAAAATGCGCGCGCACCCTTCCCGTGACACAATCTGACTAAATGTAGAGACCCGGGAGGCGCGCGGGACGTATAATCACGTTGTGCGTGCGTGTGTGTGTGTGTGTGTTTGTAGCGTTGCCGCAAATTGCCAACGACACATTTTTGAAATGGTCAAAAACTGTTTCTTTATGACAGTAAAGCTTAGAGTTTTATATGTTGAGAACAAGGTCCGCATAAATGAATTTTTACTTGAAAGTTTATCGGAAATAAACGTTCCGGCTTACACGATCTTTTGTTTTTGAACGGCATGGTACGTTGGTTGTGCCATATCAAAATTATACATTATGACGTTCAATCACGTACTACCCGCGAGTGTTAATAATTAAATAAAACAACTGCCTGTTATTGTGTCATTCACCCTATCGAAACGTTGGATTTTGACACAATGACAAATAAGAATAGAAAATTCACGTGGTCTCAACCAACTGGACTGAATTATTATTATTTTCTTTATTCATTTTAGGGTTCCGTATCTCAAAAAGGAAAAACGGAATCTTTATGGGATCACTTTGTGGCCGTCTAGAGTGGAGTCGCTAGAGCAGAACACCTCTGTTCGGAAGGTGGATGCTGAGCGTAAGTGGTGAGTGGGCCAGTGATGCCGGACCCTCAGGAAGCAAGTGATCTGAGTTTAAAGTCCAGCGAAGCCTCTCCACCCTTCAGCCACTCACGTTCCTGTTGACCCCTTTGTTGCTACCCGAGCGACTTTTTTCAGGAGGCCCAGTTAGGGAGTTGGCAAGTCTCCGTCTGCCATTTTTACGTTTATAATACTCTCACTCATCCCTAATTAACAAAATTTAACATTATTACCTATTCAATAAAAAAAGAATCATAGAAATCGGTATAGAAACACCAAACTTATACATGAAATACGCTAATAAGCCATCGCGCCGTCGCGCGTGAATACTGAATCATGCTATAAGGATTATTTTTGTGTAACGGTTGCCGCGCTCGACGCGGGATCGGTTAGTGGTGATGAATTTGCGGTATTGCTGTAATCGCGTGTGTTTATGTCACTCAAAATAGAAAAATAAAAAACTATTCACCCCCTCGGGGGTAAAACAGCTCTTCTGCGGGGGTAATAAGATTGATAATCTTCTATACAAATAAATAAAATTGAAGAGTCTGTTTGTACTGTCATGTTGTTGTAGGTAGGTAGGTACTGTTATGAACCGGAGAGTGATATAATGGTAGTTAAAGTTTACTCCTGAGGTACGTTCCCATGGGATAATTTCCGACGTCCACGCGGGCGAAGCCGCGGGCGAAAGCTAGTTAATAAAATAAATGCGAACAGACCGAATGCGATTATTCAAAATATTTAAACTTAAATCTCAGAATTTCCGGGGTCAGTTTTTTGAGCCTAAATTGTTTTATTTGTAATACGTACTTACGTATTATTACAACGTACCTTCCTTCCTAAGTTCCTACGTTCATTTAAGTACGAAACTCGAAAACATTATCAAACTTACGCGCTTGTCGTCACGTGATCGTTCGTTCGTTGCCGCTTCGTGCATCATGCTGCTGCTCTGCGAACGCGATGCACGATGCACGATGTGGCAATGTCGCGTCGTGCGTGATGTGGGCTCCAACTTCCAATACGCAATCGGACCTACCAACCTCGGTACCTACTTACCTAACTAATTACTCAGTTCGGAAGTAATAATTTCAATATAAAGGTACCTGCGCTGAAGAGAAGTCTCTCATGTAGGTTATTTTACGTATAAAATAAAGTATCTGTAATTAATTTAAAAAAAAACAATTGATTACATAAAACTGGTCTATCCATGTCTATCCATTACCTAGGAGAAAAAACTGATTCCACTAAAAATAGTATATTATGCAATTAGTGAATAAAGGACGGATTTAAAGCGAGGGCCATAGATGAATCACGAGCTAGTGAAGGATTCTAACGATTGAATCACGACCGTAGGGAGTGATTCATGATGATTGAATCACGAGTGTAGCGAGTGATTCAAGTGTTAGAATCCTGAGCGACGCGAGCGATTCATGGCCCTCGATATAAATCCGTTTTATTCAAGAGTTGCATACTATACTTTATACCATGACTACGAGAAAAAGAAAGATTTAAGTGAAAATATACATATAATGAAGAAAAAGTAAAGTTAAATTGGCTTTGATGTAAACCAGCCGTGATTTTTTGGGTAGCAAGCTTTCCACCTTTCCACTATATCGGCCGCCCTCTCTTTCACAAACTCAGGTGTTAACACATCTTCATCACTAGAATGCATTTTTAATCGATTAGAACAACACTAAACAAACACAAAATTAAAGATTAAAGTAACACTAAACTTTGTGTTCGTACAACTTACAGTATTCAAAATTAGCGCCAATTTACTAAGGACAGCAAAGAACACAAAACAGTTTTTATTCTAATGCTAAACTCCTTGTCGAAAATGTCGACCAATCAAATTGAATTTAGAACACATCAATATAGGTCGAATACACAGATTACACTTACACTAGATACGGCAAGCCACGACCAAGCGTGCCCTGCATGTTCGACTGTTCGTACTAAAAAAAGTCTGTTAGCTCAGTGACGCTTAGTGATTGAAACAATTCTGTTTACTCTGAGCACATCACTAAATGGCTGGGGTGAAGTTATCGTAGGTATAAAAAAGATGACACGTTCGGTTTTCATACAATCTAATAACGTGCCGCATCTAGCATAGGTTCTTTAAATCTGTGGTCGAATACATTGGTGTGTTCCATTTTCAAACATCAAAACAGTGAGTAAAAGTGCTTTTTATTCACTGTTTTCAGTGAATAAAATAAGCTTTTTAGAGGGGGAATGGTATAAAATATGTTTTTATACGTTTTAAGCCATCTTTAGTGGTTGACATCGGTTGTTAACGAAAGTAACCATTGACAACCGTTTCGTTGAAAACGTTGACAACTGGCTTTGCATCTATATACGGAACCTTAAAATGAATAAAGAAAATAACAATAATAATGCAGTCTAGTGGGTAGCGACCTCGACCTTTTCGATAGTTCCACCAATTATAAGGTCTATGAGCTAGTTATGGTCAGTTATTTTATTTATTTATTTAGAACATGGAAAAGTTACATAGAGCAAGAGCGTACTTAAAGAGCGTTTCGCAAGAAGGCCGATTTACATCAGACGAGCGAATGCTCATTCTATTAAATTCTTTTAGTGTAAACAGACGTAGAGCATTATTCTGTCTGCATTCAGAAATTTTATAGAATATTCCAAAAATGCTCGCACGCTTGATGTAAACGGCACTAGAGCATGCGAACAGTTGCTTAGAGCGTTCTTGCATGTTCGGACGTGAAGCGTTCTTGTGTTCCAGCGATTCGTTCGGCCGATTTAAACATCTATTGCGCAAGAATTCTAGTTCTTGGTTCTCATTTTTGCTCGTTGATTTTTCGCTCGTTTACACTAAAAGATCGAGAACGAATGCTCTTGTTCTACGAAGAGTCGTTCGTAACTTTGATGCTATATTGGCACCCCTATCTGTTGCTGCCTGGGACACTAAAAAGTGGTAAAAGAGAATTGGTGCTAAAATAAAACTAGCAACACCGTCTAAAAAGTTGTAATATATTGACATTCAGAGCTAACATCGCGTCGAAGGGACTGTTCTAAATAAATAAATGAAATAACTGCCTGTAACTGGCTCATTCACCCTATCGAAATGTTGAATTTTGACACAATGAGAATAGAAATAGGATTATTCTCTGAAAAAATGTACATTTTGAATTTTGAATTTGGAACTAAACTGACAACGTAATGGATAGAATCTGAGAGTTGGTGTAACGAAACTGATGACATAAAACATAATTCACATTACACACGTAGGTAGGTAAGTATACTCAAATATTAATAAAACACTGCTTTTAGATATTTAGGAAATTCATTTGCAAGGCTTTAGTTTCGTTACTTACTGCATAAAATAAAAACTACCAGACTGACATATTTATAAGTACATAGTTATTTTAAATTAAACTTGTTAATGTTTGTAAATGTTTTATGACATCAGTTTCGTTACACCAACTGTCAGGTCCGTTACGTTGTCAGTTTAGTTCCAAATTAAAAATTCAAAATGTACATTTTTTTAGAGAATGATCCTATTTCTATTCTCATTGTGTCAAAAATTCAAAATCCAACAATTTGAAGTGGTCTCCACCGACTAGACTGCATTATTACTATTATTACTTAGAACAGAACACTGTCCCGACACGCCCGCAAAAAAAGAGTGTATTGTATTGTAGTATTTGTAGTGTATTAATATTATTATATTCTTTCTGATCCATAAGTAACCGTTAGTTTTTTCTCTTACAAAACTTACAAATAATAATTGTTAACCGACTTCAAAAAAGGAGGTTATCAATTCGACACGTATGTATCTAGCTACGCCCCGCGGTTTCACCGGCGTAAATTTCGATTCCGTGGTAATATTGGGATAAAAAGTACAGCTGTAAGTAACAATTATGGCATTGCATGGCAAACCTATAAAGTTTCATTACAATCGGTTCATTAGTTTTTGCGTGAAGAAGTAACAAACTTATTCTGTAAAGATCTCAGACTGCTTGAAAAGTTATCTTGTTTTGAACTTTTTAGTTATTTTCTTGCAGTCGGGTTTTTTGATTAACTCATTTTTTTTCCTGTTAGGGCTTCTTCACACGTACCACAAACCACAACCACACCACGTGGCCGGGCGTATATTTCGTATTAAAAATGAATAGGTACGACTATTCACACGTACCACATTTTGCAGTCGTTAATCGACCGTGTGTGTGATACCGACAACATCGCAACCACAACGCAACCACCAGCGACACTGCGAACTACACATCACATATTTTTGCGAACGACACATCGACATTTTGTCGGTACCACAACGCAACTACAAAAAGCTATTCACACGTAACCACTGCTTGACAGCATTTTGTCGTTGCGACGTGGTGTGGTTATGGTACGTGTGAATGAGCACTTAGTGAATTTTTAGCATTTGAATGAAAAAAAACAAACTTTAAATTTTTATTATATTATAATTAAATAATGAATACAATCAAGTGTTGCCTTTTTTCCAAGACGTGCAGTTCCTGTCAATGTTATGATCATCATCTTATCAGCCGACAGACGTCTAAGGGTGATTTTCCACTACAGATGTGCTATGCAACGTTGCTATGGATGCGTTTGATATCAACCAATCATATTCATTGGTTCACATAGCATAGAACTGGTGGAAACCGATTCAGCTAAGCTAGGTTTTTTATATGGAAGGATGCGTGCTGTAGATGTGCGCTATGGATGCGATGCGAGCTATGGATGCGTGCTATGATGTGTGGTCGAGAATGGAGTAGCTATGTGTATTGTCGATACGTCACATAGCTCGAGCTGCGCATCTTCCTTGCACGGCTACCTACATAGCATAACATCAGTGGAAACGGTCACATAGATTTGCAGCCTAGCTTTTATATTTTCGTAGCATAGCTGCATAGCACATCTCTGTTGGAAAGGCACCTTAATGCTGGCTTTTCCCAAGCATCGCCACAAAAACTGCTCTTGTGCTGCCCACATCCAATAGTTTCTCGCCACCTTCACCAAGTTGTTAGTCCACCTTGTGAGGTCTACCCTTTGATTCATTTCTATCCATTCGCGCCGTGCGCGGCCACTTAAAATCTTTTCGGCTCCACCAGCCACCCGTTCTACGAGCTATGTACCCCATTTAGGTTTGGCATTTCTTCTGGCTGTGTCGCTTACCTTGGTTTCCCTGAAAATCTTATTTCTGATTCATTCACGCAGGGAAACTCCAAGCACTTTATTCGTTTATTATTGTTCAAATGAAAATAGCTCTAAAAGTTAAATAGGTAGGCCTATTTAGTTTTGAGTAGGATATTGATTCATATAAACATGACATGTTAGATCATTTAGATCAATGTTTTCTTCCTACACTTAGATATCCTTGAAGTAGTCGCAACTAAATAAAATGGCGTTGATTGCATTTAAACACTGCCTCACTGCTAGAAACAGTAAATATCAAGGTCCAAAAATAACATAGGAAAGTATAAGTTTTTAACGAATTATCTCTTTGATTGACGTATTGTTTTGACATAATAACATTTTTAAGAAGTTTTAATGGCTTTCATTTAGGGTTCAATACATCAATAATTTATGTTTAAAACCTTAAACCCGACTATAAACGAACGTAACCAAAATTGAAACGATCTTAAACTGGGTGATTGGTTAAACGTGGGACATAGTGAAGGATGGTGTTCAGTTTTCAATACTAGTGCGATTAACTACGGGACCAACCTTGAAATCACGAAATCAAATCAACTGTTCGTTACGACGAATGTTAACAATATTATGTCCCCCGCTCTAACTTTCTTACCGCGTTATCAAAAAATCAGGAAAAAATCAACCTCATAGCATCCAATAAATAACAAGATACAGTAGGTACTTAGTTTTTGAAAATATATTATAGGTATTTTAAATTAAATAATAGGCTTGCGTTTGATCGCCATCTCGCCTGATATTAAGCGATGATGCGGTCTACGATGGAGCACGCTTGCCTAGATGAAACCAATTCACTCTCAAATAAATAATAATTTGCTATTTTGAGTTTTGAGTTTGACAACCGCAACAATGCTTTGTACAATACAAACTTATATTACCTATATTATTATTACTTACTGGTAGTGTTTTGTGTTTTATAAATAAATATTTGCGATCATAAAACTAAAATACTTCTTATTACGGAACCCTAAAAAAAATCCGGTTAATTACGAAATGGCAAAACAAGTCATTCAAACAATTTTTAGTTTCACAAATGTGAACACAATAATTTAGATGTACGCATAAATTAAAATCCTTACTGAACCCATCGCCGTGGCACGACACAGGCTTTACTTTATTGTCTTTGAACTAGTCTAGCAAGACCTCTTTTGCACTAGCACGGCCACCCCGCGGAATTAGCAGAAAGCGTTTAGATGGGTATATAAACTCCTTGCTACAATACTTTTTATACTCATTTCAAGATGACACTGCTCTTTGATCGCGTTATAATATTACGAGGCTCGCTAGCGTCTGCGTTTATAATGCGACCAAATGACAGTGATAGCTCGAATGTAGTAAAATCAATTATAATAATGTAAACTTAATTTGGTCGAGTTATGGTTTACGCGTCGAGTATAGATTTCTATTTAACTCGGAATAAGGGAATAAAGCTATTTAAAATTACTAATTAATATAACGTTGGCGAGTTAGGTATTCCACAATCGTATCATAAATTGAGACTACTGGACGAAGCATCCAAGTTTACTGCACACGCCAGTGATAAATGTGGTTTCTTGTAGACAAATAGCTGCTACATCTTAACAAATTGCTGCGAATCGCCGCGAATGCCCCAAGCTCGCAACATGGACCATTTCTCCTATAAGGCAAAAATATAAACAACTTGCCTGATGTAATGAATATTAATTGAAGCTTCTGAAGATGTCCCGCAAAAAATTCGCATCGTTAGTTTACTTAAATAAATGTCACTCATGCGCATAATCTTCATAATAGCAGTGGACAAATAGCCATTGGTATTATTTATGGTATTGATAACTAAATCTGAAATGACTCAATTTAAAGGCATAATAAAATAAAATTACGACGTATAAAAATATCGTGATCTCATTGTTGCACATTAACATAACTGGGTCAGGAATTCAGAATAAGAACTGTGACATAGTTGTCCTAAAATAAAAAAGTAGAAACAGGTGCAGCTAGTTGCAACGGAGATTTTAAAGCGGTAGGTGCTATTGTGAGTAATGGAAAAACAATAATTCGCGGTTGAATGGTAAATAATAAAGAGCGAGTGAATGACACGCGTGTATGTAGCCCGTGCGATATGCCGAAGACTGACACGTGGTGCCGGCGGCGTGACGTCCACTTGAAGGTTTATTTAATCAAGGAGCGGTACCACAACAGCGGCCGGAGGCCCTGGTGTGCAATACGCTCCTGCCGTCTCAATCTCGATTGCCCCCGTACAATTGCATTGTCCTCGGGTGATAGAGAATTTAATGAAATTTCTTCACGGCCTTCATCGGATTATAACATTGGCCGTACGGCGCACGGATCAGTAGTTGTTTTACTGTTTGCACTTGCAGTCATGTGGAAACGATTGCATTTAATAATACTTTTCAAGACGTGAGCGCAATTTCTCGGAATGGACAATCATATCTACACTGCGTTTCAGTATACGCAAAGGACGTCGGCAGTTTTGGGCTTGATATGGTACAGTAATAAAAACTTAACCAAAAATAAAAATACATTTTAATCAAGTTATTAAATATATAAGTGATTCTCAAAAATCATATGACCCGAGCGGGATTTGAACCCGCGATCTCTGCCGAACCGTGGCTAGTGCTCTGAACCAACTGAGCTACCGGGTCCCGCCCGACTCATCTGAAATTTGAGACCCCTTTGTAATACGCTTCTTAGGAGCGTTTGGCGACATCTATCGGAAAACTTATGCAGTATTTCCAACTCAATGCCAATTACTTTGCAGTTATCGGACATCGATGCGATATCACCATCTATACATTATAAATGTATATTTTTTGTGAATTTGAAACATGTCAAAGCCATGTTATGCTTATATTAAGTTATTAAATATATAAGTGATTCTCAAAAATCATATGACCCGAGCGGGATTTGAACCCGCGATCTCTGCCGAACCGTGGCTAGTGCTCTGAACCAACTGAGCTACCGGGTCCCGCCCGACTCATCTGAAATTTGAGACCCCTTTGTAATACGCTTCTTAGGAGCGTTTGGCGACATCTATCGGAAAACTTATGCAGTATTTCCAACTCAATGCCAATTACTTTGCAGTTATCGGACATCGATGCGATATCACCATCTATACATTATAAATGTATATTTTTTGTGAATTTGAAACATGTCAAAGCCATGTTATGCTTATATTAAGTTATTAAATATATAAGTGATTCTCAAAAATCATATGACCCGAGCGGGATTTGAACCCGCGATCTCTGCCGAACCGTGGCTAGTGCTCTGAACCAACTGAGCTACCGGGTCCCGCCCGACTCATCTGAAATTTGAGACCCCTTTGTAATACGCTTCTTAGGAGCGTTTGGCGACATCTATCGGAAAACTTATGCAGTATTTCCAACTCAATGCCAATTACTTTGCAGTTATCGGACATCGATGCGATATCACCATCTATACATTATAAATGTATATTTTTTGTGAATTTGAAACATGTCAAAGCCATGTTATGCTTATATTAAGTTATTAAATATATAAGTGATTCTCAAAAATCATATGACCCGAGCGGGATTTGAACCCGCGATCTCTGCCGAACCGTGGCTAGTGCTCTGAACCAACTGAGCTACCGGGTCCCGCCCGACTCATCTGAAATTTGAGACCCCTTTGTAATACGCTTCTTAGGAGCGTTTGGCGACATCTATCGGAAAACTTATGCAGTATTTCCAACTCAATGCCAATTACTTTGCAGTTATCGGACATCGGTAGCTCAGTTGGTTCAGAGCACTAGCCACGGTTCGGCAGAGATCGCGGGTTCAAATCCCGCTCGGGTCATATGATTTTTGAGAATCACTTATATATTTAATAACTTAATATAAGCATAACATGGCTTTGACATGTTTCAAATTCACAAAAAATATACATTTATAATGTATAGATGGTGATATCGCATCGATGTCCGATAACTGCAAAGTAATTGGCATTGAGTTGGAAATACTGCATAAGTTTTCCGATAGATGTCGCCAAACGCTCCTAAGAAGCGTATTACAAAGGGGTCTCAAATTTCAGATGAGTCGGGCGGGACCCGGTAGCTCAGTTGGTTCAGAGAGCCACGGTTCGGCAGAGATCGCGGGTTCAAATCCCGCTCGGGTCATATGATTTTTGAGAATCACTTATATATTTAATAACTTAATATAAGCATAACATGGCTTTGACATGTTTCAAATTCACAAAAAATATACATTTATAATGTATAGATGGTGATATCGCATCGATGTCCGATAACTGCAAAGTAATTGGCATTGAGTTGGAAATACTGCATAAGTTTTCCGATAGATGTCGCCAAACGCTCCTAAGAAGCGTATTACAAAGGGGTCTCAAATTTCAGATGAGTCGGGCGGGACCCGGTAGCTCAGTTGGTTCAGAGCACTAGCCACGGTTCGGCAGAGATCGCGGGTTCAAATCCCGCTCGGGTCATATGATTTTTGAGAATCACTTATATATTTAATAACTTAATATAAGCATAACATGGCTTTGACATGTTTCAAATTCACAAAAAATATACATTTACATTTTAATTGTTCTTTGCCTAATTTATCTTAGAGTTTAAGAATTGGAATCAAAAATCGAAATAAATAAGAAATAAAATGATTATGCCATTGACATTTTGAAAAAACCACTAAAACAGAAACGGATGCATGCTGGCTGGCGCGTGCTTCCACAGAATATCATGGTGACAGCAACTAAAACCTTTGAATTGAGAACTCATTAGTCGGGCTGTACTTCACTGGATTATTCACACCATACTTAACCTCACTGTCAGAAATACGAATATTTCTCTTTAACCCAATTACGTACAAAAACAAATAAAAAATGAATTTAAATACTTTTGAAATACTCGATCACACCAAACTAATTTCATATCTGTACCGACTTACACAATCTGAGGCCCAGCGTTCTATGGGCGTCTGCCAGTGCCCTTTCAGTATAAAACTCTAGCACTATATGCTAGAGTTTTATACTGAAAGGACGTCGGCAGTTTTGGGCTTGATATGGTACAGTAATAAAAGCTTAACCAAAAATAAAAATATATTTTAATTGTTCTTTGCCTAATTTATCTTAAAGATTAAGAATTGGAATCAAAAATCGAAATAAATAAGAAATAAAATGATTATGCCGTTGACATTTTGAAAAAACCAATAAAACAAAAACGGGTGCATGCTGGGTGGCGCGTGCCTCCACAGAATATCATGTCGACAGCAACTAAAACCTTTGAATTGAGAACTCATTAGTCGGGCTGTACTTCAGTGGATCATTCACACCATACTTAACCTCACTGTCACTAATACGAAGATTTCTCTTTAACCCAATTACGTACAAAAACAAATCAAAAATGAATTTAAATATTCTTGAAATATTCGATCACACCAAACTAATTTCATATCTGTACCGACTTACACAATCTGAAGCCCAGCGTTCTATGGGCGTCCGCCGTGTCCTTTGCGTCTGTAATCTGTATCATAGTTAAAGAATCTTAGAACGAATTCGCACATTCGACAAAATGGTTTGTGAATAGTTCTAAGCATCTTTTAAATAGGTATCATAACTTCCAACTACCGATCATAAAGCATAGAACATATCACGTAAATCTTTAGACAAGATCATTCAAAAGCTAAGATTTTGTATTAGTCGCAGCTCCTAAGCAATATGTAGCGAATTTGAGGGCTTTTAGTAGTTTAGCTCGGAGGGTAGTATAAAATTTGTATAACAAATGAGGGGCGTGGCCGGGATCCGTCACAGTGGCGGTGGACGCGGTGTGGGGCGCTGGATGGGTGGCCCTTCAGCGTAACTTATATTGTGGTAAAGAATAAAGATAAACGTTTATTATGCGTTGTTGTTGTTGCATATTAGGTAGATGCAAAGAATGTAAAGGTATGACAGAATATTTTGGTAGTCTCTTTCTTTTCTTGGTACCTATCTACTCAATGTTTGAAATAAAGCTAATTTGATAATGTCTTAACATGAATCCATGATAATAATTAATTTTAGGAGAATTTTGACTTCATCTTCTTGATGGCAAGTAAAACGACTCACATTATTTATTTCTAAAGCGCTTTTATCATCTGCTTCATCGTTTTCAATTTTTTCAGCAGATATCGGTCAAGCGCTACCACCATGCCGGGTTAATGAAGATAATAATAAATGCGAAGATTGCGGTAACAGTGTATAACACAAAATTAACATTAAACTAATATTTATATAATTTTCACCGATCTCGCGGTATGATAACTTCGAAAATGTAAAAGAAGCAACTGAAAAAATTACGCGAGATATTTATCTAATTTTAAATCTGTCATCAGTATTATTTTATTAAGTTTTTATCTTTTAACATTTTGACTGTGGAATCGCTTAAAGTCTGCGGTTAATATTAATTGGTTATACACTTTATGGCAGTAAGCAGAGACACTTGTGTCTTTATTTCGCTTTGCTGATGGCGTATCTAGATGAAACTTAATGCAATGCAATTATGAATATGCAAGTTAAATTAGTCCAAACATTATACTGTATTTTAATGCACAGTCAGATAAACAAAGAAGATGAGGATATTAAAAGCTGGTGTTAATTTCTTGTTGGAAATGTTTGTACTTATAGAGGGAATATTTTTGAGATCTTTTATTCCTAAGTGCGAGCCTAATCTTCGTAGGTGTTGCATGGGGCTATTGTTACAGGCAGTTGTTTGTTAAAGCCTCGGTTTTGCTAATAACATACATTTGGCTAAGCGAGGGCCTCCGAAGCGGCATGGAGCCGAGAATCCAGCCACCTCCGCCGACACAACGTAATATTAAGCTATTACTTATCCTGGCAACTCGCTTGTTTTTGGCAAACAAATAAACACGGGATTAAACGATTGCAACTACGATGGACAAGTTTTGATACTTTGGTAAAAGAAGTAGCTTTATCCTAATTTTTAGATACTAAACAGGCTTGATTTCTGTAAGCTGTAGGTATAATGTTTGGTATTTATCGATACTACAGAAAGCGTGGAAAGCGTCAGATAATGTTAAAGGTTACTTTTAACATTATCTGACGCTTTCCACACTTGATATTGCTCATTCATTTTAGGCAGTGTCTATAGTATTGATAAATACCAAACAAAAAAAATATTAATAAAACGAAACTTTTGATTATTTTCTAAATATCCTTTTGGAAGATGCGTAGATTGTTAAATAACTTTATTGTTAGCCCTGTTATCCATAATAATACGATTTTCTGATTTTATAATCGGAACGACTTCAATAGGTTCTCAGTACTCCAAATTTAAAACGTGTAACTTAAGTGTTGTCACTGAGGTAAAAGTATCAAAATCATTTACTATTTTCATATCAGAAGAAATAAAATGCCATCATCCAGATATGCAAATATCTGTTTGTTTTATCGAAGTAAAAGAGTATTAATTTAGTATCGGATATCGGAGAGATGATCGCACCCGAAATGGATACATCATTTGCTATTCAAATAGCCTAAAGCTAACCACTGTAGATAAAATCCCTGTGTTTAGTTAAACGAATCTGTTGTTTTTTGTTTTATCCTTTATACTTTTCTTTGAGGCCGTTTGTTTGGGTATACCAAATCAAGGTTATTAACCCAGGCTTTCTCTGTAATATCTACTTCGATTTTATTATTATTGTCGATATCAAATTACAGATTCAGTCTACAATTCAGCTTATAAAAATTTAATCTTTCATAGAATAAGGGTTGTATTATAGAACCGAACTCAAGACTTAAGCACTACTTAAAACTAGTTTCAACCAGTCAAATGGCTTTAAATTTATTCTCAAGGCGAGATTTGTGCTTGAGTATTGTTGTGTAATACGAACCTTATCGTACTCGGAAATACCGTAATATACGGAAAGAGTAACCTTCTAATATTAAATGGAACAAATTATACAGGTCATACAATCATTCCGACCGATCATGACCCGAGTCCGCCGCCGAATATGACTCAGACCCCAAACCGACCCTTGCTCGAGCCAGCCCGCGCTGAGCCTGTAGATTTAAATTCGACCCAAAACAATGAACCGATCCAGCTAGTAGTCCCTCCCTCTAGTTGCCCTCCCCCCAGTGACGCCCTGAGCCCGTACCCCACTAGGGGGTGGGTGCCCTTAGCGTGTGGTCGCTTAGTTTGTAGTTTTTATTTAGTTTTATAAGCGTGGCTGGAGGCATTTGTAAGTCCTCACCAGAAGTCCGCGTTAAGCAGTGACGCCTGTTAGAAGCAAACTGCGAGAGGCCATAAAAAAAAAAAAAAACAAGTCATACAATACCAAATATAGATTATATAAATCAATTGCTAATCTCCCAACCCTATTTGATTGACTCGTGCTATTTGATGGAAATGTATTAGTAGGTGAGTGTGACAAGCTAAGATAAAGAATTCTTTATCTTAGGTGACAAGTGATAGACTAGCAACCTGACGCGGCTCGTGCATACACATCCCATTCATTCAATACAAGTGTCATTCAATCACTTTCAGTTCACAACTCTGATTCATCATCGTCACTTTGATCTTTAATTATTATGCGAAAAACTATGTGAAAGTAAAATATATTTAAAACTTAAACTCAAAATTGGGTGGCCTGTTTTTAATAATTGACATCAAAAGAAATCGGAAATATTGACATGAAACAGAAATACATATTTTAAGACTTGCACTCAACTTGGTCAAGTCCAAATTACGTTTGTAAAATGGTGATAGTAAATGTTTTTGTTGTAAAATTAAATATGAAAGTATGTTAAAAATAAATAATAATAACAGCTGACGAAGCTATCGGCCACTATAATACTTGAAAATTTTATTACAACAATGGCAACAGAAGCAATCAATTCCGGAATGATGCAATCTTAAAAGCAATTATATTAAATTATATCGTTTAGAAATACATAATTACATTTATTAGTTTTATTAACGGTTACGGCGAGTAAATGGATGTTCGACTGTTCCTGCAATATAGGGACCTCAATATCCCATACGGCAGTACATTATTTGAATACAAAGGTAATTAGTTCGGATTGTTGTCCAGACAATTGCATCCAGGAGCATTTTAATTAAGATCTGTGCAAATACTGGCTTGATTTATGTCTGAGGTAGGTACTGTAATTGGCTGTTCTTAACCGAGGGTAGTTAAAGCAACGAATATTAAATTATTATTTGTATTTTCGCTACAAAAAGTTTAAAAAATCAAAGGGGTTTCTGGTTTTGCTAATTAGTTTCTGGTTTTCGACTGTTAATTTTATTTTGAAATTTAAAACGAAGGCCTCGATTTAATGTTGGAATTGTAGGAATTTTGTTCCTTGGAAGAGGTTGTTGTTTATTCAGTAGGTATTCGTGTTTAAGCCAAGAATTAAAATTCATTAGTCAATATAGCTGAAACTACAAATGAGTCATTAGTTCCTTTTTAACTTTGTTATATAAATTCTATTAAGGTTTTTTGGCACTCCCTTATAAATAACTTATAGGTGTGTACCTACATAATCCTTGACTTAAAATGAATGAAGAATTAGTACTTCGCGTTTATGTCTTTTGTTAACCATTTTGTTACTGTGTGAGTATTCGAATCAATATCGAAAATGGAGTCGAATGATGTTGTTCAAAACCTTTTACACGAAAACCAATAAGAGATGATTGGTGGATACAAGAGATTAACAAGATTGTTGGTATCGGTATCGAGTGAACATTTAATTGGTGTGAAAACAACGGGAGAGTGTGAATTTTGACAACTTAATAATGCACTGTTTGTTAAACCAATAAAGTCGTTGTTCAGTTTTAACGTAACGAAAGAGAAACAGGTTGTGAACTAAAATGGTTTGGTAATCAAAACAATACATAATTATAGTTCTGAAATTTTAAAGGAAAAAATAACACGATTTCGGCAATAAAAGAGTGAAATAAAGGGTAAAAAAAACATATGTGGGAGAGTACGAACCAGTTAAAGGAAAATCCATTAGCAAAACCCAGCTCTAGAAATCTATTCTATTATAAAACTGTAAAAAAGTCGTGTCTGTACATTGAAGATATTCCAGAAAAAAATAGTCGGGACGTAACCACGCCTATATACGAGTAATATATTTTGGAATTTTCGTCTGTTCGTGCGCGCATCACGCAAAAAGTATTGAACATATTTTGATGAGGTTTTCACAATTTAGTAGCTTGATCCAACTTAAAATCTAAGTTACATTTTATTAATTCCGGTGGGATGAACCAGAGATACAGCTGGACCTCTTCGTAGTACGCTACGCTAAAGAAGTCATTTAAAATGGTTGTTTAATTTACAATTTACTGTAGTCCACGCAGACGGAGTCGCGGGCAAGAGCCTAGTTGTTAATAAAACCCGATATTTAACACGCCATGAAATTATTAAAAACGTAATCTTAAAACTTAAATTGAGATATATTCCCGGTTGAGATCCTTTATGCCACGGGTTCCAGTGTTATTTAATGGAGTATTAAATGTCTCCTAAGAGCATTTAACGTCTTTATGAAGAGCGTGTAAAAAATGCAGAGAGCATAAAGTGTCATATGTCGGGTGACGTGGGGTCGGGCTAGCACCTACTCATTGTTAATGTTAAGTTTCTTATATTGCTCTTTCTTATTAAACAAACTAGCTGACCCGCCCGGGCTTCGCACGGGTAAAGTTACCTTACGCCAGCTAAGCTACCCTACGCCTACCCTATGCCTACCCTTCACCTACCCTACATCTACTTTACACCTACCCTACACCTACCCTACGCCTGCCCTACGCCTACCCTACACCTACCCTACGCCTACCCTACGCCTACCCTACGCCTACCCTACGCCTACCCTACGCCTACCCTACGCCTACCCTACGCCTACCCTACGCCTACCCTACGCCTACCCTACGCCTACCCTACGCCTACCCTACGCCTACCCTACGCCTACCCTACGCCTACCCTCCGCCTACCCTACGCCTACCCTACGCCTACCCTACGCCTACCCTACGCCTACCCTACGCCTACCCTACGCCTACTCTACGCCTACCCTACGCCTACCCTACGCCTACCCAACGCCTACCCTACGCCTACCCTACGCCTACCCAACGCCTACCCTACGCCTACCCTACACCTATCCTACACCCCAAATCTCAAAAATAAGTTTCAAGCTTCTAGCTTTAAAAATTACGTAATTTCCACACAAACTTTCATGCCCTATTTCAACCCTTTACAGCCCTTTTTTCGCATTAAAAAGTAGCCTATGTCCTTTCTCAGGCTCCAGACTATCTCTGTACCGAATTTCATTTGAATCGGTTCAGTATTTTAGGCGTGATTGCGTAACACACAGACAGACAGACAGAGTTACTTTCACATTTATAATATTAGTAAGGATAGTATAGGCTATTCCATATCACGCTACAACCCTTAGGAGCCAAGCAACAGGGTTGAATGAAACCGCGAGGAACAGCTAGTGTAAGTATAAATTATGCACCAACATGGCTTTATTTAAGTACAATCTGTAAGCCTGTATCTGTGCGTAATTGTCAAATTTTCGTAGTGTATACGTGTTCAATTCGCCCCCTGCAAAAAGTGATAGAAAATGTTATGCGGTGATTCACCGCTATAGGTACCGTTTCCAGGGCTATATGCTCTGAGATGTTACTATTTTCTTAATTTGGAATCAAGGAGGTTACATTAATTTACACCAAAAACTTATATATTTTATTATAAACTTCTTGTTTACAACAATGCATTGATTAATGATCGGTCTCTGCTGCAACAATGACAACAACCATTTAGACAATCTTACGTCATTTGCAAAACGATTGTGTTTTATGATCATATTTTAATGATAGAATTCAGTGGTTTTATGATTTAAAAGTAATAATAATTACTTAACATATGATACGCGTCGGCGATACGGATGTACGGTGATTGGATTGAACAAATACATGTGT
Source organism: Thalpophila matura (assembly GCA_948465475.1). Classification (NCBI taxonomy): domain Eukaryota; kingdom Metazoa; phylum Arthropoda; class Insecta; order Lepidoptera; family Noctuidae; genus Thalpophila; species Thalpophila matura. The sequence continues at coordinate 12,585,489 of OX419183.1, forward strand.
GGACCCGGCTTAATACACATGTTATCAAAGTTAGTTCTGATGGTAGACTTTTTGTGATAACTTTTGATATAGTGGACCGATTTCAATGAAACAAAGACTAAATGTTACCTCAAGGTACTGCCTATACATTTCTTTCTAATTCCTCAAAATCAATTCAGTAGTATTGATTTGATGCGTGTTCAAACACACAGACAAACAGACAGACAAACCGACAGACAAACCGACAGACAAACAGACAGACATTAATTCTAAAAATGATAGAAATTTACTTCATTACTCATTCTTAGTCCCCCCTATAATTTTTTTGCAAATATATGCAATGTACAGACACGCGGAATTTACATTCTTATTATAAGTATAGATGACTGTATTAAGTACTTACATTACTTGGTGTTTTACTGACTAGAAAAACTTTCAGTTGTGATTATAATGAATTGGTGAAGTTGGGTTATGACATTTGTAAAGAAGCTTTCCGCTCTTGTGGCTGCGCTTGCTAAGGAGTTATTTTTTAAAATAATGAAACTCTTCTTATTTTATGGCTTAAATCGTTATTTAAGAAAATATGTTTGTTTAAAGAAACTTTATCATCCCTTTTCTCCCCTTTAGGGATAGACTAAAAAAAATATTTCTTATTGCACCTCTAAGGTGCCTCTACACAAGGAATATTTCTTCCAAATTACAAATCTCGAAGTCCACCGGTTTAGTCTGGACGTTGATGAATCAGTCAGTCAGGACACGTAATTTTTTTTATAGAAGATAAGAAAACGAACTTTATCCCTTCAAAAATTTTGTACAGCTTGAAAAATTGATTGTTCCTTTTTCTGAAGTCGTAGAACAAAATACGTTTGTTTGCGAATACAATCACGTCTGCACGTCTGCATGTTTTCATGTTCGTTAAAGGTACCGTAACTCATTAAGCGACACAAAATTATGTTAATGAAATCTTCCATTCAGTTAATTTGACAGACTTTTTTGCTCATATTGATGAATTAAAAGAGTGGACAATGTTTTTAATGTTTAACGTATCCGAAGATTGGAATGTTTTCCACTCACGTGCAGTATACTTCCTTTACTTAGAATATATGTAATTTATTACAAAATTTAATGTTAAATATTGGTTTCGGTAATGTGTTGTTAACTTTTACAAAATTAATAAAGTGATGATGGGTGGAAAGTGGATGATAAAGTGATGGGTGAAGTTTGTTAGTACCTAGTTTCGGAAAATTTTAATACCTGAATACTTGAGGGCGCCGGTTGGCGCGGCGGCGTAAGTGGAGTTTCATTACTATAATTACCATTTTGTTAACCTCAGTTAATTACAACACGCAAAATATATGTGTTTTGTTGTTGTTAGTGAGGTACTTTAAATTAGTCTTTGGCATACGCGGCACCTAGAACTTGTAACCTCAATATAAAGCATGATATTTTTCAACTCCCACGTTTTTTATCAGACTAAACTTTCGACTAAAAAATCATAACAAATTAGTCATAAATTTTCACGGTACATCATAGATTATCTCTCCTACTGTAACAGTAGACACGCTGACCTTAACGATAGCGATTTTTAATGCTTCATTTTAGAGAAGGGATCTCTTCGATACTTTGAGGACCACCCGAAAGTTGGACTTGAATATGTAATGATAAGTTCATATGATTTGAATTAATAACGCGTTACGATCAATTAGGTAATGAGCATCGGTATCTTTAGGCGATGACGTACGCGTGTTTTCATTAGTTTGAATTATTCCTCTGCACTGGTGGTCCGTAAGTGATGGTTGTTATTTTTCTCATTTATCTTCTGATTACGTTTTATTGCTGTCTTGTTTGTTAATACATGCATTTAATTAGTTGCACACGCATTTAATTTGATTACCTACGTTTAATTACCTATTTGGTTTACGATCGACTTTAATTGTGACCTCCATGCTGGTGACATTATGGATATAGATAACAATACTGAAACTCAACATATTGGAAATTGTCAGTCGTTTTCGTTTTTAATTACTGTACAGTGATTTAAATCTTCATTCTGTCAATGGTATTGCGCGATGTATGTAATTATTGTAATAATCGTAAAGATTTTTAGTGCTAGGGCGAGGCCCGCGCAGTTTACAGTGGCCTAGCAATTGCAGTGGTGCGTAAGGCGTTGCCTCAGTAATAACTCGCCGACATTTCGTGTCATTCCATCATTGGCAAAGAAAAATATCGCCACGTTCAGTTACTGACAGTCTTACGAATCTTAGGGGAACGTAGTGGCTCTATAAAAGTCAAACCCCATGATCTACGACGAGATAATGCGAACGAACATAATTGGCATCTAAAAATAAAGCGATGAGTTGTTGATTGCTTCAAGTTTGCTATATAAACGTGGAATAAGTACGTAATATTTTATCAGAAGTGTTACTATAACATTATATAAAAAAAAAAACAACATTTATTTAAGTACAGTTTTAAAGAATCATATTTTGCTTTATCTAAATTTAAGAGTTGAGTAAAACAAAACGGAAATTAAACTTTAGGGTATCCTATGGACGAAATACCGTTAAAATTGGGCCGGACAGGGAGGATTGGTGTAATAATTCAACGGTGCCACTCCAATAAAACAAATGAATACTTTTAGTGAAATAACCTCACTTAAACGACCATCTTAATAGTTCTAAACACCGTGATACCGTGGTTTGCCTCTAATGACGGTCCTTAAACAATGAGTTATGTTAAAAGTTTTAATATTCTATTAAAATAATAATTAAGCTGTTGCTATGAAGCAGTTCTAACTAGCTCTCAAGTATAACTATTTACGGTTATAGTTTCTTAATTGAATTTAAATTTGCGCCTCTCTGCGGGACGCGCCGCGGATCGTGGGGATCAGATAATGGCTGTTTATAACATTTAATATCACATTAAAAACTTTCTAATTCAATTTTTGGAACACACAGCGAGAATTCCGAAAAGGTCCAAGAAAAAAAAAATATGCTGAAGGAGATTTAAGATTGTCCACGTGTGGGTTTACTGTAAACATGTGTACACAATGGTTGAAGAGGCTACTAAAAAGCTAATATGTCAATGGGGCTCGCAGTGTTGCACAACAATGCGCTATTCTATGTGCACTGTCATGCGTATAACTTTATTAAAGACGTGCCCCCGTGGAAGGATCGATAGGTATGTCACAATTGACGTCTTAATGTGGGTTCGGATTTGCGGTTGGAGAAGATAATACAGGGCATTATGTAAAAAAAAATGTTGGTTTAGCGGTTAATATTATTAAAGTATTTAAGACCAACATTTTATTTAGGTACATGACTATATGTAGGTTACTTAAGAGTTACCATAAAATGTTTGTCATCGTATTTCGCAATACATAACCGACATAGAGAAGGCAACATCCGCTGTCGATGCGCATCCGGAAAGGTGCCATTTCGAATAAAAGCTCAGACATAATTCGTCATATTATTCATAATATAAAAATCAGTGCAAGATCGGCAGATGCGAAAGGATTGCACACATGTTGGCAAGGTGCGCCTGGCTCACTATATAATATGGCTTGTGCCAAACACTTCTCTTGGCAAACAATACTCTATAATATTAGCTTCGGTATCTGTTTAGTTAGGCATTTCTCTATTTGACTCTTTCGTATCATTTTGAACATTATGAATGTATGTTATAATGACGTTAGGTGTCCTGTTCGTAAGTTCTTAAAGGTGCGTTTTTGTTTTCATTCATGTTAAAGCGGTACTTTAAGATTCAGTATAACAATTAGAATCTCTAAAATTGTTCTTTCCTGTTTAAAATTAAAGACACACAAGATTCAATAGCAACGTAGAGTAAACTATCGGATGCATAGTAATTTATAATATCTACATACATATATTAATATATATATTAAGTAAATATGTAAATACATATTACCAAACCATATTATTAAAGACATGTTCGCAAGTTGGCTGCCATCAGAAAAAAAAACATGTTGGACAGAACAAATTAAGAGTAGGTAATATTCGCCTCTTTATAATCTGAGATATTATAATATATACAGGAGATTTAAATGCAATAAAAATTGCAAATGTGTACCTAGGTATAAAGCTGAAGGACTTGTAGTTATTTTTGCCACAGCCTTATACAAGAAGTCGGATTCTGTGGAGGTCCTCGACGCGTGGCGCGGTGCCTTTTAAAGCAAGCCTCGGTTCCAGTTTAGTAATTAAAGTTACAACTTTATCGATCAAAGACTTTCCAATACTCGAGGGACCACCGGGCCGCGTATCTGCATCGACGGGACCAACGGTATATAAATATTAGCTAGGCTCTGCCACGTAATGGAACTGTCAACCGATCGCTCCTTGTCTACCAATAATCCTTCGAATGAGTTTATTACTAGTGCACTGCCCACATAGTTGGTGCCCACTTTCGTTGGCACACGATGGACGAATAAGGCGATAACAGCCCATTAATTTTGCAAGTTAAACAAGACTTTACTTTTTGTGCATCGATGGGACAGACGCTTGTACACTTTTTCTATGTTTTATCTCGTTGTATATACGCTATGATAAACAAGTGGATGAGTTTATCAACTGTCTCCGTGGACACGATATTCTTTTCGCTACTTAGGGACGCTTAATCAAAAAGTATTTCCATTGCAATTTCCACAATAGGGTCCTTTCAGTTCATTGTTAGTTTCGTTTTAAAATCTCCAAGTATGAATGATACAAAGACTGTAATTATCGGTTATGGTTCCGTTTGCTCTTTCGTAGCTCATTGTGTTTAGTAGATGTCTCTATTTTGCGATTTTCTAAGGTGTGGGCTGGCTAAATGTTATTTGACGATAGTATTGTGAGCACGCCCGCAGCGCCATTGTGTACGCACTTTGTGCGCCGATGTATCACTCCCACAATTTTATTATATTTTGCGAATTCACTTGCAGGAAGGAGAATTTGAACTAAAATGATTGATGGTCTTAATATTCGTTCTGGGATTTGATTGTTCATATGTGAGAAGTTATATGACTCTGGGGAAAAAGTTTATATAAATGACTAGCACTTTGCCCGTGACTTCGTCCGTGTGACCTAGAGTAGAGAAACTGTGCAATTTTTTCGGGATAAAAAGTAGCCTATAACACTCAGGGATAATGTAGCTTCCTAAATTTCAGAATTGGATCATTAGTTGCGGAGATTATCGCATACACACAAACTTACAAACTTACCTACCTCTGTAATATTAGTACTTATAGATGTAAGTCGCCTTCGTTGTTATAGAAGTAAAACTTAAAAAATGTACATTTTTTTAAGCTTCACATCTATAGTACCTTCATCGTTAATTACAGCGAGTTCAGACGTTTTATTTATATACCCAGCGTTATTATAACTAACATGATGGGGCGTTGATTTGTTTTATGCAATATTATCTTTCTGTTTCATTGTTAATGCATTTGATTGATTTTATAGCACAGTCACGGGGTCTCATCAGGAACAAAGTAACATTTGTTGAAATAACTCATAATAGATGGCGTTATATGTATCGATTTGTTATTGAACTTTGTGTAAAATTAAGAACATGAAAAAATACATCATGAAAAATATTTATTCAAATTTTGAAAAATGCTTTAAGCACGGAAAAATATTTAGCCCGAAGATAGCCCGCGCTAAATCGGTCACATTTCTTTGTATGAGATGAGGCATCTGTACGTATAGTATTATATTATCTGTGGCACAGTATAATAATTGTAAAGTAAACAACTTTTTACGTACCTAACGCTGAACTTCAGAAAAGGTTTTTATGTTTTAAAGGAGACTTTAACGATTGAAATCGTATGGTTAATGCCTCCTTTAAAATTAAATTATCTTTCTGCAACTGACCGTAAGCTAAACAAAATATTTAATGTATAGAAACCCACCGTATAGCTGCTACAATAAAAGATAATTTACATATGACTGAAAATTGCTTACATTATACTGCCCAGCGTGTACAATGACAAAAACAAAATAAAGGTAAAAAATATAACTATGGAGCAAAATTAAACACGAAGAGTTCTCGGAGGCGACACCGAGTCTATTAAAATCACTTTAGCGCCTTCTTCAATGGATGATTGAAAGCTTCTAAACAATCCATTCTTCCTTCTGTCTCAATGGCCTGACCCACATTCTTGGTGTAATCTTTTTAAAGCACAATGAACGTGACAAAGGCGAGCCCCTCACTATTGAAGTGCGTGTAAAATACTGACGCTCCGCTCTAAATTAAGGTAACGTTTTTCAGTTGTTCAGTGAAGGCAATGCCGCCCAGTGTGAGGTTCTAAAGTCTTCAACGCTTTGAGTGTTAATGAAAAAATATAATTATTGATATTCAACCTTATAATATAAGTAATAAGATTCGTTTTACCTTTTCACTCGTGATTCCTCATCACGAGTTTTGTTGTAGGTATTCCTATTGGCTACGGTCTCATTGTTGTTACTCTAAATAGCAACTCGTCTCTTGAATTTTTATTTCACCGACCGTAATAAATTTTGAATCTTGTATTGTGGACCGCATGGGTTTCCACTTGTACCTTAAAATGAATTTAATGAAAGTTGCATTGTTTACGTAACAGTGAACAGCTGATCCACAAAGCGCCATGATACTTTGTTACATTGTAATATGAAAATTTAGATCTACAAGGCGCCATGAAACTTTGTTGTTAGGTACATTGTAATGTAATATGAAAATTTCTTAACTATTACTTGGGACAAAATTTTACTTAACTAGCAATAAAATTAGTTGACTTATGGATAACATATAGATTACTTCTAACTACTCATTTTATGGGCTCCAGAGGATACGCGTACTTTTCTCGTTTATTGCTTATAACGCAGAATATCCCATATTCCTTTTTGGTATCGTTTTTTAGCAGAAATTATACGCGTAATCTTGTGAAAATAATAATTTTGGATATAAAGCGTGGAATATAAAAAATAATATTTGAATTTGTTCCTTAAATGGATAAGAACTTAACATGCGTAAGTGCATAGTATTTTACTGGTAAGTACTTGAAAATTATTACATTAAGAAACAATATTATTAATTTTAATACAAAAACGATTCAAATGCATCAAGGTCAACATATTTAAATTCAATGGCACGTGTACAGGTCCACTATACAGTGCACCTTTGAAAGAATATTCCAGGTACGAACCCAAAAATGTTTTTAAGTAGGGGAGTGAGGGGTCCCATCCATTTTTTTGGACAAGGAGGGCCCATAAAACGCGGTGCGGCTGCCCGTAGCGCTCATTCACTAGATCGTTCTCGACAACATCGAAGCTCCCAAAAGTTCTCTATAATTTCTACCTGCCGCGTGCGCAACTAACGTCGTCCTTGCGATCATTATTTCATCAAAATGCTTCAAGGAATTCAACACAAACCGTCCGAATATCACGTAGCTTACGTCAAAAGTGACGCTCCGAGGATGGTGGCTATTGCACCAGCTCCTGAAAGAAAATATTTGACGCTGGATCTGCAGGCTGAAAAGAAGAAATATAATTACAAGAACAATGCATACACCGGCCCCCAAGCAGCTTCAATCGCGAGGAGGAATGCCCGGGAAAGGAATCGTGTGAAACAAGTGAACGACGGATTCAATGCATTGAGGAAGAGACTGCCCGCTGCTGTTATCGCTGCGTTATCAGGCGGTGCTCGTCGCGGATCCGGAAAGAAACTCAGCAAAGTAGACACCCTCAAAATGGTCGTGGAGTACATCAGGTATTTACAAAACTTGATTGATGAAAGCGATGCAGCGCACGGTGTCACAAGAACCGCGCAAGCTCTTAAATCTCAAGTGCCTTACGAAGTAGATGAAGGTATTTTTGGTGGAAGTTCTCCGTATTCAGAGTCAGTGCCATCGCCAGCTGGTTCAGAGTGTTCATCTGGAGTGTCATCCGCGTACTCAAGTGGTTACATCCAAAATAGCTACCAGCCCCATGAAGAACAAGTGAGTCCCATGGATGAAGATGACTTATTGGACGCTATAACGTGGTGGCAGCACAAGTAAATAGCAATAGTGTAGTTTATGTGCGTGATGTCTAGTCATCTGAGTAAATAGTAAGCAGTAATTTATGACCTTTATCATTTCGAAAAATGATAGTTGTATGTAAATAATCAACTCAATATTGTAATTAGTGATTTAGTTATTGTTATGGCTGTGATTGTACATTTTGTATAAATATATTCGAGTAATATTACTCACTATGTAAATTATGTAAAGAACCCTAATATAAATGAAAATATACAATTGAATACAAATATACTTTGTGGTTTTAATCTGACGTACTTTAAAGTTAGGGGTAAGTGGATGATAATCCCTGAGATCTGACGAATAAATTGAGTTTTAGGTAGGGTTTTAGCTACATGCCTCTGCAAGTATGCCTTCATGAATAAGCGCTTGTAGTGTCGGCGAAATAACTAATGCTCATGACTATTATCTTGACACGTATAAATTACTCTTAAACTTGTATTAAACTCTTTAATACGACCGTTATTATACTACAAAGCTTAAAGGGTTACGAAATTCAACATCAGTAAGAAACAATGGCTTTCTCTACTAGATATTATGATAATGTGTGTTTGTTTTTTTTCTCTTTGATTTTTCTCTTTATAATATTATACCTATGTCATCGCAACTCTGGTCCCCAAGATACAGGCCTCGCCTAGTTTGGGGACCACCGTAAAGAACTTAATGATGTACATACCAATGGTTCAATAAATGATTAAATGATTAAAATGGAATTTTATGCCCAATGATAATGCATTTTAGTGACAATTTAATTAGGAAGGAATAAATTATTCTTCAAAATATTAGATTGGTCTTCTATTATCATTATACCCCAGATAGAAGACCAATCTAATATTATGAAGAATAATTTATTCCGTAAATTTATCGTTCAGTGAATTTATGAGAATAGTAACTGTTGCCCGCGACTTCGTTGGCGTGGAAATTTTGATGTGTATGTGTCCAAATCTATCCCACGGGAACCATACACTTTTTTGGCATAAAAAGTACCATAGGTGCTATTTTCTATTTCTATGCTAAATTTCATCCAGATCCGTTCAGCGGATCTGGCGTGATTGAGTAACTAACATCCATCCATCCAAACTTTTTAAAGTTAATAGTGATAATATTGGGAATATTGTATGTAAGTAAGCGCAACTGTAGTAAGGTACTGTTGTTTATGTTTTACCGCGTGAGTGCGTGACTCTAGTTATGAAGATATTTGATAACTGGCATACCTGCTGTTAGTACATGCACATTTAATGGTGAACACACACATTATTAAAAATGTGAAGTGTTAAGTTTAATAATGTTTAATGTAATTAAAGCTTCAAGGTGCTGAATAATCTAAAAGCTGAAACACATTATGATAAAAAAAGTGAATATAAATAAATCACCTTTGAATGCATTATCGAATGAAACGGTAAACGAGATACGAAACCTCGTAGAGATAGCCGTGCAGAATTATTTTATCTTCGTAGATTTAAAAAAGTACTGATACGGCCAGCGAGCTTGATTAAGCCATCGATGCGCAAACGCAGCTCCGGTACATTGTTATACAAGATTAATGGTGTTCACCGAGATAAGGAGGTGGGAGCTAAATGCATTTACATGTGCGAATAAAAAGACATTGATAAAGGAACAAAGAAGCGCGCGACGAATAAAAACGGTACCATTTATTGTGACACACACGGTTGTTGTGAATGTAGAGCACAGTGCACAGCTGAAAGTTAAATGATCGAAACTAAGGACACTCTTGAGTTTTTTTCTTCTTATTTGGTAAAAGTTAAAAGTAATTACATTTTATGGTGTTAAAGTTAAATAAACACTTATTGAATATGCCAATTTCAATCCTTAAATAAGTTTTTACTTAAAACGGATAAAGCTTTTCTAGAAACTACGACGGTTTTAGTAAATTAAAGAAACGGTAAAATTAAATTGGTGACGAGACCTCGTAGAAATAGCAGTGCAGAATTACCTATTTTATCTTCGTAGATTTAAAAAAGTACTGATACGACCAGTGAGCTTGATTAAGCCATCGATGCGCAAACGCAGCTCCGGTGCACTGTTATATAAGATTAATGATTTTCACCGAGATAAGGAAGTGGGAGCTAAATACATTTACTTATACGAATAAAAAGACACTGAAAAGGAATAAAGAAGCTCGCGACGAATAAAACCGGCCAAGTGCAAGTCGTACTCGCGTACCGAAGATTCCGTGCTGTCTTTGGACGTATAAAAGTTAAAAAACTTCACTTTATAACAAAATTTATTTGTGAAGGCATTTTCATGAATGCTAAAAAACTGGGCTAGTTAGGAACATTGTTTTATTTGTTATTAAATAGATATTTAAGAGGTTTTTAAAAAATAACTGACACAGACTCGCGACCTCTGCCTAAAACGGGGCAGCATTGTTTTATTTTTCTTGTAATATTAAGGTCAACTTCTATTAACTCTAATTATTTTAGATTTTTCAATAATCCAACTGCGGAGATAAGGGGATGGTATTTTTTTAGGCACTTTTCATCATAAGTCGAAAACTATGAAGCATAAAAGAAAATGCTAATATATTTTGTAATATGCAAATAAAGCCCTTTCATATGACATGCCATTTGACCTAGTAACCCCACTTCAATATTTTTTTAATTTCCTTCATTTGCAATAAAAGTAGGCAAGCATTTTTTAAAACAGTTCCAAATTTCAGATCGATAGCATTAGTAGTTGTAGTTGCCGAAATAAGCAGCTGTGACAGACAGACGAAGTTGTACCATAAGGGTTCCTTTTTAATCGACTTCTTTACCATTTTGGTATGGAACCCTAAAAATGGTACTATTTATTGAGACACATACGGCTGTCGCGAATATAGTGCACATTGTACAGCTGAAAGTTAATTGACCAAATTTTTTTGTAAGTACACTCTCTTATGTTATTTTTTTCTTATTTAGTTTTAATTACATTTTATTTTAATTTAATTACCTACATTGAATACACTAACTTCAATCCTCAAATAAGTTTTTACTTAAAACGGATAAAGCTTTTCTAGAAACTACGATGGTTTTAGTAAATAGCATATAGGTAAGGCCTTGCACGATATCTCATGTTGTCGTCCAACATAAATTAACATTAGGCTTAATAAAACTTTTAATAGCTCGCGTGTCGCAGCGTCCGTGTGTAAAACAAACAGATTTATATGCAATCGCAGATTGTGGTTTACGATTATGGAAAATGCTGATAGAAGAGGAAGCTAACGAGTAATTAAACCTAATGCAGTCACTGCCGACGTTAACTCACGTAATTGCGATTAATATTTTTACGATCGGGCAACACCGGCAGGCATGTGGGAAAGTGTTCGAGCGCTACAATGAAGCCTCCGTGTTCCTTCTTTCAGTACAAAAGATTAGTTGTTTAAAAACCTGAGATGTACATTACGTTGCTTTTATTTGCTTCCGTTTTGTATAAAAAGGTTGCTACAATAGAATCGAATGATTTGATGAATCGAATGCGAATTCCGAAAACTATTAATTTTATCAGCGCTTTGTATCGATAATCGTATTATTTGGGGCACGTGAGCTTTGTTGTGTTCGTGATATTTGCGGATACTCGACGATAAGGTAGACATATTTAGGGTACTTTTGTGTACTTTGGCTGTTAATCGTATTTGCTTTTGGTTACGAACAATCGAATAGTCAATAGCAAATACTTTAAATTTAAAGTGCTCCTACAAATTACAATTTTCTTTTTTACTCCTACAAATTACAATTTTCTTTTTATAATTCTTTTTACAATGTTTTAATGATAAACATTTACGATAAAAAAAGAGTTATCTACTTAATTTTCTATGCCAGTTCCTATGGGTTACGCGGATGAAGTCACGGTCAAAGTGCGTAGGATTGCCAACATTAGTCTGCACTACGCTACCATTTAATATTAAACTTCGCTAAAGCTTATTATGAACTAAAGAGATTGGGCTCCCTTTATCTGAACTGTTATGTAAAGGAACCCTTTCTTCAACAACCAATTGAATGGTTAAATTTCCTTAGAAGCTTTAGAAATAAAAATGTTTGTTTATACTCTCACTTAATATTTTATCTTGCTAAATCAGTTAACCAGTGTTTGGTGTAGATAGTATCTTATTGTTGTTCTCGAGTTAGTAACCACTATTGTTCGTAATTCGCTCAACTTGCGGTACAAACTGGTCTAAGCGATTGTTATTGTTAATTTTCTATAATCTCTTTCATACCATTCAATAGGTGCATTCATTTGTTATATTTTAATTAATCTCTCACTTTCACTGTTATTGTATTTATAATTAATGGTGTCTGTGTATTGTCGGAAATAAATCTTTGAAATTAATTTTAGAAGAGGTACTTTTCTTTAGATATATTTATATCAATTGCCATCATAATTTCGATGCGTGCATGAACTGCTCAAACAACAAAATTAAAATAATAATTGCCTTTTTCACATAATTTCGTAATTTTAATAGGTCTAAAAGCAGTTTTGTGCGGCGGTACGGTAGGTAAAGACGTAATTGGTACAATGATACGGGAGAAGTAAGGGCCATCACTTATGCAAATGGTTTATAGCCCGACTCAGTTCCGACGCGGGCCTGCCGCATGATTTATTACAAATCGGTACATTATATACTTGAATACATTTACCATACACATGTAGCTTTAATCTTAAACACCGAACTTAAGACTTTATTTATAGTTTTATGATCGATAATTATCATGTTATTAGATTATTTATACACTGGATTGTGGAGATTAACGGTATTAAGAGTAATTTGTACCATATTGCTATCAATAAGAGTAGTATTTATGACAGTGAAGACAGAGCTTATTAAGTCAAAAAATGAGGAAGTTGCACATAACTCAGGTAGATTGATTCTTAAAAAAAAACATAATTATGAAGTTAGATAGCCAATTATGTGTCTAATTTATCAATGTAATTTAATTTCTCTATTACTTTTTTCATTTCATTCAGTCCTTTTGCAATGCCTACAACAGTTACCACATAAGTTACGTGCAGACAGAGAGAAGAAATAAGGCTAGCGGCGGACAGGTCCTTGTACATAAATAATCGTCGGATATCGGCTTCCTTCGTCGGCGCTGCGCGGGCGCTGGGAACCCGCGATGTGATCGACGCGGCCCGGGTCATGCGCGTATCACTGTTAACCCATCGAAATAGGGATATTGTAATGACTGAAATGTCTAAGGTATTTTTTTTATCACCAACATTCAAATTTTGAAGTAAAAAAGTCAAATGCTTTCAAAAGTCTCGCTCTTTGAAATTAGAAAACCTGATTGTGTTTCATATGGTACATTTTGTATTAAAATAATAAACATCTTTCACAAGAATAAAAGAAAACATCTGCTGGCACCAGTAGCAGATTTACAAAAGATAATAAAATAATTACAAGTTGTAATTAGTTGTACAGCGTTGAAAGCGTGGCCACTTGACCGCAAAACAAAAAGTATCAGCTTACAAGAAAATATGAATTGTGATATACGATAGTGCTAATTCCAAACTTGTTTGACGCACGTTTTAAAGTTGTTGAATGAAATGAAGTTATGATTATTATTTTTGTTTCGCACTATTGGCATGCTTCCATAAAGAAAAAATGCAAAAAACCTTTTGAATTTCTTCAACATTCGCAATCGGAAGATACACTTTTGTGATGTGCAATTTGAGAATGATTTCCGCATGAAATACACCAAATAACCAACTCTCATGTTTCTAAGTTTTTTCTACGTTTCCTCCATCTTTTTAAACACTTCACTGCGGTTCAATTTGTATGAAATTGTCCGGGTTTCTCTAAGGGCACATTGTAACAACCGTTTTTTCTTGTAATTTCGTACTTCAAATTGCGCAACATCGTTTACCACGTACTTTAGTGGCTTTAATATAACACAATTTTAATAAAAAAACATCTTTTTAAGATACCGACGAATTTTATTTCATTTTAATGGCACTTAAGTTCGAAACATACCGAAAATATATTTTATTAGATTTTGGAGCTTGGAATGTGTGAGTATCGGCTACCGGGGTGTCTAATAAATATCAGTAGATTCATATAGGCATATCGTATTTTATAAACTAACACATTTACAGACGATAACACTGGTAACATTCGTAAATATGTCGTTGTGCATGTGTTTATGTGAACATCGGCTAGTGATGGGACATAATACAACCGATACTATCACCCGACTCGATATTAAGCAAAACAGGAGCCAATTGACTTTTTAAAATTGTTCAATAAGGCAGGTGTTGAATATTATAGTGCCAATTGACACGAATGAACCAAACTGAAACGATTTAAAATCAATAACATTATATAGCTGTTCAATACTATAACGTGTAATAATATGTACCAAATTAACGTTTTTAAGCGCAAGAATATGAAGTGACCAAAAGAATTAAAAATATAATTACGCTTTCGAACCGAAACATTAGTCGAGAACTTGATTATTTTTGCATAATAACATCGAGTCGAGTAGAATGTAGCGAGTCGATCGCACCATTAACATAGACACGGGATGAAGATGTTAGTTTAGTAGACAGGACAGTGGCAATGCAGTGATTTAGATAGAACACCGCTGTGCCCAGCGTGACCTTACTGTAATAACTTACAATAGAAATTATTGATTTTATTGTACATTCAATATTCATTCAATTTCTATCGTTGTTAGTGTAAGCAGTAAAAAGAAAGTATGTTGTTAAACTGTTGCTAGAAGTATAATTTAAGATGTCAATATTTTGAAAACTGGATCATTCTTTACAATTTAAATGTCGGAAGCAAAACAAATATTAAAGCATGAAAATCTGTGATCGATAATTGCATTATACATTAAAACATGAGATTAATATCCTTTGACTTGAAAACATATTGAAACGTGTATCCGTGCAAAATAAACCAACAAAAGGAAATCCGCAAAGAAAGTATGCACTTCGAGAATTAGAAGATAAATCTAACGAAATGGCCCCACAATTAAAACTATACAGCCAATCAAATGCAAGATCAACTTACGAATAAAACTTTAATTCAAAACTAATGCACCTTGCCCTAGATTTATAAGGTAACAAAAAATATTTTCTGACGAGGACAGGCAGAGAAGTGATCCTTAAAATGTCGGCGTGAATCTCATAAAAGGGATTATAGGTTTGAGAAGCTTAATGCTCTAGGATTCAATTAGGTGAAATAAGCTTAAGTGGGTTGTATCCGCTGTTATGACAGCAGTCAAATTACCAGGACCTGTCGCTTCCGCCATATTACGAAACTTTTAGTGAGGGTGACGGAATAATAACGTAATGGTATGCTTCTAATTTAATGTTCATTGTTAGTTCCTTGATTTGATTGAAATACTCGTACGATGTCGAATCCTACAGTTTAAATCAAAATGTGAGTCGATGAACTTGATACGGGCATGCAGGTACCGTTTGATTATGATTGTTATGATTTCTTACGGAATTTCCACCGAAGGACCACCATTTAATTTTAAATATTATCAAATTGTCCTAAGCGATAACTTATGCCCGTTTTAACTAACACTAGGAGACACCTAAATGTAATGCCTAAATATTAAAAGGCGTTACCTAGCGCAAAAAAATGTCACTAACCACTGGGCGACAATTAGGGATTATCCATAGTTGTAGCCTAGTAATTAGTGTCACCCAGTAGTTGGTCGGGAAACAGGGAAAACGGGCATAACCCGTTTTCCCCGGTAATATCCAGTTAGAGTGCGGCCTGCACTCTAACTGGATATTACCGGGGAAAACGGGTTATGCCCGTTTATGCCCGATAGCTGGACAGCAAATTACCAATGAAAGGTTTATCAAATTTTCTAAGTTTAGATATTAATTTTGGGTTCAAAAATTTTATTGGTGATACAGAAATCGTTTAGTTAAGAATCAGAACTCAAAAGAATTACATATAAAGAACTCTAAAATTGTAAGTAGATAATGTATTTTCCAATGTAAAGGAATACTTATTGAACGTTTATCTCTTGTACTTGTGAACTTAAAGAGTCAAGTGTACGTAACAGATAGTGCTATCATTAATGCACTGGCGCGTGTATTTCTACAGTATGCGGGTAGTGATACTAAATAACCTTATTCTCAAGTAATAGGGTTGATTTTCGCGTAGCATTGCAACGTCTACTTGTTATTCGCGCAAGTTCATTGTTAGCAGTATTCAGGACGTGACGGACAGTTAGTACAGGTATCGTCAACGTGCAAACTTGATAAGTGTACTGGCATGTAGCCTTCACCGAAAGCTTTGTGTTCTAGGTATTTACACCATATTTATCACGAATACTTTCAATCACAATGGACTGTGTGAAACCCTACAAATAACTTAAGGCGAATGTAGTTCTAATTGGACTCAAAAATGGCTAAACCACGTTGGTTCTAGAATTGTGTGAGTAGAAAATTGATTCTACACTGTGTGAGCCACATTAAAAGCAGGGAGTCGTCCATAGTTCACACGTATACAAAAGCATTTTTCATTTAGTTTGAAAAAGGCAGTATCAAAAAGGCCAAAGTTTCGGAAAAATAATGTTCCCACGTAGTGTGCGAATAGCTTCCGCATCAGGTGCAGAATCGAAAGGGTTCGTCAATCTCAAAGGGTTCCCATTATTATTGTTATTCTGATTGACAATCGCCCTCTCAAGTCGAGCCTTTTTTCTGCCAGATATAAAACTAATATTGGTAGGTCCCATCCTCTTCCGCCAGCTTTTTTGTACGTCACTGCACTGCATTTAGTTTTGGGAAAAAAGTTACTTTATTTGAATTGCTTTTAGTCTTTTTATGACGTTGTATATCAAATTTATATCGAGTTTACAATTACGTTCAACGACCTTTTTCTTGGGGCATCCTATTTCTTCGTTGGTGAAGGTTTTCTGGCGTTAGGATTTTGTCGATACTGATCCAGTTTTTTAAATATAGTACAGTAATGAATTACTTCAAGCGCAATAAATTCTGAACGGGCCTCAAACAGTGATAAGAGTATCGAAAGGGTTACCACCCAAAGGCGAGAATGGAATTTTATTTAATTACATTATCTAATTAGATACAGCGTACACAATAATGCTTGCATCTGCGTTTAGTTCCGTAAATTAACAGCAAGTAGTCTACAACCGAATATTGTTTGTACTACGATATATTAGAGTTGTGTTTTGATTGTTTTGAACTTCACTTGTTGGTGTCTGTTCCACGCGAGAAGTGTCGCCGCCGTGATGAATGGCCACGCGTTGATTTAAAGGGGTACATTTGAATGAAAGAGCTTGATATTGTGTATCTCTGTAACCTATCCTTAAATGCAATAAAACTATAAAGTAACCTTAACATACGAGCGCTTTTTTACAAAAAAATATTTATTCTAAAGAATAGAAAAAAGCTGATAAAAGATACGAGGCATAATTGACACGAGGTGCGAAAAAACGATATCCAATATTGAGATCGAATCTGAGCTTGTAAGACAAATCGCTCCGAACAATGTCACCCGTTGGGTGCTCAAAGACAGCGTTCGGACCCATTCATCCATTTTTTAGTTCAAGAGGTACAATTAACAATGACAGCGGTCAGGTTGCGTATAAAAAATTACCATGGAACGAGTTTTTCCGAAATGTAGAGCTGTGGCTTTTTTAAATCTCTATGAAGGAGTTTGAGGATTTTATTGCATTTAGTATTTTGTTCATATATCTATATTTTATGATGTTGCATCAAAAAATTCTAGCGGCGTATAAAAGGCAGGATTTACATCGGTGTCTTTTGTGACTTCTGTGGGTGATCTCGTTTGACAAAAGTGTTAACATTTACGTCCATAAAATATTTTGACTTCTCTCTTAATGGACGTAAGCGGACAGGTTACATTTTGTAATAATGTATAGTGGAATTTTGTTTGTTGTTAGATTTTAGATGCAAATGTCTTATTTATGATTTTATCGGCGATTATACTTTTTAAATGTTTTCTTCAAGCATTAAATAAAAATGAAATCGAAAGCAACATTATTTTTTAATAATTTATATAATAAGGAATGCTTCCGTCAGCATTTTAGAGTTATTAATGCGTTAGGTATCACTTGTGAGCAGTCGATAAAGATCTAACTAAATAAATAAATAAAACGCAATGACAGATCGATAAACATTTTAGCCCAATTTAAAGACACGCGAGAAAAGCCGCAGGCAAACGTGGTAATGTATGTGCTTAATCCAGAATATTTTTTATGATTGCATATCACGATACCACCGTCAGCACTCATGACATCACGATAATTATGATACAAAATAATTACTGTTTTCTTAAGTACCTAATAGCCTCAAGCCACCAGCGAAAGAAGGGTTAAACTTTAAGACTGAACAACCCCTAAAAAGTTCTACGGAAACGTTCATTATAACCTCCGCATAACTATTCAAAGTAGTTTAATTATCGGTTGTCTAATGTTCGTCAAAAGCGGGTTATTAAAAACTATTAGAATATTTCAAATTGTACATTCTTCACCCTTTCCGCCCTTGACAGGTCCAAGCTCTAATTTAGCTAAAAGTATGATTGCAGGTTATTTGCTTTAATGAAATTAATAACACGAAACTTTCTTCTTTTTAATTTTTGTATACTTTTAATTAACGCTTAAAATATATGATCGATTATGATAAGAAGAAATCACAAATTGTATGAATGCCAGAGGATTATTTTTCATTTGTATCTCTGTTTTGAATTCACAATCGACAAATAACGATAGCATCGATGCGTGGACGGCTGTCAAAAGTTATATTTATTTTCTTTACAAATTCATAGAATCGTGCGAAATCACAGTGGAGATGTTTGCGGGTATCGTGGTATTATGCGCGGGCGCACCGTTTGTTCGCACAAAGCTCCCCAACCCTTTGGCGACACAATGCGCGTCACTAATCTAGATCATGTGCGCTATTGTGTGTCATTGTAGGTGCGCTCCCCGCCGCCCCCCCCCGCGCCTTGGCCGCTCCGCTCGCTCGCAGCGGGAAGAGCGGACCTGGATATCTCACTCGATGTCGATTTATAAGAAATTACTGCGCCGCGGGTGCCAGGTAGTTGCTCCCACGGATGCGTGTACACAATGCAAAAACTTAGCTCTCCAAATTTCACTCGTAAACCAAACAGGAAATGAAAAATATTATTTCTTCCTATTGCTACTTTGTGTTCGACTATTATTCAGTATTATGTCTACAGATAAAAATTTCATAAATGGCTTCCGAATTCTTTTTCATTGTGTTATTACTTTCTCCGTGATTGTAAATTACAGTTGCTCGGCGTTCAAGGAAGATGCTCGATTATTAGAGTGCTCGGCCAATCATTAACGTATGTGCAACAGTTTCGGTAATAATTATGTAAAAATATTGGAAGCTGTCTCATGTGTGTTTAACTGGTTATTACTTTGTAACCCGAGGCTTGGACTAACGGCGCGATAACTTATAAATGTGTTAGAGTCGAATGATTTAAAACGATTTTTTTTAAACTGTGTGGGCTGAAGTCTATTAAGTTTACATAGACCCACTGGAAGAAAGTACGCAATGTAGTTAACAATATGTTATTATAATTTAATGTTTGACACTTAATAAACTCTAATATAAAATATTGTATTAGTCTTAATTAATGTTAACAAATTTATTATATTAATACAAAATACTTTAAAATATAGCCTTCCATTTATTATAAAAATAAATGTTAAACCAGCGCTAGTGATTTCATATTACTTTACCTTGCTTTACCTACTATATTTACCAATACACGTTACTGGCTGTCATACAAAAATAAAATGTTTTTTTTTAACATTCCTATTCCCCCTATTCCATGCCATCGTTGTTCCGATTCGCGAGTGAATGGGCGGCGTGTGCCCAAAGGACAAGTTGAGTGTCATCCCGCAGACACCGCTTAATTGGCAAGAATAATTTTGTCGTACGCAAACTACCAGCTCTTATAACAGTATACTGCGAATGATCGAGCACCGAATGATACGACTTCGATTTGTTTTATCTGAAAATAAAGTTAGGTATCGATTCAAGATGTTGCGTGTTGTAAGAAACCGATTTGTAAGCAATTTGACCATTGATCCTATTTACAAATATGTGGTTTTGTCCTTTTCTACGTTTAAATGTTATTAAGACATTTTTTTAAGTTTAATAAACCGAAGACAATACAATAATTTCAAGGCTATGACCTGATTCTGACGTGGGTCAATAAAACTATTGTTTTAGTTTAAAAAAATAATCAAGGCTAATGTCAGTTTGGAAAATCGAAGAAAATTCACCCATCAGTTTGCTTAGGCTGGTGAAATTGTATAACTGCTTCTAGATAGCTACATTACTAGTATGTCTATTAAAAACTGTACCTAATATTTGTAATTTACTGATTTTACAAAGTTCACCTAAACCGAAGTCCAGATAATATGACAAATAATGCAGGTTTACGTTGTATTAAAAAACTAAAAAGTACAAAACACAGTTGTAGGTACTTTTGTGTTGAGCACAATGTAAAGACGATTATCATATAAACAATTTAACACCTCTTGTATAAAGGGTTGTAGAAACACAAAGACATGGTGCGCGCGTTCGAGATCGTGTTTAGATTGCACCTTATCACACATCTACAATTATTGTTGGTACAAACATTTTGACAGAAGAGCGTCTTATTTGATCTGTTTTTTATTGGGACAAAATAATATGTTTATAAAATATACTTAATACTTTTTTATATGCGAAATTTTACGTTTATAAGTTGGAGTAAAATGTAACAAGTAATAATGTCTTAGGTTTTCGCGATTATTACATATTATAATAAAACAAGTTTAAACGGATTAAATCGCATATATTACAGATTTTTACAGAGTTTTCCTGACGTTTCGAACACTTTGCAGCGTTCGTGGTCAGTCGTCCTGCGACCACGAACGCTGCAAAGTACTTATTCTGTATGGACATGACATCTTATATACTCACCAAATATTTACAACCTAAAAAAAATATCGAAATGAATAAAATAAAACATATTTTAAATACATATAAAACAACGTAAACTTGTAATGGAACTTACGGCTAAAATCACTAGTTTTTTTTTTATCACAACATAGTGTGTTCAAAGAATTTTAATTGTTATCTACTTTTAGCTTGTATTTCCAAAGTTATGGCGTGGTTATTCGTACACATGTTAAGGTCAGGAGGTGTGAGACAACATGGCGAACTGATGTTTATCTGACTTTGTAAGACAAATATCTTCCACCTTCACCAATGTCGCTGAACATAGGACACTTCTATTCTTCTGTGATTTATATTTTTATAAGTTAATTGGGTGTGAGTTGAATACCTACTACATATTTTGAGGAGCTTGTATTGTAAAAAAATAAATAAAATTATGAAAATAATGATGAAAAAGATAAAGTAAGTAGTCATAAAATATCAATATCGGTTGCAAATAAACAAAGTTTCTCACTTCCTGTAACATGAAAAATAAAAACATCATATAACAGACATCCTGCCAAACGCAATTATTATGCCAATACAACTGACTTATGCAACCAGTGTATCGAAATAACGCCCGATTATTTCAGAACTTATTTCAGAGCACATGAAGTAAATTTTCTTTATGATTTTTCTATAAACAAGAATGAATTGATAAGTGAGCACTAAGCGTGCCTGTCCTTCAAGTAATACACACGTAACACAAAACTCGTACGCACATGCAACACATACATGCGCATTAAGTTGAATAGATTTTTACATTTGTTACGTTCGAAATTGCCATTTTTTCTCGTTTCCCATGAAGCCATAAGGCACGTGTAAAAATCCCGCCTGCGCCTGCGCATGGCCTAGGGGGTGAACGCTTCCTTTTAACTTCACCTTTGTTACGCTTGCCAGCGAATTTATTTCTTATTCGCGCGTTGAGTTGCGCTTCCTGGGCGGTTGACTGTACCCGCTGGCGGTGGGCTATGTGACATACTGTAGTTTAAAACTATGGGCCATTGTGGTGGAAGGTTGACACTCACGATTGAAATAGCAACTTGGATGTAAGAATATGTTTTCCTGTCAATTCTACACTTTATCAATTGAATATGGTGTCCTGGAGTGGTGTTGTTAGTACATTAAGCGATACTGCACACCCGTGTCGTATTTGTCACCTTTTAAGGCAGCCTTGGGAGGTTTGTGGTGGTCTTATTTGTAACTGGGAACATAACAGAATTTGTTAACATCCAACTGCAATGTATGGAGCTTGAGTCAGTGCTATGGTACACTATAATAGGTAAATATAGCCTTACAAAGTTACAGTATAGTAATCATTTCTTAATGTTTATTTTCTATATTTTTTCTTTTATTTTATACAGTCTAGTAGTAAATGTAGCTTAGAAAATACATAAATGATGAACAATAAATAAAAGTTAAAAAAGTAAAAAGTTTTTATTTTGGAACGTTAACAATTGGTACAATAATAAATTACAATAGTTAAACGATGACAGCTACATCTTGTCTCATATACTACAATAAAATCGTAGAGCTTAAACAGTACGTACTTATTTTTTAAATAATTTTTAAGCCAAATAAGCCTTGTAAAACTTGAAGTCAAATGTTTTGTTTATTCGTGTTTACATTATAGATTGACCTGCTAATTGTATGTGATCCTCTATCCACGCGGGCAAAACCACGGGCGTCCACTAGGTAAATACATAATAAACTTTTAATAGGACCTCCTTTTTTGCAGTCGGTTAAAGTTCATATAGTTATAAAAATATTTATGTTTATTTATGACAGAAAAATAAAAATATCAACCATGAGGATGGCAATTTTTTTTATTTTGACATTGATATACCTATGTCAAAATACATATATATGTCGTAAAGGGCACTGGCAGACGCCCATAGAACGCTGGGCCTCAGATTGTGTAAGTCGGTACAGATATGAAATTAGTTTAGTGTGATCGAGTATTTCAAGAGTATTTAAATTCATTTTTTATTTGTTTTTGTACGCAATTGGGTTAAAGAGAAATATTCTTATTTCTGACAGTGAGGTTAAGTATGGTGTGAATGATCCAGTGAAGTACAGCCCGACTAATGAGTTCTCAATTCAAAGGTTTTAGTTGCTGTCACCATGATATTCTGTGGAGGTCCAATGAAGTACAGCCCGACTAATGAGTTCTCAATTCAAAGGTTTTAGTTGCTGTCACAATGATATTCTGTGGAAGCACGCGCCAGCCAGCATGCACCCGTTTTTGTTTTAGTGGTTTTTTCAAAATGTCAATGGCATAATCATTTTATTTCTTATTTATTTCGATTTTTGATTCCAATTCTTAATCTCTGAGATAAATTAGGCAAAGAACAATTAAAATATATTTGTATTTTTGGTTAAGCTTTTATTACTGTACCATATGGAGCCTAAAACTGCCGACGTCCTTTCGTGTTATTTTACGTTGAAATTGAGAAATTATACAATGCTTACTGCTGTTATGTGACCCCAATGTCTTTTTTATTTATTGTTTTTACACAGTTTAACGACGCAAACGCACGATCACATCGCCACGATGTTCATTTTGTTTTCATACAAATCTCGCTGGCATCTGCTTTGGCGTCGCTGCTGGCGTCCTAATGTGATATGGCTCTAAGGCAAGCACTTTCATATTTGTATTGCGCAAAGCTTAAGTTGTTTGTGAAAAACGGCTATATTAACTTATTTCTATAAAATTTTGTCAGTCTCAAAAGCTTAAATGAATTGTCTACAAAAAGTGCTACAAAAAATCGTAGCGCGCTACGAATAGTCTACTACAACTCTACAGTCTATATTCTGTTGTTCAAACAATTTGTGCGTGTGTACGCCGCTGTCGGCAGCGGGAGCATTCGTTAATCCGCGGATGACTGCGAATTCTTTATTCTTTAGTGTTTTAAGTAAGCATATACATATACGTATTTTATGTACTACGCGCGTACGTTTATATGGCCGCAAATAATTGTCTTACCCTTTGTTTTAACTTTACAGCTTTATGTGAAATCGAATAATGATTTTTATTATTTGCCTGTGGTTTTATAATACGTGATGAACAAATAGGGTATTATAAAGTTGTATAGTTAATCGATATTTGGTTATAAAGTTATTTAGATACAGCACTATCTCTTTTCTGATTGTGCACCGTGGGAAAGTCCTCGCTGCGCAGGTATCCGTTCACTTGCGATCCTTTTGTTTTTGACCATTTTTATTCAGATTAATGCAAATGGGTTTGTACCTAGTGTTACTTGAATGTGTTCTTAATTGCATGTGAACTAGTGAGTGGAATCTATTAGTAAAAATAACCGAATCCTATGGAAAAAAAAAAATGCATTTGATTTTAATTTATGTAGATACATAATCAAGACAATCAGTTGCTGTAGGTACCTTTTTATAAAATTGATAACATAACTGTATTTCCCGAAAGGTTAAGCAAAGCTGTACAGTAAACCCTTGCCAAACATAATAACGTTGATATCGATATCTATAATACATAATCTTTACGAAACGGCTTTTCATTTTAAAAGGTATTAGTTTAATTATCACTTGTTTTAACGGTGAAGAAAAACATCGTGAGGAAACCTGCATGCCTGAGAGTTCTCCATAAAGGTCTTGAAGGTGTGTGAAATCTGCCAACCCGCACTTGGCCAGCGTGCTGGACTATGGCCCACCCCCTCTCATTCTGAGAGGAGGTCCGTGCCCAGCAGTGGGACAGTTATAAACAGGGCTGATGCCTGATATTGTTTATTATTATAGTATATGTGGTATCATTGAATGTGATAGCCTAAACGACACTTTGTATATAAAACGCCCGATCAATATCAAAAGCTGAAGATCAAAACTGCCATAAATATCGGCACTTTGATCCAGTATATCGCGCATAACAAAATTCTAATGCTACTAATTGGATGCAAATCTAACCAGAATACTAACAAGCGGTGTTTAGTCCGGTTTATAAATCAAGTGGACCAGATCTTACGGATAACGTCTTTCCCTCATAAAAATGTAGCAAAAAATATGGTCCAAATGTGGTTTGAACAGTGGCCCTCCGCAATACGGCCGGGCGGCCTGAGGCCAGCGATTTTTGTCTTTATTTATTTTTTCATTTTACCTTTCTATAATTGCCCCCAATATTTCAAAAGTTTATTACCCCGTGTGAAATATTGGTATGAGAAGAAAAAAATTTTGAAGAACACCGATATAGAAAGGGTTAATTATTGTGTTTTAGCATCAATCGTAATACATTATTAGGTACATTTTGTGATAAATTAGTTAAGTCACTTAATTTCAGTTAATAGTCATGTTTTTAATTAACTCCTAATTATTTGAGAATTAAACAGGTATGTGCATTACTGATAATGTGCAACATATTTCCAGTGTAATTATGTATGAAAAAAAAACGTGTAGTTAATGTTAATTTTCCATTTACGTGAAGTAATTAAGTAGATACGCTGTTATTGATAGGTATGCTACCGAACACATGTAAGTATAACTAATTGATTAAAATATTTCTTTTTATTGCTTCATAAGCTGTGCTCAATCTTAATGTCTGTATATAAATAGGTGGTAATGTAACACCTTTACCTTAATTATGTGAATCATTAGGTGATTTCATACCATCTGAAATGATTCAGGTATAATTGTTGTTATCCGTTTAAGCGGTATAAATCTTGTGTTGTTATGCTGTGTGATTTATGTGCTGCGCGTACGCCGATCGCTGCCGTAGGAGACGGTTTCCCACGTCCGTTCTTGTCAGTAATTATTATTCAACATTTATTTCGAGTCAGCGGCATACTACGGAAATTTGGAGTTAAGCCGCTATGGTTTGTTGAAATTGTATTATATGGTAGGAGTTGTATTCAATTCTGTTAAACATACCATAGAAGTAATTCAACAATTTTGAAAAAATATAATGATTAATAAAATGAATTAAAATAAATTGATCGTTGGTTTTGAATAAGCGCAAGTATCTCTGAGTAACAAAAAAACGCGAGATATGAAATTATAATCTTTGCACAATCGTAAACAAGCTCACATTTTTTCCGTGGGGTGGTCCAAAATCTAAAATACAAGTAAAACCCAAAAACCATAAATTGTAAAAGAACCTTAGATTTTTTGCACATTATTATCCCGTTCCATAGATACGTCCCGGGGACGTATTTGATAAAGTCGTCGAGACTCTTATCAAGGGGTGAAGTCTTTTTAGAATTGGCGCCATACAGATTAAGATATCTGCTCCTAATGTGTTAATTAAAAAAACAACTTTTCTTTTTTTCACACGTTATCAACCACTTAAGTAAATGAAGATAGGGGTGCATTATCGCGGTTTTTACACTTATAAAAGCGTTAAATTTTAATCAATGAGAGGTGTAATACGTCAGAATCCACATAATTCACTATCTGAATCTGGGGGCATTAATTGGTATTTAAAATAATTAATTTGGTCATTAAACAATTTAAATTAATTGCCGAGAGTTTGCGATGTTAAAGTGCTTGACTTTTATTACAACTTGACTAAGTTATTATCTTTTATATTGGGTGATAATGCGTGCCTCACAAATCAGTAATGAATGGAAGCTATAATGGAATGTATAATGATTAATCAATGTTTTTATCTGCGGATTAAATTCGTATTTTCTCGTTGAATCATGAAGAAAAAAAACATAAAGTGCACTTACACATATATTATAGGCAAATAGCTGTTTTTGTACGGATTGTATTATATGGAAACCGTTCTAAATAACAATATAATTATAACTTGCGTAATCCAAAATATAAGAACATACAATACCAGACGTTATGTCTAAATTATCAACGATACTGACCGTGCGTTTACCAATACACATAACATTTTACGACGCAATAAATATATTTCATTAATACACAATATTTATACGTTGGCATTGTGATGTCTTCTAGCTGCCGAAGATTTATGTATGAACACAAAACATTTTATAGGGGGATGGCTCGTTAACACCAATGTAAACGTCGACCAGTGAAATATCTTGGTTAGGTACTGCCCTCAGATCATAAAAACAAGGAGATATGCCATCATAACAAATTAGTACGGGAACAACTGTCGCCACTTTTAGTACATTTTTCAACACAATTACAAGCGCCCCTCGTGAATATAAAGATCTCCTACGCATTAAACATTCCGCACACCCTCAATCTAACACTGTTAATCGTCACTCAACACTAGCTCTAAACTAAAACACTGTATTTATATCATCGATCGTGTTTGGTTCGTCGCCAGCGTGTACATTTTATATACGGTCAATGTGACCGTATCAAAGCGCCAATTTTAGTAGCGCCTTGGCACATCTCCCTTGTTTCTATGATCTGAGGTACTGCCGGTATCAGTAGCGGACCGCTGTTTGCGTTACCAGGTATCATTGACATTCAAATAACGAATTAATAAGGACAGTGTTATGACCGGTATCGTAATATTTTGAGTAATAACACCAACTTTATTGTGCCTTGTAAAACGGAGAGTGTTTGTTTGTTAGAGTGCTGTATTAGATACCTTCAGATTTTCGAAAATCGTGACCGCTTAGTGATTAGATTGCAGAGGCCAATTACAGTCACAGAGTACTGTTATGTTCGATTTTAATAGTATGTGTAGCAAATTGACAATGTTGCATTATTATTTTATATAAACCTATTTTAATCGTGATTCAGAAAGTCAACCCACAACATTCGGTCCGATTACATCTCAAATTAGATTTCTATGGATTACATGTACCTATTCCAAATTCTGTTATATTTTAGCAATCAAAAAGTGTTTCTATTTAAAAGGACCCACATGCCGTTATACTAACGTTAAAATAAGCTGTGCCAATGAAGTTGGAAAGATGGTCGAATTGTGATGTGTCGGTGACATCATAACAGAACGGGGACTAAAGGATGGATAAGCGCAAATGTTAATTATAATTACTTACTTCATGAATCAGGTAATTCGTTCTTAAATATGGTTATCTTCGAAATATTGACACTACGTTTTTAATACTGATTATTTTTAACGCTCATCAATAAGGAAACTACACATTTGCTTGTTATACATGCTTGTAGTATTCCTTGTCGATGTCATTGTAAACTTTAAATATATTCTTCATTTTAATAATAGTTTGTTTTGTTTCAGTTTCACCTGATTTTAAATGACGATGGCGTGGATGATGAGGCATGCCTATAGCGCACTTATTTGCTCGAATCTTCAACTTGATCATTTGTAATCGCTTAGCTCTTTTCTTAAAGAAACTCCACATTATGATTGGTATATATATTTTAAGGATTCCAGGGACTGCTAGAAAAATTAGGGTATGATTTAATCAGTCACCTAATAAATGCATTTTCAGTGATTTAATAAATCATGTTTGTTCCTAGAATAATAGATCTGTCACCTAAATTGAATCACCAAATAATATCAAAACGCTTACCTAAATATTAATTAAGAATTACTGGGAAATAATATCAATCATCTAATAATTGTATTGGGTATCAAAATAATAGAAGTGTCACTAAAATTGGATTACCAAACAATACAAAAATGTTTACCAAAAAAATAATTTATAATCACTAGAAAATAATATTATTATAAATTATCGAATATTTCATCTGAAATTTCAATCTAGAGCAATAAGGAAGGAAGGTGGTCGACGGAGCCCCGCTACGCGGGGTCCTATTTCTGTCTGTAAGGTTAAAAGTAACCTAACAAGAAGGGGTTGACGGGGGCTTCGTTCGCTCGCTTTGCTCGCTCACTGAAGCCCCCGTCAACCCCTTCGAATCTAACCTGTCAGTATCGGGGTGCCCAAGTTCCCGAGCTCGCTTCGCTCGGTCTTGGATCCTAATGTTATTTTTATGCTAATCGATTTTCTTAATCCAATCCAATCCCTATTAGGCATTTTTTCATAAAATTATGGAACTGATCTATTTATTAGGTGATACATCTATTTATTAGGTGACAGATCTATCATTTTGATGATAGAACGAATTTTTTGAGCACAGAACTTATTTTTGGGCTATAAAAAAAAGTGATCAAACTATTATTTAAGTTACATATTTACATTAATTTGATGATTCATACTTAGATACCGTTTTCATTAAAATGAGGACTAATATATTTCTTGGGAATAGATATATTAATTAGGGTATCGCAGATTGGTGACCATTCTAAACTTAGATAACAGAAAATATAGGTAGTTCCCGAAAAATTATAATTTAAATGAAATTAATTAAATTACATCACAACAATATTATAACGATACCGCTCGAAAATCGTCAAAGGAACGTACCAATATACCTACATAAAATTATTTTTAGTGACACAAATTCGCACCTGGGATAGCATGTGCCAATCTGCACAGTTGTACAATTTCGTCTATCCGAAAGTGTAGGGTTGCACAAAGAAAGGGGTATTGTAAATAGAAAGTTTTTGCGCAAACTATCATCGGATTGTCTGTCTGCTCTCGTCCTTAGGATCTCATCTGTCCTGCAGCTTGTTTATTGTACAACCAGCACGAGTTTGCAGCATCTGCTTTCGTGTTTGTACCCGAAGGCCCAATTAAGTCCCCGTGGACAAGACATGGTAGTTTCTGCACCTTGTTATTTTTCTTACTTGATTTGAGCCATCATACTAGGCTGTAAAATAAATATATTGCCTATAAATACGCTAAGAAATTAGACAAGAATCCATATAATGTAACGAACTCTTATGAACTAATATTTATTAATTTTCCTTTTTCTTTCAGGACCTGATTTTTAGTAAAAATAGTCTTTACGTTTATTACTGTTGATCATAAAGTATTTTCATTTATAAGTGAGATCGTTAGGATTAATTCGATATGAATGACAGAACAATCAAAAGAATAATTGTGAAATATATCAAAGCTCATGATATAGAGGGATTGTAATTATCCTGCGCTACTTTCGCGCATTCCGCATTTATAATCAAGGCGGATGTCGAAAAAATTACTACGAGCAAGGTATACTCGCGTGCACAATTTATTTGGTTGTTTCATTTATTTGATTTTGAAAGTCGTTTTATAGAGAAAATGATGATTTGCTTAAATAAGGTGCAGTTTGTCCTAGAACGTGTTCTTGTCGTGAACGTGTCCTTAAGAAAAATACTTGCTGTAACCAATTTAAGTCTCGATCCTCGTAACTGAGGGAACGGCTGAAAAAAGGGTGAGTCAAAAAAAAAGAGCTAAAGTGTCTACAGTTATTAAATATGTAAGAGATTTAAAAAATACAGTGCTTTTTCACAGTGCTACATGTCTAATGTGTTGTGTTATGTGTTGAAGAGTTTTTTTGTTTGTTTGAACACGCTTATCTTTGGAACTGCCCGTCAGATTCGAAAAAATATTTTTGTATATGATAGCCAGATTCATGCGGAATAGTTTAAGCTATTCCAAGCTATTCAAATAATGCTATGTAATATACCCTTGGCAGCCGAAAAATGGGGGTGAAACCGCGGGGCAAAGCTAGTTATAATAACCAAATTATTATGATGCGGATTCACAAAACTCAAGCATTGTTGATATTGTCCGTTGGTAGAGATCAACTAGGATAACATGGCATGCCACTTGAAAAGTGGAGGCAGTGTCAAGTGGAGGGGCGTGCCATGTTATCGTAGTTGATTTCTTTTAGTAGGTATTACCTTTAAGACCGTATTTTCAAATAAATGCAAAAATTGGTTTAATCCCAATGTTTCTGTGCTCGTCAGTACGCGACGATGACAAAGCTGTGGCTTGTGCCACTCAGTGCACCTGAGCCGTGACACCTTGCTACTACCCGCAATCCTTAACATCTGCTGCACTGGCCGCGCCACTTATTGCTAGCCCGCACTAAAACTATACTCGTAAACACCTCATTTATTTGCAACGCACTGTATGACACACTCATGTAGGCAGTGCTTCTTAGGTGTGAGTTAGAATTTATAAATAAGAGAGGAGTAATTTTTCAAAGGGGCTTATTTATTTCCATGACAAAGCTAAAGCTGTGTTAAATTATACCGGAAATGTCTTTCCGTACGAAAATTAGATTTTTGTCCGTAAGTTTCCTAAGGAAATATGAATTGGATTTTGGACTAAAGGCTAGTTTTTAACATGATAGTGACGATGGCATTCATAGATTTTTCAAGCAAAAATTCATTCGGTCAAACGTTCGTCGATTGGTATTTCGTAATTTTGGTGCTATGGTCATTCGAAACTGTTCGAATTTGTATTCGGTAGATAGTTTACTCGAACAAACGATAATCGATCATATGTCATTCGAAAAAGAGTCTCGGACCCGATATTTACGGCAATACCTACTGTAATTTTTTAACCAATCGCAGTTTTCAATATGGTTTAATTTTTTCCTTGTCGAAACTAAATGCATTCCTACCAACAATTTTTGTTAAAGCTTCACTCTTTAATTCTCAAAACTTATTTTTTTGTCAAAACCGACTAAAACATAATGTTTGATAACGATAATATTTATCTAAAATCTTACAATGTGTTTATTCTATATTCTTACAACTATCTTCATTTTCATACCTGGTTAGTGGTTATTACTCCAAATTCTAGGTAGCAGTAGAATCAATTTCACGGTACAAAAACATTATTTAAAATAATTCCCTGTGAATGACATGTTTTGTAAACATATTACCGATGTTCAGTCTGTAAGCGAACAATTTGTCTGTCGAAGCAAGAGTTTTGATCTTATCAGCTCCATTGTGGCTGAGTTTGGTTAAAGATTACATCCAACTGCGTCTAAAGGTTTATTTTGAGAATGGTTCGGTTAAAAATTACTTGTTCGTGGGCGTTATGAGAAAAATTGAGTCGGTGAGTGTGAAATTTGTTGCTGTGTTGAATAGTATAAAGAAAAAAAACTGGCCAAGTGCGAGTCGTACTCGCGCACCGCGGGTTCCGTATCATTTTTGGACGTATAAAGTGAAAAAATCCGGACCGCATAACTAAGTTTGTTTGTGAAGGAATTTTGATGATTTTGAAAAAACTGTACTAGTTAGGAACATCATTTTATTTTTAGTGCCATATTTGGGTCAATTCCTATCAACTGTAATTATTTCAGATTTTTCGCCCCGCAAACTTCGGAGATAAGGGTATGGAATGGTATTTTTTTGGACATTTTTCATCGTATGTCGCAAACTGTGAGACATAAAATAAAATAAAAATATATATTGAAATGTGTAGATCAAGCCCTTTTATATGATATGTCACTTGACCTAGTAACCCCACTTTAAAATTTCGGTCTCCCACTCCGGCCCCTTTTGCAATGAAAATAAAAATATTTTTGGACTTTTTTCATTTGCAATAAAGTTGAACAAGCATTCTTTATAACTGTTCCAAATTTTAAGTCGATAGCATAAGTAGTTGCTGAAATAAGCAGGTGTGACAGACAGACAGACAGACGAAGTCGCACCATAAGGGTTCCTTTTTTACCATTTTGGTACGGAACCCTAAAAACGATAAAGCGTTATGAAGAAACAAACAATACACTATAGTAAATACGGCACTTGTTAATTTTGTTGTTATTATATTCTGAAACCAAACATGTTAATGAGTAGTTGACGCGACAGTTACCATTTTATGTAACTAATGGTTAGATTAATCTTATAATATTTGATAACGTGACAAAACTACATTTGTAGTTTGTACGTGCCATAGGTGGCAAAGTGAATTAAGAAACCTATTACGTTTGGTGGCACAAATCAATATTATTGTCAAATTCCAGTGACAAAAATATATGACGCCTAGAATATGAATTCCATTCTGTCCCCAAAAATTTGAAAATGATGAATGGAACGCTGTCAAAAGTTATATTTATTTTCTTTACAAATTCACGGAATCTGTGCGAATCGGTCGAGATGTTTGCGGGTATCGACGCATTATGCGCGGGCGCAGCGTTTGTGAAGCATACAATGCAACCCTTTGGCGACACAATGCACGTCACTAATCTAGATCATGTGCGCTATTGTCACACCACACAATGTGTATCTTGGACATCTTATTCGATGTCGATATAAAAGACGTTACGACAGTGAATGCAACCGTTTGGGTGCCGCCCAGTGTTTTACGACTCGTAGCTACGACTTACGGCCAGAGGTCGACGTATAAATTAATGTTTTCTATTACGGTTTATTATGAGCTAACCGCAGTGTCGACAATGGTTATCCTAAACATGCTTATTTATAATCGTAGCTTCGTGCTTGTGCCGGGGGCGCGCGGCGTCCGATCCTTTGAATGCGTCCATACATCACGGCTCCTAAGTAGACAGTATATCAACCGATATTCAGAGTAATTAGCCCCTTGGCGACGGACCTCCGGGATTTATTGTGGTCGGGCGGTAATGTGGCCGACAGCCGTGTTGCCGGCTTTTGTTCTCCAGCCCCGAAATATTCAATTGGGTTATTATTTCGTGCGTTAAGTAGATCTGTCGGGCACTGTTGAAGAAGCCACGGACGCCTATTATTAAATAAGTGCATTACCACCGGTGTCCTGCGCAGGGAGGTAAATTATTATTTAAAGGCGGTTAAACGCAAGCATCGCGTCAATGATTACATCTAAAGTTAGAGCACCTTTTACTGAAAACATTCCATTGAAGTGAAGGATGATTGTGGAAGGTTTCATCGCATTTTCTAATTTAAAACAAAATCTTTTTATCGCTTGACCGCTACCTATTAAGTGCTCCTTGGGTTACCGTTACACCAAAAGAATACATAAAAAGTTGCGGAACATGTGAACTCAATTCTATTATCACCTAGATAGCTTCCCGACAAAAGAGTTAGGATGTTGCACAAAAAGGGGCGCTAATCAGTTCGGTTGCTACCGCGATCCGTCAATTAATTAAGTTGGCTATAGATATGAGAGGCGACAAAGAGACAGCCGCCGGGAGAATGCTACCGCTTCGCTATTTAGAATTGTTATCATAAAATAGAACCTTATTATCTTACCCATAGAGGAGATTTTGTTAGATTACGTCGATAGTTAGTGCATTAGCTACCGTAGGCGACGGCGCGTGATAACGCCGAGTGCAGCAACATCGTAAAACATCATTAGCAAGATAAACAGCCTAAAAGTAGCCTTTAGTCAACCGAACACAGGAAGTTATACAGATATGTATGCAACTTGATTAATGTGTGGAGAAACTCAGATTCGTTGATATATTGACGAGACAAAAAAGTCTTCAAAAGATGTTACCTAAGATGTAAAAAAAAATTACTACTGTCAGGGCATTTTTTATATTGTGTTGGTGTTATTTTGGCAAATTACACACGAAAGGTCTCGTAAATTAGTGAAAAATATTCCCAAGAAAATAGTAATTTTATCGCAGTTAAGTCGTCAATAGAACAAACAATCTCATTGTGTGGACGGTGCGACAAGAAAAAACGAACAAAGGGTGGTCGATGTTAGAAAACTTAATTTTACACCCGAATCAAAACTTCATCCCGTATTGTGTTTGTATGGTGCTAACCAATTCTCTTTTGTTGCGACCCCGCCCACGCTTATTATCAGATGTTTGGATGGCATGTCATTTTTTATCAAAACAATAACGTGTTTCATAGAAACAGTAGGGTAACACGGTCGCTCTCACACGTGATGTTACAAGTGAATTTGTCAAAAGGTCTAACAATACAGTCAAATATAATTTACGTGGACATATAAATTATACCACCTAGTTGTTTTGTATTCTTCGAAGCAAGAAGCAATTGTTTAGAAAAAAAAAGAAAAGGATAATTTTATATTAAAATCAATCATTTCTTACTGAAAAGTCCATATTAAATAGGTGATCCACAAAATAATTTGTTTCTATTCTGCATAATTATCTTCAAGTCTTTAAAATTGTCTTAAAGAGAAAAATAAATAAGAAGAAAATCATTAAGTCAGGCATAGGTCTTTGTGCAGTGTTTTTACATTACTTTTAAAATAAAATTCATGAAAGATTAATAAATTATGGGTCTTATTACTTACTTCGCTGCCCTGTTTTTATTACTTTTTATTTGAATTAAATTGTGACGAATATTGTGGCAAAAACATGCAGTTATGAATAATTATGTCAATCAAATTATATAGTACTGACAAGATACGAATTACTTTCTGAGAGTTCTTATATAGGCGTCTTCTTCTTATATACTTATCTTACAAAGTGATATTACGGCTTCAAAGGGGTTGCCTTCCACAATTTTCTTGGCCAATATCTTAATAAAAACAACACGAAATTACAGTTATTCGTGTCCACGTTCCGCGACCTTTAAAAAAATAATGCCAGTATATCCACCCACATTGGTTATAAATTAATAGAATCTGCCCTCATCGTGTGTCATATAATAATGGCTGATTGGGTTCGTGTGAGGTATTTTTTTATTATTTTTAGGGAATATCTCGACGCGATCGCACAGCGTCCCGCTAATTCTCTACATCTGGACAACGATGATTTATTATATCTAAAGGGTAATAACAGGATTGACACAACGAATGGACGGCTTGTTTGGCTATAAAACTTTGGGAATACTGTGTCATTTTTTAATTAAATCATTTTTAAAAGCCAGCCGTATCGGGAAAATTGCAGATCATTTGTCACTGCAATGATGGAGAGTTTTGTACCCACTTGATAATTATGATTAAATACTGTATAAATTATAGTGATTACACTTAATTTCAGTAATAAAGTACTTATATATATACTGTCACGGCAATTTTATTCGTACAAGCATCAAATTATATATAATACGGGAGATAAGCTTTTATAAAGATTTATATTCTTTAGAAGGCTGCATAGGAAGAACACACTTCATGCAATATACATTAGGCCACAAGTAAAGTCTTCAACCACAAATATTGGTTCTCCCAAGCAATTAAAACCGTGGTAAATATGACGTTATCAATAGACCAGTCAATGTTGTTGCCTATCCCTTTGACATAATCCCTGAGTGACCAATAACGACAGCAATGTTCTTGCATTTTAAAGTGAAAGCAATCTAATGCTAAGATGTCAAAAATGCTCCTATCTTTTGTATATCGTGTGAACCAAACTTTTGTTTTATATTTGCAGTTTGAAGTCTACAAAACCAGATATAGTAGTAGTATACTGATACGTTCATTATGCTAATTTGTGTTATTTTGTGAGTAGCTCGGTCGCCTCCCGCTGTTTTGTTGACAGCTGTCATTGTCTTTATATCATTCGCTAAAGGGTTAGTTTTGAAAGATTCTTTCTCCGTTATCAGCTTTTTTTTGTATATAACTAGCTGCGTGTTGCCCTGCCCGTTTTATTTTGTTTTTGTTTTTGTCAGAAACTTTCCTGGGCGTGCACACAACAACTGAACAGTACAAAGTTTCACCGCAATCGGATGAATTATTTAAAGAAACGTAAACAAACAAATATTAATTTATGTAATAATATTTATATTTAGTACCTACTAGCGACTCGCCCCGGCCTCGCATGGGTGCTATAAATCTTCCTCTTGAATTACTTTATCTATTAAAAAAAACCGCATCAACATCCGTTGCGTAGTTTTAAAGATCTAAGCATACGTAGGGACAGACAGACAGACAGCGGGAAGTGACTTTGTTTTATACTATGTAGTGATATTCTTATTACGTTACTACTTGTGTCCATGACTCCGTCCACGTAGAAGTCGGAAAACAACTTTTCATAAAATCCCGTGCGTTGTCCGGTACTGTTTTAATATTATCCAATACTATTTTATACCAGTACATTCATACCAGTATATTCATGCGTAAATGATATGACTTTCACTGTCAAATTCTGCTTTCAGGGGGTTTTCCCAATCTAGCCAGCTTTCTAGTAACAAGAAGAACAAAGCACGGGTCTTGTTCGTAGAGTTATGTCCTGCGTAACCCTAAACTCATCACTAGACCATTATCTATTTAGGTACGATTAAATTAAATACATTCCACTAAAAGTTTCATGAGGCAGTCGGTTGTGAAGAAGATTATTTCAGATGACATTTTTATATAACATCTAGGTACTAATAATAGTTGTTCTAGCTCATTGTAAGGCATTTAAACCTCTGCTTATTTCAAGATTGTTAAATGTTACTGATGTCGAAGTTAAATATATTATGTATGTATTTAAGTATGACAAGACAAAGGAATAGCCTGCATTTTTATTTAAGGAATCTATTTCTTATAAATAGATTCTTCATTTATGTTGATTTAATAAACATTATGTGTTTGAAAAACTAATTGATACACACTATAACTCGTTTGAACTCACGACATTTTTACACCGGTAGTTCGGTGTAAAAACCAGTATAACTTTGCAGCTTGCAGGTTTTTCAAACAAAGGAATAAAAATGCCAACGGGTTGATTCAATAAATAGTTTTAATTTCTTAACCTAATAACTTACAACTAATTAAGGTATATGTACAATATCATCGACTCGGCCGATAATACAGAGTGCGTTCTTACAGTTTCGGTAATACTTATCAGTAAAAGGTAACGTGTACTATCGACCACTTTGTTTTATAATGTATACTAAACGTATTTTAATAACAGCCTAAGATACCAAACAATTATTATTAAAATTATCGGCACAATTTAGAGGTATTTTTTACAGTCAAACACTTGAAAAGTGTACTTAAACATTAAAAAAATTAACACCCACCCGAATATGAAACTAAAGTTAAAAGTTAAGCAGTCAGATGTTTTGTCTGCCTACAAAGTCAGTACAGAAAACCAAAACTTGATAAATTACCCCGCAGTTATAACTAAAACTTAACATCTAAATAATCAAGGCACTATTGATTTGACTAGATATACAAGAGTCTTTTCGTATGTATTAACGATATAATGCACTATTAGTAATGAACATCGTTTCGGAGGGTTGGGTCCAGTTGTGTCACTCACAACGTTTCATCTGTGAACAAAAGAAAATAAACGTTAGTATTGATTGTATTGGAAAATCTTAGAATCTCTTGATCGCATAAGATAAGACATTTAAAAAATAAATCATAATTTTAGATGAAAACATAGATATTTTTTTCATTTTCTTTTTTTTGGAATAGTTTATAATGTGTTGAATTACTAAATGTATGTCAACTTACATGATTGCTATTTCTGTTGCCACCATGAAATGACATCTAGTAGCTCGTCCTCATCCATATGACCAAGTTGTTGTTGCGTCGTTGTGACCTCGTAGCGATCAGCTGAGTACGCCGACGACACCCCCGACGAACACTCGGAAGGCGCAGGGGAATCGGGCTTCTCTGAACAAGGAGATCCACTTCTATAGAAGAATCCATCGTCCATATCCATGGTCGTCATCGGCTGTAATGTGTTTCCATTTGGAATATTTTCTCTGTTTTCCTGATCGCGTGTGATGCCCAAAGCAGCGTCGCTTTCCTCAAGAAGTTGCTGCAGGTATCTAATATATTCAACCACCATCCTCAGTGTGTCAACTTTGCTAAGTTTCTTTCCGGATCCTCTTCGGGCGCCACCTGATAACGCGGCGACAACAGACGCAGGCAGGTGTCGGCGCAACGCGTTGAATCCATCATTCACTTGCTTCACACGATTACGTTCCCGAGCGTTACGTCTCGCAATCGACGCGGCCTGAGGTCCAGTGTAAGGGTTTGTCCTAAAATGCACCTTCTTTCTGTACTGTAGATTCGGCGGTGTATCGTGTGTTACATAATTTTTTTCAGGTGCCGGAGCAATGGGTATATTTCTCTTCTCTACGGACGTCTTCGTTAACGTAGCTGAAGGGTATCCGGACGCGACGACTACGTAGTTCGTCTGACCTTGAACGAGTTGAATTTCTTGGAGCATTTTACGTGCGAGCGGCGCGAGCGTTCACGACAGATAAAGAGCACGACCGGTCGGCGCGGCTATCGGAAAAGCACTGCGCGATAGGGGAAGGCTTCGTGGGAGCTTTCGGTTAAAAGCGAGTGCGAGCGGCGGCAGCGGAGTTTCACGTACAAGTGAGTCGCCGGCGCACGCGCACGCGTTATATCACCTGCGCCGGCTGCAAAAAATATAAATTTTAAAATTCTCTTCCCCTATTATTTTCGATCATCCCTTCCCCTTGTACGTGCGGGTCCGTACCTGGCGTGGTGGATGGGGAGTGCGCGGCGCGGGGCGGTTGGCTAACGCGTGCCCACTTTTTTCTGTTGACCACTGAATGCTGTAACATAAAATACAAAATGAATAGCTTTCGTAGCAATGACTCGTAACAGCGCACTTTCAGTACCCCGATCATGAGTTTTTTTGACGTGTAGTATCGTTAACGTAAGCATATTTTGAATTGAAAATACACGTTTGTTACACAATAATTATATTAATTAAACACTTAATTAATTCTTTATATTTTTTTTAATGTGCAAATTGTATAAAATTTTATCAAAATGTTCCAGGACTGCTGTATTTTAAATTCAAAATATGCTTACGTTAACGAAACTATACGTCAAAAAAACTCATGATAGGGGTACAGTACATGATTCATTATAATAAAATAATATGGGTTCTAAATCTCCTATAATATCCGCATGTGGTTACAAAGATGATAAAAATATTTACAGGTTAATTTAAGTGCCTATAAATATCTGCGGAATTACCGTTAATGCGCTGCCACTAAAAGGGATGAAGAGATATTGTCACATAATCAGCGTATCGATGTCTTTATATTTAAAATAAATCAATCGTCTTAAGAATCCACATCAGTATTATCAGTTTCAATCTCATTCGAGTGTTTGAGTTTAAAGGTATTTCTTATAAAGGCAAGTCGTATTCGAACCTGCTGGATAAAAGTCGCATCAGTGTTTATCGGTACATTATCGATAAAATACATTGACATTTACGTTAATGAAACCAATTCTGGAAATTGGGAAATGGAGCGATGGTGTTGTAAATGTAATGAAATTACTCCTAAGTCCTATTACATATGTATACGCATGTACACCGCTCCGATAAGTATGCTGGCTTGATTAAACATGTTTGCTTTGTTAATTAGTTGAGGTCTATGAAGGGAACTGTTTTAATTTTGAATAGCAATCAGTTTATATGAAGATAGGTTGGATCGTGTCGATTAAAAGTTATGAGGCTACAAAAGTTTATTAAACTACATCAGTTTAGTACCTAAGTATATGATTTTTAACCGACTTCAAAAAAGGAGGTTCTGTATTCGTCCCGTATGTATGTATGTATGTATGTAAGTATGTATGTATGTATGTATGTATGTATGTATGTATGTATGTTTGTATGTGCGCGATTTTCTCAAAAACTATGATTCGATTTGGATGGGGTTTTCACTAACGTAATCTACATACTTTCAGGAAGGTTTTAGTATATAATACATTATGTAATCATTCCTATGTACAAAGTTATAGGCATAAATGTACACACTCCGTAGAAGATTTACTGTTGAACGAATTCGTGAAAGTAATCTAACACGGGATAAAGAACTAAAAAGGGAAAAATAAAAAACTTTTTTAACAAAAAATAACCGACTTCAAAAATCCACTACAAAGACTTACACTTCCGAAACCAAAATAATAATTTTGGTTTCGGAAGTCGGTGGCAAAAAAAAGCAAACAAAAA
Organism: Thalpophila matura; assembly: GCA_948465475.1. NCBI lineage: Eukaryota > Metazoa > Arthropoda > Insecta > Lepidoptera > Noctuidae > Thalpophila > Thalpophila matura. Next base: position 12,626,053 of record OX419183.1, read on the forward strand.
CCAAAGCCGACTTCCGAAACCAAAATTATTATCTTCTTTGTAGTGGATTTTTAACATAATGATGTTTTACGATATAAATAGTAATTGAGCTCTAATTCACTCAAGCCATCGTAATCTAAAGCTACAATATATAATATATAGGCTAATATAGGCTACAATAATTTTAACTTAATTATATTTGACAAAGTCTCATTAAATATTCAGATGCTATGACCGATAAGAACGGTGTTTAGGAGACAGTTATGGCTTTCGAAGTCCTACCACTAACACATATTTTTATAAATATCTTAAATCGATGCATCCCCGAATTTATGTCTATTACACTTTTCTTGCATTCTTCAAATACGTTTTTAGATAATTTTGAATACTTCGGCAGCATTTTTCTTTTCGAAAGCTAATGAAAGATGGTCATTTTTTCTTTATTAAAATATGCCAATACCGTTCGTGTGAGAGTCGCCGCCGTGGTGACAGTCCCCGGCGTCTTCACCAGCCCATCATCAATTTGATTCAAAACACGCTATGAATTGCACTTCTTAAACTATGTTTTATTTTTATTTAGTCAGCCCTTTGATCAAAGCCACCGGTTACCGTCAATACGATTGCGTGAATCGAATAACTCTCATTCTATTTAGCCTTACTAATTGAATCGATATGGTTGTTTCGATGTTAGGTATTTGTTTTCATTAGTTAATACATACCTTGGTCTATATTAGCGGGTAATAGGTCTCGTATCAAAATATTTATCGGGTTGTTTTCTAAGCTTCGTTCGTAAAATGTATCTGTTTTTACATCGTAAGTTTCACATTCTTAAATACTGCTGTAATTGTGCAGCATACCATTTACTTGACGTGTGATAATGTTCCTTTCATTTGACACCTTTACAGCCTAAGTGTATTTTTTTGAACTATAAATACTTTGAGCTACTTATCTCGTATTAGATTTAAATTGACTTTAGTAATAAAGCAGTGGCCAGTCATCTTGTGGGGTTGTACCCCGTGATTTTATACCGGATATGACCTGCGGGGAGGTGCTAATGGGTTCCGTAAATAACCGATTTTTTTCTGTTATGATTATTACGAGTATCGATCGATGTTCCGTTAGGGTTATGCGAGTTGTTAGGGGTTAAATGAAAGACAATGGAATTGAAGTGTAACCCCTGCTGATGTTAAATGTGAAAAGTAAATACAGTGTTCATTAATAAAAATAAATTATATAATGGTTAGGAAATAGAGAAGGTGAAAAATCCTTATGTTTCAGCTGAAAAATCCCTTTCAATCCTCGTAGAATTTCGAAGATGCTGCATCAGTACACTTCTTCTTTTGAAATTAAGGACATCCAATAAACTCTAGTACCGAATACCGTCTAGACTTAGAGGTTCTCTAGAAACATTCGTAATTGAGCAAGCACCATAAATTATTTATTTATCCTTATAATAGAAAACCTTTGAAAACATGAATTACATTTCTCATTATTTTATTTCAATAATACAGTACTTACTTTCACTGACCACGATTATTGTTATTTAAAAAAAGACCTTATTTCATCGTGACCGCGGGAGCCACATTATATTCCAGTACTAATTTAATATTTTTCATAAATAACTTACGACGACGTGTGAAACTAAAAGGAACATAATCTCCGACAAAAGAAGAATATAGTGTTATTAGCGTTCAATGATGTCGTTAAGTTACTAACAATAAGCTTAAGTAACATGTTAAGTCGTGTAACATGTCCAATAAGAATGCGAGGATAATTCAAGTCATTGTGTCCGTATTGTAAGGGGTTGGCACTGGATACCCCATGCTCCTACGCATCTCATCGCACCACCCACGAAACTGGTTTGAAATTAAGAGCTGTAAAATATTATTAAAATTGTAATAGGTTTCTTTTGTAAATTGATACACTTTTTTAATTTATGACCGTGTTTAATAACTTTAGTTGGATTTGTCGCGTGAATCTTTACTTTTGCATGAAAAACATTAGTAAAAACACATTACCCTCCTTTGCGTCTCGCAGTCGGGTAAAAAATAAGTGGTCGCGACGCGAACTGCGATACATAAGCGATTAAGTGCCGATTTGACCATCGTCAGATATTGTTGTGCTGCGCGATATTGTTGTGCTATGAACTATATGCTATAAAGAATGCTATATAGTATAGCATAGTCTGAAAGCAGATTTATTTTCCATAAACCTGTAACAATACGGTGCAATAATAAAATTGTAAAACGTCTGATGTTATTTGCTTAAATGACCCCCTAAACTGCTGAGGGTTGCGTGATGTTTCCCTTCACGAAATTGTCATAACAATATCAATTATTTCACCTCCCACTGAGCAATTAGGATTGGACAAATTATTCTTCCTGCTGTATAGTCGATCACTCGTCGATTATTGGACAGTTTTTTAATACCTAACTTAAATACTTTAAATTTTCCTTCCTCATCTGTAATTCCTCTCTTTAAATGGTACAATATAATTATATTTTTTTCCGTGAGCTTTTGGTTGTCTAACATAACACGAATTTTATGTTTTAGGGAAATTTCAATTTGGTTTGTGCATTTGGATAATGTTTTTTTGTAAAATTAAACATTGTTGCTCTACATACAGTTTTACCGGGACTTTAACAAATCGATTTAATTTCCTATTCCGCACCGGATATTGTGTGACATTCACGAGTTATTTGAACAATTACCTGCAAATAAAACAATTAGGTAAAACAAATGACGTGAGATGCGTAACATCGTGGGATATGGGGGTGAAAGCGGCGGTGATGTGATGATTATGGGAATTTTGTCATCTGCCACGCACAAAGTTACGCATCACTGGTGTGGGATTGACAGGATGGACAGTACTCGTAAACAAACATGGAATATTTTCGTAAAACCATTATTTTTCAAAGAATAAACACATGAAATGATGAAACATTAGGTATCGATACCATCTTTTTAGGTAGGTACAGAGGAATTAAACATTTGGCTTGTCATGCTTAATCGGAATCGATAGGATCGATAACAAGAGTAACTTGAATTAGTAGCTCCTAGCTTCCAGTTGCGGTTCAATGAATGCTCCAGTCTCATTAATGCCATGTTTAAAAATTATAATAAATCATAGATGCAAGGCTCGCCGCCATCGATCACACAATACAACTACCTGATTCGTACCCAATATCGTTTGATTAACGACTTGTTGAGTGACTCCTATTCATCGAATCAAAGGGTGATCGTATTAAGTATTAATAAAGGGAATGTTTTACATTTCATATCAAGCGTGGTTCGCTAACAATGAGCGGGCATTCCTCTTCCTTGCCAACAAGGTGTGATGTATTGGAAATTTGGAATGATGGCCATGATACGCGGTTTGATTGTGTCACGGGTTTATTTGATTTCAATGATTTTTGTGGAGATACTACGTTTTATAAAAAAGTTTTTGTTAGTCTTTAGCATAATTACAACTTTGGGCTGTCAAATGAATGAGTCTAGATAAAAATTTACTTGTTTTAGGTTCATTGCTCACTTAAATGGGTATCACTTGCTTACAGTTTTTTTTGTCTTACAAAGCACTTAAGTATCTATCGCGATATAAAGATAAGACGAAGGAAGATAAAATGGTTGAAAAAACAAAACTGTTATCCAAAGAAAGTCTGCGGACATTAATAGCATTTCTAAATACTTTTTACCGATGGGAATATACTTGTTTTCCCACCTACGTGTGCTAGGACAGATAACACACGTCTTTTAGACGACATCCAAAATGCAAATAGAATGTCTCGAAGCTTGTAAGACAGTGACACGGGGGCTATCGGGACATCGCATCGGTCCGTCGCCGCCACCTACGACTGACAGGAGATGTCGGACGCTGTGACGTCGTCGCATCCGACTTCACCGACACCCCGACACCGATTGTGACCGAGATACGATTCGGTTGTGATTCGATTCGCATTGACCAATCGGATGCGATTGATTGATATTCGGATTTTAAGATAAAGATTTGTGTGCGACAATGATGTTGGATGTATTGGTAGGAAGTCAATTGGTGGGATGCGGTGGGATTTGCTGGTTTCTTTTGTTTTGTCAAACATTACAAGACATTGTGTCCTCCACCTTGTGTTTTGAACTTGTGATACGGTTGGATTTTTTAATTCTTTTGAAAAATAAAACAAAATTTGGACAGTATTCCTGTTCTTCTATGTAATTAATCGTTTAAAATAAAAATGTTTTCAAAGTTACTTATTATTTGACAGCATTCAAAAGTCTCGATAATGAGTAAACGTGTATCATTTAGTACGCTATATTTTACATATCTAACCCTTCGGACATGTGCGGAGGTCTATAAATAAGGCTAGTTTAGGCAATCGTCTCATTTGCCGACAAACAAGGCTTGTAGAATTCGTTTATAGGTTTACGACAGCTCGTTAGCTGCAGCGATAAGACGCCCCTAAATAGATAATTAGTATTGTTTCCTTTTATCAGTTGCTATTGTGTAATATTTTTTACTGTCAGTTTTATTGATTTGAACGGAATTGTGACGCCCCAAAGATCGTCATCTCGAAGTTAACACTTCGAAGCTGCTTCACAGCTGAAGAATGAGCAACATAAATAAACCGTCGAATACTAATTGCCAATAAACAAACTCGATATGCGTGTTTAATATTTTGTATCATTTAACTCTTCGAGTGCAGTGAGCAAACCGCGAAGAAAACCTGAATTCGATTTGTGCGCTAATTTTTTGTCATTACGTTGTACTAGAAATATTATGGTGTCAACGAGAAAACGTTTTGTAATACTATGTGCTTGTGCATCTACTAATGCTTGACGCTTATTTTCCACCTATTGCGGGAATCTTGGTCAATTACCAAAAAAACTTGGTCTTGGTCAATTACGTCAAATGAGATCACGAGATCATGTGATTTATGTGAGAAAAGTGCCAAGAGAAGCGATATTGTCATGTTAAAAAAATACTTTTTCTAGTAAAATCCAGTGTATCAAGAGTATATAAATTATACTGAAACTTTCACCTATTTAGTATACAATGAAATACATGTTAAAAAGAATGTAATTATTCCACTGAATTTAGTCTCAAGACAGGAAATAAAACGATCAGAATTTCCCAATTACGAATAAAGAAAATACCTCAGAGCATCAGCTGCATCGAATCGCAACGAGTCTGTTAATCTGATACCATAAGCAGAAATATTGATGAAAACAAAATTTCTCGTTAAACGTTTCGAGGAGTACCGTTCGGCGCGTGGCAGTCGTGCGCCCGCCCCGGCTCGTTTAAAGCCATACCTTAATTACGGCAAGGCGTTATCGAGTAAGAATGTGCACACGCGACATTGGTATTAATTTTAATGAAAGAAGTGTGCGCTTGGGCAGCACCTGCCCGAGTCGACGAGTCGTTGGCTTACTGAAAACTACACGACAGGATATGCGTGGAGTTGGTGTTGATCATTTCTTTTTTGGATTTGTTTTACTTATTTGTATGTTAATAAACTGAGTAAACCCTTTAGCAATATGTATTATTTGAGGAAATTTTTAACTTCAAATGTTTATTTGTGTTAAAAATACAAATGTTTAATTCTGCTTCTAGAGTTTGACATCACGTTTAACGTTTAACTAATGTGGAAATTTTAATAACGAATAATTATATCTGATTTTTATTCTACACACATTATGGTATACCAATTCAATTATTTTGCGAGTAACTATAAAAATCCTGTTAATTTTAAAAATATAAACAAAGACAAAGTCGACTCTACGGACGTCCTTTCCGTAATTATATCAGAAAAATATAAGGCCGTCTTCGACCGAAGTATGCTCTTTTTATAAGTTGAATTACGGTTGATTTTTCTTCAAAAAACATGTTTACAGGTGAGTAGATGTTAAGATATAATTAATGTTGTCATAAAAATCGTAGATTTACATGAGGGTGCAATAAATTTTCATTTGTTTTCACCGATATTTGTGAAACAAATATAAAAAAAACGGTGTTCAACATTTTAATCATTTAAATTATTACACATGATTATGGACATACTTTTGAATGTATGACGTATGGAACATCAGACAACAAAATATGAAATTTAATTTTTTCCATGATCATCGAACCTGAAATGTGTATGGATGACAAATCACATAAACAAAGTGTGTAGCTGTAGGTATATGATTTAATTTCCGAATAAGGGATGTAATATATTGCTTTTTATTTAATTTTGTTGATAATTATTCTTGTAATGGTAAAAAGGCAGCTGTATCTATCAGTTTCAAAGATTTAATAGGTATGCCATTAGAAATAAGAATATTTTCAGTTTTCTTGTTTGACAAGTTAGACTGAAATAGCTTAGTTGATTACGCATACAGATAGTTAAATGTACAAATCACTAGATTATGAGTAAATAATGAATCGTGTAAATTGTCGTTGCGCAGGTGCGATAGTACATCTGCGCTTGCGCCTATGCTCCCCCACCTCTAGACCTCTATTATAACTTCTAAGAAATTCGATAAATCAATCATTTTGATATAATTTAATTATTGCACATAATACGCTCTTCGATATAACAAACAAAATTACTTGCTTAGGTCGCGAAAACGTAATAAAAGTCTAAGTAATTGATATTCGTGTGTATCATGCACGAGTATTTCCATAAATTATGTTCCAAAGATAGAACTTTGCTGTCATACGGTTATGAGGTTGATATAAAGCGTTCTTTATCGCCGACGCAAAATGTTATAGTTAATTCGTCTGTCGTATTACCTTACGCTTATCAATCTAGAATTATTATGATCTATTGTTGGCCTTTGTTAGAGTTTACTTCTATAATGTAAGGCAAGCTCTGCGACTGTACATGTAGAAAACTTGAGTAGTCTACTACAGTTAATCGTGGCCCTATGACACCTGAATACACCTACACAAAATGGCTTAACATTTTTGGTTAATGACAATAATTTGGAAGTATCGTCAATTCAAAACATCCCAATCTCCGCGTGCCTCATTTGAAACACGCGCCTCGCAAGTTCTTAAGTGTATGCGACAGGTTAATTTCAAGAATAAATTGAAGCTCGACGCGATCGATCGCTTTTATGGGTCGACGGCGTGTTTATGCGAGAGGGAACCATAATAGAGGCTTAGTGAGTCCTGGATGGGGACACAGCTGCCCATTGGGCGGGGACAACGGTTCCCAGCGAGGGCTTTTGAATTTTTAGTACTTACTTTTCTGCATAATGTGTAACTTACTTATAATGTAATGCCTGCATACGTAATTTTTGAAATTCTGCCACTTTGAGTTATTTTTTAACTCCCCCTGACTGCGATAGACTCGGTGAGATACATAATTCAAACGTTCAGTAGTTAATAAATGATTTAATAGTATTGTGGCCATAATTTATTATTATCCGACGTTAAGTGACAGAAATAAGTAAGGCTTTACGGGTTTCAGGTTTATTAAATTTATTATTATTGCAACAATATGTCGACGAACAAATCAAGTAATTCCATTGAAAAATAAGTAAAGCACCTATTAGCTTGTTGCTGCTAGTTAACGGAGTAATGCATTTATGTATCGGTTGGAGAATAGAAACAAATTATAATTAATAAGGACTAAAATGTGTGTTAATTTACCTGAGGTCATTAATCACGCTATTTATAAAAAGATAGGTAATAAATGGCAAGTCTGAATAGCCCGAGCTTTTAATAATTGCTTAAAGCTAACTACTAGTTAGTAGCTAGCTTTGAGATTTTGCAAAAAACTTATTAAAACCTTATCAGCAGATCATGTAAATATTGCTCTACTCAGCATTCTTGATGTTGCGACTAATGTAAGACCCACCAAGAAAAAACGATGACCATAAATATTTTAAAAGTACTACAGAGACTACGATTACCGTAAAACTTAGCGGCAGATCCAATCCAGATAACATGACAAAAGTTTCAACATGTACACTAACAAACGTATCGAGACACTTCCAAAAATTTATCACTCCTCAATTTTGAACTGTACGTCTCCAGGAATAAAGGTGCAAGTGTTATCAATGAATATTTTCGTAAGTGCTCTGTGACGTTGGTCATAAGTAAAGAAGTAGGTTCGATACCGATCTCGACTCACGCTGTTAAACGTACACACATGAACATGCCTGTAACTACTGCTTTTATTAAATGTTTTTCTTTTGTTCAAATTGCCATTATTGGCTTTTGTTTTAATTTATGATTGGAGGACGACATCGGGAACATTTTTTCCCGTTCTGAATGAGCATATAAGATCTTGTTGAATTGTATTTTAAGTAATTATGATCTTAATTAACATAGGATACACTTCGTTACCGAGCAGGTTTCCACTCTTTACATGGAAATAAAAACATAACTCCTATAACGTGACATGTATAGTTATTCCATAATTTCATACATAATTCACGGTTTATTAAAATATTATAATTTTATCAAATTATCCTATTATGTTAATAGAGTATGTAGAACTATAAATAATCTTCAAGACTCATAAATTTCTTTGTAGACGGTTTGAATAAAGTCGCTGTAAGATCGAAGTGGTCATCTTCTTTCGGGCCCATCAAGTCTTCTTGATCTGAAATATTAGCTGATTTTGTTATTGAAACATTACAAAAATCATTTTGTATTTATTATTTTTGTTCGAATATTTTACTTAAATAAATGTAGAGAATTAAAACGCTACAAAACTTCAAATTTGCTATTCTATACATATGTTGAACATATTAAAACGTAAGTGAGCTATAAAGTACATAAAACATTGTTTAATACGAGCAAATCTCCCTACATCCGACATATATGCGCGCACGCACGGTAGCGGGCGTCTGGCGCAGCCTACCGGTGAATTTTAAACTTTCATTAGTAACCCACAAATGTAATCGTTTACATAAAATCGCAGGTGTAATCCAAGGCTTTTTTGTTTATATCAATCAACCGATACATATTTTATATGGAGCGTGAATTAAATTTTTATTGGGGGTTTATTATAGATTTTTGTGTTGATGTATTTTTAAATTCGAGACCTATTTTGATGTTTGACCGTTTTCAAATTGTTTGAATTTCAATAAACATTTTTATAAACCACTAACAATATTATTATAATAGTAAGTTTAAGTAGATATTGATGTCTAATAATGTTTTAAATTTTATGTCAATTGTTTATTGAAATAAAACTTTTTTTCATTTCATTTCATATTTTTGATAGGAATTATTTTATAATTTATTGCTCGTTTGCTACTGACCAAAATAACTGACTGTAAAAACTTGACTCTATAATATTATTTTCTCCGTTATTCAACATAATTATCAGTATCACACAAGAACCCACATTTAATTATACCAACAATAAGTTTGATAAATAAATAAAACCATAAAGCACACTCAAGCAAGCTTTATCTAGATTCGACTTATAAAATTAAATGGCTCAATCCCAGCTCGGGGCTAAAACAAACACTGGATTATCTTTACGGTAACGCCAAACCCGGAGCAATTGAAAGGCAAGGGTCCGGTGCTAAAGTATTAACAGTTTTGCGGTTCATTTGAATTTTAGTATCAGGAGGAATTCGGAATGAATCGTTCGTATAATGTATTTAGAAATCATATTTTTTTTTGGCCCCATAAAATATTTATGGCCAGTTAAATTTCATTTTTGAAGAAGCCTGAAAGTAAACGAAACTTGTTTTCATTTGAAAGTATTCCCGAAAGTGAATCGCGATTTTGTTTTAATTAAAAACGCTATTCTCAAAAACTTTACTGAATCTCGTTAATTAAAAAACGCCGCCGCAACAATGAGCACACGCGAGCGGTCAAACGCTTAAGGACTTGATACATCTCTCCGCACATCGAAATATAAATCAGGGCAATATAGACGAGGCCTGCCCCTCGTGAGCTTTGAACAACGGATACGATCACTTGCGAACAAAAACAATTAGCCGCTCACTTGCACTTACCATTACGTAGATCGAAGATAACGTTACCGAGCCAAGTGTAAATAGAATCAACAATAAAATCTGTTATAGCGGTCACTATCTGATAAATAAATAAGACGTAAAAAGGCTCCATTCCAATGCTGTTTATATGGCCTGTGTCAATTCATAGGTAGTTTTTAAAAGGTGGAATTAAGAGATTGTTTTTAAGTCGCGATCTCACTTTAGTCCTTTTATAAAACTTTATAATAAATGCTACTGGATAAATATAAACCATACTTTTACGAGTAGTTAGTACGCTATTATAAAATTCTCTTGGACTGTAAAATTTAATTACGGTAAGTCTCAACCAGGCTGAATGACAACGGGTATTGCCTAACCATTTTAAGAAATACCTTTTTCCAGTTGATTCCAGTAGGAGTAGATTGGTAATGCAACGGAAAATCGTGACAAGTTATTACCGCGCCAGTCCTGTTTTAGATTTTGAAGAGTCGTTAAATTTCTACTATGTTAAAATATCCCTAAGTAACGTATCTCTAATTAGTTCACATCATATATAAACTAAAGCCATACTGCCCAGAGGCTAACTCAAATGATAACTATAAAACAAACGTGGTATCACCGTGGGATTGAATTGCGAATTTTGATATCTCAATCTGTGTCGGGTCAGAGACGCCGCGGTCACGACGGCCTTCGGTGGTCACGACCTGAATATCGACTGTGAGCTTATTAATTATTATCTGACCAGCGAATTAACTACACTAAAGGATGTTAAGATCCGCTATTCATAGTCGGGCGCCAGTAGGAATCAACAATTTATTATTTTAAGATACCATCATAAATCCGCCATCCTATCCTTTTCCCAAACTAGATTGAGGTCGGCTTTCAGTCCAACGCTGAGTCGCAGAAAAGGTCATTAAGTTTTAAAGGAGACTTTAACGATAGAAATTGTATGGTTAATGCCTCCATTAAAATTTAATTATCTTTCTGCAACCGACCGTAAGTTGCGGCTGAATAACAATATTTTACATTATGCGACTGCCATCTGACCTCCACAAACCAATTATTTATTGTTGGGTAATTCCGATATTCGAATGTTAGACCAAATTGTCAGACTTTCGGGCTCCTGACTTTCCGTAACGACTGTCAAAGATATTTCTATGACAATCGGGATCGGCTGCTTAAGCGTGCTCTCCGAGACACAGAGAGGTCTCGATGTGTAAAAAACGGTCACCCATCCTATACTGCCGCTTATATAAATTAAATTGTAATGAGCAGTAAAATAAAAGTAGGCAATACTCAACAGCTATTTACTATTTTTAGACAAAATTGAATTGGCAACGTGGGTAGGTGTAGCTAAAATCACAATTTTACGCTGTAAATAAATATAACGAGCGAAATAAATCAAAATAATAATAATATAATGTGGTCTCTAAGTTGTGAAAACTAAAGCTGATAATTATGATTAAGGCTGAAGTTAGTGAAAATAATAATAATGTTAATAAACTTATACAATACATCGACTTAAGAAACCAAGTTTACTATCTACAACTTTCAACACTATGAATACAGCCACTCACATGAGCAGGGCGAAAGGTCCCAACCAATGGGCCGCCGAAATTAAATACAGGACACACTCGCTTAAGGCTCGGATGCCATAAATTATAGCTTAAGTGATTCCTGACTTGAAGAGTTCTGCAGATAAAGGTCAGATTAAACACCTCAAAGATCTGATAGGACACATCAGTACCTTTCTATGGTATTATTTTTTTTTATTTTAACGACGTAGAAAGCATGAAAATTTTCAAAAAGGCTTCTGTAAGTTACTGTATGTATGCAGCTAATGCAGCAAACTAATAAACCCATGGTACTTGAGAATACATTTTTTTTTTTTTTGTGATTGAATTTTTTCATTCGTTTTACTTTCTAACTCCATGCAATCTGCGTATCGAACTTGCCCTTGGAAGGTGTTGGAGTAATTAGAAGAGGAAAGAAGGACATCACAGAAGGTAGGTACACCGCAAATACTAAATTTAAAACGTTTAATAAGTAAGTAAAGGAAAAAGGAACCTTATTTCCATTTCCTACCACATGGTGTCAGACAGGAAACAAGTTTACAGCACAAGAACATGGGTCCGAACCTAATTCAGACAATATACATAAATCAAACCAATAGAAAAATCAACGTAACTCTTATTTTCTGGCTCACAGCGTCTAAAATAAAAATAAATTTGCATCTGTGTCGGTATTTACGTGTTGTTTCAAAGCTTAGCCGTGTGACCGAATTATTTTTTTATTAGTATCAAATATGCAACGTCTCCGGCGCGGGCGCCACATAGATCGCAGGAAAAAACAAATAAAAAGAGGTTAGAACTAATAAGTGTGTAATTACGTTAGTCTCGGAGGGTGGCTCGCGGCCGGCGGTCCACCCTTACCTGGAAGGGTGCATCCATCATTACTACTGCGGTATTAATCAAAGCCGTGGGATTAATTAAAGTTTTCACGTGTACGTAAATTAATAAAGTAGATCGGTACTACTATTGGCTGTGTTCCAACCAAATAGGTCCCTTCCAAAATGCTTTCTAAGGTCGACCGTACACGGACTGCTTGAGCAGTCTAATTCAACCGCTTGAAGCTGCCATTGATAACTGCTGCAGCAGTCGGAATCAACTGCTCGACAATCACAATTCCAAATCAAACAAGAAGCGAGCGGGCGGTCATCTACATCATGATTAAAGGTAGGTATACCGCTTCCTAGATTAATAACTAGATTTGTGAATAATTTATTGACTGTGGTTTTAACCTTTCTCCCTTACCTTGCCCCTTCTGCATAAATATACCAGGATGAATATTGCTAGCAATATTCATTCCGGTATTACAATTACCCATATTGATACTTTGATTACACCTATACAGATTATGGGAAACCCCATTATTACAATACGATGGGGTGGTTACTCACAGCAGTGATTCATCATTCACCCTTATAGATGGTATGTCGATAAATGGCTTTTATGGGTCAGATGTTCTTGAACGCAATATGTTGCATTTGTTTGGTAGGGACTATTTAACCTCCCTTCAATCCAGTTTACCATACATTTTGCCATTAATTTAATAATCATCTTATTGGCTCGTCTATGCATAGTTGCAACCCAAGCAGCAAAAACTAGTACTATAAAAAACCATACAACGTTTTGTAAAAAACTGTTCTTGGTCCTATAAAACCCCAAAGAACGTATCTTTTATTCGGAAGTGGCGCATTTACATCTCTGTTCAGTGACAAAATAATTTTAATGCAGTGTTCCTAATAACGAAACAGTCCAATAAAATCTATGTAATAGTGATGCAGGTCTCAAAATAATGATGTACTGGCTACTGTGGGACCTTTTATAGTACTTTTTCGTACTATACAAGAGTTTAGTTTCCTTTACCTCACGTTTTTCATTCACCATTCATTATTTTACATTCGTGACAGTGCAGAGTGCAAAAAAATATTTAAATAATTTTACAAAAGGATACAAGCAATCTGAGGTGAGTAAGATTTTATTTTGTTATAATAATATTAGTCTATTACGGTGGAAATGATGTGCGACTGCAGGTTTGCCATGAATTTAAAGTGCCCCCCTCGAATTGTTGAGTTTTTACTTAAATATTTATCATATAAAGTGATTTCGATATTCTAAGAGCCATTATAGTACTTGCTGTGATAATGTTTTCACTGTCAGTCATCGTGGATTCAACCTAAAATTGGGGTTCTGTGTGAGCATGAATATTGTTATAAAAGTAAGCCAAGAATCCTTTTTGGGACTTAGCTGTCATTTAATAGAAACATTTATCTACATGTATGTGCCAATTTTGCGTCATTATAGTGATAGATACCCATTTATAATACCAACAAGCGCATTGCTAGGCACCAAAAAAGTTGTTATTCAATAATTCTGCTCTATTATAGTGTCTGTGTGATATGCTTATCGATAAAATTATAATATGCATTTAAAAACTATTATAATACACATACGTCCTATTAGCGTGCCCTGAAATTAGACTACATCACAAAAACACTCTATTGTAAAGTCTTTGTGACTACTAACGCACACGTACTATAGCAGCGATCTAAATATTCACAATATCACAATATCGCCCTGTAGTTGAGTGTTCTTCACTGCTATAACGAAACTACTATTGCAGTTCGTTTGGAACCATTATTACGTTAATCAGATAAATAAAGGCACCTGTTAACAATTTTATAGAGCAATATTATTATGTACTAGTTATATTAATACTTGCTATAGTACTTGACTATAACGGTTGTATAAAATGGCGTAGTAAACGTTTACATTCTTTGTTTATAGGTATTTTTAGCTCTCTAAGCATTTAGAGCAATAATGTACTGTCGAACGCTTTTATACAACACTGTGGCACCGGTAAAACCTTAATAAATCGTTTATAGAGCTTTTTAGAGTTATGAGCTGAAATAATAGGACTGAATTGCTGGTTGGGAATGAACCTTCATTCATACTTGACGAACCTATTCATCACGCACGCAAAGCTCACCATTATTCTTCTCGAATTAATATAAAATTAGGAGTAAAGTAAGAGTTTTCTTTTTATAAAACCAATTTTCTAAGAATATCACCTATCTAGTTAGACATGGGAAGTAAAACATTATCTAAATAAAAAAAAACATCCAAATCGTTAGAACCATTTCCGAGAAACCAAGGATTGCTCGTTTAAAGTAAAAATTTGATTATATTTGCGCGCAGATCATCTGCAGTTATTCCCTCGATCCATCTCACTATCTTATTGATAGTGGCTGTAGAACACGATCTGTACGTGGTAATCGCTTTAAAGTTACGCAACCAACCTCTGTTTATGGCCGTAATAATGATCGTTAAATCCTATCCGTTACTACCGTACAATCCAGTCTTTACCATAATAATCAGACTAGTAGCTTGCTCTCCTCAATAACGTCAAAGAGTGGGGACGGTGGGAAAGTATTACGTCACATAAAATTCTATTGTCTCATCACTTTCTATTCCAAATAGAACGAACCCCTATGTAACTAGGTATAGGTATAGGTGCCGCAAACACTTTTACAAAACTTCGCCAGTGTTATCTGTATTTGTGTAGTGGTGATCACTTCACTGTATTTGATGCTCTGTATACACTGGTATAGTGTAAACAAGGAAGTGGTTAACAGTAGGCGATCGTGTGCCACTATTCGTCGTGCAGGGGTTGATAACAATGAGGAGCATTGAGATCAGTTCATTGGCAACACCTTCGCGTGCCGTCCACCCACGCAACTCAGATAACAAGTTGAATACATCTGCCCGTTTGATAAAATAATACCATGTAACAGGCAGGTAACGTTAGCATGCAAATGCTACTGGATTTGAGGAATATTTTTGTTTTAAATTATAGAATTGCATCTTAAATGAAAATTACTAGGTCAAACGATTTACAAGACATCTTTAATGATTACAAAATGGCCATTAAAGCTAAGGAACTTAAGCCTTTTTAATGCCGCCTTATGGTCGTAAAACGTCTTTTTAACCGCTTACGTGTGTGATTATAAATAATCTTTATGACAATATAATAAAAACGCACTATTGTGCCACACACAGAGTACAATAAATTATATTATTCCTCTGTTGAATGCAGAACGCTATAGTTAGTTCTAAATATACAAGTTACAGGATCATATTCGTCAGATGATCATATTTTATAAGTTCAAGTGATCTTTAAGTTTTATTGTACCACTTAAAAGGAGAAAATCTCTTAAGTTGTTTGTTTAAAGTAACCTCGTAAGTGGCATGGCGATTCAAAGGGTTCCGGTGTCATTACAGCCATTAGGCTCACTCACCACACCGACAATTACTTGGGAAGGTTTTCAATTTACTTTATTATTTATTTATTTATGCGTTATCATGAAATGATGAGCGATGGTATTGGGAGGAGAACAGTAAAATGAGTGGAGATGACACTGATGTGCGATGAAAAAATCTTGGCAAATAAATTTGTCTGTCGCCTACTTATGGACGTACCAAATTATGATTCGGTATTATGTAACTAGGTATGTATTTCATAATTTTCTTAGAATTTCTACAAATTAGTGAATAAAATATATACTTATGTAGTTAATCAAATGAAATTATAAATATGTCTGAATTATAATAAGAAAATGATCAAGTACCTAACCTAACTAAGAAAAGTTTAACGTTAAAATGTGTCAAAACTCCCTCATGAAATATTAAAAAATATTTTCTGTAATAGCTATTTTGTTTATTAAATACCTAAAGCAGAAGTTCAGAAGAAGCAGAAGCCTGAAACTAAAACTTTCAGAATTAATAAATATTTCATCTGCTTCAAAGTTGTTAAATCTATTGACCGATCTAAGTATTTCTGTGTGCAATTTGTAACAGATAATATTAGAGCCTATCTGCGTACTATGATTAAAAGCATTATGTTTATAGTCCCGAATTGCTCCAGCATTAAATGGATCTAATGGGAAGCGTTTATCTTAATTCTAGTCTCCCACGAAACGTTTGACGCACCTTAATGCCACATAGACGACTGTTTATAACTAGTGATGAAACGATTATTACAAAAAGTTTATATTTTTATTCTTCTTCGTGTGATAATCACATTGGAAGCGTGTGTTGTAATATTATTATCCTTCTGGAACAGTCGGATAAATACCTAGCTGTCGAGTTCATTTTTGACAATTTTGGCATGGTTTCAATAATATGTATTTTTTTTAAGTTAACTCCAGTGAAACTAGTAATACTTTAAAATCAGATTAATACTAAACTTCTCAATGTGCCATGTCAAATTTTGTAGCAGACACATAATTATTAAAAAAAATGTTTAATCGTTAAATAATCCCAGCAATAATTGCACGATTATGATTAACTAGCTTCCGTCCGCGGCTTCGCCCGAGTTTTTCGGGATAAAAGGTAGCCAATGTGTTATTCTAGACTATAATCTATGTGTGTGTTAAATTTCATCCAAATCCGTCCAGCCGTTTCAGCGTGAAGAAGTAGCAAACATACACACACGCACAAACTTTCGCATTTATAATATTAGTAGGATTGCTAAATACCGATATCGACGATTACCTACGATTAATCGCTAAATCATCAATAATTATGATCAATCGTAATCGTTTTGTCACTATACAAAAAAGGTGTTGCACAACCTACAAAAACCTGGTTCTATAATTACAACAATTTTGTATCCAAACTATGTTTCTTTTTTAGAAAACCCTTTAAATGAGCTGGGGTCAAACTTCGCATATTTTCGACCTGCAAAAAGTAACATTAGGGTTATGGATCCCGAAAAAAGAAAATGCTATCCAAAACAAACAAAACATAATAAATAGCCTCCGCGTTTTCATATTCATTCTAAATTAAATTTAGGCGTGATTAACTCACTCGAGGCGTTTTCTCTGTTCATCAATCAAAGCGTGGTCACGAAGAGTGGAAGCAACATTTACTTCCTAAGACTTATCTCTTTCGCGCTCTAAATAATGTCTATAGATTAGAGAGGGACGAAGTATACTTGATTAGACAGTACGCAATTATGATTTTCAGAGTTCACACGGGTGCCTCGGGTGCGGTCAGCCGGCTGACTTCAGAAGCCTCCGGTAATCAATTTTGTACACAAACGGCGGTTATTAATTGATTTTTTTCTCTCTAATGACTAAAAATAACATCTGCCAAATCAACAGGACCGGTCGTTAACGAACGTGCCAAAATTTTATTTTCTCCTGTCTTCAATCTCACAGATAACTTGTAATGTACACGTGTCTCAGAAATTTAGGGACCGACTGATTTGCTGGAGGCGTGATGATAGAAACTTACTGTTACTAAAATCGCAAGTGATTCGTTGACAAACATTAATTGAAATACTTATAAATAACTAAAAATCATTTATATTTTTCAGAATTTTTGCATGCGAATGCGACGCTACTTTCTTTGTTTTTATTCTGTTCATTAAAAATAATTATATTAAACAATAAAATAAAAAGCAGCTACTTTTTATTTTATTTTATGTTTTCTATTTTTTTGTTTTTGTAATATACTACGTTTAGTTTTTTTATTGTTGTCATGTCGTCGAGTAAGCAATGAATAATTTTTCTTTGTTTTCTTTCTTTCATTTTCACATAGTTCCATATAATATTCATTTTACTATGTCCTCGGGACAATTAGATCTACACACAGGTACGTATTGAGTGTTAGACGTGTGGTGTGCCGAGTAAAAAAGGGGCTACAAATTTGCATGATCAGATTACAATAGTTGTGAGCATCGCAGTGGGATAGAGCTCCGGTTCGTACGAGTGCCGCTATAAATTTTATCACACATTCCGAAACCGCGTGCAGTCTTATTTATGAGCCGATACTCACATTTGATAAATATTCGCCCTGGGTGTTTAACTAAACCAAATTAGATTAATCTATAGAAATTTCTATTATGATTTAATGGTTGCTTTTATTTAATGTAATTTCCGTTAACAAATATCTCCAATTAATCAGATATGATTTAAGGCTATTTTGTAAAATACAAAAACGTAGGTAAGTATTATTATTTGAAAAAAATACTTACATTATTTTTAGTTAAATTTAAGTATTATTGTGTGTTACCATTTAGGAATGGTAATGCAAATTGAATCTTCGATAAACCTTTGAACATTTCGCCGATGTTTTACATAAAAGTTTGGCAACGTCACAGGTATAGAGAGCTATCGTATAAATTCGATGCATTCCGCTAAATCTACATATCGGTCGAGTGATTGAACTAAACAATTGAGATTACAATTGGATATGCAAAGCGATTGGATATTATTCGATGTTACATACGATACTTACTGTGTTTCGTCAGGGATGTATTTCCTTAAATCAAACCGCTTTGGACCCGAGACGATCCCGTTTTGCATCCGTTCGTACATCAAGATTGCTATCAAAGATTTACAAGAGCCGTCCTCGATGGGAGAATGTTCCTTTTCCAATTGATACAGGCGAATTATTTATTTATTTCAACTGTGTAAAGGCGAGTTTTGCTAGTCGATGTTTTATTGAACGATTTGTACTCTCCACTAGGAGTATTGTGAATTTATTTAGTTGTACTAAAGTTTTGAGATGTTTTAGTTGAGATCTATTAACTACGAATGGTGGCCGACAAATGCAAATTGATGAATGGGAACAACGTTTAATGCTATTTGTTAATCAATAGAGAAACATAACCTGGACCGATTTAACCTGTCGTCATTTGCTCTACCAGCGTATGCATCGTTCCAACTTTATAAATTCGTTTCGTAAAACTCAGATTAATAACATGAGGTAGGATTTTGACTGACATGGTCTAAAATAATATATTTATTCAAATCTCCAATCTCATCCCAGAAAATTAGTTAAGTAAACAAAACACTAATGTGTTTCAATTCCCATATATCCACATAAATTATGAGGCGCAGGCGCAGCGCGGTGGTATCAAAGCCCGTTAAACAAATAACACGTCTGGGCTGATTTAGTGTTTGGTCGCGACCCTTTGACCGAGACTGTCCACACCTATGGGTGGGCATCCCGCTAGCTCCGAGACTAGCTGACTTTAGGTCGTAAGCCGGTGATTTACGATATAAAGTCGTAAACGTCTGTTTAAGTATATTTTTATAGTTTATCTATGTGTAAAACTATGTGTACGTTTTGTTCGGCTGTTTTACAAATGTAATTTTGAGTGTCGAATTTTTATGATTGCTAAATCCACGTGGTGAACACAGTAGCACATTGATTTTAGTTATCATAAAGAAAATACCTATCAAACCTTCTTCTCACGAGATAGCACGAATTATACGAAACATCTCCTGCCGTAGTTAATAAAATATGCAGTCGGCAAGGTTGGCAGTAGGGGTAACTACCTACCTAATGGCTCTCCCACACTAAGTCGACAGGTTGTTTTAGCTTGCCCGGTAAAGGCGGCAACCGATCCAGTGTAAGTACCTAGTCGTTTGACAACAATTCGTAGCCTCGGTCGACAAGACACGCAGTAGGTACCTAATAAAGGCGGCAGACGACTTGTTGTAAACAGTGCTTGGACTGCGTTACCTTCGTCGATCGACCGTCGCTGCCGAAGTCGGCAGTCAACATAGTGTAAGACAGTTGTTACTCGTGGAGGCTCCTTTAAAGCCTCAATTATATACCATGAAATCCTAATAAAATGATTGATTTCAAACGCAAACACAATGGCAATTTTAATCCTAAGATATAGGTAACTAATCAATTAACAAGATTCAATTGTCGTTCCAAATCGATTTCTTATTAAAAAAATAAAGTTCCGCGAGGGAAAGTAAGAAATTCAAAGGATTTTATGTAAGCGTGAAATAACTACACTCGAGGATCTTAGCTTACCGATTCACCCTTTTGTAGTGCACAAAGACATATCCGGGTTGCGAATACAACTCAATCGATTCGCACAGGAAGTTGCAACGCTTCATTACCCCTGCATTATGTTTTACTAAAATTGAATATGAGCCCTTTTACTCGTGCCGACAGTTTGCATTTCATTTTGATAATGGAAAAGATAAATTTTGCATTATGGCATAGTGTACTATTTTTTCATGTTGGAATGGATAAGTGCTAAGGCTGTTGGAGAAATGGGAATTTCAATACAATGTTTAAGTAAAAAATTAGCTGTTAATGTTAGATTTTTATCAAAGATGTAGGCTGGATAGTAGGTAGGTAGATAAACTTATAAATTATGCTTTCTATCTTAGATCCAATTTAATTTACCTAGTTCATAAACCCAAATTAAATTCTATGACAATCATTCCAGTACCCAAACGAACTTAAAAAACTCCGAATGCTACATAAGAATTAGCGCACACTGACACATTAAAACGCGTCACATAAAATACCAACGTTCCACAATAAAACTAATCACGTACATTTTTCAGCACAGGACGTTTCAATCGCAACATGTTATCGTTAATTAAAATGCGGAGGCAACATCGTTCATCTAGTTCTGTCTCTCTGTCCGTTATACTTTTTGTTCGACGCTGACTAAATTATGTCTTTATAGTGATGGTGTAGTGTTATCAACGACCACCATCTTGTGATCGAGGCCTGCCACAGTAATTTGTACCTGCCCTGTGTTACCGATGCGTCGATCTTGGTCGATCTCCAATGCTTTGATCATGTTGCGTTTTACATGGATACACATACACATGGTGGTGTATTTTGTAGAACATTTTAAAAAGTTATATTGCAGCTGTAGAATTATATTCTTAGTAGTCTTTGAAGAATGAACTATCTAATTTATGAATAGTCTATTAGGAACAAATTCATCAGTAGCGTCGTAGGTTGTTGCTACGAATTTATTAGTCGTCGTAGCAAGAGTGTGCTACGAAAACAATAAGTTAAACTTAGCTCAAGCATGACTTAACAGTTAATTGTTGGCTCTTTTTCATAAAATTGCTATTCAACCATTATACCTGTGTGTCACGTGACGTTTAAATAAGAAACTATGCGGATTAAAAATTATTGTGCTTCTTGAGGGGTCGATATTTTTTCATGTTGTTGATTTTATTTGTAGATGTCCGGAAGCGGTGTTCATTCTGGTCTCCTGTGATTAATGTGCAGGCTCTTGCTTACTCTGATTAAGATTTTAAGGGTGGTATTACAAATAGGGCACGCATAGTAGACGTATCAATATAAATTAGAGATTTCCATGTTCTTTTTTCAAACCTGTTTTTTTATTATTTTTTGTTATCACTATTTTTGTGTTCTTTTTTAAAATATGTTTTAATTAAAAGTGCTTTAGAATCTTACATTTCACAAAATATTTTTACGAATGATTTTGTGTTGGCAATGCGTTGTGTATTGTTTCATAAATATAGGATAAACTAAAACCTGTGTGAAATAAAAATGTTAGCTTCATACATACAAAATAATAGGTTCTGTTATATGTTGTTCAAACACTATCGGGTTACAGGCGCCAGTGGGCAAACTGCAATATTTGCTTAGGTCAGTTTTTTTCAAACTTTTATTCCCTCACAGAATCTGCGCTGTAGCACGCACTATTGTTTACATTATTTTCTATACAGAGCTTTGTCTGCATACGTTTGCAGGTAATTTTATTTTTAACATTCTGACTTTTCGAATTGTTTTTTTTAATTAATTACATCGAATATTTATTAACTAGTAATTAATTATGGTTACTATTTTTTGCCCGCAAGCTTCATCTGCACGAATAATCTATTTTTTAAATATAAAGAAAAGAATAAAGGGAACCACTGTACAAAATTTTAGGTTTCTAGGTCAAAGGATTTGAGCTGGGCGTTGATAACTCCGTCAGTGAGTGAGTCAGGATTATTCTTTTTATAATTTGTATTGATGGTGAATTATTCGAAGTAATTCATTAAGATAATGAATTTGAAAAGTACGTACCTATCTAGGTACTAGAGAAGTAGCGTACCAGATTTTTTGAAATACTGAGGTCTACTTGTAGGTACCGCTATTCAATCAAAACTATAGAAGGATATACTTTTAAAATTGATCCCCTGACAGCACTTCAAAACTAGTACAATAATTAATCAACATTTACGTCCACCATCTATCATTTCTATCACAATAGTACACATTTTGATTTGCACACGTGCTCTACCGTGCAAAATTCAAAGTGTTAGGTTACAGTGCGTAGAGTACCCCTATGAATTGCATCGCAATGCACTCCACCCTTTCATTTTATCGTATTGTGCAAGCGATACGTCATCTGTCGGCGTCCGAGCCTTTGAACGTTTGCCGACGTCGCATACGCACGGTTGCGCTATAACGCGACTTAACGATGCGAAATTTGCTTTTATATTTATTGACTACACGGTTTAGAACTAGATTGTAACTTTACTTCTTATATGTAGAACTTTGTAATGGTATCTACTTATAAGATAAAAGTAGTCATTATATTTACAGGACGTCCTCATAAATATAGGTAGTGGTGTAGTTAAATTGCAGGAATTAACTAAAAATAACTTAGAACGTAAATAATTCTTAACTTCCAGATAGACATGATAAAACTAGTCAATGTAAAAATAGATATACATATTGATTTGAATGTAGCAATAGTTATGAATCAAAAACACAATGTGTTACCAAAAGGAATAGCACATGCCAAAATCTCGAGTACACCTTGTCAAAGTTTCTATAGAAATCATAACAATAATAACATACACAATAACCCTTCCACATCTGCCGTACAAATCGCCGCACGTATTGATCTACATTATAACGGAAGGTATCTAACGCACTATCTAAAACACAAGGTGCTACCGATCGATAAGATGTAGGTTACCGAGGAGCGTGCCAAATAATTCACCTGGACTCATTCAATGGAATATCGCGTTTCTGAATTAATTCTTATGACGCCACCTTGCTGGCTCTGATTGTTCGCAACCAGGATTATATTACATTATCTTTATGAACGTGATCCGTAATTAAGCGCCCACATCTAGAAAGTCTCGACAATGTCTGTCGAACAAAAAATCAAACGCGTTGCCCCGAGCAGATGCAAACGTTCTGCTAACATAACTAAAGGCACCAAATCAATTTCAAAAGTAATTCAATAACATAATGTTGATCGTTGTAAAAATAATGTATTGCTTCCTTCCACCTTGAAGTAGTAGGTAGTGCAGCGATGAGCCTCGGAAGTGCCCGGGGGCTGCGATACAGTTACCTCGAAAAACTGTAACACTTTGATAACCGCTTTTTTGTTTGTCATAACGGCAAAGTGCAGTACCGTTCTCTAATATCAATAAGTGCACAAAAAGTAGCGGTCTATCGTTTTATAGGGATGTTTTGAAAAGAAACGCGGTAAAAAACGCGTAAGGTGTTCATACAAAGTTTCTTTCGTTCCGTTATATCAATAGAGATTAGAGGCACGCGTCTTTGCACCGGCGAGGCTAAGGCCCGGTATATTGTCGGTGGTGTCTTTGATGTGGCTGCAAAAGACGTCCGTTTGGACAATGGTTTAGGGATAATTTAGCGGAGCAAGTATCGATCAGGTGGAAATCCGGTCGATTGTAGCTTTATCTGACCACAAACTTAACGGTTTGCATTTGTAGGTTTTGTGAGTTTGCTTTCATACTAGTAACTGTACAGTATCAAAACTATAGTTTGTTTGAATTGAGTGTTTATTTTTTTTTCCAATATTTAACAATTTTACGGTTCCTGAAAGAAAATTCTAATTTCTGAGTTTATTAAATTTGCACAAGATTAAAATTATTGTTTTACCGTAATTCAAATTAATCATTTTAAATGAATAAAAGGTTACCAAATTACTAAAACAAACAAAGAAACTTGTTATTACTGTTTAAAATACGATACACGAGGGTCACAACTCCCTACCATATAGTTTTAAATAACACTAATTAATAAACAGCTTACTACTAAAATACGATTACTTTAAGTACTTCGAGAATGAGACGCCGAGAATATTACTATGTTATCTAATTACTATGGACGTAGGGACCGGTACGAAAATTGATATCATCCATCAGCACCAAAGCGTCCCGACTCTTGTTGATCCAATTACCATCATCTTATTAATTGAATATGAGATTTCCTAGAGAAGACCAATTAAATGAAGTTGTTTGATCAAAATGTAGACGTTACTTAACGTGTTCCCGATAGAGAAATTATTTTCCGTTAAATAAATGCCGCTTTTTTACTAAAAACTAAATTCATAGAAGGGTTATCACGAATCGTAAAATAATATCGATACTTTAGATTTGTAAAAGAAATTACATTAAATGTGGTATTCTTACTACTAGATCTCGCCTAAGCCGTAGAGGCTGCACTTATAAGTAGTTTGGAATGAGTTCTGTTATCTATTCTCACGTATACCTTCGGCAATCATTCATAGAATTAATTTCGATAACTGTGACGCCTAGCCGTAGATACAGAAGCCGATGCTTTTAGCTTCTATCTCACAGTTTAATTTATACCACGTGAAGGATATTGACAAATGAACTGTCTCCCGATAGTTCCAATCGCTGAAGGTGTTACATTCTGTCAACTAATTCCGATGACGGTTTTTTGGATCAGTTGTTCTTGGACCTGTCATATATTGTTAGATAACAATCTGTTCTCGATCTTGTTTTGCCAATTAAGTTGTCCAAACCTGTAAACAAGAAAAAACTGAAGTTGGTCCCACTATGTAATTAAACCTGTCCTTTGTATATTTAGCTGGGCAAGTTAAATTATGGCGTGGATTACCCATGGTGTGCGTGTTTGTTTACTTTTCCCGTTTGCCTATGCAAAATTTCAAACAACGGCTGAATATCGTAATAATTAATTATGATGCAAGCTTGGAATGAAAAAAAATGAGGACTTTTTGTTTGTAAGAATAGTGTGGTGAGTGGGTTGCCAACTTTTTTTACTAATATAGTATTTTCGAGGACCTGTAAAAATAAAGTAGGTACATGGCGAAAAAAAAGCACCTAAGTTATAAAATATTTTTTTTAAAGAAATATTTTTTTGCCACTTTGGGCCTTTATTTCTTTTTATTTCCGGTTTACGCTACAATATTTTTTTTCACATTTTTTTTTTGTATTTAGTAATTGGACTATAATAGGTATAATGTAGTAGGATACTTATCAAATAGTGGGGTTGGCAACCTTTGTGGTGTGTGGCATTATTTATTTAAGTTTTATTAGCATCCATCATATTTGTATTTTTATACATATGTTACCTACTAGCACTTTGCCCGCGACTTCGTCCGCGTGACATACACGTAGCGCCATCTAGTGTCCTAAAGCATTGTGACCGTCGAAAGTTACTGTTCTTTCTCTCGGGACAGTATTTTTTTTCTCGATAAAAGGTACCCTATGTCCTTTTTTGTACCCTTGCAACGAATATGCAAAATTTCATGATGATCGGCTCAGTCGTTTAGGCGTGAAAAGGTAACAAACAAACAAAGTTACATACTTACATTTATAATATTCGTTAGGATAGTTCGGATTAGGAATACATGTTGGATTGGTAGTATTAAAGTAATTTGATGATACGGTTTATTACCATATTATTTATTTTGCTTTAAACGTATAAAATACTTTT
Organism: Thalpophila matura; assembly: GCA_948465475.1. Lineage (NCBI taxonomy): Eukaryota > Metazoa > Arthropoda > Insecta > Lepidoptera > Noctuidae > Thalpophila > Thalpophila matura. Next base: position 12,652,074 of record OX419183.1, read on the forward strand.
TCTGCCAAGGGTTCTCTGATATTAAATTGCCTGCATATTTCTATTCCGACGAGCATTAGTTCGTCCGCTGCATTCGATACAAAAGAATTACACCAAAGAAAACAAACAAAAACAGGATTTCGTTGTAATCCTCTATTCTTCTCAGCTTAGGCGTCGGTTCGTACGTTCCATATTTGTTTAAAATCACCACTGTGTTCAAAAGATCCGATAAAAATACTCGAATACTTCCGGTTGGCTGCTCTCTGAATAATTGGTACGCCATATATTTCCATCTCCGGGAATTTGTTACGAATTTACGATACGCATTGAACCAAGATATAAATCTCTCTAATGGCACGAGCTTTGGGCGTGAGCTATTGTGATGGCGTATATTGTCACACAAGTAGTGGGTGACACGAATTGCTAAAATTGTGAAGTGTGAAATTTATTAGGGTGATTTGTAATTACTTACAATTACGTCACCAAGTATTGTCATGATTGAAACATTTTGTGACTGTATTTATTGTATTTTGTAAGTGCTTCTGCGTAAAGGTGTTTCTTTTTAATAGGAACAAACTAAAGTGGGATGTAGTTTACTCAAATAAGTCTACTATACCTACTTATAAATTTGTTAAAAATAAACAAAATGCGTTACCCACCTTATTGTTTGACTAATGGCTCTCGAATCTCTATGTATTCAACTAAATACAAAAGCTGTTATTTTGTTTCACTAAATGCAATTTTGAAAAATAATTCCCAAATAATTTTATGGTAGGAAGGGTTGAGTTTGACTTCACTGCCCGGGCAGAATATAAAAAAAAAAACGTGTGGGGTCAGGGGACCCACGTCAGGAACGAAGTTCCAGAAATTTCCGAGAATTATAACTAACTAGCTAACCAAAGGTTTATCCTAAAGAATAGAGTCACGCAAAATTTGCTCAGGTATGAAGCACTGTCACAAAATTATTAAATTACTCCGTCGCGCGTTCATTACATCGTGTTATCTCTGAAACTATTTGTCTGTATAGAATACTTAAAGCTCCAAAAATCATCTCCATTTAATACTTGTGACGATGAAACTACTTATTTGGATAAGGATTCATATTTTATGGATAAATATGTCTAGTTAAACATTGCCTAATTTTATTGTTATTTTTAAATCATAAAAACAGATTTTGTGGTTTAGTTAAGTTGAATATTAGTAACCGGATGCTTTTTATAGACCTATTTAAGTTCAACGTTTTTGTAATATGTACATTGTTTTCACATATATCAAACGACTTGGGCAGTGCACGCGCAAATAGGCCTTTTTCCGGGTAATAAAAACCGTGACAGCTCGGCTAATATACATATATATACCTAACAAATTTATAAATTATATACAAAACCTTCCTCGAAAATGTGTCCTTCCATTGGTGAAAACCGTATGAAAATCTGTTCAGTAGTTTTTGAGGTACCTAATCGACTTAGACCAAAGCCGCGCGTGCTAATTTGTTGAAAAGGTATAAAAGCGAAATGGCAGAAAACGTCATCGCCGTCATCGCTTAATATTCATGTCATTATATATATCATAATATCATTTCACTCGTACGTAACCTGCGTAAAAGAACTTCGTTCCAATATGATTAATTAAATACAAAGCACCTCTTTACATAAACCATTTTTTCTTTTTTTATCATCTAATGAGAAGAGCGTCTGCGTTAATAATCTTTTGCTACAATCGGTTCCCCACAATAGGCGTTAAAATAGAAAACAGTTGCATGTGCAAAAAAATCTATTCATCAATTTTACACTTCTTTATCTTTAATATTTCACCAACAGGAAGATAATCATTAGATTTCGATAAGATATTAGTTAGTCTAGTAAGGATGAAAAAAATAAGTTATTTTACATGTATTCAGAAATGTCTGTGGTGTCTATGTTAAAAGGTTTAAGCAGGAAGGAACTTACAAGTGTTTGTAAGTCTATTCAAAATTTTAAGTGGGTATCAGTACAAATTAATTTTAAAGATTTTTGCACAAATCCAGCAATACGATTGTGGGGTATAAGCTCGCTTTAACAGATAATCGGTTTGAGAAAATCTTAAATCCTTTCTACGGCGCCGTTAAATTAGAATCACCAAAGCTATAACGGTCAAGTTCGAAAGCTCTACGAGAAAAAATGTGCACAAAAACGCACCGTGTTCTATTGACCGTGACGCAACAATTGTTTAGCAGTTTGCCGAGAACCCTTAAGTCCATCTTGTTGACTTCGACGCACAACGAAATTAAACGCGAGAAAAAAATCCATAGGTCCTTAAGTAGATCGAACGAAGGGTTCTATTGTGAATATTGTGTAATGTAGCGAGACGACATGGGGCCAGTGTACCTAAAAAGTTTCACCATGATATTGTGCTATAGCTGAACCTTTTACGCAAACTTTTGACCACGACCGTACGTTGCAGGTAGAACCCTTTTTGCACAATTCAGCATAGCCGATAACAAAACGTAGCGAAGTTGTTGTCGCCACACTTGTCTGCGCCGACGCACTTCAAACACTCCCAATTTCACGTCTGGTTGACCGCTGAATACATGTAACTAATTTTGTGTATCAATACACATCATGGTAGATGATATATTGTTTATTACTCTTTCAGAATAAGTAATTCGGCGTGAAATAGCCGTCGTCAAATGTGCAAGCCTAAAGATGCTACTGCAATATTATGGAGAACATTCGGAAAAAAAAATCAAGGTTTAAACAGGTATATTAATTTCTGATACAATCATCAGAACAAAGTCCTGTTTCAAGATTTCGACATTCCTAATCCCTTTGATGAAGAAATATCAAACGAATTACATATATGAAATATCGAGCAAGTGTTGGCCAATTACGTGCCTTTTATAACGTTTGATCTGAATTATGGTATTAAAGATCGATTGTCCGAAATCAAAGCTGTCTATTTGATATCAGAGCGAGACTAATCGAATCACAATGGTGTTAAAATGATCTATAGAAGTCCGTTGACCAGCTATTTAAAGTTTTAAAATTGTTATATTTTTATTTTTTAAATATCTGAAGATTGATATAGATAGCATTAAAAAAAAACTCGTAACGTAAAACTATTGTTTATCATCTGAATACCTAGTTGGTCCTGTATTCTAACTAATGTAGTGAAATTAAATAGAAGGTATTTTTAGAAAGCTTGCATCACAATGTATTTTATGTAAATAATATGTTAATCGATAGACTCGATCACCTAACTATTCGATTACGACACATTGACTATGATCCTGCAACATCATTGTTTCGTAATTGAAAGTAAATATTTTTAATGCAATCGAGTAGCATTTATTGTTTTAAACAATTCAAAAAGCTAGTCATGATACGACGAACAAAGAAAGCAAGAGTGAACACATTGAGCGGAAGATAAACGATACTTTTATTGTCTATTGATAGATTATGATGCTGTAAATATTGGGCACTTAGAGATGTGTTAGATATGAAACTACTTAGCTACTTAGCATAGGTACTTATCAAAAGTTGTTATTAACATCAGATGTTTATCAATCACAACTTGCGGCCGACGGTACTTCAATTGCGAAAGAAACCAGTTAAAACAAAATAATATCGGTAAACTTTTTACACCAATATCTAAGGGTTGATCAAAACATTATTTTCACACGATCGATCGATTTCGTTTCTGATCATCCAATTTCGGAATATCGGTTGCAGCCACAAATCATTAAAAAAATTGAGTTTGAAATTTTCGGAACGGGCAAAAAGTCGGCTTGCTTTACGTAAGGCGGGGCACACAACGCGTTTTGAAATTATGGCAATTTTGACACCTAACGAGTGCTAAGTTTTCATTGCCCCCTGTAATTTTATCGAGACGTGTGCTGACGGGCGCAGCGTGTGAGGGTGAAAATCACTGTGTGTATTACGTGCCTCCAAGGACTGCTCCCAGATCATAACTCTCATGTTTTATAATAATATTCAAGTAGTGCACCGTCATTCGTTTTTAATGATGCTCCAATCTTATCCTACTCTCTACTGGTCTAGCGCTCTATAATTTTTGTAAAAAAGTGGAAGTTATTTTTGTGATAGGCAATCTAGCTAGATGATATGGTTTACTATTATATTGGAATTTTACAGTAGTGATAGTAATAATTAGGTTTAATTATTTTGGTTACATAGTATGACACTTAATTATTTGATTTTATTAAATAAGCACTATTTTGAATTATATTTTAAAGTGTCTTGTAAATGATTAGTATAGGTATAGGCATCTTGCATGAGAAAGAATTACTTGGTTTCAGTTTCTAGTTCTTTTGTAAAATATGGAGGTTTTACATAATATACCTTTTTAAACAAATGACTTCCTTTCGAATAATCTCAAAACTAAACTCGCTAAACGGAAGGAGTAGCAAACTCACGTTCGGGGGTTGGGTGAATTAGTTTTTGTAGGTACAAAAAAGCAGTAGCAAAAATGAAGTATTGCTGATTGCTCTGCAGCTATTACCACACTGTATAATTTAGAGGTAAGCCTATGATTAAAGAACGCTGCCTACCTGTTAAATTAAATTAGGCTTTTTAAGGGTGGCGCTCAAGCATTCCTCTGAAGCCATTGCCTTGAATTAACAAACTTAAAAAAAGAAACAAGAAAGTATTAATTTACGGACTCATCGATTATTGAGGCGCACACGTGTTAATGGTTTTTATGATTATTTCTTTTTTATTACTTACAAAGTTTTAATTAATTGTAGTTATTACCCGCCTATAAGTTATGTTGGACTGTATGAAATAAATACCTCTGTTATATTTACCTTTAGAATCTATGGTATTATTTTGTTTTGATAGACATTTTAATTTACATACACTTGAGTCTATTCATTGTCATCATCACACACATCAGATCACATCAATCACTTACCGTATTTGTCAATTTAGATTTTCGTTAATTCTATTTTTCCTATTTTCCCTACAAATCTTTTAAGACTTTTGACTTAACAGGGAATATCGGAGTACCACGTAGTATCTAAATATCATCCGCCTAGCCTTTTCCCAAACATGATTGGGGTCGGCTTCCAGTCTAACTGGTTGCGGCTGAATATCAATATTTTACATGAAGCGACTGCCATCTGACCTCCACAACCCAATTATTGGGAAATACTGGTATTCGAATGTTAGACCAGTTGTCAGACTTTTGGGCTCCTGACTACCCGTAACGACTGTCAAAGATATTCTTATGACAACCGGGACCGACTGTTTAACGTGCTCTCCGAGGCACGGAGGGGCTCGATGTGTAAAGAACGGTCACCCATCCAAGGACTGACCGCGGCAAGCGCAGCTTAACCTCGCAGATCGATCGATCAGCGCGGCTGTCATTTAGCCACGAGCCCCTCGTAGTATCTAAATAATTGGAGAAAATCCTGCAAGTAATGTGCGTCTTGAACAAAGTTACTCAAAAAAAAATTTTTTTTTTTTGACTCTCGCTGTTGGCTTCTAACAGCCATCACTGCTCAACGCGGACTTCTGGTGAGGACTTACAAATGCCTCCAGCCAGGCTTAAAACTAAATAAAAACTACAAATTAAGCGACCACACGCTAAGGGCACCCCCTAGTGGGGTACGGGCCTCGGCTTAGGGCGTCGCTGGGGGGAGGGCAACTAGAGGGAGGGACTACTAGCTGGATCGGTTCATTATTTTGGGTCGAATTTAAATCTACAGGCTCAGCGCGGGCTGGCTCAAGCAAGGGTCAGTTTGGTATTCATATTAACATCGGGATGACAATATAAGTCATTAGCCATAATTCATTCCTTTGCGCAGGCAGTCGTCAAATTCTTGATAGGTCAAATCCTATAATTGTCAAACTCTTAATTGTTAAATTTCGCGATTCATCAAATTTCTTTTCGTCAAAGCCTTAATTTGACAAATACGCGACTCGTCAAACAGGCCTGTGTACAGTCCAGTAAACATCGGTAATCATTTAACAAATAAATAGGTAGATAGGTATTTCTCCAAATAACTAGACTATTAATTTGACGTATTTCCATGTTAACGAACTAAAACAGAGTGCGATATTACCCTGGTAATGCAGTGTTATTGTACAGGAAACCGTTTGCCTACCGACTCTACCGAGTAGAGCATACTTCGTACCCTGGAGGAAAAAGAGATCTTGGCTGCAATCTCGGCTCGGTGTAATCTTGCAAATATTTATCGTGTGTCAATACAATATGCCAAAAGCGGGCGCTTATTATGGTTTTTACAAATGTGAGTACGCTGCAGGCTTGGGTCGTGTCTCAAGTTATAGGCGAGAGCGTTGCAGCCTCAGATCATAGAAACAAGGAGATATGCCATGATAGCAAATTAGTACGGGAACAACTGATGCCACTTTTAGTACATTTTTCGACACAATTGCGCGCATAATGAAGCGCTCCTTGTGAATAAAAAGATCTCCCACGCATTAAACATTCCGCACACCCCCAATCTAATACTATTAATCGTCACTCCACACTAGCACTAAACTAAAACACTGTATTTATACCATCGATCGTGTTCGGTTCGTTGACAGCGCGTACGTTTTTAGTATGAGCAATTTGCTCAAAATCAGGAATCAAGCTCGATAGCGCCTTGGCACATCTCCCTTGTTTCTATGATCTGAGGTTTGCAGCATTGGTCTGTTATATCGTTTATGTCCATTTGGTCTTATAAATAAGTAGTTTGGGGAAAGACTAACGACTACGATAAATTTTATTATGCATGTAATATCAAGAAGAAACTAAACCAATAATTTGTTGAAAGAGATCATTTCTATTACATAAAGAAACGGAGCAATAGGGAACATAAGCTGAAGAAACGAACGACAGTGGCAGAACAAATAGGGAGTATTTAACTGAAGACTATGAAACCTAGAATTGATTCTATCATATAAGATGAAAGATAAGCTTAAAATTAATAGGTGTAACCTAAATAAGTAAAATTTTTATTTTTAGAAAATACTTAAAAATATCTACCTACGGACTCTTTTGCCTTCATTTTTGCAAATAACTATACGTGATAATTATACGAGTTATTAAATATATTTAAACAGATTTTAAAAATTAATGACATGGACGGAACTTGAACCCGCGACCTCTGCCGTACCGTGGCGTCGTTATATTAATCAAGTGTTTACTTGCCATTATTAATTTAAGGCTGGTTTCATAGTCACGCTGACCGCCAGCGCGGGCGGCCAGCGTGGTTCGGGAACCGTACGATCGTACGCGTTTCACTATGAAAAGATACAAGACACATCTATCTCGTGCTCCGCACCGCTTACCACCCACGCCGGCGTAAACGCGACTATAAAATTAGACTAAATAGGTGAGAAAACAAAAGAGGAGCGAAAAGCGATCTAATATGCTCAATCGCTGCTCGCTTCTACCTTGATCTCTTTCTACGTCTCGTTAGTGAGGAGTTACAGCGCATTGTCCGACACAATGGGGGGAGGGGCGCCGCCCGGGGCAGCCTCGTGGCTAAACACCATGAAACTAAATAAAACCACATACAGAATATATGGTTTTTGAGAATCGTGTGTTATGTCTTCCTTACGAGTTTTGTATGATTGCTGCAGCGGGATGTAGGCGATTGGTACCGAAATACATTGTGAAGCCAACGAGACGAATTGAAAAATGCATGGGGGATGATTTGTTCAGGACATCAATTTATTTTGTTCATGGGCTATTAATTCAAGCAAATTAGTCCCATAGAAGATATATTATATACAATTTTTATTTACTTTCATAAATCATCTTGTTGTTTTATTTAAGAATTATTTCCCACAGGATAAGTTAACAATGGATAGCAACCTTATCTAATGGATAATTTGTTCTTCATATAACAAGTTCTTATTTCCATAGCTTGAGGACGTACTCCCACGATATTGGAGCTAGTAACCGATATGCATGTGATCAATTTATCAATGCGCATGATCAGAATCGCGTATCTCTTTGTATCTGCGCGTGAGTTGCTCACGCGAGTCTCAAGATTCGAATTTCGAATCTTACCACGCGATCGCTTTGCTACCCGAGATCTTGTTTGTAGACGATAAACGAACTATGATTAATTCACTAGAGAAAAATGTAATTAGCTACGTTACGCGCTTTGAAGTTATATGGGTTGTTACTATTCTGTGCATGTTTGGCTAGATCGACAACATTTTACTGTCAATTATATTTTTTTCGATATCAAAAAATTAGATTTCTCTTCACTTGACACTATCGACTGACCGATATCAAATTGAGTATTTTCTAAGGAAAACAATGCCAAAGAGTCGGCGCTGATCCAACTTCGGATTACCGTAGATGGCATGACGGCTAGCCTGGGCGGCTCGTCATACGCCTCGATCATTCGTTTAAATGGTCATAATTGGTCAAGCGTACTTTAAAATACAGCACTTGGTCATTATAACATAGCTCCCTCGAGCTTTTGAAATCCCTAAACGCCGCTCAAGGCTTACCCCGTTCTTTGAAACTGTCATCTCCCTAATTGTCTTGTTTGCTTGTGCTGACATCTACCTCTCTACAATATATGACTTTATTTTTAAATACGTGTCGTGTTCAGTGGCTAAATAATAAAAAATGTAACATGTACGACGGGACCACTTCTCCGCTCCGAGCATGTTGAAAGATGTGCGTGACTGAATATTCAAAACTTATAATGTACAGGTCCCTAGTTGTTTAAGTACTACGGTGTCAGAGACGATCAAGTGATAAAGATGTTTATTGATGATCTTTGGTTACATTAATTGCCAACAGCGGCGGCGCTTGTGTTACCGCAATGTCGCTCCGCGTCGAGTCGAGCGCGAATGACAAAGATCCAGCGTTCGATATGCGCAGGCGACGACGGCCGGTCCGCTTTGATCTCTACTATTGACTGGTTCGACGACCAATCAAAATATTCGTGGGAAAAATTATCATTTCCATTTCGCACTTTTTATATGCATAAAGTGATAGTAAATATGAATCCCATACATTGCTCGTAATGTATTACAGACTACACGTCTACGTGCAAGCAAAGCGCTCAGAACGTGGTCAGTCAACTGTTCATTACAGCTACTGTTCGATATTCGGAAAATTTTAACATATAAAAAGTTGAAAGCTCGAGAATGATAAAAACCCTATAAGCACTAGTTTATAGACGCTTAACTACCACTCGATAATATTTTTTCAGCTCGCTATTAAATGTTGTCTTTGCAATATAAGGATCAGGCATTCGGTGGCCACCTTAGGATTTTTATTTTCATAGAACGTTTCGAATACCAATAAGGATCGTACCGAAAAAGGAGGTCCCGAGTTATTGAGTGCTCGTGCCGGACCACGTCTTTGTCATAAAATACCTTGTCGGGAATTAATCTTCGCATTTTGTTCAGGGTCCGAGATGTACTTGTACATGATGTACTTGGGTAGCTTGTGCACACAAGCTACCCAAGTACCTACTGGCATCTGAAAAAAAAAATTGATACAGATCCTATTTTAATGAAGTGGATTTTATGAACAATTCATAAACTAAAAAATAAATATGTTGACGGGGCGCCGTATTGGTGGTAGTAATTAACATGGCGCAAGCGCAGCACGCGGCGGCGCGCGCGCACTGCCCGCGCCCGCCTGATAGGTCACTCACACTCACTACACACGCGGCCTTCGTGAAGGACGGCCGCGCCACTCATTAAGCTTTACTATTTTAAGTTGTCATAAATTACATTATTTGACAATTGGTATTAATTACCAATGGAATTAAATTAATTTATGATATAAAAAAATTTTTTCTTTATCTTCATGATCTCACTCTATTATGGAATAAGTAGAGCTCTTAATGGTATCAACTGTTTTTTAACCGACTTAAGTGTTTATCTTCTTAACGCTAGCAAAAGAAATGGCAAATACAATGGCGCACACAGGCGAAAAATCGATAAAAGTTGGCATAAACCTAATGTTCATTTAATTTGCTAGGTTTGTTAATATTTTCATGAATAAATCCTAATTTAATTACTTTAACTGGGAAATAACATGTTCAAGAGTAATAGATTGTAATTATAACGGGATATGTATTAAATAAAACATCGTTGTGAGAACATAAAGTATAATAAGAGAATATTGGTTTATGAAAAATTTTCATCTATTAGACTTAGGTCTAAAGGAGAGAAAGACGAATTTTTTTTTGATATTATTGTCCTTAATCCGGTTATATAAGGGTCTGAAGATACCATGAGTCTATGGTGTGTCTTCCATAGCCATTTTCCTTGAAAATTTTCTTGAGAATTGCTCTCTGTACTTTCTTATGTCCTTGTTGCGACTTTCTTGCGCATCTTCACTTAGAAGTCCTATAGCTATACCCATATTTTCAACAATTTGATGACCGTGGACCAATATTTTGTGCAACGTAGTTGGCATGTTAAACCATGGATAGTTTATGACAAATGCGGACGCGGTTTGAAGGCAAAAGTGTTTAAATTTTTCTGTGCGTATTCTATAACCACACGATAAAAGTTTTAATATTGTATGCAATCGATTAATAATATTTAAATTGATGCCAGTGATTTGAGAGACTTCTTCTGCGTGCTGGAACATTATGCGTGCTGTATTGCCGTCTGTCGACGTCCCTCCTCCCTGTCTCGGTTTGTCCACATGTAGTCCAAGTTTTTCTAAGAATTCTTTCTGAATTCGTTTCTTTTCTGAAGCAACGATCTCTTTATCTCTTTTGCCTCTTGCTTGCCACTTGGCAAGTTTTAATTTATATGCCAGATGTAACACGCATTCAGCTAATCTTATCCAGGCATGGAGGGAAGAAATGCCATATTCTAAATTTTTGGTCTTCACTGGTTTTTTTAAACAAACGTTTATTTTGTTAAAATCCTTACTTGTGGCTCCACAAAGGTAACAACGCATCGCTGAGCTGGTGTCAGTTAAAGCGTTTATCATTTTTCCGTCTACCATTGTTAATTTTAGGTCGTGTTTAATGCACCATTCCTCATTGTTTGTTGGCAAAAGGTCTGCTCTCTCTATTTGTAAATTTGCAGCTTCTTGTCTTGAGAGTTCAGATGTTTCAGGAGCCATCTGAAGCCTCAAAGGCCGGCAGTATCGTGGTGAAGAAGGCCGGGGATTTTGCCAGACAAGTACATTATTCGTAGTTATTACACGTATTGGCACTATTGTTGTAACCATCATGTGCTCGTCCGATGATTCTTGGTCTTGAAACTTTTGTTTATATTGGGAATGGCTTCCAGATCCGTCACATCCCCACTTTGAAATAAGGCACAGGTCTTGTCTCTGATTGGGATGCAAATATAAAATCACTTCTTTTAGAGAAAGCAACAGTCTTTCAGCAGTGTGGTTTAAAAGATTTTGGAGAGATACTTCAGCTTTTATTTCAGTACACTTAATACCCTCGGGCTAACACTTCTTTTTAGCTTCTGTTACAGACTCGTAATTAGGGTAAATATTGCAATTTAACTCTAATGCAGACTTACGCAATAAATTGTATTGGTGTTTTGTTAGGTGGCTTTCAATAACTAAAGACAAAGCTTTGTCTGGCGTATAGCGTGCATGTGGTTCATCAACTGATTTTAAAGTTGTACCTGCAGAAATATCTTTTATCAATTTAGATTTATTAACTTCTCCTGCTGCGCGGTATTCCATTTGTGCGGCAAAAGCTAATTCAGCAGGTGTCAAATTCTTCCTAACGTCTTCGGTCTTTTTGCGTTTCGTACGTTCAGAACAGTCTTCAAAGTCTTTAACAGGACGACCACCCGAACCACTACTTCTTTTTTGTTCTCTGCTCGGTACAGGAAATGTAACATACGTTTCAAACCAATTTTTATTAGAGTTTTTACATCGCTCAAAGTTTTTATGTGATGTTTCTAGCTTTTTTTTGTATGTGTAAACCAGTTTGCTTAAGACACTTTTTATGTCACTTGACAATTCCGGCACTCTTAGGGCATTTGCAACTTTATTACACAAATAATGCATTCTATCAACATCCCTCTTGGACTGACACTCTCGGTAGTAACTCACAAGAGTTATTCTGTTAATACAAATTTCTTCATTGTTGGATCCTAGAAAGAAGTAAAATTTTTAAAAAAGTACATCGTTTTCACTAATAGATAGGCTCATTCATTAGGGAGATTTTAGTATACATTTTATATATCTTTTGTATAAATTAGCTCAGGTATCACGCTGCTGCCTCTCGACCCAGATGAAACAAAATCCCCCCTGGAACGCTTACTAGACGTGCATTGTTAAAATCGTTCTAGTTACATGGAAGTGATTTATCGAATAATTATTCCTTTCTATTAAATCTAAAAAAAAGTCTTTCACACTCTATGTATATCTACAAAGACAAACCCGTGCTAAGCCGAGACGTGTAGTTAATACTTAGTTGAGTTACACAGGAGACTCAATATTAATTCCCATTCAAACGCATATTTTGTTAAAGCGTCTAAATTGGTCGCCTTTGAAAGTTACTTTTATTAATTATACAGTAAATAAAGAGTGCAGTGAAGGTTATTTTAAGGAATGAAATGGCAGGAAATTACACTTTTACTCTATCAGAAATCTCTGTTTAAAAAAAAAAAATACTGATTTCGTAAAACAATCATAACAAATGAAAGATCTGACTTATAAATTTGGATCACTATAAAAATAAACAATTATTACCTCCTGGAAGGGCATCCATTGTTGAAACACCAATAATATCACTATAACTTACAATATTTTAGATTGAAATGTCACAAAAATTGCTTAAAACACATCCACCGCTTAGCAAGTCAAACTTTGGACTAAGATGGCGTCCGTTCGGTGACTCATAGCCGGCCGGCGAAGGCGCAGGTAGCTAGGCCCGTTCAATGAGTCGTAAGATACAACAATTAGAAAAAGTTTTATGACATTTTTATTTTTTTAGTTTATGCCAACTTTTATCGATTTTTCGCCTGTGTGTGGCGTTTAAAATACAGTAATTTGCTCGTTACATTGTGTGGCTACACACATAATTTGATTTATTAGTACTCTGGGCCCGCATATTTATTAGAACACTGCGTGTTTTCTTAAAACCAGTATAGTTAACAATTAACTTAGTGTAATTATTAAGGTTTTAGCAGGTGCAACTCCTTTAGAGGACGAGTTAATTGTGGTTGTGTCGTGCGTACCGACGTCATACCTGCACATTACACGGTGCTGCAGAAAAACAACATCATCTCACTATAAGGAGTTAATGATAGTCCGTGCTGTTTAGACACAGAGGATGATGATAAAAACGCTGATCTAAATACGTCAAACGGACGTGAATAATTGCATGTGCCATTAAGATTATTCGCCATTTTTGTTTTAAGACATGAAAGGATAACAAAAAAAAACAAATACATTATGTTAACAGAATACTAATTTGGTTTTATTACGCACTTTTGAAAACTAGATAAGTAACGCAATTAGCAATAACCAACAACCCCAATCAAAATATAAAAGCACGCATGACTATAACATAAAAATGCTTCGCAGACGAACTATTCTGCTATTAAACATGCTCGTGGCAGATACAGGTTGGTCGGCGAACATTCGCAAAGGTTTTAATCCTAACACCTTAATAAACAGTGGAGGAGAAACAATTTGCATGTAGATGGCGCCTCAACTAATACATGTCTAACCGTCAGCTGCCGACTGGTTCAGTACTGCATACTACCGACCACACTAACCACTAATACACCTCACACGACTGAGGAACTATGACTGGGAAATTATTGGAGATTCCTAATTAGATTTAACATATTTTTGTTTTCTTTTACAGATTATTTGTTTGGTGCGATATTTTTTTTGCAATCTCTTTATATTAGTTCCTGATTTTTTTTTCCGTTTAATCCAAAATGAACTTTATTTAGTAAGTTTGTAAAATAGGTAATTTAAAAAATAAAACGCAATGATATTCCTTATTAATTAACAATGTCTAGGGACTTAATCTAAAGTGTTAGAAAACATACAGCAATAAATCGTCTCTACTCCTTTCTCTAACCATACACACGACTAGATCCTAACATTATCCAGCTTCTATTTTTTATGTTTAAATGGGAATACGGGCAACGGGTCTGTAGGTGAGCCGTGCTACTAAGTGGCTTGCGGAATCCTAATGCATGCAGGTAGGGCCAGCTTGAGGAACCTGCCAGGACCCGCATTTTAATGTCGCTTGAAGAATGTGCTTGAAGCTAGAACGTATGGCTGTTTGATTGGAGAGCACGTTAGTAATTGGTTACTAAATCTATTTCGGTATTTCATTTTGTTTTATCGCGAATTTATTCTATTGATGCAGATAAGGAATTGCGGTTGCACACTTTTTATAAAGTGACACTTACGAGAATTTATATAGAAATATAGGCAAATGATGCATTGTAATTGCATTTTTATAGTTTACAAAGTTATGGCTAAAGCTCAATGTAAATCAAATTTAGAATTGAATTACGAGTATTGCGTGAGTGAGAAATTGATATCGATACTTACGTTTAACATTTTAATTAATCGATCGTTTGCAGCTAACGACACAGCTAAAACAACAGATACAATTAAGAAACAACATTGTCATGTACGAGAAATAAATAAAATTAAAACAACTGATAAACATACTGACATTGTCAAGCGAAAGTGTCTTGGGTCTTCATTCCACACCAGTCTTGCCTTGCCTTGTCTTCACCAGGCGGACGAACACCTGTTAATGTCCGTCGGTCAGTCAGACAAGAGTTTATAGAAGATATTTGCATATGCTATGCATGCAAGCCAGATAAAAACACCTAGATCATAGGCAAAACATGCATGACTAATTTAGCCTCGCGATGGTTTTATTTTAATCTTAAGTGATGCTAATGACAGATGAAGTATGTATCTGATGTATGGCTTAAGAAATTAAAAACGTTTTTCCATTTAGTACTTTAAAGTTGCTTAAGAAATGAAAGGATTTTCTAAAATTTGCTAGATATATGCGTGGAATGATGACTTCCTTTTTCTATATTAGCTGGTAGGTATCTGATGATCCTTTTAGCTACAAAAAAATGCCCCCGCATCAATAAAAAAACCCAATTCATATTCGATATCAATATATCAAACAAAGTGATGGAAATATCTCTTTTATTCTCCAAAATTAAGTTAACCCACATAAAAGAGTTTGTTTAAAACATTAGATGTTATAAGATGTTATCGCTGGTGTTTGGTGTCAAAACTCTCGCATCATGCCGAACGCATTTATGTGGAGTGATAGAGATCTGTGGCCTTTGTTCGCCTATCGGTTCGTAAACAAGAATAGCGGGAGTCCATAATATAAATCATTTTTATACAAAAAAGCCAAAACCATACTTCAGAATGACTCGTTTCAAAATTATGGTATGAAAATTATAATTATTTTGAAATTTTTCACTTTACTCATATTTATGAGAAAATAACATGTGTTTGTCATTACTTTGTTGGGAATCTTCAGAAACCCGAACACGCGAAATTCCGAAATAACACGCGCCAAACCAGTCAATTACGTCATTATGTTATTTCAGTCTCGCGAGCTAATTATTAACCGAACAGCTTTGTTTACTTACTTCTTCTCTAAACCTATTAATTTAACTTACAATTACATGTTTCGATGTCTACAGTACCTAGTTAACTATGTAAAATAAAACAAATGTCCGATAACTGGTCAAGCGAGTAGGGATTCGAACATCGTCCTGCGCAAATGATTTGTGTCGCGTTGTTTGTGTTTACTATTAAATTATCGACAATGTTACAAGAAGTGCGGCGAAGAAATATGTAACTACCACTTATTGTCATTACTTTTATATGTGTGTGCAGATATTTTGTGTATCCCAAGTATAACGTGGTATCTGCAACGTAGATAGACCTGAAGTACTTAGTCGGTGTAATAAACTTTAAAAGTGTGCTGTATTTCATTCAGCTCCTCGTTTTATAA
This sequence comes from Thalpophila matura, assembly GCA_948465475.1. Classification (NCBI taxonomy): domain Eukaryota; kingdom Metazoa; phylum Arthropoda; class Insecta; order Lepidoptera; family Noctuidae; genus Thalpophila; species Thalpophila matura. The sequence continues at coordinate 12,667,996 of OX419183.1, forward strand.
CTCGATTAATATTCTGAGGAAGTTTTCATTACTTTTTAATGAAACTCCGACTGGTATCTGCCGATCGCTAATTTTATGTTTTAATTTACGCCTCCGCATAGCGTCCCTTGCCTCATTGATCGTGGTAACGGGATGGCAAGTGAGCGTCGTGCTTACTAATGGAATGAACTAAACGGTGCTAGTTATTATACACATGTTGGATGATGAGCAGAGTGGTGAATAAGATGACGAACTTACTTTTTATTTCTGTGCCTCCTGTGATAAGTGATACAAGTCAAAAAACGTCATTTTACAGGACAGCAAAAACAAGTTTAAAAAAATCTAGTTCGTTAATTAAGTGGGCTATGTTATATATCAGTGCACTCTTTTGTAGAACAAAACATTTTCTTTCTCTATATAATTTAGAGTTTTTGATAGATATTTAATTTTGGAAGTAATTCATGAAAAACCTGCGACTTGTAACTTTTACTTAGTTTTTTATGTGCTAAAATTAAGTTAATTATGATACTTGTACAGTTAAATTACGTTGCACCAAGCTTGCACCAACAAATTGGCTTAGTGTAAACTGATATACATGAAGTTAAAACGTCTAATAACTCATTAGAATAATAATTCTAGCAAAATGTAGCAAAAGAATTTGTTCAAAGGGATATTACTCTAGTCACATCAAAATTCACGATAAATATACTGAAAAATAAAATGTGAAGTTAAATACAATAGCATTTAAATCACGAAGCACGAAAAATAGTGTGTTAAGTGACCGGTTTTGGGGTTACAACTTGACAAATATTGATTGTCACGAATTTTTTGCCAAAATCCCTATAGTTGTATCACTTTGCACAAAATTATCTCCGAAACTATAGCAGATAGAAGAACGTGAGTTAGACCAAAAAACACGTTTTTTTTTTTTGATAATGCTCATGTGAAAATCACAAAAAGGGTACAACTAGAGTTATATCACTTAGCACAGGAGGCACAGATTTATATCGGAACTTTGCGCGCACAAACATATTCAAAATATCAGTATTTTAAACTCGACGTTTCGATCAAGTTGCATTGACCGTGGTCACCAGAAGACTCCTGTTTGTGCGCAAAAAGTCACTAAATATAATTAAAAAACATGTGCACAATTCGCGAAAGTTTTTCCCTTAAAGTCTTTATCACACTAAACTGTCTATAAAATGCATTTTGGCCAGTAACAATGAAGTTGTAGACTCTGTTATTGGATTGGATTGAATCATGTCCGAAGGGTTTCAACTGGTTATGGTTTTCGCACATCCACAATTTATTACCTTAATGTAATCATGTAGGTACCTTACCCTCATTTCAAAAACATCACAGCTGGTCTAAATTGACATCGGGATCGACCTGACATTAGCAAAAATATTAGCAGTGAAAAAATCAATTATACCTACATTCCATCCTTCAAGCAAATTGATTACGCTTCTGGACAGACCCTTCCTGGAGGCATTCGTGTGAACCAAGGGTTACTTTTAAACCATCAACCTTTTAAACCTTATCACACTATCTCTTTGCCCCTTATGGCTCTACAAACCTACGAGAGAAGGACGGAATTCAACTATGATTGAATAGTCGCGACCTTTGATTGATGAGTTCAGAAACGGCCGCGAGAGAAACTTAGTTTCAAATTGAATTTTACGATTGCTGTCCGGTCATCATTAGGAGGGTTTTGTTTAGACAATGGTAACTAAAATAACATTACATAATAATGATCAGTGAAGATTGTTTAGTTTAACAAAAGGGGTCAAGGTGAAATAGGTAGGGGAAAGAGCTTTATGTAATCATTACAGCCATATTAGCACAGTATAAAGAAACATAGTGTAGGTACTTATGCTTTTACAATCTTTTGTGGTTTTACTAAGCAGTTCTAATTAGGTTTTGGCTCTCTTTTTTTAAACTGAACATCTATGCTTAGTCAATCAAGTCAATCAATTTTTAAATAAATAATACAATTATGTCGTATGGATTTGTGCCGTTAATAAAACCTTTTGTGTGACATAGCAATGATGAAATTCCGTGGTATAATAACGGATTTATACTCTTACTACAAATTTATCTGACCTCTATTTTAGAAACTAAAAAATTCACAAAATTAATAGTCACCCAAAGAAATTGAGGCGATTAGTTTCGGATTATGTTTGATTACTATCCTTTTTTGTTGCGGGAGACATTTTTTGTACAAAAACGTGGTTCAGATTTATTTTTAATAAAACGTATCTGTTCCTCATTATCATTTTATGGGGTGGAATTTTTAATCTTTTACGAAATATAAAATATTTTCCCATAGATTCGGCAATTATGGTAATTAGCAATTTACTCATAGGTATAAAGTCATTAAGTCGATAAATCGTGTTTTGAGATAATGAGAGTTATAGTTAAACTTTTAACTCTCATTATCTCAAAACACGATTTTTAGACTTAATGACTTTTCGCTCTACGGGGACGATGTGTAGTTTACTTCATGTAGTAATTCTAATAAAGTCAATAGGATTTAATTAATAACAAGAGAAAAATCTAACCTTAGGTACACATCCCTAATTAAAAACATACTTACCTAATTTTTAGTTCAAAAGTTGACAAAGAACCTGATTTTATAATATTCACAATTTTCCTTTTCCTCTTACCTAAGCCACGAAAACATCGCCCGTTTTATTTCATTCGTTATGTACCTACCAAGACAGACCCCCTTAAAGGTACAATCAGTTCATTCAATTTATATTCGTTTTCAGTGTTTATTTTCATATGAATATTTTTTTTAATGGGCCGGCCTGTGTAACATCCGTATTTGCCATACACCTGCGTCCGGCTGTATTTGGTCCACGTTGTAATAAATAAAAGTGATATTGATTAATAAAAACGTAATTATTACTTTCATGGTAATGATAATTACACGACAGTTTGTACCCCGGAGAAAGTACTACAAAGGAACTAAAGTTTGATGTACCTACTGCGTTAAGAGACATATTTTTTTCTCGCTCAGCATCTGCCTTTAAAAAGAACATGCTTTTTAATATCTTAAGGCTTTAAAGATATAAAATGCCGAAAAATGTTCCTTTCTCATTACAATTTGGTGGTATATTGCTTATATCATGCGTTTAAATTAATTATGACCTAGTTAACATAATAATTTGTAATCTCGAGATTTTATGAAAATTACGTAATTTTTTTCACCATGATATCAATTTCTCGGAAATGAGTCTCTCCTCATTTTATGGGTTAACGAGCCATTTTATATTTTCATTTACAAGTTCTGGGAGGTGTAAACTAAAATAAGTTTTTTAGTTAAGTAGGTGAATACAAGACAAGTATCTTAATAGGCATAAAGTTATGCCTTATACCATCCACCCTTATAGTTACACCTTAGCTCTTAATTGACTCTTTCTAGATAAAATTCACTTAGGAATTTACTATAAAAAGTACTAGCTTTTCCATAAAGGACTTTGGCAGTTTTGGGCTTGATATGTTACAGTAATAAAAGCTTAACCAAAAATAAAAATATATTCATATTCTATAATAATATGTTCTTTGCCTAATTTATCTTAGAGATTTAAGAATTGGAATAAAAAATCGAAATAAATAAGAAAATGATTATGCCGTTGACATTTTGAAAAAAACCAATAAAACAAAAACGGGTGCATGCTGGCTGGCGCGTGCCTCCACAGAATATCACGTTGACAGCAACTAAAACCTTTGAATTGAGAACTCATTAGTCGGGCTGTGCTTCATTGGATCATTCACACCATACTTAACCTCACTGTCACAAATACGAAGATTTCTCTTTAACCCAATTACGTACAAAAACACAAATAAAAAATGAATTTAAATACTCTTGAAATACTCGATCACACCAAACTAATTTCATATCTGTACCGACATACACAATCTGAAGCCCAGCGTTCTATGGGCGTCTGCCAGTGTCCTTTTTGTGTTTGTACATTTTTGTTTTATTATCATGGAACTAACTTAGCACATAGGTACTATGAAATTAAGAAAACATTATTGTTTCTAGCATCGATGAAGACTGAAAATGGTCTTGGCAAGTGTTCTTAATACAAAATAACGCGTGTAAAAGTAAGGCCAGTTTCAGCGCTTTTAATCCTTAGGTGTAACCAAAAAAAAACAAAACTATTTATTACATCTCAGCATCGTGTACTGAGCATTTGAGGCAGCTCCAGTAAGTTCCAGAAATATTGTGTTGTGGAAGATCACCGAATCATTTCCTACTTTGAAAAGACAAAAAATGGCAAGAAATCTCCATACATCTAAAACCACCATCAAAGTCCAAAATTAACGTAATCACAGCATTTGCGCAGCATTGAGAAATAAGCGTGTCGTCAGCCACCTGCGTCCGCTGACGGCCTGCCACGACCTGATTTATATTAAGAGAAACGACACAAGTAAAACAATACAGTACCCTCCGTACAGGACAGGAAGCGGGGAAAAAATAGGGATGAATCTTTTGTCTTGTTGCATCATCCATCATAATGTAGCTCTGTGATCGTGTTTTATAGGAAACTAATTTCTTTTTAAAAAACGTTGCCCCACACTAGGATTTCTTGTGTCGTGGATGCGTTTACAAACACAAATTTCACATGCTCCGTGCGGGAATCGAACCCACGACACGTGCGTTGTGCAGCAGCCAATCGCTCAGCCACTAAGACTACGACAACCGTGCCACCAATGTTTTTTGTTTTGATTTTGTAACGAAAGTGAGAAGCTTTGGGAGTTTTTGTTGCGGGATTAGTTTAAAAGTGTAAAGTTAGACTTTGTCAACCATGTGCTGGTGGAAATAGCATGTTCTGTTATACGCATTGTATTTTTAAATGAGACTCAGAGGTTGAATTAATCTGAATTCAAAACCAAAATGTAATCTTAAAAAAACAAAGCTATCGATATTAATTCTTAAATAAAATATTTGGCTTATTTATTTATGTATCGTCCAATGATGTGCACTGGCAGTATAAATAGCAACTTAAGGTCCGTTCAGATCAGAATCCAACAAGCCAGCGCGTGTAATGTCACTTGTTCACCATAAAACATTTATGCCACGATGAAACCCTGTACGGATAAAATCTATTTTTTATCAGTAAAATAAATTGCGCTTAAATAAATAACTTGTGAATACTCCAAAGCAAGCGGCTGGTTAAATTATTGAATACAAATTCCATACATTGCAGTTGAACAGAGGTGCTGGCGCGACGCGCTCAGGCGGCTTATTGCTACACTCAAAAACCGACATCAATTAAAGAGAGATGAGTGTAAGGATTCACGGGGTTGCTGTGACCACGATCTGGGAACTGGCTGAATACTAAAAAATCTAAATCAAACATGATTTCATCACAAAATGTAAAGAGATTACTGTCTATTGAGGCAGTTTATGGCCATCAGCGGTCTACAGATGGCTTGTGATAATAATTATATCTTCTGCTTTTTCTATAAGGGTAAATTGCAGTACTTCCTTTGCTGAAATTCCTTAACTTCAAGTGCAAATATTACAGAAGTGTTTATATCCACTGTTAAAATTGAATTATACAATCTCCTACACCAGTGGCACTCTAGATTACTAATGGCTTAACAATGAACCCTGAGGCTCATCGAAGAATCTAGGCTATTATAAAATAGAAAGCTGTGGAAGCAAAAACATCGAGAGCCTCAAGCAGGACAATTTCGATACAATAAAAAATGTATCCTCAGGGATTTCCCACGTTTGCACACTCGCGTATTCAACCTACACGGAGTAACAGAGAGGAGGCCTTCTGACGGGTACAGGCAAGAACAGCGGCGCTTTGATCGTGTCAGAGTTGGCGCTTGCACGCCTCCTTATGGGCTTCGTCCGTTACTCACCATTACATCAGTGTTGAAGGGTTGCAGCACTTGCATGTACTTGCAACCAACGTCATACTTGCACAATAACACTAAACATGTCGGACGGAAGATGGACACGGAGGTCAAGTCTCGTGATTATTGAAAATAAATCTGGGAATGCATGGGAACCGAAGTGAGTTTTCGAAGTTTAAGTTGCTATAATGCTTTGTATTTTTTCATGTAATACGATTGCCATGAGTTTTATATAATAAGCAAATAATGAATTATAATCTATGACGCAATGTTGTGATATGATTTTCTGTGACAAACTTAATATATAATACAGTAATACAGTCTCCGTGCTTAAATTCGATATACCGTTAGCAACAAACATTATGAAACTAAGAATTTAAATACTCAAAAGTTAATTGTTTTCTCTATCACCTTAATCGTATAATTATGTGTACAAGGTAGATATTATTTTTAATAACGTCTTCATTCATCTCGGCATGGTAAGCGTAACGAAGCTAAAACAATTTTATATGAACCATAAGAAACTTAATGCGTAATACGATTCGGATTTCGGTACCTTGTGATCTCAAGGCAAATTAAAGTAGGCTAAAGACAGTATTTTAGTTTAATGGTAGTTGTTTTGAGCAATCAGGAAGATGTTCATGTATTAAGAAATAAACGCTAAGGCCCTGATGGCGAATGGAAGCTATTACTTCATATTAAGTTTAAATGTGTGTTTCTCTTTAAATCATTCAAAGGATATATGTTTTTGGAACTACTTTTTTCTTTTTTCCTCAGTGTTTTTAATTAAGGTGATTTGTCTGTTCTTTTAGTTTTAAATACCGTGGAATGGGGTGACTTTGATCAACTTTAAAATTAAAAAGCATTCTTCTCCTGAAATATGAGGGCAAAAAAAATAAAATAAAAATGCAAGTACCTATCGGTTTTGTTTATTCTGTCTATTTCTTGAATAAAAATTATATTTTTCTTATTATTTTTGGAGAAAAAAAATAAAATGTCAGTGATCAATCTTAAACTATGATTGGGGTTACTTTGATACCTCCCTTTTTTTCTACGAAAATCGTAAGTAACCCTAACAAGAAACAAAATACAAAAAAAAAATTAAATTCGTTCGTAGGTTTAGGATTTACAATGTTTTTTTATGTTTTTGGGGTTACTTTGACCTTGGAAAAACAGTAATAATTAAGTTTTTGTATCTTTGGACATAATTTCGCAGTATTTAATAATAGGAATATTCGGAAAATGTAATTTAATTATACTTTTCAGATGCTCCACGTAACGTCAATCGGTTTTCAACCACTTCTGTTACCGCCTGATTTAAAATCTCTCCAGTGTAGTTCCAGTATTTTTGGGAACCTAAACGCTTTTTACATATTCTTGACATGATACTAAAATAAAAAAAAAACATGTTGGTTAATAAGAAGACTAAAAATCGATGACTGATCAATGATCAAAGTAACCCCACATGGGTGATCAATGACACCCCGTGCAGAATATGCCGCCAAAAAACCAATGATCGTCAAGGTTATGATTAGCAATAAACATTGATGTTATAGGTCAATAAATTTCTGATCTGATGAAGTACATACAATTTATGTCTTTGTGAAACTCAAATTTGTAGCTTATAAGTTACACAGGCTATTAAAATTACATAAAACTTTACTTACATATTTTGCATTATTTTTTCGTCAACCAGCAAGGATCAACCCACTGGGACTAATCATACGTTAACAGTGACGTTCAATGCCGCTAATTGTAAAAAAATAATCGGAAGAATGCGGTCAGATTTCGTACAATTTGAGTTTTATTACAAAACGAAGTTTTTATCAAAGTTACCCCAGGAATCAAAGTAACCCCATTCCACGGTACATCAATAAAAAATAACGAAATTACCTACTGTTACATTTTTATTGGCATTTTTTACTGTCAGGAAATTTTAGTCTTCTCATAAACCGGGTGGAACGTTATCACGAAGGTCCTATTTAGCTTATCAGTCTATACCTTACCTATAAAACAGTACCGTAACTGACTGACTAACAGGACAACGCAAAACCTAAACCGGTGGATCTCCAGATTTGAAGTTTGCAATTTTTTAATCCTTAAGCACCATAAATGTGCACTAAGGAAGGATTTTATGAAATTCTTTCCCTAAAGGAGTGAAAAGGGGTGGAAGAAGTCAATTTAGGTGAAAACTAACAAGAACAAAAATATTGTTTACTCAAATATAAAGAGTAGTTCTAACTCTTATTGTATTTTTAACTTTAAAATAACAGGTGTATAGAAGCTTCGATCAATCACAAAAATAACGAGCTCAGTAAGGTGAAACAAGCGAAACTAAGTTATCCAATAAAAGAGCAAATCCAGACTGTCGTTGAATTGAATGCAACTACAGACGCATAAAATAAATAGATAGGAATTTCATTACTATCCCATCGATAACACCTAGGAATACTCGGAGAAAATAGGGCACATAAATACACCATCCAATAGGCACATTCAGCAATTTATATTTGTGGTGTATAAATTTTGAAGTAACTCAATTAAAGTGAACGTTAATGCCAGTATATAGAGGGACTAGAGTATGAATCATTCAGTTTATTAACCGGCAGTTAACTGCGTATCTAACGCGCCAATCACTCCTGTTTTACAGTTCTCGCGTGAGACGTTAAATTAGCCGAATAGCTTTGGTGTAGCTAGCCACTGTAATGTCTTATCTAGTTAGGATCTGGATCTATCTGATCTGGATATCGGTGTCTCTTTTTTTATTAGGTATTTGAAGTTACAAGAATTTGCAAACGTTTTCGGAATTATTGCAACATCATCTATGATTTCAGGATGATATTCTCAAAAACATTCGGATATCTTTTGATTACTCTCAAAGGCTTTAATTTTCAAATAACGAATAATCGTTGTATCACAAATATACCGATAGCGTTAATTCATATAACCTAACATCTTAATGTGATGAAGTGACTTCCACATCATTATTTCATTATTTAGTACCGGCAATCTTTCATCATTGCTTAGTTTATTCTTCCAAATTCAATTTTAATTTAGAATGTTACACAGATTCATTGCGTTTCCATTATCAAAAGCTAAAAGTCGTGGACCGTTGTCTGTCCTAATTATAACGATCATTATATTAATCAAGTGTTGAGTAACAGTGAGAATTAAACCACCATTCTAAATAAAAATATTAGCTTTCTGCACTCCTCCATATAAACTTTAACTGTGCCAAATTTCATAATCCTCTGTCCGCATACTTTTCCTAAAAAGGGGTACAAAGTTTTTGCTTCACATACATTTAATACAATGATACCGACTATGCCACTGTTTCTGAAAGGCTGTTCAATTTGATCTGTTGTCAAATATAATAGCAAGTGATATGATTGGTCAATGTCAATTCGGTAAACCAATAACAACAACTGATAGGGCTTTGACAGCAGATTTACTAATGCTTGAAAACATAAATTGAGGGTTATAGTCTCGACCAGTAGCGTGCATTTTTTAGAGGATAATTATGTTAATTTTTCATGAATTTAAGGGAGTTAATGTCGCTAATAAAGCAATAGGTACATACATTAAAAATCAATTAAATTCATGAAAAATAAATAGAAATACTCTCTAAAACTAATAAAATGCGTCGGGCTTGCCCTCTAGGCACGCCACTGGTCTCGACCTCGTTAGCAAATTACTTACTAACAATCTGTGAGCCTGAAATCGATATCAAAACATTAGGATTAAGCAAACCTGGATAACACAATTTGTTCCTGTCATTTTAATACAAATTTAAGTATGCACAAATCGCGCCGCATGTGCAAGTGTAATTATTAATTTTGTATGCTTCAAATCCAATATTTCGACTTAAATAACATTAGATACGCTTGTTGGCGGGATGATGTTGTTAGCAGCGTCGGTTTTTATCAGTTGTTTGATTTGAATGCGAAGATTTATGTCATAAAAGTAATTTTGGGTTGTGATGAATGTTTGACTCCGAAGTAAATTGGACTGTGAACTGTTCTGGTGGGCAGTGCATTTAGCATTCGATATAGGGTCCAAATATTTTTAACATCTGTTTTTGTGATGTATTTTAGTGTGAGTATGTAGGTACTTAGTCTCTTTTTTTTGCAGATTGAGTCTTCTGGCTCTACATTTCATATTTTTTTAAATTCCTGTTGAGTCTAATTTAAATTTGGGTAATGGGTATGGATCTATCTAGTATTTAAAAAAAAAGTCCTCATACCATACCAGACGATAAGGCAAGTAACATACTACATAATTATTTCGTTTTTCAAACTATTTTTATTATGCTTTTCCATACTTAAAAGTAGGTAGGTAGGTACTCATAGTTCAACCACCATCGGAACCTAATACCTCAATCTGCGATGAAGTGACGATAGTGTATATTGATCGCGTCCGTTTAAATTAACAGGCATAGCTGTCACATCTGTGCTCACGGCCCATCGCACCAAACACGATATTCGCGATATCTGCGCAGGCACACTTTGATCCTCCAGCGAGTCATTCATTATTCGTGGGAACTTACTGACACAATCTCGGGTTTGAAAAGGAATTAATAATTAGTAATATATAGTTTAAGCAATGCATTAATTTGCTAATTAATGAGATGGTAATTCTAAAAATAAAATTAAGATATCCGATTTTATCATAATAAAAAATCATAGTTTAAGCTGGCGTTTCTCATAAATGCTGTCGATGTATTTTTAGGGCATCAACTAATTTAATTATATATTCAATAATTATTATAATTTAACATTATGCATATTTATCACTTCAAAAATCATATCTGGTGAATAATTTCATATTCTTCATTCAACTGTGGGTCTCCTACGGCCCCAGTAACGAAGCGGTGTCCGCTCATGGTTGCGTCATCATTCAATATCTAAAATGACAGAGCGGTGACGGACCATCGATACCAGCCGACGGATTGGGCCCGCCGATCTTCGATTGTTACGAATTACATTCCCTCATTTGACAAGATAAAGACGTTATGACAAATTACTGAAGATCTACATCAAAATGTTAATATTTATTGGTGGATATTATTATAACGTTTAATACTGATTAGTGAAGATGGTGCTTTTTTGTGAATTTTAAGTGCACAATTATATTCTATTACGTATGTTCAAGAAAGAGATTTAAAAGTTGATTTGGTACGCGATTCGCGTGTAACAAAAAAACTTGATGTAGCTATCGCGCTTTAGATATTCTTTCTTTACAGTTTAGTTAGGTACACAAAAAATATGTAACTAAACTTATTCCTGAAGTCTCATATAATGATTTTCATTCAACATTCAAGAAGAAACAGTATAGAAATACATTACATAAGATATCCATTTCATTATGGCACTCGTAACGTAAATCTTTTGGCACGTTCTTTGACAAATAACTTCGGTAAGAAGCCACCCTCCCATCAATTAAACTGCTTATTCGAAGCTGTATATCATCGTTTTGTTTTGTTTCATAAAGTAATATTGCAATTTAACTTTCATTTTTCAATTTATATAGCTATTACATAAAATGGAGGCATTAAGAGCAATGCCACTAGACTTCGTAAGGTGAATGTCGCGTTCAACTTCATCTGATTAATTTTTTCATACCAACCAACTTGATTATTTATCAACAGTTTGATCGTAAATTAAAACTGGTTCATTAATGATCATAACTTTTAATTTATAGCTCGTTGGTGTACATGTCGATGCAAATATTGTGTGTATACGTGTGAGGTGAATTTATTTTATGGAAAAGATTCTATCTCTGATTTTTAATGGTAAAAGGTCTGTCATACGGGACGCGATAAAAAAGTTTTATGTCTAGGAAATATTGCTGCAACGTGTGATGCTGCTTTTATTTGTTTCTCTTATAAACAATTACATGTTGTAACGAATTGTTTGTACTACATGTATAAATCCTTCACATTTGCATCAATAACGGCATTTTTATTCTAATCGCAGAACTAGTAAAATAAATCTGAAGGTTTTTGCAGGTTTACGAGCGGTGTAAACTACATTAATAAAGCAATTTGCTGTATTAATTGGCCCTTAATTTGCTCAGACAATGTCTTATGAACGACGTGTAAGGTGTACTTTGTAACCATCACTTTGAAACATGAACATGTTTGTAAATTGCGATAGCGATGGCCGCGCAATAGTTGTACAATTACACCGAGTATACGTCAACCTAGAAAATTACATCAACTGGTATATAAATTGTTAGAGCAAGTCTTCAAACTTCTATCTAAAGGTCTGGGATCTTGTTCTACTTATCAATTTTAATTATGTATGTCCGAGGAAGTTAATGAAAATGCTAAGGGTTTGGGCGTTTATGCACTACTCCGTTTCCAGCACGTTTTTTCACGGGCCGTTTTTTTTTGCCAATAGGCCTGCAGAACGATCCCCACCACTTTTTAAAACGTATGAAAAAAACACGGTCCGTGAAAAAACGTGCTCGATACGAAGTAGTGCACAAACGCCCTTTGTGTTAATTTCTTGTTATTACCACCAATATAAGCTCATAGTTACCTAAATATTGTAGGTATTTTATCAACCTAAACTAATACTTGTAATTTATAATATTTTAGAAGTAGCTAACTTGTAATTATGATCCTTAATCAACTGTACCCTGATCATGAGTTTTTTTAACGTGTAGTATCGTTAACGTAAGCATATTTTGAATTGAAAATACAATATTCATATAAATTAAATACTTAATTAATTACTCTGTATTTTTTAAAATGTGCAAATTGTATAAAATTTTATCAAAATGTTCCAGAACTGCTGTATTTTAAATTCAAAATATGCTTACGTTAACGAAACTATACGTCAAAAAAACTCATGATAGGGGTACTGTTCATTAGTCAATCAACACGCATTATTTGTTTCAGTTTAAATTAGTGAGTGCCTCTACACTAGCTGTTTTCGACATGTTAGATCGTCTCAAATGGAAGCTTTACACTTAAATCAATCCATATTTAAATAATATTCAGCAACAGGTTGCTAGTAAGTTGCTGTTTAAACAAGAGACTCATTCTTCACACGTACGCGTTTGAGAGCAATGTAAAAACATTGTTGTGATAAACTTGACTCGATTACACCGCAATTTACCGGACATGGAAAAGTGGATCTATAAATATTTACAGCCCCTCATACACCCGTGTGCAAAATTATACAGCTGATGGGTGCATTTTAGCATATCGATTACAATAGCACATCTTGCTACTGCTGCAGACCCATTAAACTTAGCTGTTTTACATGTCATTGTAAAAACTTTATAGTGACGTATCCGCGCGTGAATGATATTAATTCCGTGCGTCCTATCTAAAATAATGAGCAGTGATAGCCTAGTGGTTTAACCATGTGCCTCCCACGGCGAATGGTTCGAGTTCGATTCCGAGGCACGCACCGCTGACTTTTCAAAGTCATGTGCGTATTAGAAATTAATTATCACTTGCTCTAACGGTGAAGGAAAACATCGTGAGGAAACCGGCATGTCCTAGAACCAAAAATTCGAAGACATGTGACGTCCACCAACCCGCACTGGGCCCGAGTGGTGGACTACGGCCCACTCCCTCTCACAGAGAGGAGGCCTGTGTCCCAGCAGTGGGAACATTATAGGCCGATTATGCTTATGCTTATGCTATCTAAAATAATAGGATACATAACATCTACATATTCGTAATAGTAAAGAAATGAAATATCAACTCGGTTGGAATCTGTACAGTTACGTGTAAACACCTAATCGATAGGTACATCAAGACGTTTTTCAAACATATTTCCTGTGTACACATGTTATATCGAATTAATTCACTTAATCCGTAGAAATATGGTGTTGAAACAAATATCTAAGGCCTATTAATAAATGTTTATTGCCCACGCAATACATTTGGAGCTTTAATCTGGTGTTAGCGGGAGGCCGGCGCCCACCCAGAGGTGTGGACATCTCTAACCAAATCGAATTATAAACCAACCGAATAACGATTACCGATTATCGGGACCTGCAGCGACATTACCCGAATGAGATAGAAGTCAGAATCGTTTGTCGAAACTTTTAACGAATGAAAACATTTCATTGCTGTCAGATAATGTAAACCATGGAAGATTAGACATATTGGAACACTATAAACCATTTATATACAGTCTCATTGATTAGAGCATTTATAACGGAATTAATTTTGTATTATCCCACGGTATTGGTGGAAAATTCAAATTAGGGATGTGAACACGAAATATTTCTGTTTTTGAAAAATTGTTTCCAGTGTTCGAATATCTATGAGACTGGTATTTTTCCCTTAACGAGGTTCTATCGCGTATCTGTAGTTACCTAGTACACGAAGCTCGTTCTTGCTTGCCTACCGTTTTTACTTTTTTCCTTATACGGCTTCATCATATTTTTTCACACAATGCGACCAGCGACAAACGTTTATCATTTTTATAGGAACCTGGACGCGTAAACTTGTAGGAATCATGCGGTGCCTGGAATCCATTCATTGGATATTATTTATTGTGATTTAAAACAAATAAGATCAAAATTCCCGCTGTTCTGTTATTTATAGACCTTGAAAAGGAAAGTAAGTCATAAGAAAGGTATAATCTAATATATTTTTTATTACTACTTATCTTTGTATTCTTAGATACCTACTACTGCGACATCATTGAACCAATAGATTTTTTTTCAGTCAGAGAAAATATTTAAATGTTAAGACAATAATGAATTAATGACAGTCTATGGCGTAGTCTTTGTTTCTCTAAGGTAAACGCGAAATCAAACCCTGTTCCTTTAGGTCAATTTTGATGAGACCATGGCTTTTATTCTATTGAGTTTATTGTAGCTAGAATTTGATGTAGCTAATAATATAGAAAATGAACAAAATATTTCCATGCCATCTCACTGCATTATTCTAGCCAGTTCTAGAAAATGTTTTATTTTTTATTCTAATTTAAGTAAGTCCTTGTTAGGTTGATAGGCCGTCGCTATTCGCCCATTATTACAACATGAGAACAATTTGCAAATACTTGTGTATGTGGAGATCAAATTGAGCATTCCTGTAGAAAACTGCGACTGTAAATTGTGATGACAAACGGACTGCCTACGACGAATCTTACAAACCGTCTGTGAACACGGGCTAGCTGAATACATAATACTACATAACGAACATTTGTCAAACTTAATTATAGTTTCATAAAAAATATATTAAACTTCATCTAAATACTTGAAATAAATATTTGACAATAATTATTATTTTTATATTTTTACTTTTCTTCTTTTCTTTCTTGTAGCTGGTAGTAGCACAGCTCTATGTGAATGAGCTTGTTCAGAGAAGTACCACCACCACCATACCTATTTCTGCTATTAAGCAGCATTGCTTTGAAGGATATGGGTGCTGGTGTAACAACAGATACATGAGACATTTCAACTTAGGCCATGTTGTTTCAACTTACAGTTACGTATCTGTAACCGTCAAATATGGCGGCTTGTACGACAATTTCATACTGACTTAACGATTACGTACTGACTTACGAAAACAGATGGTTTGAAGCAACCCGCCCTTAGTCTCTAGGGTGGAACCTGCAATGCCTCTGGTATTGCAGATGTCCATAGGTGGTGCAGGTGACGACTTACCATCAGGTAGGTACCGTCGGTTCTGTTCATATAAAAAAATGTATAGGTACCTACCTATATTCCGTTTTTAAGTCCTAATTTATGTTCTATTCTAATCTTTATACCTTCTTACAGGAATTCTAAAACCTCTTTCACATTCGTCGTAACAAGTCGGTGCTCATGGATATTGTTAGTGCGAAGTACTCGGTATTTGCATGTGCTCGTTAGTGCATTGCCGACTGAATGACACGCGTCCAGCCAACTGATTGTCCCCAGCGCGACACTTGCGCGAAACGACCGAATTTGATGTTTATTTACCATGGTAATGTATGAACCTGTATACCCTTAAACCTTATATGTACGTAATAATGTGTAATGATTTAAAAAGGTGTAAAAAGATTCGTATTTTACACATTCATTCCTTTCTGAGTTTCTAGATTTGGACTGCGTTAATTTTATTTAGTTGCTAAGTATAAATAAACGCGGTTCTGTATGAAGTCGTGTTCGTTTTCGATAACGTCTTCTTTCGTTTTTAACAAATCGTTGGTCATAACTTTTATTGCAAGTCAAATAAAGATTTGGGACAAATCTTTTGGCTTTTGGAAGAAATAATTGAAATAAACGTTTGCTTGTGTAGCTATAACAGCTAATCCTTCGCAACATTTATCTTAGACCGTATATTATTTATAGTCACGGTAATATTTTTTATTTAATGAAATCTCCAGAATACCATTCCTGAATCGTCAGTCACTTACTAAAAACAAAATTGCGTAGGTACAGATATTTTAACTAAAAACCTAATTACTCACTCCAATTTCGTCTGACGCCGAACTCGGCTCCAATATGCACCGTGGCTATCAATCGTCCAATCACGGGTTTGATTGAATGTCTGTAAACGTCATTTACTGCTCGTTATCCACGCTCGAGGCGCGAAACGTCCCGCCGGCTTCGGCAGCCAATAAACATTTCATTGCCGAAGCGAACCCCTTTTGTTTTAGTACGTCCCAACAACATTAACACTGGAACTCTTCTCATAATCATTTAGAAACCACTCTTCCAATCACCAAGGAATGTTATCTTCTAAATGTATAACCGTTTGCGGAGAATCTGGGGACAAAATGTATTCCCGAATATAAACGCAAAGACGAAAATATTTGTCGTAAAATTCAGCTAATGTTTAGTACCAAACAGCTGGATTTTTTATTCATTTGCAATCACGTATTTCTAAATAACAGGAATATTTTAAGACACTTTATTTAGTTGTGGGCTTAGCTCGAGAAAATAATGAGATCACAAACGGTGTTAGGCGCCATAGTTGTATTCAGCACGGATTGCGGGAAGGAGCGTGATCTTCATCGTAAATGGCTTCTTGTTGTTATTCATAACTGCGCCCGCCCTAAAGAAAGGATGAATATAATAAAGACTCATCTCTTTGACTATATTTACCGTATTTCTTGAATTCCACAAGTTATAGTAGGTACCGTACTTAAGCTGCCGCTTTAAGGAATTCGAAGGTGGCAAATAATTTAAATGTTCATTACACGATGCGGCTACTTACGTAACCAAATTTATATTTTGACGAAACGCATCGATGCACTTGAAAATGATCTTCATGAGAAAGAAATCAATTACTCCACTTAAATAGTGCCGGTGAAAGGTTAATGTAACCATTTTACAATCTCATTTAAACTCCGACTTTTATAGGCTATCTTCAAAACGTTACTGTGCTCTAAATTAAATGAAGATACGATCGCCACAGTTTTCATTCAACGGTACATACGTATTTATATTTTAGTACTTAGGTACTTGCAGTCCTCGCCCCTAAGTACAAGTGGACTAGACTCTTTTTATTGTGTGGATTATTAATGCATCCCATTATTCTATTAATGTTCCCGCATTTGCGATGTGTACGGCATCCATAATAGTTAGTAGCGTAGTTGTTTCTCTTGCGTAATTAGTAAAGTGAGAATTTCTTAAGCAATCTTCAGTGTGAGCTGCAGAAGCTTATACCTACAACAGAGCAAATTTTAAACTGTTTGTTGAAAATAAAGAAAATCTTTACAACCATTTGGCGGCAGGTTTAGCATCATTGGACCGATATATTAAGTACATACTTAGTTAAGTCTTACCTACGCTTATTTGAAGACATTGTAAAAAGAATTTGTGCTTTACCTACAAGCGCTTCAATAAGTTTATGACTTACAAACTTGCACTACATAAAGTTACACAGAAGTTGACAATTTTTATGCTAGAATTTCAAGTTTACTTTACTTTTACACCACTCGCTTTTATCCATAATATTATGGAAATTACTTCTGATGCTAGTTTTTATTTCCTCCAACGCATATAGACTTTGACTAGAATATTAATTTTGTGTAGACCTTCGTGTCGGCCCGAGGACCGCCTACATAGAGCCTCCCTAACAAAATTACACACTCATTAGTTCTACGGAATGTTTGTTTGTTTTTTTACCACAACTGGCGCCGAAAGCCCGCGTTAAAACTAACAAAATTAGTCACAGTCAACATGAAATTGATTTAGTTTATTGGGTTATAGGAAAATATATTGTTTTTCGGCGGCCGCACCGATACTCCTTGATGTTGGTCGGTGGCGCCAATTAATTCAACTGTGACAATGACTCAGGTAATTAAACAGGTAATTTCTCATTGCGAGACGCCCGACATGGCAAGTGACGTCAGGTTGTCCTCGCGTCGTCGTAAGCTCTTCGACAGATGAATAAGTGCGTGTTGATTGGAATTTTAATGGGCGTTAATGGGCGGGACAATGATGAAATCGTCGCAGACGGAGATTTTATCGTTTCTATGCGCTGATAAGGGGTTGATCGCCGGCAGTTTCAAAGGCAAATTGTGGACAGACTGTCGTTACCGCATGCGGTGGTCTTCAGCAAACACTTGAGATCTTGTGCTGTTTCTTAACTCCTCAATGGTTAACGGTTTGCTATAGGAGATAAACTAATATGCGGCAAGATAAAACATATAAGAATCTTTTTTTGCAGCTGCAGGAAATATACAACAGATTTTTTTTTCCACATAAATAATGTTATTGTATTGTGCGTGGGAACGTGTGGTGTAACTTAGATAGCGCTATTAACCCTTAATTGCGGGTATTTCAGCCCCTCTCTGGACATAGCGTGGCCAATTGTTTGGATTTGTCCGTGTGTCCGCATTTCGATGATAATGACTAAACGCTTTATCGAACCGGCAAATCATTAAGCGACACTTTGGACGTGAGAATAAATAAATTATTGGTCCTGGTGGGATAATATTATTAAGACTAGGATACAAAAAAGTAACTCCAATACTATGGAATATTTGGAAAACTGTTCTGTTGTGTCTTTATTCGAGGTTGTAACGTTTAAGGTTTACTTGCATTAATAAAATGTTAAAAAATGTTGAAGCGTAAAGATGAATGCACATTTTTGTCCGCACTAATTGCACCAAATGCGTCAAACTAGCCAAATATCACCTATCCATGCCGAAAGAATCGAATCGAGTGGAATTACTCAGGGATTTTGGGTACCTTCCGAATTTGCCTGATTTGGCGCGGATTGGGGAGCGAGTTTTTATAGGATTTTATATTATTATAAAAAAAAATCTAAAATTCATTTCGTTCGGCTAGGGCTCTTTCAATTTAGGCTATTGGTGTCGTACTGCTGCCGTGCGATAGTCGTGCGGCAGCCGTGCGGGTGTCGCACTGCACACCGCCGATTGTTTTTGTCCATACATTTGACACGTCGAAAGAGCCGTCTGATTGCCGTACGGGCGTCGCATTCTATACAATTATATAAAGTTACAAAATGCAGCCAGAAATTCTAGCATCGTTTTTCTTTAGGTACAGTAGCAATTAACAATCACATTGGACGCATATCAAAGACGTTTATAAGTTGTTTGTACAACCCTTCAATACTTGTTCTGGCATGGTAGTATTAAATTATATTTTAAAATGACAAATCATGGTGTTAAAAGGTAATGACTATATAAATATTGCGTATGACGTAGAACAGCTAATGACTACAGGAACTCGACGTCCGTTGGTGCCCTTTTGACCCATCGTGATTTAGGGTTGACAAACAAGTACCTACCTACGTTATTTAATGATCGTAGCTATGTATCGTGAGAAAATTCTTTATTTAAAATTCAATAAAATCGAATTTTATAGAAGGTATGCAGGGAAAGAAAACATTTAAATTATATTTATAATAAAGTGTCTGCGGCATGTTTTATAAATTCATTTTGTTCTCAGAAAGTTTGTCTTACATTGTTTTTCTGTCCAGATCCTTTTTACATAAATGTAACAGGAATATGAAATATGAATACTGAATATTGTTCGGAGTCACAAATAAAAGAGATGGCATACCAAAATGAATTTTTATGAATTTGTAACAGCTGCTTGCTGTTCACATGCTTTTTCTTGTGTAACGGTTGAGAAATGCATAATATGAAAACCTTCATATTTTTTTCGGCGCCTAATGATAAAAATGAGTATTAAACAGATATTTTACTGTTTACCTGCTTCCTGGTTATTTCACAATATTTAAAATATTAATGGCAGCCTAATATTGATGCGTTTCATATAAAAGTGTGATCAGTCCCTCACAGCGACGTTGATAGCATGCGAATTGTCTTAATGTTTGGATATTTTAATAATGTCCATTATGTACTATTTTTATTAGCACCATTTATGTGATGAATGTTGTAGGTATAAGGTTCCTTTAAAATCCAATAAAATATTATTACGATGTTTTCGTGTGTAATGTGAGAATCGACGACGTGTGGAGCTCACAGGAATTTTACAAGGATACTATCGATCTCCGTAAAAATAAATAAATCAATTTAATTAAAAATAAAGGATATTGAAGAGGAACACTTTCGTTGCGGCACAGATCCAAAATAAATTTTGGTCCGCACGGCCACAACTTATTCTAATTAGTTGGTACAAAGTTCCAATTAGTACGATTCGGTATCGGATGCGCCTGCGCCGCGCGCCCTGCACGCGGTGGTTAACATAAACTGCACAGATAAAATTTAAACCTTTTAATGAACTCCCGGATTGCTTTATTTACTTCGAGATTAATAAATTTTCGGCTTTCCGTACGCTCAGTAGCCATTATAAATTTATTCGCATGCGTGTCCTAATGCTGATAGGATCAACTTTTTCGGTAGTAGGTATGTATTTGTTATTATTCAAATTCTATATACCTACCTACGAGAATACCTAGTACCTACTACTTTCAAAGGGGTCCTGGAGAAAGTGGTGAATACTTTTAGCTTTACCTACTATCTCACAACCACGATTATTGTAATTGTTCCAATACATGTTTCACCAAGTAGCGCGTCGAATAGAACAAAGCTATGGTTTATTTAAATTTAAAAGATTTTCATAATCAATAATTGACATCATATATTTTAAATATAACAACATCGAGTGACTAAAATAAATTGTCCATAATAGCCTCACGTTTAAAATATTATAACAAAATCGAACCCGTTCGAGTGGTTGCGGATCGAACGGCCGGGCGCGGCTGTGCAATAATAAGCCTAATGATACCTTTACAGAAAAGGTGTTAAAACGTTTATTGGAATACATCTAAAACATTATTAATAGCTTTTTAACAAGCCGACGCCTCATTTTAGGTGTGAACCTAAACTTTTTCGATCCAATTTTTTGTTTCTCGTAAAATATTCTCAGTTCAGAGTCTGGAGAAAGATTGTAATTCAATTATTACGATATTCCGTGATAATGGCGGATGATAGACGTTAATACCAGGTTCGTCGTGACACCGATGTCTCCTCTTGTTAAACCAAAAGCGATTTAAGTGAAGTGATGGCATAAAGGGCACTGGCAGACGCCCATAGAACGCTGGGCCTCAGATTGTGTAAGTCGGCACAGATATGAAATTAGTTTGGTGTGATCGAGTATTACAAGAGTATTTAAATATTTTTTTTATTTGTTTTTGTACGTAATTGGGTTAAAGAGAAATATTCTTATTTCTGACAGTGAGGTTAAGTATGGTGTGAATGATCCAATGCAGTACAGCCCGACTAATGAGTTCTCAATTCAAAGGTTTTAGTTGCTGTCACCATGATATTCTGTGGAAGCACGTTTTTGTTTTAGTGGTTTTCTCAAAATGTCAATGGCATAATCATTTTATTTCTTATTTATTTCGATTTTTGATTCCAATTCTTAATCTCTAAGATAAATTAGGCAAAGAACAATTAAAATATATTTTTATTTTTGGTTAAGCTTTTATTACTGTACCATATCAAGCCTAAAACTGCCGACGTCCTTTGATTTCACGGTTATTTTTTCTGAAGCTCGTTTATTATACTAAAGAGTATAATAAACGAGCTTCAGAAAAAATAAAATACACTGTAAAATTAAGACAAACCGTCCCGTATATGGTAATCGGGACACAGAAGCGTGCCAATACTTCTTAGAATTTAACTCGACATACCACAAGTTGAACTTTAATATGTTGAGCAAACCACGGAGAGAGCAACTGACATGTTACAATCCCGCATGATGGGAAGGGATCGAAGTGCCAAAGCGTAATAACCCCCTAATCGACGATTCTTGCTACCGCTATAAAAATTCACCGAGCTCAAGCGAAACCGTTAGTTCCCGCCCACTACATTTTGTGCCAATGTCGATAATTTCAGGCTAGGGCTTCGGACAAACGCTGTCCACCGGTGAATTGTGGGGCATCGATTTATTATTGAAATCAGCCCGTCGCACGCGCAGGCTTCCTGTTCTCAAAATTGGTTATAAAATTGGCAACCGCTCGTGCCGTACGCACGGTGGTTAATGATACCAAAAAAAATAAAAGACTTTACTTTTCAATTATGATTCAAGATTGACATATGAAGAGCAATTTATCTTGTATGTTCAACTATACTTTTTAGCCGCGAGTGACTATATTTATCGATAAATAAATAAAAACACTTGCGTCGATTGTATTAATTAACACTTTGTAATGTTATTTCCGAACGTTGCCATTGAATAAATATAATTATTCCGATACTTGTATTCGTATCTGTTTGCATGAATAATGGAATTATTAAAAGTTGATACGTAATAAAAAAGATGTCTTCTCGAAATTTATTTTTTTTGTGTCTTGAAGTCTTGAAAAATATATTTTAGTTACATAATTAACCTGAGGCATAATAGGTGTGAGACGAACATGAGATGAATTTTTATTTTCTAAATATTTCTTACCCTAATTAAAAAATATAAATTGTTAATATCAATCTACTGGCTTCAAATACTTTAAAAACTTCTAATACCATCTAATACGAATACCTTCCCTTTCGGCCTGAAAGCTTTGGTAGGGGCGCACGTGCCGGTCAGTGCGCACGCGCAGATGTATCGCGACACCTGCCTTGACGGCTGAACCTCTCTCTCATGCTCACATCATAACGTATCGCTATCTCTTTCCCGTAACACTTATTTTTGATTCCAACAAAGTAATGTAAACGCGATACGAAGATCAGAGCCACTGCATTTTACATTATGTGACCTGTTTCTTAATGATATGTTCTAAAATAGTTCTCTGTACTCATTAGTATTCCCAGTGCGAGTGATCCCACCCCACAGTCTATGACCATGTTTAATACTGCAGCCTCCGACATGTTTGGGAACTTGTTCTAGTACTTGACCACATACTTCTGTATGTAGGTGCATGGGTTAGTCGTTTAAGTGTTTGTCGGATAACTTAAACGCGGCACATTATTGTTTTTGCACATACAGAAATTCCCTTTTTAGATTGGCAGTTATATTTATAAAAGGAAAAGAATAAAAAAGAAAGCAATGATACAAATAAACAAATCACCTTCAAAGTTGCAGTTATTAATGCAAATTTAACTTCATGCGTTGCTCAGGAATGCGAATTATAAATGTATCCAAACGTGCTCATATGCGTTCGTACCGCAGCCTGTTTAAATTCAGTTTATCAAAACCCATTTGGCAGCGAATCAAATGTTAATGCAATGGTCTAAGACGTTGATTTGACCTTGATTAATGACTACATTGATAAAGGCTCAGCACGACAGACCTCTTGCTGAGAAAATTAGACACAGCGCAGCACCCAAACAGGGGCAGCGGATGATACGTAAATGTCATTCTTAACAAGTCCAACGGTAACCTTTTGTGTGGACAACTGAACTGGGAAAATTCGATTTAACTGATGCACTTAATTATTGAGATGACCATATTGGTAACAATAAATAGTATATTATTGCTCCTGATATTTTTTTTCATTATGCTGCATAGAATTGAGCAAAAAGAGCACAAAGTATAAATTTGAAAATGCTCGCTTGCTGTTAATTACCTACTTACTTGGGTATTAAAACATTTCGGAATGTAATCAAAATATCGATCAATAATGAAAACGACTCTTTTGTTGCTCAGACCTTTTTTTATGAGATTAGAAAGGTACTTGATGGTCTATCTAGTTATATCTTCTACTTAAACACCATTTCTTAAAAAATGGCATAGAGCCATTATTATGATCTCAATGGCTTTTTATAATTATGTCATAACAGGTTAGATATTTTCAATGATTCCAGAATAATCTGGAATAAAGCACTCATAATCAACACTAATAACTAGGTACGTAACTTTGTTAGTAAAGCTTCTGAATTCTTTTATTCTGCGTTACCCCGCCTCTAAAACCTCTGTTTTTTATCAAATTACAAGATACCTTTTATAGCGTAAAAATTCCTTAATTAAACAACAAATATGATTCTATTCTTTGTGGTTAACGCCTTTTTTGTTAAAGGATATTGCCGCTCATCAATTTAATAACTTATTTTTTGATGTGTAATAATCTGTTTTTTGTTGCAGGCTGTCCTAGCATATAATATTTTTTATAACGGATTGTAAAATCGTGGTGCCACTATTGCTCCATTTTAAAAGGGTGTATCGTCAATGTCTTAACATTTTCACTGCCATTGTCTTCTCCATAGAGCGTGTGGCGATCGAAATGGCGATAGTGGCAATAATCTAACGGTTTTGAAACTAAAATTGCACTTTTTGGAAATACTTTAAATTAAATGGGTTGGAAAGGCTTTAAAAACTTCCTATTTCTGCCCACATTAGCCGGTAACTACCTCCACATCCTAAATTCCCAGAATATAAAACTGTCGCGATAGAATATATATAAGTTTACTGCTCAGTTAATGGCTGTACCGTAAGGGATTGCTCCTTAATTGATAATCGTTAAAATGTTACATTTACTGCCAGTGCCCATAAAGTTTACATTCACTTCTAACGTTTACCTGTAAGACCACCGAGAGAGTGCATCTGAGGAAAATTCGCTGAGACGTCACAATTTAATTAAGGGCGACCTCCTAATTAATGTTTCCTTTGCCGACTGTGACTCGTAGGTTCACGAACGATTGAGCAACGATTTGTACATGTTTTGGGGACAAATCTCTTGGAACTTGCCTAATGTTCAGTTGGGCAAGAAATTTTTAGGAGTCACCGTTACCGATGGCCGACTATATTTTTTTGTTGGTAAAGGGCGACCAGAGTCCCTTTTTCCTCAAATAATGAAACAAGAATAAACAAATTCTCAAATACCAACGTTCTAATTAAAATACTGAACTATTATACTAGCACAATACATTTATTCAGTGTTCACTGCTCTCATTTATCGGGTCTTGATATAAATGACCGAAATTTTATCTGCAAGTGGATCTCCCAGCCACCGGGCAAGTGATGTCTTAATAATGACATGAGGTTAAATATCGTGAGACACATCTCGGGAACAAAACCGAACCTCACGACAAAGGAGCAATGTCCCGAGTATTTTGTCACTGTTTAACTGATCCAATCAGTGCTACGTGAATCGTAGCTACAAAAAATATTACTGACATCCGAAAGGGCTGATACAAATTATTATTGAGGCATGCGATTATCTTTGTACGATAAAAAATGGGACGGTAAACAGCGTTGTTAATTTCTATCATTCGGTATCTGGATACTGTTCACTATTATTAATACGTAATGTCACGAAAACGATTACTATTAATAAGGTACCTAGTTTGGGATGCCACACGCAACTTCTAGTTAATAGACAAAAATAAAAGTGCTACCAAGTGGAACGTGTAATTTGTAAAATGTGGAGTAAGACGTCAAATGAATTGTTCCGATGAAAGGGGTTTGTTTTTGTATGAATCAATCATGTTATTAATTTTAATTGAGCTTGTGATGTAACATCTGCTGGTTTTGGTATTTAGGTGCCCCTATTAACAGGTTAACAATACCTGAAAAAATAAAAAAAAATAGTAGAATCCAGTTTTTTTTAATTAGATCTAATCAAGAATGAGATTTACCTACTGCTGCACACATACGAGTAATACGGAGTCGTGGCTCATTATACCTGAAAATGTTTACAATTAAACTAATTCCTGCACGTGAATCTTTAAAAAACTTTGTGTAAGTAGGTTCATATTACACATCTTCTGTTGATTCTACTTAGTATTTTGCATCCACCTGACCTTGTGAAGGAAAATGATCTTGAATAACAGTATAAAATCATTTAAATGAACATGCGCTCCTGAATTAACAATATAAAGAAAAAAATCTCTTTGTATGAAATATATTCAATTTACATAAACAAAAGCGCCGCACAGCTTCGTTGGTGTCATATTCATTATTGATATTTCCATGTCCGCCACCCAACGAGCAAAAGCGTTGAATAAAATATCAATTAGAGCACGTTTTGAATGGTAAAAAATCTCTTTATTTCTCAATTTCGCTAAGTGAATATGTTGCTCGTGTATTGGCGTATGTCATTTTCTGTTTTTGCATTCTGCATGTCGTCGGTTTGGGCGGTAAGGTAATGAGAAAAGCGAAGTATTTATTACAACGCTGGTCTGTTAAGGCGCAGCGGGCCAACTCAAAAAATGTAACAAATGGATCGCAAAAACTCACTCGTAATACATCTTCAATGAGACTCTAAACATAAACTATTACAGATGAAATGTACCTGATATTGCCTTAATAGTCCGACTGCTTTTTACTATGAAGGCTCCGACGCATAGCTTCTCCTTAAAGGTTTCAAGTGCAGCTCTGGTTGTTTTTAGGGCTCGCGACAATGTCGATGGGTATGTGTAAACAACGGACCGCGGTAACACGTATTTTTTGTGCTTTGATTTATTGTTTCATGTTTCAAAAGTTGCTTTTTGCGCTGTACCACACACGCACAACCTCCGCGGTTGATATATGCAAATTGTTCTTTTTTCTTTTTAATCGAGTGAACTATTGGAATGTACCTATACTTAAAACTTTGCTATCCTACAATTTTATTTTATTCAAGAAAATGATTTAATAGTTTGTAATATTAACAAAATAAATGCTGTTACTGTCGGAGGCAATTTATTACGTTTTTTAAAGTTCATTTATATGCTTATAATCTTGTTGTTGCATTTAATAACTTAATTGCCATATCATTATTACAGCGATAAAGTAGATACATTAGTTTTTATTATAAGCACTAAACCCTTTCAGGTAAAATTGTGCAGAATTATCGGGTCCTGGAAAAAAACACACAAATATTAATAAAACAGTGTATACGCATTCGAAAGTTTAATCTAAATGACGACAAGCAAACCTTGTAGTGAACTGACCGAACTTTAATGCTGAGTACAGGAACGCGCGCCCACTACCACGATTTTATTATTAAGCAGTAAACGTCAAACACTTAATGTCGCTCACATAAAATTATTAAAAGACATTATAATAATGCCAGCACTCGCGAAGTCGCGACCCTCCTTCTAATTGGCACCTTATTTAAATTCCTACTGGCGATTATTTCGGAACTGGACTTGCAAATGTTGCATATCTGGTTTCTGTGAGGAACTTTTATATTCGCGTAATGGTAAGCATACTCACTAAGCGATCCGGTAATTTCATTGGCACTTTATTTCGTTAGCTGTATTAACCGATCTTGGCCTCTTATGGGTGGATAAAAAAGAACTCATGTAATCTTGCTTAAGTGCACGTCTTCACCGATATTAAACGGTATAAACTTAGGATTTTATGGGGCAAAAGTGGTATTTCTATTATAAAATCTATTCGGGCTTAAATAGATACAGCGTTTTGTAAGTAGATAAGCATTTAATTGAAGACAAAATGGTTTTAACGACCGGCATCGGCGCGATGGCGTCGCTACTATTTCGAATATCTCAAACTGCGAAAGTTTTTACTTAGCGATCGAAGTCGAATAGCATTAATTTTTATGGCGGCATAGTAAATTCTCACTAGAGTGCGGTAACTCCCCGCTGGTGGCGGGCGGCACCACGGGGCGAGCGTTACGGTTACGAGCGCCAAATCGGTTTTTACCGTATAACCCGACCATTTGTAGATTAAGGGAAATGTGTTATTTATGCACCACTGAGAGGTGCGCACCCCACCGCGGCATCATGTTAATTGATCGGCATTTCATTAATACCTCATTGTTGCTATACACAGTTTCAATTTTTTATTTGGCCTCCCGTAGTACGGTCGCGAGACGGACGCTTAATTACAATCAGGCGATCATCATAATGATCGTTGCGGAGGTGCTGAACCTTTTTGTTATTATTTAAATACTCCGTCGCAACATTGCGATCGACAAAATGAATCCTAATGAGGAACAAGTCCGTTGGAGTAGAGTTGAAATTTGTAGTGCTGACCGCTGTTAATGTGGAGGAGATATTCCTGCTTTACTTTTGAAAACTTCGAGTTCATACATATTGATGTGTTACGCATTCTAAACAACGTTAGACTTTTAATTAGTCGAAATGTCTTCATCATCCTCTTAAGACAAAAACCGTCGGTTTAACTCATGTGAACTGTTGGGTCTGGGGTCCATTTTATTCATTTATTGCGTCGTAAACCCATAGATTGCTAATTAGTTTTATGGACATTTTATTCTAGTGACAAGACTTGGTGAACTTCTGCCGTCCGTAGTGACTGACTTAAATATTAGACTAGGTATAATTATTTGCTTAAAAAGGTTATAAAAATAGGTTTTAAAAACCGTCTACGTCTCATAGAGCAATCTGGAATAAATATAATTATCTAGGTTCCGGCTATTAGCGTGGTCAAGTCTCAATAAGATGGATATTATCTTTTTTTTTAATTTATAATATATAAGTATATAAGTTAGTTTATTATACCTACATAAGTTAGTGTATTGTAAATGTAAGGAATTAATAAAAGCATTTTATTTATTTATTTTATTAATTTTTTTTGTAATTACGCACATAATGTGTGAGTTAATCACTCAATTACTAGTCTGACAAGTATAATAGTCAGCTAAAGTTTTCTCACGGATGGCTCTGATGTCCTTAATGTATGAATACCAAAAACACTTAAATACCTCATAGGGTATAAATATTACAATAACACGTACGATTCTATCTTAAATACTCCCGATGATGCTATCACCTTATTGCAAGAGAGCAGCAGGGAGACCAGCACTCTGCGTAGGTACAAACACAGACCGGCGCCATTCCGACCTCGCCGACGAGGCCCGTCGCGACGTCCCCATCATGACCCGAGTCCGCCGCCGCGTATGACTCAGTCCCCTAACCAACCCTTGCTCGAGCCAGCCCGCGCTGAGCCTGTAGATTTAAATTCGACCCAAAATAATGAACCGATCCAGCTAGTAGTCCCTCCCTCTAGTTGCCCTCCCCCCAGCGACGCCCTAAGCCGAGGCCCGTACCCCAGTAGGGGGTGCCCTTAGCGTATGGTCGCTTAGTTTGTAGTTTTATTTAGTTTTAAGCCTGGCTGGAGGCATTTGTACGTCCTCACCAGATGACCGGTTAAGCAGTGACGGCTGTTAGAAGCAAACTGCGAGAGGCCCTTCAAAAATAAAAAAAAAGTACGATTCTATCAGACAGTCACATTTAGCAATGCTGCCTATACCTAGACGGCGAGCCGTGATCAATGCGCCGACGCGGGTGGCGGCTTTTGTAAAATAAAAGCGTGACTTCGACTTCGTTGAAATTATTTATTTCCTTAATGCTTGCGTTAACTTTTTTGCGAGTGTAAAATTACCTATACTTTTGTGTTGATATTAATATCGTCACATTGCTCATTGTATATTTAAGTATACATGATATAATGCGAGTACCTATATATTTTTATATTATGGACATTTAAAAGTATAAGTAACTTTTATAGACTTGTGGGCTACTTATAATAAAATTTGTAAATCATAATCATCGTAAAAGTGACCGTCGTAGTAAAGTTATTAAATTGAAATTTAAAGGAAATATAAATAGGCACCTAGATGAAGATAATTTTTTATTAAAATAAACATAAAAATTGTCGGTATCGGTGGCATTAAGCTTATCAAATATTATTTAATCAGCATTTTTTATAGATACGTAACTCCCAAGTAAACTCACTTACTTAAAACCTACCTATATTTCAACGTATTTTAAGACGGTATATTTAAAGAATTTTAAAGAATTTTAAAGAATGCTATTAGTTGTATGTAAATATATCTATTTACATACATTCTTTAAAATTCTTTAAATATACCTATATTCTTGTATAAATACCTATCGGTATTTATACAAGAATATTAATGAATATATAATGAATAATATTTTATTAGCATATTATTTTACAATTTATAAATCAGTCTTACCCATCGGTTCTGTACATTGATGTTATTAGTTTCGTAAATTGTAAGTTTCCCATTCTTACTCGCCAAAGTAAGTTTCCATTACATTTAAAAAGGCACTTTATAAATGACCAGTAATCATTTTAAATTATATATCGCTGCTTAACGTTCACGACTTTCTTTTTGCACATAAGTGCAATGAATGGAGTCACGTGGTCCTTTGACAATTGGCCACATTTGCCATTGTCAAATTGCTACTTGCAGAGTTTTGTTGTGTCCCGTAATTAGAGATCATTGCCCTATATCAATTCAGATAATTATTTCGTTTATATCATACAATGTTTATAGCGATGTTGTTTTTTATTGTTACTGTTTCTGAACAGTCTAAAATTACGTATTTGTATATTTTTGTTAGGGTTATGTATCAAGACGATATCGTAGAAACCTCTACTGAAATGATTGTTTCCTCTGAAAAGTGCGTTCCTCGTTGATGTCTTTTGTGAGGCGAAAAGAGAAATGCTTGCATAATAACTGTTTTATTGTTATGAAAATAGAAATGAATTAAATATGATTTTTAAAACTTAAATACATACACAAATATTGCAAAAGAGTGCAACAACATTTTTGTTATGTTGTTAGAAAAGTAGTAAAAAAAAAAAATTGTTACGATCAAATCAATTTTGAAACCATTTTCTATGTAAATTAATATCTATACTCATCATACATAGAAACCTAATTCCTATGAACATCATCAGATGCCTCATCAATAGCCTGTCCACGCACAACCCGAAAGGACAATAAAAATCTGGCGCCTGTCCCGGTCACAGATTATGACACGTTCGCAGTAATGACGGGGAAATTGTGCCTACGTGATGATACGCACCACTATTTTTTCACGAAAGTAAAAGTTCCGCCCTCTATACCATAGTGTCGCGTATTCGGAAGCCAATTGTCAATGTGACATGAATTGGAATCAATGTTTGTGAATGGGATGTCGTTTCTGCGTAGTCGTTGTCCTTTTGGAGAAGTGTGGAAGATAAGTAATAAAAATGTGCCGTGTTTTGTTTTGAGAGGGTTATAATAATTTTGTTGGAATTTCCTTTTTGTGGATGATTAAGGAATTTGGATTTAGTGGTAATGTGTATTTGTTTCTTGTGCTATGAAAGTTTATACAAAAATTATATAATTACTAGCTGTTGCCCGCGATTTCGACCGCGAAAAATGGATGAAAAGTAACTTATGTTTTTTTCCAGGTTCCAGGCTACCTCTATGTCAAATTTTATCTAAATCCGTTCAGCCATTTCAGCGTGAAGAAGTAACAAACATACACACACACCCACACACAAACTTTCTCATTTATAATATGGGATGTTTTAAAAATCGTACTGTAAACTTATTAGCTAAACAACTATTTTGATACTACACTTTTACGACGACTTTATCGAATTTGACGATATTTATAAAACTAATATTACTATGTAAAATTAAAGGAAACTGAAAGTTAAAAAATATATAAAAGTTAACAAGCAAGTATAGCCAATACATACTTTTAGAATTACCAATTCCTATCTACTTCTAGATAGGTCACACCCAACCTGCATTAAAGAAACATAACACCATATAAACCAATAAGAGTCAAACCAATTTGAGCCAACATTGACAAATAACCAATAAGATACTCCAACAAGATTCATACTAATATGTTCCACTTTCTAACTAGAGCCGTAATAGCACCTTTAATTACCCTCTAAATACCTACGACGCATGCGCAGTGACTCCCGT
The DNA here is from genome assembly GCA_948465475.1 of Thalpophila matura. NCBI lineage: Eukaryota > Metazoa > Arthropoda > Insecta > Lepidoptera > Noctuidae > Thalpophila > Thalpophila matura. The sequence goes on from OX419183.1 coordinate 12,699,896, forward strand.
CGCAAATCTATTACTAGGCGAAGCCTCTTTGCTGTGATTGGAGGAGCGGTTGCCAAGACGCCGAAACACCGCCAATAGGCTTGCCCCACTCAACAATAGGTGAACATAGCTACGCCTGTAACGGTACCTCGCTTAGTTCCACTTAGAATAAGCTTAGAACTAGATGTAGAATTTACTTAGTTATTATGCGGTAGTAACTTATTGAGTTATACTGTGAAATAATTGAGTACTTATTAATCGTGTGATTTTTTGGAGTTGCTGCTTCAAATTTGTTTACTTGTGTTTGAACACAAGTAAACAAATTTGAAGCAGCACTTATACCTAATAACTCCAAAAAATCACACGTAAGTTAACCGCATTAATTTACTGGTTAAAAGTACAGTAAATTGATATTTCCCGTGTGTATTTAACATTGAGCTACCGTTACTTAAAATTAGTGTTTCAGTTACGAAGCGTTTGTTCTTTTCTACTTAGAATTAGGTAAGAACTTAAAAATTTGGTAGGAAAATACTGAGGAAAATGTAATTTTGGCATCATTTTGAAATAGTGTGACATTGGTCTAAAATATGTTGATAAAAATTAGGTCTATTAGGTATTTTATTAGAATTGAAATACTAAAATTATATAAAATATTAAATATAGACAAATTTTATCAGCCTGTTTTAGAACAACGCACCTATTCTAGGCCAACATCAAAATATTTTGAGATTATGCCAAAATTACTTTTTTTTCAGTGCAAAACTATTATGTATTACACGTAGTTCTTGAAACATGTTTACTAATTTTTGTAATAAAATTAATTGGTATTGTATTGAGTTCGTGCACGTTAAACCATTTAATTAGTAACAATTATCTAGTCTGACAGTCTATGTTTTAATTATTATTTTAGGTACGCTTATACCTAAGTGCTCTACTCTATAAACTAGGTATGTAAATATACATGATATGAGTAGGTATACTTGTTGGTAGGCGTCGGTAGTAGGGCGTTTGGCGACTTGAAATGCAAACTCGTAATTTCAAAATAATAATTATATTGTAGGACAAACAACTCGCGCACTTTCTTATTCTTACAAAAAATTTGTGTCTCACAATCCAACATTAATGTTGCAAGTATATAAAAAATTTAAAATTAATAACTTTGTTGGTTTTGCCATCACGTATTCTTTTTAAGACCGTTAATGTGCAGCTTCGTTTATTTTTCTGTTTAAGTGCCTTATAATATTGTCATATTAATTTCACATAAATATTCTGAAAATTCTTCAAAAGAAACCCTTCTATTCGTTTCTGTTTAATGGTAAATGGCAATGCCATTTATTTACCTCGCCTTAAGAGGCCCTATATCATGTTTACATTCCATACAAAACAAAAAAATAGTGTAATTAATACAACATCACGAACGCCCAAACATATGTTAAAGAGTAATTTGCCTTTAAATCCAAGCGATAATCATTATCTTAATCTCGTTTTAATTAAGCAAAATGATTAATTAATAAGTTGTTCCTGCGATTATGTACACTTGTACCACCTGACGTATTAACTGCCTCAGGCATTTGACCACAGACCATAATTAGAGTAACACGCCAAATATTGATAATTGTTTTGCGCCCTCTAATTTAAACGTCTTTGCCGTCAATTCGGTACAAGAAACACATTGAAAGCAGCTCGACGACATTTTTATGCGATTATTTTATTTTCTGTCATTATTTTGACAAGATGCAATCTTACTAATATGCAATTTCGGCCAAAGAAAATACATAAGATTTATAATATTTTGTTTATATAAAATTAGACTAAAATTAATGAAAACAAGTCACGCGAGCTTTAAGAGTAACCTGAGATACTTAGGTCAGTAAATAATGCGGCTGGATGCTGTCGTTACTTGTATGCTGTTGCATTCTTAAGACCAGATCATTATAAGTACATGGGGCCTGAAGCAGTATCAACACCCCATGTTGGTGCAACACGCATGGCATGTACACATTAAACGAGCATCATTTCTTTACTTTCATTTGGTATAATTTACAGTCCTACAACCAACATATAGCATTCAGTAACTACACATACAAGTACATACGTCTATTCCAATCGGCGCTTCACTATATGTTCATAATTAATAATATACACGATCCCACTGTAAGATCAGAAAGATATTCGTTTGATGAAGCTCCGCCATTTGTTTGATAAATGAATAATCGCCACGTCAGATGAACTGAAAATAAAAAAAAACAAGGCTATGGTGTGCGAACTTTATACTAGAGGTATAAATAAAAAACGCCGCGTTGTTTAAATACACTCGGTAACCAAGTGCGGTACAGTCACCACTTAAAATTTATTGCAATATTAATAATATTAAAGTGACGTTTATTGTTCGCTAGCCATCGTTTACGCATAATGAAGTATGAGAACTATTCTTCATTAGTAAGAAGTACAACCGCTTATTTTATTTAATAAAATATATATTGGTCCAGCCTTCAATGACTGATCTAGTAAGGACGTGAGAATGAGTGTAACAGTAAACCCGATACCGGTGAACACCACTATTACAAAAGTTAAAAGGTATCATAATTTATCCTAATCATCGGTGATGCGCGGTCCAGGCTACAGCATAACGCAGGACTATGATGTAGGTGCGTTTAATCAAATGGGCATCGGTTGGTGCGGGGCGTGCCCGCGGCGCTGGTGCCCGGCGAGTGTACACGAATGCGTCTGTCGCGTGGTTACGTGCTATTAACCGTGTCGGCCGCTCGCTACTAGTCGACGGACTACTATAAATTACACGAATTATACAGTGTGGCGGCGTACGCGAGCATGTGATATATTGTGGTATGGCGATCGCGCCGAACAGACTCCGTGTCAGCGCACGTGAAATTACACACCGACCGCGATGTTTGCGCGCAGCACCGCTAATACCCCGCGCACGCGCATTGCATTTTATTTGCGATTGTTATTTCGTAAATGATAGGCCTACGCGCGCCTAGAGAAGTTATTGCGCTAACCCAAAGTTATTTACCGAGAGAAAGAGTCGGACAACGTTTGTTTTGATGACAATCAGAATCTGTCTGTGTCGCGCGACGTGGTATTATCATTTGTATTGCATGTAACTCCAGCTAAAACTCCGATGTAACTTTAGCTGACTGTATATAATTTATTGAATAACGCATTAAATAACTATTTACATGAGCGCGTCCGTACCTACGTACGATCGATATAAATTATTTTAATAACGCTTTTCTGACGCTGAATATAATTAATTCGTGAAACCGATGCGGTTATTAAAAATGTAAATAAATTTGCGAAATGACAGAATAATTACGGCTGAGGCCTATTTAAAATGTCTGGTGTCGGCAAAAACGCGAGTGTACCGAGTTGCTTCCAATCAAAGTGGTAGGCCGCCTTTCTCAATCCATTAAGTCAAAGGCTTTATAATCCAATTAAATTACTTATATCGATCAAGATAAATTTTACATTATTGTCTTAATTACGAGTTATATGTCATATTTGACAGCATCTCGCTAAATTTAGATCGTCATCGTTAAAATATAAATTGCACGCATGTAACGAGAGAAGAAATGAAATTCAAGGTAGGTATACTTAACCTTTTTAGGTCCTCAAGCTACCAACATAAAAAATAAATAAAAAAGGAACAAATAATTTGCTTCAACGTAAAAATATGACAAAACAGAGCGAAGAATTAGATCTACGAGTAGTCGACGAGAATTAAAAATTGATATCAACATTCCCACGATTGATTTCAATTACGGAATTCTTAATTAAGTAGACACAAGCATAACTACACTGATTTTATACATCTTCATCGGTTTCTTCGCTCGTAAAGTCGGGCGTCGATGTTATCGAAGGCTTTACTGAGGACGGGAGTAATTAACAGGGAGATAATAAGCTTTGCGGGGAGAAGTTTATTATATTTTTAATTAATAGCATCATTTGTGTGAGTTTAGGTGTGAAGGTTGCGCCGTCTCCCGTGTTACTTGGTGTAATTGGCTTTTAGCTACCGTATCAATAAATGTTAATGGCATACTCGAGAAAGTTCTACGATAGTTTAATTTCGTAGCGTTTCGTAGCACACGTTTATACGTGTCATTCGGTTAACGACTAATTACAATCAGGTATTTCATGGGACATCGATGAATTCAAAACAATTTGATACATAAGACATATAATATGTTAAACAAGAAAAAGTCATTTTTAGACTATAGTTGTTCTATCGAAGCTTTTTAATTTAACTAATAAATCGTTGTTACGAAATTCAGTAAATTATTAAAATTATTGAGTTTCACGCCATCTATACAGGCAAACATGAGAGTCAGTTTATTTCAATCTTCAAAGAGTTCAAACTCACCCTTAAAACTACCCCAGCGGCGGGCGGCGCCGGCGCACGCAGCGATCTAACGCCATCTGCTATCCTTATAAAGAAATGTTTCATGGTGGTTAGAGCGAGTATTGATTCTAGTTTCATTAGCCTAGGGGTTGGATTATAGATGTCGTGGCTGCGCTAGTTTAAGGGTGGTTTTGCACATAAATCAGTTTTAAATGTCTGAGTGTGTGAGTGAAAGAGCAGGCATTGTGCAACTCCGCTGATACAATCAAATAGTAATCAAATGTATGTTCGTTTGATGATTTTAAAAAAACGAAGATCTACATTTGATACATAACTTTTTATTTGTTAGTTTGTTCAATCATAACCATACAAGTATGTTATATTATGAATATTAAGTAGACATGTTTTGATCTAATGAATAACAATAAATAATTTACTGTCCGCGCGTAAGTTTATTTCATTTATGTTTAAACTATAAATGTCGTAGAAAATTGGTATTTATTGCTGATATAAAATTATGTAAACCACTATGATTTAATAGTACATAACATAATTTAAAAGGAACATGGACCTATTATTTCACTTATATAAATTAAACATTTTATTAATATCATTCAATATCAATACAACATAACACAACCAATTCATTAGAAATATTGTTTTCATTCATATTGCATTATTATGGACTTATGGAGGTTGTGTTTTAATTGATTTGTTAGGAACTTACCATTTTGTAGCGAAAATATTATACCTACACTGTATTGTCGTGCGTACGAGTAATTATATTATTATAACTTTCTTTGTTACATCTTCATATCACTAATTTATTGAACTTTAAAATGGGGTGACGTCGTAGCCACAATATTCAGGTGGCGTAGAAATAGTCGGACAGTGTCGCGCGCCGTTACACCTGCCGATACCAACGCTTTTAACAGATTTTGGTGTCAATTGCTTAAATAGAAACCCTTATTGTCTGAGTAGCCGAAGATATTATTTGCCTGCTATATGGGAATAGAATTTAAATCAGGTCACAAAATTAAATAGAAGTATTCGTACAGGTGAAGTAGGCGGAGAGTATCGTGCGCCAACTTACACCTGCCATCACCTGCTGATACCTTCAAGATTGCCCGTCAATTGCAGATTTAAATGACAATTGTTTAATTAGTTTTTTTTAGTTAATCTTGGTAGAATGATGTCGGTCATTTTATATTTTTATTTCGTTTAGTTAATCAATCTGAAGATGAAGAAAGAAGTATGCAGTATAGTATTTTGTTAGCTGCATATATGTCAATGAATTTTGTAATTATTCCACTTGCAACTACTCATTTGAATGTAATATGAAATGAGGCTTCGCAATTTCGAGCAAAGCCTTATTTCTTCTGAAAGAAAAAAAAACTCCATTCTCCAACTTAGTATTCTAATCTATCTCCATGGCGGCTAAGAACTTAAAGAGCGGGTTGTAAACTATAAATATCGAAAGATCTAACATTATAATGAGAGTAAGCCATCAAATAAAGTGCCATTGGCGACTCACTGGGCTAGGTTACGCATGAACGTCATCAGTGCACCTGCCCACGCACTGCTCAGACGAACTAAACGACTTACGTGCATAAAGAAACATTACATTTTGAGAAAATCAATTCAAACTGTTGGCTTGCTTGGCAATGTAGATAAGTGCTACGCCGTAGATGTTACGTAGTAGTTACGGCTACACAAACTAAAACGACTGTTTTGTTTAATTCTATGTAAAACTAAGATTACATTTTATATAGTATTCTTGAAATGAAAGTATGTAGTATAAACTAGCATTGTTTACATTGGAATTTTTATACGAAGCTGTCATCCAAAAAAGTTTACAAGGCTCATTTAATAAAACAAAAGCTTCGGGACCATATTAATAACGCAATATTGTCGTCGATCGGTTTACAGCGTCTATTCTGTATAACGACTTCTAAATAGACAACGCGAACAGAGCCCGTCTTCCGAACATGGTAATGGACGGGATAATTACGCGCAACGACGTGCAACAATAGCGGCGCGAGCTTACCGCTCTATGGCATAATAAGCGCCGGCGTATTTTGATCAGCGCAACAAGTAGCGCGCGGGCGGTGGGGCGCGTGCCGCGCGCGCGCCGGACCCCGCGCGTCGCGCCCCGCGCCCTCCGCCCGCCGGCGCGCGCGCTACTTAGCGTCGGGGGTGCGCGCCACCTCCGCCAATCCACCGGCGACCTCCGCGCGGCACAGACAAGTGCTCTCTCGATACACACTCCTAGTTCACTCGTACATTCGCGATGCCGATGGCGGCTATTCACACGTACCAAAATCTCGGTGTCGATCAGAAACTGACACACCTTCAATCCCAGGCTCCTCGGAGATTAGCACCTGCTCCAGTGGACCCGAGCCGCTGTAAGAAAAAATCTTATCTTCATCAGCCCTATCCGACTCAGCCCGCCTCCGTAGCACGGAGAAACGCTCGGGAGCGGAACAGAGTGAAACAAGTAAACAATGGTTTTGCGGCACTACGTCAGCACATCCCTTCAGCTGTCTCTGCAGCCTTGGCTGGAGGTAGGGGATCTTCAAGAAAACTGAGCAAAGTTGACACTTTGAGACTAGCGGTTGAGTACATTAAAAGCTTGAAGCGATTACTAGAGGAGAGTGAAGAGGGATGCTCCGATACACAGTCAGAACTAGTCTTGACGACAAGTGGTCAGCACACTCCACCGCTTTCCGAAGAGTCGCACTCACCAGCTCCCTCGTTCGTGTCCGAGAGTTCAGCGGGGCCGAGCTATCACGACGCGTACGACTCCTACGAACCCATGAGTCCAGAAGATGAAGAGCTTCTAGATGTCATATCATGGTGGCAGCAGCAGTGATTGGAGGTGAGTCTAACTTTAACTTGTTGACATTTCTGAAACTTAATTTTTGAGTTTGTTATTGTTTGTTGAATTTTATCATTGACATGAATTTGGTATACAGGGAACCTATATTCTCCATTAGATAACACGTCTCTACGATACTTCATGAATGAATTTTATTAAGTGTGTTAACATAACCTTGAAGGTTTTGATAATGATGTTCTTATCACCGTGTTTGCTTTCGTCGCGTCGTTTGTTAATATTAGCTTCAAAGTTATCTAATTTTTTATTAGTCAGTCATTTGTTAAAGCTAGGTTGGTAGGCAAACGTTTCAAGCTTATCAGCATTTTAAGTTAAAAATATTTTTTATTATATTTATTCACGCCAGCAAACTACTCCTAGAGTCAGGTAGTTACGGCTTATAGTATTTTTTATGCTGATCTTTTAGTCACGGTTGCCTTAGGGACCGAATCTTTTATATTGCACAATTTGAATGAAGATTCACCTTCATCCTAAGCAAAAAGTAAACACGTTAACCATTATGACTGAGCATTGAACCGTAAGATAGACTTTATCTTTTCATTGTAGAATTAGGAAGACACAATGGCACGTCTGCAACAATGGCGAATGTTAAAATATGTCGCTTTATAAAAGCTCGCAGCTAGGTAACATTTTTTTATGATCAAAAGGTAGACTTTTCTATTTCAAGTTGTAAAATATAGTAGGGACCCGCATTCCACCTTCTTATTTGCTTCAATAGCCGAACAGCAATTACTTCTAACAATCTTGTGGTTCGCCCCGCATGTAGTGGGAAAATTGCACATAAAAGTGATCTATTCTAATAATAAGTAGCCATAACAGATGACTCCGATTCCCAAGTGGAAACCTGTTTTTGTTTTTCACTGATATCTTTCGAGTTAATGCATTTCGTCCGGTCAGTGAGAGCTTTTTGCCAAAAAGTTGCCATATGGTCCGTCCTGATAGATTAAGTAGAACCGGTAGCGCCGCATCTAAAAACAAGATATTAAAACTCGCAAAAAATATTCAGAGACGCTTCGTCGGCTATTAATTTATTGTACCGGAAGACGAAATCTCAAGAGGAAATAGAAGGGCGGCGGGCGAAGCACACGTGTTACAATATTTGCTAAGCTCTATGCAAACATATGGCGCGATACCGTGCAGTGTTCATGGGAATTATATAGCGTCACAGACTTCGATAACCAGCATTCAGAACTTAGATTACCTGTTATTGTCAAAGCATTGACGGAAATATGCAACGATATGACTTTAGTTCAAACATTTCAAATATGCTTTTCCTTTTTCCCAGGAACCGTACACTGCGGTGATCAAAGTGCGGCCAATCAGCGGCTTGGTGATTATGAAAAAACGAGTAATCCTCAGGAGGGACCCGAGCATCGGAGCGCGAGGGCTCCGAGAGAACCTCTAATTAAGCGCAATCAGTATATTCCTAATGAGAGGGGATAATGGTGGACTGTAACGACCCCATCGATGCATTCCACTGAGCGACTGAACACCGAACGAATACCCCCACTGCATTTCCCACATCGATGGAATAGCACTAAGAAGACTGAATCAATCATTTATTTGTTCCAGTTAAGCATTTAGTTATAATGTAAGTGATTCGAGAATAACGCTGTGCCTTAGTGTAGCCTTACGTATTACTACTTCCAGTTAGAATGTAATTTTTACAATTGTTCATAATTGTTATCTAGTCATTAATATATAAGTGTAGTTTATGTTCAGATTTTGAAACGATTCTGGTACCTTGTTTTGTACTTCAGTTCGTTCATTTTGTAAAATAAAATTTTGGAAATCTTGAGACAAAGACTTGTAGTGTAAATAAATAAGTATTAGCACCCTAAGAAAGATTCCTAATATTATAAGATTTTTATGAGATAGTTATAAAAAAAAACAGTATTCAACCGTTTGGTTGTATCTGTAATCAAATACATTTTTTATAAATTGCTACTTATGTTTTTCAATCACCCATTATTAACCTATCCACCGACTTAATATGCAGGCGAATCTATTTTTAATGAAATAGGAGTAAAGTCGTTTATAAATACAAAATTATGGCATGGTACTAAGAATAAAATCAAAATTGCCCTCATAAATTTTCCTACCTGCCGACTAATTTATACGATAAAATATCCCTATTTTAAGCTCATGTAGATAGTGCTAATAAGCGTAAATGAACAAGCGTGATTTATTCCCTGTAATTTACAGGCTCACACAGATACAGTGCCTCTCAGGCTTCCATATTAGGCTTAAAAACCAATAACTTAGAGCTAATTGATGAAAATAATAAGAGATTACATTGAGGACTTGAAGAAATTGCTACAATCACTATAGAAAGGGATGATTTAGGTAAAGATGCATTAGCTTTCATGGTCTTTTAAGTAAGGTTATTCCATTATCATTACGTATGCACTATATCACCTTCGAATCGAATTCAATACGTACTGTATAGCCAGGAACAACGGGACTTTACGGATTTCCACGAAGAATTGCATTCTAGCCGCAGAGCATAGATACACAAAAATAACGACTGGTTGGTAGCGTTGGTATCCCATCGAATACAATCACCAGAAGAACCCGTTTCTCTTAGTTAGCTCAGAATTGCTCAGTACGATAAGCAGCTGATACACTCCGTGTTTTCTTATTATCACCATCTTACAGAAGTTAATCTAAAATTCACACCTCCATAATTTATCTTTCTCTACCTATAAGTCATAACTCTAGGTAGAACAAACAAGGTAGTGTTCGATTACTTTAATAAATTATCACCCACACCATTGAAATCTATAACTTGGCACTGCCAATGCTACATATGCCCTTGAAATAAAAAATAAGCAACATTATCTACGTAGGTTTGAGTATACAAACACACAGAACACGGGACATTGCAAAATTAAAATAACAAAAGGTGCTTTTTACACACGTGCCTCAACTCACGTTACGTTTTGCAAAAGAAAAATAATAACATAGGTACTCGAAATACACGAAATGGGGGGGCCTACGCATACTTTGGTGCATTTAATTTGAAAAAGACAATTCGTACTGCAACTGGATCACGTCCCCGTGCCCGCCCATCGAAAGCAAATTGCAATAGTAATTTTTGATAATGGAAGGGAAGCACGAACCATTATGGGTGGATATTTCCGTCGGAGGATATTAATTGTTTGAACTTGTTTAAGTTCTATACAAGCCGAGATCTGCTAGATATGATATGACAGGAACTTGACGAACACACCTGTGGATTTGCGAATTGCTTTGTCGTTCAGTCTAGTTAATTTTCTTAAGTATTAATTGTTGGTTATTATGCGCAGGCGCATCCGTTTGCAACAAACTTGTTTCTCATTATCTTGTCTGTCTTGTTGCATACCTAGTGTCTACGTTCGTTTATATAGCGATTATCACAATCTTGCAATAAGGAATTTTAATTTTAAATTAATTGTCAAGCGTTAATTAAGGTGAGCAATATGAAATGTTTAGGGTTCTTAATGAAGTTAAGAAAGAGTCTCTTCATATCTAATTAATAATACAGAAATATTCGTGGTTATGTGTAACTACGTTACCAAAACTTAATATTGCTTACTTTTCGGAATTTTGACGTCCACTATAGACTGGTAATACCGCGGTGGCATCAAACGTTGCGCCTGCGCCGCCCTGCAAAGTTTGGCGTCAGTGTTCGGCGCGCGGCGGCGTTGTCTCGTGCGCACTCGGCTCCGCTCGTGCGTTTACGAGGCACGCGACCGTCGCGCGCGCAGCCCGCACAGCTGCCTGATGACTGGTGACCACTTGCCCAGAACAGATTACTTGGATGTGATGGATATTATGAAACTGGTGAATCTGATTTTTATTTTCTGACTTATTATTTTGAAACTTGTTTATGAATGAATATGCAGACTTTTTCAAATTAGTTTTCCCTAGAACCTATTTTAAATGATAATTTTCGGTTATATCCAGTTTGATATCAACTTAGTTTTGAAAATAATATACTTAGGTATTTTAATTAGTCAGGTTTTAGGCGATAAATAAATAATTTGCAGACGCCATTATGTATTTGTAAAAGCCTATTTAGGAAGCTCAAGCCACCCATGAATTCAGCGGACAGTAAATTATTTTTCAACTTCTGGGAAACAATGGGACAATAAATAAAAAATAACAAAAATTTGGCCCCCACTTTATAGCAAGCTGTGTAACCGATATGAATTATTGCGACACGAAAGAAAATTACTTCGTTTTCTTTTTTTTTTACAGGAAGCATCACTTACTGTTTGTGAATTGAGGGACTTTAAAATGTAATTTGAAAAAAAGATAGACTCCTGTTAACAGAATTGTCCAAGGCAGCAAAAAAAAGACATAATTCCTCAATATTCGAACCAAGTGCCTCCAAGGGCCAGCCCCAGGGACTCCTGGCCTTGGCCGGGCGTGTAACGTTGCCGCCAATAAGCGTGTGACCTAAATCCCTTGGCGGCGCGCACGCACAACATGCTGCTATTTTGGAATATCGATCAAGTTCAAGTGCCACTACATTTGGTCGGTGTTTTTTTTTTCCTCTTTTGCTTCGTATGTACCAGAATGTGTATACTGCTCAAGTTATGGCAGGTTTTGCCTGTAGTAATAAATAATACTTCTTATTAGAAGAAATACTATATTGTACATCAAATTGTAACACTTCTTATACATATTATGGTAGGTATTGTTAATTCTAAGGGTGCAATGGCGGTCTTATCGCTGACAGCGATATCTTCCAGACAACCTTTGCATGGACTGAGAGAACTTAAATTAAAACAAGATACTAAGTCTCGTATTACAGAACGATACTCGAGCACAGACTATGCTTGAGCATAAATTGAAACTAGTTTCAACCAATCAAATGGCTTTAAATCTACGCTCAAGCAGAGATCTGTGCTCGAGCATCGTTCTGTAATACAGGCCTTAGTATGTAAAAGTTACCTATGAGACAGTCACCACGTGTCTCGATGATTAAAATACTAAACTTAATTATTAAAAAAAATGAAGCACTTGAAATACATTAAAATTTTTCACAATCTTAAAAAAATTACATAATTATATTCGCAGAGAACTAGAAAACAGTGGTGCTGCTAATGAATGACAACAGTAAAACGCACTTTTTATTCAAATTCTAAAGATAGTTTCAAACACGCCGATCTCCTTTGAATTTGTTGAAGCTGCGATATAATACAAATACTGGATTCCAAACGGGACGCACAAACTGTAATGTCTACAGATAATGTCCTATTCAATGACTATTTAATTAATCAGTCGGCACAGAGGTGCCATAAATTCAGGGTCCGCAATAAACCTCATTAATGGCCTTTAATGAATTGGAACTCAGTAGCAGGTAGTTTTATCTAAAATATCTCGAATAACTTTGCCGAAATTCCTATAAAAATAACAGTTACGTCACAGAGTGTCTTGTCACCGCTCTCCGAAATGCCACCCTTAAACTTTGCATTTAATTGCCACACCCAAAAATGCGACCTTTGAATTCTTTACGTTGTTTATAACGAACCTTGTTAAATTATAAGCAAGTTCATTATCAATTTTAACAAATCATATAAACGAGCGATATAATAAAAAGCAGAAGTTCAAACATTAGTCAATGGTTGTTATTATAATTTTATGTCTAATGGCGCTGCACTTGCTACATAAAAACTTTTATAAATTGGTAGAAGCAGTGGAGTCGAAGAATATTAAGTTTATCCAAAGACTCTCAACAATTTATTATTGATTGTGGTATGCATACATGCATGGGCGAAATAATGATGATTTTAGAAGAAAAAAAATGATATTTTAATAACTTTATTTAAAAGAGGAACCATGGAGTTTCTTGCCTGGTTTTCTCCATAGGAATCATGCTTTGGAACGGGCATCTAGGTAATTTTCCTAACTCTTTGAAAATTCAAAAGTACCTGTAAGTTAGTGGTCTAATTGAACACGTTAAAACACGTATCAAACATACCAATACTAACTTACAGATTAATACGCTCATTATTTATGAAATAATCCGATACATCGAACGAATTTCTGATTTTACGCCATATGCAAAAAATATATTAAATTATCATATCCCGTACAGGCATCACTTACACCATTAAGAACTGTGCAGGGCACTTCACCTTGTTTAAATCGTCACATTATATTACCGGGCATGGACCGGAGTTTTATTAATGCTCTTTTTTATTGACGAGAAAACCTATCACATTGGCAAGTTCAGCTTTATAAACATATAGGCACGCAGCATCGAATTGCTTCTCTATAATTTTCCCTGTTCGAACGAGTTTATCGGCTTTAGTCAAAGGACCGTCGTGTCGCGCTATTCAAATAATTAGGGCCGATACAACCCACTTGCTTCGATCGAATTAAACCACATAAAATCGCCGTGAGGACTCGTTCGCCACAAAAACATTGAACCATCAGTGATATATAGAGCCTCGCAAACGTCGATGATCATTTACACTTGTATCCAATAAAGCCATATAGAACTCTAAAATAATGATCATCCGTTATTGCTGAATCCCCTCGAAATGTAAGATATTTGGTCACGCCGATTATGTGTTTACGTTACCAATTTTGGGCGATAATTTTGTCGAGATCAAAATGGAAACTTGCATCGAGTTCATCGACCCGTCCAGGTGGTAAATGACAGTAACCATTACTTATCAATAAACGGAAGAAATTCCGATACTATTGGTGTCAGTCAACATTGAACTGACCTCTCATAATGCGTTCTAGATTACGTCTAACACCAACAATGTCCACAATCAATTTAATTTTATCGGCGCGTGTGATCTGGGCAGCTGTCAAAGCATTGATAACTATTTTACGTTTTAAAAGTATAGATACCCGAATTTACTTTTCAACACAAGACATTCTACTTAGGACTATTCAAAGAACGAAAGGGTGACTAAACTTTAGAGATGCACAATTTACATGTACACCATAAGTACAGACACGTTCACAATTGTCCAGGAAAACCTCAGCAAGAGGTAACATGTCATCCAGATCGACTCTAACGAAGGTTTATTCAAAAAACGGTGTTCGCCTCCGGTGGTCCGATGCTGTCAACGCAACCCGTCTACGCGAGACAGGGCTCGTTATGCAACAATACCGATGTGAATTACTTTACAAGGCAATTATATGCCCAATAGTCGGTAAATGTTCCTACTAATTGAGCTAAATTCTAATTGGCTGTTATGCATGTGTAATTTGTTACATAACGGTACATATGTTCTGTAAGTGGACTGGTGGTATTTCTTGCAAATATGGCCATATTAATTCATGGTTGATAAGTGTACCTGTCACGTAGCTGCCTAAAGCTATGTCCTGTACCTGAAGACGCATGCAAAACATCAAAGGGTACATTACTTCAATCGCTTCCAAAACCGATCAGTAATTGGGGATGCTGATCGATACATTGTATGTCATAGGCGCTTCCACCTGATAACTAACAATCATCAAGTATTTGTAGCCAATTTCCCCTTTCACGGTCTTTAAGTTTAATGTGTTCGGTTCAAAATTTGCTAATAATGTACCACTTTGTTCTGTTCAGTTTCGAGCCGCTACGGTACTTAAAGTATATTAAACGTTAAGGTGTTGGTACAGGTAGGCATTCATTACGATTGGTACCGCCCAGAAGTCTGGTCTTATGCGATGAAATGTACGATTATAAAGCAGAAATCAGATACGAAGTAATCGTAGTGCAAGCAGCTTTTCCGCAATCACGCGATCGTGCTAAAGTCTCAGGCCGGCCTTCGGTGTATTAAAATGCATGAGTCGGGTAGCAGCGGTTTATTAAAATTACTAAAAGATATTCCCACAGTGTTAATCAATGCTCTCATCATGATATACTGCATTATAATCACGGAGTAATCCAGTCACATTTATCAGACGTTAACGAGCCGATAAATTGATCACTAGAGATAGAACCATTCACAAACAAGTAACATTACAAAAATATCTGTCCAAAAGCAATTTGTTAATGCTTATTACTAAAAGGTAGCGCGGTATAGCTCGGCTCGCTTTATAAATATTTCATTGGATTTTAAGTTTGATAAAGAGCCACATTAACAAAGTGCGGAGATAACGTTCAGGATATACTAATTCAAATCCAGTTTAATATTTTATCTTTTTTCTTTTCAACTTTGATAACGCTATCTGGATCGGCGCCCCCACAAAATTTTATAATATTGTACGACATACTTCTTAATTCATCAGCATCGGATATGTTTGATGAAGTGGTAGAACAAGTTATTGATGAAAAAACTATTGGGGCACATAATAAAGTTGTTTAGTTTCGTTAAACAGTGTTATAATAATTTCACGGTTCGCAGGATCATTTCTGGTTATTCCAACCGCACTGCGCGGACGCAGAGTATACGCCACTATGTAGCGGTCAGCTCTGCCAATGTCAGTGACATTCAAAAAACGATTTGTGAGTAGCGGGTCATTGTCTGGAAGGATTGCTCTGACCGCATCAATTTTCTCACTAATTTTCTATTTGACTGCGTAAATCATGGTAAGGCACGAGTCACGAGTTGTTGAACCGCGACGGCAGTTTGACGTTTTAGAATATTATTTCCAAAATATTAGCTGCGACTATTTCCTTTGTTGTATTTGATGGTAGACCTATTTTCCTAATCAGTTTTCTGAAGAAAAAAAACAAATAATATTTGTGCGTGCAATTATTACTTTTACATTCTTGCAGGCATAACTGTACAACTAAATGTTGAATTTAATTTAAATAATGTTAACTTTAAAGTCGAGAACTAACGACATAAGTACAGATATTTTATTTTTAAATTCCGTTGGTCTACGTAATGTATATCGAAAAAGTATCGGTGAAGCGAGACCACCAACGTCAGCCGAAGTGTAAGACGGTGGTATCTTAATTAAGGGTTAGGAACTTGATCGCCTGCGTAGTTCCGGCACCGTGCCATTGATTTTGGACGTAACCACTCTTTAGAGCTCAATAAGTGAATATTGAGATGTTTCGCAACGATTACTGACGCGTACGTGAAAAACGCACTACGTTTAGCATAAATATTTGTTTTTGCTTTTTTGGTAAAATAACTTTGGGGGAGGCATATATCCAGGAGGTCTTTCGGCTGATATCATGATAAAATTACTGGCTTTAATGTCTTCTTTGAAAAATATATGGAGAATATCTACCTATACTATCTATACTAATATTACAAGGAAGAGTGTGAATTTTGTGAGTTTGTGTAGGTAAATATGGCGAGTAATCTCCGGAACTACTGATCCAATTCTGAAAATTCTTTCACTAATATACATAAATGAGTGCTATATGTTACTTTTTATCCCGAAAAAATCCTCCCTTTGGGTCACGCGGACGAAGTCACGGGCAAAATACTAATCAGTTATACATATTTAGAATAACAATAACAACTGAGTAAGTAAAACAACATACCTTTTCAAAATATTTTTTTCCAAGTGAAAGCTCATTCTCATATAAAATACAAACCAGAACCCAACTTAACATTTTAATTATTTAATGAACTGTAACAAATCGTAATGGTTATAATTGTCGTTAAGACAACAATGTCAGCCGGGAGGCAAACCATAGAGAATGCTGTGGGCAATCAGTAGCAATCGGTTAATGGGTGGTAGTTGCATATCGAATGAGACAATCAGAGCCACTGGTGTGGAAGACTCGGAACTAATCGACGTGGAATCTAATGGTGGACAGGATCCGTTTGATTCGAAACTTCATTGCTGGTTAAGAGTTTTGAGACTGTTGACTTTGCAATATCAAAATCGTAAAATCGACATTTTTTTAGCAAGCATGATAAATCATAAACGAAAGGCATGCTATGATAGATACAGGAAAATCAAATAAATTTAGATAGCATTTGTATAAAATTCCTTTAAGTCGCCCAAAAATATTTTAAGGTAAAAGTAGTACACGATATCCTATAATTTATTTTGCTCTGATACTTTTTAGTTGAAATGGAGATATTCCGGTGGTCCCACAGTGGTTGCACCGAGATCAATGTAATGACGGTGACGAATCGAACAGACCGCCGCTCACCGCTATTATTTTAATGGATTTATTACCATACATTACGACCAACAAAAGATCTAATCCAATACGCTTATTAAGGCTTTTAGAGTTTTAATTGGATATAAAGTAATAATTTAAAGAAAATATTAAAATTCTAGTAGCCATAAACTAGTTAAGTACGTAATTGAACCAAACTTCAAAGCTACGTAATTTATGGAGTGCATGAGATTCACACGCTGTCAGCCTCAAGAAATTGATTTTCTTAGATCTAAGAGATGTGCGACAGGCTACTAAAATATAAACTCATTTTTATATGCAGCAAACTTAATTATATTATAAATCTGCGATTCTAAAGCCGAATAATAAACGATGGCATCATTGCCCTAACGTTAAAAATCATCATAACATCAATTATTCAATTTACAAACACATTCAAAGCAAATAAAATCATTAGGATTATTATTTCACGCAGGAGTATAAGTTTTAACGACGCCATTATTTTTAATTCACATCAGAGTCTTGAACAACTTCTCATAAGCTGCCTCATGACTGCAATGGTAGCGGTCACGCATGCTCAGTACGATTAATTCAAGCCAATCAGGGGCTGATTACACGCATTACGTACTTACAAACTAATACATGCAGTCATAATCCCTCTTATTCATAAATAAATAAGACTCATTTTAATAAACAGTAAGTGTAAAATGTAGTTCCCAAGTAGGCCTGTGTCCAGAACCGGGTTGGTCTTTAGTAGATTTTACAAGGATTTCACGCGATGCCACTCGGTACGACGGAGGCGTAGCATACATTCTAACCCGCGGCAAACACTTACTGTATTACACGAGAATCTATCATTATACCTTATTACTCTAGAATTTTAAATGGTCGCATACATTAAACATTAGGCTTGGTCTCGCTTTGGGTACCTACATGAAACTTTTAAAATTCTATTAGCATTTTTAAATTATTTAAGTTGCTCTTTGAATTAGATTAAATTTCTTTCTATGTTGTGTTACCTAATTTATAGATATATTTTTTTAATATATGTATAATTCAATAACGGTAAGGTGTGAAGTGGTTAGTAATTTTGAGTCGTTTTTTTGTCCAGTAAAGGCAGAGTAAAGCAAATAAAATTAAAAACCTAACAACGTCCTAAACCTAGCTATCGACCTATCTGCATTTAAAACCTGTACCTTCGCTAATCTTAGATTAGTTAAACCGTAGACATAATGTTAAGCGTTGTCTAACAATCAGTAATTTGAAACCCCATATTTTATATCAAAAAACATTTTCAATACGGCTTCCAGTTAAATTCTTATTAAACCTTTAAGAGGAGACTTCATTTTATAAGTATTTTTTCCACATAACATTGATTGATGCTAAGTAACATTACGAAATATAAGACGTCAATTGCTTAATTAAGAAGATAGACTGGATTCAGTTGCCTCAGAACACGGTGTATCCATCCGATGGACGGAACATCACTTACGTCCTTCGATACATTACTTAATGTCAATGTTACATGTTATAATATGTATAAATACATGCCACATATTACCTATATGTATACATTGTAGCCTACACGTGCAAAAAATATTTATCAGTAGGTAAGTATAATTTATTATAGCCTTTTTTATATTACTTTTAGTGCACATATTCGTTAACTTGTCTTATACTTTAACGAAAACTTTGTCTTTAGAAAGTCGGCATTTTTATTACGAAAACTTCGTCGTTAGAAAATCGGAAATTCTATCAAACTTATTTTTTCAATTTTGAAATATTAGTTTTTGGCTTTTTCTTCAGTATTTTCAATTAAAATATACCAACATTTGATATAGGTATGTACATGTAATTTATCACCCCTTAAATAAGATCAGTACTTTTTTTCACACCTTATTTACTTAAAGATACGTTCGGTATCCGAACTAAGATGTATGGAGAGATATTTATCTTAACACAACGTCGCTAACGAACTGGTCACACATAAAATGTTCATAAATGGCATTAACCAATGCTATCTTTTGTTAGATGTATGCAACGATAGAAACCGGTTCTATGTCTAGATAGGGTAATAAACACGTGCGTTGTATATTGTTACGTATAATGCACAAGTTTTCAGCGGGACGTTAATGTAAACATACGTGGTATGGCCTAATGGGCTGGTGTTGCCAAGTTTTGGATAACAAGGACTACTGTTAGGTAAGTGTAAATGCTGATTTATAGTGTCAGATAACTATCACAGTAGAAGAAAGTGTCGTTTAGTTGTTAGAGCTGAACATTTTTACAATGAGTAAATCTGAGTGATAATATGAAAGTTCACATAAACTCTATGACTCGAGAAAAATGTTACTCATTTTTCTCCGCTTAAAAACAGTCCACAAATCCGATTTTTCGGTAAACATCAAATATGCTATGATTAATCAGTGGGCTTTGGGCATTTCATTAAACAATCATTATTACAATAAGTAATTTAATTAAGTAAGAACCATACTGCATTTCGGGGAAAAAAAAACATTGAAATAAATGGAGGCTATAAAGTTCTGTATTGTTTCGCTTCATCATATAAAATTATAGTTGTTTTCATTTGGGCTCAGAACACGCGTAGCAGACGTTGTCCGTCCAAAATCATATTATTATGCGATAATTGAATTAATTTGATAATTCTTAAAAAATATTACGTCTTTAAAGGTGTATTGTCTTCGGGGTGAATGTATCCCACAACAAGCAATAATGAATAATGTAGTTGGAGAAGTCTTTATGAGTACCACTTATTAAGTTTGTTATTGTTAACCAAAGTTCTGCTCTTGGTAATAATTTTTAATTAAATTTTAACAACTTTATGGAGTATGTCGCGTTCTTTTTATTTTCTTTGTATACTTACGCAAAACACAAGCTTTCTCTTGTAAGATTAATAACTTTTATTGCTGTATTAAAGAACGAAAAGTTTTTATGGTGGATATTTAATCGAAAAAAAAAAACATTTTTTTTTTAATAGAGCTACCGGACCAAAATATTTGAGGCATAGTCATTTTAATATTACCCCTGTTTGTGGAAATTGGAATATTATTGTCACTTTTTGCACTATTAAAGGGACCCAGGGGACACCCACCCACGTCACTTATTACTTCCGATCACGGAAACATTGACACGAACGTTCGAAGCCCACACAAATTATTGGAATGTTATAATCTATGTGGCAAAATCTTATTACTTCTAACAATTGGACCTCCTGCGTTCAGCAGTCAGTAAATATGCCAATTTGTCACATATCAATTAAGGGTTTATTTCGAGAAAAATAAGACGTCACCCTGTGTGGGCAGATGCCACCAGCTACCTTCCTGTATCACGCAGAGAACGGACATACGTTTTGACACCATTAGAGATACAGTAGAGATAAAAATAATCAGAGTTTGACCACAAGGAATCCTTCGTACAATATTGACGGCTGTGACAAACAAATGCAAAGGATTTTCAGCTCTGTCTCTACGTAGTTGAGGTGGTTTTGAACGAAGTTTTATTCGCAACAAAAACAATTTATCAGCCTATACTCCAAACATCCCTTTATTCTATCTGATCTACTTACTTCTGCTATTTTTTGTTCAGTATTGTTTCTCGCGAAGAATAATGGTGTTTAACTTTTTGTTCTAATCCCGAGATGGGAGTGCAAATAAATTTAGCAAGAAATGACTCTCATGGTGGTGAGACCCTTATCTTGACGTGTGCTGGTCACCCAGATTAGAAGTGTTAAATCTACCCAAAACATGTTTTCGATTTTAAGATTAAAACCCCAGAATAGTCCCGTAACGGAATAACGTCAAACATGGCAGCTATTGTTCTTTTGAAAAGCGAATTTGATGTGTGCGTTCCTGTAGTTCCTCATTATTTCCTTTCGATTTCAACCGCGATTAAAATCTTCCGATATCATTAACGAAATCGAAACCTACGATGCGTTATGTGGCTGAATGTCCTGCACACAATGCGGCCGTACAAAAGCGTCCAGACCGCGCAATAAAAGCGTTCCCAATAAAAAGTAAAATCTGAGTAAAGGAAGTGCACGGCGGGCGGAAATGCAAACTCTCATTGTGCGAACTTGCACGTGTTCCGGAGTGTTTTGTGCACGCCCCTGCACTCGCTACCAAAAGGCACCGTGAAAGCCTTCCCGAATGAAATTATGCCTATTTTCAGATATGACTTAGTGTTTTAAGATATGGCGAGAACAATATAGTGGTACCGTTTTTAATAATAAGCAAGCAAATAAACGCGATGTGGATTATTGTAGAGCTTTCTGATAGTGCAATAAAAACATAATAAATCTTATAATTTATACCTGCATAATTAATATATCCAGGGCTTCAATTAGGTACCTAGATACTAATAATATTAACGATTTCATTCTAAGAATATTTTTTCAAAGAATATCTAATCATTGAATTTGATATTCTTTTCATTGAATCTCAAATATTTTATTCTCTCTATCGGTAGGCACGGATGGTCCATTGGCGTAGCGATGACCACAAATTCACCTTACAAATAATAGCTACCTACGAGACGATATATCATAGTGCATCTTCTATAAAGTTTTTTTCTACATACCCCGAAGCTAAAGTACGAAATGTACTTTTTCTACAAGTAAAGCTTCAATAAACGAAATAAAATACGAAATTTTGGGCAAAAAATTGTTCGGGCACACAGCAGGGTATGTTTGTGGCTTTGTCGCGCCCACAACTTGACAAAAGGCAAATAAGAGAACAGTACCGTGGTACGATGAAAAAACATCATCTAAATACCCTCCTATTGATGTTTAAAATCCGTAGAGAAACGTGTATTGTTCGCGGGTCGAATGCGGTGGCGATATTGGATTCGTATTATTTCGCGATACCAAGTGCATTTTAAGACGTTTCGCATCAAAGACCCCAAAACCTTTAAAATCGATGAACGTTCTCGGACACAGTAATAAATAGCCGTTGTCGAAAATTTGTGACATCGTCGATAATTTTATTTATGTCCACCTAAATATCAAATGACCACACGGTCGGCGTATCAAAGCGGGTGCATCATACATACAACAGGGGTACCTACCTCGGTAACTTTGTGGGTAATTGTTTGCAGAGCGTTAACGCAAACAGTATACTGGATACATTCAGTATAAAAACTATAAGTTCCTCATAAACAGTGAGTTGTTTACACCGCGGCGGCGACAGCAGATTCACTGTGTTTTTTTTATGTGATTTTTTTTTCGTTCACCACCGTCGCTGCACCCGTGGCCAAATGTAATTCGACCTGATCGTATCTGGACACTTTTTGTCCTTGTGGTCAGAGACAGCTGTCCTATAAAGCGCCGTGTTTTGAACATTGTTTATAGACTAGCGCCATAATGACATTGTCAATCAGATATAATATGGACCTGGCTCACCTGAGACACATTCTTTATAGGACGATATTAAATACAGGAGATAAAGGAGCTGATTTTATAAATAATAACCATAATGAAGAAATTTCAAAGCAAAGCTCTCCATTCATTTAAATTTCACATCCATGATTCTAAAAATCGAAACTATTCTCGCTTTACAAAAGCATCCAAAAAATTTATATCAAGTAGCAAAAAACGGATTGGGTTAAAGATTTCGCGCAAAAAATGGAGGATTTATGAATAAAATCTTAATTAGCGGCCAGGTCTAAAAGACTAGCAGAACAAACACGGTGATTAAAAACAAATAGGTCCGAAAAAGAGGCGGAGTGATTAATTTCGTGGGCGAGTCGGTGCGCCTTCACCTGTGATATTAAATTGGCGAAGCGTTGTCAAAATTGACGCGACCAAGTAGAGGGTGACTATGACGCTAACGTTATAGGATATTCCCAAAAGACTGATAAGTTTGTTCTACAGAGTCTGGCACAGTCTGGCACACTCTAGGGTTCCGTAGCAAAGAGTATTTCAGTTTCCGACAGCAAATATAAGATTGTATTTCATAATACATATGAAGAAATACAAAGTTATTTTTGCGGTTGGGTAATTCAAAACAGAATATCTCAAAAACTATACAACACTTCTCTTTTCTTCTTATTCAAACCAATTTTGCGTAAAAAAAATATTAAATGTATGGAAACTTCTCTAAATAGGTACGTATTTTGTAATTTTACTACACTCCTTTAAGGTGATTTACAGAAGACATAATATGACATACGGACGGACGGATAGACAGATGGACAGGACGAAATTATAAGTGTTCCCTTCATGCCATTTGGCTAGAGAACCCTAAGAAATGCTCCTAATTTTCTTTGCCCAATGATGACAAAAGTTCAATATGGACGAATTGTCAGTACCTAATATAAACGTAGGTACGATATTTTTTTAAGTTATGTTTAATGACTAATTTGTGGTTTGTAGGTAAAAATATAATATTACCTGTAACATTTATTTGTTGTTTTCATACACTTTCGATATCCTGACCAATCATTATTAGGATATTATAATAATTATCGGTACCTACCTACGGTAACGGTATCTACCTAATTTCAGCAAATATTCTGTGAGAAATTAAGTCATTGTAAAATAATTCTGACGCACTTTCAATGGCCACCCTACTGATACACTTAACGGTTTTGAAACGCGTTGTTAATATTTATAGTTTTAGTTATACGGCTATTTTTTTTTCTTATTTGTTTAACAGCGCGGGGGGCACAGGTGCCGCCTTTGATGCACCGCCCATGATTGATTCAGAGCTGAATTAAAACCTATAACCTTACCGTAAAATATACCGAAAAATTTGTATTAAAATTTATGCTGTAGTCATAAAATTGGCCTTAAGAACTTAAATTTTACGATAAAGTTTATTTAAAACATGTAGTTTATGATATGATGAGTCTATGTGTAAAATTAAAAAGAAAATTGCATGATATTCAACGGGCAATATACGTAGGTACTAGTAACTCTGACTTATGGTTCTATTAAATACAACTTATGGCTCTCTTATTACACATTTAAAAAATATTTAGAACTGCAATATTTTAATGTGTATCCGTTCTAGTTGAAATATATATGTGTAAAATGCCATCCCTTTGCAATTCTTTATTATCACACGTTTATTCTTAGGTACTATTAAGTATCCATTAAACTGATTCAATTAATTTGCCCTTATACACGGAGCAGAGGCCAACATTCTGTTACTGAACATTTTGAATCGGTCTTCCTTGCCCTCCCGATTTTATGACGCCAATCAAGCCATTAAGCCTATTAGAGATCATTATGCCTATTATTATTAAACCAGAAAACCCGTAGGAGCATGTCATGAATAGTAATGTTGAGAAACATAGCCTATACGACGAAACAGTACGTATAACATTATTTTATATGGGCCCATAACCTTTGATTGGATTTTATTAAATGTACGCATAGAAATAATCGTGTACACTTATTGATTTCATTATAACATAATGCACTTTTTTGGTATTGATCCGGTATGTGTAAAATTATTTATATTGTACTAGTGAATTATTCCAGGCATCTCATACATTCCTTGATTCCTAGTAGAATGAACGGGAACTAGCTGGGGGCAAAAATTGCGATAATATAAATTGAATCAGTCCAATTATAATTGTTATTGGTATTCGTTAACTCAAGGATATACAGTGCAATAAGAACTGAACTACTTATAAATAGATTAACTTTATAGCCGTAGCAATTTTAGTATTCAGGAAAGTTTGTTACTTTCGGAAACAATATTATAGCAGGATAAAATTTTCGAATTAAAAAATACTTGTTTAAAAATAAACAGATAAATCCTTTGTTTTTGAAACAAGACAAGTGTTTACGACTTGGTATATCAAGGTAAAATAAACATTTGATTACAACATACGGATTTTAATGCAGAGCATTTACAAGTACCATGACTATTGGTAAATTGGACGTAATATAATTATGTATTCTTTATACGAGCAAACAGGATTTAACCATCTGCCCCTGTTAATTATCTTTTTGCAAATTTCTAAGGCTTCTCGTAGAAGCATACGCTGCGGTAGTTTATTTTGAAACAACAACAAAAACGGCCATATTTCCATAGATATTCACAATTTTTATTCAAATCAACGTTGCGACTATCTTAAATACATTTTTCAAACTTAAAATCCATTTTAACTACCGCACATCCGCTGGCGAGCATTAATGAATGTACGCAGTCTGATATCACACGTAACGGAGTCTGTCCAAGATCTCATTTTGTGATAGTCATCAGGGGAGGCGAGACTCGCCAACCGCCACATAATAACCCCAGCTACTTAATTGGAACCCTTTCATTGATTTGTTAATGGTCTCGTTAATTTTTATTCGAATTATAAGGAACATTTTATGAATATGCGAATTATGATCTGATATAAAACCGCCTATACCTTCAGATTCTTGTTTTATTTTGAAAGCTCATGGTCTTTGTTTTCGGTTTTGTTCTATTTTTAAATTGTACCATTCGCTCCTATTTTTGACGATAAAGATTATAAATAACATATCATAACTTGTACTTAAATTAAGAGATAATTTATAATACGGTGCATTCCCAAAACTAAACGACCCGATATAATATTTTATAACGTAAACTGTTTGAACCCTAATTAAGACGTTTGTGTCCGAATAAAAAGTAATACCGACGAAAACTACCGACAGAATATACGACGTGTGCGCCACTGATACAAAGCGGCCGAACTAATAGCATCCAAATCCAAAATTTATTTGCTCTTAAACCCATCGGTGGCTCGGTTAAAACAGGGCATTAATAGATGTTGATTGGCCGAAGTGAAAGCCTTTAGATGAGAATGCTCGAGCACAACTCATCAAATTTGCATTTGGTTTGTAAACGGTGCCTCTTTGGACACTAATGAGGTGTTAGGGAATTAATTCGTGAGATCTCAACTCAGATAATCAAGATCTTACCGATAATACGGTAATAGGTGGGTTTTCATGTGACATTAACGAGTGACTTCCGATTTCGGCTTTTCATTACGAACATCTAACATCGTCTGGCTAGTTTTAATTGCTTCTATATTTCCCGACGATGATAAACAACTTCCTATTCGTTAAGATTCCCTTCTTTATACCACCACTGCTGTTCCGCGTCAATAACGAAACCCACTCCTGTCTCGACGACGTCAATTGTGGTCATAATTGCACCATTAGGAACTGTGAAAGCTATAAATCTAACGATATCGGCGGCAGTGATACAAAATCAATCGTTGGTAATAGTCGACCACTGATCATCGCTAACAAGCGGCACGTGATTATTAGAGCAATCATATACAAAAGCAGGGAGCACGTTCATAGTTCTGAATATCGGCCGTCTGATCAATATGGTTATCTTGCCTAATGGGCCCACGATGACTTTCTATAAATTAATAACAACAAGCTTGTGGAGCCTCCGATGATTGGGCCAGGTTAATGAGGAAGCACATCTTCATCTCTGCTTCATAATAAATGTATGCGTGTTTTTATTGAGTTCTGGTCCTTATTGTTTTTTTTTACTTTGTTATAACTTCTGTTACGTCCGGGATTGATAGCATCTTTATAAATATGACGTGTAAGTTTATTTTGTAATACATCTTGTTCATGGTGCATACAATTATTTCATACACAACATGTGACTACTGAGAGTCAACCGATTATAAATCATGGCTGTAAAAAGCTTTGTTATAGCAATTTATTATATTTAATACGGTAATTTTTGTAAACGTCTCACCATAAATATTTTACAACTGAATGATGGTTTTATTGCAGTGCTACTTCCTCTGCCGGTGACTCGGGGCGATTCAATGCAACCGGAAAGAATTTGTTACACCACAAGTGCATTGTCAGGATTGTACAACGACGGTCTACTTTCGATCAAGTTAATTTGAATAGTCTGTGCTGTTTCTTTGTCTTGTCACAAACTTTCTACCCTATTTGGAAAAGCTGAACAAAAATTATGAAAAGACGCAACAATAAAAAAATAATTTTGCTAGTCTTTTCAGTTCTTCTTTCCAACTTAAGACATTTACTAGGCTTATAAAATTTTCTTATGTATAGATATCTGTCTACTAAGGGCAAAATATTATATATTATTTAATATTTATATATGTAGGTAATAAGATCACTATTTTGTCTAGGTTTGAGACCTGCTAGAAGATTGTATTTTTTTTTATCTCTTTTGCTTTTTCACAGTCAACGGTCAATTATAATAAGAATAATAAGAATAATATTTATTTATTCACACAAAAAGTACACAAAACCTATGAAGTCCCTGCCTCCTGATCTAGGTTCAAAGACCTGTGTTACAGGAGTCAGTGTCTTCTCCCATTGTATCATCACAATAAAACTTATATGTAAATAAGTGCAGATGGCGTATGTTTGTGGAGTGGAGTGTTGGTGTGTGGGTGAATGTATAAGTGTTGTGCTTGTGATAGTGTTTGTGAGTGATGGTGGTGAGGTGTGTATGGTGTATGAATATCCCGTTCCTGTTCATATAGTAATATTTAACTATTTGCATAGTTTTCTCAAAGGCTTGCGCCGGGTACTCTGAAAGCCTGTTCACACATCTGGCTCATTGTGTTATTTATTTATAATGTTCGTAACAATACACGACACACTTCAAGTGCAAATTGTTATCTAGTGAAGGACATCGACAATGGCACACGCCTCAAAATTTCCGTGTAATTCTTCCTTTTATCTTTCCAAACCATTGTGGTGTGAAGTTGGCCATTTATTCTCAATTATTGTTTCTTCTCCAGGGGGAGTAGGTTGCGAAGGCGTTATGTTTGCTTTGATGGCACTTTGAATTCATTATTAAGAATAAACTTTATTCAAAGTCGGAATAAATTTGAATCTTATTACTCTTTTGTAAGGTTGAATCTCCTGGTAAGGTCGTAATGGAATTATGACTTTCTTAGACATCGTTTTGTGGGGTGTAAATTGTGAATGAATAGGTTTTGTCGCGTGACAAGTGAAGCACTTGTAATGGGACAAATCGGTACAATGTGACTACTCCTCGCTTGTGCCAACTCATTTATTACAATATTTATTTAATGAATGCTGGCTTTTTTTTGTATTTTTTCACCTACATAATGAGCAGAGGATAAATAAAATGCAATATTTGACCGTCAAAAACAGATCACGATACGACAATACGATAGGTAGGTACTTCAAAAGCACTATGGTAAGCTTATGAAGTAAAAAAAAATATTGAGCCAATTGTAAAAATGAACTCAGGGGATCCTGGGTTTATTTTTACAATTGGCGGAATTATAACTTAAAATTTTGCTACTCTTTTGCATTCCCAGATCAGTGCAAAAATATTTAAATAGTCTTCTTTATTCCTCAAGTATAAATTAAGTTGGGATATTTATCCTACAATTTGGCATTTTCGTGCAAAACAATTACTTTGGCCCGATTGAGGTGATAACTTGTACACTGTGCAGTCTGAACTAATTGCCGTGATGTCGAGTGCTTCAGTTTAATTATTGAGGTAAGAATTTCTGATACAATCGCAACAATTAACATAATGAATTTATTCGAGACTCTTTCTTCTTCTAATTTATGTGTGCACAATTTTCTTTTTTTTTTCTTTTTCAGCAGGTCCTGATATAAGGTTTATAATGTACAAAAATGAAATAAAGAAGATGGTAATGCGAATATTATTGCAAATTATATTTACACACTAATTCTGCAGAGCTTAATTTCTAAATTGATAGTTAAATAAAGGCAAATCGTGCTTAAATCAATTACGGAGTTACTGTCCCAAGAAAAAAAAAACAAAATTATGCTTGCATTTGAGAGTCGCAGTTACCCTCAAGGCCGCCATCTGCCATCGACGGAGACGAACAACGCGTGATAAATGGCCGATCTAAAAATTTACAATTTTAAATGAGTGTTACAATTGAGGGTTTAAATTACAAATCTTGGACGCACGCGGAAAGTCGTGGAATGTATTTTAGTCGGACTCGAAGCTCTTACAATTGCGCGATTGTAAACAATCAATTTCAGTCGTATAAATCTTTAAGACTTTGTAGAGAGAATTTTGATTTATGATCGTGACTGCCACGAAGGGCGCCTAGAAAAAATGTAAAATAAAACAAAAAGTAGAGGTAAGAAATGTAGTGAGTGAGAGGCTTTAAAAAAATCCATATTATTTATTTTTGTGAGTGTTTTTCCGCAATATTTCTATGAAATCATAAGACGATGGCAAATAAAGAACAGGCTTATTTGTTTTGAAAAGAATTTTATACGACAGTAAGTTATGTGGAATTTATTTCTGTTCTGTATGATTTAATGAATATTTTTACGGCATCATTGCAGCGCGTGCTTCGATTTTATTATTCTTGTGTGGATACCTGAATATCTGTACACGTTACAATCAAATGTAAAGTGTTGTTATCAGTACAAATTTCTACGTAACACTTCCTCGGCGGCCGCGGTGCCGTCTTCTATCTCGAGTCAATATTGACCGAGCGTGGGTGTGAGTCGATTTAAACGCAATCAATATCGAGTAAGCACTGACTTGACGACAGGAAGGTGCTTATAGTGCGTGCAATCCAGCGACAAATTGATCAATTTGAACGACCTACTGACGACTACAATTTGACGACTACACCGCGCATTAAAATGTTTTCGTAAAGGTACTACCAACTTGCGTGACCACGCACTTGTAATAATTTGGAACATGTTGATTTTGTGTACCTACCTGTTCATGTTATTCGATCTCAAATATAATCAATATAAAATCATTTATGTCCTACTAAGCGTTTTTTCATCCAAGTATCAGTAGTATAATGTCAACATATTAAAAATATATTAACAATTTAAAACTTGCTTTGCTTCTGATTTTTTTATTAAATCAAGCTTGCATATTATGTTATCATAATAGCTTCTATATTTTTATTTTTACATTACTTATTAAGCGTAGAAAAAACGGCCATGGCCTTTTATGACACCTTATTTACCGTCTTCCAACAATTAATATACAAAACAACCAACATATATTGTTAAGTGTACGTCAGATATATCATTTAATGCTAATTGCTTGACAGACTCTTCAGAGACAAAACTGTTATTTTATCATGGTCGTAGCACTTGATACTTAAATAAAGAAATCAACGCAGCAATTAAAAATCAACAATGTAATGCAACCCGGGCTCCGCAATTATAAATAAGCATTCGGAATCAAAATGTTTAACTACAACAAAGTACGAAGGAATTAAAAGTCCTCCCCGCTGGCGAATAAAATATGATAATATCTTACTAATGTTTACGAACAAAATTATACAAAGTAATTATTTAGCTTTGAAACGAGTTTCTGAAATAATTCTGAGTCCCTTATAGTCCAGAACGTCACCAGCGCAGGCGGTTGACCTGGACAATGTCTGATCGCATTCCAGAATTTATCGATAAATAGGTAACAAAAAAAATCTGAAAGACCGCCCCATACATAGTATAGAGACGGAAAACTACAGAAATAAATAGATAGAGATAAGTAAAAAAATGTTTCTGGCAATAGCAATATTAGGTACCTAGGTCTGTACTGAGAATAATTTTAGTACCATTACTAAGAACAGAAGATACTCTAAAAGGAATTTCAGTTGAATAACACGATATAAATAGCATCAGGACATTGAATAGCAAAGGTTAAACGATTTAGTTGCGCAATATACCTATTAATAAACACACTCATGAACTATTTCCTTCTTATACCTACACCAGAGTATACACCGCAGTACATATAAATTAAGGATTAAATTACTTCGCAAAGAAAGCAGTCTATGTGCCGTTACAAATTAAGCGCAGAGGCCACGGTACCTAGCGTCTTGAATTAATCTCAATTTGTAAGCCGCGTCTTGTCACGGTGTTTGTATAATGAAATGGAGCAAGTCTGTATCATTCATTAGAGTCGGACACTTCTATACAGTTAATTGTTTGAACTTGCCCGGGCTGCCGTTTAACATCGTCTCGGCTAATCAAGCCACGGTTAACAACATCCGCTCGGCAAGTGGCCGGCCGATGACTCGACGCATCACTCGATGATGCAATTGTCTCCAGTTCAAACTGTTATGCAGAGAATCGCGTCTTCAATTTGTACAACTTCCGATTGGGTGTCAAGGATGTTTTGCTAAATGTCAATCGAGTTGAACTTGTACGAATTGAGTCGGATGCATTAACTCTACTAGTCAGACGACAGACGTCATATGATAAATGGAGTTGTAATTTATTCAAGTGTATTCTAAGAACTCGATTAATCAATGGAGTCATAAATTGATCGCATGTATCGATTGTTAGTGTTGTAACCAATTCGTTTGGGTCAGACCGGAATGAGTCATAAACTTGTTTAGAGAGGAAATACTTTTCTGAGCAGGAAATGTTATAATTTCTAATGGAAATCATTCAGGTAATATAACGAACTATACCAGAGTTGCCCAGAGTAGTTTCATAAAGGACATTGGCAGTTTTGGGCTCGATATGGTACAGTAATAAAAGCTTAACCAAAAATAACAATATATTTTAATTGTTCTTTGCCTAATTTATCTTAGAGAATTGAAATCAAAAATCGGAATAAATAAGAAATAAAATGATTATGCCGTTGACATTTTGAAAAAACCAATAAAACAAAAACGGGTGCATGCTGGCTGGCGCGTGCCTCCACAGAATATCATGTCAACAGCAACTAAAACCTTTGAATTGAGAACTCATTAGTCGCGCTGTACTTCATTGGATCATTCACACCATACTTAACCTCACTGTCACAAATACGATAATTTCTCTTTAATCCAATTACGTACAAAAACAAATAAAAAATGAATTTAAATACTCTTGAAATACTAGATCACACCAAACTAATTTCATATCTGTACCGATATACACAATCTGAAGCCCAGCGTTCTATGGGCGTCTGCCGTGTCCTTTACGTAAACTCCTGTCATTTATTCTCATACAAAAAATCAAACTAATATTTATTTATTACTAGCTGTGCCCCGCAGTTTCACCCGCCAAACCAAAACCCAAACCCGCCGTTCAATTAAAAAAAAATCGGAGTCCATAGGAAAATCTCATAGATAAAAAAGCACTTTCAGTTTTTCCCAAATTTTCCAATTTCCCGGGCAACTTTTCTATTTTTTTTCCATGCAAACCTTATCCTGACATCACGAATACAACACAAAAAAAAACCGGGCAAGAGCGTGTCGGACCACACACTGTCTAGGGTTCCGTAGGAAGAAGTATTTCAGTCTTCCGACTCATAAATATAAGTTTGTATCTCAAAATATTATTATGAAATACAAATTTATTTTTGCGGTTAAACTGAAAATAGTGAATATTTCAGTATTTATTAGATGCTACAAGCTTGATTTTATTCCGATTTTTTGATGACGCGGTTGGAAAACTACAGGGGGGGGGACACATTCTTTAAAAACCTTTATGTTATTTTCAATGACCTATTTAACGATACCCCACATCCAACCCTGAAATCGCGAAAATAAAAACAGCTGTTCCATACATTTATGTTCACAAAACCCAACAAAATGTATGGAACAGCTGATTTTTTTTTCGCGATTTCAGGGTTGGTCTCATAGTAAAAGCTGTTCATAATGATGAGTACAATGACCCCTTAAAATATTTCCACTGTTTAACCTGCCACCCTGTATATAAATTATAATAAAAGCATTATAATAGTTCCGTTCAACCCAAACAATGCAATACCGAAACTTAGCAATGATTAAATTAATATTATGAAAAGTTCTCACAGACACTGTGCGCACGCCGCTTCAATAAATTCAGAACATTGCTGAAATGCATCAGATAATTTCAAGGAATCTCCGATTAATACTTATACGAAATTCTTATGTAAGTAGGGGAGACCGGGGATAGTTGACCAAGTTTTTACTTAATGGTATATATCTCTTGTGTTTTTATGTATTTAGATAAAATAACCACTATATTTGATAGGAACACTATTAAGCTAAATAATAAATTCATATTTTTTTGATTACTTACGTTATATTAGTTATTTACGGAATTTTGCAGACCTCTGCCTCTTAGTCGACTAACCCCGGGTCTGGGGTAGGTTGATTATGACATAGGGGTAAGTTGACCTATATATAAATATCTATAAAAGCATGGAAAGCGATGAGCAATATATATATTCTTTGTTAATTGAGCTTTTAATCAAAATACTAGTCAAATTGAAAGATTACAAGTGTTTGGGCCATACCCATTGGGCAGCAGAGTGCATAGTAATGGATCACAGTTGAGGTTACTGTGTTGAAACCCACCATACCATGCAGGCAGTACCGAAGGGAGTAACAGGCGCACAGGTACATTATCTGCAAGGGTAATGTTCCGGATGCTCACTCGGCTTACAGCCGAGACTGCCCAGAATAACTGATATAACCCAGACCTTGTAAGCACACCATTATCACCGCTAATATTAAGTTAGGTAACCAATGTATAAGTATCGTTGATGTGTACCTCGAGGAAGGAAGTCCTATAGAAGACCAGGTCTACTGCATCACTCAAGTGATCAATGCGCTTAACACGGAAAAGTTTATCGTTGCAGGAGGCCTCAATGCAAAGAGTCTTTGATGAGATAGCGAGGCGGAGGATAGGTGAGGAGCTGCTATTGCTCAGTTGGTCACCGAACGTAACATTACTCTTAACAAAAGAAACACACCCTGCTACTTCATTTACACAGGTGACACCCTGTATTCCAGCGTCGTGGACATCACCACCGCGTTGGGATATTTCTGCCCCATCACCGGAACTGTAGGTTGGATCCGGACTTCTTGCTCATCAGATCTCAGATCCATTTGTTTTGAGGTTTAGATGTCATTAGCTGGAATGGTGTGAACAGAGATCTGCACCACTACCGAAAATACAACTCCAAGAAGGTGACTGGGACAAGTTTGGGTCTATACTTTCTGGGAGCTCATGGACTGGCTACCGACAGAGGAAGCTTTTGCGAGGTACAATCACCGGAGGATCTGGACTGTCCGGCGGAGAAATTGACGAGGGCTATTGAGAGGGCTTGGGGATGAACAATATGCGAATGCATAGAAGACGAACGAATGAATATACTAATTCAATTATTCTACTAGCCCCAAAAAAAATTAATCAACCATCCCCAACCACCATTTTAATTGTTCGATAACATGGCTAACCTAAACAGTGTCCCCGGCTTGGAAATAACGCTATGCTATATGATAAACAACTCATAAACAAACTTTTTGATTAAAAGGAAAGTGGTTCAAAATAAATCTGTAAGCCCAAAAACAAAAAGTGTGCGAGACTAAAATTTTACTTAGGTGTGTAATAAACATAAATCGTGTCACTACTACTAAACGACGCGCGGCTGCTATGCCGTGCTTCGTACAACTGAGGGTAATGCGGAGTGGGATTATTGTATGTGACTGGATAACGTAACTCTCGTACTGTTGACGAGTTATTAACAATTAGTCTACCTACCCGTTAGTCAACTATCCCCGGTCTCCCCTACCCTGTGGTCATTGAAATGACTAAAGAGTCAAATTCTTAAATTCAACAGAAGGAGAGCGGCTCGATGAATGAATGATCACGCAATGGCTAGTGATGTCACTGCTTACGTGTTTATATCGATACCTATGTAACAAATCATTTTACACAATAATTTCTGTCAACAAACCCCGACATACCAAAACAGTAGAGTTGAGAAACGGTAAATAATTTCCCAGTAATATTAACTAGGCAAGTTACTTTGTTTTTCTTTTTAACCCGTTCAGGTTATTTAAAGAAAAAACAGGTTTTAAGCTTCTTTTTTACTGCGGTGCTGAATCCGGAAAGTGTCTAAGTATGTCTTTATCATCAAAAAGAAGGCGGAAATTAGTTAAGTAAGTATAATTTTTACCATCGATACCGTACAAAATTTACCTTTATCGATATTTTATTTCAATCCCTTTACTAGAGACAGGTCCAGCAGCGGGTGCATCAATTAAAGCGCCCGCCATTACAATTCATTCACGATTATTGTTGTTCGGCGCTGCGCCCGCGCCGATTCTGACGTCGATGCGACACGCGAATTGATACGATGTTTTTTGGCATGGCCGAATTATTCTTTAACGAGAACATGACTGAATTCCAGAATATTTCATATTATCATAGCTACCTTTAAAAAAGTGATTGATAAAAACATAAAGTTAGTATCTATTGGGGCATCAAAATCAATCATCTCGCAATAATGCGTGCGAGAATCATCGTGAATGATCGATCATTATCTTTGATGAGGCAACTGTACGATTTCCGTGCGATGTAAAAGGTTAATAATTATCACAATCGGCGCGGCGTCTAATGCATCATACTATTCATGAAATGTATTATTACTGATTTGGGGTAATTATGCGAAAACCTTTGGATGACGAAAGTCTGGCGTCAACAGTCTATTTACAGACTATCGTAATCAGTTTCCTATTTCTACAAGCAAAGACTCCACAAAGACGCTCGGATGATGCAAAAGCAATAAACTTCACACTTAAACGCACTTAATATCGTATCATGAGCACGTATCGTTAATTCGCGCGTCTGTTCTGCTATTATAATCATTTACACCTTCACAAAAGCCATTAACAGAATTTTCCCACACGTACATTCCACGCAGGTAAATATCAAGATCGACGGCAAATTTTCTCAAGTAGGTGTACGTATGGATGGTAAAAAAAAGCGAAACTGTGACAGGAAAACGTCATTCAGCGGCATTGCGAACCCCGCCGCGGATTGTAAAACAGTAGGTATCCTTGAGCCAAGATCGAGAGATGTTTATGATATTTCCCGTAATTACTGTAACAGTACATAAACGAACCATTTTAATTATCCATACTATCGTTAATTACCTCACATATATTACAACAGTTCGTGATCTTTAACTTAATTCGTGCACTGTCGCTATTCGTAATTTTTTCAGCAAAAACTCAACATAATGTTCCGATGAAATAATTATAGAAGATAATGGCACGTTTACTGCTATCATTTAAGCCGAATGAAATGCGAACATATATTTCTTTAATTGCCACATTATTCGGATATTTGTCAAACTGTTAAGTGGATTGATGTCCTATAAGTTTTTTCTATATGAATAATAAAAATACTTACCTACAGTTATAATAGACCTTTGAATGTATCAAATTGAATCTCAAACTGTAACACATGCTGTTAATTAACTTGATCTTGAATCAAGTATTAATAATTACTAAAAAACCTCAATCGAGAAACGGTATCAATTACCAGCAATATGCTGAAGAAACTTTCTCATAAAATCAAGTAAATAAGGTCCAGATTAAAACCTCACCTGTTAGGGCTTGTTAAAAATCCATATTTTGAGCTAACCATAGGCTTCCGCGTCGAGTGCTCGAGCCTTCGAAAAAAAGTAATTTCATGTTACATAATTCTTAATTTTTAAGTTTTTGAAATGAAGCACTTCACTTTTCTTCCTGACTCATATTAATAGCGGCATAATAATGAACTTCGCTTTTACTTAATAATAATACCTCGTATTTAGTGGAATCGAACCAATTTATAATAAGTAGAAGTATCTCATTTAATTTCAAGTGCTTAGCCTCTTGTTAGAAGATTGTATCTCTGTTATTTTGCCCAATCTCATTCCTGCGAGTCACACAGTCGAATGACACGTCTACTGATTAAAAAACAATAAATTTCCCTTAAGTACGTTCCGCCGAAAACTTAATGATACGAATTTCGGCTAATCCTTCGCTGACCTATTTATTATAGAATATTTTGCACTCAATATCTTGATGAAATAACTGTTCAGTTTTTTATGCAATCGTAAAATACTGCGATGTCTTTCAATAAAATTACCTGCTTTTTGTAAGGTTTTCGTAAAAGAAATACAACGTCTGAGTTTTGTTAGAAAGACAGTTACAATTTCGGCCGTTATAATTGTATAGAATTTCTTTGTGCAGCAGAAGAACAACGAAACTCATAGAATCGACCGCTTTAAATTTAAACAATATTGGAGAGTATGTGATTGAACAATGATTGCATTATTAGGTATTTGAAAAGTCCTTAACACATTTTGGCAATAGTAAAACGTGAATTGCGGTTGATAGAATAAACTGAGCCTTTGCTTTTCTTTATACCTAGTAGCATAGTAACTAGTAATTTCTTACTGTCTATGAAATCTTCGTAATTACAATTAAAATGTAAGAAATGTAGTTCTAATAAAGACGTGTAATCATAAAATTTTCTGTATAGGCTGTATAGGAGTCGCTCTAGGCTAGAACGACTCCAAGCATTTTTGTCCAAGACACGTCGTACCTGACATCACCTCGCGGAGCGCTGAGAAAATCTTCCAAAACATAATCTATAATCCATCGGCAACACGTGCACGGGTCTATTATTGATTTTGCCGTTTTTTCTACAAAATTGCATGCCCGTCCCGACTTGACATTGAAAAAATATCTACTAGGGTGCCGTGTGAATGGGCCTTATTATAAGCTTGCGCAATGACATTTGAGTTTTTGTGGAAGGTTCCCAGTCGCGTGGCGTTGACAGAGGAATGCGAAGGCTCCGTGAATTATATGTACCTACATACTTTTATATCTGTATGTTAAGATAAGGTCATTAATACAATCATATAAATAAACATCAGTTTATTGCAGTTGAAATTATAAAGTGACAAAACATAGTACCTACCTGATGTTCTACAAATGGAAGTTTCTTTTGGAGTGATGTATGGTCCGTGATAACGCGCTCGTTTATGTTAAATAGGTATGTTTTAAATGTGTTTAATTTACGATTAACATAAACTTAAATGCTTATAAAACAATGAATTGTACTGTTCTGAGAAAAAATAAACTGTTAACTTTAATAACATGATAACAAACAAGTATAAATTTTCGAACTGGTCCTTCAAATTCCAGTAGCTACGTAAAAACGTTGAAAGAAAAACAAACCTATGTTTGGACGGATGTCAAAATGTCAACAGATCCTGACTTTCGACCCGACGATACAGTCATGGCTCCCGGAAAAAGCGTTTAAAGTTTCATGTGATGGCATGTTACCCTTTTATAGAAATACAAATATTTCTCCACCCTCTATTCCAGGGAGAGAAGCTGATACTATGCTCGACTATGGAGAAAATATCGAAGCTATATTCATTTTATTTCCAAAAATATTGAATAGTTACAAATGAAATTAAAAAAAATATTGCTGCATAATGAAATAATAAGATTTTCCTATTTGAAGTCACAAACACGAAGTGCATTCTTCCTCTATACAAAAATGGCTTCGCTCTTTACGTAATCATTTTTAACAACTACAGCGCAAAATAAATCACGGCGATCGTAAATGAAATATTTGAATTGATGAGATTTAATACATCTAAACTCTGTATTTAAAATAACGCACTACATGTAAAAATAAGTATTTATAAGGATATTGACAATGTAGACCGTACGAGAAGTAAAAATCGAGAACTTGAATAGGTACTTACCACTAAAGAAAACTTTATAGGTATCTCGTATGTAAACAACAATGAAAACAAAAGTATTTATCTAAAATCTACATATTTCGACGTCTCGTAGCTTAATGTATGTTGTAATGGTGTACCGTTTAGAACTCCGCTATTCACTTAGCGTGACAAATGAAAATAAGCATTTAAGAGACCCGAAAATAGGTCCCCTAAAAGATTTGACTCGTAATATGACACAATACCACACGATATACACAAACGAAGATAAGATAAAGCGATCCACCTCTCTAAAGGATCGACTCGACACTTACTATTCTATTACAGATTACAGGCGTGGCAAAGATAAACCGGCCGATAGATAGCTTTAAAGACCGATGATGTCAAAATATTTATTATATCAATGAATTTATTAAACATATAGCGGCTCGAGCCGTGAGAAACAGAATAGGGATCATGAAGTGCATTCGGTATCAAATAAGAATGCATTTTAATCTATTCTTTGATATGGTAAGTGTGAATTTATATAGATGTAAGCGGTAAGGCATTATTTGAGGCGGCCATGTATCCTGTGCTTAATAGATTCTTGGGCTTTAAAAAGAAGCAATAATCACATCAACGCTATCCATGAATTATGGTTCAACTAGATTAGTGCAGTAAAGATCCTTGCTTACGACAAATATTACGGTATTTTATATGGCAAAAACGTTTTTATGCCATTTACGCAAATAAAAGTATCAAAATTAGACGACATAATTGTGGAATTATAGCAATTATTATGAAAAAATATTATAAACAGGCTACCAGTAAAGTCTGGTAAAACCAATAATTCAAAGCGGTCTAGTCTTGAGACTAATGTGATCTATAGGCGTTTTATTATATAAAAACATGCAAATATAAACATTTGACAGCTTAATTAATTCTCGTATAATAGAGTTTAATTAAGCAACAAGCTTGTTTCATATTACTTACACTTGGAAAAATATTATCATTTTCCATTTTCATAATTTTCAGTCAACTGGGTTCCCCAAACAATTCTAAAGACCTGTAAAGAGTCTGATAAAAAATCTGTCTGTGAACTTTTGATGTCAGGAACAAATATTAGATAACAACAGTGCGGGAAACTTATTTATTTTATTTATTTATGTTATTTTATGAAAATGCGATTACGAAATTAATAACATGAAACCTCACACGACTCATCCGTAGTCCGATACATCCGACATACCGGCTACAAGATTGATGGCATAATAAAATCAAGTTTTTATAACTAACATTATTGCTTTATAATCTCAAATTTGACTTTTATCTTTAGAAAGCTTGTATAATAGATAAACTATCTTTGGGGACACGATCGTGTTGATTACTCAAACCAACTGGTACAAGTAAGATGTCCAATTAAGACATATAAATAAAAATAAGTTGGTGATAATAAATTTTAAGAGTGGTTTTAAAGAATTAATGAGTAACTTCGAACACCATCATGCGCTAATTTATAGCTATTCATAATTAAGTTTTAATATGAAATGTCATATAATTCCAATAGAGATCACGAGGGAGATTAGTAGAAAATAAACTTTTATAATGAGAATGAACACTTTTCGAACATTTCGTTTTCGTAAGACGCCTATAAACCGTGACGATTATTGGACATAAATTTTATTAACATTTAAATATATTTTTGACGTTTATTTTAGTAATTACAACGACAGACGTAGCCAGGTAATTACAACGCATTATTAAAAGTATGTTTATTGGATTTCAAAATACAAGTTCACTTTTCCGACGCGATGTCTGAAAATTAGTCAAAATATTTGTATATAATTTTGCAAGCATGCAATAAAACTTAGACCAGTGCCTACATCCTAACAAAACACAACCTTAATTTTATTGCATTACAAGAGAAAATTAAAAATAGTAGTTAAGAATGATCATTTTCTAACAGTGGTTGGCAAAATCAATCGAGGCCTGCGAAATGATTTCAGCATATCAGACGTAACTTCATAGTGACATAACTAACATGTTGTACCGTTTTAAGCGACAATATACCCGTGACACAACTCCAGCCTACCTTCCCAGATCTCAAAGTATAATAACAATTCAGAAAACCCTAAGAAACTGCTCAATCACAAAATCAATTCAATGTTCATACATGTACAATACGTAACAGTACGATTACGATTCAGTAGCGGCATCCGCTTCGCGCCAATAAATACCGGCGATGAATGGTCTATGCGTGAGAGCACTATCAGATGACACCAACCCGGCAATACACTGTTGCAGGTTTTTGCAGCCCTCGGAGACATGTCATCGTGCATGCTGCTTGCGTGCTTACATGCCTATTCGTCATTTTTATGACGTAATATGATTGCGTTCAGTACGAAATGTTGGGTGTATTAAGTGGAATATAGATAGACCTGTGTTTAAATTTTCCTTCTTTATTTTCTAGGGGATACTACATCAGCAGCTTATGCAACCTTAACTCCCAAGGTCAACAGTGTAGGTATATTTTCGAAATCTTAGTAGGTATGCTTGGAAAAAACCACTTTCTTAGCAGTAATCTTGTAAGAATACTTTTAGCAAAACGGATCATTTTCACCCGTGGTGAATTTAAAATAATAATAAATTAGGTATATTAGTTTCTCAAATCAAATCAAATCAAATCAAATCATTTATTATTTGTTTAACATAGGTAGAAGAAAGAATACAGTTCTTATGTTTAAAAGATAGGACGCTATGTTATGCCAGGAGGCGTACAAATGTGGTTGCATGCGAGAAAGAGACACTGTTGGTTATAACATTTAAATGAGCAATCAAAGTCATATCTTATATGAAATTTAAAAACGATTATAATTATTCAATGTCAAAAATTCGATAAATTAAAAGAACAATAAATAGAATTAAATATCAATGTCAATAACAATTCATAAATATAGTCATTAAAAGTCAAATAAGAAAATAAATAAAGAAATCACAAATAAGTCTATAATAATTCGTCAGTCAAATATTGATCAATTGAATAATAACATTTATCAATTAGCATTAATTTCAATTTTTGTTTAAATTGTGTGACATTATAATGTTTTATGGCGTCTGGCAATTTATTTTAAATGCGCGGTGCCATACCCAAAATACTCTTTCTTAATAGCGCAGTTTTACACCGGTGATTACATACGCATACATCTCAACGCAGCGATTAAATTAAAAGTCGCAATAATACCTTTAGAATTTGGTCCATTAACGTCTCCACCACATTGGACGTGCGCGTTCGTCCAGCGTGTGAACGACGCGAACGCCGCCGTGCGTGAAACGTTCGCGTCATTCACACGCTGGAGGAACGCGCACGCCCAATGTGGGGGAGGCCTTAATTAACTTCAACGAATGATGATCCTGTTACCATAACCTTGCTGACTGGCTACTATTTCACGGCATAAGCCATGTGCCAAGAATATCTGTTAAATAATATTTATCCTTGTCTGCTACTTTCACGTGTCTGTGGTTCTCTGGTATCACAAAGCAATGCCATTCAAAGATTTTCCGAGCGAAGCATCTCTGGAACTACTGTACATCCATTTTTTATATCTATCAATAAGAATTTGTTCCTGGTTGACGAGTTATGGAATCCCGCTTGTTCCCTTGTTACATACCACGCCATCGTAAAATGGAAATATCATCAATATCACTCTTTTAAAGTCTGCGAACAATTACAAATAACGTTGTATGACAACATTTTTAAGTCCCCGAACCGGCCAGTGTCAATGAAATGCTATTCATGTGTCCAATTTTTTCGTTAATACAAAAACATTTCAATAATCAATTATTGTAACGGTAATTGTTATTAACTCACTAAAATGGAAATGCTATGGCTTCCGAAAGGCATGAATGTAAGATTCAGACCTCGGACAGTAAAATTGTTGATTTAATGTTTGCACACGTGTCAACACTTCCAGTTATATTAAGTGCTACTTATTATTAAGTGGAGACCACACACTAATGAATTTTCGCGAAAGTCTTATCAGGATGTAAGGCAACGTGTTATTTCGTAGCTGCATCGCTGCTTAATGAATAAACACTGACTTGATTTATGTCGTAAAACAGATGGTGTGTAGTCTGGTTTAAAAAAAAGTTTCGCATCTACTATTTATATAGGATTAGAGCAATAGCCAGGGAGTAAGTATTATTCTAGTATTTATTATAGCGCTAAGAAAAATTTAAGTAGCAATGCAGGAGGCTTACAGCCGATTATGGTAATGAAGTCATCATAATGCAGCCATATCAGAGCTCATGGTTGAAGGTAGGCTCCCGATCTACACTGTACCTATCTATTACCTACACTGTAACTGAGTTTAAGTAATAAAATTGTTTTTTTTTTTTCATTCTTTAGCTAAGTTATTAAATTTTATTGAGTTGTAGCTTTTTTGATTTTTGGTTACTTTTAAACAAAATAACTATTCAACTTTATTTCATTGAGTTTTAACGCTGACTGCAAAGATTTAATAGGGCCAGCGTATGTTTGCAAATAATTCACCATAAGCCGTAAAAAAATACCAAGTACCTAGGTAGAGGTACACGCAATATTTTCTTCAACCTAT
Organism: Thalpophila matura; assembly: GCA_948465475.1. Classification (NCBI taxonomy): domain Eukaryota; kingdom Metazoa; phylum Arthropoda; class Insecta; order Lepidoptera; family Noctuidae; genus Thalpophila; species Thalpophila matura. The sequence goes on from OX419183.1 coordinate 12,743,202, forward strand.
TTGCTTTTAAAATCACATGATTCGGTACTGTGACGTCATAATCCACTTACAAATATACAAGCGTGTGCTACATTTTTTTAACTTTCAGCTTTTACTTTCAAAGGTTACGTTTGCATTTAGATGGGATCACTAACGCTAAATTTAACGCGGGACATGCGCAGACGCGGCGGCGGCTTTGGCTCTTTTTGGCTCGCATGGCTCTTCGAAGAAAACGATACCCCATTGTTATGCCTTTTACCGAGTGTACTGTTACACTTCTTCATGGCACGTTACTAATGTTCCCTTTGTATAACTTTTTGTATCTCAAGTGCTGGCTTCGTCAACGTTCGATACCTCCATGCAAAAATTGTCCAAAAATGTTAGTAACATTTCTGGATAATTTTCGCAAAGTAATTTATCAAAACCTAGGTACTTGTGCCCGCAACTTCACTTGCGTGGAAGTTGGAAAACAACACAATATCATTTTTTATTCATACAAACTTTACGACTCTTTTCACACCTTTAGGGATACATTTCTAAAAATAACTCCTTAGTGCACTATTTTCTATTTTCAAGTTTCAAATCTCTAGGTCCACCGATTTGGGCTATGAGCTGTCTGTCAGTCTGTCACGGTAGGTACTTTTTTTATGTACCTACCTATAGATGAATATGTATTGAAGAAATATTGAGAGATAGAAGATGTCAAAAAATGTAGAGTAACATTATGTTACTCATTTTTTGACAGCGGAGTCGCAAGCACAGTTAGTTTTTAATAAATTACTTTACTTACCTATAGTTTCTGAACAAAATTGTTAAGTAAGTACACCACGGAAACTATCTTAATCAACGGGCCCAGCAATTTGTGACAGTAATGTTTAGCAAAAAGCACTCAATTTCATTACACCGCAGGATGTTGCTGTTGCAGGCCATTTCCCGGGCATAAATCTTGAGAGACCTTTTATGACATCATTCACTAGCTTGGTTTGCTAAAGTCGAAGCCGTTTCTATCAACTAGCTAGACCAACACTCGCATAAAAAAGAGTTAGCTCTTTTAAATATAGAAATAGGTACCTGATACAAAAACCGTCTTCGTAAAGAATAATCACACTAATATTATAAAGGTGAAAGTTTGTGTGTGTGTGTGTATATTTGTTACTTCTTCACGCTGAAACGGCTGGACGGATTTGGATGAAATTTGGCACACAGATAGATTATAGTCTGGAATAACACATATGCTAGTTACCTTTTATCCCGAAAAACGTGGGCGAAGCCGCGGGCGGAAGCTAGTAGAAATATAATCTAAACATTAATACATAAATAAAAAACTTTGTATCTACGCATTTTGCACATTTGCACATTTTGTGTAAGATTTTACATATGTCGGATCTGGGCATGAATACAGCAAAGAGTGTTCATGGAGTAGCAAGAAGTTCGGTCACAAAAGGAGCACAAGCGCCATCTCATGGTGCTGGGCGGAGTCTAGGCGCAGATGTCAAAAATGAAAGAAGTCAGCACAGAGTACATTTTATATAGCCGAAGTCAGTTCGGGCGTTCGACTCTTTGGCTCTGGCTGCGGTGGTCAGAGGTCCTGACGAGAGGACGGTCTCGGCATCTTCCTGGCCTGGGAACTCCTCAGTGTTCCTTGTGGTGATCAGTATTGTTTGCTAAGTGCTTTTACCCTGTTTTTGTAATGAGTGTGTGTAAAAGTAAACGGTGTTAACATGAAGCGGAGATTTCTCTATTTGCCCGTATCCCTATTGCGCCTATAGTTTATATGTATAGCTATATGTAGAAGAGCAGAAAGCTAAAATTTAACACACTATCAGACACTATAATATTATAAATGCGAAAGTTTGTGTGTGTGTTTGCTGAAGGGCTGTCTAGCCCTTTAATCCGTCTGGATTTTAATGAAATTTGAAAAAAGGGTCCTGGAGAAGTCTGTAAGCTGATTGATGAATTTTCACGCAGACAATGTCGCGGGCAACAGTAGTAAATAATATGTGTTGCAAATAAATTAAAATAAAATACAGTTAAATTTGCAGGAGAATACATTGTCACATGGACAAAGCCGTATAGTTAGTAAATACCTACTTACCTTTCAGATATCAAAAAAACTCTATGCTACTACTCAATCTCTCAATCTCAACTGTTTATCAATCTCTATTTAGATAGGTACTTTAATTATTTCCATGTGGATATCAAATAAATCCTCGCACCCTTTTTTCAAAGGACACTCGCCACTTTAAGTCGTAAACAAAACAGAACAAAGATAGAGCTTAACTAAGGACAATTTACTAGTTCTGCGATAATAGAAACCCGTTTACCCTCAATACCACGATTCTTACTTACGCAGGTTGATTAGGCACTACTACCCTATGATTTACTTTAATTCTAAGATCGCTGTATTCGCCGCACCGTCGTAGAAAAGCATAAAATGAGAAAAATATAACAACCAGTGCGAGTAGGACTCACGCCCTACGGAACCCCCGTAAAGGGTAAGCATCTAATCGCAAAAAAAAATGTGATCTACAAATTAACGATTTTTGGATTTTTCCTTTAGGTAGGTACTAACTTTAGGTGCTGTGAGACCTTGCTTCTTGCGAAATTTTATGATTATAGGTCAACAAGAAGTACCCCATAGGTTTTGATTTATTTGCGATAGTGTCTTAATATGTGGCATAAATAGCCGCTTTTTTTTTGTAGCGTTGACTTAGAAGCTTGATTTTTTTACAGCTCTAAGGGATCGTAGACTTAATAATAATTTCAATAATATATGATACTTCTATACGTTCCTGAGAAAAAGGATCTTGACCTCAGATTAGATTTCTATGATCTTGACAGACAAACAGACGGACAACAAAGTGATCCTATAAAGGTTCCTTTTTTCCTTTTGAGGTACGGAACCCTAAAAATACAAAGATTAGATTGTAAGAATATTTCTTGATAAGTTTTATCATTCAGTTGTTTCTTAGTACCACATTACTGCATCGCTTGGAGGTGAATCCTTAGAAAGGGGTATCAATCATGTTAGAAGCTAGTAGTTTTAAAACAATTATTCAACTTACGGCAGAAGCGCGATTAAATGGTATAACTACTAGGTTTGGTTTGTGCGGACTTACTTTTTGTGTTTGTAATGCATACACATAAAGTCTTAACGTTGTCTTAAAGTTAAGCGTTTAACTTTACCACTAAAGTGGGTCCCTATCAGTGGCGAAGGGTGAGGGAAAAGTGGTACAATAAAAAATATCAAAATTATAAATAGTTATAAATGTATATTTTTTGCGAATTTTAAACATGTTATGCTTATTAAATGTTATTGAATATATAAGAGATTACAAAAACAAATCCTGCCTGTGTCAGTTGTTTTTAGAATCTATTATATATTTATAAATAGTTCCATTTAACTTGTGTCATAGGATCATACCTATCATTTATACAATTTATATTTTGAATAGGCGAATAGGTATGACATAAATAAAACGGAATTATTTATAATAAATTAAGTTACTATATTATTGTACCGGCTTCCCCTTACCCTTCACCACTTCTGCCTGTATTACCTACACTTTTATAGTAGGTACCTACTGTAGTAAGTACTTTTATTTGTCTAGCTGGGCTAGTTTGTGTTGCTTAATATCACGGATCTATGTAAAAATAGATTAAACCTTCACTATCATACAAGTTCCTACATAAGTTTACTGCCTAGATTTCACAAACATGATATAAAATATAGCGCGATAAGGTCCCATTTAATTACTTATTGCAAAAAATCGTTTTACGTATCTTAACTAGTTCATTAAATTAAGTCAGTGATTTGATTGTGTATCTGAACACATTTTTTACTATAAAGGCAATATTAGATAAAATTATACGTCGTTTTTCTTCTATATTTATATATTGCATGGATTTTTAATCATCATTTCATTGATATAGTTTTACTTTTGACATAAAACAAACACAAAACAATTCAGTAGCATCTGATATCATACTATTCTTCAAAAAAATAAGTTTTCTTTATAGTTGTTCGAACGATCAGTGGACCACCGCGTAGAAAATAAGACGCAGGCAAATTGAAACGGATCAAAGGAATGAAAGCTTCGTGAAGGCATTAGAATTGACCGTTTCTGCGCGTTTCAAATAAATAATACCAAATACAAGACTCTTCCGATATTACGAACATCGAGAGAGATTTAACTTAGATACAGGCTGTTGTTTTTATTCAATTTAATAGATATTTTTGGTTTGTTCAGTGTTTTTATTGCCGCAGGAGTGAAGACGTATTCTACTAGAAAATTTTCACACCAGAGACCATTTACAGGAAAATAATTATGACGCTGTTTTGATTAGCTTAGTTTGCCAGCTTTATTCATAGGGCTTTTGCTAGATATAACAGTAAAATTAAAGACTATTATTAAAATAAATATCTTCATTAAACGTAACTCTTTCATTTTACGACTTCATCTTCAATCAGATTTCCAATCTCATCCACAACACCCATTTCTCTTCATAATTATTAATTACATTCAAAGTTAACTTTCATAAATTCTAGTTATCAGTTCATATCAGAGTTAACTTGATAACATAATTCAAATCTCGTACCCAACTGGAGTCATTATGTCCTTAGATATTATCGTAATCGGAAAAAACAAATCACTCCTAAATGTGAACTGTCTTAAAAGTTCAATCGCGAATCGACGAGGCCACCCGTTACATCGCTTTCCCCGGTGGTCCAATCTTCAAGATGATTAAATTAGGATACGAACAGATATAACATGCGAAATGATATACAATGAACCGAGTCCGATTCTGCATAATGAAGCAATCAAATAGTTTCCATTGTACCCTGCCGATCCTGGCGTAGCAGTTGTAACGTTAACTTTTGCGTTACGTTAGATAGTATCTCAGTAGAAGATTAGTCTCGAAATATTTATGTCTAAAGCAAACTAATAAAATAAAATAAGCAAAATCCGTAAGATTATTAAGTTTGTCTCAAATAATCGGATTTAATAATAAGATTATCAAATGAATATCAAGTCTCTATCGACCCAAACACCAAAGTTTGCGTTTTAGTTACGTTTAGTAAGTAACACCGACGCTTTGCTGTCCGTGACCGCTTTGCATACGGTAATCCCGTTGGAATACTCACACAAAAAGTCGTTGCATTTTAAAATCCTTTTCGAAAGCAAACATTTGACGTTTCGAGGGAAATTGAGCGGAAGGCTTTTTGTACGTTTCTTTGGAATGGATTAAGGCAGGGTATACTTACACTAAGCTGACGTTCGGTAGCACTCTGTTTCGAATTGGAAACAGCTTTTTGACTGGTCGTACACTAAAGATGATTTAAGCCATCATCTTTATTGATTTACTCCGATCTCGAGGCTCGGATATACATATTTTAGTATGGCCGTCGGGCTGTCCGAGCGGCCGTTTATCGATGTTATATTGTCAATATGGCGCCTTTGTTCGCGCCAAAATTTATAAGTTAGACGTATGTCCATTGTACGGCGGCGTATAAGGCAGCACTACAATGCGAAGTATTTTATACCGATCATAATTCTGACGTGTGGTCAAAATGTGTCGAAGCGTTAAAGATTTATATCAACGGCCAGGGTTTTGGGGCAGTGGGTTATATATTATCTACCTGACTAAGAAAATTGATATCATTGCTTTACAAATCTTTGCAAAAATCCACGAAGTAGCGAATTTCAATTCACGTTGACCATTACTATTGTTACTTTATAGAGCCTAAGAATCGCATTTCGAGGTTTTTTAATTAACAGGGATGGCACCCTAGATAAACTTGGAAGATTTCATTCAAATCGTTAGAGATGTTTCCGAGAAACCAATTTTGAAAATATTTATACAAGGATTACTCACTTAAAGTAGTAAGATACTTATCAATCATCACACGTAGCAGCAGTGTATAGTACATCCACATTTCACCAATTATATGTATTTAAGCTCCATCTAATAGAGGGCGAGCCTATTGAACTGAACACAAATTCAGACTTCAGGCTTCCCTAAGAATTCCCTAATAGAAAAAAACAATAAAATTAACCGTCCCAGGGATCAAACCCAGGAACCCACGCTCAACAGTCGCGCTAGCGAGAACTAGATGAATGAGATAGCAAGATTTTAAATAAAAAAAAAGATTAAGTTTAAGTGACAAAGAAAAATACAAATTAATTTCAACTTAGGTTAAAAGAGAAGTACTCACATCTGTCTCCAGAGGGAACTTATAAATCAATACCTACTTAAATAGTGGGGAATTAATCTTAAACGTAGGTGGCTCTACTAATCTGTTTATTAATGTATCAGTCTGACAGTCAAGATGTCTACTTTTCTTGCTAAGTATGAATAAAACCTATACTTGTATTTATTCTCGGTATACATATATTTTTATTTTGTGTTATCTTCTATCCTGGAATGTACATTCCCTTCCTAAATTTTATTCATAATATTAAACCAAAGATTCAATATAAACCTTGTACCTAACAGAAATGCGTGGTCATATTATGTTTGGACTCTTCAGGGCAACATGTCAAAAAATCGGTCAGAATTTTTTCAACTCTACATACGAATTGAACCAATCACAGCCAATTGTATGGACAGTTGAAAAAAAATGTGTGGTTTTGTTTTCTTTGACTTATCAAATGTTGCTCTCAATAAGAGTCCAAACAACTCCCTTCCACGCATTTCTGATACTAATTCGTTGTATTATGGAAGTATAAGTTAAGTCTATATACTATTATAAAATTGTGAAAAAGCCGTGTCTGTACATTGAAGATATTCCAGAAAAAACAGTCGGGATAGGGTACTGAGACGTAACCATACCCAATTTTTTTTTGTTTTTTTGTCTGTTTATCTGTTTGTCTGTTTGTCTGTTTGTCTGTTTGTCTGTTTGTCTGTTTGTGCGCGCATCACGCAAAAAGTACTGAACGGATTTTGATATGGTTTTCACAGTTCGATAGCTTAGGGTCCAACTTAAAATCAAAGCTACGTTTCATCTGATTCTGCAGAAAAAAACCATATATAAAGCTTGACCTCTTGGTAGTACTAGCCAATCTACACTACAGAGGTCATTTAAACTGGTCAGTTCATTGTAGTCCACGTGGACGGAGTCGCGGGCAAAAGTCTAGTATCTTTATTTTGGAAGTAAATTACCACAGACACAAAGATTCATAATGCCGAGTGTCCACTAGCAAGAAAATTTGCGGAAGTTGACTTGCGCAAGCGACCTTCTCGAACAAAAAGTCAACTTGCACGAGCGTTTACACGTTAGAAGTCGCTTGCGTAAGTCACTTCCGCAAATTTTCTTGCTAGTGGACACTCGGTATAAGGATACCTGAGACAACTACACTTTTTAAAAGCATGATCAGCCAGATACAATTTTATTGTCAAAGTTCAGATTATTTGACCAACATTGCAACAGGTTAATTTGGGCATTAGGAACACTTACAGAAGTTACAAATCACTCTCCCCTCAGCAGGGGCAATCAAATCCAATCGTAATTATACGAAGTAGGTACCATACTACGTGAATTTTACAATCCTATGCATTTTGCTAAATTCGTACGACAACTATAAATTATAACATCTAATCATACGCCCAATATAACACACATAGAGTATCACCACTTTAACGATCTCTTTGACAATAAACCCACGTATCTGCTACGTTCGTACCTGTAAGAGAGTTAGCCAATACGACTGTAGACCCGCCTTGTACCGCGGCGTCTCTTTACTCATTATTGTCACCCACAACGTCACTAATTTTATTTATTAGTGTCTTTTATGATATGTCAAATTGCGGAATACTACTACTACATACCTAGTCGGTGGGCGGCGCGGGCCGCCTTTTGTGACGCCGCTGTGTGTCTAATCGATTTGTTTTAGGGTTCCGTGCCTTGAAATGAAGAAAACGAAGTATCGAAATAGACAAAAAGTGAAAAAAAGTGTGATTGTTTTAAATATTAAATTAATACCTAATTTATTAACCAAAAACGGGGTTAAAAAGTTAGAGATAACTACTAACACACGCCAAACCGCAAATTGTCTAAAATTACTAAACTGTGATACTGATAAAAGTTACAGAAAACAAGAAATCCTTAGATAGTAAACTTGATTATTACAATAACTCGTGCAATAAACCATTCAAAACTGTTGCCGATTATCCTGTAATATTTTTCCTCTGTACGAAATCCTTTACGTCCAATCACTTCGGTCTTGACCATTTATTCTCTGTGAAGCGGAGATCTTTAATGCGCTAACGAATTGTTTTACTAACAAAGTATCTTTTGTTACTAAACTCATAAACTTGAAGAAAGTCCGACGCGAGATAAAAATGTTGTAATTTATTTTAGACAAATTGCCTTGCGATTTAATATATGCGAGACGAGTACAAAAAGGTTTAATGTTATGCGAAGCTAACATGGCTACTGTGTATTTTTTGTCATACACACCGATTGGACATAAACTACGTGAAGTTATTACCAGATGATAAATAGACGTACGTATGAAATTCAATGGAGTTTTATACTTGCCGAATACTAATTTTAAATTTCCATTGATAATGCTAGTGGAGTGGTTAGTATCCCGTAATGAGTTTCACTAACAAGCACAACGGCCTGTTTATCTTGTATCTGCAGATATAACTTGGTATAGTACTGTAATACAACACATTACCTAGGGGTTCTAAACTCCTTCACACCTTGTACTCGGTCAATAAGTTGATAATGTATAACCCTATTACAGCCCATATCGTATTGGTCAGTGACTGCGACTTAAAACAGCCCTTAGAAGGTCTGACACATGACCGTAAAAGTTATCGAATTACAATTAATTAGATACTATTTATTTTCGAGTCAGAAATCAAATCCTGACAGGTAAACTATTATAATGAGAACTACATTAAATAATAATTAAATTTAAGAACTTAAAGCAACGTTAATTTTATATTTCTCTTTTATTAAATTATTTGCCAAATAGGATACTAGCTTAGGTTTGTCGCTCATAATCGGTATTTAATTGGTAAAATGAAATAATTTAAAAGGAGACCTGCGTTTGACCGTAGTATTTATTTACTTAGATTTATACTTAAAACAAAAAGATTAAAATAAAATATTGTTATTTTTTTAGGTTAATACAATTACATATTTTATTTGACCATTAGAAAAGTACAGGGACACTGTCGGTCAGTCAAACACCCCGTATGTATCGTTTCTAACATCTGCCCAACCCGTGCATGCGTAATCAAAATAAAAATATTATTTTAGAAGATTTATTCGATAGTGGGCAGATGTGTCGGCGCGCGCTCCTGTCACTCTATTTTTCTTGGCCCTTCATTGTATTTGGGCGAAGGGCCTCAAAGGGTCAATATCCAAGTCTGGGCTTCCGTTCGATATTCGATTCACTTCTTGTTTTGTCTGCAAACATCTTAAATATCCGCCGTCAATCATTAACAAAGATTTTGCATTAGCTGAAATGCTTTCTTTGAATTTATATGAACCCTTTAGTTGTGGTTGGATTCGAGAGGCTTTCAACAGCCAGCTATGTCTGACGATATTTATTAACTAAGGTTTATTAAATATAAGATTAGTAGGTATTATAGTCTCATTAATCTTATACAAACCCAAAAAAATAATAAAAAAAAATTCATCATTATACGACATTTTTTAAAACATAATGGTAGGTAATCTTAGTTTATGAATATTCCTGCGAATTATCTTATACCCGTTACCTAGACTTAAAAACGAAGTGAGTAATGTGTCGAAGTGGATAAGAATAATGAAAACATAATTGAGGTGCGAAATTAAAATGAGCGGCGAAGGGTTAAGAAAAATAAAAGTTGGTATGATTAAAGAGAGCTGCAAAATGTAAATATTTAATATGTAGAGCCGTCAAAGTGTCGTGAATGTCGTGAATTAAAACTGTACTTAGCTCCTAGTTTTTTGGTATAGTTTTTTTTTAAATTGGGACATAAGATATTAACATTAGTATATGCATCCTACAACAATAATAAATTCAGTAAATATTATAAAGAAAAAGTAAGCAGGTAGAAATAAAAAATATTACTTAAAAGTAATTCAGAATTTAGTAACGATTCGGAGAGGCAGTGTTATAATTTAGTATAACTTAGTACGAGTATGTATCTACTTTCACAGCTCAGAACACTAACTAAAGAAACGCCAGCATCCGTCGCTGGTCGGATTAACACTATTTACTTCTTGTTTCGCGCGAACCAGTCTACTTAGTCTTTTTAATGTGTAAATTAATTTAAATCGACCTTTGGAGCATGAAATTCCCAATCCATTACCCGTGCGACAGTTTAATGCGCCGCCCGAGACTCACCACGCAATAGAACACAGCTCCCTAGCGAAATCCGCGTATTCCCGACATACTGGACACAGGTGGCGGATTCTTGAAATAGAAAAATCGCCCATACATCTCCTTAAGTACATTTTTCTCGTTTCATTATAGACCATAACGAGGAACTTTTTCATTTTAATTAAACATGCATTAAAATTGAAAGTCGGTGGCTTATCTTATGTCTAGGTGTTAAGGACTAATTGATAATCGAAATAAATGGACGCCTTTCGTTGGAACTAATAGCCGTGTGTCCGTGTGAACGCGGCGTAATCAGCAGCCACTTTTCAGTTGTCGCTCACACACGATAATACCTGTGAGCTGATCATACCGGGGCGCGAGAAGTGGTCTCACTAACGAAACCAGAGATTACCTCACAATCTCATTACAGGTGAGCCAGCGCCGTGTTTAATAGCGGGGATAACACTGGAATACGTTTTAATTTTCGCGTCCAAGCTCGTTAATACGTCGCTCAGATCAGTTTATACTTAGTGCCACGACGGAACAGAAAAATTGTTAATTACTTATTTTAAGCTCGCTTCAATATCGTGGAGTAGGGATTCGTTTCATCAAAACTTTTTTCATATTTTTTTTTGTAATTAAAATAGGTACCTATGTTATTAAACTAGCATTTTATTATTAAGTACAAACGTACAGTGCATATAGCAGTAAGGCCAAATCGAAATAAATCAATTTGTTCAAACTTTGCTTTATCATTACGCTGTAGATATTTTTTAAGCAGACGCTTTAACTTTTTAATAAATATGCAAGTGCTAGACTCCCCTTCGAGATGGGTAATGCAACAAACTTACATACTTGATTAGAGTTGTTAAATAAAATAATTGAAGCATTAATTATTTGTAGACGTGTAAACAAATTGTGGCGAAAAATATTTAATGACACCGAGGAGGCATAATTGACGTTATTTATTTACCAACAGATTTTTTAATTTTATTCCGAGCTTTTCGATTCTGCGGCCAGTGGATGTTTCGTTATTAATTTTTCATTCGGAGTATTAAAGATTTTATTGTATTTTGATTTCAAGCTTTAATACGAAGAGACGCGCATCAGTTATAAAGAGTCAATTGACAATCTGAGCCTCGCGCCTCGTGGCGACTGAATAAATGGCGCCCGCGACGGGTGATTAAAAAATATGGCCACTTTAGAGTGTTAAATATCACAAAGGGCCGGCAATATTTTCAAAATAATTACGTCAATAATTGGCACGCAAGCCAACAGTAACTCGAAGGAGGTTCGTCTCATTATTCCCGTACGGATTTTACCACCAACCGCGACAGATTAATCGTTTTAACTATATCATAAGTTTATATTCGAGCGTAGAACTGCGCTGTGTCAATTACACAGCAAAAATACAGCTGTCTATTATTCATGGCGTGGTTCATGAACTATCTATGCTAAGTGAAATCCATATTGCATGCGTGGGAATGAAGCGGCGCGACTCCGCCAGAGATTATGAATGAAATTTATTTATTCACAGAAACCTGTAGGTCAGTGAATGTATTGCTGCTCAAAATAAAAACATTATGGAACTATTAATTACCCTTTTTTAATGAACTTGGTATCTATTATGCGATATTATGCTAAACACATCAATGAATACCATCTTTAACAGCATCTTCAAATAATATGTTATTTGAACAACAAATTCTCATAATAATGAAAAATTAAAAACTTCGAAGTAAATCACAAAACTAAAGAAAGCTAATATAAAGCCCGTATTACAGAACAATGCTCGAGCACAGATCTCTGCTTGTGCATAGATTTAAAGCTATTTGATTGGTTCAAATCTACGGGCCTTAAACTTCGATACAGAAATTATCGGTCGAACAAAAGACAAAATGTGTCAATAGAACGGTGACAAACGATGAATGTTCGTTTCGAATGTGTCCATTCAACAGCAATGATCTAAGGAACGGCTTCTCAATGTGCCCGAAAGTACAATAGCGTCGAAATACATGAATACTATCGCCGATCAGATGGTATAATGGATTCTTATTCTCACTCACACTTTCAATATCATGGTGTGGCCACTGAGTTCACGGTACACAGCTCTTGAAAATGTAAATGAAATTACTTATCCACAAACAACACTTGGGGCTAATTACACTTTACTTTAACAATGATAAAAAAATATTACAGGATCATATTAAAACGAAATTGGACTTTTGGAAGTTGATTTCTCCAAAAGTTTATGCTGAGTCAAGTCTGTCTGCGCCATTAAGTGTAAAACGATAGGCGATAATATTGAGTCACACCTCTTGTCGCTTGTATGTCCACGCGACATTGCTGGATAATAGCCACCAAAACATGCTCGAAAAGAAAAACATACAAATCACGTTGAAAGCGACACAAGTCGCCGGACATTATTTTGGTGCCTTTAAACGCTTATACTGCACAACGTTTCTGTCGCCCTCTAGTTTTATGGCCCCAGCACCTAAGCCTTCTGACAAATGTCTACGTCACTGATATAATCAAAGACGATGGCAAAGAATAGCCATGATACTTGTGGTCAAAACAGATAAACATTGCGATTGTGATGGCGATTTTGTTATTTTTAATCGTCCAATGATTACGATCTGAGGTGTGGATAGCCTCTTAGAAAACATTGCAGCTGAAGCCGTCTTTTATACTTTTATTATCGGTTATCTATCCCTTTAAAGAATAGTACCACAGAAAATATTCTATGAGTGTCAATTTCTTGTTCATTTTCTGGAATAAATAAAGCCTGGGGTAAAAACGTACTTAAAAATGTATAAAAATGTACTTAAATATTTTTTTTATAGTTTTTACTATAAAAAAAATATTTAAGTACATTTTCATTGGTACAGATTGGATATTTAAGGATATTTGGATACTTGAAGGAGCAATAATTATTTGTTATGAAATTAATAACAATTAAACACATATATCGCACCCCCCACCGAATAATATGGTAATGTGCTATTGCGGTAGTTTATGTTTTATTGCATATTCGGTGTCTAGAGCATTCATTACACCTTGTGAATTTTTTTTGTAATGTTTCTATGGATATTGATAAAAGTACAATAATTTCAATGGCCCCGTAATGAACATAACAATATTATTCTCTTAAAATCTAAACACACTTTTTACACGAATAGTACCTTAACAAGTAAATACAGATTATGCAATCGTTAAGTTTTTCGGTAAGTGACGATTACCATTTTATTCGCGTAAAAAATACATTTAGTGTTTCATGTAAAGTTTAAAACAATTATATTCATGTGTTATTTTTATTTACACGATTTGGTAATGTTTTTTTACAATACATGACAGATATTATGCGAAATCGTAATGTTGTTCGCTGTTTATTAGGCTTGCATTTGACCGCCATTTCGTCTGACGTGAAGCGATGATGCGGTCTACGATGGAGCACGCTTGCCCAGAAGAAACCGATTCACTCTCGTCTTGAAGAAACCCAGATTGTTATTATCGGGAACATCCACTCACGATAGTGAATTCCATTGTTTTGCGGTTTTCACAATGAAAGTGGAATCAAAGCGCTTCGTATGGGTTTTTGGTATATCAACCATGAACCGATGGCGCTTTTTCGTGCTTTTGGCTGTCCGATAGAAAAAAGGGTAAGATGGACATGAAGTACCGTCGCAGCTTCGAGAGGAATCCTAGCTTTTTAGCTGCCAATTGAGCTTTGGACTCAATATAAGTGCCAAAGTTAAGGGGAGACGTCAGAGTAACGACCAAAAGCTCAAGATGGTCAGTTATCGGTATGGAGTATGGACACATTTAAAAAAACCGGCCAAGTGCGAGTCGTACTCGCGCACCGAGGGTTCCGTATCATTTTTGGAGGTATAAAGTGAAAAAATCCGGACCGCATAACTAAGTTTGTTTGTGAAAGAATTTTGATGATTTTGAAAAAACTGTACTAGTTAGGAACATCGTTTTATTTTTGGTGCCATATTTGGGTCAATTCCTATCAACTCTAATTATTTCAGATTTTTCGCCCCGCAAACTTCGGAGATAAGGGGGGGGGAATGGTATTTTTTTGGACATTTTTCATCATATGTCGAAAACTGTGAGACATAAAATAAAATAAAAATATATTTTGAAATGTGCAAATCAAGCCCTTTCATATGATATGTCACTTGACCTAGTAACCCCACTTTGAAATTTCGGACCCCCACTCCGGCCCCTTTTGCAATGAAAATAAAAATATTTTTGGACTTTTTTCATTTGCAATAAAGTTGAACAAGCATTCTTTATAACTGTTCCAAATTTCAAGTCGACAGCATGAGTAGTTGCTGAAATAAGCAGGTGTGACAGACAGACAGACAGACAGACAGACAGACAGACAGACAGACAGACGAAGTCGCACCATAAGGGTTCCTTTTTTACCATTTTGGTACGGAACCCTAAAAATAGGAGCCAGCTGGAATGGGCTCTTTTTGGCAGAGAACAGACATGCCTGAGTCTTAGTTGCATTGAACTTGACCAGATTGGCATCGCTGCAATTGGAGACTGCCTTATGGGACAAATTCAAGCGCTCGACCATGGCCTCTCTCAGAGCCTGGATTTGTAGTCCAGTAGTCCGTTCATTGGCTATGTATCTCTCTACAACAGTGTTGTCATCTGCATACCCAAACGTTCCGGGCTAAAGCAGATCGTTGATATGCAGCAGGTATATATGCGACGCTCATATAATAATATGAGCGTTGCAGAGAGCACTGACCCCTGAGGGACACGCATTAATTGCTTTTCGATCTGCCGAGCAGCCATCAATGACTCGAATCGAACGATCCCTCAGGAAGTCTGATATCCACGCAACGAAACAGGTGGGCAAACCATATGAGAAAAGCATACGAATAAGGCCGTCGTGCCAAACCCTGTCGAAAGTCTTCGAGATTTCCAGGGAAACGGTTAGCGCGTCCTCATGTTTCATAAGTGAGTAGCGTAGGCAAGGTCCCCAGTAGACCGGTTTCGGCGAAATACCGATTGCCGATAACTGAGGAGATCATTAGCTTCAAGGTATGTCAAGAGCCTGTTATTGAAGAGACGCTGCATACTCTTGTAAAGTATGGACGTAATCGAATTGGCAGGGTCGGCACGAATAGGTACCTCTTTCGTTTCTCTCTTGAAATCTTTTTTGGGCACGGGTTGCACGTTGGCAAGATTCCACGTTTTCGGCACTTGTCCAGTATTTAAAAGAGACACAGGAAACAACTCAGGCGCACACGTCCTCAGAACTATGGCTGGAATACCATCTGGGCCACTGGCCTTGTTCACGTCAAGATTGCACAGTGTTTTGCAAATCTCCATTTGGCAAATACGAATTTCCGACATAAATGTCGTGCTGCCAGGTAGAGTTGGAGGTATCGCGTTGCCAGCATTTAGACGTGATGACTCCGCAAACAGATTCGTTTCAACTGATTTGACCAAAACGCTTTACTACCCGCAGGGTACGAAGTCAATTTGTTCCCTATTCGACTAATGTGATCAAAGCGAGCTCCTTTTTGCAGGACTTGGCAGCCTTGTTAAACGACTTCTTCCTCCGACTTATGTCCTTCGCTTTACGGTGTCGGGCATCAACCCAGGCCAGGTATGCCTCACTGTTTACTGGCTTTAGCGAGAACACATTGAGGCCCAAACCACAGGCGAGCTTTGCCGGAGAGCGATACTTCGGAATAAGGAATGTAGTATTCCATGGCCCGGTGCAACAAATCCGTCACAGCATCCGCGCAAGTCGAAGGATCATCAAACGAAAAAAACATCAACTGCCAAGGATAAAATGCAAAGAAAGACCGCATCTTATCCCTATTTGCTGACCTGTATCGCCACACTCGGTGAGTTCCTCTTGGGCAGAGATCGGGCGGGGAGTAAACTGAAATTGAAATTGAAATCATTTATTCTGCAAATAGGTTACTAATAACACTTTTACAAGTCAAATGAGTTTTTCTTTTAAAACTAGATGAGGTCGGTGTTTCCTATCTGACTACCTTTGAGAAGAAACACCGAAACAAACTCAAAGGTCAAGGTCTCTTTTAAAGTCCAGACTATAAAAAAATAAACTATGTAAGAACCATGCAGGTTAGTCTGGAATGGCCTTTAGAGGAAAGAGCCATACAGATTTGAGTGGACCTGTCCTTATTGTGGACGCATGTGCCGAGTATCGTAGTAGCTCAACCCAGACTTAGGGAGCTCAACGACTCGACGAACATTACCATCAGAAAAGGACATTTGGGTAGGCCCCATAAAGTACTCAAACTGTCAGACTGAACTTCAGATCTGGGACTGTAACATAATAACCCACATAGTACTCACATTTACTATTATAATTAAAATAGTAATGTCACATTGAATGTCATTATGTATAAGTATAATTTTTTCCAAAGAAAACAGATACAGATTTCACCAGACAGTGATAGGAGTTACCTAAAGGTGACCGATACCGAGTGACTGATACCGAGTAGCGGTAAATTGTTAAAAGAATTGATTGACTATGCAGAAAAGAAGCCTTACCTCAGCATTGTCATACTTTTTATCGTTTCCTACAGACCAGTGAAATTATGACAGAACAATCTTCAGACTGAATCGGACTGTAATGATGATTGACATGATTGATTTTTACTATCATTTACATACCAACGACCCAACGGACCAACAGGACTTCCATCTGATTATTATTTTTGATAGAAAACATAATGTTGTACCTGATTAATATAATAAAAGCTATGCATAGTTTTATTTGAAAACCTTTAACAAATCACTATTATTTATATAAATTATACAGTACCTACCTACAAAATCAATTTATTCTATATTTTTTTACTTTTTTGCCAAATCAATTAATATTTACTAAATTATTTAATGAAATAACGTATTTGCAACATTATATTACTGTTCATTATTGACACCATACATCGACGAATATTATTGTAATGTAATAGTACTGTATTCACTATAGCTGAGATTTCACCCGAATAATGTCGTAATGTAATAATACTGTATACACTATCGCTGAGATTTCACCCGAATAATGTCGTAATATCGTATTACCGTAAACTTTATTGACACTACATTTTGACGAATAATACTGTAATGCATTAATACTGCCTACGATATCGTTGGGTTTACACGCGAATAATATCGGAATGATGCATTGCATACTATACTTTTGACCAGCAATTTCAGTAATGTTATTTTCGTCAATAACTTTATTTAGGAAACTATTACAAAAAAATCATAAAAGGAAATAGACAGTAAAAAAATATGCTTTGTTTTGACATATAAATCACTATCTTACGATGCACCCGTGCTGAGATATAAGCAAAAAACAGTTTTTTATTTTTCCTGTAAAATTTAGAATTATCGATTACCATATTATTCGGTGGGGGGTGCGATATGTTTACCCTTTGATCTCACAAATCAATAATAAGTGAAAATTGAAAACGTGATCAATTAAATAAAACGGGTTATTACACCATGCCATAAATAATAGTACTGGACCTATACCCTCTCACCCGTTTCAGTTAATCACGGGTACCCCGCCCGGGTCATGCGCTTGCGCCGGTGACGGAGGGTTGGACTTGTTCAAACAACACGTTTATTTGCATTTGACGAGTGTAACGAGCTTTTACTATCGTTGAGTGTCAGCCGTTTGTAGGGTTACCAACTATTTTTCTATACGTTAGAATTTACAATTTTACTAGCTTAGTAGCTTTGTCTGGTTAGGTCTGGTATAAATCATGTTAATTAATATTAATATTTTTTAAACACGTTCCTAATGTTAGATATGCATACGAATACTTTTTACTGGTTTTAGTTATTTCATGTTTATGATCTACGCAGTAAGCACTTCTATCGATATTGCATAATGTGCAATCCTAAACGATACTTCCAAACTTCTAAATTAACTGACATAGGTAAATCGCTACTCTTACTAGCTACAAGAAAAGTATCTGCGTCGCACTTGCGAGGCAGCTGACTAAAGAACCTGCGAAAAAGAAAAATAAACATGGCAAATAAAAATCCCTCAATTTAGGTAGGTACACGCTTGAGCTCAGCAGTGGTCCACAATAGGCTGGTAACGATGATTCTTATAAAGAAACCCGTGGTTATAGGAACACTGGAGTTTTCATTAACACCGCAGTTCCAGTCTTTTGAAACACTGATAAATTGAACACCAAATTGTATTTTCAAATGTTCGTTATTAACGGCCACCCTACATTATATTGAAGTATAGTATAGTTATGCGTTGTGGCCTCAAATTCCCTCAAATAAGGGGTGAGACACACCTGTCCCGCACCCTCGCTGACACGCGACTTTTACAAGTTGCACAAGCTGGTCCACCAAAATAAATAGACCTTAAAATGTCCTACAAGCTCTATAAATTCCTTCTTTTGATAATACCTATAACATACTGGTTGCCAAAGGTCTTGATATAATGGTTGTGAATGTGTAATCGCGTAGGGTGCCCATATAGCATGCTCTCAAAATCTGAGCATGTGTAGAGCAATGTGCATTGTTATGGATATCGTGCAATGCTTTTGAACATGTTTGGCAGGGGTGTTTTATTTTTTTATTATTATTCAGGTTTTGGCCTACCTGATTGACCTCGGTACATTGAAAATGTAATAATTATCGTGTGTTTTTATTTATTCAGAAGATTCTCCCAAACAACGACTAGTAAAATCAAAAAGGAAAGCACTATTTGTATTACAAGTCACCAATATATAGGGAGTGATCAATGAAGGCGCTTCATCGCTGTGACTGTGATCAATCGACCATTGTGTGCGCTCAAATTGGTAAAATGTCTTTACAACCTATTTTATTGTTGTGTCCGCGGTTTACAACTGCACCTACGAGCCGTGACACCTACATCACTGATAATTCGATAAAATAATGGCGATCAACTTGAAGTTACTACTGCAAGAGCAAATATACGTTTAAACCTTTTTCGTTTAACCTGTATAATAAACATAGTTGATGAATATGAAATGCATACTTTTAAACTTTATTAAGTACTAAGTATGAATCATTTATAAGCTCATAATAATATTTTACACAGTGCTAAAATGATTACAAAAATTTGGAAGCATGACAAAAATTAATGTAGGTACTTATAAAAGTTACTCAACCGGAATGCAATATAAATTATAATATTTATGAATTACTGAACTATGTTGCTCATTACAAAACCCGTTTTACACGTGTCAAAAAATACCGTTGAATAAAAATAATGGTAATATAAAAATTCAACAATCGAACGTCAGTAGGACTGAATAATTGCGGAGGGAATTGCAAGCGGTCGGCGCGTGGCGTGCGCGCGCGCCGGACAGGTGTGCCCCAACCCTAATTGTTCGCTATGAAAGGGAGGGCGAGAGGGTGAACTATGTGGATTTGCATTAAATAATAAATGTAGCGTCACGCGTTATTACCCCAGTCGCAAAATTAGGGGTACCAAACGAGTTGTATTGATGCTGTTTGTTCAAGGTGAAATGCAAAGCATATCCATTCATAAATCGCATTATTGTACTCTATGCAGAATACTGTAACTTGATACGTGTGTAGGAAAAATTGGAAGTCGAATAGGTCTACAGTAGGTTACATTTTATTGTCCTAGGATAGTAGTATATTCTTTTCTTCCCCTGCTAATACTATAAGCTACCAAAACTTGACCATAATAATTTTAGGATCTGCCAAGTCCATTTCATCAGATGTTCAGATATTTTTAATGTTAACATCTCATTTTCCATATGACCTGGAATTTTCGTAACAGACAAAGAATCAGAACAATCTGTTACAACAGCTACCTTAACCTGAGGACATAACGGCCTTTCTATCCGCTCGTTAGCCAAAAACTTGTATGTGCCCAGTGCCTTACCGACAATGTTGGGCCACAAAAAGCTGCTTATGCGTCCGTTGCAGAACGCCACCGGAACACCTCAGGCGAAGACTGCGTTAAGGGGCAGTTGTATGTAGGTGTGGGTACATGTTGAGTAATGTGGGAATGAAATGGTAAATAGATTACAGTGTAGCTTTGAATTTAATGAAGAAAAAATAAATAAAACTTGTATTTAAAAAAAGTGTCTTAGGGCCGTAAGATCAACCGTAGCTTAAGCCACGGAAGAGTTTAATCTCCCATCTTCGATTGCTTCCTAAACATGAAACGATAGGAGACAATCGAAGACGGGAGATCAAACTCTCTTCCGAGGTTTAAGCTACCATTGACCTTACGACCCTAAAGGTCGTATTACAGACCTTAACTTAAGATTTAAGCATTACCTATTCAAATAAAACTAGTTTCAACCGATCAAATGGTTTGAAATCGGATTTGAGTAACGCTTGAGTCTTCAGTTAGGTCCTTATAATAATACGATTATTATTGATGTCTTTCTATGATCAAGGAGATTTTTCAAATTGACGTATCACTTTCAAAAGTATAGTTTCTTATGTCAAATGCGTAAATAATATTATATATAGTCATTATTATTATTATGTCCATTTACGCTAAAAAATCAATGCTACCTACGAAATAAAACAAAAATAAATATAGAGCATATCCTCGAACGACATCCAATAAGAGAAATACGTTCCAGTTTTCGAATTAACATTGAAAATAAACTCCTCATGTCAAGTACTAAGTAGTGGGGGTAGTAAATAAATATGAGTGTGTCCCAGCAATCAGTGCAAATATATAGACTGTAAAATTAGCCTGCCGCCGGGGGCGCGGCGGTCGCGCGCCCTCCTTGCGGAGATGTGAGATGCGACGTGGGTGGAACTCGTGTCGCGTACCATAAATTGTACTTTTGGAGAAATTTCTATAACCTGCCAAAATTTTCAAAATGAAACAGATAACATTTGTGGCAATACGTGAAGAAAAACATTAATTTTTGGAGGTACTTTCCCAGTCAAGCTGCTTCAGATTTGAGCAAGATATACTGCTATGCTGTTCTCCTAAAACAAATATAACAATAAACCCTAGGTATCTTGTTGAAACAAACATACCCTATTTTTCCTATCTATTATTATCCAAGATCTAAGTAATTATGAGTAGGTAAAGTTGTAGGAACTATAGATGTTTTTACAATTTGATCCCGAGAACTTGTAACAAGACCAAACTCCTTTATACGACCGTTTCAAGTCTAGTTAGGCATCAGCGCCACTAATTGCAGGCTCCCGTACCGATTTAAATCGTACTCATAAAACATTTTGTAAAACCCAACATACACAATTTATTGGTGGGATTTAATAATTGCTCATAATTGAAATGCAAGAGCAATTACGTATGTTACCTACCGCTGTACCTGCTTTGTATCGCCGAAAGCCAAAGGCGTTTGTTTACAATGAAAATTATGTAAAGTGCAACTTTGACTGATGTTGATGGGTATTTAATGTATCTCGTAGGTCGTATTGAGTCTTGTTCTTCTATTTTATCTGCATAATTAGTCATAAATTGTACTTTAGCTGTCGCGCGTGACATGTTCTCAATTTATTATTAGGATCTACGTTGAGAATTGAGATCGTTAATCTAAATGAAGTAGGAAGCTTTAAATCAATCTCTAATAGCTGAAACTTTACTGTCTGAAAAATACTCGCCATCATTGCGATCTTGTATGACTAGTTTTAGGCGTCTCCTAGATATTCAAGAAAATTGTTTTATGGCGCAATAATACACAATAAACTGCTAAACGAAATGAGCTAAACGATAAAAAAAATCGCGTTAATTGTACAATATTACTAGTACTTTGCCCGCGACTTTGTCCGCGTGACATCACGTAGGTAGCGCCATCTAGTGTCCTAAAGAAATTGTGTCCGTCTAAAGTTTTTTAAATTTCCGTAGTAAAACTAGGAACCCTTATAGTTTCGTCATGTCCGTCCGTCTGTCTGTCCGTCTGTCCCTGTCTGTCCGTCTGTCACACCCTCGTCAAATCTACAGTTCATAACCAATTTGTATGAAACTCCGCAAGTAGATATCTTGTATGTGCCGCCATAAAGACCTGCAGTAAAATTACAAAAAATAAAATTATTAGGGGTGGCCCCCATAGATAAAACTGAGGGATGAAAAAAAATATTTACGCGCACCCCTTGGTGTGGGGTATCGTTGGATAGGTCTTTAAAAATAACATAAAGGTTTCTAAGTGATTTTTTTATTTAAGCGCATATTTAGTGAACTACAAGCTCCGAAAGTCGTTAACAATGTGTCCCCCTGTAATTTTCCAACCACGTTATCTAAAAATGTGAAAAAAATCAAGCTTATAGCATCTAATAACAAGTTGTTTGAACAACAACAACAACATGTTTGAACAAGAACTTTTTGAAATATTTATTATTTTCAATTTTGAGTTTGACGACCGCAAAAATAACTTTGTATTTCATATTCATACGTCGTGCGACCGTTACTCTGAGTGTAGTGTGTTAAAGTCAGTCCTTGAAATAATATAAAACAAGTGTTAATTTCCTGCTAAGTTTGGCAAAATTTTACTATAGTTTAATACAGTGACTCTAGTGGAACTATAATTTACAAAATATTTTGCAAATAAACACGGTTTAATAGCATTTTTTGTCAAAATCAGTTTAAAATCGTTTAAAACTTTAACGTTTCTGTGTTCAAAGTGACCTTGTGACAAGTGTGAGAACAAAGGAACTCATTAGCTCATTACTCATACATGCAATGCAAGTCATTCGCACATAGAAGTTTTGAATGGTGGTCTGAAATTTTGTGACTACACGCTAAGTCATCGTGGTCGAGTGCTACCGCGACCGACCGCTTTTTGTCTTACTGCAACTACGCGAAGAGTCGCCAGTTCGGATCCCACAATCCGCAAAACTTTTTCTGTTTTCGAACCATTTTGATTTGAAGATTATTATATCTGAATACCGACCATCGCAATAATAAAAATGTTCCATTCACCAGACAAGAAAAAATTCCATTCCGATACCGACTTAAATATGGCATCAGGTTCGGGAACTAGTGACGAACAAAACGTGTCTATGCGCAAGCGCAAACAACCGGATTGTGAGTGGATGCAGGCTATTAAAGAGCTGTCCACAGAGTTTAAGGATACTCTAAATGAGTGGCGCCGAAACATGGAAACTAGTATCACCAAAATGTCGGATAATGTTATATCTATAAAAAACGAGCTATCTTCACTTACTCAAGTCACATCGGAAATTAGGAACGACATTAATTCTCTTCGATCTGAGCAATTACTTTTAAGACAGCGAGTCTCCGAATTAGATGTAAAATATGAAGGTATGGCGAACCAATTCGACTCACTTAAGGACTCGGTCCAGTTTGTTACTGACGGCCAAACCGATCTATGCAAGAGAGTCAACCACTTCGAGAAGCAAATTCAAGACACCATTGGTTTGAAGCCTATTGTTGCGGAGCTCGTAGCAAGGATTGACCATCTGGAACAGAGTGCTCGTAATTGTAACATAGAGATATGTAATGTTCCTGAAAGGCGTAATGAAAATCTTCTATCCTTGATGCAGAGTATTGGGCCCTTAATTAAGTGCAATATCCAACAAAATGATATTATCTCTATTCACCGCGTCCCCCACGCACACCAGCAAAACAACAGGCCCAAAAATATCATAGTGAAGTTGACTTCACGTGTACTGCGCGACAATATTCTTAGCGCCCATCGGCTATGTAAGGGTCTTTCCACTGAGCAGCTCGGTATTTCGGGGGCATCGCTACCAGTATTTATGCATGAGCATCTCACCTTGAAAAACAAACAATTATTTCGGGAGTGTCGAGAAGCTGCTAAAAAGCATAGCTATAAGTTTATCTGGGTTAAGCATGGAACAATTCTTGTTCGTGAAAAAGAAGCAACAAGGGCTTTCGCTATCCGAACTTCGCAAGACATCGCTAAAATCAAGCCTGGATATGCAGCAGCGATTGACAGACAGTGAGCTGCACGCGTCGAACATTAGCTTATACATCGGCTTTATGTGTAGATATATTGTGCTTTTAGAATTTCCAAGTATATTTCTCATTCATCTCCTGTACACACATATATTAAATTCATATTTTCTGAGCTGTAATAAGGCAGAATTACAATCTACTGTAGTATTTACCAGCTTTGCCTGTATAATTATTGGCTACGTTTGCAATTTTATGCATCTGATTGCTATGAGTTTTTTGTTAGGTGGCGACTTAATTGTAATAGATATATTTCCAATTTTAACCAAACATTGTATAATAATATACTGGCTAGTACTTTGCTTGTTATGGTTAATCTATATTCCTAAATCTTATGTGTTTTTGGTATTTTATTCACCTTTCTATATTAAAATTTATTCATGTCACTATCTTGCCCAGTTAGTTGCAACGTTAATGACGGCTAATACTTCTTGGACGATTTTCTGCAGAGTTCCCAGCAGATAATTTAGTTATATATTACCAAAATTGTAGGGGAATCCGCACCAAATTACATATTCTATATATGAATATCTTAGCCAATTGCTACGATATTATAATTCTAACTGAGACCTGGTTAACGCCCGAGATATTTAACAACGAATTCATTGATGACCGTTACGTGGTTTATCGGTGTGACCGTGATCGCACGGCTACTAAAAAAAAAGATGGAGGAGGTGTTCTCGTGGCGATACTGAAAGGACTGCGTTCAGAGAGGTTAACTCCGTGCTCATCTCTGCACACAAACATTGAGCAGATCCTGGTAAAATTGCCCAGTTCAGCCAAAGGTAAGTTTCAGATCGTTACGGCAGTGTATATACCACCAAAAACATCTGAATGTGTATATATTGAATATTTTGACCTTTTACAGTCACATCTAGATGACATAAACATTGAAAATTTTTACTTGTTTGGAGACTATAACCTGCCAGAGGTCGATTGGGTTGCTGGCACACACAGTACGTCACTGTCTGCTCAGATCTGCAGAGGTAACACTCCCGTGTGTGATCACTTGAGTGTGTTTATGTCATTCTTAAACGCTCATCAATTCAACACTATAAAAAATATGAGCGGCAAAATATTAGACTTAGTTATTAGTAATGATGACTGCACCATTTCTTCACCCACAGATTATTTATTACAACTCGATAACCACCATCCTCCATTTTGTGTATTGATTACGCCACGTTTGCCTTACAGTTCCATGGAGCGCAGGACAATTAAAAAATATAATTATCATAATGCAAATTACGATAAAATTAATGACGACTTAAAGGAAATAAATTGGAAAGACGCCTTAAATCACGAAACAGTTGACGAATCTCTAAACACGTTCTATAATGTAATTTTTAATATTATTAAAAAACATGTACCATTGACTATTTGTAAATCTAATAAGTTTCCCGTTTGGTTCTCAAAACCTCTTATACACATTTATAGAAATAAGACCAAAGCTTGGGTTAGATGGAAAATGTATCGCAATATTTCGGATTACGAGCAGTTCTCACTATACCGCTCCAGATTCCAAGATGAATGTAAGAACTGCTTTAAAAAATACATTAATTCTGTCGAAGATAGTATTCGGAGCAACGTTAAAAACTTTTGGACTTTCATTTCTAACCGAAAAAATAGTACTAAAATTCCTTCTACTATGAGTTATAACAACCAGTCGACTAATAACCCAGAAAAGATTTGTAATCTTTTTTCAGACTATTTTAACTCTGTTTATGAGCCTTCCACTTCTAGTAATATTCCATCCGTGCATGATGACTGTTCTGAGAGCTGCACTCTATTAGCTGGCATTCAGCTTACTATCGATGAAGTATTCAGTGCACTCAAAGCACTGGATCCTTCTAAGGGGCCAGGATCAGACGGTCTACCAATAACCTTTATTAAGTCGACTGCGGTTAATCTGTGTATACCATTACATATTATATTTAATTTATCAATCTCCCAAGGAATATTTCCTCAAGCATGGAAACTTGCTAATATAACCCCTATTTACAAGTCAGGACCTAAACATGATGTCCAAAATTATCGTCCTATATCAATATTGCCAGCTTTGTCAAAGGTTTTCGAGAGATTAATACATAATAAAGTATATCCCCTCATACATAGCAATATAATTCAGCAACAACATGGATTCGTCAAAAGAAGATCAACTACAACTAACCTGGTGACTTTTGTGGACTACTTATTTAACAATATGGACTCTCGTATTCAAGTTGACACTGTTTATACTGATTTCCGGAAAGCCTTTGACAAAGTTGACCATGAGCTGCTCTTAAAGAAAATTGCATTTAATGGTATACGTGGTGATCTATTGAGATGGTTCTCCTCTTACGTCTCTAATAGAACTCAGAGGGTTGTCGTAAATGGTTTCAATTCCAACACTCTAAGAGTTACTTCTGGAGTACCCCAGGGCTCTATTTTGGGACCTCTTTTGTTCATAATATTTATTAACGACATCAATACATGTTTTCAAAATTCAAAAATTTTACTATATGCAGACGACCTAAAAATTTATAAGCCAGTAAAAAATTTACATGATTGTCTCCTCTTGCAGGAAGACCTAGACAGGTTCTCTGCATATTGCTTAAATAACAAACTCCAACTTAGTATATCTAAGTGTTGTTGTATAAGTTTTACTAAGAATAAAAACATCCTAATGCATCCATATTCCTTAAATAACGTAATTCTAACAAGAGAAACACTGGTCCGTGACCTTGGAGTTCTATTGGACAATAAACTACACCTTGACGCTCATATTAGTAACATAGTGAACAATGCCTTCCGCATGTATGGTTTCGTGATGAGATCAGCTACAGAATTTGTCCGCCCATACACATATCTATATCTTTATAAATCGTTGATCAGGTCGCAGTTAGAGTACGCTGTTGCGGTGTGGAATCCCTTCTATGGTAAATACTCAGACGCGATTGAAAAAGTTCAAAGTAAATTTTTGAAAGCCGTGCATTTCCGTTGTTTTCACACCTATGCATCTTATAGTGATCTTTTAAATAAGTTTAATCTACAAAAACTTAAAGCCAGACGTATTATTTTGGAAACAATGTTTTTGTTTGACCTATGTAACAACACATATGATTGTATGGATATTAGTAATAAGATTTGCTACGTAGTACCTAGAACAACCATAAGCCGAGGGGTGCGTGCACGACATCTATTTGCTGTATCTTCTAGTCATACAAACGCAGGCTTACGAGCGCCCCTACGCCGCCTTACCAATCAGTATAATAAGAACTTCCTTAATATTGACATCTTTGCTGTTTCTGTTGGAAAATTTAGATGCCTTGTTCGCAAAACAATCTTAGATTTAACTCCACAATGTTTAAACTCATAGACTATTTTTATTCTTTTATTCTTTTTGCATGCCTGTTTAGATTTATCATTAACCACATTATGCATACAATTATGATGTAATTGTAATCGCACATCGTAATAATTTTTAATATCTTGTTTTAATATTATGTGGAAAATGTCGTGGGTTATACATTTGCTCACTCTTTTACTTAGCTCTAATTATTTTGTAATATTGTAATGTGTAACCGTTTATTTTCCCAAATAAATAAAATAAAAAATAAAATATTAATGTTACGAAATACAAATATATATTTGCGGTCGGAAGACTGAAATACTTCTTGCTACGGAACCCTTAACTGAGCGTGGTCCGACACGCTCTTGCCCGGTTTTTTTCTTTCCCTCGGGAACAGTACTTTTTTTTGGATGAAAGGTATCTGTTTCCCTGAAAACGTATACCTATCTATGCAAAATTTCATGATGATCAGTTTAGTGGTTCAGGCGTGAAAAGGTAGCAAGCAAACAGACAAAGCCTATCATTGAATAAAAAAAAAAAACAAACTTACTATCGCATTTATAATATTAGGATTGTATGTATAAGGATCGTCTACGAGTCTACGTAATAGAGGTGACTGTGTGAATAAAGTTTAGCCTGCCATAAACCGTTTTAAACACACACATAAATTAATATTTACTATAATTCAAGCGTAATACAGGTGTGCACCGACCGCGGTCATCATCTGAGATTAAGTTATCAAGTTACGATTTATACCACCAATAAATGTCAAGGCGATGGCCGTATCACTGAAACTGAGGGAGTGGAGTAAACTCTCCACTTTTACCAAGAAACTTATTAAAAAGTAACGTTAGCCCATATCATGCAGCATCGTTGCCAATTTATAATAACGATCCCACTTACAGACAACGTGTATTTTTCAGCTGCTAATATAATTTTAACCTGCGTACGTGGTACTTGTAAAGCAATATTACCTTTTTTAAGCTCGCGCCAATGACTTAATCACGCGTTTCGGATGCCACCATTCGTTATATTCCTTATTAGTACTTGTGTGCTGTGTAAATACTTAAATTCAAAAAATTCTTCAATACATATAAATAAGGCATACCTATATAGAAATTCTCAATTATTAAAAGTGAAACTAAAACCGGCGAGGACACATAAAACGGGCGTTTTTACCATTTTCATAGTGCTGTCGATAGTTTTTGAAATTGGAACTCAGCTTATTGGTCACCACCGTGGGAAAGTTTTCATGCGCCAAAAACGACCATCACATTGTTTCTTATCCAAGATTGATGGCGGAAGCGCCATATCTCATGTCTTATTGCTTTTATCTGTCATTTCCGTCCAAATTATTGCAAACATATCATATTCATGGAATCGATTTAATCCAACTCATTTTTATTTCTTTAATTTATAAGATTGATGCGATAATAATTATAAGTTACGTGTGAAACGAACGGATATCTGTTTTAAGATTAATTTAATTCGCTACTAATAGTTCGGTCGGCAATCAATCATGCCAATTTCCTTAACTAGGAAACGAATGGACATACCTTTACTAGAAAAAATATCGGCAAGTGTCGTGGGTGTTGCACTACAATCGTTATAAACACATTTCTTCGCCGCGCGAAATATAGGCGGAGTCGGGGGCGAAAGAATTCACATCGAACAATCAGGAATCGGATGTTCTTAATGAATGAGATTAATGACCTTTACTACCGGGGTAGGTACCTACCTACTCCTTAATACGTACGTCTCGAGATAATTGGGTGCCTCGTTCCGCAAATATTACCCGTGTCCTTGATGAGTGCAAGTTTATAATTATACTTAGTTTAAAGAAGCTTTTAAGTCGAACTTAAATAAAGTACGATACAACCGCTTTATATTCATAGAAAAAATGCTAATCGAATTGGTTTCCATGTTTCAAAACATCACAGTTTAACGACATTATTAAGCCAGTTATCAATATGCGTCATTTTGTTAAATGATTTATTTATTTGCAACCAAAAAATCATCCCGCAATCTTGGTGACAGATTTCGGAGTGTAATTAATCAAAATTGCTAATCAATCGCTAATTACAGATCAACGACCCGCTGTAGACAAGAGTCGCTGCTGTGTCCTAATTGCTGGTCGTTTTAAAGCCTACACGGCGTACGTAGAGGCTTTATCTCAATAATTAAAGGCTTATCTTCGAGTCAGAAACGCCGTCAGAACTTTATCGTACCGTGTCCACCCCAACGTTATCTTCATTACGACTCTGCACCGCAACTTTAATTCACGTGTCCATTAATTTTAAAAGCTGCCGCGTGCGTTTGTTAAACCAATAATTATCTTTACAGTAATATGGCCCTAAGTTTCCCATGGCGCAATAAATCATCGCAAATCAAATGATGTCGAACCGCAGTGGATAATCTAGGTTACGGTGAAATGGCAGATTTAAGACTCGCAGCGTCTAATTGCTGGTTTTTGTTACAGCGCAGTAGTTCAAGCTATGGCGATAATTAACGCTTTATAGTTTAAGATTCTTTATTGAATCGTGGTATAGCAACTTTTATGTGTTCCTTTAGATAATATTGGGTATATTATATAACTGAGTTTAAATAATAAGGTGTAAATAACAACAAGTAAGCGTAGTAGGTTACCTGTATATTCCTATTGACCTTGATTATTAAGACAAAATCAGATTTCTTCAAATCTACACTGGCCTGCAAAAATAAGTATCACACTTAGTACGAAGTAGTAGTAGAAAGTGTAGTACTTATTTTTGCAGGCCAGTATATATACATATTCTTTGAATTGAGGAGGTGAGAAGGCTGTTTAACATGACATACCAAGAAGAATGGTTTATGGCTGAAAGAACTAAGTTGCTATCAAATGTACCTACACCATGTTAATTACCCTTAAATAAACGCAGATGCCTGGGAAAGTCTACATAGATAAAAAAACTATAGAAATAAATAAATAAATGCAAGTATGTATGCAGGAATATAGCAAGTATTAATGTATCACTTAAACTTTTTTCATACAACTTGTGTCGGCACCGCTTGATCTACATAAACGTACTAACAGTGACAGATTGCTATCGCCCCCAAGCATTAAGTTACTATGTAGTAGATTCCTCTGAGGAATACTATAACTGGTGTCGGAGATATACCTGTGATACACAAAATATTTTCATTCCAACAATTATTTAAAACGAGGGGTAATAACTAGATAGTAATCTGTACGTTTAAAAAGACGAACAACCTTCCGTTATCGCGAATCTTCCTTGAAAACAAAAATTTTATATCCTTAGTTTGTCTTTTTCCAACGTCACCGGCATTATACATGGTTTTATCATTTGATTTAATATCATTTGAATCATATTCTCATTATCTTTATTAACTGTCTATTCATGTATTTGCGAACTAGCTAATATTATACGAATTAGTTGACGGCTTGCCCACAGTATCTTTCTCACCTAAGGTTGGCTGATTTTCTGGTGTAAATTCCGGGACAAGAAAACCAAACCAAATAAAATATGTACCATTATCTTCAGATGCAATTATTTTATGGCCATTTGGTCCATACATAGTTTTATAACAAAAATCGAAACAATTAGGACGTACTAAAATTGACGTAGTCCACGAAGAGCACCCGTCTCAATGGCACCTGAGCGAATGGCACCTAGCCTAGTCCACGAAAGGCACCTATCAACATGACCCTTGTCTGCAGTTTCGCCATTAAGTACTAGCTTCATGGATGCGGTTTCGTACTCTTGAAAAGTAAAAAAAAAACCGGATTGTCCCGGAATGCAACTGGCATTCTGAGACAATTCCGGTGGGTCTCGGTCACCTGGAAACCCTACCCCCACCACATAGTAAAGCGTACTCCAAGCATACTAATAACAATATTAATTACACCACACCACTATCTCGCAAACGTAATCGTTTTAATTATTAATAATGGCGCGTAACAACAGAATTCTGTCTTGATTCAGCGCAGGCGCACCGGTCGTGTTATTAAGCACTATTTTTTAAATCTACATTAAGGTCTGGACTGTTTGAGTACGAAGGTACCTCTATTAATAAACGTTTATAACTATCATTTACCATTGTACAGAGGTTTGCAGCGTAACTGGTGGACGAGTTTATGACCACTGGAATACTTTGGGGCCGTGGAACGAAGAATACGGATAAACGTTTTAAGAGCGTTTATTTTTAATCATTGTTTGTGGTTTGATGGTGGACATAATTGAAGCGTTTTGTTTAAATTTTAATGTAGTAATACATATCCAATATTGCCTGATATACTGCACGGTTTATAGATTCGGCCTATTTTCTTTCCTACGATAGATAGAGAAACAAACTCGTAAGGTACCTACTTTAATAATCTCAAATCTCTGTAAAGAAAAAATTTGTTTCGTCCACTCGCTTCCTGTTCGCAAACATGAACATTTACTGCCTCCATAATCTGAACAAGCGAGCCGTCAGCTCGAGACACGCGGCTTTTGTTATAATTGAATTTTGTTAACAGCACAGTTATCCGGTTTTATTGCAAGAAAATTAATTTTTATGAAGAAAAAACCATTTGTGTTACCATCGTGCATTTTCATTACCCCTAATCTTAGGCAAGTTTATTGTTAATAAAACAAAGGTAAGAATGTCAAAATTATTCCTGGTTTTCAGACACTCTTAATGGAGCAAGGGGAGTAATATGGGTTATACGCAAGTTAAACGCGTTTTTTATTGTTTTATTGTAGTAGCTTATTTTTTTTAAACAGTTTCATAATACCCTTTGAAGTTCAATAGTGTTCAATAATTATTTTCACGCAATAAACTTTTTAATACGCTTTTAATCAACACCATGAAACATTCATTAGATATGTAAAACTCAAATGAGTTTATGTTTGCATCATCTAGAATGTAACTGTATGTTTTATATTGTGATCGAATAAATAAATAAAAATAAAATAAAAATGTAATAAAAAATAAGAATTGTATTTGAACAGGTATCACAAATAGGAACGGCATGTAGAACAAGTAATAAAAACTTGTAGAACAATGTCATAAACATCATATTCATCCATACCACACGTCATGCAAGACTATGGTGGTTTGACGTAAAGTGGAATAAGTCTAAAGGTGAGATCTATAGAGCGCACCTAAACTTTGTTCAGACTTAACTAGCAGAGTCTCTAATCAGATGCAATCTCTGAGTCCCTCTGAGTACGTGCTAAGCAAAATCTACTTCACAAAATTGACAACTTACGAAAAACTGTGCTAAGCATGCACTCAGAGTCGCAGACGGACTCAAAGGTTGCATTATTAATACCGAATTTCTCATAACTCGTTAGTAAAATCTGATCAAACTTTAAGGGCTCTTTCAATTTAGACGTTTGGTGTCGGACTGTTTCCGCATGGCTACCGTACGGAAGCAGTCCATGAGACATGCTCCATAGATCTCAGCCTAAGTTTGCCAAGGTAACAAGAAACAGCCATTGCGAAAAAGACCAGCAGGACTGGGCAACTGAAGTTGACACACAGTTTGACAGTAATTCCTTGAAATTTTTAGAGTTTTTACATTAATTACAATAACTGTAACCTATAAAATTATATTTATACACAGCATTCAGTTGAATCAATAAAAAAATTAAATATAAAAATTGTCTCTCGCTTCTGTTTTGATCGTGTGCACATACTCGGCCCACCCTTAATTGCTTGTCAACAAATTCTTGAATGGACAGCTCCACTGGACACACAAGATTCCTCTTTTTACCCACCCGAAATACTCGATAAACAAGTCATCAACACTGGAACCTTTTCAGATGAACGCAATCCGCTGAACAAAACGAAAAGTAGCCCGTTTCTGAACTTTTCTTACTGCGACAAAGTTGCAACGTTATTAGCGTAATAACGTTATACCTTCGTATCAATTATATTTTAATAAATTCAACATACGAACCAGTATTCTGTGAGCATCTCGGTGCATCGACCTCATTTCATTGAACTAATTTTTTTGTTCTTCCGCATTCATGTATTGCAATCAATACGCGGTCATATTTCTTTAAAATGACAGTTAAATATTTCTACTGAAATCTGAAATATAACGGACCTTGCTAACATCGAGACATTGAGGCTGAATTCCTGTATTTCCCACATAAAACAAGTAGGTATTTAAAATACCCGACGAAACGAAATAGCACCTATAAATACTTATTCGTGATTAAAAAACAAATACCTATGTAGATTTGCAAGAGACCGCAGTCTGCGCCGTTTCGCTAGTTCTTAATTAAACATCGGAGCCGAGGTACTGTCGCTTCGCTTATTAAGAAATAAATGAAATACACGCCTTATTCCAAACGAATGGAAAAATAAGAAAGAACAGATTAATTTAGCATTTGTCTCGAAAACGAGAATTCTCGGGTGCTAAAACGGGAGTGTACCTAATTAATTTATGGATTGCGAGAAGAATAAAGTTTTTTTTGAAGAGGTCCGGTGATAGGCGTCATCGGGAGCGTGTCTTTATTTTTATTTAGGAATAATCTTTGGCACAGGCGCAGGCGGTGGAACCAGTCGGAGTGCGCGGGAGTGCCACGCGCCACTCGCTGCCACTCGCCGCGGACGACGCACGCTTTGGTTGACAATGACATACGCAATGACTGCAACCTGACGCTTCTTCCTGACTCTATCTCATCAAAATGTGAAATATACTCATTAAATCTACCAATATAACACACCAAATTCGAAGACTTATGAGTTAGACATAGGAAAACGGACTTATCTGACGTATCTGAGTTTAAGGAAATTATCTCTGGGATTCCCCAGAATCAAAACTAAACAGAATTTTACTTAAACTTACCATATCTACACCAACAAATTTAAATGATTTTATGGACAGAAAAAGGTAAAGTTTCTCCAATAATTCTAAGTTCTATTCAATAAGGCGTTAAAATAAAACAATCATCAATCACACTTAAGGCTTCAAACGTAATAGTCGTTTCAGCTGCGCACAAGCAACGTAACTAAGGCTCTAACATCACAATTAAAATTTCAAATTCCAATTTTGGTGTTGGCTCTTTTTGTTCGACGTTGCAATTTCATGACGGTTTTTGTCTTGAAGTAGACAGAAATAGATCATGGCATAGCTGGGAGACTGGACTAGGTGGAATCCGCTCGGCCGACCTTCGATTATTCGCCATTGCCAGTTGGCACAATAAGCAGCAGTCGATAACCACCGTCCAATTAAGTTCGGTAGCGCCTCTTAAAGGCTCACAAGACAAGTTTTTGTCACGGACCATGCGCAGACGCTTAATTGGCGGATACTCGTCATTAGGTATGTGCAATGCAACTTTGCGGTTAGAATTACTTTTTGCATTTTAATTTGTATTATATTTGCTTATCCACTTAGGTATAACGACATTTGAAATGTTTGTCTTTATTGATTTGCAATTTCCTTTTATACATCATAAAGAATTCATTTCACAGTTTCTATCGTTCTTAAAAAAATCAAATGAATAGGAAAAATTAAAACAACTCTTGAATCCATCGTCTATTAAATAATTAACATGGATACCACTTATTAAATGTTCAGATCACGTTTAATTTACATAGCTTGTTCATACAAAATTGTGGCTTGATCGATGTAGAAGCCCATCCAATTACTTCTCTTGTCGTTGAGATATTATTTACAGTCATCTTGTGTGTATTTATCATGAGATAACGATAAAATATTGCGTGTACAATCTAATATACATCTGCGGGAATTGTAATTACATCGATTAAGACCACGGGTTTTTGAGACAAAAAAAACACATAATCTGCATGAACTTGCAACTAAATAAAAGACAAACGGCTAAAGATTTCTTTATTATTTTATTTCTGGAATTTATTTAGCAATTTACCTCTTGTAAACGTTGATTAAACGTTTAACTAAATAGGTCTAAGTCAGTTGACATCTTTATTCTTTGATATAGAAATGACAAGTATGTATAATGATATTTTAATCAGTGGTTAAAAGTGACAAGTTTTTATAAATAAATGGGTTAATTTTTTTGTGTTGTTTGTTGAAGTTGTCATCTTTAACAAATTAGTCTTTCCATACACAGGCGTCTCCAATCCTCACCGCTCCTGGTAGACAACCCACGACGAACAAACTTTCTTCCACACGCTCTTCTCTTCCTATGGGCTCATCTGGATCTTCTGGGTACATTCCACCATCTGCACCACCAGTGGCAGGAAGACATGTCGCCACTACTGTATTTATTAAAAACACCACTACTAGTAAGAAATAGCCCTTCATTTTGATAGACACTGCAG
This sequence comes from Thalpophila matura, assembly GCA_948465475.1. NCBI lineage: Eukaryota > Metazoa > Arthropoda > Insecta > Lepidoptera > Noctuidae > Thalpophila > Thalpophila matura. The sequence goes on from OX419183.1 coordinate 12,779,101, forward strand.
TTTATAATAACGCATAATTGAAATATTTCATTATTTATGTCGCAGATGACATCATTAGGTTTACTAATTGTTTTGCTCGTCAGCTTATCTTGGCCTTAATGATTATTTCGGTGAACCAATAATTTAAACATCATTTATTATTTTATTTATAAAAAAAATAGTTTGTTATGTACTCATTTACGACGTTTATGTGAAGTAGAATAATAGTATGCCAGATTAGAGATGTTTTTAAGTGTCACTGTGCAACTGTCTCATTGTACCGTAGGAAAAGGAACTGCCAATGTGAAGTAAGTCGGTGAATCTTTACCTGATTACAAGATGATTATACAAATAGATAATCAAGACATCTTTATAATCAATACCGATTATTATTCTGTGTGGTATTTATAAGATAAAACTATACCTATGATAAATATTATAGAAACATGTTAGCTAGTTAGTTTAATTGGACTGAAAATTAAAATATAAAAGGCTTAGAGGCAACAGGTCCCTAAGCCTTTCGCGGCCATAGAAGTGCATAGTAACGTTAATTAAAAGCCCGAGCATACACTTGCATACACAATGACAAAGTAGCATACCTCATAAGTGCATTCATCCTGGAGAATTAGACGAACAGTCTGCAGCGATAGCGTTTAGTGTGCGCTCCTTAGCCCGTTTCAAAGAAAAGCAAACGTGAACGCGTGCGTTTGTCGCAGCCACGAGCATTAGCCTGTAATGGATATGATCGAAAACCTGCTGCGGTTACATATTATGTCCATAGCTCCCCGAACTGGTCTCAATATCGCTTATTATGTATCGCCTTTGTGTTAATCATATCTTTCGCTCAGTATGGCAACCGTGGCGGCTACCGGTCGTTGGTCTATTAATAAAGGGCTGGCTTCCAACCGATGGAATGCTCGCAACCTGCTATTGTAGTCTAGTGGTTGAGGGATTTGTCTTTTTAATCGCGCTGCCTCTCCCTGCCCGGAGCCTATTATTAGGGTTAATTGGAATTATTAAAGTTTTTTTTCACAGCAACTAGAAGTTTTAGCAGATAGTAGTGATGCATGCGAGATACCTTTGAGTGAGGCGAGCTTTTAGATTAATGTATAGTTAGAGTACATGTTATGGAAATTTTAATAGAGCGAGCTTGGAGAGGCGTACGATCGTGACCGTACGATTTCTTTCACTCGCTTCTTTTTGCATACGAATTAGTAATCTTCTAAATGTGATATAGTAACATTACGTATGACCATATAGAGGACGACGATATTTAGTTCTCTTTTTTTCTACAAGCAGGTTACGCGTGTACTGTTTACGATGTTTCAAATTTTTTCACGTAGTTGTGCTTGTTAACTACAAAATTATACTTAATGTTAAAGCTCGTCATATGTTTTTTTGATCAGTCGATTTTCACTTATTACTGCAGTTGGACGCATGTACTGAGTATTGAGTGTGGCATGTCATTTGCATGATTGTCGTTAATTAACTCATAAGGACCGTGACGGTGTACGAGCGTATAAACTTACTTGAGCATTTATCATCAAATTGCTGGGCTTTGCCGGGCTGTCTGAGGCTACGGTACAATTACGGCCAGTTTAAAATGATTCAATGTCGCCAATCGCATTTGAGACATGTTAAAAGAGAAATGTATTTTTTTGTTATGGAATATACCTACATACTTATTGAACTTTAGCAATAATTGGATTTTAATCTTTGGTAATAATCTGCTGACTAAACTAAACTAGTAATTTGTCAAAAAAAAACGAGTTCGTAGCCGACTACAGACAGCAGCAGCAGGCGACGTGTCGCCGCGACACTACTGATTTCTATGTATTTCTATGACACTCTAGATTTACCTAAATAAAATATTTTCCTCGACTTATTGAAACAATTATCTTAGATCAATTAAAATAAACATTTAAACAATACAAAATATAACAGCCACTAAAAAAAATCATTAATATTAAATCTGAGAGGATAACAATTATACATGGTATATTAGATATAATGTATACAGCTTGAGGCGACGGCCCTTAACTTGTTATCTATAGACGAAACACTCTTTATCATTAACACAATATAAATATTTATTTATCGATGGCCTATCCGAAAGTTAATTCAGAAGCGAGTGGATTAAAGGGCATACACATTGGTGATAAATAAAAAAAAAAACCTGTCCCCTAAAAATCGATCTGAAACTTACTATTTATGGACATCACTATCCAAAACAACGAGATGATATAAAAAATCCATTACCTATATAAAAAAATATATCACAAAACATTAATAAAACTTTGCTAAAATATATTGAAGTATTGAACTGAAAATGGTTGATGCAGCATCTCAAGCAGTTATGGAAGGTGATCAGAAGGATTATAAATTCTAATAATAAAATTCTACTCTGAATTTATAGTACCTATCCTACTTCCTATCCTACTAATATTATAAATGTGAAAGTTTGTGAGGATGAATGTATGGATGGATGTATGTAGGTATGGATGTTTGTTACTCTTTCACGCAAAAACTACTGAACGGATTTTGATGAAACTTTACAGTATACAAAAGCTTATACATCTTATACATCAGAATAACACATAGGCTACTTTTTATCCCAAAAACGCGGGCGAAGCCGCGGGCAGAAGAATACTCTCGTCGAATCGGCTCGTATTACAGAGCAATGCTCGAGCACAGATCCCGATTTGAGCATAGATTTAAAGCCATTTGATTGGTTGAAACTAGTTTTATTCTTGCTCAAGGCGAGATCTGTGCTCGAGTATCGTTCTGGAATACGAGCCTTAAACGTTGATAACGTAAAACAGATAAAAGTTATTATATCTAGGTATAATATTTATAGATGTAAGTATTGCCAGGCAGTATACTTTTTTTAACGATTTAAAAAAGGAGGAGGTTCTCATTCGGATTTATTTTTTAAATATTTTTTTACTGTATGTTACACGATATCTTCGTAGATTATTTTAATAATTATTTTTTATTTGGTAGATAAAATTGCGCGGTGGTCCCATATAAATTGTATTAACTTTGGTTGAGTAGTTTTTCAACCAGCTTCTATATCTGCCATATTTATTTAATTTACTTATTTTATATTGACGATTATTAATTCATACAGCAAAAAGTGTGTAGGTTCGATTAGTGGTAATGAATTCACGCTATTGCTCTAATTAAGTCTAATCGTATCCAAGTCAGAACTTGATGGCCAATTGGACCAAATCAAAAATTAAAGGCTAGAAGATCCGACCCGGCTTCGTACGGGTAAAGTTTAGTTTATCCTTATGAATCGAGTCACGCGAAATTCGCTCCCATAAAACAATCTCACAAATTGTATCCCACATTTTCATGTAAAATGAAAATGTTGCCAAGACGAAACCAATTATGGCTAGCTATGTCAAAAAGTTATCAGATCTCATGTAGAGCCAAGCTTCTAACTCTACAAACCCTAACTTCACAAACTTTACACCTTAGTCAAAATTATTATGTGGCTTAATATTTTGGCTACAAAATATTGGCTATATTTCATATCATTTAAAGTATGAGCTACAGAAACTTCAACCATTGTACAGTCAGCTTAATTCCCATTCAGAACACAACATTCGACACTTCATTAAGGTGAGGCGATACGGTGCGCCCGCGGCGATGCTCACTAGCGCCACTAAAACAAACAACTCTATTAATTCCCCAACTATATGAAGGAATCCACTACGAAATTATACCGAGACCAATATCAATCATCCGATGTGTCCAAAGCGATAATCGATATACATTCGAATATTCAAATCGAGAACTAACACGGTATGTATCATTAACAACTCAATTAAAATGAATTATAATGTGATATTTGAAATAGAAACTTAATAAGTCTTCTCAAAATGGAATTAAGTTTTAATTTTCTCTTGCCTGGTGATTGAAAAATTATAGCAACACGTCAAGTAGGTATATCAATTGTTTTAAGTTCCAATTAAAGTCAAATTCAAAAGAAGATATAGCAGGAGAGCGTTTCACGTAAGAAGTCCTTTCGACGCTATGTTGGTTGCCCTGAATGTCAATTAGTTACAACGTTTTCAACAGTGTTGGAAGTTTTTTTTTTACTACCAATTCTCGTTCACCACTTTTAAGTGTCCGAGGTATTACTTTTACACAAAAATCTACAAAAAACATATAACAATTAAAACCTAAACAGGAGTGACATTCAGGGTAGCCAACATAGTGTCGAAGGGACTTCTTATGTGAAACGCTCTATACTGTATTTGTTAACGTTTGACTAGTTTTTTTTTTTTTGAAGGGCCTCTCGCAGTTGGCTTCTAACAGCCGTCACTGCTTAACCGGTCATCTGGTGAGAACTTACAAATGCCTCCAGCCAGGCTTAAAACTAAGGTAAACTACAAACTAAGCGACTACACGCTAAGGGCACCCCCTACTGGGGTACGGACCTCGGCTTAGGGCATCGCTGGGGGGAGGACAACTAGAGGGAGGGGCTACTAGTTGGAACGGATTAATATGATTTAGGGACATATTTAAATCTACAGGCTCAGCGCGGGCTGGCTCGAGCAAGGGTCGGTTAGGGGACTGAGTCATACGCGGCGGCGGACTCTGGTCATGATGGGGACGTCGCGACGGGCCTCGTCGGCGAGATCGGAATGGTAACGTTTGACTAGAAACCCGTCTCTATTAAGATTGTCCAGATCCCATTTACCTAGTACGTGTAGCTTGAACGAATAATGATATGAAACGTCCCGTTACGTCTTTACTAAAATATGTATAAACTTTAACAATACATAAAGCTAAGTACATTTTTCTTTAATTTGTGTCTATTTTACACCAGCAGTTCCAAAATTCTTTGAAGAATATCAAGACATTTTTGATACGTCATAGCAATTTTTAATTTGCAATTCCCATCATTTGCAACACCTTAAAACCACCGCCATAAAAACGGTCGATATTTTATGATCTACTTAGCACAAATCCGATTGTTGGAACTTCACTGTCGGTACCCCGTACACAAGATACGAGCGAGAGAAATATGTTGCGAAAAGGATAACGTCTCCATTAAAATGTGTTTAACGTCGGATCGGATTCGAGTAAGCTTGATCAATACACTTTCTATTACTCTTAAATACTCTTAACATAATTTAGTTCCCCGATATTCCAATAATCTCTACTTTATTTGTATATAAGTACGGCCATTTTTATATGATCCACTTTTTAAATAATAAGATTTTTTTACGTAACAATAAAATATTTACATACAAAAGAAATGTTGCCGCCGAATGATAAACGCATCATAAGTGCCCGAAGGCATCTCGTATGGTCGATATCAGTTCGGAACAAATCACTGTTTTATCGTTACTCCCATCGTAAAAAATATTGATATCAACATAAAAAAGTGGTCCAAAAACAATAGAACGGATGGATTGAAAGGATTCCTGCGTCAGATAACGAGTCGTTTTAAAAAAAAGATATGTATTAATAATAGCTTTATAGTGACCATCTTCGAAACGCTGGTCATTCTTTATGGTTAATGGTGTCATTTTAAACTCTATCGTTGAAAGATAGTTTTGACACTTTCCTAATGCTGGACATGATGCTGGTGCTATCTCTATACTTAGCTGTTTTTTGTACAATCTAATTGGACTTCAAAAAATCACTCACATAAGCATAAGGTAGGTATAATAGGTAACTATTTTACGATAAATATTGTTTGGTGAATTACCCTTTAAACGAAAAATGTGGTACCTCAAGGAACAATTCCTATTTTATTTCACAAAGAAATTCTTATAAAACCACTGGTACAGGTAAAGCAAGACATTAGGCAAGTAAAATATCATAAGAGACGTATAAAATACACAAATTATGGCCATTCAACTTTATTTTATTTTACGGTAATTATATTTATCTGACAACAAAAAGAAAAGTTGTTAATAAGCGCCAAATATTAATCGTCATTATTTATTCCCGACCTGCCTTAATTTTCCGAATGTTAATCGTTTGACCACGCGCTAAGCTATCAATAAACACATAATTTACTTCAAAACGACCACATAGTAATCTAAGAACTAATTTGCTTGATTGGATTAAGACGTCAAAGCACGCTCATTATTTTACGGTCGGCAGAAAAGATCGTGTTACTATCGATAAATCTGTAATCGATATTTTGTTTGACGATATCAAATTTTATCGTTAAAATAACGGACAAGATTATTAATCAAAGCATAATAAATTGGAATACATCAGGTATATTATTACAGAAATTAAATAATAATGAAAACAGCACACAATTTTAATAATTAAAAAAAAATACAAAATAGATGAAAATACACATTTATATCTAATAAACAAAAATCTCATCAAACAGATATAATATAAATTACTAAAAATCCATGTTGTACCTACTACATACATATCGTATCTACATAAAAGAAATATTATTCAGTAAGTGTAATAAATATCTTATTTAAAAATATCTTGCGCAAATATGTATTAACAGATTATTGCTAAATATATATATTTAAAAAAAAAACATGTCTAGCAGAGCGTGGTTTCGATCCACGGACCTCTGGGTTATGGGCCCAGCACGCTTCCACTGCGCCACTCTGCTTGTGTCAGAAGTAGGTGAAAATTTGCTTTGCTATCGTTAGTCTAATAGGGGCGGGCATGATTCATATTTTACAAATACAGTAAGTATTTCACATTTCATCAGGTTTCATCAGGTTCACATTTTATTGCTTCACTAGGCATTTTTTTTATATTTGCTGCAACAGATATATTTGATATTGATTAAATGTTGTTTCAATAGTTTTTTGCTGACGGTATTACTTATTTCGCGAATTTATAATGAAATTCCATTCATAGCCGTGACGAAAATGATCACTGCAACAGTAACAAAAGAACAAAACATCTTCCTCGTGATGATGATTAGAACGTAGACAATCATGGCAATGAACAATTTGTATGCAATTTATGACAGTAGATCTGCAATTAGCAGTGAAATATCATTCATTATAACTCGTTAAATATTTAAAACAGCATTCGTTGCTGTCAATGTCTTAATTAGTATCATTCTTCTATTCATGTCATTTGATGGAAAAATAATATTAGTTAGGCAATATACCTATTCCAAGATACACCTGACGTAGGTACAAATATGTAATGTGTTTTTTTTAATTGGCAATATCGTCATGTTTCAATAAATCAATCTAATCATTACTAAACCGCTTGATTCCTATCAAAACCAGCTGTTTCACTTGTTATAATTCTGATCTAATCGTATTAAAACGTGTTCCGTTTCTGTCATTTCCATAATTCTTTTATTTCGGCAAATCTTGCGAGCATAAAGAACGTTATCGCAAAACCAGAGGCTTATCAGCAGTTCCCTTGTTCTGCAGCGGCAATAAATTGTTTAAATATGCCATAATTCTTTGCTTCCTAAGATCAAGTTCCGATAAGTGTTTATTAGAACACGGGTGGTAGAAAACTTGTGCGATATCGACATAAAAACAGGTGAACAACAAAAAACTGCCGACATTTTTTCCGTTTGCCAAATCTTAAAAAGTGTTCCGAAAATCTTCGAGCTTGTCCCTTATCTCGGTTTGTTTAGTAAATAATGAGCGGTCGCGAACTTGTTAACAAGTTCTGAATTTGTATTCAAACCAAAAGATTAGTTGAAAGACTTGAAAGGTAAATATTAAAGTGTCCCAAAACTTTTAATTTAAGAAGTCCGTAAGTGTTGTCTTAATAACAGCGTTAACAAAGAAGAGCGAAGTCTCCAACGTTATCTTTTGCCGCCCATTTCATAACATGATTACTGTATTAAAAAGTAAAGTGGTCAGATATTGTTGGTATTTGCATAAAGGATTGGCGGTTGGGCGTCGCGGCGTGTGTGGCATCCTTCTGTCCCCGCTATATGTCAGCGTTCAAGCAAATTGAGGTTTCAGGAACACTCGTTATGAGCCCGGAGCTATAAGGATTTCATCGCAACGTGTAAATACAAGTGGTTGTTATAGTCAGAATTCGTCATTTACGCTGTCAGGTGTTTTGAAAAATGCGGGCTCTCCTAAACTGCAAAATTCAAATTAAGAAATTTAAGATAAGATCGGTATGTACGGAGTGCAATTTCTTCCCCTTCCATGTCAATTAAGTGGTTTTTAGTTCACCGATCGAAATGAAGTTTCAGTAATATATCGAGACACTTTTGAATAAATGACATAATAAAGATGTGAATGAATTACGATATCGATATCCACTGTAGTAAATTAACGATGCAGATCGACGCAACCCAAAGATATTTATGAGATAAATTTGTCTCCCGCTTGCGCAGTGTCTCATTACTGCAGCCGACAAAGCTCCGGCCGGCCAGCATTTGTCACACGAACAGTTGCAAATAGCGAAATTCCTTATAATTTATGTATAGGTAATCGTGATTTTTACTTGCTAATTAGGGATAACCATGTTTTGCACTCACAAGGAATAACGAGCGAGAAAATTACATAAGATGTGACAATAAATCAGTGAAGAAAAAATTGCAAATTTCACGTTTTTCGATAACTACATCGATGTTTCCGAGTACCAGTAAAGTGGTGTGAGGAATTCGCTTATTAAGTGGTGTTGAGATGTCTATCAAGTTTGATGCAGCTGAGCGGTGGAGCGGGGGAAGCTGCGCCTGCGCCGCGGCACGCGTTGTTTAACATTCAGCGCGCAGCCGCCGCGAACACCAACTGCCAATGACTCGTGCGCACTTCCGCACTAAAACTCATTGAAATGATGAGCATTGAGGTTTTCATATAATATTTATTTCATTTCGAACACTTTGGCTCGTTAATTAAATAATATTTGCCGTTATTAATCTGCGGGAGAATATAATCAATTAACTCGCCAAAAATATGCTGTCCGGATATGTGAGCCGATTAGAACTGGTTATGGGTAAGTAAAACAATAGCTGGGGCAACGTCAAGAAAAACACGTAGGAAATACCATCAATTGATACCCTTTTAGTACAGCCAAGAGTCATTCTATCATTGTCTCACTTTTTATTCAAGCCTTTTCTGGATTTGACATGAAAAGTTTAGTGAGAACAACAGTAATTGGACTCCTGATTGAGACCTTAGAGGTTTTGCAAGCGGGTCTCCCGCAGGCTACGAACTTTTTCGTCGAAGCCGTTGCTCTCTATAATTGATTTTAAACAACGGGACACCCGCTGGTTTGTTTTCATAAGTTTTTTTTGCTCTTTGCAAATGAAATTCTTTTTTTTGTTCATTGGATTGTAAGGTCAAGAAACAAATCCCGAACCAGCGCGGCATTGTAAAATCTGCAAGACATTACGTCTCCCAGATATATCACCTTCTTCCCACAATGGGTTCGAAAAACTATTACCGCCTAAGGTATGAATGTACGCAAACGTTCCCAACAGTATATTGAGGGCATTTAATGCGGATTCCCAAAGGAGTCTCCAGTAAATAAGGCGTGTTTACGAGTACCGTGCTGCGGAGGCGGTATGCCATTGTAGCAGCCTTCGACGAGTACACTTTATTGGCTAATTTTATTCAATTAAATTGTTCTCGTTGCGCGCCGACACCCATGCCGGGCTCATTTTAACGCCTCGGAAATTATTGCAATAGATAACATAATACACGGCATGCGTTCGAAGGTAAGTGATTTAAAGACAGCCACGCCACTTATGTTTCGCCAGCCACTAGTGCACGCTCGAATTTATTGTAACGGCTTTGACATGCACCGCTACTAAAACTATAAACATAAACTAATAAGATCTTATTACTATCTCCAACTGTCTGCGATGAGTCGATGTATGGGGTTAAAATTATTATAATATGTTAATTCTGAGGAACATTACGAAGCGGGTGGTGGCTTCCAAACAGTGAACGCGCCGTCAGCCTCATGCTGTGAATCCACTAAGACGTCTCATCACAACATTGTCCAGGGGACAAAACTATTAAATATAACTACCCTTTGTTGGAGAAAAAACTTGATTTCACTAAACTCAGTTCGCGTCATGCTGACAACGCATTTTACAAATCGTTTATAACAGAATTTTATTTTAGCTGGGATGCGTATGCGCATCGTTGATAAGTATCGTGGTTATGAATGTTGACATATGAATAACGAAACTATAAAAGGGTTGTATTGTTAAAACGTTAGCAATATATTACGGGCATGATATTTATTATAAATGTCGGCAGATTTGATTCATCTCCCAAACTTGAGATCGTGACTATTTAACAGGGTAAGACGATTGCCTTTCCTTTTTGTAGACTGTCCACATATTACTCAAAAAGGCATAATTTCCATTATTTTACATAAAAACGCAATATCGGAAACTAAAAAATTCAAACAAAAAATATTGGCGACATCTTTTCAAGCTTCCTCGTCATAAAACACGTCGACGTCCTACCGAAGTGTCCATATCTATAAACAAGGAGATGGCGTCTACTCATAAATCGAAAGAAAAACAAATAAAATTATATTTAATAGCGTCGTGAGAATTGTCGCCCACCACCCACTGCGACAGGTTCGTTAAATATTTTAATTGCGCCGCTAAAAAGATCCCAAAATTTTATTTCTCGTAAATCAAAGCGGTGTCCACGGTAGTCCCCTGGTTTTTTTATTTCAAATATTCTGTGGTTATATCTGATTAAGTGCCTTAAAATAATGCCAGCTAACATTATGGAGTCTAAGTTCCTCAAAAAACGCATTCCTTCTATTACCTACTATAGAAATTTAAAAAGGAAGGGTTTAATAGCAACGTCACCAGTGAATCGTGAAACGAAATCTTACGGATAGACATCGATTAGGATCGCTGCCTACGCTCCGTCAGCCCAATTTTTTCGCTTCCAAAATTTTGTATAACTTGATATATTTACCGCAAACCGATGCACAGATAAACTTTTGATGATACCGTTCTATAATTTTGGTAAATGATATGATTTTCTCTAACCACCGCAGTGTCACGATTTTGGAAAGTAGCATGATTTTCTAATAACAAAATTATTATCATCAATGGAATGACAAATCAGCTACCCCATTCCTCCACCAATCAAACATCAAGATATAAATTTGAGAACGGAAGCATCATATCGTCAAGGGTCGACAGTCATTCGAAATCAATCCATCATTCATTCGCAACTAGACATTTAAACAAAAATTTCCGACTCAATAAATGTCTCTGTTTGTTTTTCTAACAGGAAACCTATTTAGTTTGGTAAAAAGATTGGTAAAAAAAGGAACAGTGTGGGTGGTAGTAGCTGACGACAGTTTAAGTAGTGTAACTCGATACGCGAGTCCAGTAGTTTGTTTTTCTTGCACACTCGAAATTGTCGGAAGCCAATGAGATGATGATATTATTTTGCCGAAGACCCATCGTAGACTTTATGGGCTTGTGTCGGCGCGTCTAAATGTTTACGGAAGCGGTTTTTTATGGGCACTTAACTGTAAAGTTGGTTTTAATGTCGTCATTACACTTTGGAACTTAAAGTGATCCGGTTTTAGATCTATTGTAACAATAACATCATCAAGGACTAATATTCGTTCCTCTTATTTGGTCATTATCTAAACAAATAGGTTTTTGGTTAGTTTATATCTACTCATTCTAATTGGGATTCTAATTGCTATTCTTACTGTTGTCACATACTTATGTACGCCGTACGCCTTACTTATTAATACATAAATCATTATCATTCTAACGTTTTAGCCTGTTTTCATTAATTACTGCCTTTCTGTTATGTATAGACAGCTATATAGAACCGCAGTAAGGGAAATACTTTTGCTGAAAATAAACTTTTATTTCCAGATTTTTCACAAATGCGTACTCCTAATATCAAACATTCCATACCTACTCCTTAATGAACGACCAATAATAATAATTAAAACAACATCTACAAAACATTTTAATCCAGTACTCGGCCAGTAACAAACTTAATCGCAGAGATTTTTTCTCTAGATCAATAAAATGATCGAGGGTTCCCAGTTTCTGTATGTGTGCGTGCGCAACAGGGAGGAGATCACGAGGCTAAACCCTCCACAACCCCTATTGATATCTCTCCTCTCTTTCTGCCATTATTGGTTTTAGATAGATAGAGAAGGACAGTGCTTTATGCTTGTGTGAGTAAAACGGCGCGGGCCCAAACATCTGCCATGTTCCTGATATTTTTTGGTCGGTTAAGTTAGTCGAATAATAATACTAAATTAAATTTGATTAAAGTTGGAATTGATTTTACTGTAGCTGATTTATTTTGTTACAGTTTTTTAATGTTTAATAGCTGCTTGATAAAGTATACGTTACGGATACCTGTGACGGATACCTATCGATCGCCCGAATTTGGACATTATATGCACAAAATATAATTTATTTTATTAAATCAAATTATTAAGTAGGAACACTTTTTGTCTTAAAATAACACTATTTTATTTTATTGCTCCCTTACTCTATAGTAACACTTATTTTCAAACAAAATGTTAATTCACAGCATGTAACGGTTTTGCCATTGAAAACTGAAGACCAAGTTGAACAGAACAACGTAAAAAAACTTGATCTTGAACCTGTGCAAACTTAATAAAACCACCACTCAGAGCAACATAATCAGCAATTGTATGCATTAAGGTAGGGAATAGAATAGGGGAGTAATTTTGTGAGTGCAAATGTAATTTTGTTTTATTATAAGAAGTTGGCAAAGAATTTATTGAAAACGAATGCAGTTCTAAGGTCTGGGAGGAAGGGGCAGGTCCACACTCGTGTGGTGTTAAACAAAGAGGATGAAAGGCGTATTATGTCTGGGCCACGGTTCGAATGAAAGCACCACGTAAGTACTGTTGGAATACTTTTTAAATGTACTCCAGATTCTGATATTTAAATGCAACAAATGGGAACCAGACGGCTTTTTAATACAACCAGCCTTGAAGATTGTTAGTGAAGACTGTGTTAGTGTTTGTATTAAGCTTCAAGGTTCAAGCTTCTTTTAAAGTCGATTGAAAATCTAGCTCATATACAAGAGCTAGATTTTCAACCGACTTTAAAAAGAAGAAGGTATAGAATTCATCTGTACTTTTTATGTATCCTGTTACGCGATATCTGCGCTATTATGAACCGATTTTAATTATTGTTTTTCATTTGATAGAGAAGACTCGTCCAGTGGTCACATAATTATAATTTTTATTAATTTTGGTTTAGTAGTTTTTTAACCAGCTTTACAAAATGGTATTTAGTTCACTTTGTTTATGTAGACGATATACATATTCACAGCAAAAAATGGTAGTTCGGTTAGTGGTAACGAATTTACGCTATTGCTGCAAGCAATTGTGTTTGTCACTTTTAAAAATAGAAACTTAGTAAACTTTAAAAAAAGTTAAAACCGCCTTCATTAAGACGTTTTAATTTTTTTTGTTTTTTTCTTCACTTCAATTTCATTAATGATCTCTAAAGGCCAACCTTTGGTTATTATTATTAAATACATAATGAATATTATGTGAAGCTAAATAAACTTATTAAATAAACTTTTACTTTCCGATGAAGCTGGTTGCTTTGGTTATCAAAGACATCTTTGTCTCATTGTTATCCTTCAGAATCATACCCAATATTTTGAAGCGGATATGCTTACAAATGCCCCCTTGAAACCGTCTATTCAATGGCTAGTCTAGTCGTCTAGATGCAGTCTAAGGGTTCCAGACCTCCTTTGTTTAACTGACCTTAGCTTATTTAATTTTGAAGTTGAAGGTTTCCCTTTGTGTTCCTTCTCTGTTCTAATAATAGATTCGTCTGGATCGGGGAAGCCCTGAATAGCCTAGCTAATTCAAGGTGTTTTCAATATAGGTATTGAGATAGGTTATAGCATTAGAAGGTAACTCGGTCGGCGGGAACTGTTCATAACACAGCTGTTTGAGAATTATGAATGCGCAGGTTAGCTTTTGTGCGTTTGTTTAGTCTGGACTGGGTGTATAGCATTTGATTTCTAATAGGAAACTATTGTTTTCAATTTTCAATACACTTTTGTTAAAACTGCTAGCTATTCAGTTGATATTTTAAATGTATCAATTTATGTAGGATTAACATACCTTAGATTAGGCAGTGGAGTGTAGTACACCAATATTTCTCCAGTTATGTTATTACATAACTGGAGGATAGACTCGCCCCCTATTGGGAGCGAGCCTATCGCCACTAACTATAAGATTTGAGTATATAAATGGGAAAACACAAATAAAATAATTATGTAGGTATAATAAAATTTATTCTTTTAGATTTGCTTGGAAGCCATTACATCACAAAATTCGAATAAATATATTTAAAACTTTACTCATCTGCTTACTATCACAGTCTATGAGCAAAGAGGAAGAGGTGACGACGTCGGATCATTTAAGTAGGTACATGATCGATTAATTTTTGTTTAACATTAAATATGTTAATTAACTAACATTAACCGGGCATAAATCCAGACTGCGGGCTGCTACTGAGAAGTTCTTAATAGGAAAACCCAATAACACTTTACACTTTCCGGGGATCGAACCCAAGACCCCACGCTCAACAGTCGCACTTGCGACCACTAGACCAACGAGGCAGTCTCAGTCTTGGTCGGAAAATAAAAAAAAAATAAGTCGTAATCGGAATGATTAGGTAAAATGCCAATTATTTAAGGCATGCTCTAGTCATCTAGATTCTAGACAAGTCTGTCAAATAATCTCAGTACAGCAAAATTTTTGCACTTTGCACCAATTCATATCAATTTTACTTAGGGCCGTAAGATCAATCGTAGCTTAACCACGAAAGTGAGTTTAATCTCCCGTCTTCGATTGTTTTCTAATACAAAAACTCAAAGAAACAATCGGAAACGGGAGATTAAACTCTCTTCCGTGGTTTAAACTACGATTGATCTTACGGCCCTTAGTCGATCGGTACCTACTTAAGTGTGAACCTGGATTGAATAGTAACATAATTAATATTTTAACGTTTGATTTGTACAGCTAGCTGTTGTTGTCATCTATTCTACCGAGTTAACTTATACGGACACAATAGTCGTCTAAGTTTTTAACATGTAGGTAATTCATTTAAATACCTAACCAAATTAAATAAGCTTGGAAAATAGTAATTTGTTTTATTAAGGTAGTCATTTTTAGTACAAAGATACGAGAACGAAAACAGAAAAGACCGTGATGGTACTCCCAAAAAAGTTGCGTTTAAAAAGGGTTCTAATCTAATGTTTTGACAGATCAAACCACCTCGTTCGAATCCTGTGGCATCTCCGATTGGATACACCTTCCCCTGCCAGCAATTACCATATGGCCAGGCTAAATATAGCCAAGATAGTATGCACCATAGTCGCACTTACGGATCCCACATGTTCGCAAGATGGTGAGCCTCGGAGTTCGACTTACTGAGCGGATTGCCGCGAAAAAACGCGACATCTTGAGTTACAGGATGCACTTTTGAGTATTAGGAGCAACACTCGTCTTACCTTACCTACTGATCCTAAGACAGCTTAATGTTTCGTTGTTCGAGTTTCATTTTAATTATCGTATTTAAACAAACGTTAAAACGCCTTGTCTTATAAAGGTTATTGAATAAACAACTTTTTACATAATAATTTTTAAAAAATACAAAGTTAATTAGTCTTTAAATCCTTCATTTTATTTTATTTATTTTGCTCTTGCTAATGCATACGCCTAAAAAGTATTAGAACTCAGGTAAAATTCATCAGCGATGCTAAACATTGCCTTGTTATAAGAGCAGGCGCTTGAAATAATCTCTTTATCACGACTATAATATGAATATAATAATATCTACATCTTAACAGTAATATGTATGTAGAACATTGTTCATGCATAATTTCTGCAGTATCTATAGGCTATTTATTTTCTTTGTTTAGGGATAGCTAAGTTAGCAGATCAAATCATAGACTTTACTTTTGCACCGAGCAACTTACAGCGAATCCCAGAACAAGTTTTTAATGAAACAATAAGACAGGGCGTCTCATAGAATTTCAAACCTCATTACCTTTTGACAATTTTTTAAGTATAAGGATATAGGTTAGCAGCATTATGGTCCAGCACATTCTTACGGCATGTCCCATAAGGTGTATATTTTTCTGACAACAACACGGCAGTTTAGATGGAAAGATAATTTTGGCAAATAGGTAACTAAGAGCTGCATTTTTCACTGCTATAATACATACACGTATATTGTAGCTAATGGTCCAATTCGACCAAATCTGTTTGTTTTTGTGGAAAAAACATTAGTTGCAGCTTTCTTCACTCCTTCTCTATATAAATTTTAACTAGCCAAATCTCTTCACTCCTCGGTGCGAGCAATATGCTTAAAAAGGATATTAATATACCTACACATTATCTTAGACGTCTTTATCGTCGTTATATTTAAAAACACGATCGGTGCAAATGATGAGCGATTGACGGCTGCGCTGCTTGCCGTAGGTTCGATTCCCTTACGAAATAAATATTTCTATGGCCTTCAGTTACTTATTCCTGGTCTAGTTGTTTGTACATGTGAGATAAATGTTTATAAACGCACTCGATATACAGAAGAAATTACCTACTAGGGTGGGAATTAAGTTACAAAAATATAGGTTTCTACCTCTTTTGGCATAAGACAGCAGAGGGGAAACCTGCGGGTTAGCAATAAATTTTGGCCTTATTAAGAATGCATTCGTTAGGGGTTGCCACCTGTTACAGCAACGACTAAGTTAAAGTATGGATAAGATCGAAGCAAAAAATAATTGAGAGCTGCGGGCAGACTAAGGCCCGTATTCCAGATCGATACTCGAACACCGATCTCTGCTTGAGCATAGATTGAAACTAGTCTCAACCAATCAAGGCTTTAAATCTATGCTCAAGCAGAGTTCGGTGCTCGAGTATCGTTCTGGAATACGGGCCTAAGTTCAGCTATCGATTCGTGCTTACGATTTTAATGTTTGGTGTCAAATATGTATTGATTATTTTTACAAATATATTATTAGAAAATTCACTTGAGTTTGGTAAAAAGTATTTAAATAAAAAAAATCGCTTAATCGCAACAATATTTTCAATAGTCTTAAAAAGGTGCATAATTTTTAATGTAAGTATTGTAATATTATTTATTGATTATAATAAAAATTTACTAGGAAATGCACTAAGTAAAAAAGAAAATGACAAAAAATATTTTTTTATATAATTTTGCATGCATCCAGAAATACCTAAATACTTTAAAAAAAACCGGCCAAGTGCGAGTCGTACTCGTCCACCGAGGGTCCCGTAGGTACCATCCTTGGACGTATAAAAGTTAGAAAAACCGGACCGCATAACTAAGTTTGTTTTTGAAGGAATTTTGATTATTTTTTAAAAACTGTGCTAGTTAGGAACATTGTTATATTTTTGATGCAATATATGGGTAAATTGCTATCAACTCTAATTATTTCAGATTTTTCGCTCCGCAAACTTCGGAGATAAGGGGGATGGTATTTTTTCAGACATTTTTCATCATATGTCGAAAACTATAAAACATAAAAGAAAATTAAAATATATTTTTAAATATGCAAATCAAGCCCTTTTATATGATATGCCATTTAATCTAATGACCCCACTTTTAAATTTCGAACGGGGGTTCGAAATTTAAAAGTGGGGTCATTAGCCCCCTTTTTCAATAAAACTAAAAATATTTTTTAACTTCATTCACTTGCAATAAAGAAGGGCAAGCATTCTTTATAATTGTTCCAAATTTGAAGTCGATAGCATCAGTAGTTGCTGAAATAACCAGGTGTGACAGACAGACAGACAGATAGACAGACAGACAGACAGACGAAGTCGCACCATAGGGTTCCTTTTTTACCATTTTGGTACGGAACCCTAAAAATGAGAGATTTGCCTCGACCTTCCCCTTAATAACACATTACAAAATGTGAATATGGTATTTCTTCTGTATTTGTAACAGTTACTAGATCCAGGTACCTATGTATACCTACTATTTATTATGTCACTGTACCTAGTCTATCTATTATCCTAATCGCAAGTGTCAATGAACACACGATAATATCTATGGAACTTAGCTATTTTCTTATTAATCTTCCAATACATCAGTCTTAATACGTGATTAACCGAAAAAGACTAGATCTAGTTTTTCATAGGTACATTTTACCTATGAACGAATCTTCACCTTACGTATCAAAAATCCCGTTGCATAGTCTCACTTTTACAACATTTTTAGCACACGCCAAAGTAAACTCTAAAGCATCAATATTAGGAATTAAAATAGTATAATAAGTTAGTATGCAGTTGAACTAGAGATGCAACAATGGTCATACTAGGCCAGTGGCGCGTGCCACTGCACAAAAGCTAAGGGGCACGCAGCTGGCGTGGGTGTACGCACTCACACATACTAACAGATCGATTAGAAAGAAAGATTAATTATATTTTAACTTAGAGATAAATTCTTTAGTAGGTACAGAAGATAGGTACCTAGGTACCTACTATCTATACTATTATAAAATTGTAAAAGAGCCGTGTCTGTACATTGAAGATATTCCAGAAAAACCAGTCGAGATAGGGTACTGGGAGTCCCAGTACCCTATCTCGATATATATTCAAAAAAAATATTTTCGGGTAAAGTTACGTCCCAGTCTGGGACGTAACTTTACCCGAAAATATTTTTTTTGAATTTTTGTCTGTTTGTCTGTTTGTGCGCGCATCGCGCGAAAACGACTGAACGGATTTTGATGTGGTTTTCACAGTTCGATAGCTTATAGTTCAACTTAAAATCTAAGCTACGTTTCATCTGATTCCGCTGTAAAAAACCAGAGATACAGCTTGACCTCTTGGTAGTACTAGCCAACCTACACTATGGAGGTCATTTAAACTAGTCAGTGCATTGTAGTCCACGCGGAGTCGCGGGCAAAAGTCTAGTAGATCATATAGATGCTTCGTTTGTTAGTTTATTTTCCGACTGGTTTTCTAGAATATCCATGAGGTACCTACCTACTTATTATCAACGCTGAAGAAAAATCAACTTAATACTTATTTTTTTTTCTTATTCGTTGTCTTAGGAATTAGCAACAGCTTCAGAAAACATGCCCCGGGGACACAATATCTATTAAAACTTTAATTAGATACTAACCTTAGGTAACATCTACTAACCGTGCCTGCGACTCCGAGTGAAAGACGAAAAACAACACAATGTCGTTATTCATACAAACATAACACCCCTTTAGGAACAAATTAAAAAAAAATCCTTCCTTAGTGGACCTCTATCATCGTTTTTAATTATGTTCTAGTATATTGTGTTTTTGTTCCAAATAAATCATTTCCAAATAAATCAATCATAAAAATAAAATCCAAATTCCAAAACTCCAAATTTCAAAACTCTAGGTCCAACTGTTTAGGCTGTGCGTTGTCTGTCAGTAGGTCACGCTACTGTTTTTTAAGTAAAGGAGATAGCATAATATAATGAGGATTTATAATAAAGCTCTCTATAGGCACTAATATTATAAAGAGGTAAAGTTAATAAGTTTGTATGCATGAGATAATCTCCGGAACTACTGATCCGATTCTGAAAATTCTTTCACTAATTTATAGGACACTACATTATTCCTGAATATTATATGCTACTTTTTATCGCTAAAAAATTGCACAGTACCTGTGAGTCAGGCGGAAGAAAGGGCGGGCAAAGTGCTAGTAATAAAATATTAGTAGGTACTCTCGGTTATGGCTAACATTATGTTCCAAAACCATCCCCCCTGCGCCAGCGCAATCATTTCGGAGTTCCATTGTACCACGCAAACGGTTTTAGCTCGATTACTGCGCATGTGTGATCTGATTGTGTAAGTGTGCGTGAATATGACATACATAAAGGTATGTGTTGGTTTATAACTGCAACTTACCCACACCGACATACCGGTAGTTGGGTGCGACACCCCATGAAAATTATATTGTCCTTTATACTGTTCTGGTTGTGGGGCATCGTTGTGGTTCATGGCTAAGACCGTTCGTGATTTTATTTTTTCTGGTTTGGATTATGTTTTTAAACCTATTGTTAATAATATTAAATAATGTGTTTAATATAAACCTTAACTTACAACAATGAATTACTACAATCCATATTTCATATTTTCTAATATCATGAAAATAATCTAGTTAATGGAAACGGTTAGTAAAATTATATGGTAGAAAGAGCCAATCTCAACATTCGAAATTGCATAAAATAACGCGCAGTCATAATTATTTATATCTGCTTTGAGTGCGCAAGATCTAGATTCATTCAAATCATAGACATAAAACATTATTAAAATGATACGGTAATAAAAATAAACTGCCGCTCAAATAAAATTAAACAGGAACGCTTCCCCATTCCGCCCTTTGAAAGAGCATGTGTGCAACTAGTAAACGTAAGTACCCCTGTTGATCCCCCCGCGAGCCACCCCAGGTGCGTCCGCGCGGCACGCGCCATTCCTGTCGCGGCCGGCGCTCTGACGCCATCGAATAGTCCTACTACTTTACTAGAAAACAGTTATATTCTACGTGATCCAATCTCACCCAAGTCCGCAACTAATACAAAATAAACAATAGTAACATGTGAAAACGGCAACTCATCGTGCCGAAATGAGTTCCATCGGCGTCGTCGTCTTTCGCAACTCGCCGCTCGGCAAGTCGCAGGTGCTCCAAGAATCCGTGAATAATACCGTGAACATAACAAACAATGATACCAATCAAAACCCCACACGTGAAATTATAATAGTGAGCAGAAAAAAACAGAAAATTCAATCTGTACCGACGACTATTTCAGTGACGTCATTAGTTCGTGCTGCTGATCCTATAACGTCAACAGCTACAGTGGCTAAAAAGCCCCGGCCTGGTGAAAATAGTGCGGAAGAATCAGTGCGGTCACCAACTCCGCTTGCAGTCGCTCGTCGAAATGCGCGCGAACGCAACAGAGTGCGCCAAGTTAATGATGGATTTGCCGCTCTCCGTAAACACATCCCCGAAGAAGTAGCATCTGCCTTCGAAAATGCTAACTCCAATCGAGGAGCAAACAAGAAGTTAAGTAAAGTAGAAACGCTACGGATGGCAGTTGAATATATACGAAACTTGGAAAATTTACTTAACATCGGCCATGATAAGGAAAATTCATCACGCCCGTCAATGGAATCATTCCCGTCTCCAGCATCTTCATCACCAAGAGAAAACAGCCAAGAAAGAAGTTACTATATATTGCATTCTCCTGCAGGTGAAGACGATGATATGGATGAAGATGAACTGGATGGGCCGATGCATCTTCCTCGACAGCAATATGTTGACTTACAAGCAACGGAACAGTTTCAATTAGTGGCCACCCCGAATTTATACGAAGAAGAAGAAGGTGCTGGGCAGCCTCTTACTCCATCATCCGACCTTCTTGGACACGAAGATATAAACCCTCATTTATTAGACGGACATTTCGCGTTTCCAAATTCAGCAGAACAGTTTACAGTGATTTCAGACCGGCATTACCTGAGTGAGACTGATGTGCCAGTGAACGAGAGTGATTTCGAAGTTAAATATTCTACGATAATGAATCAGCAACTGCATCACAGTTTCACTGAAGAGTCCAGTCTGCCTTCGATTGATCCTGGGTTAATCTTAGCTCATAATGAATACAAATTCAAGGCGGAAGATAACACTTTTGTTGAAGACCAATTCAATGATGATACGGAACTCAAGAAAGAGCTTCCTGATATTCAAGTGACACCGGAGGACAGAGAACAATTTGAGGAAACCCTGAAATGGTGGCAAGAGAAAACTAGACAAGCTCGAGCGCTAAAACACAACAATAACAAGAATTAACTTTTAGGATTTAATTGTACCCACGTAGTTCTTTTGTAGATAAATTTAATTCACGATATTTATTGCGATAGAAGTATAGATAATAAAACATAACATACAGCTGTTAGTGCCAAAGTCGGTTGACGGCGCAGGCGCAAGGTGTGTCGTAACGGTCGTGAGACGAGCCTGCACTTCAAGCTTTGTACATTAATATGTTATTCTAGTAATTTTACATAGATTAAATGACTTTAAACTGTCCACTGTAATGTATTGTATGACAGAGAAAAACTCTCGTGAATAGATTAAATATTGTAAATACGAGTTTGAAAGGGCACCTCTTTATACAAATTAAAAAACTTAACTTAGTGCCTTTTATTTTAATAAACATTGTGATGTTAGATGTTAGCAACTTTACGATAATTAAAGAATTAGTTCCTTGAAATTGTTTTTAATTTACATCTCTTAAAAATCTGTAAGCTCCGCACTAAGTACTAATACGGGCGTATTAAAGAACGGTAGGTACTCGAGCACAGATCTCGCCTCGAGCATAGATTTAAAGCCATTTGATTGGTTGAAACTAGTTTCAATCTATGCTCAAGGCGAGATCTGTGCTCGAGTATCGTTCTGGAATACGAGCCTAAAAAGTAATCATTATAACGGAATATTATCATAGAAAATTCAAATTGACTGGCCTATTTATAAACATACCCTTTCTCTAATTTATTGATTGCCAATGACTTCAGTGCGCCCATTTATAACACATTCCCTTAATACCAACCCCTTAGAGACAAAGAACCTTATGCTAATGCAACCAACTTATTTGACAGTAAATGACCTACTTAAAACTCCTTGCAGCATAACATAAGCCGCCATGGTCGACTTCACCGCCATCTAAATCTCTTGTTAACTGAGGATTAATCTGATCTAATTTATGATTAGATCTGTTTTAAAAGTTCTGTGTTAGTTTTTAGCCCCCTTATTTATAGACGCCTCTTAACTTTAACCACTGATTAAGTTCTGTAATTTTTATGACAATTAATAGAGATGACGACATAAGAGCTGTTTATTTTAATTATCGTCTTTAAGTAAGGGGGTAGAGGTCTTAAATTTATACATAACCAAAAATATACTTAATCTTTAATTTAGTACATTTTCTATCTTCTACTAGGTACTTACATCTAGTTCCACATGAATTAAATAATTTACATTAATAACAGAAGCAACTAGTCCATTTTTTCAAAAAAAATGTTTAAACTTATCATAAAACTAAAATTAATCTTTTGTTAACAAAATCGATGGAGTCGGCCCAAAACCCGAGCTGTTAACGGTAAGGCGATAGCGCTATTATGATTGTAATGTGCCGCCGTTATCCCGCGTAAAAAAATACCAGGTTTCAAGGGAGACCCACACAAACGGGTTGATTACAACATGGGTCGAGCTTACAGATTTAATTTTTATTATGTTGATTTAAAGTTATTCAAGTTCAATCTAACTGCCGTTTAATGTTTATTCCTACCATACGCTTTTGATTAGGTACTAGTTAGGTATTTTAATGAGAAATCAAATAAAAAATACAAGCTTAGTATTTTGCATAATACCATTTTTATTATTTATTTATTTATTTATTTATTTATTTATTTAAAACATGGAAGACTTACAGCTACAACAAAACTGAGTTAATAACAGCATATCAACACAAAGCCAATGACAAGTCTTCGCGTATAGATATTGACTTGAGTTTGGAATGTGAGCAAACAAGTACCTACACACATTATAATACGTATGAAACACTTATCCGTACGGTATAAGTATTAAAATCTTGACTTAAACCAAAAATGATAATTATGGATCATTGTGAAGAGCATTAATAAAAAATCGCAACATATTGTAGTAATCTATAACCAAGAACTACGAATGTACGAATGTTGTCAAGAGAACTTCCTTAAATGCCGGAAGTTTCGCTATGAAAGAATGCAAAGAATTTCAAAGTTAGTAAACATTAGGTACCTACATGAAAGTTTGCCTATTTCTTCCTTGGCTTGGTTCGTTCCGCACGCTCCTTGTATCCGGGCGGTAAGAATGTTAATTTCTCCCTTAATTTTTTTACTACATCAAAATATCGCCATATTTTATGGGGTAGTTGCACGCTATTTTGACTTCCATTTAAATATTTTCCGCTCCATTCGTCAGGCGCTGTTTCATATGATTAAAGTTTTTGATGCACTTGGGTGAATATCGATCATAGTTAGCGGGTAAGTTTCCGCTTTGTAATAATTCTAAATGCCGAACTAAAACTAATGTGTGTGTCTGTGTGTAAACCACTATTGTATTGGGTCAGCCTGTAAAGATAGTGTGTGTGTGTTTTAATAAATAAATAAATAAATAAATAATGCCCAACTAAACTAACGAGTTATGATAAAATCAGTATTAATAATGCAACCTTTGAGTTCGTCTGAGTGCATGCTTAGCAAAGTGTTTCGTAAGTGAATTTGACTTTACTAAGCACGCACCCAATTTGACTCAAATATTGCATTATGATTAGGGACTTTGATAGTTAAGACTAGGAAAGTCTAAATACGCTCTATAGATCTCACCCTAAGACTACTTAATGCCTGCATTACATAATCCAATTTACAGAGCGGTAGAATACTGCAGCAGTGTTAAATAAAAGAAGCGGTAGCTGCCTGTCTTTATACTGTGGGAAATTAGCAAACTATTATTTTTTAGTGGGTAGGTACCCTATATTTGTGTTTCAAAATAATGATGTTTAGGTACAATGATGATAGATAGCCACCAAAAATGTATTGTAAAGCAAAAACTTTACTGTAGGTACTAATAAATTACCACCGCGGCGCACCGTCACGTAATCCCTAAAAAGCGGGACTGAGGCTCTCCCGCGCGGGACATTTATTTTTGGGCTAAAAATTGGGATGTCTAGAAACGCTGTCACTTAATTATCATCAGATAAACCGCCTGCTTATTTGTCTCAAAATGATGTTGTCTAGATACTACAGCACAGGAGTAAATAAAATCAGGTTCGGTCTAGACAATTTTAATACTATTACTAATTTCTTTGTTTTCCCTATCTAGCAACGCATTAGTCAAACATGTTTGTTTTCTTAAGTGTGACTGACTTCATTAGTCACAGCACAGTAATTACATTACAAATAAAACTAACTAGCTCGACATGATTCATTCGTCTGACGAACTTTTACTACCCTGTATTGACATTCGACTGTATACAATTAATATACCTAGTCTAGCTAGGAACTTGCCTTGAAAAAGTGCAAATTAAACAAGTTTTCTCTCTAGAAAGGCAACATATATCTAGCTTGTCCTTAATGGAAGGTCACTAAGGGAACATTACAGTAGGATATTTTTAATTACAAGTAAACTGTAGACGGTTCTCTTTTAAAAGTGCTAAGAACAATTTTTTTTTTTTTGAGCAAGTGCTTATACTCTAAGACAAGTGTCCTCTTAGACCGATATCTTCGTACCGCTATCTGCAGTAGCAATATAGTTTAACGAACGCTTATTTAACTGTCATTATCTGCGTAGATTATTACAGCACTTAAAACGCTTGGAGACCTGTTCTGTAGAACTTTTAAGTAACTCCTTTTTAGTGTTAACTAACAAGTGTATCTTCTGTAGATAGTATTTTTAATGAAGGATAGTTTTGCTATTATTTCTTTGTCAGTACCTATTTATTGATAAAGGTTGAATTTTACTAGGCAATTAACACTTTCTGGAATGCCAATGCTAATATGTGATTCTTTTATGCATACTTTCACGGTGAACAATAAAATTAAGATCAAATTTTATCAGAGTATAACCATACAACTTATTACTATCTGCGTTGAACCTCACCTTATTAGTACTAATTTTATTATACTTTCTTACATTTTATTATTTAAGTAGGTATAATTATGATTACCTACGTAGATATCGCACGTGACAAAATTCTTCAGTGCAATAAATTAAGTCGGTAATCAGGTTATGCGATGCGTGGGAATGGCGGGTCCCTTGCATTACAAAACCTACGAGGAAGATATCCTGATCGATGCCGCTTGGAAAAAAGTCCGTTACGAGCCGCTATGCCTTTTGTTGTCTTGGGAATAGCGCGCATCACGTGACTTGATACTTAGTTTATCAAGTTACTTAGTTTATCAAGACGAGAGATAATCTTATCCTACTTTATTTAGCTGCAACTAGTTTTTATTGCTGCCACATAAAGGTTTGTATATCTGCAGTTAAATAATTATATTTATTTTGATATCAATGATATATTGTAAATCTAGATTAAATATTTGACACAGTACGGGGAGCTATATCATTCACCAAAATTATCGGATTATTTTTAACGTCAGCGTCATATCATTTTATTGTATAACATCATGTATTTCTTAAATAGACCTTTTTATTGCCTAAACTTTAATTCGATATACCAACCGTATTAAAGACGGTGTATTCTAAAGACCAAAACTGTTTGGTCGGCTAACATGGTGAAGTAAAGTCAAAGAAGCTACCCTATTGTTGTATAATGTTTATTCTTGCGTGGATCTCCCCGAAGTCTTTCAGCGAGGTCGACGCCATTGTCGCAGGGTTCATGGGAACCAGCAAAAAACGGACTTTACCTTTAGGGTACTACCGAATTCACTAAAGAAACTGAATAAGCACTTTTTCTACACATAGTTCGCGCTTCCACGTGTCCCAAGATTTGGATGACGTATATTTTGTATTAATAATCTGTGAGTCTTATGCAAAGACGCTCGGGGCTGGCAGTGAAGACCTGTACAAAAAATTACGTGTTTGTTTATTTAATTAACAAAGATTGTCATTCTTTCGCAACAGCAAATCCTTTAGCACGTGAAAACCTCTGCCACGTCCTGTCATACTTATGAAGTTACGATCTCCAAAATAAATTTTGCCTCGAATTGAATGATTTTTTTACTGTGTATTCTTTACCTTGTAGGTAGTTGTCATGATAATAGTAGAACTTCAAATAAATCACGATACACAATTTATGTATTTTCGAGTGTTTGCGCAAGATATCTCGTAACATGAACAATTGAACAATCTTGACTTTTTGATTAGTTCTAGATAAGTCTTGAAAGTGGCCATGCTGAATTATTAATTAAAATAATGATAAATATAATTTATAACAATTGATCAAAACTAATTATCTTACTTTATTTCTAGTTTGTCACTTTAAGATTCTATTAGGTATGTAAAATCTCTAAAATCACCTTACACTTGTAGAATAAGTTAGAATACAAAAAGTAGGTTGTTGCGTTTGCGGCTTGACGGTATGTACGTAAATCGTACAAGGTAGATAGGGATTTTAACTGTCTTTTGTTACACAGACACACTATTGTCTGCATGTACACTCGACAACATTGACGGTCGACCATTTTTCACCCTTATTACTAAGAACTAGTCGACCGTCAATGTTGTCGAGTGTACCTATTGCTTTCTTTCATCTTCTAAAGAAATAATTCGTTCTTTCGGTCTACTATCTCTATTTAGTATTTTTATCCCAACTTTTAAGTAGTGATAGCCTAGTGGTTTAACCATGTGCCTCCCACGGCGAATGGTTCGAGTTCGATCCTGAGGCACGCATCGTTGACTTTTCGAAGTCATGTGCTTATTAGAAATTAATTATCATTTGCTTTAACGGTGAAGGAAAACATCGTGAGGAAACCGGCATGTCTTAGAACCAAAAATTCGAAGACATGTGACGTCGACCAACCCGCACTGGGCCTGCGTGGTAGACTACGGCCCACTCCCTCTCACAGAAGACGCCTGTGTCCCAGCAGTGGGAACATTATAGGCCGATTATGCTTATGTGTATCCCAACTTTTAAGTAAATATAAATAAAAAATAATAATAAGTAGGAAAAATTTAATTAAGTAGGTAAGTACCTACGAGTAGATATTTTTAACAGCTTATCTAATCGACTTAATTAAGTGAATGAACGCACATTCACTTAATTAAGTGCTTCCTATTTGCACTTATTTAATATTCTACTCAGTAATTAGAATATTTGAAGCAACAAACAAAGTCTGGCTTTGTTGCCTCATAATTTTAAACTCTTTTTACCCGACTGCGAGACGCAAAGGAGGGTAATGTGTTTATCAGTCTATGTATGTATGTATGTATGTATGTTTGTTTCTATGTGGCGTTCTAGAGACCAAATGCGTAGGCCGATTTTTTACTGTAAAAAACTTAAGAGCCGAATAAACGAAACGCAACATCGCATCTTTTTGTGTTTCCGACATGGAGCCAGATTGTTCGAGATAGTAGACAGTGAAATTGCGCCAGTTACCGCCAAGGTATCCTGGCACTGACGCCATACGGCTTGCGCACAACCATCTGGCGATCAACTGAGATTCAACAAAAACTACAAATTAGCTCTCAACCGAAGAAAAAGTTTGAGTCACGGTGGCATATGCTTTTGTTTGTTCATAATTAGTGTAATTCGATTGATGGTAAACAAAACACATGGTGGCATTTTTTAGTAGATTTATTTTCAACTGCTATATTGTCAAGGATCTGAATGTACAACATTTTTATAAGAACTTTTAGGGTTTGATGAAGAGCAGTGGTGGCCCAGTGTTAGTTGCCCGACTTTCAATTCATGATCGTGGATTCGAACCCCGACAGGAGGTGACCCCGAACACGACTTGGTGCAATTTGTTTCATCGCCACTGCTCTAAAAATGGTAAAGGAAAACATCGTGAGTAAACCCACATGTAGATACTAAAACCAAAAACTCTAAGTAAGGCATTCCACGTGAACCACCCCTCACTGGGCCTGCGTGGTGACTACGATCCACTGCCTCTCACAGAGTGGTGGCTTTGCCCCAGCAGTAGGAACTGATGAGGGGCTGATTATGATAATTATGATTATAAATAAAGAGTTTGATATACGTAGTTATAATAATTAAGGGCTATACACGCGTACCGACGACTTGGCTGATATATCTATGTTTATGCACAAGTACAAAATCCATCGATATTGAGGAAATTATCAACCGTAGTTCCAATTTTCGGATTTATACCAAGAGATACCAAGTTTAATCCACTAAAAAATCCTCTGACATGGGAAGAGCTCAAATCATCTTGATGGATCAAATATGTTATCTATACTATCTATAGATACTTATTATAAAGATAGAGTGCGAATTTTGTGAGTGTGTTTATATGTGGATGGTAATCTCCGGAATATACCTAATTGAAACACTCTTTCACCATTTGAAAGGTACATTATTACCATTTATAGTACCCAGATGGATATAGGCTAGGTATTATATTATTTTGCCTCTAGGTATATACAACCCGGGCAAAGCCAAGGCGGGCCGCTAGTGTAAAATAAATGAAGATGTATCGACCTATGTAGGTACTCGAAATTTATCAATAATAAATAATAATATTTTTTTACTATCACGTACGTTTACCTAAATACACTGGTATCTGGCAAAATTCAAATTCAAAAAAAATCAAAAAAAATTGTACATAAATAAGTATTTATGTACAATTTTTTTTGGGAATCTTGTAGGTACTTACGTATGTAGTCGTTCCGTCATTGCGTATCGTAAAATAACAGAATTTTGGATGTGATATTTATTAATTTTATACATATTGCGTAAGCAAATAATGTATTTATTTAAATATATACTTACGTTTATTTATATCTTTGTACGTAGCAAAGTGCGCAAAGTGCATAAAATTAAATCAAAATATAATAAATTAACAAAAGAAATATATATTTTCCAAGTTCACGTTTACCAAACTTCAAACGTCAAAATTATTCATGCTAGGGATACATTACGTCAACCGTGTAGGTACCTACATACGGGACGTACGTAATTAATACAAAAATGCTATGCAATGTCTATTTGTCTCATTCAAACACAATTTTGTAAAAACAGGAACTTACATAGACTTGGTACTTAGTTTTAGTGCCCCACCAAATCATTTATTAGTTTACCTGCACTACATACATTTTTTGTAGTTTCGAAAACTATAAAACTGTCTCCCATTTTATAATTACGCCAAAAAAATAAAAAATAAACTACTTAGTAGATCGCGTTTTTCTTGAAACTAGAAAAAAATAGTTATTTAGGTCTCCACCTACGCCGACGAGACCTAGGTATATTTCTTTATTTAAAATCACGTTTTTTGGCTTATATTTTTTATGTAAGTACCTTATTTTCTACAATAGGTGTAATATCAAATCATACGCACGTTAATAAGACGATCGGTCAAAAGTGGCCAACGTACTACCGTTACCGTACCACGTACCGAACAACGTACAACGTACTGTACGCGCAATCTAACTTTAGTATGAAGTTCATGCGAATGGCGTCGCAGTATCTGTTTCTATGTATTTTTCACTTTATTGAAACGTCTGTAGGTACCTACAATCTACATGCGCCAAATTCTAGACAACCTGGTAGGTATCAGTCAAGTTATATTCATACTGCGAAAGAATATAGCAGCACATAACAACTTTGAATTATAAAACAAATACAATATAAACTTGGGTTAGTTTTATAATTCCGCACTAATAGTTCCAGTAAAAATATTAAGCTACTGTGCGTATTTAAAACCATGTGCATTACGAAAGACCCAATTATGGTACTCAAAATAGAACAAGCTAAAACGAGTCCTCTTCTCTACGGAAGCATGCTATCCGGTGCAACATGTTACATAATGTTTATGGTACTTTTAATACCATATGGTAAATTACCATAACTCACATAATTTTCGTGTTTATTATTCATAGTTTCGTTATATTTGCTTACAGATTTTGCAGACAGTTTTTCGTAACGTAGGTACCTACACCTACTACGAGTGTCGTAGGCGTTTACTACGATGGATAGAATTAAACATGTATCTTTTCACTTATATCATTATATGTGATTGCATAGTCGGGAAATTTTTGAGACCTGTATTTGATTAACCTATATGACACCTAATATGTTGAAGAAAAATAAATGCTTATTATGATTATAAAACAATACAATGTCATTATTTTCTTCATACAAAATGTGACCACCCAACTTTACCCCTTCAGGGATGGAGTTTCAAAAATCCCTCTTTAAAGCTGTGTTCCCAATAGGCAGACTGAGTTTGCGGCGTATCGGTTTAGTACGCCCTTCCATATATTTGAAATGGAGTGTCCACAGTTTGCTAGTTTGAGCTAATGGAGATACAGCCTTAAGGTATGTACATTTGATCTTCGGGAGTTCTACTCATGCATTTGAAAACATTTACTCTATCGATTATAGAAATAAAAAGGGGATGACCGTTTTTGGGCCATTTCGGATACTGTGCGACGTGTCGCCGCAGCTGACGACGTGTCGTGGTATCATGTCGCAGCGACGCGTCGTAGCATCATGTCGCTACAGTCATGATTCCGAACCCAACTGCAGACGGCAGCAGAATGAACCCCGGCTAGTACGATCTCGAAACACGTCATCACCGTTCAAGAATAATTAACAAATTGGACAAGTCTTAAACTGCTACTGCTCTGGTGGGTGATTCTCGCGGGTTCGATATGATATCACCTTCGATATATATTGCAACAACTGTCAAAATCCCTACCATTTTCACAGTTGTTGCAATATAATATCGAAGGTGATATCAATATCGAACCCGCGAGAATCAGCTCCCTGTCGGACGACAGTGTCGTCTGCCCCTCGGCCCGTAGCGGCAGATGACGCCGACGTGTCGCTAGCTAAAGAGGGTATTTCATACAAATACATTGAAACCAGTATTGTCGCAACGACACGTCGTCTGCTGCGGCGACACGTCGATGGTTACGAACTCGTACCTTAATGCTCCTTAATTTATTTAGGGTAGGTAGGTTAGCAGGTACTCATAGAATATTTCCTCCAAATTTCAAATCTCTAGGTTGTGCGTTGTCTGTCAGTCAGTAAATCACGGTGCTGTTTTATAGGAATAGAAGACATCATCATATGACATGTGCCCACTGCTATCTTTCGCAGAACTAATTAAGTGCCTTGCCATTTTTCAACTGTGTTCGGGTCAGTTTCATTATCTGAATTGTTAACTGACTTTTGACCCCCGCAACCTAATTACTTATTATTATTAACCGAATCTGACGAAATAACAAGCTCTCGCAAGGCGTGATGTCTGATGATGGGAAATAATGGTCTTTGGTAATTGACCGTACACTGTTAAAAAGGATATCTCTAGTCAAGAAAGGTGATTTACTTGGTAGGTATTTCAAGGAAATATAGCTTAGCTCGAAATATTTACATCATTTAACAAATTTACATAATTTCGTACAGTACAGTAATTTCGTATACGTTACAGTATTATCGCTTGTTGTAACAAGCTGGCTTTCTGTATATTTTACTTTAAAATCTTTCGGTAGGTAAATGTCTTGCCTATTAACAATTTAACAATGTATGTTTAATTTGAACAAAAAAGATACTAGCGATTATCAAATCTGTCCTTGCTTCATATTTAATATTTACAGTGTTGAACCTGAAGCATTCTTCAGGTATTATATTTGCTTATTTCCATACATCGCACCATTGTGCGACGTATGGAAATAAGCCAATATAATACCTATAAAAAAGAGTTCAAGAAACTTGACAATAATAATTTATTAACAATTACTTAGTCAGTTTTCGCATCAAATATTTTTGTAATGCGTTATATTCTGTCTGTATTTTAATGTATAAAATATTTCAGTAAGTAATACATTAGATTCTTTCTGTATTTTTATGTACACTTTCGTCGTCCATTTTATCTGTAAAGTGTAATGGTACTTACCTACAAAAAAGAAATAGGTACAAACCAAAATATTTCTGCTCATGCGTTGTAATACATATTTAGATATTACAACAAATAGTAATTTACTGCAATGTTGCAGTGAAATAAAGGGCACAATAATGTAACAATATTCATCTTTGTCTCTAAGATTGGCAAACTTGTTTAAGGATGTACCTACCTAAAGCGCTCCCTAGATGATCATGCAGCATGATTATGCACGTAAGGCCAGTCATGCTGCATGATCATCCAACTACATTAATTATATTGATTGATGTGACTGACAATCAAAATCGTACTGTACCTATTGATTGACAAGCAAGACAGCGGTCCCTAGACGGTCATGCTGCATGTGCCTTACATGCATGATCATGGTCATGCTGCATGATCGTCAAGGGAGCGGTTTTTAGCTTAGGTCTCTGCCGGCCAGTTGACAAGCCTTAAACATACCTACCTACCTACAAAAAAAATCTGTTACGTACGTATAACAGATATTCTTAACTTAAATAGCGACTTCTGGTTTTAACGGAAACATAAATAATTCTTGCTTTAAATATAAGTTATATTAACATAATTACCTACCTAATTATCTGTTATGTGTTGATAACTCAACAATTAATGAATTCTATAAAGATTTATTTTGTAGGTAGGTATACCCTACCTGCCCTGTCAGGCTGATAACTTATTATCTATAATTATAGATGGACGGTATCTATTATTCAAAAAAATCATAACTTTAAAAAATTGTCGACAAGTATCGACTAAGTGACTAATATATTTTAGCTGATAAAAATAATAAACACCTTTAAAATTTGAAAAGGTAGTGGATAACTCCATAACTTTTCAAAATCATTTGCACACTTTTGAAAAATCGTTCATAAATATGATACCTAGTAGCTACCAAAGTTAAACTAACTTGTCTATGATTTTGTTTTTAATACAGCCAAGCATCGATGTCAGAGACTAATTCGATATTTTGAGGTTGTTTCTTTTTTTTATTATAAAAGTTTATCTTGATATGCTTAGGTCTTAAATAATGCAAGTAAATTATTATAATTTAAGTTGGAATAATTTGAAACCCCCGCCGGAATCACGGCTAGCATAACGCACATGTCTGTTATGCGAGTCGGGTGCGTGTAAACCTTGCTTCCTATGCACATTGCGCGCGGTCACGTGTTCAAATAAATAATTTAGTCAACGTGTGCATCATACGAACAATATACTTACCTAATTGATATTTTATTTTAGGATATAGTGACGTAAATAATTATTCGTGAATTTTGACAAGGCCATAACATTTCTTATTATTATCGACTCGCATCTGATTCTGTGAGATATTAAAACAAAAAATAAATTAACGGTAAAAAATAATGAGAATATACGAGCTGAAAAAACAAATCAAATTTTAAAATTTTGTAGAATATATAAACTTTCGAAAACCCCTGTAAATATAAATAGTCGTAGATATCATTATCAATGTCGTGAACTCACGATGCAACTATCATCGTCACACATTTAGTACCTTTTTGTTATGATAACAGTTGTCAATGAAAGAAATACATTCAATTAATTCTGAGCAAAATAATCTACAATACCTATGGTATGTAGATTATTATTACATAGTATGGTATTGGTAGTAGGTATACCATGGTATTAAAATTAATGAATCATGACATGACTAACAGAGTGACAACGACACTTTTTATATTATATTATGAATTATGAACTTATCTGGAACAATCCAAAGTTCATGTTAGCAACGTTTATTAGAATAAAAAAGTTCAGAGGTCACTTGAGCAATGAGTACATACCTATTTATTTAAGATGATGGATGAAATGATGACGGACATGATTGATAAAATGATGACGGACGATAATATGAATTTTGCTAAATATTCCATTATGGAATATTTGAGCCCAATTTTATTATCAATGTTTGTCTGTAAACTCTAGAAATAAATTAGCAGGTTAGGCTAATTAGAAGTTTAGGCTGGTTTAACTGTCAGAGAGACAAAACAGTTACGATTTTTTTTACATATTGACCTAACCCCTGTCACCAGCTATTTAGAATTGGAATTTCAGAAAGCCCCGCCTTAGTGCACCTTTTTTAGAGTACTTGAGGAATATTTCCTCTAAACAAATCTCTAGGACCACCAATTTAGGCTGTGCCTCTGTCAGCCAGGTCACGGTACTGTTTTATAGGCATCAATGGCATTATAAATGCCAAAATGCCTAGTGTAATATGCATAGGTAGATAGAAGATATGAGATTTTTGCTCTCTCTGTGACTAACGTTAACTAAGTCATATAGACACATATAAGTATGAAAACATCGGTCATAGCTATCTCTTATCGCGAATTAAGATATGTCAACAAGTGTGATTCATTGGATAGCAAGATAAATACTGCAGATGGGCGAATAGTAAATAAATGCAGTTCTGTGATGCATCGTCTGGTAATACAGAATAATATCTATCCCTCCGTTTACCTACACGCTAACATGTTGTTATTGATTCTAAACATAAACTATTTTATATTTAAGAAGAAACACATCGCGGCACGGGTTCATTGCAGTGACTGCTTTTTTTTATTAGAAATCTAGATCCAATTAACGAAATTATATGTATTTCATTAATTGGATCAAGATTTCTAGCAACAATAAAAAATAATAAAATATCTTAACAAATTGTCAAGTTATAAAAGTTTAAAAATTAGTTGCTCGGAAAAGATAGCACTGCTAACACACGACATCTTAGGTTAAAACCATAGTTAAACCGCTTGTAACTCCAGTTTCCAGTACGATATACCTATTCCGTTTCGCGCGACAAGAATGGGAATTCTCTTCCAAAAAACTTGGAAAACGTAGCTCCTCTATTTTTCCGATATATTTTGAAAATCACAATGCATCAAAAAGTCTGTAAATAAAATAAGAATACTATTTGTTACCTTCGAATGTAAAAGAGGTATTCGACCTGTAGCAATAGACAGGGTGATATCAAACAATTAAGTGTGATGTGAATGACCCTGACTTAGATATGAATTAGTTTTCTATAAGTTTAAATCCTAGTAGGTAAGGCCATGTTGAACTCTGTCCAAGAGCTAAAGCCACTTGTATGGCGACCGTCCACTACACTTCTACAGTAATAATTATAATGTAATAATTTGTTGTACCTACCCAATTACGCAACACGACGATAATTATTATCATTTTATCATAATTTATCTAAGTCGCCTAAATCCAGCCAAGGCCTAACTAAATTACCGGAGCACTTGAACTGTAGGCAGTAAATTTTAAACGTGACATTGAATAACTGAGCCGTCGAAATAAAATAAAAGAAACTAAAATGTGAAAGAATCGTCTAACCCTTTGTATCTCGCTTCACAAACAGAGGGTAATAATTATGATTTCGCTTTCATTTTTATAGGTAACGGCTCCACCCACTTCAAAGGGTTCAATAAAATTCTAGTCAAGTTTTTTCTATCTATTCCACTTCTAATTGATAGCACGTGCATGGTTTCCGTTCAGCCACGTGTCCTATTGTAAATTATTAAAATATTTGTTCCGCTCGAATTCCATCGTGCCCTTTAATGCCGATGATATGATATGCAAGTAGCACAAAACGGGACAAGGTAAACTAAAGCACAGGAACCACTTGACAAGAAAATAAAGGCAATTTGTTGATGCATGCTTTATTTTAGAATTTGGTTAACGGTAGAGTTGCTCCCATTATTGGTTGTTTATTTGAATAAAATGCGGAACATAACATGACTATCAACTTTGTTAATATACATTTAAATGCGGAACCTTGAACCATTAATCGAATATAAATATTTTGTTGCCGCCAATTGGCGCACATGTTCATTAACAAGTTCCTCACACTTTACTTCATAAACACTCAAGCCCTATAAATAGACTAATCCAATCCCCAGATGTTTTCCTGGTTGTTCTTTTTTGTGCTCAAACATGTCGCGTACCAACGTGGGAACTTGAGTCTGGAAAAAATCTTCACAGATGTAGCGAATCTTGGTCTCAAAGACCACGTGTCAGACAGGAAGAATTGATAATTTATTTTCGAGACGCGTGCCACACTTGTGCCACAGACTAAGCGTTAGTTAACGGACTGTGAAATTGACCTACTGTTTTTTATTGTATGATGCCAATGGACACCCTTCTGTAAACGTCTTACATAGTTTTACATCAATTAATTTGTTCCGCTTTGTAGGTAGAAAGCAATAGTGGTAATTAATACAACTGTGTTTAATTAAGCACGTCATGTTTAATTGTGTTGCTTATGCCATCATCACCCTTGTAGGCCCGTTTTGTGTATAAGTTTTATACTTTATGTTACATCTACTCAGTATGTTTCCAACCGACTCATCAAAAACACTAAAAATGTCAAGTTTATAGAAAAAAATATGTTAGTAACTTATTGAGATATCCAAAAAATAACTTTGTATTTCACTGTATTACTGTGCAATATAACATTATTATTGCGGTTGAAAAACTGAAATACCATTTGCCTTAGTAGGGACCTACCTACTGTTACTGCAATGGAAACTTACACTGTGCGTGATCATCGAGACATCGCGTGCGTGATCATCGAGACGCACTTTTCCGGTTTTCATAATGCTAATTTTTGCGTCATATTATGATAGGCTGCGACATTACCAGAAATGATACCGCACTTATCTTTTATTTATACAAGAAATAGTTTGCTTATCCAGTAATTATGATGAAATATTGGAATGACGGGATAGAAAGAGAAAATCATGCACTAGGTAAGTGCATGATATAACTATTGTCAACTTTCACCCCGTGGAAGGATTTTCATGGAGTGAAAGTAAGCAAGTAGGTAAGTACTCTATTAAGTACATTTTCTTTTTTTTAACAACGGACAAATTTTCATTGAAAATAGCCTTGTAATACAAATATACATGAACAACTTTACAGTGTGACCAACTAGTATGGAAAAAAGTTAAGTAGACTGCATTTTTGTATAAAACAGCAGTTTTATTTTAATTTTTTTAGAGTTGGTCTAAAAATAAAAGTTGTTATATCGAGAGTATAATAGGTACCTACCTACTATTTTATTACGATTTCGATTTCAACCCGTTTATTCGTTTTAATTCCACAGTTCTGCAACTGACAATGCAAACCAAACCATTGAACAAAGAAAGGATTTTTTGAAACCTATATACAAACTTTCACCCCCCGACTGACCCGCTCAGGATCAAACGGGGGGTTGAAATTTGTAGGTATACGAACAAAATCACGAGAAAGTTATGTATGAAAAAGGATTACTTAAAGATTTATTTTTATTCTCTTTTTGTTTAAACTTAGTCATGGCGTCAAAGAAATAACGAAATCGATTTTGTAAGGACGGATGGGTAATAACTATAAAATGGTTGTATTAGTGCATAATTCCTTGGCCACGAATCCATACTTAAATAGATGTTATCATAAAACACGACACTGGTAATAAGTAGGTACAATCATCATCGTCAAGGCCTCCCATAGATTTCTAAAACATTATTACAATATTTCTATGGAATCGATCCTTACCTACTAATGGAATACCTACTTACACTAGGAACCTATGTATGACAGATTCTATATCAACTGAAAGTTAATATTGTGAAATAATTAATTCAATGAACTCTTGACATATTGCGTTCCTACCTAATTCATTATAATATCTAATCAATTTAATTAGAATAAATACTAAATTACTAATAGATCATTTTTACTACATATATACTTATAAATATTTACCTACGTAGACATAATGTTATTTTTAGAGTATTGATTAATGGCCGTTTTCAATTAAACCATCCATTGTCTTTCTCTCAGATCATAGGGCTTTCCCCTAGAGATCGAATTTTGTCATAGGTAAGCTATACAACGTTAGTCTTAGTTAATGCGAAACCCGAAAAGAGGTCATTAAATTCATAATTATGAACAACTTTCGTTATAGGACCAACCCTGAATTCCGAAACAAAACAGCTGTTCCATACATTTGTGTTCATTAAATCAAACAAGACAAAATGTATGGAACAAAGATTTTATTCTTATCCCTACTCGAATCGTGTTTTAATAATACTAATAATAAAAACTATTTAATAATACGAGCCGTAAATATTTGCAATAAAAGGTACCTACCTAGCAAAAATCACCGAGTAAAACAATATTTTCAATACAACAACATTACAACACATCACTAGTCTAAATTGAGTACGATTGATCGGTTCATTAGAGTTGTTACTCAACACACAATAACAATGACAAGGTTATTCAAATAAAACTAATCTTAGTATCGATTTTTGTATTTTGAATCTTATAATAGATAAGTATAACCTTAAAGATATTTGTTCACAAATTAGTTTCAAGAATTAATACAGTCGTAATTCCATTTAATGAAACTATTATTTTCAATAATTATAGTTAAATGGTTCACTTATAGGTAATTATGTACTGGATCATCATATATTATCTGCATTCAGCATTAAAACTATAACAGTATAGTTTGCCCACAAGGTCAATTTCAATTAATCGAAGTGTAATATCTAACTAGGTTAACTAAATTACATAAATACTCATACATACAATATTATATACATTAAATTGTTTACTACATACCTCTTGTAATAATGTACAATAAACATTAACAAAATACTTTGTTTTACGAAACTCCAATGACAAATATAAATGCGGCTCAATTGATCTGTCATTGCAACTGACATCTATAAGCTTAGGACTTACGCAATCACCTTCTGAACGTCACAGACCTATCAGATCAAAATTCGTAAAGATAACAATCCATACAGTCATCTGTTAATGTTCTATTTGATTAGATATCTACTTCTTTACTTTCTTTTTTCTTGCCATACCTAAAGTGTTCTTCAATTTGTAGTAAAGTTTTGTCTTTTGTTTCAGGTAAACAGAAGTATAAGAAGATGGTACCAAACAAAGTTGATAATCCGTAGAAGAGATAAGTTCCATGGTGACCTATACTTAGAAACATGGCGGGTGCTGTCTTGACTACTGTGAAGAAGGCAACAGATGTCATCATAACACTGATGCCTGAACACAAACCTTTCGTTTCAACAGCGAACAGTTCACCCACCATATTCCACGGTAGAGGGCATATTCCCAAATGCGATACAATTATATAGAATCCCATCAGTCCTAATGATATAAATGGTGATATATGATGGAAGACACCATAGTTGTAAAGATATAGATACAAAGCTAACGCTATTAGAGATATTGATGTAAACACACCGCTGAATATCGCCATAGGTCTTCTACCTGATTTCCTTAGCATGATACAGGCAGCAACCAGCGACACGCAACGCAACAAATCTATACTTAACATTGCGGCGTAGGCGTAAGAACTAGTCGAACCACTACCAATGAGTTCTTTCATCATAACTGTTGTGTACGCACAAATAACATTGACTCCAGAAAGTTGCGTTATAACAAAAAATGTCGTCATAATTCCTAATGGCTTATAAAATTCTGGCTTATTAATGTTTGCAGCTAAAGTTTTCATTTTACTCTGATTCTTTTCTTTAGATGAAATATCTGCAATCATTTTTTCCAGTTCTGTTTTCATAGCTAAACTATTTCCTCTGTACCATTGGTACGAAATTATACATTCGTCGATCCTGTTTCTAGATGCTAACCACGATGGTGATTCTGGTGCGAAATAAAGTATAATGCCACCAATCAAAGGGAAAAACCCACAAAGCAAGGACGATAAACTCCAATGAAGGAAAGTACCGAATAAATGTGACATGAACACACCGACAGCGATCGCCAAAGACATAGCTGCTAAGAATAATCCTCTATAAGCTGGAGCACTAATTTCTCCCACGTACACTGGACCAAGGGGACCAAGCCACCCTTGACACAGTCCTGTGATAAATCTTCCTATTAATATTAAATACATAAGGTCGTTTGAAAACCCGATGATCAGCCAACCAGAAACAAACGAGCCTGCCAGTAACAAGGAAGACAGTCGTCTTCCAAGTCGATCCATTAAATACCCCGACATCAAGTTCCCGAAGAACAGGGCCAACGATGAAATGGCAGCTGAAAAATAAAAGAAAAACATAGTGAATAGATGTCATTACTAAACATTCACAGCTTCATCTCAGTCGAAGTATACACATACCTACCCATGATACCAATTCCACGGAGAATGCCTTTTTACCCTTGGCATGTTCTAGTTGAGGTATTAAGATGGCGGAGATGCCTGACGTGGCACCAGCACCGAGAGTGATCATGAAAAGTCCAAACGAGATGATAGCCTGGAACAAAATTTAAGATTAAACGATTTGTTTCGCAATAATTATTCCGTATCCATAAAATAATAATTCCAGTTGTCAAATATCTTTGTTTTTGTTTAGTTAAAAGCCGAAGATTGCCTCATCTTAGTAAATAATTGAGATTTTATTCGGAATCTATAATGATAGGCCTATTATGCAATAGAGTACAACTGTTGGCGATATCTGGGATCATGTACATACATATATCTATACTAATATAATGAAGCTGAAGATTTTGTTTGTTTGAACGCGTTAATCTCTGGAACTGCCAGTCAGATTCGAAAAAAATCTTTTTGTATACGATAGCTAAATTCATGACAAATAGTACAGGTTATTAAACATCACGCTACGACGCTTAGGAGCCGAGCATCGGAGGTGACACCGGGGTGAAACAGCAATAAAAAATATTAACTTTATCCATATTAAGGAATCTTTCAGGATAGACTAATAAAATAGCTTCCATATTTTCAATAGTCCTACACCAGCTGAAAACATTTTTAGACTTCTTTTTCTATAGACTTCAATTTAATATTAATTTTCCTGTTGAACCTATGTCGCTGTCTTCTAAGGATATTAGATAATAATTTATCAAATATTTGACAATGGCATTAATCTAAAATAAAACAAAATACATTGTAGTAGACAGCTGTTGTGAACTTTCCGCGTGATCTAGTTCATGCACGTGTAACCTATCACTATCTAATAGTAGGTAAACAAACAATACATAAGTTGAATATATAAATTACATTATTCCGATGATTACATAATTATGTAGAATATTTTACAAGTTCATTATTCCGAATGCTCCTTCCTCTTTTCATGATTTTTAGGGTTCCGTAGTAAAACTAGGAACCCTTATAGTGTCGCCACGTCCGTCTGTCCGTCTGTCACACCCTCGTCAAATCCACAGTTCATAACCAATTTGTATGAAACTCTTCAAGTTATTTAGATGTCTTCTATAGGCCGCGATAAAAGCCTGTACTGAAATTATGAAAAATAAAATAATAGGGGAGAGCCCACATGAAACTGAGGGATGAAAAAATATATTTTCGCGCACCCCTTCATGTGGGGTATCGTTGGATAGGTCTTTGAAAATAACATGAAGGTTCTTAATTGCCTTTTTTTATATGAGTGCATATTTAGTGAACTAGCTCCAAAAGTCGTTAACAATGTGTGTGTGTCCCCGTATGTTATGAAACACAAACGTATATTTTATTTCATAATAATATTATGAAATACAAACTTATATTTGCAGTCGGCAGAC
The DNA here is from genome assembly GCA_948465475.1 of Thalpophila matura. NCBI lineage: Eukaryota > Metazoa > Arthropoda > Insecta > Lepidoptera > Noctuidae > Thalpophila > Thalpophila matura. The sequence continues at coordinate 12,821,271 of OX419183.1, forward strand.
TGAAATACTTCTTGCTACGGAATCCTAGATTGCGCGTGAGCTGACACGCTCTAGCCCGGTTTATTTTAAATTAATTATTCTGGGTGAAAGGTTAAACGAGGGATAGGTATATTGAAGGAATTTATTCAGTATTCGAAATTAGTTTGATTAACTACCAGACCAACCTTGAAATCACGAAATAAAATCGACTGTTCAATATAAAAATATCCACCTTATCACTCGACAAAATGGAACAACTGCTATTTCACTATTTTTTTGAAACAAGAAACTGAATAAATTCGTAGGTACCCTAATTTATTCAGTTTCTTGTTTCAAAAAAAATATGCAAATACTACAGAAAGTGCGTGGAAATGTGTTTTAGGTAAATTTTTAACATTAACATAAATCCGTTCACACTTGACCCTTTTCCACGAGTTGCGCATATGCATACAGGGATAAGCAATTTATTGTCATCCAACTTTAGATAATAGATAACACAGTTTAGTAGATTACGAAATTATTTTATGCATTTCATTATCAAATGTATAAATACCATCGGCAGATAGTATCTTTTCCGAATTCAAAAATAAGGAAAAATATTTTCTTGACCCGATTTTTACTTTCATTGGGTAAAAATAGTGTCTAAAAACACAAATAACAAAACTTCTTTGGGCATTTGGTTATTTATATAAGATTTTGTTAAAGTTTTAGGAGTGTTTCGATATATTTTACAATTAATTATTTATTGTCTAGAGCCTGGGTTCCTAACCTGGGGGTAATTACCCCGTTGGGGGTAAAACAGCTATTCTGTGGGGGTAATTAGACTGGCAATAAATTATAACAAATTTTAATGTTATAATCATTAATTAAAAACTAAACCTAATGCAAAACAATACAAACCTTCACACTGAATATCAATAATTCGTGAACTTTTTTTGCAATCATTTGTGATCAATAAAGACTTTCATCTGATAACATTTTAAAAGTGAGGGGGCCGGGGGTAATATTAGTTTTTCTAAGGTCATTTAGGGGTAACAAGATTAAAAAGGTTAGAAACCACTGGTCTAGAGTCTAGATTAACACTAAGATATAATTCATTTTGTTTTTGCACTTACATAACATAAAAGTTTTAGTTAGACACTAACTTACCATGACAAAAAGCGTACATGAGGAAAACGGAAATTTCCTGTATTTCCTATCTGAAATCGCCTATCTGAAGTAAACTTCCGTAGTTATAAATAACAGTAGTTATAATAACTTAATAGTGCACTTAAGGAATACTTTCTCCAAATATCAAATCATTAGGTCAGTTAGGACCACCGATTTAGGCTGTGCCTTGTCTGTCATTCAGTAACAATATTGTCATTAAATGACAATATTATTTAATGTGATAACCTAATCGCCACCCTGTATAATCTATATCTACAAAATTTTTGTAGATATAGATTATACAGGGTGGCGATTAGGTTATCACATTAAATGAAACCATGTATCCTAAATGGCGTTCTTATTAAATTAATTAATTAATAAATAGTACAACTGTTAATACAAGTTGGTACATTTACTGACCTGTAAAAGCGGCAACCGGCAATTTTTTTTATTGTGTATGTACAAAGAACGCCATTTAGGATACATGGTTTCATTTAATGTGATAACCTAATCGCCATCCTGTATATTACGTCTTTTGAACTAGTGTCCGAAGACTTCCATATAAGATCATATATTATGACCTTACATGGAAGTTTCGGTTTCGGTCGGACACAATTTTTAATTGTTTGTTCTATGACACATAAATTCATAGTTAAACGTAAAATATTGCTAAAATTCTTTAATCCTTATAACATTTTTATTTCAAACATCACTGATTCATTTCTACTTAACTGCTTGCTAACTGTATGAATTAAAATATAAAGCAAACACTAACAACGTTAATTTAATTAAACCATACTTTTAGTACCTACCTACAGAAAAATAGTAGTCTTGATCAAATAGTACATATAATGGGCATACATGATTTGATTCAAATAGAATAATCTATATGTCAACGTTGATAATAATACTGATTATTATAATTCTAATCTTGTTTCTTCTCGTGAACTTAGAAAATAAAAACAAGAATATAAAGGACACTGAACAAACAACTCATACAGTGACTTATTTCTAATTAAAAAGCAAGCAACATAGATTGACCTAAAGCTTCAAAAAGCTTCCTTAGTCTCATTTTATTTAGGTTGTTATTTTATTGTTAGCCACATTAATCAGCATTTCGAACAATATTATGGGTGTTTTTTTAATAAGTAATGCCATTAATTAATAAAGTGAAAAAATCCGGACCGCATAACTAAGTTTGTTTGTGAAGGAATTTTGATGATTTTGAAAAAAACTGTACTAGTTAGGAACATCGTTTTATTTTTGGTGCCATATTTGGGTCAATTCCTATCAACTCTAATTATTTCAGATTTTTCGCCCCGCAAACTTCGGAGATAAGGGGGGGGGAAATGGTATTTTTTTGGACATTTTTCACCATGTGTTGAAAACTGTGAGACATAAATAAAATAAAAATATGTTTTGAAATGTGCAGATCAAGCCCTTTCATATGATATGTCACTTGACCTAGTAACCCCACTTTAAAATTTCGGACCCCCACTCCGGCCCCTTTTGCAATGAAAATAAAAATATTTTTGGACTTTTTTCATTTGCAATAAAGTTGAACAAGCATTCTTTATAACTGTTCCAAATTTCAAGTCGATAGCATAAGTAGTTGCTGAAATATGCAGGTGCGACAGACAGACAGACAGACAGACGAAGTCGCACCATAAGGGTTCCTTTTTTACCATTTTGGTACGGAACCCTAAAAATGACATTTCAGAAAATGTCACATTCGGTCATTCAACTTTTATACAGTTTTACTAGACAATTATTGTAAGTAATAGACAATTATTTTAAAGGACTTACAATAAATAAAAAAAATAAGTAGAAAACCTCACAAACGTTTATTATAGGAACCAAGTTAACAATTTGTTTTTTTAATAACCTACAAAAAAATACAAACATTCATACAGTGTACTCTTTATCCTAAAGCCATTTTAATGAAATGCTTCAATAAACATATCAAGCTACAACGTAGTTATATTTTATTCGGACGTAAACAAAAATATTCATCGAATAAAAAACTTAATTATAGTAAGGGAAGTTATTAAACTGATAATATGAGTTGAGGAAATCAATGCAGTAGTAGATCCGGTCATTTACCTATAATCTACGATGTAGGTGAGGGTTAATCAATTTTAGAAATAATTATACAAAAATATATCAAACCTGTATCCATTGTTAACTTAATTTTAACGTAACAAAATATTTTTTTCATACGTCACCTGCGTGCACAATATAATTTATTTTTTTATTCATAACTACACTTATTATATTTTTAACACACACCTGTCTTTTGAACGGCGTTTGTTGGTTATTATTGATGTATTCGTCATCATCTTTAGTTTCACTGAGTTTTTCTTGGTCCGTACCATTATTATGTATTTTCTCTAATTCCGGCACTATATCGTCACCCATGTCAGAATGTTTCCGTGACACTGCATCACACATGATCCGAAACAACGACTTTATGAAACTACGAACTTGAAGATTGTGTTTTATCTTATCACCCACTCAAGTTAACCGTCGCTCTGTCGTTTAATGACATTTGTATTTTGTAATAAAAATTGTAACAGCACTGTAATTTAAATTTTAGATGGCGTCGTGTTATCAAACTGGTTATATTTATAGTAAATATGAACTGCGTTGAATTGGACGAGAATGGAACCTCTTGGATTGCGAGATGCAGTTATAGTGTGACGCCAACCAAAATGAAGGTAAATGATTAAAAAACAAACCGGTTGTTTAATACAGAGTATCAAAAAGTATTAAAGAATCCGTTTTTATGTTTTAAGAAACTACCAGCTATGTGAAGTGTTACGGACTCTTTGGTTTTTTATATTTTTCTTTAATATTTCAAATTTTAAATCGTTTTTGTTCTTTTTTTACTTTCTGTCAGTTGCATATAGTATTGTCTGTCAAGAAGTGCTCGTCCATTATAATAATAAAATACAATATTTTCAAGGTATTTCAATAATTCATTTCATTTACGGATAACAGCCCATTTCCTCATCTTTTTCATTGGTCCTTCGTCTAGTTTTCAGTGCCTATTTTTCATCATCATAATCACCCACTTACTTTCATTTCGTTCCATTAGCTTTCATCCACGTAGTTAGTTATGATTACCCGTTCCCAAAGCAAAACTATACCTGCCAATCCCGAGCCCGGCACAGATATTCCTCAGACTCATAGCTCCGGTTTGCCGACCAAAAGCGTACGCAGTGAACAAACCGCGCAAAGCCGCTCATCACATTCGTCGGCAACTGTGAGAGCACAAAAAGCAGCGGCAGAAGCGCTCGTCCTACGTCGCCGCCTGGAGCGCGAGCAGGAGCTCGCCGCACATGAGCGCGACCGCGAGCAGGTACTCGCCGAACGTGAGCGCGACCGCGAGCAGGTACTCGCTGAACGTGAGCGCGAACGCGAACGTGAACTCGCCGCGTTACAGCACCAGGTCGAGGAGTGCGAGCTGCAAGCCGAGCTGGCGGCTATCGATGCCGGCGCTACAAGCGCAGGAAGCCGCGCGAGCCATCGTAGCTCTACACGGGTGAGCGTAGATAGAACTAAAAAATGGATAGAAAATCACAATATTGACAGCTGTGTTAATAGAGAAGTCACTGCAGTAGGATGTGATCAAGGTTCTCCTGGCACACCCCCCGGTCAATCGGTACACCGCCCGATGACCACGCGGACAACTGCACTTCCCATTAACCCTCTCATTAGACAAACGCAACTCTTACGAAATGTCACTAAAGCATCCGAGGCGGTTGGCTGTACGCTCCCGCTCATTTCTACGGAGCTTGACCAACCTGCCAAACTATTACAAGCTATAGCTGACACCGCGACCGCCGCAAAGGCTCTTGCCTCTGCCTCCGGTGTAAAGAAACTGGAATTGCCTCAGTTCTACGGCAATACTTTGCATTGGCTACAGTTCAAACGTACTTACAATGTTACAAAAGTTAATTTTTCTCCGCTAGATAACATAAACCGACTTGTCATTGCGCTGCGTGGGCCCGCGCGTGAGGCCGTGGCGGCGCTGTTGATGTCGACGGGTGACCCGGAGGAAGTCATGCGCGCCCTCGAAGACAACTTCGCGCGCCCCGAGCTCATCGTTTACAAGGAGGTTAATTCGTTAAAAAACCTTCCACGCCTAGGTAACGATCTCAAAGAACTCGGAATCCTTTCTAATCGGGTACGTAATTCCATATCGACAATAAAGTTATTGAACCACTTAGAATATCTGAGTTCACCTGAGTTGTTCCACGCTGTTCTTGGAAAACTTAACCCCACTATGAAAACTCGGTGGACAGATTTTGCGGCACAGGACACTACAGGACGCCCAAAACTCGAAATTCTGTCCGACTTTTTAAAGCGTGAGTTAGATCAACACATTCGTTTTGGTATGTCACCCGAGTTTAGTGCAACACAATTACAACCCAATATTTCTTTTGACAAACCATTAAAACGTGAAAATGTTCACAATGCTGTTACGAAGTCAAAACATACTCCTAAAGCCGAGTCTACAATAAAACGAGACTGTGTATTTTGCAAAAAAGATCATAACATTAAGGAGTGTACACATTTTAAATCTTTGTCCATCGACGATAGATGGCAGTGGTTGCGTGAAGCGAAGGTTTGCTATAGGTGCTTAAAGGCTACTTCACACCAGTGGAAAACGTGCAAAGTGAACCCGTGTGGCGTTGATGGCTGCCCTTTACGGCATAACGCGCTTCTTCACCGGCAGCCATCGCCGCCGCTCGTCAATACATTTAACGAGCAAGTCACAGATACCGTTACACACCCGATAACTGTTGAACATAATACACACCCTACGTCAAATGCTGCCGAACTGACCGGTGAAAAAGTCATTGTGTCTACAACCTCGACAGGTGCACAAAAACCGAATAATATTTTAGCTCTTCGCCCTTGTGCTTATTTAAAAATAATACCAGTTACGGTCTCGGACATCGGTCATTTTCGGTGCTTGCTGTAGCCCCTTTATTGCACAGTTTATAAAAAACAAAAATGCTCAAGAGCACGCACATACGCATCCAAGAGCCGTGGACGCTATTTTGTTCAGTCATTATATGGACGACTACATCGACTCACAAGATAGCGTTGACGAAGCAGCCCAGTTAGCGGCAGATATTGTAACTGTGCACAATGCAGCTTGTTTTGAGATGCGAGGATGGATTTCCAATGAACCAGGGTCATTGAACCTTGTCGCTGAGGAGCTCAGGGCCGCTCAACCATTGGAAGTTGATCTTGGCGAATCTAATAACAGCATCCGAGCCCTAGGTATTGCATGGAACCCTACCGCCGATGTTTTGGGTTTTCGAACAGGCTTAATTGAAACAGTCCCTAGTTCACTGACAAAACGCAAGGTGCTGTCACACGTTATGCGCGTTTACGATCCTTTAGGTTTATTAGGACCCATAGTCGTCAAAGGACGGATACTGTTTCAACAAACCTGGAGATCTAATATCGACTGGGACACGGAGCTCCCACAAACAGAAGCATCAAGGTGGTTCGAATGGTTTCAAGATCTGACAAAAGTCTCTTTGCTGAAGATACCGCGTTGGTATGCAAGGGCGAAAGGCTACGAGCCTTCCCACAGAGAACTTCACGTCTTCGCAGATGCAAGTGAGCTTGCTTACGCCTGCGTTGCCTATTGGCGTTTGATATACCCTGACGGCAACATCAAGCTCACTCTCATCGCAAGCAAAGCCAGAGTCTCGCCCTTGAAACCAACGTCGATCCCACGTTTGGAACTTCAAGCTGCCTTGATAGCTTCTCGTTTGGCACTTGTTATTAAGGAGAGCCATCGAAAAAAGTCAGTGCGTACATTCTTCTGGACTGATTCGATGACTGTCCTCCAATGGTTGCGCAGTGATGCGCGAGCGTTTAGACCTTTCGTTGCCCATCGGCTAGGTGAAATTTTAGAAAATTCTTCGGTCAAAGACTGGCGATGGGTACCGACGGATCTGAATGTCGCTGATGATGCAACCAGATTGCGACCAATTAATTTGGAACCTTCACACAGATGGTTTTGCGGCACAAAATTTCTTTTAAATACCCCAGAGGACTGGCCCACGGAGCCACTTAGCGTCGCACCAGTTCGGGAAGAGCTTAAGTGTCAACGGAACGAGCTGGTGGGACTGACTTCACTAAGCACAGCTTTACCTACTCCTGTCACGGCGAATTTAGCTCGCTTCAGTGACTGGCTACGATTATTGCGTGCCACAGCCCGAGTACACCAAGCTGCGGCTGTTTTTGGAAATATTTTGGCCACCATTCGAAATTTCAAATCAAACAGTGGGATAGCTCACCCCCGCTCCCACTCTTCACCAACGTCGACCACTCTAACACCCTTGAATGCCGACCTAATAAAAGCCGCTGAAAGGCACATATTGCAGCGGGTTCAACAAGACAGTTTTTTGCAAGAAATTCACTGCATTTTGAACAAGAAACCAATTCCTCCAAGCAGCCGCCTCATCAAACTATCGCCCTCTCTGGGAGAAGATAATCTTTTGCGTTTGGCTGGAAGGATAAAGGCCGTAGAAGGCATTGATCCCGACTCCCGTTTCCCGATCCTACTTGACGGTCGCCACCCAGTCGCACGGTTATTGGTAGAATATTACCATCGCCAAGCAGGTCACGCAAATCATGAGTCCGTGATAAACGAGATAAGGCAAAGATTCTGGTTGTTGAGACTTCGTGACACGGTCAGAGCTGTAGCAAACCAATGTCTCTTCTGCAGAATTCGCAAATCACAACCACTAAATCCAACCACTGGAGATCTTCCACCACAAAGACTAGCTCATCACCAGCGAGCGTTTATCTTCACTGGCGTAGATTATTTCGGTCCTGTCAACATAACCATCGGACGCCGCCATGAAAAGCGCTATGTGGCCCTTTTTACGTGCCTCACGACCAGGGCCCTCCACTTGGAACTGGTACACAGCCTATCCGCCGACTCCGCAATCATGGGTCTCAGGCGTTTCTTTGCCAGACGCGGGATTCCAAAGACTATATATTCGGATAATGGAACCGCATTCGTTGGCGCAAACAGGATCCTACGGGAATTTTACACAAATGACGTGCAAGATTTTGCCGCCACAAAGGGCATTAAGTGGAGTTTCATCCCAGCGGCGGCGCCTACTTTCGGAGGATGCTGGGAACGCCTTGTCAGGACGGTGAAAGTAGCGCTGAATGCTACACTGAACGAAAGATGTCCCAAAGAGGAAACATTTTTGACTTTGTTAGCGGAAGCCGAGGCGATTGTAAATTCACGCCCGCTCTCGCATGTGTCCACTGATCCAGATGACCCAACCACATTGACACCGTTCCACTTTCTCATCGGGTCTTCATCGAACCAAACCCTACCAACGACATTGGAAGACCGTGTCCTGAGCGGACGCTCTGAATGGAAGAAAGCATTAAAGTTATCAGATCACTTTTGGAACCGCTGGGTGCGCGAAGTGCTGCCGACTATGCAAACACGAACCCAGGTTAAGGGAGATTCTGGTCAAGACCTCCTGATTGGAGACGTGGTTATTATCGTCGACGGATCGCTACCACGAGGGACATGGCCACGAGGCCGTATAGTGAAGGTGTTCCCTGGAAAAGACGGCGTTAATAGGGTGGTGGACGTTGCAACGGCCGGAGGTACGTTACGCCGGCCCCTCAAAAAACTTGTAAAGCTTGCCACATCAGGCTTCTTTTACCCTTGACTGTTGGTGCAGTGCTGCACGAGGGGCAGGATGTTACGGACTCTTTGGTTTTTTATATTTTTCTTTAATATTTCAAATTTTAAATCGTTTTTGTTCTTTTTTTACTTTCTGTCAGTTGCATATAGTATTGTCTGTCAAGAAGTGCTCGTCCATTATAATAATAAAATACAATATTTTCAAGGTATTTCAATAATTCATTTCATTTACGGATAACAGCCCATTTCCTCATCTTTTTCATGAAGCATGTTGTCGTTTCCACATATTTAGACAAACAACATAATTAATGATTCATTGCTCTCGTGCGTGATTCAACTCTTATAGAAGATTTAGGTTTATATTATAATTATACAATTTGAATAGCTTTTATGTGACTCACGATACTTTGGAGTTACTTCCCAATTAAGAGTTTGACCGTGAAACTCAAGGATAATGATGAAATTCGAATTACGAGACGTCATATTCCGAATTTTGATAATTAGCCTAATATAAATCAAGCGTATATTATTCATAGATTTTATATATTTTGCATTACAAAAATCAAAATGAATAAATTACGTATTGAATAAACTAATAACCTTACATAAAAACAATCAAAATTCATACATATCGAAGTACTATTTATAAAATCTAAATGAATAGCAATTTAACATTAGCTAGGTTAAATATTTATTATTTATACAATTGTTGTAGGATAGGAATGTAGGCTATTGCTTAACACTTTCTCATTTTATCATTCAATAGGTAGGTACCTACCGAGGCGACCGAACTTGGCTCGGGATTTTCTCAGAGATGACCTACTAGATAAACTTGGAAAGTAAATTATCTAAATACAGAATATTATCCAAATCGTTAAGCCATGTCCGAGAAACCACATCACATATACAAGAACTTATATTAATTTAACAGCATGTACCTAGCTGTTAAATTAATATAAGTATCGAGATAAACATAGTCAAAACTTAAATTCTAAGTTCTACACCGCTTGATTAACCCCAGTGCTCATTATACACTTTAATCGTATTTGTATTATAATGAGTGCATTAATGGACAAATAAGGTTATGATATACCTACTAATGATAGTTAATGGCTAATCATAATAATTATCAGGCTTATCGTAATCAGACACCATCGAATTGGCTGATACGGCTGTTGATAAGAAAATATCACTACCTAACGGCCAAGTTTACCGACAAGATAACAGCCCGATATATTGAAAACGGCCGATTAACATAATCTTTATCTATACAAAAAGTTATGTTAAACGACCGTTTTCATTTTATCGGACTGTTATTTTATCGGTGAACTTGGCCCTAAGACGATTGGGAAACGAAGTGGATGCATAAACTCAGTTTCTTTACATGCGAAAACATAATATCGCGAGCGAATTCCCCGAAGGCTTAGGCAAAGTTGTATATACAGGGTAAAATTAAAACCAGTGCGGATATTTCAGGAGGTGAAAGCATAGACTATACACTATAATACGAGATAGATACGCAACTCTAGGTTTAAAAAATATTATTATTAGTTGAGGCCCTGGACCGTCAGATAGCGCTTTTAGTTCCCAAAAAATCCTGCAGCTGGCGCTAGTGTACGACTTTCCAAAATAAACAAACAAAATAAAAACAGGAATCAGCAAAAAGAATTTGTCTACGGCCGGATTCGTACTCGATACCACTATCACGGCAGTCCACCTCATTCACTACGAAACCAATTAGCAATTATGAGGATTGGTAAAAATATGTTTCCATAGCGGCCGCTTCTTGTAGTAAGTGAAATGGGTGGAATGACCTTAATCATTTTCATTTTAAATTTTCTACCGCCATCTAGTGGCATTTGTGTTAAAGTTGATAGAAAAATAGGATGCCCTGGGCCGTTAGATGGCGCTAGTGCCACTTGCCAAAAACGATTCATACGTTTGTTCGGAACTTTCATACCCCTGGGTGAAAGTACTCATGAATATGACCAACTTTTATTATGGGACCGACACTGAAATAGGAAAAAAAATCAGCTGTTCCATACATTTTGATCGTGTTGTGGTGCATTTTTGTAGGGAACAGCTTTTTTTTCATATTTCAGTGTCGGTCCCATAATAAAAGTTGATCATATTCATGAGTACTTTCACCTCCTAAAATATCCGCACTGGTTTTAATTTTACCCTGTATATCTGCATAATACACCTATATTAAAATTTAATTAGTTATGTTTAAGTTCCATGTAACAAGGCTTATGCCTATTGCCCAAGCAAGTCATAAAGGGCACTACTGAGAATCTTCTTGTCAAAAACCCAATTATACTTTTCGCTATCCGAGTATCGAACCACGACCCCGCGCTCAGTAGTTGCACATGCAACCACTAGACGGGCTTCCTAATCAGTGTGGGGCACCCTGGGGGGACGCATAGAGATAATAATGCCTTGGCCACGAAATGCGACGCTTCAAACGAATTCGCTTTGTGCTGCAAGCGTCAAAAACAAATGTACCGAATTTCGCTGCTGCTTGCAGCGCTACTTCATGGCCTTGTAGAACATTAGACATACATTTGTTTTTGACGCTCGACGCTGACGCTTGCAGCACAAAGCAAAAGCCCCTCGGGTAAGGGAGGCCCCTGAGGGAGGCTCTAATATGTTCGAATATTCTTAAGAAAAATCCATTTCAAGTCTTAAATCGTAAATTGCTTTCTTTAATCTTAATAGTGAACATGAATTTTTTAGTTTTAATTTACTTGATCATGCTTATAGAATATTGAAGAAGAAGAAAAAAATATTGAGAAAAAAATGTCGTAAAAATAATGTGTTGATGAAAAATGTAGGTATAAAGGAAATCCCTGCACTAGACTTGTAATAGTTGTTATTGATCACACAGACATGAGATTTGACGAAGAATTAACTTGAATTGGTTTTTGAAATTTGAGGTTAACAAGGACGGAATCACGTATCTACCACTTAGGGGATTGTACGTAGGGACCGTCGATGCTAAATAGGATTAATTAAAAATCGTACGTTTTGACGATGGAAACAGGCACTAAAGCACCTAGTTCAGGTATTACCTCTGCTGATGTTATCATTAAGTTTCTAATCTTCAATAACTGAGGCCATGCGCGAAATTGGCATTGCAGTGTTTTACGGTATTTTAGTTTTAGGAAAATGGATTGTTTACAAAATAGTGACAATGTTCGAGTTTCGATTGACGTAAGGTTTTTAATTTTACTAATTTCCGTTTATTTTATTGTGTTTTTTTATGTGTGTCGTGATGTGGTATGGATTATAAATATAGTACTTTTGTGTGTAATGTCAAATGTGACAGATATTTCAACAGATAGACATACTGCATTTAGGTATATCCCTAAAGAAATGCATTCGGGCGATGTGTGAATTACGTACATAAGTTAGATACCTTTATGAATCCTACTATCAATCATAAAAATACTTCACCATAATATACTTTGGAAGTAATTGTTTTTATATAACTCGTTAGCTCGTGTCTCTGCTATGTATAGATCTTCTCCCTCTTACTCCATTCTGTATACCTACGTATATGAGGTGATAGAAACTTTCGAAATTCTATTAATGACGAAAACATGCGCACTTACTGACTAGTTGTTCCTGCGACATCGTCCGCCTAAAATATGGCTTATATTTAAAGTTTTTAGATTCTTTCGCAAGTATCCTAAATATGTCAGGGATAAAAAGTACCTTAACGAAAAAAAAATACCTAAAAGTACCCTTTACAAAACTTGTTCTTTCAGTTTTTGTAAATTTCACCCGAATTGGAGCAGCCGTTTCGAACATTAGCTTGGAAAAACAGACAAACAAACTTTAAAATACCGGTCAATAGCACCTGTTATAGGTTATAAATGTACTTATAATAAAGAAATAAAATATCTTTGAAAAAGAAATACGTAAGCCAACGCGATAAAATTAATAAATTAAGTAATAGTATTTTAATAATTTTTCAAAACATAAAAACAAAGGTTGTCTAGACTTTATCTCAAAATAATAATCAGTAAATATTCAAAAAAGATAACAAAGTTCATTAATAATACCTATATTAGGCGACCCACCATCCATAATTTTTATTTAAAGTTCACTAAGATAAAATAAAACTAGGTGACGTCAAAACATCCAATTTGATTGTAAATGGCTTCAAAATATAATCTAATTTTTTTTCCGAGAACCACAAAACTATTAAAGATAAGTGTTGAAATTTTATGAGAAATAAACAATTTAAATACCTAAGTACGACATGGTCAAAATACTTAGGTACTTTAACATTATTATTTATAGCATTTCGCCTAAAGATTTTTTTGTAGCAACAAGTTGCTGTTGGTAAATAGCTAACATTTCATTTCAGGCACCTAAGCTATTTACCTATATAAATACGTTATTATATTACCTATATATGTTATTTGATCACAATTTTATGTCTAATTTGACCGGACTATAACATTTACATAAAATATGTAATTGTGACCTTTATTGGCATGTAGCTTATACTTATATAGCAGCAAATAGCATGCATATTTCGCCTATTTAAAGTTGCATATAATCCGGTCTCTAGCTATAAACATTTAGCTCTTTATTTTTTTTTCTTTTTATCCAACTCTAGAAGAACATTTTAATGTATTTAGCAAACGAGAAAAATCACTTCTTAATCCATAAGAAGTCAACGGAATGCACAAAACTACAATAAAAATGTTTGTGTGTAATAACAATAAGATAAAAACATGTCAAAGCCATGTCATGGTGACATGGTTTTGACATGTTTAAAATTCACGAAAAAGTATTATACATTTATAATGTAGGTACTTTGCTTTTGTCCGCGACTTTGCCCACGTGGATGTCGGATATTATCCCGCGAGACCGTACATTTTTTTTTTAATGGCCTCTCGCAATTGGCTTCTAACAGCCGTCCATGCTTAAATAAATCTAAGTGGCAAATTGAACATTAATTCTCTTTGAAGAACATTAATTTTCTTGTAGAAAATTATGTATCTACCTACGCGCGGTTGAAACTTTGAAGCGCTGTCCTATAAAATTTGTCATAAGTAAGTTAGGGGATTATACCTTAGGTATAATCCCCTAACTACTAATGACAAATTTCCGTCGATATATTTAATAACAATGTTTCACTTTGATAGGTAATATAATATGGATCTACGTTCTTCTGTCTGATAATAATATCAAACCCCGATCACCTTGCATAATCATAACTATCCATTTATTTGTCATGACATGGGTACAATAAAATTGAATGTACGTGTGCCAAGTGAGGTGATAAATAAGTAGTCATTGAGGAATTAAACAGTTCACTGTTGGTTTTTGAGAGTCCCATTCAAAAATGGATGATAAGTATTTATGACTGAAGACATACCTATTTTTATTTATGTGCATTCTCAGTAGGTACGGAAAATAATATTTTTTCTTATAGAAAACAACTTGTAGGTATACTCTCTAAGTTATAAAAGATGCACAAAAAATATAAATAATCATTATTGCTTGGATATTTCAAGAAGAAATAAGCGGTGAATCGGTACGTAGTACGCATTAATTTGTATTGTTATCTTAATAGTACATGTACATTCTGGCCTCTGGGGTATATCCGAACAGATTTCTGGCATACATACCTAAGTACTACCAAAAACCTGGTCGGGTATACCACAGCATGCGATATATTATATAGTATGTGTGTGATATCAATTTTCAGTTCTTATTTGTAAATCATCTCAAATCATCAATTTTTATGACAATGACAAACTTTTATTTAACTTGCTCTGTTAGTGGAGGGCAAAATCTTGCAACAGAATATTAGACCAGTTCCCCCCAACAGATTTTAAAATTTGAAACACATTTATAACCTCCGTGACAATGCAATAATATGGCACCATGGAGGTGGTCACATGATGAAGCCGGGAGGTGGCCATGGGAACTCCTCAACTTCTCAATATAACTCCGTCGTGTTTGGGCTCATTGGATTTGTCTTGTCAAGTACTGTAGATCTAGATGATGTCAAGGGTCTCATGATGGAGCTGGGAAGTGATCATTATAAAAACTTATTTTTAAAAAATATTTTTCTACATAAAACTTATTATTTGTGAACTTGCTCTAGCCTGACAGAAGAATATGTCAGGCAAACCTTGATTACATACAACCACCGTGACTGTTGACTTCTTTCTTTTATTGACCTGTGAACTGCCAGAGTCCCTGGTGTACGTTTGAGAAAGTACTAGCACTAGCACCATATATCTCAAAGGAATATATTGCTGAGCAGCCCGACTAGGGAACCTCAACCATACAGAATACCCCAGCCAAATAAAGCTACTCTTCGGTAGTGTTGAGTCACTGTGGTAAGTAAGGTCGCCAGACATCCTGAGTGTACCCTGTGTTGACAGCGGGGGACTAGCTTGTCTCCTAAGCTGTTGTCACACCGAATCCTCATTTTAAAGGATCGGCAATGCGCATTTGATACGCTACGGTAACTGCTTAGTGCTTACCATCAGAAAAAAAAACCCGCCAAGTGCGAGTCGTACTCGCGCACCGAGAGTTCCGTATCAGTTTTGGACGTATAAAGTGAAAAAAACCGGACTGCATAACTAAGTTTGTTTGTCAATGAATTTTGATGATTTTAAAAAAACTGTAATAGTTAGGAACATTGTTTTATTTTCGGTGCAATATTTGGGTCAATTCCTATCAACTGTAATTATTTCACATTTTTCGCCCCGCAAACTTCAGAGATAAGGGGGGGGAATGGTATTAATTTGGACATTTTTCATCATATGTCGAAAACTGTGAGACATAAAATAAAATGAAAATATATTTTGAAATGTGCAGATAAAGGCCTTTCATATGATATGTCACTTGACCTTGTAACCCCATTTTAAAATTTCGGACGCCCACTCCGGCCCCTTTTGCAATGAAAATAAAAATATTTTTTGTCTTTTTTCATTTGAAATAAAATTGGACAAGCATTTTATAACTGTTCCATATTTCAAGTCGATAGCTTTAGGAGTTGCTGAAATAAGCAGGTGTGACAGACAGACAGACAGACAGACGAAGTCGCACCATAAGGGTTCCTTTTTTACCATTTTGGTACGGAACCCTAATAAATGTCGTTTCAATTTATCGGATACCTATGGGTGCTGATAAAATTAAAAGTGCATATTTACACATAGTTTCTTCGCCAGATCAGCTACGTATCTATCCCTTTAGTTTTGTAAGCATCCAGCCTGTCTAATAGCACTAGCCTAGTGGTTTAACCATATGCCTGCCACGGCGAATGGTTCGAGTTCGATCCCGAGGCACGCACCGCTGACTTTTCGAATTTATGTGCGTATTAGAAATTAATTATCACTAGCTTTAATTGTGAAGGAAAAACATCGTGAGGAAACCGGCATGTCCTAGAACCAAAAAATCGAAGACATGCGACGTCCACCAACCCGCACTGGGCCCGCGTGGTGGACTACGGCCCACTCCCTCTCACAGAGGTGGCTTGTGTCCCAGTAGTGGGAACAGTATAGGCCGATTATGCTATGCTGTGCCAGCCTATTTATTCTGTACCTACACGAACGTTCGACGGAGAATCTCATCGTGACATTCTCACTACATCCGCCGTAAACCCTATCGTTTTGAAGTTATTTTACCCACGCCTCTTAATAAGAAGGCCTTATAAAAAGTTATTGAGGATTTCATAGATAAAAGACGAGTCGCTTTTGGATACTGACCACACAAGCGGAATTCCCATTCGAATATTATCCAAAGAAACAAAATAGAAAAAAAATCGGAATAAACCTTCCCATTACATTCCGAATAAATCCAGTAGGTAGGTACCTATATTTCGGCACTCTGAACAAAAAGACCTTAACACAATGTAAATGTAGATATTTATGTAATAGTTTATAACATTAGCCCGTGGCTAATGATTATATGACTTTCTCGTAAATAAAGCTACCTATATTTTAAATTGACTTGAGTTTGTTTGTTTGAACGCACTAATCTCGGGAACTACAAGTCGGATTTGAAAAAATATTTTTGCATTTCATAGCCCAATCTTCGAGAAAAGGTATAAACTTTTTAACATCACGCTACGACGCTTAGGAGCCGAGCTAAAGAAAAAAAGTCTGAAAGAACCGCAAGCGAAAAAAAAACGTCTTTTTTTAAATTAACCGCGGCGAGTCATATCGCGGGGCCCAGGTACTTATTTAATATTTTTAATTGTTTTTGTCTATGCTGACACAAAAAAGTTAAAAATATTCTGAAGGCCAAAATTTCCACACAAATGAGTAGGTAAACAATGAATATTTGAGGTGAGAAGTCGACTACACTATTCATTGAATTAGATATATAGGTATAACTAAATATTTATAAATCAATACTACAGTAGGTGATCAATAATATTACCTACTATCTCTTTTGTCACAAATAAAAAGTTCTCTCTCTCCTAAGTTTCTACGCGCGACAGGATCAATAATAACCTGTTTTATTTTACAGTAGGTAGGTAGGTACCTATACCGCCAACATTATGGAACGTAATAAAGCGTCGGCGTAGAGGGAGAACCTCAGATCATAGACGCGATTTACTAATTCATTGATTGATTGATCATCAAAATGAGTTATTTAGTTCTCCCTCTACGCCGACGATTAAGTACCTAATGAGTTGAGTATTGAAAAGAATCTCATCACCTTTCTTAATATGATGAGTTTTTGTTAATTAATTTGTAATTTGACCCAAACCATATCGTTATTTTCTTCATACATCCTTCATACATCCATTAGGGATGGAATTTCAAAAAATCCCTCCTGAAAAATTTCAATTCAGTCAGTCACAGTCTTTTAAATATTGAAAATTTTGCTATGACGCATTACTTTTAGGGTTTGGGTTCCCTAGCCAAATAGCGAAATGAGAACCCTTAAAATTTCGTCCTGTCCGTCTGTCTATCCGTCCGTCCGCATGTCACAGCAAGTTTACTCGGAGACTATTGGCACTTCATAGATAAAACGTCGCAGGTTAAGGAGTGTAGTAAAATTATGAAAAAGACAAAAGTATATAGGGCTCCATATAAGAAACTGATGCCCGTTTTCACTAACACTAGGAGGCACCTACCTAAATGTAATGCCTAAATATTAATATGTAGGAGTTACCTAGCGCAAAAAAACATTTCACCAACCACTAGGCGACAACTATGGACGATAAGGAAGTAAACTTTTTATTTAAGTGAAAATTTGGTGATATAAAAATTACAGAAAAAAAGTCCCTTTAAAAATGTCTCTCCCTCCCAACTCTAACCTTTTTGCTATCTAAAATCTGAAAAAAAAAAACATGTACCTAGCACCCAGTAAAGACTTTTGATGAAAAACCGCAAACAATTACTCAAATACAAGGAGTATTTAGGAGTTATTTTTCGCGGTACGGATTTTACAATGTGCGTGGTCCGACACGCACTTGACCGGTTTTTAGGGTTCCGTACCAAAATGGTAAAAAAGGAACCCTTATGGTGCGACTTCGTCTGTCTGTCTGTCTGTCTGTCTGTCTGTCACACCTGCTTATTTCAGCAACTACTAATGCTATCGACTTGAAATTTGGAACAATTATAAGGAATGCTTGCCCAACTTTATTGCAAATGAAAAAAGTCAACAAGTATTTTTATTTTCATTGCAAAAGGGGCCGGAATGGGGGTCCGAAATTTTAGAGTGGGGTTACTAGATCAAGTGACATATCAAATGAAAGGGCTTGATCTGCACATTTCAAAATATATATATATATATATTTATGTCTAACAGTTTTCGACATGAAAATGTCCGAAAAAATATCATTCCCCCCCTTATCTCCGAAGTTTGCGGAGCGAAAAATCTGAAATAATTAGAGTTGATGGGAATTGACTCAAATATGGCATCAAAAATAAAACGATGTTCCTAACTAGTACAGTTTTTCAAAATCACCAAAATTCCTACACAAACAAACTTAGTTATGCGGTTCGGTTTTCTTCACTTATACTATACGTCCAAAAATGATACAGAACCCTCGGTGCGCGAGTACGACTCGCACTTGGCCGGTTTTTTTTCTTTCTAATGTTATTGTATTGTTTTTTACAATAAAATGTCGTAAGGTCACTTTACTACTTAAAATGTACCTAACAGCGCTGAACGTTATAATATACAGCGTAATAGAATTTATATAAACTTTACTTAAATTATAATCTATCTATACTGTTATAAAATTGTAATAAAGCCGTGTCTGTACATTGGTCTGTACACTGAAGATGTTCCAGAAAAAATAGTCGGGATAGGGTACTGAGACGTGACCTCAGATCATAGAATTCTATGAATTGAAGACGTAACCATGCTCGAATATATTTATGTTGGAATTTTTGTCTGTTTGTGCGCGCAAAAATTACTGAACGGATTATAATGTGGTTTTCACAGTTCGATAGCTTGAGGTCCAACTTAAAATTTAAGCCACGTCTAGGTTACGTCATTACGCTGGTACCATACATTATTGTGTTTATTGGGTTTTCTTATTGCGACCAGCTGTTTTTTTATGCAAGAATTTGTTTTATATTGTGTTCCTATTAGGTATATGGGGGCCTAATTGAAGTTAAACATCCCATTTAATCCAACATTGAAGATTTATATTTTGTTTAGAGATACTAGATAAAAATTAAGTAGGTACTTACACCTATATAACAGGTCAATATCGTCCAAATTGTGTTTTTATTAGCTGTGTCCCGCGGTTTCACCCACCGTTGTCTGCTCAGATCATAGAAACAAGGAGATATGCCATCATAGCAAATTAGTACCGGAACAACTGATGCCACATTTAGTACATTTTTCTACACAATTACGCGCATATTTAAGCGCTCCTTGTGAATAAAAAGATCTCCCACGCATTAAACATTCCGCACACCCTCAATCTAACACTGTTAATCGTCACTCAACACTAGCACTAAACTAAAACACTGTATTTATACCATCGATCGTGTTCGGTTCGTCGCCAGCGCGTACGTTTTTAATATGAGCAATTCGCTCAAAATCAGGCATCAAGCTCGATAGCGCCTTGGCACATCTCCCTTGTTTCTATGATCTGAGGTTGTCTGGCTCTAAAGGGTCATAGCGTAATGTCAAATAGCCCATACTATTCCTCATGAATCTGACTGTCATATACATAAAGAATTTTTCAAATCCGACTGGTAGTTCTAGAGATTAGCGCGTTCAAACAAACAAACTCTTTAGCTTGGTTTAGCCTGTGTATAAGTCTGTTTAGTCAGTCTCACTCACGGTACTGCTCCTTACGCGCGCTTCCTCTATGCATTCATGCAACATTCGGTGCGTTGAACGCATTGCGATTAACGCGCACTATAATATTATTACCTACATCTAAAGAAGCAATTACTACGCTTTAATTTGTACTATGGATGCATCCGATACCGATACGAATACACGATATATCGGCGATATTTTGATTTTTTCGATATATTATATTGATATCGGCTACCTATATTTGTTACCCCGTCTTTCTAGGAAGTGGTCTCCTGACAGACGCGTGAACATTTCAAACGGAACGGTATCTGTAACTTTATTTTTTGCGTGGCTTCGGGTTGTTGGGGTTGTTCGGGAAAATGCGGTAAATTTATGTAAAAAGAAAATGATTTACAAAAAAAAACCTATAGTGGAACAGTCTTGGATTTTGCAAGACAAGCTTATAAAAAACAATATTATTTTAAAATTATAATCAGCAAACAAATGGCGAGTAAGCTAAAAGCGTAAATAAAATTCCACTAAGCACTTTCGTCGAGAATGGAATTTGACTACGTTAGGTTTTTTTAAATAGGTCTATACACGCAGTGTTTTCTGATTTTTAGGGTTCCGTACCAAAATGATAAATAAAAACTTTTTTAACAAAAAATAACCGACTTCAAAAAGCCACTACAAAGAAAATAATAATTTTGGTTTCTGAAGTCGGTGGCAAAAAAAGCAAACAAAAACCAAAGCCACCGACTTCAGAAACCAAAATTATTATTTTCTTTGTAGTGGCTTTTTGAAGTCGGTTATTTTTTGTTAAAAAAGTTTTTATTTTTCCCTTTTTAGTTCTTTATCTCGCGTTAGATTACTTTGACGACTTCGTTCAACAGTTAATCTTCTACATAGTGACTACATATTTTATGCATATAACTTTGTACATAGGAATGATTACGTAATGTATTATATACTAAATCCTTCCTCAAAGTATGTAGATTACGTTTGTGAAAACCCCATTCAAATCGAATCAGTAGTTTTTGAGAAAATCGCGCACATACAAACATACAAACATACATACATACATACATACATACGGGACGAACACAGAACCTCCTTTTTTGAAGTCGGTTAATAAAAAGGAACCCTTATGGTGCGAATTCGTCTGTCTGTCTGTCTGGCACACCTGCTTATTTCAGCAACTACTTATGCTATCGACTTGAAATTTGGAACAGTTATAAAGAATGCTTGTTCAACTTTACTGCAAATGAAAAAAGTCAAAAAATATTTTTATTTTTATTGCAAAAGGGGCCGGAGTGGGGGTCCGAAATTTCAAGGTGGGGTTACTAGGTCAAGTGACATATCATATGAAAGGGCTTAATTTGCACATTCCAAAATATATTTTTATTTTATTTTATGTCTCACAGTTTTCGACATATGATGAAAAATGTCCAAAAATATACAATTCCTCCCCCTTTTCTCCGAAGTTTGTGGGACGAAAAATCTGAAATAATTAGAGTTGATAGGAATTAACCCAAATATGGCACCAAAAATAAAACGATGTTCCTAACTAGTACAGTTTTTTCAAAATCATCAAAATTGCTTCACAAACAAACTTAGTTATGCGGTCCGGATTTTTTCACTTTATACGTCCAAAAATGATACGGAACCCTCAGTGCGCGAGTACGACTCGCACTTGGCCAGTTTTTTTTTTTCTCTCAGCGATATTTTATTTAAAAAAACTCACCATCGAGCATCCTCAGTGAAAATAAAATTTAAAAACTGACATTGCAGACACAAGTTATTGCAGTTTCTCAAAGACTGTTCAAGCAACTAATAAAATTAATAATTATGCTGTCAAATCTCGTCTGCTGTTGTTGATTTAGGTTTATTGATATAACATTGGCCAATCAAACTTAGTACATGAGATTTGACAACAAATTAAATTGAACAGGCTTTCAGAAACTAGGCGTTAGTATGTTTTTACAGAATTTCTCTCACATCATAGAAACAAGGGAGATGTCTCAAGGCTCTATTTACCATGTACCTACATGCTGGCGATCGGAGCGAACACGATCGATGATAATAATATTATAAATACAGTGTTTTAGTTTAGTGTTAGTGATGAGTGACGAATAAAAGTGTTAGATTGAGGGTGTGCGGAATTTTTAATGGGTGGTAATCTTAATATTCACAAGGAGCGCTTGTAATTGTGTCGCAAACTGTTCTAAAAGTGGCGATAGTGGTTCCCGTAATAATTATAGCTATGATATCTCCTTTTCTCTATGATCTGAGGAATAACCTGATTACCGAACACAGAATTAAACTTGATTCATAAGAGACGTATTCAAAGAGATTCCAAAATTCGACTAACGTGGGTAAGACGTGAAAGTTCAGTTTGAAGAGCGATGCCACGGCACGGCAGAGGTCGCGGGTTTAAGGTCCGCCCGCGTCAGTCGATTTTTGAAATATCTTATATTTTTAATAACATTAAATTTTATTATTTTTTCCAGCAACATGACGTCCTTTGTCGACGACACCAACCATGTGAACTACGCGCGGGTCCTGTTCTACCCACTAGTGTTGGTTACGTCTGTCCTATGGTTAACACACAGATGGCAGCAGTCATCGAGGCTCTTCACGATGGGCAACGTTCTCCCAGGCCCTGAAGCTGTACCGTTTTTCGGAAACGCTCTTTTGGCCTTGGGGAAGAAGCCTGACCGTGAGTAGAAGACATTACTTTTTTAGGGTTCCGTACCAAAATGGTAAAAAAGGAACCCTTATGGTGCGACTTCGTCTGTCTGTCTGTCTGTCTGTCACACCTGCTTATTTCAGCAACTACTTACCTATGCTATCGACTTGAAATTTGGAACAGTTATAAAAAATGCTTGCCCAAATTTCGGACCTCCACTCCGGCCCCTTTTGTCAAAAGGGGCCCAAAAGGGGCCGGAGTGGAGGTCCGAAATTTTAAAGTGGGGTTACTAGGTCAAGTGACATATCATATGAAAGGGCTTGATTTCCACATTTCAAAATATATTTTTATTTTATTTTGTTTTTATTTTATGTCTCACAGTTTTCGACATATCATGAACAATGTCTGAAAAATACCATTCCCCCCCCCCCTTATCTCCGAAGTTTGTGTAAAGAAAAATCTGAAATAATTATAGTTTATAGGAATTGACCCAGATATTGCACCAAAAATAAAACGATGTTCCTAACTTATTACAGTTTTTTTCAAAATCATCAAAATTCCTTGATAAACAAACTTAGTTATGCGGTCCGGTTTTTTTCACTTTATACGTCCAAAACGAATACGGGACCCTCGGTGCGCGAGTACGACCCGCACTTGGCCGGTTTTTTATTTAATAATAGGCTTGCATTTGACCGTCATCTCGCCTGATGCGGTCTACGATGTAGTGATGTACTTTTGTCCCAGAATTAGCACTACATCATGGAAAGGCTTAGTCATAACCTGTATTCCATTTGTTAAATGCGAATAACATTACGAAACTACTTTCGTGAAACTATCGTTTAACAACTATACCTATACAGGGTGGCAGGTTAGACAGTGGAAATATTCTAAGGGGTCATTGTACTTATCATTATGAACAACTTTTATTATGGGACTAATCCAGAAATCGCGAAACAAAAATCAGCTGCTCCATACATTTTGTTCGAGTTATGTGAACATAAATATATGGAACACCAGATTTTTTTTCGCGATTTCAGGGTTGGTCCCGGATAGTAAAAGTTGTTCATAGTGATGAGTACAATGACCCCTTAAAATATTTCCACTGTCTAACCTGCCACCCTGTATAAGAGTCCTTAACTGACCATGATCGTAATTGAGGTTAAAGTAAATTGGCTAACCTACAAACTGAACAAATTGTTGTGTAGGTAAGTATACATCTACAAAACTTTTCTTTAGTTTTACGCCTCCACTAAAATCATTATCAAGGGTGGACCATGTTTCAAGCTGTTTTTAGGCTATGGTTTTACGACGCTATAGTTTCTGAATGTAATTCCCGCTTTCTTTTCTTTTCTTTCTATTTGAGTTTGTATTTAAAAAAAGAGGGTTAATTCTTTAACATTGATAGAGGCCTTCATGAAATCATGACGGTACCCACCTAATTGGATTTAATTATGTAAAAAGCTACATAAATTGGAGGGAATTTAAATATTTATTTGCAAATCATTCGAGAGGCACGCTAAAGGAAAAAATAGAGCATGACTCTATCTGCTTGTCACGTGCACATTTAATTTATGTATAGACAATTTTGTGGAGGAGTTTGCAATTTTAGATCAAGAAATCTCTACATAGTCTACAAGCCTATTCTACTGACAAAATGTTATTTATAACATTTATCAATTGTTTCATAGGGATATAGTTATAACTATAATACATTGTCATTATATCTTTGACTCATAGACCTATCCTAGATATATATGTCCTCCCTGAGACTAGCACTTTAGCCGCGACCTCGTCTGCGTAACGCAGAGGTACTGTGCATTTTTTCGTTTAAAAATAATAAATAAACAGTAGCCAGGTATAATGTCGCTGCCTACTAGTGAAAGAATTTTGAGAATCGGATCAGTACCTAGTTCCGGAGATTATCTCCTACATCTTCCTCTTTATAGTATCAGTATAGATTTATTTTGGAAAATAAAGATAATTTAATATTGTTTGATGATGATGATGAACAGAAAGTTACTTATACAAAATGTTTTCTAACGTATTCATTTTATTATTTATTTCAGAATTAGTAAACCTCGCCCTAGAATATGCCGAGAGATACGGCACAGTGATTCGAGGATGGATTGGCTCCAAACTTGTTATATTTCTTCTGGATCCCGATGACGTTGAAGTCATACTAAACAGTCACGAACACATCGACAAGTCTTCTGAATACAGGTTCTTCAAACCTTGGCTTGGAGAAGGACTTCTTATTAGCACAGGTAACGTATAATATCAAGCCTGTATTCTCCGAAGGGCTAGGCAGATGTGTGCCCCATATTTTGCCAGTTATAGTTATATCATCATCCGCCGAGCCTTTGCCCAAACTAGATTGGGGTCGGCTTCCAGTCTAACTAGATTGCAGCTGAATATCAGTATTTTACGTGGAGCGACTGCCATCTGACCTCCACAACCCAATCATTGGGTAATACCGATATTGGATGTTAGACCAGTTGTCAGACTTTCGGGCTCCTGGCTACCCGTAACGGACAGAATTCAAAGATATTCCTATAACAATCGGGACCGACTGTTTATGTGCTCTCCGAGGCACGTTATTTAGTGCTAGTAAAAAAAAAAATTATCATCCCTGCCCAATAAGATAATGTACTGAACGGATTTTCTACTTCTTGGCAGTGGGTACAGGATCATTAAAACAAAATCATATGACTATAGTAATAAAAAACCTTTCACAGGTTCCAAATGGCGTTCCCACCGCAAAATGATAGCTCCAACATTCCATATAAATATACTGAAGTCATTTGTGGGAGTTTTCAATCAAAACAGCAAGAACGTCGTTGAAAAACTGCGCCCAGAAATAGGCAAAACATTTGACGTCCACGACCACATGAGTACCGCAACAGTGGACATCTTGCTAGGTAAGGAGAAAAATTAACTAATAGGATAAATAAACAGTGGAAACTTGATTATCCGCACCTCAGTTATACGGATTCACAATTATCCGGACTGCCAACCGCAAAAACTATGTAATACAAACACACATAAAGTATACAACGTTGCATACGATACGTGTGTTTCTATTGCATAGTTTTTCATATAAAATCAAGAGTCATATCATAATGCGTTGCATACGGTACGTACGTGGGATCAGTTTGTCTCTACCTTAATTCATGCATTAAATTCAACCATCATTGTATTCACCACTTGTGTTGAAAAATAGAAATTTAATATAAAAATCTTTTGCAGAAACTGCAATGGGAATAACAAGAAAAACTCAAGATGAATCAGGTTTTGATTACGCTATGGCTGTTATGAAGTGAGTTTTCTGATCATCAAACACCTTTTTCATCGGTCAACTTACATCTGATTATGCTTTAAAAATATTTATTTTTTTAATGTTTTCAGGATGTGTGACATTATTCATCAAAGGCACTACAAGTTCTGGTTACGATTTGATGCCCTTTTTAAATTCACATCATTCTTCGAAAAGCAAAAGCAACTTTTAACTGTAATCCACGGATTAACTAATAAGGTACATACGATATGTTTCCACTGGAACTAATCTTGCGTGCTTGTGGATATTTTAACGTAATCATCATTAAGTTAAATCGAACACATTCACTTTTCTGATCAACATCCTCGCAATGTGTTCTTCAAATTGTATTGTAGGTAGGTATAGTATTAAAATTATTTAGTTTAATATTTCTTTTTATTCATATGTAGTGTTTAGGGCACATGCACGTATTTAAAAGTGCTGGATAACCCGTAATTAACGAATGCATGAGGTATTTAACAAACAAACTCATTTCTTATTCAGGTGATAAAGAGTAAGAAAGAGACGTACTTCGAAAACAAAGCGAAAGGATTCATTCCACCAACATTAGACGAACTGACACGAACAAAGGACGATGATAGCGTACTAGCTAATAATCATAAAACTCTTTCTGATACGGTGTTCAAAGGCTACCGCGATGACTTGGATTTCAATGATGAAAATGATGTTGGTAAGAACAAAACATACAAGTACATGCTTAATCAACAATAAAAAAACCATGACCTTCATTATTACTACAATGATTAAATTTAAATTAAATATGGCGAAGTCTTTGGAAAACATTATCTAACGCCCCAGAGAAAATGTTAGTATCAGTTTTTGGTAATAGATAAGTTGTAATTGTACCTGTAACAACAGTGCTAATAATTTCCAATATTTAAATCAAATTGACAAAATTATCCTTCTTTCCCGTTACGTAAAGTAACTATAATTCTATAATATTTTGTAACAAGTATATTTTTTCATCAGGTGAGAAGAAACGACTTGCTTTCTTGGATCTAATGATTGAGGCAGCTCAAAACGGAACCCATCAATTAACCGACCACGAAATTAAAGAAGAGGTGGATACTATTATGTTTGAGGTAAGTTTTAAACTATTTCTTAATTTACTTTATATCAAGAACGCTATGTGCCTTTCATATTCGGCCTCTGCTACAAAGAACTGTGAAGGAATTCGAAATAAAAAAACCGGCCAAGTGCGAGTCGTATTCGCACACCGAGGATTCCGTATCATTTTTACGTACAAAGTGAAAAAACCGGACCGCATAACTACGTTTGTTTGTGAAGAAGTTTTGATGATTTTGAAAAAACTGTACCAGTTACGAACATCGTTTTATTTTTGGTGCAATATTCGGGTCAATTCCCATCAACTGTAATTATTTTAGATTTTTGGCTCCGCGAACTTCGGAGATAAGGGGGGGGGGGGGAATGGTATTTTTTCAGACATTTTTCATCATATGTCGAAAACTGTGAAACATAAAATAAAATAAAAATATATTTTGAAAATGTGCAAATCAAGTCTTTCATATGATATGTCACTAGACCTAGTAACTCCACTTTAAAATTTCGGAGACCCACTCCGGCCCCTTTTGCAATAAAAATAAAAATATTTTTTTTACTTTTTTCATGTGCAATATAGTTGGACAAGCATTTTTTATAACTTTTTCAAATTTCAAGTCGATAGCATTAGTAGTTGCTGAAATAAGCAGGTGTGACAGACAGACAGACAGACAGACGAAGTCGCACCATAAGGGTTCCTTTTTTACCATTTTGGTACGGAACCCTTAAAATATCAGCCAGTCAAGCTATTCATATTTTTAACGCAATCAATAAAATGCTGCCTTCAAATCATGTCTTCCTATTAAACACCAAAATATTCTTCAATATTATCACTCATAAGTAACCGTGTCCAGTAGTTTTTGTTGACTGTCATTCCATAGAAGAAAACTAACAAATTAAACACTGTTTCAGGGTCATGACACCACCGCTGCTGGCTCCAGCTTCGTGCTATGCCTTCTGGGTATCTACAAGGATATCCAAGTGAAGGTTTACAACGAGCTATACGCGATCTTCGGTGACTCTGACAGACCAGCCACCTTCGCCGACACTCTTGAAATGAAGTATCTCGAGAGGGTGATCCTCGAATCATTGAGGATGTACCCACCAGTGCCTGTTATCGCACGAAAATTGAATCGCGATGTTAAAATAGGTAGGAATTATTATTCAATCCATACTAATATTATAGAGTTAAAATTTGTAAGTTTGTATGTAGGGGGTAATCTCTGGAACTAAAGATTCGATTTTTAAAATTCTTTCACTAATAGAAAGCTACATTATTCCTGAGTGCTACTTTTTATTCCGGAAAAATTCACGGTTCCTGTGGGTCACGCGGACGAAGTCGCGGGCAAGGTGCTTGTCAAATATAATATTCAATCGAGTCAAATATAATATTCAATCGAAACAAAGTGATATATTGCTCATTGCCTTTTGCATTTTGTGAATCAATACTTTAGAAGTTTAGACTATGTAATAATAATTAACATGTGGCATATCATTTTTTTTTTATATTTTATTATCAAATTGTTTATATCGTGCATCGTCTTATTTCCAGCAACTAACAACTACATTCTCCCTGCGGGCGCCACCGTAGTAATCGGAACATACAAGATTCATCGTAGTGCGAAATACTATAAGGACCCCGATACCTTCAACCCTGACAACTTCTTGCCTGAGAACGCATCCAACAGACACTACTACAGCTATATTCCGTTCAGCGCTGGACCCAGGAGCTGTGTTGGTGAGTATACATGATTTGTTTTTTTCCTCTCTGTGACATTCTGTTTTTTAGGTGATGCAACTGGATGCAACATTGTCCCTTAGGTACTTTTTATTTATTTTGAGGGTATTCAGTAGAATACCCTCAAAATAAATAGGAGATTTGTAAGCAGAGAACAATAAATAATCCCTCAGTTGGCTTAGGTCAAATCCAGTGCATATAATTACCTAAATTAATCATCAAGATAAAACATCTCAATGTACGAGTATATCTATCTCAATTCTAAATCTTAGTGTCAACATTTTCTGTCTTTCAGGTACCTTTTGAGTTTCTTGCCGGCTCTTCTCCATAAAACCTACTTTTTGGAACTGTGTGGCTTGTTTTTGATTTTTGATTAATAGATACTCGTACCTACCTATTATCTGGTATATGAAATTTAAAAATAAGTTGACTATTTTTTTAAATCTAATTTTACAATTTTTCCAGGTCGCAAATATGCTTTACTGAAGCTCAAGATTTTATTGTCAACAATTTTAAGAAACTATGATTGTACATCCGCAGTACCCGAGAAAGAATTCAAGCTCCTTGGCGACATTATTTTAAAGAGATCGGATGGATTTAGACTTCAAATTGAACCTAGAATAAGGGCACCAATAAATGTAGCCTAGATTTAGTTACTCAAAATTTTTGTATTGGATGGGATGACAATTAATACTTTCAAGCATTGTGTCGGCAAATAATGTTAAGTAGGTACGTAGTATTTACTTTTAACATAGTCAAAGTCATATTTATAAATAATTATACGAGTACATCTAAAATAAATAACAAGCAACTGGCTTCATTTTATGTAAATATTAAACACAAAATATTCCTCAAAAAGTGTCAGATGGTTTGTCATTAAATACTTTGCTATAATTCATTATTCCTTTTATTTTTTTACCCTTGAATAAAATAATTTTGTGTCATTGTCAACTTGCGCTTATCTCGCCCTTCTTGTCGGTATACGTTGACTACCCTTTTGATATATTATCGAGTGGCAAACAACCGAGAGAGAGAGTTAGAGACACAGTTAAATTCCTTCAAACCGATACACACCCATGCCGCTTGGCGGCAAAAATACCTATGTGCCTCCTTAAACGAACTCTTTCACAAAAAGCTACTCTTGAAAATAATTGCATTTTCCTTGAGGCCAACTTTCATTGATTTCCAAACAAGAAATATCAGCTAAAAGATGTTCACAGCCAGTTTTGGATTTAACCATAGCGCTACCCCTGGACACTGTAAAAAATACTTCCCCATTTTGCATAAAATGAATAAAGTTTCGATATTTCTGCTTACAATTTTTAAATAAATATTAATAACTAGCTTCCGCCCCTGAAAATTTACCGCCCTGGGCACTAGCCCCGAATGCCCCTAGTGTAAATCTAGCGCTGCTCACAGCAGCAAATGGTTTTCCCTCGAGAACCGCAACAATTACCAGTCCTTTGCTGCCCACATCGAGTGGATTTCCACGACCACAATCGATTAGTAGAGTTTATATGCATTGTGCGATAGTTGCACTGATCAAAAGAAAGTATGTACACTCGACGCCATTTACGGTCGACCACTTTTCACCCTTATGTTCTTAGTAATAAGGGCGAAAAGTGGTCGACCGTAAATGGCGTCGAGTGTACCTAATAGTCGCTTTGAAACTAATCGTAAATGTGCGCCTATTTAAATCTATGCTTTCATTTTATCAATGCAACTATCGATCGCACAACAATTTTACGTGTTAAAGCTCTAAAGAACCATTTCGTTCGACTCTGTCTGTCGATTAGTATGACGTCATCTTGCTGAAGCACGCTATCCATGACAAAGGTACATATTACTTTATACACTTTTACTCAACTGCCACTATCTACGTAAATTATGAATACGACGTGATTGTTTATAAACAATGGTACCTATTATAATGTAAAATTAATTATTGTAAATTTATTCTTAAAAAACAAAACTACATATGCCTACGATAAAATTTAATAAATTAATCGCCGTACGTAGATACTTAGTAGGTACGCTGACTTACAAACGACAGTCATGAATTGCATTAGATTCTTTTA
Organism: Thalpophila matura; assembly: GCA_948465475.1. Lineage (NCBI taxonomy): Eukaryota > Metazoa > Arthropoda > Insecta > Lepidoptera > Noctuidae > Thalpophila > Thalpophila matura. The sequence goes on from OX419183.1 coordinate 12,852,255, forward strand.
TTTGTTCGGATTTACAAGTTCGGAAGTAAAATCTTATCAGAACCAACAAAATGAGCCCGAATTCGGCTTTACTCCTCTATGAGCAGTAGGTACCGTCTTTATATACCACACGGGGCCCGGGCCCGTTCTCTCAGGGGCCCCTAAATGTCGATATTAGGCCTATAACGCAGGGGCACGCCCTAAGCCGAGGCCCGTACCCCAGTAGGGGGTGCCCTTAGCGTGTGGTCGCTTAGTTTGTAGTTTTATTTAGTTTTAAGCCTGGCTGGAGGAGGCATTTGTAAGTCCTCACCAGATGACCGGTTAAGCAGTGACGGCTGTTAGAAGCCAACTGCGAGAGGCCATTCAAAAAAAAAAAAAACATAACGCAGGGTGGTTATAGTGTCAACTCTATAAAATAACAAGAAATAATAAAAACTAGTCAAGTGCGAGTCTGGTTCTCGCCATATATCTCGAGTCGATAACACCAAAGTTTGTAGTAAGTATACCTACGGAACCACCAGTGCTCGAGTTCACCTCTCAATGCACCTCTAAGGTACCTTCTCAAGGAATTATTCTTTATAACTTTAGGATAGTAAAAAAAATATGTAGGTAGGTCCTGCATAATAAAAACAATACATAGATATGCGATAGCAGCAACCGCGATTGATTTGCTGGCATTTATTGAAGACTAGCTTCCGCCCGCGACTTTGCCCGCGTTTTTTAGATAAAAAGTAGCCTGTATTATTCTGATGTATAAGCTTTATTACTGTAAAGTTTCATCAAAATCCGTTCACTAGTTTTTGCATGAAAGAGTAAGTAACAAACACACATCCATCCATAAATCCTCACAAACTTTCACGTTTATAATATTAGTAGGACTTCCGTTGTCTGTCTCCGAAACTCATCATCAGATTAAGTTATTAAATATATAAGTGATTCTCAAAAATCATATGACCCGAGCGGGATTTGAACCCGCGACCTCTGCCGTACCGTGGCTAGTGCTCTGAACCAACCAATCATCATCAGATATTATATGCATACGAAATTTAAATGGGACTATTTTGGAATAAACCTCCTTCGAACAAAAAAAAATTTCAAATTCGTCTAAATATACAGGATGTCCCACGGCAGGATGTCAAACTTTCGCATTCATAATAATTAGTAAGAAGTAAGATATTTCAAAGTAAATGTTTATCTTAGTTCAAAACAATTTTCACTGAAAATATTTATTTAGTGCTACAATAATGCAAACAATTCGGATGACATGGTTGGAAAATGGGAAATGTTACATTGTTGACAACTTTCGGAACTCATATCTTAGCAAGTATTCAATTATGACTTATCCGACGATATCCTACATGAAGGAAAGCGAAAAAATTCTTTTTTTCATCCCTTAAAACATTATTTTTGTAATTTTACTACACATCTAATGTTGTTAATACTTACTAAGTTTTATACAAATTGTTATACAACTGTATTTTTACAAGGATGTGACCCCAGATCATAGAAACAACTTTAGTTTGGTAATTTTGAGTGTAGTACAAAAGTACACCCTGATGGCGACGAACCGAACACGATCGATAATAATTATAAAAACAATGTTTTAGTTTAGTGCTAGTGTTGAGTGACGATTAACAGTATTAGATTGAGAGTGTGCGGAATTTTTAATGTGTGGAAGATCTTTTTATTCACAAGGAGCGCTTGTAATTGTGTCGAAAAATGTACTATGGGAACAGTTGTTCGCGTACTAATTTGCTATGTTGGCATATCTCCTTGTTTCTATGATCTGAGGATGTGACAGACAAATATATGGTGAAACTGTAAGGCTTACTATCCACGGAGGCGTAGCTTCACAGATGCATATTCGTCATTATATGGGCTTGGTGTACGACGCCTGCTTCCTGCTTACATACAAAAGTATAATACTGTCGACGGGGTATACCCCGTCGACAGTGGAGTGGGACGACCGGGGTGGATGGGATATATCCCATCCACCCCGGTCGTCCCACTCCGTTAAACCGTTAAAATCAATAATTGCTAAACGTGGGAAAACCCTGCCTTAAACGACGGGGTCGGAACTACCGGGGTCGATGAAACAATTTTTCCCAAGTGTCCCGTTAACGGGGCAGGACGACCCGGGTGGCCGTGATATACCCTGGTAGCGGTAACGTGGCGTTCGCTTAGCTACATACAGACTTTGTGACCCTGGCGATAGATTTTCATAGTTTTGTGTCGGTGGCTAAGCGTATAATTTAGCCAGATCATGAAATTCCTAGGCATTTCTTGAAACGCCTTCAGGTAGATCGATCAACAACTTATGTTTGACGATTTGGCTGGTAAGTTAGCTGCCAAATCATGAAATGGCGGTGTTTCATGAAATGTCAGGAATTTCATGATCTGGCCAATTATACGATCGGACCATGACATATATAAAGCAGCAAGCAAGCGTACATCAAGCGTATAACGACGAATACTCGTCTATGAAGCTACGCCTCAGTGAGCAGTAGGCCTAAGGTTACGTTGTCGTATACTCTGAATAATTTTCATTGGATAATTATGAAGTGATAATTATTCAGAATACACAACAGTGATTATTCACAATATACAATAGTGAAAGACATTAAAAAACATGATCATTATTAATGTAATGTGCTGCCATGTGTAAGCGATGTCACCCGTGCTTATATAAATGTGTCGCTGAGTAACTATGTTAATTGTGATTGGACCACGGGGAGAAAGGTTTAACTGGTACTCCTGAATCAAATTAAAACAAGTAAGTGCAAGCAGAGTAATAATGTATTAAACCCTCAGATCATAGAAACAAGGAGATATGCCATCATAGCAAATTAGTACCGGAACAACTGATGCCACTTTTAGTACATTTTTCGACACAATTACGCGCATAATTAAGCGCTCCTTGTGAATAAAAAGATCTTCCACGCATTAAACATTCCGTACACCCTCAATCTAGAACTGTTAATCGTCACTCAACACTAGCACTAATCTAAAACACTGTATTTATACCATCGATCGTGTTCGGTTCGTCGCCAGCGCGTACGTTTTTAATATGAGCAATTTGCTCAAAATCAGGCATCAAGCTCGATAGCGCCATGGCACATCTCCCTTGTTTCTATGATCTGAGATTAAACCAAACATATTCAGCGGCAGTTTCACAGTCTAAATGGCATTTTTTTATTATCAGATAAAATAATATTATAAATGAAACTTTGTATGAAATTATCTGCCAAATAGTTAAACAGAATAAATCCCTAGTGAAGCCGTAAAAGCTTTTAAAAGTTCGATTACTAAGTTGTGTTTGCATTATTGTTTATAAATATTTGAAGGAATAATAATAATACTTTAGTTCCAAAATTACTGATCCTGCGCTTCTTGTATCCAGCAGGTCCTGTGACCATTTTTACTATATTTTATCAAAAAGAACTTAAAAGAATCAAACAGCATTTTGTATGTAATACCATTGTAATTATTCCAATATTTCCTCTCAATCAATTCGTGCATAGTTTATGACTCCGGCCATGATCAATAAAAAACATGAATGAGATGATGGAACTGGTCACTAATGAGACACAATTGGTTTTTCTATTGTTCCACACCTGAATCAGATGTTTCGACAGATGAACTAATAACAATTTGCACAATTTTAGCACCATGACGACGGTGGTCGATGAGACCGAGGTGCCGAGCTACAACACAAGACTGATCTTCTACCCCTTGCTGCTTCTTGCATCCAGCATCTGGGTTCTGTACAGATGGCAACAGAAGTCACGCATGTACAAATATGCAGAGAAGATCCCAGGTCCTGCAGCCATACCTTTTCTGGGAAATGCTCTTTTAGTGCTGAGAAAGAAACCTAGTGGTAAATTGGAGATATTTTATTATTTTTATTTGAAGCAAAATGTTAGGGCGGTTACACGTTACGCCGCCGCCGCCGCTGTGTCGTCGTCGTTGTAGTCATCCTTACATTTTGTATACGTAATTACGTATTTTCACACAGGCGCCGCGGCGCGCGGCGGCAGCCGGCAGCGGTGAGTCTAATGTGTAACGGCCCTTAGTGCACCATTTTTAGGGTTCCGTAGTAAAACTAGGAACCCTTATAGTTTCGTCATGTCCGTCCGTCTGCCTGTCTATCTGTCCGTCTGTCTGTCCGTCTGTCTGTCCGTCTGTCACACCCTCGTCAAATCTACAGTTCATAACCAATTTGTATGAAACTCCGCAAGTAGATATCTTGTATGTGCCGCCATGAAGACCTGGGGGCTTACTCCCGACTGGATCGAGTTCAGGATCGTATCGAAGTAATGTCAAAATTATGTCAATTCGTACTCTTGAAATCATCACAAGCGCACGATCGTGCGGTGGATCGAATTGAAACTAACTACGATCGTAAACCGTCGTTACGATCGAAAAATCCATACTCCCCACTGGATCGAGTATCTGTGGATCGAGTGGCAGGATCGAAAAGAACTGTCAAAATACACGATAGCAAAAATGGTTACTTAATACGATCGAGCAAGATGATTTTGTTGGTAGTTGGCTGTAATTTCTCGCCTTGCGGGTTTGCCTTGTTTTTTCGATGTTCTGAAGGAATTAAATCGTACAGCTAGTCTATTCTGTACCGATACGCCGTGTGAGCTCACCGCATGAATTCACTCGGCGAGCATTGCTGGTAGGGATTGACAAAAAGTACAATCATATTATCGATATACGTTCCGCGTGAGTCACGCGCACGTAACACGCATGCGCGGCATGTGAATCTCACTGTGCTACGGACAAGTTGGAGTAGCGCGCGCGTTGCCATGACAACCGAAGTGAGTTGGCTGAATGCCGTGATATCACGGTGAGAATGTCACGGTGAGATTCCCCCTCGAGCGTTCGCAAACAAATTGGCGTTTGATTGTCATGGGAACGCGCACGCTACTCCAATTTGTTTGCGAACGCTTGAGGGAGAATCTCACCGTGACATTCTCACCGTGATATCACGGCATTCAGCCAACTCACTTCGGTTGTCATGGCAACGCGCGCGCTACTCCAATTTTTTTGCGAACGCGCGAGGGAGAATCTCACCGTGACATTCTCACCGTGATATCACGGCATTCAGCCAACTCACTTCGGTTGTCATGGCAACGCGCGCGCTACTCCAATTTTTTTGCGAACGCTCGAGGGAGAATCTCACCGTGACATTCTCACAGTGATATCACGGCATTCAGCCAACTCACTTCGGTGTCATGGCAACGCGCGCGCTACTCCAATTTGTTTGCGAACGCTCGAGGGAGAATTTCACCGTGACATTCTCACCGTGATGTCACGGCATTCAGCAAACTCACTTTGTCACTTCGCCCAAGCGCTTTACGTACGTGTGGCTCACGCGTGACACACGGCATTCGGTAAACTCACTTAATTTCTCACTTCGCGCAAATGCATTACGTACGGTCGTGTGACTCACGCGTGAACACACGGCATTCAGTAAAATTTCATTATTAAAAAAACCGACTTCCAAAAACTACACTAAAAACTATGAAATAAAAATGTTAAACTTCCATAAATAAAAATCTAAATGTATATTGAAGTCGGCGGGGCCTCTTCTTCAGGTTTTTACCTCTCAGCCTTTGAACAGGGGGCTTACCATGAGCTTTTAGAAAACCATTCAATTTCCAGTCAGTTCTAAAGCAGGCCTGCTGCCACCCTGCTGCTGAATCGCTAAAAATCGTACCATGACAGTACTAAAGGTGAACGATTATTGAACGAAGTTGAATAGTAAAGCTTGTCTCTGGCCTGCTGTTACGTCATTGTTAAGGAGAGTAAATTGAGGAGTATTAACTCTTACGGGAGACAAGTTGAAAAAGTGTCCAGCTATAAGTAGTAAAATAATAGTTTAAAACCCCTTCAAAGTGACGCTAGCATATGCAAATGGTATGGTATGAATGTAGCACAGAAGCGCCACCCTAATTTAACACATTTTGATGGACATTTTTCATACACTGACACTTGCATTGAACTGTTCCTCCATCTTATACACTCCAGTCAAATAAACAACGTTCAAAAACCTAAATCTAATTCTTTGCTTACGTTCCAAAACCTAAATCAAATTATTCTTTGTTGCAAAATAAATTAGTAATTGATTCAATTAGAAATTGAATAAATTCCTAATTTCTTAAGGTACATTTTGGTGATTTTATTTTTTGTTTTTAGTCGAACACAAAGAAGTCGTAATGTCCAACTATATTGATTCATAAATTCCCTTTCATTAATTTGAAAAGGCTCATTTAATTCAATAATTCCATAAGGCGATGCCGTCAGTTTCTTTATATCATACTTACGATAAATCGATAATCATTCTCCAGATTATTGTTAAATAATTCGTACTCGTCATACACCTACAAATATTATATTTAAGTACCTAGCTAATAAAAAGTCTTGTTTACGCACTTATTTCTCATATTTTTATATAATATTGACTTCACAACCTCATAATGTGTGATATTAGTCAGACGGTCGCTCAAGTCCTCACAGCTTACCTTCAATATCAATTTAAATAACAAAACAATGTTGAATAAGCTTGTGTAATAGTAACTTTTTCAAGATGGTTTATTTTGACATTACAGACGTTCAATAAACGCTTTGCTAGCACGTCATGGTATGAAAAGTCTATACAAAAAAAAAGGTGAACGGTTTTCATAAACGTCAACTCAGCAGGCCTGCCGCAGGCCTGCTAATGTGATGTCATAGTACAAAAAAGCAGGGCAGTTCAATTTCTGTCCTGCTCTAAGAGCTCGTGGTAAGCCATCAGGAAGAACGTGCGCAGTGTGTGCAGCGAACGTGCAGCTTGCTTTGCGCCTCGACAAATTAAAATTTCCTTTCATTCCTATATTTATGCTAGGCCCCGCCGACTTCAATATACATTTAGATTTTTATTTATGGAAGTTTAACATTTTTATTTCATAGTTTTTAGTGTAGTTTTTGGAAGTCGGTTTTTTTTAAACCTGTTTTTATTTTTATCTTTTTAGTGTAGTGTAGTAACCATTTTTGTTGTTGTTAATTTATTACAATAAAGTACCATAAAATCATGGACAGAGCGACTTTGATCATTTATGTACTTTTACCGAGATCGATTACTTCCACGAATTTAAATAGGTACTTATATTCATAATATAGATGTTGGTGGATGAGAGCATTTCAGTAAACAAAAACCGGGCAAGAGCGTGTCGGACCACGCAGTGTAGGGTTCCGTAGCAAGAAGTATCAATCGAAAGTATTTATTAAGTGCTATAAGCTTGATTTTTTTCAGATTTTTCGATAGCGTGGTTGGAAAATTACAGGGGGGGGGGGCACATTGTTAACGACTTTGGGAGCTCCTAGTTCACTCAATATGCACTTAAATAAAAAAGGTGTTTAGAAACCTTCATGTTATTTTCAAAGACCTATCCAACGATACCCTACATGGTGGGGTGCGCGAAAATATTTTTTTTCATCCCTCAGTTTCATGTATGGGAGCCCCCCCTAATAATTTTATTTTTCGTAATTTCACTATAGGCCTTAATGGCGGCTTATAAAAGACATCTACCTACGAAGTTTTATACAAATTGGTTATGAACTGTAGATTTGACGAGGGTGTGACAGACGGACAGACGGACAGACAGACGGACATGACGAAACTATAGGTAAGGGTTCCTAGTTTTACTAAGGAACCCTAAAAACAGTGTTTTTTCAGTTTGTAATAGCAATAGGCTCGCTCCCTAGCCTTCTATCAAATGCGACTTAAGCATGAAAAAATTGTGTGTACTAACACCTCTGTCTAACCTTGCGGAAAATATCGGCGTGATGTTATGTATGCATAATATCGAGATCGATTGCGTTCAGGAATTCATGTACCTACACAATATCACTTTTTCATCATCGTCATGATGTCATCGAGATACACCAAAAATACCGTTTATTACACCTGGTTAAAAATCTACTCAACCAAAGTTAATAAAATTTATATGGGACCACCGCGCGAGGTTTATCTACCATATGAAAAAAGAATCACGTAAATCGGCTCAGAAATCACGGAGTAATCGGTGTACATACATTAAAAAAAAAAAAAAAAAAAACTAACCGAATGCAGAACCTCCTCCTTTTTGGAAGTCGGTTAAAAATAATGTTACCATAGAGTGTTAGCATTTGGTCGTGACGTAGTCAACTGGAAACAAATAACGACGCTGATAACACACGATCGTAAGTCGATCTTGGTTTTCGATTCGGTTTTGTTCAAGAGTACGCAACTGAATCGAGTTCGAATCAATATCGAGATCGTAACATAAACAAAATCGAAATCGTATCATTTTCGGGAGTAAGCCCCCTGTACCCCCATCATGACATTTTTTGACGTATAGTTTCTTTATCGTAAGCATATTTTGAATTTAAAATACAGCAGTCCTGGAACATTTTGGTAAAATTTTATACAATTTGCACATTTTAAAAAATACAGAGAAATTAATTATTCAATTTATATAAATATTGTGTAACAAACGTGTATTTTCAATGCAAAATATGCTTACGTTAACGATACTACACGTCAAAAAAACTCATGATCGGGGTACTGTAGTGAAATTACAAAAAATAAAATAATTAGGGGTGGCCCCCATACATGAAACTGAGGGATGAAAAAAAATATTTACGCGCACCCCTTGGTATGGGGTATCGTTGGATAGGTCTTTAAAAATAACATAAAGGCCTATAAGTAAGTAACTTTTTTATTTAAGCGCATATTTAGTGAACTACAAGCTCCGAAAGTCGATAACAATGTGTTCCCCCCCCCCTGTAATTATAATATATCTAATAAATACTCTCGATTAAAATTGGTTTGAACAACGTCAATAACTTTTTGAAATATTCATTATTTTCAGTTTTGAGTTTGACGACCGCAAAAATAACTTTGTATTTCATAATAATGTTATGAAATACAAATATATTTTTGCGGTCGGAAGACTGAAATACTTTTTGCTACGGAACCCTAGACTGAGCGTGGTCCGACACGCTCTTGCCCAGTTTTTTAATATTTGAAGTGAGAGATCCTGTTTAAAAAAGAGCAAAAAAGACTTTAAATCGGGTTATTTTTAAACCGCTTTTCTTAAAAGCAATTTAAAAATAACCCAATTTAAAAGTCTAATAACTCAATTTTCTAACATTCCTATTTTTGCTGCTCTTAAAACTTAACAATTGAATTGCCACTCTGACTAAAAACTAATAATTTTGAATTTTGAATTGCAGAGATCGGTATCCTAAGATTTGATATTATTTATTTCAGAACTAGTTCAGCTCGGCCTGGAGTATGGTGAGAAGTTCGGCAATGTCGTCAGAATTTGGCTAGGGTCCAATCTGATTGTTTTCCTCACCGACCCCAATGACGTCGAAGTCATCCTCAACAGCCATGTCCACATTGACAAGGCTTACGAGTACAAATTCTTCAAGCCCTGGCTCGGAGAAGGTCTACTTATTAGTACAGGTATACATGGTATTCAGATTTTTTTCTTACATGAACTTGAATGAACGTTTTTCAGCAGCCCCTGTCTTCAATAATGTTAGGCTTAAAGTTTATTTTATAAAATACCATATTATTATTGAAGCTGTTGATGTACTCTTATGAATGTACCCAATCATTAACATACTACCTAAATTATAAGATTATAAAAAGATGTTATCTTCCTTTATGCTAACAGCCATTGAAGCCATTAATTTTCTTAGGTGACAAATGGCGTTCACACAGAAAGATGATCGCTCCAACATTCCATATCAATATCCTGAAGTCCTTCGTGAGTGTTTTCAACCAAAACAGTAAAAACGTGGTGGAGAAGATGCGCCCAGAGATCGGCAAGGAATTTGACGTCCACGACTACATGAGCGGTGTCACTGTCGATATTTTACTCGGTAAGATTATTTGCAATACAACGTAGATTTAACTGAATATTCTCTTTACTTAAAATAGCTATAGGTAGGTATTATACTTTGTAATTCACACGAAAACCTAAACCAGACAAATATTCGGATCAGTTTAAGAGTTATTCTAATAAATTATGTGCGTGGCCACATTGTGTGTATAGTTTATGCACGGTGGGCGATTTGATCACAATTTAGGTTTGTGTACCTATTGACGCCACGTGATCGCCGAATTTTCGCGTATAATGTAGCCACGCCATGTTTATCTGGTTAAATCTGGCAAATCGTGACCATATGAAACCTCAGCCTGAGAAAACGCAGGTGTATTACGAAAAGATAATCTGTCAAAGACAGACTATTGACTACATACTATTCGAAAAAATCTTTTAGTATATGATAGCCAGATTCATGAAGAATAGTATCTACAACCCTTAGGAGTCGAGCAACGGAGAACGGCTAGTATTCAATGAGGTATTTTTATCTAGTTCAGATACAGATGTGTCCAATAGAAAAAACCATAAAATTTATACCTCTGTTTTAAATGTATTAAGTGAAATAATATATTTATTTATATCATTATGAATATGCAAATCTGTTATTTGCATAATTTGCACAATTGAATTATAATTACATAAATTAAAATTAGTTGCCCTCTTCACCTTTAGAAGCTTTGTTAAAGCGACTATGAGGTGCCTTTTGCAAATCTTATTCCACTACTATCAAATTTAACTTTCAAATTAGTAAGAATGACTTGTGAATAATTGCAAAAGTGTTCTTTAGCAGCTATTCACAACTCATCCCTACATAATTTATAAAACAAAAAGAAACAGATTTTGATACTTACATTTTTCTGAAAGAGGTGCGCTTGGCAAAACATGAATACAACCACTTGAACCCGCGATATCACCATCTTTTAATCCTACTAATATTATAAACGTGAAAGTTTGTGAGAATGTAAAGGTGTATGGATAGATGGATAGATGTATGGATGGATGTATGGATGTTTGTTACTTTTTCACGCAAAAACTACTGAACGGATTTTGATGAAACTTTACAGTAATATAGCTATACATCAGAATAACACATAGGCTATTTTTTATCCCTAAAACGCGAGCGAAACCGCGGGTGGAAGCTAGTCTCATAAAATCCTACTAATATTATAAATGTGAAAGTTTGTGAGGATGTATGTATGTATCTATGTATGTATGGATGTTTGTTACTCTTTCACGCAAAAACTACTGAACGGATTTTGATGAAACTTTACAGTAATATAGTTTATAGGTACATCAGAATAACACATAGGCTACTTTTTATCCCAAAAACGCGGGCGAAGCCGCGGGCGGAAGCTAGTATTTAATAAAATGAGCTATTCTTATATATATTATATTAATTTATTTCTCGGCATCGGCTCTAACGAATTAAATGTGTAGGTATTTAGAATTTTAAGCTTAACTTTCCAAGTTCATCTAGATAGGTCCCTGAGAAAATGCCAAGCGAAGTGCGAAGAAGCGTTCGCCTAAATACCAAGTAAATAGTTGAGCACAAATTCGGACTATGTGCAGCTATTAACATTTTGAGAATGAGAATCAAACCTTGGACCCCAAGCTCAACAGCCGCGCTTGCAGCCACTAGACGAGCATATTAATTCAAATATTCAATTAACTGTTACAGAAACTGCGATGGGAATTACTAAGAAGACTCAAGATGAATCTGGATTTGATTATGCTATGGCTGTAATGAAGTGAGTTTCAATCTAAGTACATAAATCATCACTGATAGAATCGTAATAAGTATTTATCATGATATTTCCAATTCATAACTTCGAGGCTGTAATGATGAAATAGATTTACTTAAGTTTTTTTTTAACAGATTCTCGTAAAAGGCTAGTCGTGTGCCCGATGGGATTTCCCATCGGTAATTATTATTAACTCCCTATTTAATTCCCTGTATAAGGACAAGTTTTCTAAAACCCTTTCTCCCGTACAAAATTTCATGATTCTAGACCCAAAAGTTAAACCTGTGCTACAGCACAGGTTTAACTTTTGGGTCTAGAATCATGAAATTTTGTCAATCAGCGATAATATATAATTTTACAAGTAGTTGTTCGGCGCGGCTAGGCGGCCTAGCAATTCACAAAATAATATGCTGCATTCACAAATCTGGCTTACAGGATTTGGTGGATATTTAACACTAGTTAACATTACGGTTTTTACTTAGCAAATTAATATTTCATTATCATTATTAACTCTTTTAGGATGTGCGACATTATCCACCAGAGGCACTACAAACTGTGGCTACGTTTTGATGCCATCTTCAATATTACGCCCTTCTTCAAGCAACAGACTAAACTCTTGGACATCATACACGGACTAACCAATAAGGTAACTTTACTTGATAATACTACGACTAATCTTTATACAGCCTGTGCAGATAAAGAATGGAATTGAAATTGGCGTCGCCTCTATTCACCTCTCGCTCTTTATACTCACACCCACGGGAGTACCAGCGAGAGGTGGTCACGCCATTTTTCAATCCCATTCTTTAACTGTGTGGGTTGTACTTTGAACCTGCATTGCATGCCTCGAAGGGGTAGACAAAGGTGTATAGTACACCTTTTCGCCAGTTATGTTATAGTCGCAGATCACAAATCCAGACCCTGGGACTGAAAATTTTCAATAAGGATAAACCTAATAAACAAACCTAATAACAAAAGCATTCCCACTATCAATTATTTTATAGGTGATCAAGAACAAGAAAGAAACGTACCTAGAAAACAAATCGAAAGGTGTGATCCCACCAACCCTCGAAGAACTCACCAAAACTCCTGATGAAAATGTACTGGCAAACAATGACAAAACTCTCGCCGAAGATGTGTTCAAAGGTTACCGCGACGATTTGGACTTCAATGATGAAAACGATATTGGTAAACACAATACCTACTTTGCATGCAATATCCTACTAATTCCTACTAATATTATAATGCGAAAGTTTGTGAGGATGGATGTATGTATGGATGTTTTCTACTCTTTCACTCAAAAACTACTGAACGGATTTTGATGAATCTTTATAATAATATAGCTTAAAGGTACATCAGAATAACATATAGGCTACTTTTTGAAGTCGAAGGCGGAAGCTAGTATTCAAATAGACCTGACACCAAACCAATACACCAGAATTCAGATAATATTTATTTTGTAAACGATTTTTTTAATTTCGTTAATCATTTCTTCACAGGTGAGAAGAAGCGTCTGGCTTTCTTGGACTTAATGATCGAATCATCCCAGAATGGAACAAACAATATCAGTGACCACGAAATCAAAGAGGAAGTCGACACAATCATGTTTGAGGTAATAAACTATTTAAATGATAAACATAAACATAGAAACAGACTTATGATAAATATAAAAAACTGCTACCTAATTATGTTGTTTATAATGATTTATGTATTGGTCAATTGCCAAACAATACCTGTACGATTTAATTATTCTATTAGATTGAACTGCACTAGTCATGTTCAGTCTATGAATGAAATTCGTTACTAATAGGCGCCCGCAAGTCTTTCAACCAGTCTAGCATTACGGTAGGTATCGGGATTTCCCGATTAAAGTTGGGTTGAAAGGATCTACTGGCAGTCGCTCCGTGTAAAATACTGATATTGGTTCAGGATAGACTGGAAAACGCACCAACCAAACAATTGGGAAAATGAGTTCAGATGAAATCAGTAGCAAAACATCATCATTTATGGGCATTATTTTAATTTACAGGGCCATGACACCACAGCCGCTGGTTCCAGCTTCGTGCTGTGCCTCCTGGGCGTCCACAAGGAGGTCCAAGATAGGGTCTACAACGAGCTGTATGAGATCTTCGGCAACTCTGACAGACCCGCCACCTTCGCTGATACGTTGCACATGAAGTACCTGGAGAGAGTCATCCTTGAGTCTCTCAGGGTGTACCCACCAGTGCCCGTCATTGCTAGGAAACTTAACCGTGACGTGAAAATCGGTAAGTTTTTTATAATTATTAACATTGGACAATATTTTGATCAAGATAAATTCTGGAAATATTCACTACTATTAGCACTTTGGCCGCGACTTCGTCCGCGTGACCCACAGGAATTGTGTTTTTTTTTTCGGGATAAAAAGTAGCTTATATTACTCAAGGGTGATGTACCTTTCTATTAGTGAAAGAACTTTCAAAACCAGACCAGTATTTCCGCAGAGTACCCACATAAACCAAAATCACAAAATTAGCCTTTTCTATAATATTGGTATAGATTTTCAGTAAAACGCCGTTTTGAGTTCACGATCGGAAAACTGTAATTCTGGTAAACGAAGAATTATTATACTCCTTGCTACGGAACCTGTGCGTGATCCGACACGCACTTGGCCGCTTTTTTTCTTTTTAGCAAACTAAAGGACCTTGCTTATCGTAATCCAATTAGTCGCATTTACAACACCCACGCGTAAACCACACGGAAGGCTAATTCGTATCTGACAAGAAGGTTTAATAGAATAAGTTATAGTTAAATACAAATGACGCAAATCTATGAATTTACTGACGTCATTAGCCATTTAACCTCTACGAGTGGTCTGTATAAATTGTTGGTGAAATTTTAATTTAATTACAGGGTCAAATTGCGTCATTGTCTTTGAATTTAAAAGTAGCTATTGCAACATGAGTGTTTTGTTTTCAGCCACTAAAAACTACGTCTTGCCCGCTGGCGCTACCGTCGTGATTGGCACCTTCAAGATCCACCGCAACCCGCAATACTACAAGGATCCTAATACCTTCAACCCTGATAACTTCTTGCCTGAGAACACCTCAAACAGACACTACTACAGCTACATTCCCTTCAGCGCTGGACCTAGGAGCTGTGTTGGTTAGTACACTAAAATTAAAATATGTTCTTAGAAATAGATGGAACGCTTACAATTCTAGTATTAACTGTTTAGCCCGGGAGCCTATGGTATAATTGACACATTCACCGGACACCCCAAAATAAATAGTGGATTTGCAAGTAAACACAGCAGAGAACAACAATTTGGCTGTCGCTCTTGTCAAATCCTGTGCATAATTTATTACCTACCTTATTTATTATTGGAAAATTTAAAAGCATCCCAATAAAAATAGGGAATATAAATAAATAGTTTTAAAATATATCGGGCCCCGTGAACCTACATTAGTAAAAGTAGTACGGTAGTGAAATTAGGGTTGTTGTTTTGTTTTGACACTCCGTAATAACTCCGGAACTGAGTGATGAAAAAATAATTTTGCGCACCCCGTCGTGCTCGTATCGTTACATACCTAGGATTTTGATAAATTACATGAATAGATTAAATTTACTGATCGTAAATATAACTTTGTTTGTACCTCACAATATCAAAGTAAATATTGTGAAATACAAATTACTTAATTATATAAATTTAAGTTTCATCAAAATCCTTTTAAAAGTTTTTGCATAAAAGAGTAAAATATATTCATCCCTACATCCATACATCCTCACAAACTTTCACATTTATATTATTAATTAAATAATTAAATTAATAACAGTAGGAAGTAGGATATATATAGGAGTTTTCGACGTTGAGCTCCCCAAATTAGGGTCGAGCTACACGATGGCTGATGCATACATGCCTTCTGTCAGGACAGGTCAACTCAAAGCTGCTATGGGTCTTTACACTCACACGAATCTACTTACCATAATATCATCTTGAGTTTAAAAGAGACCATGATCTCAGTTGGTGTCTGCCATTCTGCTCATATATATTTATAGTCAGTTAAAAAATCTGCCAAAAGATTGACTTGTAAAACTGTATAAATTGCAGTTGAAATGATTTTTCAACTGCAAAGTTATAAGCATTGAGTTGGAAGTCTGTATAGTTTTCCGATAGATGTCGCCAAACGCTCCTAAGAAGCGTGTACAAAGAGTCGGGCGAGGCCCGGTAGCTCAGTTAGACAGAGCACGCCACGGAATGGCAGAGGTCGCGGGTTCAAATCCCGCTCGGGTCATATGATTTTTGAGAATCACTTATTATATTTAATAACTTGTAAAACTGTATTTAAAAACTTACTTACAGAAATTCATTTTTCATTTGACAAGACTTTAACATTTAGAATATTACTTTTTCAGGTCGCAAATATGCCATCCTGAAGCTAAAGATTCTGCTGTCTACGGTCCTCCGTAACTACAAGGTGACGTCGGATGTGACTGAAGATCAGTTCGCACTTCAAGCTGACATCATTCTGAAGAGGACTGACGGGTTCAGGCTGAAGATTGAACCCAGACAGAGGGTCCCTATCCCCACAGCCGTCGCATAATCCACCAAAGAAAATTCACTCATAACTTGATATCACATGAATGGCATTGGCGTTAAATAACATGTAATACTACGATATTTTAGACATTGGTGCCGATTCTGTTGTTGACAAACTAAACTAATTTAGTCTCATTATGTCTCTTTCTAACAAAAAAACGAGAAAGGGATAGAAGTTATTTAATCCTGTCAAATTATTAGTCCACTTGCCTAATTCAATATGGATTTAGTCGTCATCGCAAAACGTCACGACTATTTTCCCGTAAATGTCAACGGCGGCGTACTAATTTGACAGTTATATTCTGCCCTTTTTCAATGATATTTGTAAGAAAGAGATAGTATGATTAAAATTTGTTTAGTGCGATGTACAACAAAATCAGTACCATTACTCTACTAGGATTGTGATAAGATTTATTTATTTAACTTATTATTATATCAATAAATGAAATATATCAGGGCCTTTAAAACATAATTATTTATCAATATACGGTGATAAATCGTTTAGTAAACCACTGTCCTGTGTTAACGTAATGTAAACAATGAACTTTGAATGTGACTATAAAACATTAACTAGATTTTAATGGAATAAGGTTCATTTAATAATGTATACTTAACTGTTAATCAAGTCATGAATTCTTTGTAAGTGAAGATGACCGATTTTTTATTAAACACTTACTTAATTCAAATTCATTGGTTTATATCCCTATTCCTGAAGGTAATGGTAATCAAAAAAAGGGGTCGTCAGCATGCAAAAGTCTTACGGGAAAAACATAACTTTATAATATAAAGTTATGTTTTTCCCGTAAGACTTATAGAAAAGGTAAAGTAGTAGCTACAAAAAAAGGTCTGACTAGCTAAAGAGTTTCACTAGTGGCTAATGAAATCGTGTTGAGAATAAACCTTGTAGATTAATGTAAGAAAAATATTGAAAAAGTGGAAAAAGCACTGCCGTAGAACAGAGTTTTTTTCCATAATAATACTTCTGTTCTGTGTATAAAAATCGCAAACTTGCTGATTTTTTCTGAATTTTTATGGATATTTCGGGAAATAAAGTAAAATAAATGCGATTTTTTTACACTAAACGGAAACATTGTTATGTAAAACAAAAAAAAAATCATAAAATTCTCATTTCAAAGTTATGAAAGTATGGCAGTGCTTTTTTGCACGTTTTTAGTGATTTTCGAGTTTTTTTTTACATTCATCTGCAAGGTTTATCCTTAAACCGATTTTTTTTAAGAACAGTCTAACTCTTCAGCTTGTCAGATGTTTTTTTTTCGTGGCTACTACTTTACGTTTTCTATATAGGCTTATTGAAATCCCATAACACGATTTGCCGTAATGCACACTTAACGATCGTCATTTTTTTGGCTTTTACTCGTAACATCTTAGCCCGGCCGCTGAGAGAATGCGTTCCTGACAGTTCGTGATTGTATGGGCAAAGAAACTTTGAAGTGGAAAATATTATACGATTAAAAAAAATTAACTAAAAGTAGGTATAAAATCAATCTACAATAAACTAAAACGGTTTTAGTTATGATTGTTGAAAAAAAAAAAAAAAAAAAAACTAAAACGGTTTAGGGCTAAATAAACCAAGTGTCAAGAACGCATTCTCTCAGCGGCTGGACTATAGGTAGGTACTATAATTAACAAATAAATAAAATTAAAGTATCTGTTTGTAATGTCAAAGTAACAGCTTTTTACTAAATGAGCGTTTTCAAAAAAAAGTGTACCCCTCATTTTTGGGCTGTCCCCTGTGTTTGAAGTCTAATAACAAGTAAAATTATATCTGGCTAATTATTTTAATTATTGAGAAGTATTAAACATACCTTTACCTTTACATTCAAAACAATAATTTTACTAATACTTTGTGTAATATTTAATTAATCATCATTTTTAAAACCAATATGTCAGTTTTTGGCGTGTCCCCTGATTAAGTTTGTCGATATTAGAAGCGGTTCTGAAAACTTTTTATACTAGGGCAGCACGAGATTTTGATGTCGTTTGAAACTACTATAAGCCGCAGTATCGTCGCCGGTAGTTAGAAATTTAAGTTATATGCTCATTACATTAAAATTTGATTTCCACAAAATCGCAAAAATGGTACCGACCGGACGTGTCAGCTTTATCACGGTTAAAACTAGCATTTGATAATTTATAAAAACTATTCTAGTTATTGAAATGGAAACATCATTCTTTACTTTCACCGACTGTGATTTTAAAAAGCCTGTGTCAAACTACATATTTCGAGTAACGACGTGTTTTAAGTGAGTGCCACGGCCGTCAAGATTTATTCTGTCGGATTTGAGACAGATTTTCTCGAGATTCAGGTTAGTTTCTATTATTTAACTGTTTTCAGAAGATTAACAATATCTTAATGTAACGTTATTTACATTTGATAACAAACGTAGGTAAATGTTTTCGTCAGAATACAATTTTGAATATAATATGGGAAGAGAACGTCACGTCAGTTTTGCGACATTTTGCCCCGTGACCTACAGGCCGACCAGGAAAATCGCAAAACTGACACCATAAAGCTGAGATTACATCTAGGGCTTATTACATTTTTACACGACTGCCCAAAAAAAGAAGTGTTATGTTTTCAGGGTTCATGTGTATGTTTGTGAGTTTATTTACGCCACCCTTCTAAACGCCTGAGCCGATTTAAAGGTATTTTTCAAGAAAAACGTAAAAATTAAGTAACGTTTTAAGAAAGAGCCAACGAAAAATTTCATAAAATCATGTACTGAATCCATGGTAACCGGTTGCGCGACGATGTCCCTTCCACCATACATATAGGCCTCCATTATTTGTACTTTTTAACCGATTATTGAATATTTGAATTTCGCGGGCCACCCTAGCGCTTTCACCTCAATTATATCTATAAGAAATGCCTAAAACAAATACTTTTTAACTATCGTTAGTGGATGTGTAACTGATATCTGTTCAATTTTTATTTTTTTTATAAGTTTAGGTTACTAAGTTTCAACATGTTATTTTTTAGAAAGACGGTTCACATTAAGGATTCATGATTACATTTTAATAAACAGTTAAATATATTACTTAAGTACTTTTTACCTGATTTCATTTTAACCACGTACATTTTTGGGTTCATATTTCTCATGTGTAATCCCAGCTTTAGAAAAACTGGTCTGTCGGTTTTGCGACTGTCCCTAATTTTGCAACGAGGAAATTCATAGTTTTTACCTATTTTTATTATGAAGAAGGTGTAAATAATTTGAAAACATTGTATAAAATGGTTTTGATGTCCGGAATACAATAATTACTTTAGGCTCCGAACTACCTTTCATTATAATATTGCAAATGTAACTGTTACAGTGGCATCAGCTGTGACAAAACCGACCTTTAAACTAACATAAATTCGTATTTTATTGATTTGGTAAAATATTTTTCTATTTGTCAAATAAAGTATGATAAAATCTTCGAAACACAATCAAAATTTTTTTGCATCTTTCTTTATTTATTCTTTAGGTTAGCTTTTAAGATAGTCGCAAAACTGACATTTTTTTCCACAGTGCCAGTTTGATTTGACGATTTCTCGAAAAATATATATATACAAGCATATATATATATATATATATATATATATAAGCTATAAGCAATTAAATAACATTTCATAAACTATCATGAATCCTAATAATTTCTAAATCAAAAAATCATCAAAAATGTTATATATAAATATAATCATACATTTCAGACATGGTACACTTTATTTTGAAAACGCTCAAATGCATAATTATGAAAGTATCGTTATACGATCCTTATAACAAAAAATAATCATTTTTGTATAGACAAAAATGATTATTTTTAAACGCCGCGCCGTTTCAGAACAAATAGTTGTTCCGAAACGGCGCGGCGGGACCGATTTTGACGGGACATTCACTGGCAAATAATTCTGATGTTATAAGGATTCGATTAACTAATGCTACTTTTATTTCGCACGCGGACAAAGTCGCGGGCACAGCTAGTTTTAGTATAAACCCAAACAAATAGAGTTTATCTATAGTACCCTCACAATCTAGCTATTATTATTATTCTTTCAGTGGTTCAACGCAACGGTTTCCGCAGTTCAATCGTGATTGTTCATGGGTAGAGTTGCTAGATGCAATGGTATCCTAAAGGATGACATGTCCTCCTTTTCTATAATTTGTCCACCCATGCTCCTTTACCTAGTGTATGTCCTTCTTTTTCTCGCTAATTAATGCGCAATGGAACAAACAAAAGAAAGAAATTCAATGAGGCGTCAAATAACTTCTTCATTTTTACACAATACCTACCTATATCTAATTATTTTAAAAACAAGATTTTTATGTAGGTAAGTAGGTACTTATTTGTTAATAAACCAAGAACAATTCTTTCGAAAATTGGTAGTTTAGGTAAATTATAAATAATACATGGAAAAAAAAAATAATAACCACGAACGGACTAAAAAGTATAAAATAATTTCTAATGAAATGAAAAACGTGGGGTGCATCTTACTTATTATGTATTGCGTGCGCCCCACGTTTTTCATTTCATTAGAAATGATTTTATACTTTTTAGTCCGTTTTAAAAAAGTGGTTATTAAAAAAAAAATCCATTTTTTATTTTTTAGTCCATAATACTGCATTGTCATTAAATTACATAGGTATACCAAATATCAGCTTAATCCGATGACGGGAAGTGCTTGAAAAATGAATTGCTTTGTACCGAACAGACAGACAGACAGACACGAAAGCGAGTTAATAAAAACGTAGTAAAATTAAAACTTGTTGAATTGTGAAAGTCCTCCTTTTTTTTAGAAAATCCCCCTTGTTAGATCGATCAGCCCCCCTTTTTCAAATTATCAGCTGGCAACCCTAGTTGCGAGGGAAACGGCCATGGGGATCTCAACTACATACATGCAGTCATTTCAATCCGGGATATGTGGGCGATGAACCACTGTAAGATCTATGTAGACTGTGGTACTATACTCTTAATAATGACTACTTTTCCAAGCATGTTTGGAGGTCTTCATGGAGTATCTGCGTCTTTAGCAACCTTAAATCATCAACATCTACGCACTGACCTCTAAATGAGGCTATGAGTTTAGTGCATTTACGTCATAGTTTAAAACCTACGTACCTACTAATAATTAAGTTAATCAAACAAACTATTCTACAAAATATTATTTTTAATTTTGACATTAATAACGAACCAAACATTCAAAGGAATGTGACACTGGTAGCACCTGGCATTTGTGCGTACTTTAACTGATACTATTGTGACGAAGTGCTTCGTTCTTCATACCATCTTCGTACCATTCTTTATCATCATTTCATAACTTAGTACTGGCAATCTTTCATCACTGGCCTCTTCATGCTTCCAAATTCAATTTTTTTTGGACGTTGCACATTGCACAGGTTCATGCGTTTATTTTCATGTTTTTCTTGCATTGTTTTCCAGTCATTCAAAGCTGCAAGTCGTAGAGTTGCAGGTCGGTCGTTGTTTATCCGTCTAGTCATACTACAATCAAGTGTGGAATATTAATATAAGTATACAGGGTAAAATTAAAACCAGTGCGGATATTTTTGGAGGTGAAAGTACTCATGAATATGATCAACTTTTATTATGGGACCGACACTGAAATATGAAAAAAAAAATCAGCTGTTCCATACATTTTGATCGTGTTGTAGTGCATTTTTGTAGGGAACAGCTGAGTTTTTTTCATATTTCAGTGTCGGTCCCATAATAAAAGTTGATCATATTCATGAGTACTTTCACCTCCTAAAATATCCGCACTGGTTTTAATTTTACCCTGTATAATCAAAAATCGTGGTAAATTGTAACCTTTATATTATCCTATTTATTTGTTTGTAGGCATAAAGCAGTTTAAACCTGAAAATCAACTACAATATATTTATTCTCCCCATTTCAATCAAGTTGTAGGTACCTGTAGGTTTCCTCAGAGCTGGCTGAGGACAGAGAGGTAGCGACTCCGGGACAACCTGAACTTAATACCTGCCAAGCCAGGTTACTCAATGTTGTAAACGTTCTTACCAACTAATTAGTGTGATGTGAAAACACGTATCTAATGCATCTATCTGTAGGTACTTAAATTACTGTTACGGCACAGCACAGGTTATCCTAGTTTAAGTGACAGTGTTCATTAAATGTAAGTTTATTTTGTTTGAACCAATAAACGTTTATTATTATTAATAATATATAATAAGTATAAGAAGATGATACATAAATGGCCTATAGCCTGAATTTGGCTGCGAAAACACCAAGTTGAAGTTTTTGACTGGTCTTGTTTTATTTGCTGCAAAGTGAGCTTGTTACTGTTGTCTCCAGCTGCTACTATCTCTAGCCCTCTTACCGTGCGCTTGCGCCTGACCGTTGAACAAAAGCAAGCGGTCGCTAAACACGTGCCTATTCAATCGCTCGGCTCGTGCGTTATCCCTCCGTCTGTCGCAATTGACAGACACAATACGGTACCGGACTATTTTTTTTTTATTGTGAATCTGTAAACTATTTGAAAAAAGATAATTTACACCAAAAAAACCGATGAAACATCTACAAAATTGGCAAAGTTATAAGCGTTTTAAAATGATTTGCTTGACACGGACGGCACTATCATGCAGTGACGTAACACCACCTACGTCCGCTTCGCGCGACAAAGACGGAGCGATATTCCCTCCAAAAACTTTAAAAGCGTCTATGTTTTCCATTTTGTGATATCTTATTTTATTTTACTTTTTTGTTGTTCCTATTCCTTCTTTGGAATAAAATAATTTATTTGTACTTTTTTAATAGTAGTCCACTACCGTATTGATTTTGACCTCCAGGAGGTTGATTTTTCAGTTTCTTTTTCTTTGCTGGTGGCTTCACCCCTCGAAATCGCTACGTGGTTTTTGGCTAAATTATCGCAGATTTCAACCCAAAACCATTGTGCAACACGGAACTGCCGGGTCTCTGTCCCACGCAAAGATTTCGGAATAAATTAAATTATAAAGCATTGCGTGGAGCAGATAACCTGAGTTCTTCGTACCACAATGATCTCTGAATACGCTGCCCAGCCCGTGTTTAAGGTAAGTTTGCACTATATTACACCACCAGCGACGCGACGCATGATCTGAGCGCATATCTGTTGTTCTCTTGCTCGAACTTAAAATTCGGTTACTTTTTATATTAAACCACTAATATACCGATATTTAATACCGGTATAAAGTTATATCGCTATCATGTCAAGGTCACTTGAACTAATTCTTGAATATACCGGTATCTCAAGCTATGGCTGAGAGCCACAGCTCAGCTAATCAACAATATCTATTTACCCCATTACTTATAGACGAAGATTAAATTAAACAGCTCTTATGTCAATTGTCATCTCTATTCATTGTCATACAAATGACAAGGATAGTTGTATGTTTAATCAATGGTTATAGTTAAGAGGTGTCTCTAGGGGATTGGCAAGTAGATAGGTAAAGAAATATCACGTAAGTAGCGTACGTACAAAGTAAACATATTGAAACGAATTGTAATGTAAATTGTTATAGGTGAGTAAGTAGGTACATCTCACAGGGGCAGTCAACGATTTTATTGACCGTGACCTCTTTTATTGAAAGTTCACTGTTACAGAACAAAAAGGGGAATATTTAATACCTACTCCATTACCTCTATCGGCACTTTTAGTATCTTTTAGGTATTTATATTATACACTTTATCAAAATGATAGTCGTAATTAAGGACTAATTCAAAATTAATTCATTACAATGGTCGAAGAAGAAAACACAAGAAGATAATAAAATAGTGATGAGGAAAATAATATTAATTAACGTTCCATAGCAACAATAAGGTCGATCCTGTGACTGACTGACTAAAATGTGACCGTCAAAATGACGAATCGTTAGGTAAAACTTTCCTACTGTCTGCAGAATATTTAATGACATAGTATTTTTAATAAAACAAATGCTAAACGAATTGCTATTCTTATTCCGCCAACAGTAATAGAAATTCGTTTAGCACTTGTTTTGACTCTCCATACGAATTGACCCGATCAACTGATGTCATTTGTATGGTGAGTCAAAAAAAACCGGACAGTGCGAGTAGGACTCCCGTTCTGAGGGTTCTGGGCCCTGTGAGCAGATGGCTTCACTCATGGTCATGACAGACGGACAACAAAATGATCTTATAATAAGGGTTCCGTTTTTCCGGAACCCTAAAAATTACCGATTTTTTTTACCTATCAAATATTACTCTGAATAAGGTAAAAACAACCCCCTTAAATATGACCACGCATTTCTGATAATTATACGTTTTATAACATAACTTATGCAATATTATGCATGCACGGTAACACACTAATTACTTATTACTTACACCGTAAAATTGTATGAAAATTCGAGCTTCATTTTGCAGTCTGTAATCTCAAAATAGAGGTCAATATTATTGCAAAATCTCATTAGTTTTATAGTAGTTATGTTGTTCAACACAATTTTCATTTAAAATGTTCAATTATTATTTCGTAGCAGTTAGTTTTATTTTTTTGTAACACGGTTAAAAAGTTACAAAACATACCTATCTCACTTAACATTTACCTAATTAAAGAAGTTACTTTTTATCCCTTATTTTCATGAATGGAAATTGTAGGGTTACCCCTAAATATTATTTTTCTTACCCGTATGGTGGTTTGAAGACACGCACAACCTGCCAAACTTCAACCATGTGGTTGTGACATAGGGATGGATATTTTTTACTAATTAATTATTATTTAATTTATAAGGTTTCCATTTTAGTTATTTGGCTACGGAACCCGAAAATGGCGATCGATATGTTCACACTATTTTTAATACTGGTCGCCATGACCGTAAAGCTAGTGATGAAACGATTATGATTAACCATAATCGACGACTCTAATAGTATTTAATCGTAAGCGACGATTATTTTCGCATAATCGCGACGATTATTCAAAACATGTATTTTTTTTAAATAATCATGAATTAGAACGAACATTTTTAAAGATTATCACCCTTACGACGAGAAAGATAAAAACGTGTTAAACGCGAATGCTACCAAAAATAATACACAGTTGTTTTAGACAAGTAAGTGCTAAAACAAGTGCGTATTATTTTTGGTAGCATTCGTGTTGAACACGTGTTTATCTTTTTTTTGGTACGGCCCTATATTATATCACTTTGACTTTGACTTTGTATCTAAACTATAGACATTTTGCCGTGGTGTTAGTGACGACTTCCTTGATACTATTTTAGATACCGCAAAGATGTATTTTGGTGCCCACTGAGAAATTTTGTTATAAGTAGATAATTTGATTTCAACATGAATCAAAGTATTACAAGTTTCAATAGTTTGAATATTAAAGAAATTACGTAGGTATTTGGTATCCTTATTACTGTATTAGATTGGCAAAAAAAGAACTTGACATTTATCCGACTGCTCCAGAAGGAGTAATGACTCATGTGTATGTGCGTTTGTTCCAATAACCCTAAACGGCTTGACGGCTTTTAAACTGAGGCATAATATATCATTAGATTTTTCTTTATATAGGTATTAGAAGTGTCATACATTTTATGGTAAAAATATGTTCCAATACGTCGATCACAAAAATAAAGGTTTCAAGCTTGGTTTTTATAATCAAATCTAGGCTACTAAATAATATTTCTGATCAGTTCATGAATTACATTGTTCGTAGGTAGTATCCAACGGTATGTTATGATTTGATAGTATGAAATTTTGAAGCTTATGTTATTCTTCTCTTAGGCGGGAAAAACAATATTTTAATTTTCATCAATTTGTAGCAACTTAACAAGAATGTAAGTTACAACTTCTACATCGTTATAAACAGGTTCCATCTTAACAAAAATATATTTTTGGACATTCGATTGATTAAGGCACGTGAAAATATATTTTTGAAGTCTTTATAATATGCAGTTTATATAAATATTAAGTCTGATAATTCTGCTTAAAAAACATAAGATGTTTGTCTAACATCAAATCTTCCTATCTCTAACCGCTGACATAGCTGCCATGAGCCCTATTTGAAACCTCAACCTGTATACATACTTATGTTTTATTTACATCTTTCCAGTCCGTTTAGCATGCAGTCGTAGATTTTGGAAACTTTTCATTTGTTTTTGATTGTTAACTTTAAAATAATACATATTTTAACTTGTGCATGTATTCAATTAACCGCTACACGAAAACTAAACTTTTTTTTTTGTTTTTATACCTATACCTAATTGTAATCATACTCGACGAATATTATACGGGCAATCGTTAAGTGATAATTGTTTCATCACTACTAAAAACAGTAAAAACATCAAAAATAAATCCAAATAACCCAAAATGATTGATTCTATAAATTGTTTACGAAACAATTAACCACGTAATACAACATTACGTATACCTAATTATTTATATGTGTCGCAGGCATTGATAATATGTAGCCTTTTGGCAAAATTACAGTAATTTTAGTAAATAGGGAAAAATAGAAAAGCCTTGCAAGCTTTTCTCACACAATTAATCAAATAAGAAAATTTAGTGGCAGGTATACAGGGTGGCAGGATAGACAGTGGAAATATTTTAAGGGGTCATTATACTCATCATTATGAACAACTTTTACTATGGGACCAACCCTGAAATCGCGAAAAAAAAATCAGCCGTTCCATACATTTTGTTGAGTTTTGTGAACATAAATGTATGGAACAGCAGATTTTTTTTTCGCGATTTCAGGGTTGGTCTCATAGTAAAAGTTGTTCATAATGATGAGTACAATGACCCCTTAAAATATTTCCACTGTCTAACCTGCCACCTTGTATACCGTAGCTAAGAGGCAGTTTTCATATAATTTAGCGTAACAAAAATAATAGCAGAAATAAACCTATTAATAACTTTCTACACACCTAATAAGAGCTTTCTTCAGCTTTTCTGTCATAAAAAAAATTGAAAACAACTACTTAAATATACTCAATAAATCTTTTAACCGATTATAGGCACGGATTGGCTGCTGCGGGATCAATCTGGTCAAATGGGGTA
This sequence comes from Thalpophila matura, assembly GCA_948465475.1. NCBI lineage: Eukaryota > Metazoa > Arthropoda > Insecta > Lepidoptera > Noctuidae > Thalpophila > Thalpophila matura. The sequence goes on from OX419183.1 coordinate 12,879,512, forward strand.
TCATCGAGCCATCTCCAGTGCAATGTGAGTACGTAGCCCCGTCACAGGGTACCTACCTAAGATTAGGGTCCAGACATAGAATCTCATAAATATTTGTAACTTCACAAAAGAGGAGGTTCTAAATAAGACAGTATTTTTTTTGTATGTTTTATTTTTACCATTCAGGATTAAAATAAGGTAAATGGCAGTCATTCTAATATCGTGAATAGAACAAATAAAATAAGCAAACAAATAAAAGAAGGAGAAGAATGAGTAAATTATTTGCACGTTTGTTTATTCACCCGTATCACCAAAAATACTAGTATTTTAGTTAAAAAACTAATAATATATAATGCCTGCAACACAAGTTGGGTTATTTAATGCCTACATAATAAATAAAATGAGGACATATTAAGGTTAAATTCTTAGTAACGGTCATAAGACCGTAGTGATAACATTAATTTAAGAATTATCGTTTTCTTGTGTAAACCTTATTCATATTACAACCAGGTACTGTTGCTGTTTTCAATTTTAGTATATTATAATAACCCTGATCAGCTTTTGGATTACCTGTAATTTTATAATCTAAATTCTAGATGATATAGATTTTCGATCTGAATACTAATCCATCCAAAATTTTAGAAGAAATCAAGAATAAAACCCATCAAAAAGAAAAAAATACGTTCACTATCGATCAACAAATCGCACTTAGCCAGTAATACTCAAAAAATAAGCAACATAACAAAATTCGCACTAATGCTTACACAACAAAAACTTTGCAAACATCAAAAATGGGAACACGAAATATTATAAATAACATTACTTGCACTAGTTAGCGAAGTTAATCTTTGGACCGTAACATTAGTCATTTCATTTTATTCTATTTTCAATTTTTATAGCAAAATGACGTCGGTGGTAGAGGTCGAGCCGAATATTAACCACACAAGACTGATCTTCTACCCATTGGTGATAATAGCGTCATGCGTCTGGATGTTCCACCGATGGCAGCAGCAGTCCAGAATGTACCAGTTGGGGAATATCCTCCCCGGTCCCCCGGCGTACCCGGTATTCGGCAACGCGCTAATGGCGCTTTTCAAGAAACCTGAACGTGAGTATATTTTTCATTTGTAACCAGACTGCCCGCGACTCCGTCCGCGTGGACTGCAGTTAGACCAGTTTAAACGATCTCCGCAGTATAGGCTAGTACTATCTCAAGCTCAAGCAAGTCAAGTATCTCTTGTATATCCCATCGGAATTAGATAAAACGTGGCTTAGATTTTAAATTAGACCCTAAGCTATCTAACTGTGAAAACCACATCAAAATCCGTTCAGTACTTTTCATGTGATGCGCGCACAAACTGCCAAACAGATTAACAGACGAAAATTAGAAAAAAAATCGTTTTGTTGTAGTTACTTACCAGTACCCTATCCTGACTGTTTTTACCCGACTGCGGCGAAGCTCAAAAGGAGGGTATAGTGTTTCACCTGTATGTTAGTAATATGTATGTGGGTATGTATGTGAGTATGTATGTATTTCCGTTTCTGTGTTCCCTCCTAGAGACTAAACGAGCGAACGGATTTTAACATATGGTATATCATTAGGTTTTATATTGACGTCGCGAGTAACATAGGCTATAATATGGATTATGAAAAAAACCAACATGGCGGATTTTAATCGCCAATAAGTGAAGTCGTCAAAAATAAAAAAAATCTGAAATGGTCATGTGGGGTATCAAAATGAAGGTCTTAAAGAGACGATTACGAAAATATATATAATTATCTTATACATTCAAAAAACATTTAAGTATCTAAAAAAAACATTTATCTAAAAAAAACAATGTTTTTTATTTTCTTGTTACATCATCATGTGGGGTATCAAAATGAAGGGCTTAAAAAGGCGATTACGAAAATATTTAATATATGTCATTCACATCAAAAACTAAAAAGTGAAAATTATTTTTTTTATAATAACCTGACCGCGGTCTGCCCTACGTTTTATCTGGTGTTATAGAACCACCAAAAAGAAAAAGAAAAAGAAAACAAGATATTGCAGTCGGGACCCAGTGTTTCCAGGTAATAGTCATACTTATAATGGGTCCCGACTGCAATATCTTGTTTTCCTTTTCTTTTTGGTGGTTCTATAACACCAGATAAAACGTAGGGCAGACCGCAGTCGGGTTTTTATATTTTTTAAAATTTCTGGAATATCTTCAAGGTACAAACACGGCTGTTTTACAATTTTATAATAGTATAGTAAACCTAGATAGATAAAAGCTAAGCTCGATGTCTCTCGATATAGGATTCTTATTTAACTACAGTAAGTACTTAACTACAGTAAGTACTTAACTACAGTAAGTAATTGATGGGAAGATTAATTCCTAGAGCTATTTTTTCCCGAGTTTGGAGGCGCTGCGGCCTAAAACGGCCGTAGGTGTTTGTGTCAATTTCATGGGTAGGTATTTGTTAACGTTATCGGTGTTTAGTGTAACGAAATGCGTAAATTAAGTACTTCTAGATGTACCTACTTAGAGCCGTACTGTTATTCAACTTTTCTTTTCAATTTGGTTTATAAAGTTATAAACGGATTAAAAAAAGAAAATACACACGTGTCCCATGAAAATAAATCATTCCCTCACATCTTTACTGACCGTCGATTGATATGAACTCATTTTTAATCAAACATTAACGCTATCATTCGTTTTTGAAAGTTGCTAGTACTGTCAATTTAAAAATATGGCGAATTTAACGTGAGCGTGTTGGAGTTTGTGTTGCTAAAAGGTTTTTTTTTTTGTATAATTACATTTTTGATCGTGATTTCATCACAACCTAAAAAAGAAAAGGTAGAATACTTTAACCGATAATAACTGCATTGAGGGATAGGGTTTTGGGAGTAATAAACTTAAGCAAAAAAACTTTTTTTATAGTAAGGATATGTCACGAGCTTTTTTTGATTATTCTTTATTTCGTCATTCCCTCACCCGTCATTCCCTCATATAAATTTTGTAGTGAGCTTGCTTTTTTGATTGTTTGCTTTAACTAACTCTTGAATTTGATGCTACTAGCTTTTATTTATAAAGTAGTCCCCAGATTAAACGTGTTTTATAAGAATCACATCCATTTCTTTAAACATCCTCATTTAAAGAAATTAACGACAGGGAACGACCATTAAGAAATTACCTTATATGAAATTAAGGGAAAGACCATTAAGAAAATAACATTTGATTATTAAATAAATAGATTACCTACTTATATAAAAAAAAAACTATTTAATTTTCTAAGGTTCCTAAATTGCTCGTAATCACCTACGTCGTCATTCCACATTCATTTTTTTTTATATCCTCACAATTCTCATAAAACACGTTTAATCTAGGGACCACTATATAATTAAAATCTAGTAACATTAGTACTACGAAATCCATAGAAAATAAATACAAATTTATTTCAAAATTATTTGTAAATTTTTAATGATCGAATTTCGCGATTTCGTGAGAATTACCCGTGTACGTGTTTATTACTCCTTCACGCTGAAACAGCTGAACGGATTTGGATGAAATTTGACAAAGAGGTGGCTTGGGATTTGGAAAATCACATAGGCTACTTTTATCTATTTTCACGCAGACTAAGTCGCGGGCAACAGCTAGTTAAAGAATAAAACTCTATTTGTCTTTTAATCCAATATCTAATGAATTGAATTTGTTACAGAGTTTATAAAACTTGGTTGGGAATTCGCTGATAAGTATGGCTTCGTAGTGCGAGGCTGGCTGGGCACAAAGCTGGTCATCTTCCTTGCAAACCCTGAGGATGTGGAGGTGATTTTAAACAGTCATGTCCACATCAATAAAGCTTCCGACTATAGTTTCTTTGAGCCTTGGCTGGGCGAAGGTCTTCTCATTAGTTCAGGTGAGACCCTAATTATTTTAAACTACTATACTTTCTTTTTACAAGCTTTTATTTAACTTGCTCTGTTAGTGAGGAGCCAAATCTTGCAACGGAATTTTAGACCAGTTCCCCCTAACCGATTGAGCTGTTTGGAACACATAAGTAACCTCCGCAACAATGCTATAATATAGTACCATGGAGGCGGTCTCATGATGGGGCCGGTAGATGGCCATGGAAACTCCTCAACTTTTCAACATAACTCCGTTGTGTTTGGGCTCATTGAATTTGTCTTGACAAGTAAGTACTGTAGACCTAGATGATGTTCAAGGTCTCATGATGGAGCTGGGAAGTGGTCATTATAAAAGTTTGTTTTGAAAAAATGATTTTCAACATAAAACTTTTTAACACTTCTTTCAATTAAATCCCTTTGCTTGCTAACTCCAACCCAGAAAAATATACATAAATTCATCAGCTATGATGGAGCCATAAATGTTCTACTGCACTGCACTTTTTAGTAAAAAGCTGAACTCATGCATTTTGAAGTATAAATATAATTACCCAGATTCGTTATACTACTTACGTTAATAATTATACAATATACATTCTTTCTTTTAATTTTTTATAACAAACTTATGTTGTGGCCTGTTTAGGACAAAAATGGCGGTCCCACAGAAAAATGATCGCTCCAACATTCCATATAAATATCTTAAAGTCTTTCGTGGACGTCTTCAACCAAAACAGCAAGAGTGTGGTCGAAAAAATGCGTTCCGAAGTCGGCAAGACTTTCGATGTTCACGACCATATGAGTGAAGTTACCGTCGATATCTTATTGGGTAAGATATTTTTTATTTGATTTTTACCTGTATAAAAATACCGACCAAGTGTGTGTCGGGCCACGCACAGTGACGGGTTCCGTAGTAGCAACAAGCAGCTACTTCATCTTAGTCACTTTAAAGGATTAATGCTAAGGATTTTGTATTTGGTACAAAATTATCCAACACCCAAGTTCAACGACTATTACTGCTAAACTAATAAAGTTAATTTAACCGCTGTAGTTTTCCTTTAAAATTCATGAAATGCACTATCATCTAAATTGTTTCAGATTTTTTAAGCCAACAGTTTTAGAAGGCATCCCCCGATGCCCTACTTGAACAAAAATTTGCACTTAAAAGTTTAATATTTCGTAAATGGAGCATTAAATCGAAAAATAATTTCAGCAACCCATAAGTCATTTTAGAAAACCTATTCAACGATATCCCACACGAGGGGTAGACGACGAAAAAAAATTCATCCCCTCTTCACATGTAGGGGAGCTTCCCTAAAAAATTTTTTTTCCAAAATTTTATTTTACCACTTTGTCGGCGTTATTGATATACACACTTCTACAAAATTACAGCTTTCTAGTACTAACGGTCTCTTAGCAAAACCTCGGACAGACAGACAGACAGACGGACATGACGAAACTATAAGGGTTCCTAGTCAGAACTACGGAACCCTAAAAATCAATTTATCGTTAACGTTTTCAATTTATCGGACTATTATCTTGTCGGTGAACTTGGCCCTAAATATCCAAAGTTAGCCTTACTTTGTCGCTGTTACTCAGTGGTTCCCAACCGGTGGTCCGTGAGAACTAAACCAGTGGTCCGCGAGAACTAAATGACATGACGAAACTATAAGGGTTCCTAGTCAGAACTACGGAACCCTAAAAATCAATTTATCGTTAACGTTTTCAATTTATCGGACTATTATCTTGTCGGTGAACTTGGCCCTAAATATCCAAAGTTAGCCTTACTTTGTCGCTGTTACTCAGTGGTTCCCAACCGGTGGTCCGTGAGAACTAAACCAGTGGTCCGCGAGAACTAAATTAAGGTTCACGAGAACCAAATTAAGGTCCGTGAAACAAAGTTATACATATAATCCATAATAAATTATTTTTTTACGTTTGGGTATCACTTGATCAAGTTTTAAGTAAATAACAATAGAAAAGTACTGTCAAAATTGCAAAACAATGAGTCATGTTTTATGTATTATTCTAATAAAGTGAGGAATGATTGTGACAGTAGCCTTGCACTACGATGTGTTTACCTAATAGAACATTTCCAATGTGTTTAATTAATTAAGAAACATGACATTTAATTTATAAAATGATTGTAATTTTATAGAGACAGCTATGGGCATCACAAAGAAAACTCAAGATAAATCTGGCTACGATTATGCGATGGCTGTAATGAAGTAAGTCAAGTTATAACAGTTTCCGTTTGACATAATTCAATATTCTAACTTTGAATAGCAAAAACTGACAAAAAGTATAACATTTTCTTTCAAGTTTTACGTAAGAGGGTTAGGTACATTCACAGAACAGAAAAAAAAGTTTCTGTTCTGTGGGTACACTCGACGCCATTGACGGTCGATCACTTTTCACCCTTATTACTAAGAACATAAGGGTGAAAAGTGGTCGACCGTCAATGGCGTCGAGTGTACATTAACAAATATAATTAATTGATATGTCATTGCCTCATTAGTCATTTATATGGTAGGGCCTACCATTAATTTAGGCTATGAATATCATCGATTTATATTGATGTTTACAAAACAATTTCATTACGATGTTTTTGTCAAACTGATAAGTACCTTGAAAATGGTACATAGTCTAGGAGTTTCTGTGACTTAGTTTACAGAATAAAATGCTGTTCAATTCATTTAAACATGTAAATATTAGAAATACGAAAAAGTTATTAAACCAATCTATACTTAATACTTATTTCATAGGTGTTTTTTTTATCATAATTTGACCTTAGATTATTGCTGTCATGTAATTAACTCATAAAAAATTGGTAATTTAGCTCTTATGAATTTAATAACATTTCTGCAAGTCAGTCATACCTTCTTAAAGTTGGCCTTATTTTTTTACTAACTTCCGCCCGCGGCTTCGCCCGCGTTTTTCGGGATAAAAGGTAGCCTATGTGTTATTCCAGACTATAATGTATCTGTGTGCCAAATTTCATCCAAATCCGTCCAGCCGTTTCAGCGTGAAGAAGTAACAAACATACACACACACGTACATACACACCCACACACAAACTTTCGCATTAATAATTATAATATTAGTGCGATTTCTTTAATTCACTTTAGTACCTACTTAGGTGCTTTTTCTTCAAGTATACTTATCGTACTTATATGTATAATAATTTTGTTCCAGAATGTGTAATATCATCCATCAGAGACATTACAAGTTTTGGTTACGACCGGATTTATTTTTCAAATTACATCCGTTATATAAAACTCAACAGAAACTTTTGGACATTATTCATGGACTTACTAATAAGGTACATCTACTTATTTCATTCAAATTATTTATACAGGGTGGCAGGTTAGACAGTGGAAATATTTTAAGGGGTCATTGTACACATCATTATGAACAACTTTTACTATGGGACCAACCCTGAAATCGCGAAAAAAAGATTAGCTATTCCATACTGTTATACACTGATATACATGTTCACATAACTCACCAAAATGTATGGAACAGCTGATGTTTTTTTCGCGATTTCAGGGTTGGTCCCATAATAAAAGTTGATCATAATGATAAGTACAAAGACCCCTTTAAATATTTCCACTGTCTAACCTGCCACCTTGTATACTTAGGTAGGTACCTAGTTTTACTGACCACTGACTACGCATACGCATACATCAAAATAAGTATGCAGCTCTTAAACAAAATAATAACTATAAATTATAATTTTTGTTTATAATACAAATATGTACAACTAAAAAGCTATGTTTTGTTAATGTTATTAGAAAGCAAATTAGTAATCAATTTAACATTATATAACGTAACGTAAACCTATTTTGTTTTAATTTATTTCTAAATTGATTCTAAACCCATTATGCATAGGTATACCAAAGTTCGTATATTGCATAAAATTTAACTAAAATTTGACAGAACAATTGTATTTTCAATTCAGAATTCGCCATTTAGATTATTAACGATACAGTTCAACATTATTTATTTCGCTGGTTCCACAGCTTGGTATCTAGGTACAGATTACTAATCTAGGTATGACATTCTAAAGAAAATATTTATTTCGTGATTCGGTACCAAATTACATATCTAAATGTTTACTCTATTTCAAGGTTATAAAGCTAAAAAAGAAGATATACTTCGATAACAAAGCGAAGGGTATCATCCCCCCTAGCATAAAAGAGTTGACGGAAGGCAAAAGGCTAGACAATGAGAACGTTCTGGCGAATGGTGGCAAGACACTATCAGATGCCGTCTTCAAAGGCTACCGTGATGACCTGGATTTTAATGACGAGAATGATGTCGGTAAGCTAATATACCTGATATTATCTAAAAACATCGACGGGTGAAGCCTAGGTTAATAGTTGCCCACAGTCAAGAGATAATAACAACACTGCCACTAACATTCTATTTACAGACTATAATATAATATTAGTATTAATGAACTATACAAAGGACACGACTTGCGATACACCTAAAAACCTCTAATCCGGTTAAAAGCAGATCTACTTATATTAATTTAATTTTGCACTAATCAAATATTTATAGTTGGGAAAAACCTAAATATTTACACCCTTAAACGATAAAAAAATACAGATGAAAAAAATAATAGGCATCAAGTTTGTAAATAAACTTGATTTATAAGTGATGTAAATATTCCAGGTGAAAAAAAGCGGTTGGCGTTCTTGGACCTGATGATTGAATCCGCTCAGAATGGCACGAACCACATTACCGATCACGAGATTAAAGAAGAAGTTGACACCATTATGTTTGAGGTTTGTATCAGTTTCATCGAACTATGCAGATGCCATAACACATCTAGAATTTAGGCATCAACGACCGGTCTTGCGCTACCCGAACCATTCAATTTGGAAATTATCCGTGCATATTCATTCTATTCATTTTGATAGCCAGAACCAAGATCAAATTGTCACGGGGGATCCGTCCGAAGGTTGCGCACGAAATTCAAAATATCTTGATTTTTTTTTTTGCAAATTACAGCGCTTTTACGCTTTTATGTTGATCCAAATTCGATTTGCGACAATAACAAATACGATTATTTCGTGAAAACATTATGATTTTCCTCAAATATTATTTCGAGGGCTATGTTGATGATTTTGATTATTATTATTATAGTAACTATATAGTAGGTACTATATTATCATTATTGTCGCGAATTGAATTTGGATGAACATGCAACGTAAAACAACTCTGCAATTTGCAAAAAACTTAAAATAAATAGTTGCGCGCTACCTTGACGGATGCACCAAATACAAATACATATTTACATTTTTTTTTTCATTGATTTAGGGTCACGACACCACAGCAGCTGGCTCCAGTTTCGTGATGTGTCTGTTAGGAGTCCACCAAGATGTGCAAACAAGAGTCTACGATGAATTATACGAGATCTTCGGTGATTCAGACCGACCAGCCACCTTCAACGACACCATTCAAATGAAGTACCTTGAGCGAGTGATCCTTGAAACCCTCAGAATGTACCCTCCTGTACCCGTGATTGCCAGAGAGTTGAAGAAAGACGCTAAAATTGGTAAGAATTTGATTCTTATAGATGTCCGAGAATCTTACTGTTATATTGTGATTTGACTGGTAGCTCTTTTAAGTCGTTTTTGAAAGTTTTAACCAAACACGTTCATGATTCCTTAGAGATATAGTAATTTAAATGGGTCGGTACAAACTCCAAGTAGCCAATGGTGCACTATTGCATAGTATTAATGGGACAGAAATAAAAAAAATCTTAACTTATGTATTTAATCAGAAATAATAATTTTAATCAAAGTGCAACATTATCATAAAGTGCATCTTATCACGATTGGTAAATGTGACCTTCATCTAAATTAGATATTTTAGAAAAGTGTGAGAAAAATCTTGCTATTCTTTCTCTCCGTACTAGTTACCAACCACTACACCCTTCCGGCTGGAGCAACCATCGTAATAGCGACGTACGGCATCCACCGCCACCCCAAGCACTGGAAGGACCCTGACACGTTCAACCCTGACAACTTCCTGCCAGAGAACATGCAGAACAGACACTACTACAGCTACATTCCGTTCAGCGCTGGACCCAGGAGCTGTGTCGGTTAGTACTGGAAAGCAAATGTGGCGTTGAGGAATAGTGGCCTTTTCATTGATATACAGGATGTCCCGTAATTAATAGATAAAACGTAACGGGTCGGTTAGATCTGTGTTCTGACTTTTTACTTCGTATTATTTTGTGATTAACGTTGTTTGATTCTGAATTGTTGAAATGACGCGTCTTCTGATTCTCTAGCGAATGACATTAAAATCTCAAAATCGTCAAAATTTACATACGCGGTGTTAGAACTTAAGTGACGATATGTCGGTTTCCTCACGACTTTTTCCTTTAGCGTGAAAACGCACAGGCAGGTGGCTTGCTTAGCGCCTAGAGCCTAGATAGTCACCTCTAGCTTAGTAAAACGAACGTTTTAGAATGTTCGCAACCGGCCGCACTGCGCGCTGCGTAACGCAGATAGGTAATTTCGCAAAGCATCAGTGTGTGTAACTATTATATTCGTAATAAGTAGATATAGGTAACATAATACACACACGTATATTCTAAGATATGCGATTATAAATAAATTAATAAGTTGCCCGGTATTAGTCAAATAATTAGGTACCTACGTAAAAATAATAATTTAATATGGACATGCATGAGCTTAATCGCGAGTTCAAGAATCATAAATTCTAATATTGAATCGGTTCACTATTTGACTAATACCTACCCAGTAATAGGAATAAATAATAGAGTTAACGAATTTTCAATATAAGACGTGTTATCTAAAAGTACCCTAATATAACATCTCTACAAAGCAATGATTACTGTTAAGTCAAATTGGCAATCATTTTTTTATTTTCATTTCTTTCGTCTGCTAACAGGAATGTTTTTATCTTTATTATTATGGTGAAACACTTTTCTCGTTTACTATACTAAGTGAAAAAGCACAAAAAAACGATGTTAAATCAATCGAATTGGGGGCGTCAGCCACAGGTGCCTCGACCACTGGGGGCCTAAGCCACGGACCCATTTTAACGTGATATTAATTTAAATTAACATAAAATAATAAGCGACGTCTTTAAACATAATTTAAATAACGTTTAATTATACCGTTTAATTAACTGTCATTTAATAAATAAAAATATTCACAGTTAAAATCATCACAGGTAGCAAACTTAATAACTGTTATGTTACGTAAGACAATTTTTTTAGATTGTTTAATATAAGACCTGTACTTATATTAAAAAATGTAAAAACTATGACTATAATAATCACCATGGCCATGTTTATTATTTTCACCACGTGTTTTTTGTTTAACTATCACTCGGTACCAAAATATTGTGATATGGCATCACAAAGCTGTCTAAAAAGTACACACACGCACAGATCTACTCTTCCCATTACACCCGCGCCACGGTAATGATAATTACAGCTTATAACTATCTATCATTACATTCATTACCGTGCCCTCGCGTCGCCTCTTTCTCTCATTCATACTCGTAACATTTTACGTTTCCATGCAAGAAGTAGGTAGATATGTGGGAAAATTGTAGAAAAATATTTTCTTATGAAAATTTTACCTATCTTATCTACATTTTTTTTTGCAAAATGGTATCCTTGATTAATACCAATTACCTAGAATTTTTTTGGATGGTGATCTCTTCTTATTCTTGATGTGTAGGTACATAAAAAAATAAAAACAATTGAATGTATTAGTACCAATTAGTACTATCTATGTGTGTCCTTTATTCATTTTCATTACATTTTACTGCGTAATTTTCCCATTTTGTTTTTTTTTTTGTTTTTGCGGTTTGATTCTCGCACTGAATGAAATTTGTTTCAAGTCTGAACAGTGTTAGTGTATGTGAGATTTGTGTATTAAACGCACCCACGATTTGTGTATTCAACATTCAAAATATGATACAACTGACCCTAAATGTTACTTTTCAGGACGCAAGTACGCACTACTGAAGCTGAAGATACTGCTCTCAACCATCTTGAGGAACTACAAGTGTGTGTCGGATATACCTGAAGATCAGTTCCAACTTAGGGGTGATATCATCCTGAAGAGATCCGATGGTTTTAGAATTCAAATCGAGCCAAGAAAAAGAGTCCCATCAAATGCTGCTTGATTTACCCGGTATTATTGTAGTTGACATTAAGTCAACATTAAAACGGAAATAAGACTTGTGGCTTGGGAAATCTCTGAAATAACCTTATTATAGGTACTAGACTATTTTACATTGATTACTCGAAAATAGATCGTTGATTTTTTTAAATATATTACATATATTTTTGGTTAAAATTATATTTTCGACTTAACAGGCTGCCTTGGTGTCAAGTTGAAAATAGATTGAATTAATTATAATTTGTTCTCGATCTGAAATATAAACCTGATTATGATTACTTGGAGACAGAAGAATAATATTATTATTATAATTAAGATAAGGGCCAAGTTCACCGACAAGATGTCCGATAAATTGAAAACAGCCGTTCAACATGACTTTTCATGTATAAAAAGTCATGTTAAACGGCCGTTTTCAACGGCTGTTATCTTGTCGGTGAACTTGGCCCTAAGTGTGTGATTGTATCAAAAAACGCCCAGTTACTGTCTATAATAAAAACTTACAAAATAGTTTTTTTTTTTTTTGAATGGCCTCTCGCAGTTCTTTGGCTTCTAACAGCCGTCACTGCTTAACGCTCCATTATCCTTAACCATCCATTCCTTATGGCGCTGGTAAGCTCCAACGGCCTTGAGTAATTTGGATGGTGTAGTTTGTGTGTTCTGTGCTGTGAGCCAATCACGAAACGCGACATACGTCCACCTATCAATACGACTCGTCCATCAAAGAGCGTGCTGTACCGAATTATACGTAACACTTATTCAATTTTAGTAACGAAAATATGAATCTTTGAAAAAAAATCGTGGATAGCCGTATACAAAGTTTCCTGTGACCTTCCTAAGGGTTTAAGCTACTTTCATACCAAATGTCAACATAATCAACGGTTTAAATGGGAAATTAGAATTAGTTCGAACTAGCTCTTTGCCCGCGACTTCGTCCTTGTGACCTATAGGAACAAAAATAAATAAAAATAGTCTATACTCGGCCTAGCACTCAGAGATAATGTAGCTAATAATAGTGAAAGAATTTTCAGGGATGGATTAGTGGTTCCGGAGATTAGCCCCTACGTTCATACAAACTTACAAACTTTACCCCTTTATAATAAGAACGGCGAAATACGAATGTACTATACAAGTATGCACCTCTCCTTAACCCTTCGGGGAAGGCAGTCCTAGTGTTATGTTACTGAACATAGAAACAATAAACATAATATACGAGTAGGTGTCTACTCATAAAAGGGAACATAGGTACTCGTATAGTCATAGTCAATTAATAAGTGTAAAATATTTTGTCATACATTATGTACGACTTTTTTTATTACTTAACATAATAGGTATATTATAAGAGTCAACCTCATAAATATCGATTTTTTTATGTTTTATGACAGATTATTATTTAATTGTGCTTAATCATAGCACAGGTATATGGTAGCTAACCGGATTCCAAACCATTTAATAAGTATGATTATGTAAAGACATTTTATAATCTTGATTTAAAATGAGTCAATAAAACATAATATTCATTCCAGGTTTCAAAAGTAACTAGGTATAACTTAATCCATAATTGCACAGACAAAACCTTCGGTTTCTCCGAAGAGATCACCGAAGCGTAGCAACAGTACCCATTCGGCCTTCAAATCGCTCATTATACAGGGTGGTAGGATAGACAGTGGAAATACGAGAAGAGGTCATTGTACTCATCATTATGAACAACTTTTACTATGGGACCAAACCTGAAATAGCGAAAAAAAAAATCTGCTGCTCGATACATTTTGTTAAGTCAACATAAATGTATGGAACAGCTGATATTTTTTCCCGATTTCAGGATTGGTCCCATGGTAAAAGTTGTTCATAATGATGAGTACAATGACCTCTTCTCGTATTTCCACTGTCTAACCTACCACTAAACACCAATTACTAGACACATGTCTAGGTAATTCTCATAGAAATTGTATCATAAAATAACAATAAATAAACTTAGGATTTTATTCAAACATAACTACTAGGCACATACACTTCTTCTATCGTGTCGGCACGAGCTACGCAATACTAATAAAAAATAACAAGAACATAATGTATTACCATATTAATGGGGTCATAAAATCGATTTTATAGAAGTTAGGCCCAACAAATTGGCTGGTAGCCCGCGGATTCGCTTGTAAATAATATATGTATTTGGATAAAAAAGATATCCTACATACATCGTGTAACAGAAATACGTGATTACGTGGTTACGCGCACTCTGCGATAGATGCGAATTTTCCTGTATAGACACTTCAATTTCCTGATACATCAGATACATGATTAGATACATCAGCTGATTGGGTCAATTTCTATGGAGAGTCGAAACATTTTTGGACTTATTTTGTTTGACCTAAAAAATGTTGCTTTAAGTAAAATTCCAAACAACTCCCACAAAAATGACCACACGTTTCTGATATGTGTGGATTTAGTCGTTTCCAATCAAAATTGGTGCAGCAGTTTAAAAAATAGCAGACAAGTAGACAGAGTTACTTTTACATTTAGGTATAATACTCATTTGGATAATCATATAATATTATAAAGTCACATTTCGCATAAACTGCTTAGATATCTATAAGTAGATAGATGGTTACTAGTGACAGTATTTATGTCATCAATGCTAAAATACTAAAATGCGTAAATATCAAAACGCAGTAGGTATAACAACAAAGGTGATCTTTGAATGTCATATTGTATGTATGTATAAATAAATACCTATTACAAAATGATACATTGATGGCACATCAAATAATTAAGAAATTGTATTCAATATGATTTCAGAAAAAAATAATCGTAAAATGGATAATTTTTTTACTATTGGTATTAGGTAGGTATTGTATTAAAATTAATGTTTCTTACATTTTATTTTATCCGATTTCTGGTTGCGTAGAAGTCAATGTCGACTACACTTTAATTAGTCAATACAATATCACATAGCAAGAACTCGTTTTAAAATAATTAAAAATATTTTAAATAAAATAAAATTTCCTATGTTATCTTTTGCACTAACATAATTTAAAATATAGTGATTATTTTGAATAAAATAATACAATATTCGGCACCTATCGACATCTATGTACTAACTTACTAGAACAAAACATTTATTTCGAATTGATAGGGCGCTGTTTTGAGTGTTAACATTGTTGTATAATATTAGGTCTTTACCTATGAAATTGCCGTTCTGCAGTACTGGCCATTTCAAATCAAAATAATTTTTGTTTGGCTAAGAATTCCAATTTCAAATTAATTTCATTTTAAAAACATGGTTTTTTTTTTCCAAAAGTAGTCATTTGTTTATTGATTAGTGTTACATTTTCATCGCATTTCAATCTTTTTCGTCATCATGGATACGTTAAAAATTCGAGTAATTATGGAATACGAGTACCGTCGTAGCAGCAACGCGCCACAAGCGGCACGCAACATCAACGACGTTTACGGAGCTAACACTACAAACCAACGCACCACCTGTTATTGGTTTGCTCGCTACCGTTCTGGAAATTTCGACCTGAAAAATGAACCTCGCGGTCGTCCGAACACTTTGGTTGACAATGACGAATTAAAGGTGATTGTGGAAGCTGATGATACACAATCTACGGCTGAATTAGCAGCAGCTTTCGACGTTAGCGTCAAAACAATATTGGTCCATTTGCGTCAAATTGGCAAGGTAAAAAAGCTTGACAAATGGGTGCCCCACGAACTCAATGATCGCCAGCGCGAAGTACGCGTCGAGACGTGCCTTGCACTGCTCAACAGACACACAAATGAAGGAATTTTGAACCGCATTGTTACCTGCGATGAGAAATGGATTCTGTTTGATAACCGCAAGCGCTCAGCAAGTTGGTTGGATCCTGGTTCAGCACCTAAACAATGCCCTAAACGAAAACTTACCCCTAGAAAAGTGATGGTCACTGTTTGGTGGTCTAGCGCCGGTGTGATTCATCACAGCTTCTTACCAAACGGGGTGAGCATTACTGCAGATGTGTACTGTGAAGAACTGAACACAATGATGAAGAAGCTGGCACATCTCCAACCAGCATTGGTCAATCGCTCGTCTCCACTGCTCCTGCACGACAACGCGCGACCTCATACTGCACAGCAGACGGTCTCCAAGTTGCAAGAACTGGGGTTGGAAGCTCTCCGTCATCCGCCCTACTCACCAGACCTTGCGCCTACAGACTACTAACTTTTTCCAGAATTTGGATAACTTCTTGGCGGGAAAAAAATTCAATACCCGAGAGGCAGTACAAAATCCCTTTGAAGAATTTGTTGCCTCCCGTCCAGCTGATTTCTTTAAGAAGGGCATCAATAAACTGTCACTGCGTTGGCAAAGATGCATTGATTGCATGGGTGATTACTTCGATTAATACAAATAGAAAATACATGAAAAAAATTCGTTTAAATTTTTTCATACAAAACGGCAATTTCATAGGTAAAGACCTATTATATGTATATTAGGCTTAAAAACCGAAAACGCTATTACAACTTACAACCGTATCAGCTCAAAATGACAACTTCTCAAAATGACAACCGGACGCAAAATGTCCACTTTGCAAAATGACAACTCCTCAAAATGTCAAATTCGCAGAATGACAACTTCTCAAAATGTCCACTTCTCAAAATAACAAATCTTACACGTAACCTGTCCATCATGATGTTGCATGAACTACGGCTCGTAACGCGTCATGGCTTTTCTTCATTGCCACCAGTCACGACGCGTTGTGGTCGAATAGCATGATGGTCACGACTCGAATTTCGCTATGTGGTCTTTCCCTGTTCGCCACAACGCGTCATGAGCGTTTTTATAAAAGCCATAACGCGAATTTCGCGATGTAGATATTTCACAGTGACCACAACGCGTTGTGAGCTATTTTTTCGCTCAATGAGCGTTTTCGGTCTTTGAGCCTAACTTATAAATGGAATAAACCATTAACAATAAGTACCCTAATTTATGCACAATTTGGTGTACAATAAAGTATATTCTATCTATATATCTACAAAAAGTGCAAAATTATAGCGCATTTACGAGTTCTGAAACTCATACATTTTACTCATACTATGTAAATACAGCGTGTCTCTCTAATGGTCAGTACATTCATGTTGTTGCCAATCATTTAGTGTTTAAAAAAATATCTTTGGTAATTATTTACTTCGTCTATTTCCTTTCCAATACAAAAATACATAGCACTATGGCACGTAGGACAGGTAGGCACGTCACTTCGCACGTGTATTGATTGAAAGGTCAATAACCTTTAGAAATATTAAGATTTTTTTATTTTTTATCCTCGTACCACTATTTCATATTTAAATTAAACCTTACGCAATTGTAGCAGTAATAGGTATATTTGTATTTTGGGGAGTTGGAAACTTAAAGCTAAGTCCACATCGAGACACATTTTGTATCGACACGTGTTTAAATTCTATACGTGCTGATAAATATCAGAAATAAAATAGTAAAATTATAATACATGTGCCGATATCAACATAATGTCGTGCAACATGTATCACGACTTGAGCCCTAGTGCGGACAAGGTTTTAAATTCAATTAACAATGATATTCTGTACCTTATATCACAATTTCTAATTTAAGGAACATCAATCACTGATAAAACTAGTTTCTTAACAATATACAACGTTACTTTTAATTAGTTGGTGAAACTACCTATACCGACACGTGATTGATATCGATATCTACTTTAGTAGATGCAAAAAATGAAAACAACATTTTTTTTAATAACTAGGTAGTTGATTACTGGGTCATTACACCTGCGAGTCGCTACAAATACGATAAGTTTTTGCACCAACAAAAAAATCTTTACTGTGTAGGTAAGTAGGTATTTTATACGAATTTTAAATAAACATAACAGTAACACTACAGATGTTTTGTAACTAATAAACTAAACATTTGAATGATACCTACTTATTTCTAAAAACTTTTGTTTCACTTATCGATACCCATCACGTGACACATCTGTCAAGTTTCACCAACTAATTCGAATTAGCGTTATTATTTTTTCGTTATATTAATTACAAACCAAGAGAGTCTATTACGGCATATTATTTTAGGATCTACTTTTACCTCTGCGATACACTACATATTCAATAGTCCATAGCACAACACACACTAAACAACAAAAGCTCATTGCGAAGAAGCAATACACATAACTGCCCGTTGCTTCGTAGAGTACACCTGGAATGATGCAAAAATACACATGTAAAGTATCAAAAAAATCAACACTGTACAAATTATATTATAATTTTGTCTATGAACTGTTTTATTTTAAATCAGGAAAGACATCGAAACTGTCTGATTGTACTAAATTAATTCATGTTATATTAATAGAGAGCGTTTTGGCTATCGAAGACTTAATTTAATTACAACTCGGCCTAAAATTAATAGGCCGAGTTTCTAGACATATCTAATCTGTTTGATATCACGATACCAAATTACTGTATCACTAGGCTCTTAGGATGAAATTGTATAATTATCTATAAATACGAGTAGGTAGTATAAAACAAAGTCGTTTTTCGTTTCTGTCTGTTTGTCTGCAAAGTTCTCCTAAACTACATAATGGATTTTAATGCCGTTTTCACCTTCATTTAGATAATTTACATGAATTGATACCGGTAAAAAAACTGTTAATTTTAAGTGTGAGTGACAAAACAACAAAGACTCTAACTCAGCTCATGCGTAACGTCGTTTGTGCAATATAGTGATCTGTTGAAAATGATCATTTAAAAGTTATAAAGACCATTATAAAGACCGGTAAAAATACCGGTACCTACTCAAGTTACCTAATGATAAATACCGGTATAAATCGTTATGAGACAGATATTTTTGCAACCGATATCAAGCCCTGACTATGATGCATTGCTAATATTGTTTCAGTGCGAGAGAGAGATATACTTATGTAAAACAAGTAGCGCCATCCCTTTTTTGCAACAGAAAAATGATGGCCTTCTAGGATCAAAAAGACCCATACGTCACACCGATAACCTTCACAATACACCTAATTGGCAATAATGCCATGATATCTAAATCTAATAAAATTATACTTATTTTAGAGATATTTTTTATTAATTTTAAATTCAATAACGTTTTTAAATAGTAATGGCAAATTCAAGTCTAAAAAAAAACAATTTGCCTAATGCATTGTTTTATATAAATAAATCTACTTAATTATCACCGGCCGACAGACAACGCACACCTTAAAAATAGTGGGTCAAAAATAGTGGTCAAAAATAGTGGTAATGGTGCATTAAATTTTGCTCAGTAGGTGACACCGTAACGAAAGCTTAAGCCATGGGTTCAGTACCTTATTCTGAACTCTTCAGCGTTAAAATTTTGTGTCGGATTTAAAAAAATACGACTTTGTTTGAAGATAGTCGTAATTTTTTTAAAAGACCGATCCTATATTTTATGTTTTAAGTATATGTAGAATAAAGGGCTTAGCACGAACAATTTTGACGTATGGTATCGTAAACGTAAGCATTATTTTTAATTGAAAATATACCTACGTTTGCCACACAATATTTATATAAATTACATACTTTATTTATATCCCTGTATTTATTAAAACGCGCAAATTGTATAAAATTTTATCAAAATGCTACGTCAAATTATTCGTGCTAGGCCTACAGAACCCATGGATTCAGATTTCGTTACGGTGTCACTTAGGTACACCCCGTATAACGTAGGTGAACACTAATAATTAAAAAATATCACCCCTAAGGAAATTAAATAGAGGGTTAAATAGAAAAAAATATTGAGAAAAGTCGGATGTTTCCTGAAATGTTACCGATGGGAAATCCCGTAGAGCACACGGCTAGTAATAATAATAAAAATGTCAAAGATTATTATTTATTACCAACTTTAGACTTGATGATGTAGGTACAGAAAAATGCCTCTTCTTGTAGTAAAAATGTATGTAACTGATTAAATGGTAGAGAATTTGAATACTCACCAATCAAAGGATCAGCCAACATCATAAGCGTACCAGAGAACAGTATATGTAGCGCTAATGCTGCTGGAAACCGATCAGGTGCTGCAGTGACTAGGACGAGCGGGAACAACACCTGGACGGAGCACCTCACCAGCCCAGATATGGCTGTCACCGCAAACACAAACCAGAGAGCACTTGAAGTCACCAGGGCTGAAAGCAATTTAAAGTGAAACGCATAATTAATAAGGTACACATTGCCGTGCCGGAAATCACAATGAGGATAATAACAATGAACAAACAAAACCATAACTTAAAAAAAAATTAAAAAAAAAAAAAAAACTTTATCTTAAATCTTAATTACCCTCCAATCATTTGTTAGTTCAAGGCTCTCTAGGAAATAAACCTCAATAAACAACATAAATAAATTAAAATCATCTGTTGTTTTATTGATACCGACCGATAAAAAGCACATTTATTTCGTTGGTCTAGAAGGCCAATTCTGCCATGAAAAAATGTTCAAAATATATGTAGGTATCTAGACTCAGGCTGAGATAAATAGACGTTACTCAGCACATGCTTTGCACTTGCAATTTACTGCAAGTGCAAGTTAATACAAAAGTTGCTCAGTAAGTAATGCTGAATAGTTTTAGATATTTTCTATTTCGACGCGTTTCAAGTTTACCTCACCTAAACTTATGTACGGGGATCTGCCATTGTTCTTTGAAAGCTGGGATTGAAATGAGCCAATTCAAAATTTAACCCAATTTGGTCAACGTTCAGTTATAAGTAGTAGTATATAATTACGAGAATTGCCGTCAGGTTGATAATTCAAAAGCATTAAGAAAAAAATATTTACCTATACGAAGGAAAACGGTGACACAAGTGCCAATGAAGAAAATTAACCGACTGTCGACAACGAAGAAATAAGTTACAACGGCCAGCGACAATCTTGCTAATAAATCTGATATAGCGCCCACCATCACGCATGTTGCCACTTCTATCTGGAATGTTGAGAAGAAAATACATGTTTTGTGAATAGATAATATATTTTTAAAACTGTAGTTCATTAGATAATTGATATTATTAATTGAACTGGAGCTTGTATTTCATTTTAATTTATTTAAGCATATGGGAACTTTGCGGTCGGCAACAATATTATTGTAATTACACAATTACAATACTATTGTTGCCGACCGCAAAGTAGGTATAGTATTGTAATTGTGTCTCATTTTACCTTCGTTGATTGTGTTGAACTGAACAATTTTGTCAATTTATTATTAAATAAATATGGAGCTCAAGTTCTGTATAAGCAGAGAAATTTCTAGATATTTTTACCTTAGTAAATCCATACGAGAAGAGAAGCATTGGTTCCATGGCTAAGTATGTTACATCGGACACGAAGGCGAATCCAAGCCCAACTAATGTGCTCACGAATTTAGGGTCTTTTAGTAAATCTAGTTCTACATTTTCACACACAATCTTTCTGAAACAATATTTTTATATTTATTTTATACGGAAACAATTGAGAATCGAAAATATCAATAAAATTATATTTGGTTTAAGATCAATGTACACTAGAAAGATAAGCTCTCCTATCATTTAGCGTGCATTGTCATCTTCAAGAAATGGGTCAGTTCGTTGCTTTATTACGATTGTAAGTACAGATAGTAATGTAATTATTATCTTACTACTCCTATACAGTTCCGTTCTAATCCAGATAATATTACTTTCAATACTTACACCAAATTCATCCTCATAGACTCTTTTTTTCTTCTCTTGACACTTTTTATTTCTACGTCCTCTTCACCAACTGGTAACATGCGCACTGAGAATTCATCGAAACTGTCCGCGTTTTTCTTTTTAATACTGTTCATATCACATAATTCTGAAAATATTACAAGTCAAAATATTACAAGGCCATAAAGCAACAAAATTTTGGAAATATTAAACAATAGTGCCGATTCCATTGTTTACGAACTAAACTAATTTAGTCTTATTATGTCTCTTGTCTAATAAAAACATTAGAGAGGGATAGCAGATATTTAATCCTGTCAAATTAGTCCACTTGAATAGTTTAAAAATGTCAATTTAGTCGTAACGAGGGGTAGACTAATTTGACAGTTCTAAATATTTTCTGTCCTTTTTCAATGATAATTTTAAGAAAGAGATATAGTATGATTAAAATTTGTTTAGTGCTATGTTCAATAGAATCAGCACCAATATCACACACTAAAGTTCAGCGAGAAAAGATTATATTCAATTAATTTTGTACCTCTTTCAATAACTTCCTCAGATCTAATCATATGCCATTCGACTGGGTGCATGACTAGCATAGCGAAGACTAAATGTAGATCCACAGCCATGATTAAAGCCAGGGTCCATCTCAACCCATACTCGGACAGAAGAAAAGTAACCATCATAGGGAAGGTAATGGAAGCCAAACTGCTCATGGCTTGGTTGGCACTCATCATAGCTGTCCGTTTCTTGGTGAAGTAGCAGTTGAAAGCAGTGAAACTCACTGGTATCATCATACCGAAGCCTGCCCCTGAAAAAACACGCACTAAATATAGCAGACCTCTTTTACTTCAACAAATTACATACATCTCACCAATTTTATAAAATCTCTTTTACAACTTTGTTAGAAAGATAAACGCAGTGCACTTAGTGAGCTAACGTGCTAATTTCGTATAGTGTTGAAAGAATGACGCAGTGCGCAAGGTGAGCTAGCGTGCTTATTTCTTAAAGTGTAGAAAGAATGACGCAGTGCACTAGGTGAGCTAACGTGCTAATATCGTATAGTGTAGAAAGAATGACGCAGTGCGCAAGGTGAGCTAGCGTGCTTATTTCTTAATCTGTAGAAAGAATGACGCAGCGCGCTAGGTGAGCTAGCGTGCTAATTTCGTATAGTGTAAAAAGAATGACGCAGTGCGCAAGGTGAGCTAGCGTGCTTATTTCTTAAAGTGTAGAAAGAATGACGCAGTGCACTAGGTGAGCTAAGGTGCTAATATCGTATAGTGTAGAAAGAATGACGCAGTGCGCAAGGTGAGCTAGCGTGCTTATTTCTTAATGTGTAGAAAGAATGACGCAGCGCGCTAGGTGAGCTAGCGTGTTAATTTTATATAGTCTAGAAAGAATGACGCAGTGCGCTAGGTGAGCTAGCGTGCTAATATCATATAGTATAAAAAGAACGACACAGTGCGCAGAGTGCGCTAGGAAGAACGATGCTGGATAACGGAATGCGGCTTTTAGTATACGAATAATAATAAGGTAAGTATTTTACTATATTTTTTTTTATTAGAAATCCGTAATCAATTAACAAAAAGATAAGCAACAGTGAAAAAACGAATGAAGTATGGCCAAGTTATACCTAAGCATTTAAAAATTATTTGATAATAAAATACGGCATCACTAAATACTAACGGCATAATTAAAAACGCTTAGTAACTCTACAGTTCCAAGTTAGATAGCCATTTCGAGTGATAAGACCAGCGAATTCCCCCTCCAAAAACTTCTAAAGCGTGTAACTACTTTATTTTTTCGCTAGTTGTTGCCCGCGACTTCGTTCGTGTGAAAATGGTTGAAAAGTATTTGTGCTTCTCCAGGCCCCAGGTTACCTCTTTGTCAAATTTCATTTAAATCCGTCCAGCCATTTCAACCTGGAGGTGTAACAAACACAAACTTTCACATTTGTAATATTAATGTGGTTCATTTCGTTTATTTTTTTTAACACATCGTTTTTTTGCAAGTATCCTTTAAAAGGTTAAATTCTTCAAGAAGCAGCACTGCCGTGGTACGCACATGTCTGTTATCTTAACATACATGAGATATTCGCAACAGGTACAAATCTTATTTTATTAGGATCCTTTATCAGCCATAAAAACATTTTTTCAGCTAACTTTAACCGATTCGTCGTATGATTCAAAACTGTTGTAGCTTTGATTTTAAAGGATTTTAAAAACTTTAAACGCTGATTATCTCAAAACTATGTTTTTTGAGATACAGCAAATAGGCCTGACACGACACTGCAGTAGGTGATTGCCTGCGTTCCGCTAACAATATATTATTTATTGTTAGTTAAAACTTGAAAGGAAATTTCACATCCGATTTCGCAGCCATTAACCCTATTCTGCATTCTAGTTTCTATATTAGTAGTACCTACTTAGGGCCAAGTTCACCCACAAGATAACATTCCGATAAATTGAAAACCACCGTTTAACATATCTTTTTCTATATAAAAAGGCTGTTTTTAACTATCAAAACAATCATAAGAGAGGTAAAGCACAGCGTGTTATCTCGCTCAAATCTGCGCACGTCTAGGGAAGTAAGTACCTCCACTATACAAAATACCACAGCCAAATAACACTACCGACTTTTTGATAGTGTATGTGGTCATGGGCGTAGCCACGGTGGGGCAGGGTGGGGCGCTTGCCCCACCCTAGCTCTGACCTGTAAGGCACCTAACCAAACCTAAAAATTTTAATTATCTAGGTACTAACTACAATACTTAATATCCGTAAGAAAGTTCACACTCGACAGTCGGCACAAAAAAATGGGGTAAGACCGCAGGTAAAGTTTGCTAGTTACATAAATTATTTTAGACTGCTGCCCCACCCTGAGCCCATGGCTGGCTACTCCCATGTATGTGGTGAGTCGCCATAGCTCCTGAGGATGCGCTGTGTTGACAACGGGGGCCTGCGTGTTCCCTAAGCTGTCGGCACAGTGAATCCTCATTTTAAAGAGTCGAAAACGCGCATGTGATATTCGGTGCTGAAAGCGTTTTCTATATTATGGTAACCGCTAAACCACAGTCAGGATACATCGTCATATAAAAAAAAATATATTCTTACCTCTAATAACTCCGAAGGTGAACACTAATTGATACGTCTTCTGTACGAAGATTGTGAGCGCGTCTCCAAGCACGAAGAGTCCTGCTCCAACAAGTCCCACTTGACGAAAAGAATACCGCTTCAAAGCTATCCCTCCCAAAAAACCTGTTAACAACAGAGAAACCAACCTCTTATTCATATACCTATTTCGGATATAATAATAATTATCAGCATCCGTTTAGCATCGTGCCTTTTTCCCCAAAGGGAATGGCAGAGGTCATACTATAGGGGCGAGCCTATTGCAATTTATCAGACATAGTTCCAAACACCAGGCTGAACAATTTCGTGACAGAAAAACACTTTGCTCGACATGAAAATCGAACTCGGGACTCATGATCACAGCGGCCGCACTTGCGGTTGCGACCATAGCAGTTAATTTATTAATTTAAGATGAAACTATAAAAGGTAGGTACTTTTTGGCAACATAAAAGTCAAGAATAAAGATTTAAACATAAATATGGCAAGAGTCGATTTGACATAAATATAAGAAATTCTTGATTAGGGAGGTTGAACAGACTCGTCAGTATTCAAAAACGATCCGCCTTTAAAAATTTACATTTTAATATTTATGAATACAACCTAATCAAACGGCAATCTACCTAATTATATGTATATTTTACCAAACTGTTACATAATAACAAGTAGGTAAAAGATCCGTATCACGTAGGGTGTAGTAATTCACGGAAACGGTGTTGTTTACACTTCGGACAGTATCAGTTTACAGATTTAAAGCGGTTTGAAGCTAGCAAATAAAACACGAACCATGCTATAAAACAATTTTTCTTTCTACAGTTTTTTTTTACCCCAGATTTTAAAAGTATTATTTTTAGGGGAACACCTTAATCATACACTAGCGTTAGACACACAAGGACCTTTATTTTTATATATTATTATATATTTAGGACAGATTTTAGTGTGTTGACACAGCGTTTTTTTTAATTGATTTTTGTTCCAAAGAAATACGATCTTCTTTTACAAAGGCCCGAATCTGTCCCCATAATTAGAGCTGCTTTTATGTCTTCAACAGCAAAACCAACATCTCATATTCTTATTAGGGACCTACACAACCAAATTATTGAAGATTAAGACCCGAAAAGAGGTCACTAGAACATTGAGTCCTCTATCGGTCTCTTTGCCCAATCTGGCTTGATTAAACGATTTGTTACTGTGCTACATTGTCTATCCTTAATTAGAAATAGTAACTTGAGCCATGATCGATACTTGAACTGGTCGGCATTAAACACAGTTGGATGCATCCGTCTAACGACAAAATTGGGTTACGCAACATAGGTACGGTTGAATGACTATTTGGGGGGCCATTAAACTTAAAGGTAATATAATAACTCATTGTAAAAAGTAGGTAACTTTCTTGTTTATCTTTCTTCTTAATTTAGGCCCGTATTTACAGATCAATGCATGAAACTAATACAAGACTAAATGAGTATGAAATCTATATCACATTCAAATTGCACAAAAAACACGGGATATAAGCCACTTAATTTCTTGAAAGCGGTCAATAGCAGGTGATGATTATGTGGCGAAGTACCAGACGAAGAATAATCACCGAAAGATGTAAGACTAGTTAGGCCATGTTGTTTCAACTTACAGTTACGTATCTGTAACCGTCAAATATGGCGGCTTGTACGACAATTTCATACTGACTTAACGATTACGTACTGACTTACGAATACAGATGGTTTGAAGCAACCCGCCCTTAGTGTCCCGTAACTAAAATATAATAATGCCATGTAATACCTAACCTATACGTGGTATCATTACGATGACTTGAAGTTTGCATTTTTAAAATCTCCAAGTGACCGTAGGTAGACGTAGTATTCGTTATTAATTTCGACTTGATACCTCTACTCGTTCCTGAGAAAAGAGTCTTGACAGACGGACTATAATTTATTGTTACGTATTTTTTTCATTTTGACATACGGAACCCTAAAAATCGTCAGTTCAATACACACCAGAAATAGAAAGGGCTCCATTGTAGACTCCTATGACCAGGGGCAGACCGCTGCCGCTACCCTGCTCCACGAAGAAATTGTGAAACAGAATGCCGAAAGCGTTGGAAGAGCCGAAACCTAACATCTGCAAAAGATTTAAAAAAATTATGATTATGTCTTACTATACAAATACTACTACAATCTAGTTCGGCCGCTGAGAGAATGCGTTCCTGACAGGTCGTGGAAAATATTTTACCATTGAAAATATTTTCATCGTTTAATGCATTATTGATACTAATTATTATAACATCAATTACCTACAGTAAATTAAATTAGTTTAGTACTAACTTAAGCACGTGTTAGGGACGCATTCTCTCAGCGGCAGGACTATAGACACTTTTTTAACCTTATCCGTCGTTTTACAATCCAAACTTTTTAAACCTAATTTGTAATCCATATTTTAACATAAGATGATTTATTAATAGTACTCGATACATAACAAATGATTTAATAAAAAAGTAGTCTATGGTGTTATAGCATAAAGCCCTCCGTTAAAGTAGGTACCTAGTAAAAATAACTATTTAAGTCAATCACTTTTTTAGGGTTCCGTAAGCAAATAAGGAATCATTATAGTTTTGTTACAGTTTTTTCGAATTTGTTTGCATGTACCAACCTACCTACGGACTACAGTTAAATAATTATATGTTTTATAATAATACGAAATAGGTTTATTCGTAAACTTTAATCCTTAACCTTGACCGACTTATTAAATTTGTCTAGGTAAACAGTTTGAAGGTTATGCTCGCATATCCCTAAACCACGGTACTACGGAATCACGTTATTAAATTAGAGCGCCATAAAACTATAATATTTACACTGAGATAAAAATATTTATTTGTGTCAGAAATAAAAACAGTTCATGGAAAGGCATAAATCTGCCGTACCTATTGGAAAGATGTAAAAGAATACCGATAAAATACATAAATACTGTCTTATCGTATATATTGCAGTAAATATTGTTATCGTTCGTATTACATTCATTTATTTACTACGCTTTAATTAAATTTTATTATTTATAATCAATGATATATAAACCATAGATACGTTACCCGCGATCTAAAATGGCAACAAAAAAGTAAGGTAGCCCACCATTCTATTAGTCATATGCACCAACCAGTTTCTTGGCTGAACGTCATTTCTTGCAACATTTTGCGAAAAAAAAACCTACTAAACAAGAGGTAGGTATGCTAAGTAAGGCATTTGTTTTCTTTCCCTTTTTTTGCACATATGCACCGATGTAGCTATTTAGCTATTAAAAGTATTTGCGCCGTTTTTTAGTACAGCGATGTTGGTGTATGACGTGTCTATATATAATACGTCATTGTTTATAATAACACAATTGTCATTAACCTCACAATTGACATAATATAATTGATCACTATTTTGTTCCGTGTGGGACCCGCAAAATATTAATTAGCTGCCATTTGCCCGCTTGCAGGAAGAATTGTCTATTGAGGACCATTTTTGGGGCACTAATGACTTATGAAAAATCTTAACCAATAGATACTCAGTGGCTGACTAAGTACTCAACTCTTGGGCGTTTTAAAAAGGCAAATAAAGCAATGTCTGCAAGAGGATCAGCACCATTATGAATCCATATACGGTATACCAAGCTTGGCATTTAATAGTAATTTCCCCATTGAACGGCATAGGTATATTTATGTTCTGGCTACCATAAACAACTGGGCAATTGGACTTCGACCTTAATCAAAAAGCTAAGCCTATTAATATGCCTGACTAGTGCTTGGCGAACCAGATTCAAACCGCCGCCAGTGATGAACCAGCCTATGCTTCTGCCCATCACCGACCTAGCATAATTGTTGATTGTCAGAAAAAAGAATAGTGCAGCTTCAGGAACTTATTTCTTGACATTCTAGACAAACGTGACCTCAACTACTTAGCTGTGTTTTTATAATTTGCACCTACGTCAATGTTTTTATAGTGCTGATTTTAACTAAACTTGCATTAATTATGTCCGCACGTAACTACGATTCGATTATTGTATGAACCAACCCTATAAATAAATATGAATGCCTACTGCTAGGAGGTAAATTTATTTAAGTTTTTATGGGGCAAATGATAGATATCCATCGTCGAATCGACACCTAGAAGAAAATCTTGCCACTGATAGGGAAGCAATTATTATATTCCACCATGTACCTATACTACCTTCTTACATGTACTATGCGATCGCAATAAGAATAGGAACGTCAATGACCTCGAACTATCCACTATCACTTTAAAAGTAAGTCTTACAAAGAAATAGTAGATTACTCACCAAGAGGATAAAGCAGTGTCTTATGTCACGGGCGCTATAAGTGAATCCCGAGTGCAACGAAGGATGCTATGGTTAACTCAGTCAGAATTAGTATGAGTTAAGATTAGCATCCTGAGTGCAGCGAGGGATTCAAGCTCGCTCATGACGAAATACACGTTTATCCCCGAGGAGAATACTCTACTCTACTCTAATATAGATTTTTTAAGTAAGTACCTATACAATAAAATTTTGTAATAATGTTTTACTAATTTATAACAATATCTTTTTTTTTTACAAATTTAACTTAATACCAACAGGAAACCCCTTAATGTCATATAAACACGTAAATATAAATGTGTATGTTGCGGTCATTGTAATAAATGCGGTTAATATTAAGAATAACCGCAACATTTAGTAACTTTAAAATAATCACTTTTACCGGTTATTATTATTAAAACGTGTTAATTTCTAACGTGTAAAATATCGTAATTATTTTTATGATTATCGAACAAATGATGCGTTTTGTGGTCAGTGGTCTAACGGAGACAAACCTAACCTAAGCGGTTTGTCACCAACTATTGGTTTTCATTTCTTTTAATTACATTTTTCAAAAATGCATCTTTTCATTTAATATTTATAATAATATGGTTCTGTGCGAGCGAGAGTGAGGTGACAAAATGTAAAATGGCTCAAAAACTATTCAAGTGGACTAATTTGACAGGATTAAATATCTACTATCCCTCTCTCATGTTTTTTATAGGAAAGAGACATAATAAGACAAATTAGTTTAGTTCGTAAACATCAGAATCGGCACCAATATCCGACTAGTTTTATATAAATGTGTCCGAAATATGCAGGTGTATAAAACCGCACGCATGAATAAACATGAACGCCACTCACGAAAGCTATTGTCAACTAAACATCGTTTCACTGAAATGTCAAGGCTAAACACAATATACTTCGGTGAATCCCAAAAAAAAAGAACATCATTCCAATTACCTCAAAGTTAACAATACAGACGTTTAAAACTTTAATTACATTTATAAAAACCAAAAACTAAGATTTCTGAAGAACTGTCCTCATTACTGAATAAAAATTAAAAAGTATTTAACAAGCATTAAATACCTAATAGTGAAGTTTTCTTTGAAATAAGGCTCCGAATTCATTGTCAATAAATTCGCCTTCTACTTAAGTGTTACGTTCAAGGTATGGCAATAAATTTTATCATGTTTATGCTATTTTCTACTTCCTATATTATGTTATAACTGTTTTACTTCCATGTCAACTTATGAATTATCTGCAATAAAATCAAAGATCAAAACATGTTACCGTGTGTCCAGGATTAGGCTGTTAAGAACTCATTATCTATTTGTATCGAGCCTACCATCATCCACAAGGGCAATTTTATTTATTTTGTTATCTTTTGCAAACACTTTATATGGTTATGTTTTTAAAAATTTAAATAAATAAACAGATGTTTTTAAAAATTACTAGGTACTTATGATTAAATGGCATTATACAACTTAACTTTTAGTTTTTTGTTACCTACCACACTGTAATCTATAGGTAAATAGGTAGGTACTAAATATATTATAAAACTGAATAGTTTGTTTGTTTGAACGCGCTAATCCCTGGAACCACCTGTCGGATTTAAAAAATATTTTTGTACATGATAGCCAGATTCATGAGGAATAGTATAGAAAGAAAGAAAGAAAAAAAAGTTTATTTAGAGCATTTTGAGACATGTATGGAAATTATTTCCTTTACAAAATATGCTAACAAAATAATGCTAACCTCAGCGGATTTCAAACAATTAATAAAATTAAAAAAAGAACCAATAGTATGATGCAGACAGATAAAAAAATAATAAAACAACAACTGTAGAGGGTAGTAGACGTTATCGTGTGATTATAAAATTTTATGTCATCGAAGGCGTGTCTCAAGATTGCTCCAAATGGGTATCCAGCTCAGCATGTGCCAGGCAGGATACCTGACGCTGGTATTCTGCTGGATCCCTCTCCCGACATACGAGTGCCGAGCGTGCCGAAAGCGATTATTAGTAAAATAAAACTGCTTTGTGTACAGCGCGTATTATAAATAGTTACTAGTTAATAGTTTTGTGCGTTTGTGTGTGTGCGTGCATGTTTTGTAAAAGTAAGTATAATGTGATTTAATTAGTCTAAAATTAAAAAGTGTAAAAATAAAAAATAATTATAGTAGTAAAAATATACCTCCATTATAATAAAATAATTGCTATGAATAGATAAGTAATTTATAATAAATTGATATTTGTGAAAGTCCAAAACGATAGATAAAATTGATTTTTTTTTTATGTCCACAGGTTCAGAAGCGTTCTCACGTCTACCGGGCATCAGCTGTTTTCTATATAATGGACACGTTGGTAACTGTCAATGCATGTTTTTTCTGCGTATCAGTTAAAAACTGCCGCAGTCGTCTTCTGAACGCACCTAAGGTGCTTAAGTTTCTAATAGGCGGAGGAATATTATTCCAGCATAGTATAGCTATAGGCTATTTAACATCACGCTACAACCCTTTGTAGCCGAGCAACGGGGTGAAACCACTGGGAACAGCTATATAGTCACACTAATCACACTAATATTATAAATGCGAAAGTTTGTGGGTGTGTGTGTGTATGTTGGTTACTTCTTCACGCAGAAACGGCTGGACGGATTTGGATGAAATTTGGCAAAGAGGTAGTCTGGGACCTGGAATAACACATAGGCTACTTTTTATCCCGGAAAACGCGAGCGAAGCTGCGGGCGGAAGCTAGTAAATAATATAAGAATAAGAAGCTGACATAGACCCAAATCTCCATGTAGTCATTTCATAAAAGTATACCTGGTATTCAAATACCAGGTATTCAAATGTTGATTTAATAAGTTGGAAAATCAATACCTATCATACAAATAATTAAAATTGTAGTGCCTATACCTATCCGATTTCAAAAGAACTGCCTTTTCTTTGTATATCTTTAGTGAATTTTAAACATTTCAAAACCATATTAAGCTAATAATAATAACACGTCGTGGAAACTGCGTAATGGGTGTTGAAAATAATGAGCTACCTAGTATTTTTCTGAAATAGGTAGGTAATTAAAAATATAATATATTTTCGAAAAATATACTATGATACCTATTATTATTATTAGGTATTTTTCCTATGACATGTTACCGCAGTTTACCACTTATAGATATACCTTTTAAAATATTTCGAGTATGTAAATACCATAAACAACGTGTAACGGAAAGGGTATAAAACGTATCAATTGCCCAATAAAAACAATTAGTTGGTAGATAAAATGCAAATTTTATGATATAAAAGTTATCTTTTTTAAACTACTAATTTTTTCATTTGAATTTGTTGACATTTACGGCATTGACGGCTACTGCCGTCAATGTCAACAAATTCATACCTATTAGATTGTTATCTATCAAGATTCGCAAATAAGATTAAGATCGACATCTAAATAATTTTAATGCACTCAACACAAGTATCTCATTCTCTGCTAACAGTATTTTTTATATGCATAATATAATATTAGTATTACACAAAGTACCTACTATCGATGAACACTTCAGTTTTTTACCCGACTGCGCCACAAGGAGGGTTATGTTTTTCGAGTGTAGGTATGTACCTATGTATGTATATTTCTTTGGCACGCTCTGTCGCCTAAACGGCTTGATGGATTTTTAGCTTGAGAGGAGTCGTTAGATTTCTCTTGATTGTGAGAGTGACACTGGATAAATCAAAATTATAAAAATTTAAATGGACGACTGTTGGCGTCATATTACGTCATTTTTTTTTTTTCTCAAAGTTCACTTTTCACCCTAATGTTCTTAGTAATAAGGGTGAAAAGTGGTCGACCGTCAATGGCGTTGGTGTACCTACCTTGACGGATTTTTCTTAACATAAAAAAAATATTAAATAACACAAAGTCTTTACTTGTACATGAAATGCTGAAAGCAGTCTTTGGTAAATTATGTATCAATTTTGATGCTATGCAAAAGTAACGGTGTTATCAACTTATTTCGCTGACTGTACTTTATTTATTAAAGTTTTTACAAACTAAATACAAATTATACACCTAACATGGTATTAACATAAACTAACCTTAAGAATAAACCAATCTAAAAATGGTCGTTTTAATCAAGTCAAAATATAGCTAGTTTAATAAATAAATTAAATATCAAAAGATTAAAATCAACAAAAATTATCAGAAAATTGATTTTGCTGACATTTCTGCAGTTTGTATTGTAGGTAGATCAAGTTTCGATTAAGTATTATTATCTAAAGTATATGTCTAGGGCATGCGTATAAACGGACAATGCAATGACACTATAATCACAGTATAATAATATTTTATTACCGTGCTATAACAGTCGGTTGCAGAAAAGACCATTAAGTTTCAAAGGCTTTAACCATAGAAATTGATGGTTAAAGTCTCCTTTAAAACTTAATGACCTTTTCTGCAACTGACTGTAAGTAGCGCCTTGCAAAAAATATAGATAATTTAATCTACCTACTGCTTTTATTTCCTAAGCAAATTCTATGTACCTACTCTATTTTTATGTCCACTATTTTTCCATAAAATTTGGCAGAATGTGATAAAAATAGAACTAGGTAAATGGCAAAATCCCTACAGTACCTACGCATTGCCGGGAAAGCGGGATTGTCCGAAAGGGATACCGCTGACCCGGAACATAAAGGGCAAAGGAAGGAACACGGGTGGGTTTTAGTCAGTAAGAGTCTGACACTCCCTTCCGCTCCGCCCAGAGCGGGAGTGGTCATTTGATGATTTCCCATCCTCAAAAAAAAAAAAAAACCTACGCACAAAGGTCATTGTCCGTTTTTCCGCCTGCCGTAGAAACAGACTATAATTGATTTTTAAACTTGTTTATTTCCCGGTATTAATTGACCAACCAAGGCTTCTCACAAATAAATTATTTACCTATTATTCGATATACTACAAAATTAATTCGCTAGATTTTTTAAAGAGGCTATTTCTATTATTACACTATTCAATGTTGGGCGTATCAAGATTATAGATATAGGTATAGATTCCATCTTGTTCTCCTAGATCATTTTAGGCTCCTAATATAATCTCAACCTCTTCTTACGGTAACCGGTAATAAGGTTATTAAATATACAGGGTAAAATTAAAACCAGTGCGGATACTTTAGGAGGTGAAAGTACTCCACAATATGACCAACTTTTATTATGGGACCGACACTGAAATATGAAAAAAAAATCAGCTGTTCCCTGCAAAAATGCACCACAACATGATCAAAATGTATGGAACAGCTGATTTTTTTTTTCATATTTCAGTGTCGGTCCCATAATAAAAGTTGGTCATATTCATGAGTACTTTCACCTCCTGAAATATCCGCACTGGTTTTAATTTTACCCTGTATAGGTAAGTGATTCTCAAAAATCATATGACCCGAGCGGGATTTGAACCCGTGACCTCTGCCGTTCCGTGGCTAAGTGCTCTGACCAAGTGAGCTACCGGGCCTCGCCCGACTTTGTACGCTTCTTAGGAGCGTTTGGCGACATCCATCGGAAAACTATACAGACTTCCAACTCAATACTTTTAATTTGATGCGATATCACCATCTATACATTATAAATGTATATTTTGTATGAATTTGAAACATGTCAAAGCCATGTTATGCTTATAATAAGTTATTAAATATAAATAAGTGATTCTCAAAAATCATATGAGCCGAGCCGGATTTGAACCCGCGACCATATTTAATAACTTATTATAAGTATAACATGGCTTTGACATGTTTCAAATTCACACAAAATATACATTTATACGGTAATAAGGTATTCACAGAATATAGTGGACATTCCACTCATACGCACATAACATTTTGGGTACCTACACGTTCTTTAAGCGTAAAGCCAAGGAGTAACCTCCCTGCCGAAGTGATATAATTTCCCGAAAGCTATAAGTCTAAGAGTCTTCAAGCCTAGAGTGAATACATTACTTCCAGACAAATGCACATCATCGTCGACCGCATCATCGCTACCCATACCATTAGGTGAGATACTGGTCAAACGCGAGCCTATAAATTACACAAAAAAATCGTTCATATTCGTACATATCAAAATTTATTCATATTACATAAATGAATAAACACTTTTTTAATTTTTTTTTTTACTAATTACCTCGTTGGTCTAGAGCGGTAGCAAGCGCGACTCTGGTTGAATCCCTGGGCTGGCTATTATCTATTCTGTGCCCTAAGTTAGTAATATTGCTATTGGGCTTTTTCATTACGAAATTCTCAGTAGCAGCCAGTGGCGTACCTAGAGGCAAGTCCGACACATTTTTTTGGTTTACAGTGTAGGTATTTATATTTATTTTTCATGAATTTAAGTGAGTTGATTTCGTTACTATTAAAGCCATTCGTACATTAAAAATCACTAACATTCGTGAAAAATTAACATAATTAATCTCTAAAATGAAAAAAAGAATGCGTCGGGCTTGCCCTCTAGGCACGCCAGGTAGCAACCGGGAGTCTGGATTAGTGTCCGTTATTTGGCTCGTCCCCTATTATTTTATCTAATAACATACTGGCGAAATGTAGTATAGTACTACATCGGTAAATAGGTACAAGCATGACGTTATTTTTTAGAGTTCCGTTACTCAAAAGGAAAAAGGAACCCTTATACGTGTGGAGGTGGAGGCATCAATTTGAAAATATCAAATTTATACTTAGGTCTACGGTCCTATGGAGCTGTAAAAAAATCAAGCTTCTAAGTCAACGCAATATCAAGTTTTATGTTGAAAAACATGTTTCAAAACAAGCTTTTATTATGACCACTTCCCAACTCCATCATTAAGAAATTGAGGAATTCCTATAGCCACCTCCCGGCTCCATCATGAGACCACCTCCATGGTACCATATTATTGCATTGTCATCGAAGTGACATATGCATACCTTCCGCTCAATCGATTGGGGGGAACTAGCTTAAAATTTAGTTGCAATATTTCGCCTCATACACACACAGCAAGTTAAATAAAAGCTTGTGATAATAAATACCGGTTAGTTTCGCTATGCTCTAGTTTCGCTATGCTCGACTCATGAAATGCGTACAAAAAAAATTCGCTATAAACTTTTTAGTATGCTTTTTAGGAGTCGAGCATAGCGGGACTAACCGAAAAATACTGCCAAAATAAGCCGCATAATTTGACACTCGCGGAGGAATCAAAACCTATAGGGTACTTCCCGTTGACCTAGAATCATGAAACGTAAGAA
Organism: Thalpophila matura; assembly: GCA_948465475.1. Taxonomy (NCBI): domain Eukaryota; kingdom Metazoa; phylum Arthropoda; class Insecta; order Lepidoptera; family Noctuidae; genus Thalpophila; species Thalpophila matura. The sequence goes on from OX419183.1 coordinate 12,915,947, forward strand.
GCAATGGTATCATAGCACAAGTAAAAGATAAAATCCGAAAATCGTTAATTTGTAGTACCAACGGAAAATATAGGTTTGTATTTTATAATAATATTATAAAATACAAACTCATATTTGCGGTTGGAACCTGAAATAACTACACCATGCTAAGGAACCCGAACGATGCATGGTCTAACACGCACTTGGCTGGTTTTTTTTATTCAACCACCCAATATGATGGGATGATCTATTTGTGTTCAAGGCCACCGACGAAAGATTCTCAAGTATTTCAATGAATAGGCCCAATAGGTTATTGATGACTTTTTTATGACATTGCGGTACCTAATAGATAGCAATCACTAAACTAATTATTTGTAACTAATGATTCTGATAGCAGTAAAAAAAACTATGTTTTTACCACGAACTTGTCCGTACCACCATTATTATATTTATCACACCGTTTAAAAGTAATAGGCGTTAATATATTTTCACAGTTACAAGAAAGTACAGACAGCACTGATTTAATTCATACAATTTCTGTTTTAGTGTTTGGCATGGGTAGGCAATTGGTATTGGATGCCTTGGTCCTGACTTCCTGACCCTGCCATGTGTTAATTTAAACACGAATCAAGACTTGGTAGGGTCATTTAAGCTAAAGAATGTTTTGCCGGCTCAATTCTTATAATATCGTGTTTCATACTATCGAAACGATATAAAGTGAAAATGAAAATGTATAACTGAAATGTTAAAATGTTAAAATAATAATATACTTACAAAGGTAAATCCGACGCCTAGTCCGACCACATACCCCCAGCCCCCGTCCGGGGCTACCAACCCCTTCTTGCATTTCTTATCACTTTCAATATGCGCGAAAGCCTCATCCATTTTTTTTTCGACCACAATACAAGATCACTAGACTGAATAGATGGCAATGATTTATCACCAAAACGCCGTGTAATTTTCACAAAACTGTTATTTATTAGGTGTGTCTATTATTAATATTATGCTATTTATTTTTAATGACTAAACACAAATCCATTTGAACTGGACTACGATGCCGATGTTACGAAGGTTGCATTTTGTACGAACGACAATGTTCAGCGCACGTCCTCACGACACTGTGTCTACAATGAAAATACTCTCAGAAAATGTACAGCACATCAAACTATAATCAATATTATTTAACTTATAATAGTTACTACATAATGTTTAATGTAATCTCGTTCGAAAATATTAACTGTAAACTTTTATGGAAGACGCTCGTGCTTGTGATACAATCAAATACAATGTTTTTCAATAATACAGGAAGCAACGTTACTCTTTTTTCTGTAATGTTCTTTTAATTAGTAATAAAAAAAATATTTATTGTTTTTAATTACTAATTAAAAACAATAAATATTGTTATATATATATAAATAATTAAAAAACGAGGTTTTTTTATAACCCTTCGGCTCGATCACACAATTAATCATTATTGAGAACAACAACAAGACAAGCAAGATACATACCAAGATAAGACCCATAACAAGATTTGGGATCGTTGTTCAAATAAATCGCTTTATTTGAACAATGACATATAGTTGCTCCACGGTCTACTTACTATATCATCTACCTACCATAAGATCATAAGATAACAACATCGGTAACCGGAATTATTTTTAACTTAATATTGCGTAACATTGACAAATAAAAAGACTATATTATATGTACTGAAATTAATATAACAAAAAGTTTATAGATGTTTATATATGCCTTTAACCTGTTGTGGAGGCGTTGAACATCTCCGGCCCTCGACCCATAAAAATGTAAGTAGTAAAATATAAATTGGTAAAATTAGACTCTGAACTTACAATGCTATTAAATACTGGATCGTTAATAATAATTATTCATGTTGTTGACATAACACAATCTTATTTATTGACCACATACTAGTACACATTCTAAGCATGATTCTTAATTTTCATAACTTCTCCTTAATGAGGTGTTCAATGCAATATTATAATCAAGTGTAGTGTCCAATGACCCCTCATGGCTGCCAAGTTAGGGATTACAGCGTATAAGCACAGTATAAAGAAACATATGGATTTATAGACTGTGGTATAAGTGACCACTGATCTGTACTCACCTACTTACTTACTTAACGGGCTCGTCGTGCTTCTCTTATAAAATTATAAGTATTACCAAAGTAAAATCTAAAAAGTTTGATTATACGTCAATTTACAACATTTCCCGACTCGACAGTCAAGTCCCAAGCCACAAAATTGCTCAGCCTACAAAGGATTCTTGAAAAAAATCAGAATACCTAGTTTTTGGTACGTCACAAAAACAGCATACGTCAAGAAGTTACGAGGTCACGACATAGTCAAGGTGCACACAAATTAACTATTTAATTATTTTTTTTAGATATAATAATATTTACAGCTTGAGTGCAAACAGGGCAGTAGTTTAACATACTGCTGGGCTACAGATTTGCCAGACGTTTTCAGCTATAACGAAAAACTTTTTGGGTGTGAGATGAATTTATATCTCATAAGAAATAAGAAAAAACCGGCCAAGTGCGAGTCGGACTCGCGCACGAAGGGTTCCGTACCATTATCTATAAAAACTGCAAAAAAATCATGTCTGTTGTATGGGAGCCCCCCTTAAATATTTGTTTTATTTTAATTTAATTATTTATTTTTAAAGTGAATATATAACTAAATATTCTGTGAATATTTCAAGCGTCTACCTGTTGCTGCTATCAATATCGAGCAAAAACGTGCAAAAAAATCACGTTTGTTGTATCGCAGCCTTAAATATTTATTATACTCTGTTTTTAGTTCATTTGTTGTTATAGCGGCAACAGAAATACAGCATCTGTGAAAATTTCAACTGTCTAGCTATCACGGTTCATGAGATACAGCCTGGAGACACACAGACAGACAGACGGACAGCGAAATCTCAGTAATAGGGTTCCGTTTTTACCCTTTGGGTATGAAACCCTAAAATGGAACATCAGAAAATATTAGGTTGTTAAAGGACATTGCTCTAATCGTACTACGACTCGATGAGCACGTGACTTACACTACAATAATTTTATTATGTCGATTTTTAGGGTTCCGTACCAAATGTTAAAAAAGGAACCCTTATGGTGCGAATTCGTCTGTCTGTCTGTCTGTCTGTTTGTCTGTCACACCTGCTTATTTCAGCAACTACTTATGCTATCGACTAGAAATTTGGAACAGTTATAAATAATGCTTGTTCAACTTTATTGCAAATGAAAAAAGTCCAAAAATATTTTTATTTTCATTGCAAAAGGGGCCGGAGTGGGGATCCGAAATTTTAAAGTGGGGTTACTAGGTCAAGTGACATATCATATGAAAGGGCTTGATCTGCACATTTCAAAATATATTTTTATTTTATGTCTCACAGTTTTCGACATTATGATGAAAAATGTCCAAAAAAAATACCATTCCCCCCCCCCTTATCTCCGAAGTTTGCAGGGCGAAAAATCTGAGTTGATAGGAATTGACCCAAATATGGCACCAAAAATAAAACGATGTTCCTAACTAGTACAGTTTTTTCAAAATCATCAAAATTCCTTCACAAACAAACTTAGTTATGCGGTCCGGACTTTTTCGCTTTATACGTCCAAAAATGATATGGAACCCTCGGTGCGCGAGTACGACTCGCACTTAGCCGGTTTTTTTATGATGCAACGCACTTTTAATTAGAATCCGGTCCAAAAATGCATCGATAAGAATCTTATGTACCTACTGTAGAAATTAGCATAGCATTTTAAGCTCAATTATACTTATTCATTATAATAACGTGCGTCATGTGTCACATGTGACGCAAGATATTTTACACTACTGAGTGATTTTAACATAAAAAGCGGCCTTTCAAACGATTAACTATCAATGCATTTCTTTTTCAACCTCGTATCTGTAAAATCTTAGTTTTACAGGAACGAAATAAAACTGTATTTTATGTCAAAATTGTTTTATATTTCAATAAAATAATTATTAAATAACTTAAATAAGGATTGGATGAATATATTATATGTGTATCTTTACATAAACAACGAATGATTAATAAGAATTTTAGATAATTTTGCTCTTTCCTGCCCAACTGCGATTTGACAGATACGAGGTTGAGAAAGAAATGCGACGATATGTTACTTATTATATTGGCATATTTTGAGAAGATTTGCTTTTCTTTGCAACTTATGCAACTATGCATGTCTAACTACCAGACCGGGACAACTGTCTTATTGACCGGGACACGGGGACACAACGCTTCAAACCGGGACATGTCCCGGTGTACCGGGACGTATGGCAGCCCTACTCTAGTGCGATTTCACTATTATTCATATTCATAAACGTTATTACAAAAAAATTGCGGTGATTAATTAATTATTTATTTAATAACAAATTAACGGTGATTCGGTTCCCATGCAAACTTGTTAAGTATTGCTAGATAAGAAAATGGCGAGCATTTTTTTATGTTATGCTAATTTTATAATCGACACGTGTAATCTTTTGATATATGATTTAAATAAATGCCTATGGTTAAAAATGAAATAAACTGAGATATTTATAAAATGTAGTAGGTATACTTAGTAGTAATGGGTAGGTTCAGAAATGCTGATATTATGCTGATATAAGAATATAAGATTGAAAAAACTTTTGTTTCATCAATATCGATTTAGAGGGCCGACTCCTTTGAACTCCGTTCAACGAGCGAGAAGGCACGCACACATAGACAGAGACACCATATACAGCATACTTACCTGCATACAGAATAATGATTGGCTCATAGGATTTTCAATAGGTACTGTAATATGAAAAAGTCCACATGAAATTTATTTCACTCATACCTCGATTTAAAAAAATATAGAAACGTGTGTCTGTCGTATGTAGACAGCTTTACATATTCACCACTTAGTGCAAGGTCAGTAGGTATTTAAAAATAGGTAGATATCTATCTTTTGTTAATTGTCAGGAATGCAGATTTTATCTACCTGCATAATATTTCTTGAAAATATATTCTTGTGGCGTTGTTTATACATAATGGAAAAAATCTTAGTACCTACATTGACCAGTGTTTTTTTAATAGATAGAAAAGGAAACCTTTGAAATTGGTTGATGGTAGAGTAAATTTAATACAATCGCATACACTGTCCGCGCTATCCGGACGCACACACAGACGCGAGATCGCTGTACGTACACGGCGATCTCAAGGTACCTCAAACGAATGCTAGTCGCGAGTGCGAGAGATTTGCAGACTTGCAGATTTGATTTGCAGATTTGCATTTTTTTTGCCACGTTTTTATTAACTCACTTTCTTGTCTGTTTGTCTGTTCGGTACAACCAACAAGAGTTTTTCAAACACTTGTTGGCATCGGACTTAACATGGATTTAAAAAAAATAAAGGATCCGAACTAGGTAGGTACCTAGGGTTGCCAACTGTACTCTAAAATAGATTATTGTACTCTATATCATGTAGGCGTACTCTATAATCTATAACACTAATAGAGTACGCTAAAATACTCTTTTTTTACACAAAGTTTACTATTACCTACTAGTGCCAGTCATTCAATCATGTAATATTATGCAAACCCATATTCCCCAAGCCACATTCGGATGTTTTTGAACGCAGCCACTAATGTTATTATGTCAATGTTATGTCACAAGTTTTAGGAAGTGTTTTGAGGTTACGTTAATTTTGGCGCAAGAAAAATTATCGTTTTTCCACTGTGTTGTGACATTTGTGACTCTGTTTTTTGTTTGGAAAACTTTTACTGAGCAACTACAGCATTTACTAAAAGTCTTTTCGGTTATGGATGTGAAGTGGCAGAAAGAGAGAAACAGAGCTTCATTGAAATTGATTAAAAATGAGCTTTTGATCTTTATAAATTTAGAGTTAGAATGTTTGGAGTCATACAATTATTTGAAAAACCATGAAAAATTGTTATTGTGCTGCAAAAAGCACAAAAAAATACCTTTTAAAAAATATAAAATAAATAAATAAATAAAAAATATATAAAATCCATTTATTTCAGGTAATACATAACCCATATTACAAAGAATTAAGTTAGACACGATTAAGAAAAAAAAAAAGAAAAAAATATATCACAAAGAATTTAATTATACTCTTTTTCGGAAGTCCGTACTCTTTATTTACCTGCTTTGGAATCAGATATACTCTATTTCTTCTAATAAAAGTTGGCAACCCTATAGGTACCTATTTTATCTATTAAAAAAACGAAATACCACTCACTGACTGACTAATCACGAAATCTCAGACACTAAAAAACCTACAGTCCAGAACTGTAGGTTTTTTAGTGTCTAAGTCTAGTTTTAGTGGCAAGTACCTAAGTAAGTTCTATAAGGCGTAAGTAGGTGTCCGCTGATAAAGGATTCTTGGACACTCCGCCCCTAAGGGGATGGAAGTTTGTATGAAAATCGGAACCAATGAACATTGGTATAGAGTTATCGTTTTTAAATAAAAATAGACTGCTAAAAACAAAGGTAGGTAACCATTCCTTTTGGCTTTGCTGTAGTCGGGTAAATTTGACAAAGAGGTAGCCAGGAACCTTGAGAAACACATAATACTTAGTCTGCTTTTCATCCATCAACACACGCAGGCGAAGCCGCGAGCAACAGCTAAGTAGTTGATATACTTTAGGTACGGTACTTATAAATAAATATTAACTACAAAAAAAAAAATAGTAAAAGTCGGTTAAAAATAAGTGTAGGTAAGTTGTGATAACATTTTATTATTTAATTGTGTTAAGATTACAAAAAATCATTCTGTGATTTATTAAATAGGTACTTAGTAGGTTAGTTAGAAACTATGTAGGTGATAAATAGATCCGCAGATTATTTTAAGTAAGAAGTCTCTAATAAATTAATAATTTCATAGTCATCGTAACTTTTTTGGAAAATAATCCCTGACAACAATATTTTTACTTCGATGTTTTTCATGCGCCGCACTGTTGAAAAATACGTTATAGTAACCGTATCCAGTTACTTATTCAAATTAGGTGTCACATGAAGCGTTAACGAGTGGGAAACCAATAAAAATAAGTTAATCCGTCCTAATATCTTAGACTTAGACCACCGCTTACTACGCCATGCCATCGCATAGGTACCTAAGTAGTACTTAAGTTTCTGTAAAAGCTCGAACTACGGTCAATCTTAAGATTTTCCAGTAAAACCAACCAGCTACAAAGTATTATTATTTATTTGTACCTACCTAAATGTACGAAATGTTCTGTGGTTATCGTTAATTTCAGAGTTTTACTAGCATTCACTCGATAAATCTTAGGTTTTCCCTCAGAGATACGAAAGTGTTGAAAAGTAGTAAAGTTAGTACCTACCTACTTACTTACCTATAGTAATCTAAACGTAGACTCACCTAGTAATATAAACGTAGACAACGTAGAAAATAAACAGAAATAATAAAGTCTGTTGATAACATAGATAGGTATATTATGTAGGTTTCTGCAGCTATTTACTTGTAAAGTTTAAAAATTAAATAAAAGCTTGTAATAAATAAGTACTTTTTGATTAAGTATATTAAATTGTTTTAGTCCTAAAACTAACATTTATATTCATAAAATCATACAATACCTTTTAAAATACTTTGATTCTATATACCTAGTACCTACGCTTTTAATTGTCTCGCAGTAGGTTTGAAAAGCAGAGTATTCTTCTCGGGGATAAAGGTGTCTACATCTTGGACGAACTTGAATCCCTCGCTGCACTCAGGATCCTAGTCTTAACTCATCGTAATTAGGTACCTACTAATCGTCATTGCTAAACTACCATGTGCCAAATTAATGGTAAAAGCCCGAAATATCGTCTTATTATTTATCAAATCTAAAATTTTACATATACCAACACCGGTTGTGTTGATAAATACTAAGATTTAAGATTAACCAATATTCGGGCATTTACAGTAACAAGTAGGTATAAGCAATAATAAACCTACCCAGCATTATGTAATTTTATATACTTACCTAGTTATAAAGATTTGTGTATTAGATAACACAGTTCTCTGACCCTGAAATTGATACCAATTCATATATTTTTTGCAGTAATTTGTTTAATGATTTTTGTCCACACCTAACAGACACCCTGACCTGGACCATACGAGTAGGTAGGTACATACAACCATACACATACATTTTTTTATGTCGTATACATGTTACAGCCATGTTTAACTTCGCGAGAAAATATTATAGAAGTAGGTACTAAATTTAAAAATTATTGTCACGGGGACTCGAATCGAATCCGTAACTGCTGAATCATTGTTCTGCAGTTTTGCCTAAAACAGGTAAATTCAAAAGCGATTGAAAATTTTACTGAGACGCGTGAGACAGCACCTCAGTGGCCAGACCAATGGCATGTTACCTACATCAATCGCTGGTTTGACCCCTGGGTCGGCAAAAGTTTTTTTTAGGCTACAGGTATGTACCTACCTAATACCTATTTTAAATCTCAATTCAATACGTTCTCATATTTAAAAACGAAATAAAAGCTTGTAAAAACACGTAAACTTACCGCGGCATGCTAATCAAATGATGTCATTCAATTATAAGTTCTAAGTGTATTAAGTTATGATTCAAATCATTTCAGCTTAAAAAATCTTTTGCCATACCGTGCTGTTAGTGATAAAATCTCTAATGAACGCCACACCCTTTTTTCAATTTGCATGAAACTTGAGTCTTCGACCAATTTGCGGTACGTCCAATTGTGTCATGCAAATTGACACCTACAAACATGACAAGTGGTCATAATATGAACCAACTAAAATTTCAAAAAGATTAAGGGGCTTTTTCACACGTACCACAACCACACCAACGCAACGACAAAATGTTGTCAAGCAGTGGTTACGTGTGAATAGTGTAGCTGCAGCTTTTTGTAGTTGCGTTGTGGTACCGACAAAATGTCGATGTGGTTGCGTTGTCGCCAGTAGTTGTGATGCGGTTACGTGGTGTGCAGACAGTTCGACTCCAGTTTTCATAGCGGAAACACGTGTTGACTGACGAAACTCATGAAATTCGAAATGGAAACTTTGTTATTGCTATCCTTGCTATGGCTATTATTATGAAGAAGACAGCATGTTTGCGATGTGGTCGGCCACTAGTTCGCAGTGTCGCTGGTGGTTGCGTTGTGGTTGCGATGTGGTCGGTATCACACACGGTTGATAACGACTGCAAAATGTAGTCCGTGTGAATATACTTAGTCCTATTCATTTTCAATACGAAATATACGCCCGGCCACGTGGTGTGGTTGAGGTGTGGTTGTGGTCGTGGTGTGGTTGTGGTATCTACGTGTGAAGAAGCCCTTAGCCTCAAGTCCGCATTCAAATTGGACGTTGTAGAATTTGATCGAGTGTTGCTATGCAAAAAATATTGCTCAGCGATTTTATTGCATAACTTCGTTCGTGTTTTAAATATTATGTATGTCAAATGTCAGCTATCAATCAATCATAGTTCTAATGGTTAAATAGGCTATGACACACTGATGTGAACGCTTTTTTTAGGCGGGGCACTGCCCGCTTACAATTTAAAATTTAATACTGCTTCGCCAAGTTCCTACTATGCGAGATTTTGTCGAAACGATTGTTTATTATTATGTACTTATTATAGCCCACTTTCTTTTTCTTAAGGCGCAGATATACGACTTTTAAAGATTTTAAACTGAAGATCACGTCTAAACGAGTAGTGTTAATGGATTTGAAAAAAAGATATTATGCTAAACTAGAGTATTTTCTTAATGATTAGAGTATATTTTAGGTTACGTTTATCTATGTAGTGTAACTACCTATTCTAATTTGTAAAGTTAGGTCTAACGCGTTCAAAAAAGTGAAGATCGCGCAAAAACTATTGAGCGTATGTATTTTTACGAAACCTTCACCATTTTAAAGATAATTTAACTAGGTATTTAACTTTTAGTATGAGTGTTTTTGTAAAAAATCAAATATTCGTTACTAATAAATAGTACATTATGGTACGAGTGTGTAATGTTGGTGATTACCGCTGAGGCGCCATTGAGAATTTGAGACCCGAGCCCAGGACGTTAATCACCAATACACACTTGTATCATACGACGTTTTTCAACACACTGTGAATAAAATAATACTCGCGCGCCGGAAGAGGAGCGCGCGCGCCCAGTGTGGGGGAGGCGTATAACTCACTAGTGAGTAATAGTAATGAAAAAGTCACCGTTTGATTACAGGTGTCATTACGTGCCTAAGGGAAATGTTGTGAAAACGGGAGAAGTTACTCCATTTTTTAAGCTTCCGTCGCGTGTGCAGCCTTAATGGTTATAAGCTATATAGAAATTATGTATGACAGAAATGTTTTACATAAAATTATCTAAAAAATATTCCACGACAGCATATGTCTATCTTTTATGGTTGACTCGCAATAACACGTGTAACTCCCGATAGCATAGCAGTTCGGAGCTTTCTGATTGTATTACACACAAGTTACACGCTGATGGAGTCGCGGGCACAACTATTAATAATAATATTCTGCGGTTCCTTATTGCGATATTTTTCAACAGTATTGTGGATTGATATATTATATTTCCCTACTAAAATACGGTCTGTTATATCAAAACCATTGAACCGTGAGGAAGGACATACCTACGCCACTTTTTTACGAAAAACGACGGAAACGCGGACGAAGTCGCGGGCAAAAGCTAGTCTATACTAAAAGAGGAGAAAGAGGAAAGATTTTTTTGTTTGTTTGTCTATACTTCTATACTAATATTATAAAGAGGAAAGATTTGATTGTTTATTTGTTTGCATTGAAAGGGCTCCGAAACTACAGGACCGATTTAAAAAAATATTTCACCAGTAGAAAGCTACATTATCACTGAGTAACATAGACTACTTTTTATCCCGAAAAAAATCGCAGTTCCTGTGGGCCACGCGGATGAAGTCGCGGGCAAAGTGCTAGTATCTAATAAAAATAAAGATGCTGTGAGTGTGACCTTTTTAACCGACTTAGAAAGAGGAGGTTTTCAATTCGTGGGATCTTTTTAGGGTTCCGTACCAAAATGGTAAAAAAGGAACCCTTATGGTGCGACTTCGTCTGTCTGTCTGTCACACCTGCTTATTTCAGCAACTACTAATGTTATCGACTTTGGAACAGTTATAAAGAATAATTGTTCAACTTTATTGCAAATGAAAAAAGTCCAAAAATATTTTTATTTTCATTGCAAAAGGGGCCGGAGTGGGGGTCCAAAAGTTTTAAAGTGGGGTTACTAGGTCAAGTGACATATCATATAAAAGGGCTTGATCTGCACATTTCAAAATATATTTTTATTTTATTTTATGTCTCACAGTTTTCGACATATGATGAAAAATGTCCAAAAAAATACCATTCCCCCCCCTTATCTCCGAAGTTTGCGGGGCGAAAAATCTGAAATAATTAGGGTTGATAGGAATTGACCCAAATATGGCACCAAAAATAGAACGATGTTCCTAACTAGTACAGTTTTTTCAAAATCATCAAAATTCCTTCACAAACAAACTTGTTATGCGGTCCAGATTTTTTCACTTTATACGTCCAAAACTGATACGGAACCTTCGGTGCGCGAGTACGACTCGCACTTGGCCGGTTTTTTTTTATACTGCGACTCCATTTACATGTTGTAATTTTTTTGCGACGCCCTTGTAAAAGAAGATACCTACTTGCGTGTAGCTCTAGATTATTAATTCAAAGAAAACTCCTAAGAATGTAGAATCTTAATAACTAGAAAAACCAGTTTGTGACGCCCTTGGGACGGCACCGCGACGCCCCGGGGCGTCGACTCGCGACGCACCGTTTGGGAACCCCTATACAACCATTATTTACCCGTAGCTATATCACAAAGTTATGCAAGAAAATTGCAAAAACAAAATGTTTTTGCGTTTACCTAGGTAGGTTACCTCCGAAAAATCCGATATAACATTCAATTATAGGTAGGTAGGTACCTAGGTACCCGAAACGATGGAATCCTTATATAAAAAATAAAATACCACCACTCTACATTAGATGAATAAGTAGCTAGGTTACCTACTTACTCATCTCATGTAGGTAACCTACCTAGGTAGGTAACCTACCTACTTACTCATCTAACGTAGTGATTATATTTTATTTTTAGGGTTCCGTACCTCAGAAGGAAAAACGGCAGGCGCGGTCCCAGCCGACGATTTTGGGGGGGGTTATACCGCAGCTGAAGACTTTAGGGTCATACCGATTAATGCCGACGTGATATACCATGAATTACCGTGTTTGGGGCATTTTTGTACGATTTTGGGGGGGGGTCATGACCCCCGTGACCCCCCCGCTGGGACCGCGCCTGAAAAACGGAACCTTTATCACTTTGTCGTCCATCTGTCCGTGGCAAGTCCGAAGCATCTGCTCATAGAAGCATCGAGTCCCATTAGGTAGAAGAAGTATGTAATAGCGGCATCTTGCTTTTAAATGACGCTAATTTCTTATTTCTAGTGGAATATTTTATTTTATATAGGTATTAGGTATATCATTTATATCTACATACATAGGTAATTAAATTTGTACAGAACCCTCAGGGTACGAATCCTACTCGCACTTGTCCGGTTTTTTTTATTTGCGGATTTCATAGTGTCGGGTATCGTTGAATAATGATGTCCTTCGCAAATATTAGGGGTCTTGTGAAGTATAATTGTCTTCATGTAGGTACACTTTTTCGATAAGTGATATATTCACGAAATTACAAGGAAGACAATCACAGCTAAGTAAGTGGGTATCTAAACTCAGTAGCGCCTAACATATAAGTTTACGTAGTAGGTAGCTGGCGTCTGCGAATTTTTTAGAATCTCCGCATATAATGACTTCAATGAACTGCAAATATATAACTCAAATATAGTTTTTCTCTTCCTTTTGCCATCTGTGCCTGAGCGGGCTAGGCATCCTACGCATATCGCCTTACTGACTACGGAACCCTACAGTGCACGTGGTCAGATACGTCTCAGCTGGTTTTTTTAATTACATATTAGATATTCAAATATTTTTAATCTTTTTTATGTATGAAACTGAATACCAAAGCTAATATTATTACTGAATTGCAATGCCAAAGCAACGATTCCAAACTTGATTGATATCGACTTGTGTAAATACATCATTATATGAAAATCATAAAGCCTTGTTTCGATGGCCTCACTCACATATGGAGTGAGGCCATCGAAAAACGTGTAGAGGCCCTCGCTGTTTCCCTGGACATCTGGATCGGACACCTGGATCAAAGGCTTTCGACGGTTTGGCAGGACGGCCTTATTAGTAAGCTTTCTTCATATTATGGCTAATAATTGTCCACCGGTTTCGTTGCTTGGATATCGGACTTCCTAAGGGGTTTTTTTAATGGCTGCTTGCTCCTTTGATCGAATGGCTATTAATGCCGGTGTCCCCCAGGGGTCAGTGCTCTCTGCGACACTCTTCCTGCTGCATATCAACGATCTGCTTAAAGCCCGGAACCTTTGGGTATGATGACGATAGCTCTGTTATAGAGAGCTACATAGCCAACGCACGAATCAGTAGACCACGAATCCAGTCTCTGAGAGAAGCCATGCTCGAGCGCTTGAAAATGTCTCTTATGGCAGTCTCCGATTGGGGTGATGCTAACCTGGTCAAGTTCAATGGACATGACCTAGGCGTATCTGTTATCTGCCAAGTTTTTTTCTATTGGACGGCCAGAAGCACGAAAAAGCGCCATCACTTCATATACCAAAAACCCGAACGAAGCGATTTGACTCCACTTTTATTATGAAATCCGCCATATATTATTCTACTCTTTGAAGCCGCTAAACTGTGGAATGCGCTGCCGGTGTGGGTGTTTCCCGATAGTTACCTACAATCAGAGTGAATCGTTTTCTTCTAGGGAAGCGTGCTCCATCGTAGACCGCATCGTCGGCGAGATGGCAGTCAAACGCAAGTCTATTTTTACCTAATTAAAAAAAAAATCTTTTTACTTACCTTATTATTAGGAGAATTGAAAACAACTGACAGTGACACAAGCGAGACTTGAACCCGCGACTGTCACATTGTGGCACTGGTAAAACTAATGACTAACAGTAGGTATGTACGTTTAGGGCTTGCTTGAGTTAAGACTAGCATGTTGAGTTCAACGAGGGATTCAAGCTTGCCCATGGGCAAGCTTGAATCCCTCGCTGCACTCTTGTCTTGACAAGACACGTTTATCCCCGTGTATTCATTTGATACAGCGTGTATTCATTTTGATACAAGTTGTAGACAATCTTGTCACTAGAGGCGCCACTAGTGCATAGTGCTATTAATTATGGTATTTTTATGTTGTCAGCACGCAGGCTTCTCACTTAGTGTAAGATTAATTATGACTCTCGCTTAGCAAATACGTAGTGAACTACTATTAAAAAAGTACAAATAAATTATTTTATTCCAAAGAAGGAATAGGAATAACAAAAAAGTTAAAAAAAATAATAATAATTTATCACAAAATGGAAAACATAGACGCTTTTAAAGTTTTTGGAGGGAGTATCGCTCCGTCTTTGTCGCGCGAAGCGGACATAGGTGGTGTTACGTCACTTATTATGCATGCCGTCCGTGTCTAGCAAATCATTTTAAAACGCTTATAACTTTGCCAATTTTGTAGATGTTTCATCGGTTTTTTTGGTGTTCATTATCTTTTTTCAAATAGTTTACAGATTCACAATAAAAAAAATATATTTAACATCCCTATTGTTTATATGCTTTAGTTATGGTTAATGAAAAAGGTAGGTACGTCATTAACAAATAAAACAACGTCTCTCGGTAACCACCTTTTACTTTAATCGATTGTCTTTTTTCATTCTTTTATATAAAATGTTCACTATAAATTTTACATGGTTAATAAAATAGGTTAAGTATATAACATACAGGCTAGGTCTCGCACCATCCATAAAAGTATATTGTGTCTGCTTATTATAACGCAACATCGAAATTAATAAAATCTTGTACTTTCTATTGGTACTACAAAATATACCTACTTAAATCTAATTATACGAACGTGTTAAGTTCTAAGATACTATGTATCAGATTTAATGCAAATGAATTTTACGAACGCTTAAAGCATACAGCATTCTAATAAGCAGACACCCATTATTTTATAACAGATTCAACTGATATTAAAACAACGCTAGTCAACAACATTACCACTAAACACCAAAAACTCAACAAAAATTATTGTCATAAAATTATAAATGAAACAATCGTACAAAAATGGTGAAGTCTGTCTTTAAGAATAAGGTATCAATATTTAAATAATAAGTAGCTCCGTTTATGTAACACTTTACTGCATTAGCCGGAATACTTTATTTTAATGCGGCAATAAATAAGAGAAAAATATATCATTTGTTTTTTTATTTTTTTTTCTAGACAAAACTAATGTTGCTGGTTGGTTGGTCGCCGTTATTACTTTAGCAGACAATCACACGGCGTCACCGAAACAGCCGGATACACAGACATCTGGCGTGAAACTAATTTCCATAGTGGTCTACTGATGGTCATTGTATAATTTAAATGTCACTATTATTATTAAGTTATGCCTTGCAAGTTTTTTTTTTTCACTATACAAAACACTACGCATTTTTTTTTATTAAGTTAATAAGTTTGAAAAATATCAGTCAATATGGAAATTAGTGCCAGAAAAAAAATCTATATTTTAATAACATTAACTGTGAAGAGTGTTAAAAAACTGTTAATGTATATCGATAACAAACAGTTCACATTATTATTACACTTTGAACAAGGTCAATAAACCAACAATAAAATATTTGATTTTATGTTCATATATACATATATATATATATTCATATACAGGGTGTCCCAGAAAGAATGGATAATCCTGAAACACCCCATAGTAGGGCTATTGGGGAGTCAAAATATAAAATAAAAAAAAAAAACCAGGTGGTACCCAAATTACGGACTTTTTTGAATAAAGTGTCGATTTTTTTCATACTACTGTGCATTTCTGTATACAGGGTGTTTCAGGATTATCCATTCTTTTTGGGACATCCTGTATATTATGTAAGTAATAAAAATGCATCGGAATATTCAAATG
Source organism: Thalpophila matura (assembly GCA_948465475.1). Lineage (NCBI taxonomy): Eukaryota > Metazoa > Arthropoda > Insecta > Lepidoptera > Noctuidae > Thalpophila > Thalpophila matura. The sequence goes on from OX419183.1 coordinate 12,932,023, forward strand.
TATGTACATTCATGTTGCACATACATACAGTACCTAAGTAATTAGTTGATTACATTCATTTAATAATTGTAAAGTTTCTTTTTCTAAATAGGTACCTATTTTACGTCATTTCATATAAAGATTTCTGTACAATTGGCACATAAGTTTTAAAAATTGATTGCATTAATTTTATTGTTACAACAGACGTCAAATGGCACTCTTATCGTTTTCCTACACGAAGTTCAAAAATAATAAGAGTAATAAGTACATATAATAACTGCTTAAGAATTCTTATCTTAATGTAAGTTCTACATTTTTATCAAACTTTAGTAAGTACACGATATATTTGGTCAATTAAATCACACGTCAAAAGCGCACGTTGCAGAATAGGACCCTATTAGTATAGTCCTTGGAAGACGAAATATTGGAAAGGAGATTTTTTATTGGAATGGAAATCAAAACGCTAACTTAATTGGAATCAGGGGCCGTACCACGACGTGTTATTGCCATCATTATTCCGCTGTGAGAGAGGGATGGCACTATACAGCACGAATAGCGCTATCCCTTGGTTACAGTGGAACAATGATGGTTTTAACACTTCATGGTACGGCCCCTGATCGTGGGGTCCTATATTTAAGTACCTACCTTATCAATCAAATCGTCGGTCCCTATTAACAAAGTCCGATATACATTTTTGGCAATTTTGACTTTTTACCCGACTTCGGCACAAAGCCAAAAGGAAGGGTAAGGATTTACATATTTGTGTTCAGTTTAGAATTTTTGATTCATCTATATGATACACTGTTCTACTAAAAAATCATAAAAATGTAGATCTGACTTTGTTAATAGGGACCGGTGAAATGTATGCATGCTACGGCTAATAAACGTAACTTCTGATACATAAAAATAGTAATTTTCGATAAAGACGTAAGTAATGCAACATTGAGTCAGCTCATTCCGTAAATCAAATTCAACAATCACAGGAAAAGAGGTGCCTACGTTAGCACTATTAGCCGTAGCACATAATGTGTAACTTGCTTTACGTCAAAATATATTCGCTTGGCAAGTAATTTTCATTTTATGAATTGTGGCAAAGCGTTGATATTAATTTGTCCAACATTGCTAACGGTCGGTTGCAGAAAGATAATTAAATTTTAATGGAGGCATTACCCATACAGTTTCTATCGTTAAAATCTCCTTTAAAACTTAATGACCTTTTCTGCAACTCAGCGTTAGTCATATTATTTTTAATTATTAACTTTAAAATTCGAATATTCACTAGGAATGGTTTTATGATGTAAAAAAAAAATTTTTTACAGTGCAGTTCCATGTCTATAACTAAGAAACCTGATAAAATATTACTACTTATGTATATTTAAAACTCGGTGTACTAAAAAATCAACCGAATGCATAACCTCCTCCTTTTTTAAAGTCGGTTAAAAATAGATTATTTAAAATGATTTTTATAATTCACAAGTTTACGTGATGTCATAACATAACAAACGAAATTGATAATCAATCAATCATTCAATCAACAGTCTATCATTTAAAACAACACAATAATGCTCAGCCAAGCAACAATAATATGTTTACCTAATCATGTAATAAACTCATCACGCGGCCACCGATATCATCATAAGTACAAAGTCTGAATTTCCATACATTGATGGTACAGTAGGTACCTAAGTCATCATCTGAAGTCATGATTAAAAGTATAAAAATAAAGCAATAAAGAAATGCTGTTTAATCTAAATGAACTCTCATTCACCTACATTCATTGGCTAAAAGAGTTTATCGTCCCCTAAATGTTTTGAAAATACACCCCGCTTGTCTTTTATAGATAGATTTCCTACTACTAAGATAAGTGTATAAATTAATATCATCTAAAAATACACACCTACAAAAACTTTCCGAACTACAAACAGCCGTCTAAAAATATTAATCGTTAAAAATCAATGTCTAAAAGTCACGTTCTAAGTAACTACATAAAACGCGCAGATAAAGAACGGGATTTTAAATAGCGTCGCCTCTATTTAACTTTTAATTAGTCGCGTGGGGTCTATTGGACACCACATGACTTTGTTTCGGTCGTATTTCGGCAAATATTATACGTGCGCAACTGTTCGTTCCAGTAGCTTCCTAGCTCGTGCCCTCTCCCTGCTAAGTGTTCCGCTAGCCGCGACGTTGATCACACGTTCCGTATGGAGGTGCTTGGGGTCCACCGGACCCCGCGCAGCTAATAGTGTAGTACAATTCTTTTTTCAGTTTTTTTTTACCATTTTTACTAAAAATGTACGTTTTAATAATTCTTTCTATACTCTATAGATAACAATACCACGATGGCAGGCCAACACTTGACATGAAATGGCTCCGAAAAGGAGCCATTTGATGAAACTAACGACGAGTTGGGCATGGCTGAACTGAACAACAAAATCGTGGTTCGGACTCTGAGCAGGGAGAGCGTGAACCAGAAGATGAATTACTATTTAGAAGTTTATTTTTTGTTGTTTTTTTGAAGCTTTATATTTTTGTTGAGTTAAGATGTTGTTCTGGAAGTTCCAACATAAAATATATATTTGCACTTATTTTATTTGTTTTTTTTTTTACAACTGACGATGCTAGAACCAGAGTGATCTAAGTGACATTTTTGGCAAAAATGGTTTTTTTACACAATTGCATGGAAAAATCATAATTCTTTCATGCCATACTGATCTAAGTGCTTTCCAGTATTATTTTCCTTGAGAAATCACACCATCTCACTATAGAATCGGTGCGACAATTATGATTTTTCCATGCAATTGTGTAAAAAAACAATTTTTTCCAAAAATGTCACTTAGATCACTCTGGTTCTAGCATCGTCAACTCTGGTATCCCCTGGATCCCACGCGACTAACAGTGTAAGTATTTTGGCGCGACTAACTAAAGGTTAACTGTCGCTGGCAGTGTTGCTGTCTATACTCACACCCGCCCGGGTGCGAGTGAGAGGTCAATAGAGGCGATGCCATTTCCAATCCATAAAAGATTGTATATACAAGATGTTCCACTTTTCAAAATCACTGGTTTTAGTGATTACCACTAAGCTTTGACACATAATATGCGGAAGATTATGATTATCATGTTCAGTATTCCTATTTTTCCATTATGACGAATATTCATGGTCATTACTTGTTAGCATTCCATACCATTTGATAAACCATTGTACAGTCATGGCCTAATTCAGTTTCTGTTTTAGAGAGCAGTTTTAGAGAGGGTTTCAAAAAAAATATTTCGTCATTTACGTTTTACATACATTACGTATGTAGGTATTTTGGATAAAATATTTTGGTATGGACACATTACAAGTTTGTATCGCTTGACCTTTTTCTAATAAATTCTAAATACAAGCATTTAGCATTACAAGGAAAGACCCGCTAGGCAATATAAACGCGGTTCAGTTTCCTTCAATGTCATTACCGCCATTGCGAACCCCTTTATGGACACAGTGCATTCAATTAACTCAATTTCGAGTAAAATCAACTTCATTTTGATATGACATCGATATGGACTGTATCTTATTATAATTTCTCAAGTGAAATTCTATAGATTTTATAATTATACATTCTGATACCTATGGGATACGTAATAGAATTCATTGACTGCACTGTGTGCCTGAATAAACATACTTACCGCTAAATATTTCGTACTGGGCGAATTATTTGGCTTTGCTTGCTAACATACGGTCAGTTACGATAGCATTGAACTTACTAAGCATAACTAGACGAGAACAAAACATGTCTAAATAGTGGATTACCCAGGTAGCCGTTAATACAATGAGCTTCAAGTGTGTTCCGTATTCGGAACAGTGGCTATTAGATCTGTACGACTTTTGTTTCGTATTCAGAACAGTGGCTACTAAATCTGTACGACTTTTGTTCCATATTCGGAACAGTGATTACTAAATCTGTACGACTTTTGTTCCGTATTCGGAACAGTGGCTACTTGATCTGTACGACTTTTGTTCCGTATTCGGAACAGTGGCTACTAGATCTGTACGACTTTTGTTCCGTATTCGGAACAGTGGCTACTAAATCTGTACGACTTTCCTGCGGCGAGTGAAGGCGAGTGCGTACTCGACGCCCCACACGAGCACGCACGACATGATGAGAGCGTTCTGTACGTGGATGCAAGTTGCGAAGCTACCGGTGTAGTCTCGTACGTAACCTGCAATTAAATGAGATGACATGCGTGAATAATATTGAAGTGTATATTGGGTGTAAGTGACACCCTAAGGAAAACTGAAACCATGGGTTCAGTACCCTATTCTGAACGTCTCAGCATTAAAATTTAGATAAAAAAAAATACGACTTTGGATTTTTTAAGGAACTGCAAAATCTCCAGTCGTATTTTTTTATAAAAGACTGACGCAAAATTTTAACGCTGAGGTGTTCAGAATACCCTTAACAAAATTAAGTTAACGACAGGTACAGAGACCGGCAAACATCTTGAAAAATGACCTTGATTTTTATTTCTCAATATGGTCATATCTTTTTTAACCGACTTCAAAAAAGGAGGTTCTGTGTTCGTCCCGTATGTATGTATGTATGTATGTTTGTTTGTATGTGCGCGATTTTCTCAAAAACTACTGATTCGATTTGGATGGGGTTTTCACTAACGTAATCTACATACTTTGAGGAAGGTTTTAGTACATAATACATTAGGTAATCATTCCTATGTACAAAGTTATATGCATAAATGTACACACTACGTAGAAGATTTACTGTTGAACGAAGTCGTCAAAGTAATCTAACGCGAGATAAAGAACTAAAAAAGGGAAAAATAAAAAACGTTTTTTAACAAAAAATAACCGACTTCAAAAAGCCACTACAAAGAAAATAATAATTTTGGTTTCGGAAGTCGGTGGCAAAAAAAGCAAACAAAAACCAAACCTACCGACTTCCGAAACCAAAATTATTATTTTCTTTGTAGTGGCTTTTTGAAGTCGGTTATTTTTTGTTAAAAAAGTTTTTTTTCAGTAATTGGTTTCTTACCAATGATCGGTCCAATAAGAACAACGAACACTCCCTTGCTGACCATGTGCAGCCCGAAGGCCGCGGGCAACTTCTCCAGCGGGCAGTACTCGGAGATGGTGAGCGTAAAGTTACTGAGACACATGCCTCGGAAGAAGCCGCAGATCGACAGCCAGATCATTAGAGGCACCCATTCCGTTTGTTCAGCTAACACTGGAAGGAGGATGGAAGCGTTATATTTTGTTATTAAATAAAATATAAATGAGATTTTTAAAAACAACTGACACAGGCAGGATTTGAACCCGCGACCTCTGCCTTAACCGGGGCATCGCTTTAACCAACTGAGCTATAGTGTCATGTCTGAATCAGTTGAAATTGGAAACCTCTTTTTACGCCTCTTTTGAGCGTACTTTTTAGTTAGCAATTTTATTATACCTTTCAAATTGAAACACATGATTGTGTCACAACTGTGGTCTCTCTCTCATAATGTCTCTTTCTCTTCTCTCTGATCAATAATATCGATTTATGAATTGCTGGTAACAACATTACATTAAACTATTCTACCAGCTTCTATTCTATTTCTATTCTATTTTTCATAGATTGGTTTATGGCTATATATATGAGTTAAGGCCTTAGGGCACGGGGTTTTATTAGGAAGAAAAGAAAATTTGTTCAAGTTAATCTCAATAGATGGCGTTACATGTATCGATTTGTTGTTCAGGCTTGTATAAAATTCAGAGCATGAAAAAATATACCATGAAAAACATTTGTTCTAATTTTTTTAAATCCTCCAAGCACGAAAAAAAATATAGCCCGAGGATAGCCCGCGTTACGGTGACGTATCACGTTTCTTTGTATGAGATGAGGCATCTGTACGTAGTACTATCTCATAAAATGTGCTGGAGTAAACTACGTTGATGTCATGTTCCTAGTATGGTAAATAAACCGCATCAATTACATGCTATGACTGTGTAACAATAAAATTTAAAATAGCTTTTACAAAGTATTGTTACTTTGTGGTTAACGCGCGGAATTATTTCTTTATATAGAACCTTCATGCTAATTGTTAACTTTATGAATAAAATTGAAATTACTCACCGGACCTGGTAGCCGCTAAGAAGAATGAAGAAATAAAGAATATCATTTTCTTCGAAATCGTCGTCCTGTCGAAGATAGGCGGCAATATCAACCGCACCAAAATATCAGTTATGGCAGTCATGGAGAGGCAAAACGCCGTATCATTCATATTGTAGCCCAAACTTCTTATAAAGAATGGGGTTAACATCCTAAATTGTAGCTCCCCGCTCCAAAACAGCGAGAGCCCTAGTAAAAGGTTCAAAAACGACCAGTCTTTAAGTAAATCTAAGTCCATTAGAGCTATAAATCTTCTAAAGCAGCCCTTTTTCTTTTCCTCGGGCTCTATTTTTTTTATTGGCTTCATTTGTATGGCATCGTCGTCCACCATCGTCTGTAAGTACAATGTTTAACACGTGAGTAAATATTAAATTGCACAACAATATTATATTCTATAGTTGAGTGTTATGTAAACTATAGTGTATACTTGAAGAACCTTTTGGAATATGCCAGGGTTTCTCAAACGTGGGTAGATGATATTCCTTGGAGTAGTACATCAGTCAGTCGTAGGGGGTACATGATAATAGGTTTTCGTAATGGTGGAAAGTAGGTACCTACTAAATGCATAATTGTTTTTTACAAAAGGGTACGTAGGCCATAGAGAATATAAGATTGAGATACGCCGGAGAATATCATAAAGTAGACATATCTGTAATTTTTTTTCATACTTAAAGTACTCACATCAAGATATAACTGCAAGTAACTTCCAGTGAAATCCATGTTTGATATGTTGGATATGACGGACACTTTCCTCTTGCGCGCAGCTTCACTCATGCTACCGCTAGATGTCACTCGCGGCATCGCGGCCACGGACGCGGCCGTGGTCAACCCCGGATACAGCCTATTATTTATTTCAAGCTGTTCGAACTCTTGTAGTGGTTTTTCACATGTTTTGGCCCTCGGTAAGCCTATTGTCCTAACTGAAGGATGGTTCATGTTCGTGTGTGACCGCTGTTTCTTGATCTTTGGCACTGGAGGTGAAACTAGCGGATTTATTTCAAACTTATCTTCGTTTTCTTCGTCACTCTCTAATATACACTCCATTTCCTGAAATTAGTAAAGGAACGTTATCAGTGTCGTCTCTGCTACGAATTGGGAAGCGGTGATAATACTTTTAATGTGGGCGTTTTGTGTTATTTAACATACATTATTATACTAGATACTATTATAAATAACATTGATTTTCATGGGATGATTCACTATCTTAACATTAAAAAACTGATTAAAATAAACGTGTGCAGTCGGGGGAACCCCATCAGGAACGTAGTTCCTTAGGCTGTTTGTGCACTACACGTTTACAGCACGTTTTTCACGGACTGGTTTTTTTTTCATACGTTTTAAAAAGTGGTGGGGATCGTTCTGCAGGCCTATTGGCTAAAAATCCGTAAAAAACCGAATACGAATTGAAAACGTCTGTAGTGCACAAACGCCCTTACGCCTCATATCGTAGGTTACGCTCACATCAGATATGTTTAATAGAAAGAGACAGAGAGAGAGAAAGTCGCATGGAGGACGGAATAGAAAAGAGGGGTTATAACTTCGTCTCAATAAAATACATCGAAATATTTACCTTCACCGTTTGCATTTCACAGTCAACCGGCTCATCAATAAGATGTCTTTTCACTGGCTGAAGTAAGCATGACCCTAGTACCGCGTGGAAAGCCAGCGCTCCCAGTATGACGACCGTCCACCGGAACCCATATTCTCCTAATAGGAGCTTGACTAGTTGAGGCATCACCATCAGCCCGAAGCCAGTGCCGGCCATCGAGAGCCCGACGGCTTGACCACGCTTCTTAGAGAAGTAGTGGTTAAGTGACACGAACGATGACGACGATGCGAGACCCACTCCGAACCCTGGAAAGAGGTTTAATCTATACTAATATTATGAAGCTGAAGAGTTTGTTTGAACGCAGTAATCTCTGGAACTGCCAGTCGGATTCAAATATTTTTGTATATGGTAGTCAGATTCACGAGGAATAGTACCTATAGGCTATTTAACATCACGCTATGACCCTTAGGAGCCGAGCGACGAGGGTGAAACCGCGGAGAACAGCTGGTAGATGAATATGAGAACTAGCACTTTACCCGCGACTTCGTCCGCGTAATCCACAGGAACTGTGATTTTTTTCGGGATAAAAAGCCTATAACACTCAGGAATAATGTAGCTTCCTATTAGTGAAAAATTTTCAGAATCGGATAAGTCGTTCCGGAGATTACCTCGTACATACAAACTTTACCTATAGTTGACTAACGTCAATCATCTGGTGCTGAAAACGTAGGAAAACTGTCATTTGTTTTATGTCTTTACGGTAAACAAGCATTTTATTACACACGTACTTGAAGAAAACGTTAAAATGATCTAATACCTAACCTTATTCATACATAAGGAAACTAGCTTTATTACCTAGGTATGGCCATAAAAATAGAAACCTTAAAAACATAACCTTCTCTATGGCGAATACAATAACTCGTAAAAAAAATATGATTGTTAAAATTAAATAGTTTTTGTTACTTATATCATCATTATATTGCGTTTATCAGTGATATCAACTGCTGTAGATACCTACGTAAACGCATTTGAATAAAAAACATTAACCGTCGGTTGCAGAAAGATAATTAAATTTTAATAGAGGCATTAACCATACAATTTCTAATGTTAAAGTCTCCTTTAAAACTTAATGACCTTTTCTGCAACTCAGGGTAAATCCTACATTTACCTATAGTCTGGCTTTTTATAATTACATAGGTATACCTAACCAAAACAATCCCAGGAGGAAAACAATATTATAATCGTAATGTCCTTATTTAAATGTCGTAGGTAATCTTTGAAGGACGATTGGTCTTTGCTAGTTTACATAGTAGGTACATACTGGTACCATGGTGAGATACGTTTCCCTGTACATAGTAACACGAGAGAATTATTGGGTATTCAGAAACCCCCCTTCAATAAGCCTATATAAAAGTATTCTGAAATGATGAGGACGATTTATTAATTTTCATCGTCACCTGACGATGAAAATTAATAAATCGTCCTCATCATTAGTAGGTACCTACCTACCATATTATTTAGATTTCGGTGGTAGGTACTATTTGTACCAGCAACTATGCTTTTAGGCTGTGATAAAGGGCCTGTAGGTAGCATACTAGGCACTGGCAAACTGGCATGCCGGCTACTGGCATTCTATGTCAAAACGTTTGTGGCCCGCTAGTGTCTATAGAGCGTTTCACGTAAGAAGTCCCTTCGACGCAATGTTGGCTGCCCTGAATGTCACTCTTATTTAGGTTTTATGTTTTTTGTAGGTTTATGTGTTAAAGTAATGCCTATGACACTATAAAGTGGTGACCGAGAATTAGTACTGAAAGAAAACTTACACCGTTAAAATCGTTGTAACATATTGAAATTCAGAGGCCCTAGACAAGTTGCTTTTCTGTTAACGTTCACGCCAAACGCCACGTCCAAAATGTATGGCAATGACATTACCTGCGGAAAAATCACGTGACTCACAAATGTCAATTCCATACATTTTGTCCGTAGCGTTTGGCGTGAACGCTAACAGAAAAGCAACTTGTCTAGGGCCTCAGGGCAGCCAACATAGCGTCGAAGGGACTTCATATGTGAAACGCTCTCTAGCAATGCTTCCTAATGTCTATGAAGCCCTGCCCGCTTCCCTGCATGGGGAATCAAACGGCTTGCGATCTCCTAGCATGCTAAGAAGCATACGAGCTACTAGCAAACCCGGGTTACACATGCTAGTAGCTCACACTCAGCAGTATCTGGCATCTGTGCGAGCTACAAGCACGATTGTGTATCACAGAACTTTGTCATTCAAGATAAACGTAATACATTCTGCATAGGTTCCGATTACTTCCGAATACTTCCGATAGAAGGTATTTCGTAAAAAAAAAACCATGTCTCTACAAGCAAGTCTAATGAGTACCTAATCAAATAAATCATACACAGTTAAGTACTGTAATGTGAACTGAATTATAATTCTTAAGGCGCTGCCGGCTGCTGCTTAACTGCGTACGGCCTTGAGTGATTTGGGTGGTGTAGCTTGAGTGTTTTGTGCTGAGCTCACGCAACGCGACATTAGGTACGTCCACCGAGCAATACGACTCGCCTAATCAAGGAGCGCGCTGTGCCCAATTAGACGTATTATTACTTTTTAGTATCGAAAATAAAAAAAAGTAACATGCTATATATTATAGGTAGTAAAATAGTCTCTTCACACAAAGAAAATCATGAAAATATCTTAAGCGGTTTGAAAGTAATTACGTTTTTATGTTTTGGGTAGACAGCAATTCATGAATTTATTTCATGAAGTATTTTAATACAATAGTTAAATATTCACAGGCAAGATTGATGCATATATGTTCTAGTTTAACATAAAAAAATTGCACAACTAACTCGCATTATTTGACGGCGAAATAACAGATAAACTTGAGATTTACGGCCGTTAGCATTTACCAGCGCCTTAATGTACCTACAGGTGCAATATTTAATGAGCCCGCAATTACAACCAACAATTAGTGTTCATGCGGTTTGTTAAGTCATAATCGGACGTCGGTACCTACCTAGTTAACTATGTATAAACTTCAGCAAGAGCACATAACAGGCCTCCGTTATAATACGATTAGTTTATGAGGATCAAGTGTGAAAATGTAAACATAATTATAAAACAGTATTAAGAAGACATTGATGACTCAGAAAAGACTCAAGTTTTCTTATATTTGCATGTCTGTGTTACTTCTAAGTTCTGACTATGCAATGATAACTGGGTAATAGCCAATAGGTATAAATTATACATATACATATATCCCATAAAATTAAATGGTACTTACAGTACCTAAAGTAAGAGACTTTAATCCCACAACGTCTTTAATGGGTAATATTACTCATGATAGGCGTTGGTTGGGTTATACCTAGCTTGCCGTAGGTACCTTATTATTTTTCCTAAGGTCGAGATAATTATGCTCTACATACCTACTAACTACCACGTGGTTTGGCTAAGCAGTACTATCTATCGGCCATGTCACTGTCGCCAAACTACAAGTGCATTTGACTTGAGGGCTTAATCAAGTAAACATGACCATGTGTAGATGTGAATTTAGAGTCAGCGAACATCGAGCGGAGAATGACCATGTGTAGATGTCAATTTAGGGTCAGTTCAAATTAAGTTGACAACTGCTCGAATATTTTCCGATATTTAATTAATATCGTTCTTATCCAATTGAAATAGAGACTGTATGTGAATAAGATCGCGTTGCTGTGAGAAGCGTGCTCGAGCACACTCTGCTGTTCGCTAGAGCAAATTATGTTTTGCATATACTATCCAAAACTCTATTTTGATTGGATAAAGATGATATTTCTCTCTCTCCTGTCATGTTAGGGTCAGCGGCCAGTGCTTAATTCGCGCTGGCCGCTGACCCTAACATGACAGGGGAACATTATAAAAGAACTGCTGATTGGATTGAGCATCAAGCCTCATGCAAATTGGACAATAAACTTGTCGTAAAACATAAAACATATACACCCTTACCACAAAAAAGATAAACACGTGTTAAACGCGAATGCTACCAAAAATAATACACACTTGTTTTAGACAAGTTAGTGCTAAAACAAGTAGGTACGTATTATTTTTGGCAGCATTCTGTTGAACACGTGTTTATCTTTTTTGTGGTAGGGCCCTGTGTGTCGTGACTCGTGCCCATTGGGCTAATAGCACACTATACAGTCAGACTACGTAGCCAAAGCGACGTCATCATGAAGCACGTCAGTATACCTACGTGACATTAGGCATTGAGACTGCCGTAGACGCGTGAAATCGGTTACACGGCGGCAGTGTGGCTACCTTGAACATAATTTACTGCATCACAGATTATAAGGTAAGTAGGTAGGTAACTACTCGTATACTTACAGTTTAATTTCTGCAAAATATGACGATGCTTGCCATGTCTGGAGGATGTCAAAAAAACGATAAAAGAATTTTTGTAAAGAGGATACGCAACTTCCTTCTTTGGTATAGGTAGGTATATTTTATAATAACACCAGCTGTTTTTTTTCCTTAGTAAGCGCGAGCGCACATATGTATAACAACTGTACAAAGTTTCAAGTCAATCGGATGAGCGATGTGCGAACGCAAAGGTAACACACATTATTTTTTTATGTTCCGTTCCATTATACCTACCTACCTACCTATCCTTCTGCAAAACGTGTTGACAATCGCCATAGGTAATCATTTATTTAAACTTTCCTGCACAATAGACAAGACGGATTTAATGGCAGCACCAAGTGGCAATATTTACTGGGAATATTAAGAAAATTAATATAACATTAAGTACGGTACTGAATTAAATAGGCTGTCTATTGCCCGATGTAATGGTCAGCCATAGAGCAACACAGGCCACCGGCGACCGGTTCGCCGGTGGCCTGTGTTGCTCTATGTGGTCAGCTAATTGGACATGTTTTACAAATAAAACGCACACACAATTCCCGTAACAGGGAAAGGAAATATTAATTACTTGAAATAATAATGACGTTGATTAGCAGCTACTATAAACTACATGAATCGCAGATGACGCAAGAGACGGAATTAAGTAATGAAAAGCGTTAACGGATCATTTACGTTACGACCCATGAAAGAGTTAATTAGTTCTGAATTGTTTATTTTTGAGACTTGTCACATAATGGTTTTGTTTTCCTGCATGGCACTCTCAGCAGGTTGCTTCTAAAGCATTGATCTTGCTAAAGCATTCTTCTTACCAGTCGACGGAAGGTTACATACGGAAATCGATACATGAATGCTAATGAGAGAGTAGATAAATGTAAAACGATTACAATAGTACATTATGATATGTAAGTGTAAAGCCGTGTCTCCCCGCCCTGTTTTCGTGTTCGACGAACATCGAACAGTGAACAGTGAACGAGAAAGGGGCGTGGTCTACGTGTTTTGACGAATAAAAACACTCAAAACACGTAGACCACGCCCTTTTATCGTTCACTGTTCACTGTTCGATGTTCGTCGAACACGAAAACAGGGCGCAGGAGACACGGCTTAAGTAATGTAAGTGCAGTAAGTTGAAAATTAACAGCCGAGGCGATATTGCTAGCCCTAGCCGGAGGCACAGATTATACCGTAGGCGAAGGCTACAAGAAAGCAGAGGCTGTAATTATCAAAGCGCACGTAGGTATGTCATACGACGTTTTATGACATATTTGCAAGGAAATAAATAAAACTCGAAAAACAATACAGCGAAAAGAAAAAGCGCGCGGAATAATTTTTAGTTTTTACTTGTTCATAAATAAGCGATGCGCGCGCGCATCAGCGCTCTTTTTTAAGGCAAATGCACAAAATACAGCCAGTAGGTATTACTAATAAGGTAAATTAATATTTTAGTGTTTTTGTTACAGATAAATGGTTGTAATTTATTGTCAAAATCAATGAAATTAAAGAATTAAATGTTGATTTATTATATTTTATCTCCCAAAGTATTCATAAAATGTTGGCCACTTTTCTGAAATAAAAACTTTTTGCTAAGATTTAAAAAAGTAGGTACCGTTCGTTTTAGACGGAGATTCTTGATAAACCGTGCGTTTTACATTACATTACCGCAAAAGTGCGTAATGAGATACATTACGATATTGAAATTGGGGAAATAAGAGACCCTTTACGAGCAAATGTGTTATAAATTATATTATGCGCATAATTAAATAGTTTTAACGCGCATGCAAAACACTTGAGTCGAGTTCGTTTGGTGAAATGATAAAGGAAAACTTCCAAGAAACCTTCAAGCCGCTTAAGGTTAAAATTATAAGCGTAGAGCGTGAAGTGTATTGCACCGTCATCGTCATGAATGTCAAATGGTTCGTGTAACCCTATAAAAAAAATATACTAGGTGACAGGTTAAACGAAGGACATATTGAAGAAGGGTATTCAGTATTCGATACTAGTTCGGTTAACTACGGGACCAATCTAGAAATCACGAAAAAAAATCTACGGTTCCATACAAAAATATTCATATCAGTCGATAAATAGTATGGAACAGCTGTTTTTTTTCATGGTTTCAAGGTTGGTCTCATATTTATGGGAGCTCTCGCATTTTGTCACCTCTCGCTTGCACAGAAACATATTTTTAAGAACTTTAAATGAAAAGATGCATTTTTGAAAAATGTAATCATATAGCGAACCACAAAATACATAAACGCAAGAAATCATAACTACGTAAAATTATACTGCCGTCGTAACGAAAAAGGGCACAACTAACATTTTTTCCAAAATTGAGTTATTTATATAATATATTTGGAATCAGAAAAAAATGGTGCATTTGTCAGTTTTTTTATATATTTTTATAAACAAGATCTTTCGAGATACCTTAACCTAAAAAGGCATAACTACACATTATGATACGGAAAAAGGACTCATTTGACTTTTTTCGCAAGATCAAGATCACCTAATTACAGCAAGACTAAGACCAAGACCAAGAATGAATGTACAATACTAAAACTAAGACCATGACTATGAGTATTAACGCAGAACCGAGACCAAAGACGGGGTTAGACTCGTCTCGGTCTTTGCGTTTGGGCAACACTACTTAATAGTCATATTTTTACATAGTTTATTTTGCTAAGTTGAAAGAGAAAATGTTGATTATTTAATAATAGCGAAAGAAATAAATTATTATTATTAAACAGTTTCGTAAGAATCATGTAGCATAAGCATAGCATAATCGGCCTATAATGTTCCCACTGCTGGGACACAGGCCTCCTCTGCGAGAGGGAGTGGGCCGTAGTCCACCACGCGGGCCCAGTGCGGGTTGGTGGACGTCACATGTCTTCGAATTTTTGGTTCTAGGACATGCCGGTTTCCTCACGATGTTTTCCTTCACCGTTAAAGCAAGTGATAATTAATTTCTAATATGCACATGACTTCGAAAAGTCAGCGGTGCGTGCCTCGGAATCGAACTCGAACCATTCGCCGTGGGAGGCACATGGTTAGACCACTAGGCTATCACTGCTTTTTAAGAATCATGTAAATGTAACTATATCCATTAACACATTTTTTATAAAATAGCCACATGTGTATTTTTGACAGAAAATTAGCAAAATATTTTAAACTCATTTTCCCTAAAATTTACAAAATGTTAGATGTGCCTTTTTACATTACGACGACAGTATAAGTCGCATAGCAATTAATTTATATTACCGTCTAACTATAATAGATTAGTAACCTTTCCTGTAGTGACTAGGCAGAATTAGACAATAATATCAGAAAAATAAAAAAAAACTGAAGTAGGTAGGTACCTACGCGATTTCTTCCTCTCTAAATGGCGAATCAGAAACAAATACCTAACTAACATCAACTGCAAATATTTATGTAGTTATCAAGATATTTTACCTCTACTTAATCCTTATTAAAACGCTTTGGACTAGCAAAATGACTCCTAATTTTCGAACAGTTTATCTTGTCTAACGGCCTTCGTTTTTATTACATACACTTAAGTAAGACTAAGTTAGATAAAATATGGAACTCACCTCCCAAAATACTGTACGTAGCTATAATGTGACCCATACTCGCAGCTGGTGCAGTGAACAGCAAGCCCAAAGCACATATTGTGGAGCCCACGAAACACACCTTCCGATACGAGAAAGTCTTTATGACGGGCCCCACGAAGAAGCCAGAGAAGTTTACCACCGAGTCTAAGGTACTGGCGATGACTGAAGCACCTGTGGTGTGGACGCCGAGGTCGTCCAGCAAGTCTTTGAACAACAGACCGAAGGACGGCTCTAGAGAACGCGTCGAAAACTGAAATTAATGAAAGACAAGCATTAGGTATCGAATAATTAATTACAATAAGAAAAGCTGAAAAGTTGTATAATTTATTCTAATTGCACCGTTTCCTAATAAAAAGGGAGTCATGTTCTTCTGAGACTTTAGCAGCTATGTTGATGATAGTGACGATCTGTATAAAATAAAGGCCTGCACAACCATAAACCATCTTCCATTTGGTTAAGATTTTAAATAGTAAATCTTTCAACTCTTGTCTGCTACAGTTATTTTGCCCATATTATTATGTCGCCATTAAATTAATAAAAGCAACCTGTTTATGTGGCATTTTGGTTTTCTTAATCATTGAACTTTTCTCAAAGATATGATTATTTTGTAATAATATACGCGACATTAACATGGACTAAACGGATCACGTGCTGTTCCTATTTATAAGTTTTTCAAGGTCTAGTGAGTTCAAGGTTAGAATACGACACTTGATTACGATTGCAGAAGCCCGTTCAAACAATAATGAATTTTATCCTCGTAGTGATTATCTAAATTGCTTAGATGGGACTTACCATGCTTAACTATCCATGAAATAACAAAATTAATTAATGAGTCATGTCCCAAAAAGACAACAGCAACGAAAATTAACTCCCTTTCTTGCATGAAAGCAAGAACAACTATTTGTAATTACTACACTATTATACAACCTACTTAGTTTGTATATTACAAGTCAGCGTCTTGTTAGAAATCCTGAGATCAAAAGGATTACTAACAACGACGACTCAATTGAGACTGAATACTTTAAAACTATTTACCTACCTACTTTTAGTAAAACTAAGGAACAAAATAAATAGAAGATAGCTTCTAGATCTCCTCTACAGTTCAACACAATCACTTGAAGTAGTAATTGTGTCAACAGTAGGAGAGCATGTGACTAGTTAGGCAATCATAATTGTGTCGAGAGTCGAGACTTCGAGATCTCGTCACGTACGCACTCAGTGCCTTTCAATACATATCTGATAGCCATAATTTAAAAAAAGGTGAAAATCGTACGTAGTTCTGCCGAATGATTTATACAAATATAACATAAATAGTACTTAAAATAAAGCTGACAGATTGAATTGTTGTTGTCGTTATTGAAGTTATTAGTTAGCCATTTAATTCATCTTCAAAAACTGTTTTTCTTCATTAGGGTATGCAGAGTATTGCAGAGCACCATTCCGTTTTGACAATAGGTGCTTGAAGGTGATGCAGTATTTCAGACTGACAATAGTCAATGCATAATGCTTTAACCGATTGTTAAATAAAATTACTTAGACGACATATTGCGACATTACGTTCAACTACCTCTCGGATTACATTAACCGGCTTTTTTATTTAACGTTTGTTTACTAGACCAGAATAGAACGTAAAGCTATTTAAATCTTTCATGAGTCTAGCTAAAATGTGAAACTAAAATAAAATGATGCTTGTTTTCCTTAACAATCGTATTCATAATCTTAGGTTACGTTTGATGCAATAAAGGCTAACGCCAACTACATAGGTATGGACTTTAACATTTTGAATTAAGCAAGACTGCCTTACCAATTTAATTTGGAGTAAACTAAAAGCATAATTTTTGCATAATTATGTACACATCTATCGCCGATAATGACATGTGGACGTGGTTGAACTAATTCAATTTTCTAAAACAAGCAATTTTCGCGGGTGTACGGTATGCAAAGCAAAGGCACCAGTACAGTGCCTTGAGGGACTCCTGTGCAAATGGGATAAGAAAAAGGCATACCTATATAAATATGCTATAACGGAAACTGCAATTCCACATATACATATAAACTTTGAATTAAGCGCACTACACTTGCAGTCAGACAGATGTTAAGCTTTCAGTGAATCAGAGACAAATCACTGCTCTTTACATTGTCAAAGGCTTCCTTTAAGGCCAATTAAACCGTTTTTGATAAAATTTTTGGCCTAAAAGCCTTGACCGCTTTGTTTTCAAATGTATCTGGACAACAAAAACTTTTGAAACAAAAATTTATTCTAAATAATCGTCTTATCAGACTGTAATTACTGAACAGATTCTATATTATAATTATCGATATCTTGTTATATATTAGCTTTATTGACCGGAGAAAGAAAACAAAGATAAATATAATTATACGAATTTCACTAGGCAAATGATTCAAAGAGAAGAGTACCAGACATACACTTTCAAGGAAACAAGAGGCGAACATTTACCTACCTTTGGAATAAGCTTCTTCGTACAGACTCATTATGCAGAACTAAATAATCATTTAGCTATTGGAATTAGATAAAAAAAATATGTAAGTAGGTACGTAGGGACGTGTTATAGGTATAATTATGAAATAATTTTATTCCGATGATTTTATCGAAGGGCTGCCTGCGGTAACGAAAGCCATTTTTGTTTAATATAATAAATGTTTGGCACGTCACTTTAATCTCAGAATATCGCCTACGTGCTTTGCACTAAAAGTGCATTAAAAATTGTTGTTTGGATATCCCCAAATTTTTCCTTTCTGATTGAAATTATTCATATAAGTGACCTAATTCTTTGCATATTATTAACTATTTTATAGTTACAAGCATTATCATAATGTAGGACTAGGAAGTATCATTTAAGTAGGGATAATTACCGAAGCAAAGAAGCACATGGTGAGTCTGCAGCCTTTGTAATGAATCATTTTAATAATATATTTATTACTCACATTAACTAAACTGACTCCTAAGCAGACCATCCACGCCCACCCTCCATCAGGAGCCACCTTCCTCGTCGCCGGTGGCTTCTTCGGCTCTAGGCCTTTGCTCTTTTCTACAGTCATTTTCAGCCTTTGTCACCTCGCCTGGAACAAAGAGACGATATCAAATAACACAGATACCAAAACAAAACGAATTAATTTAATTACGCTATGTTGTCATGATAAGGACCATAAAACATTTTGGTTTGTTCCGATTTTGAGGTATTCCTCGAAGCGCTACCATTTTGAGGCGCACCTAATGAGGCGCTCCTTTTTTATTCCTCGGAGCGCACCTTTTAGTAGCGCTCCCGATAGCAATTAAAAATATTAAAAGTTTATTCCTTGAAGCGCACCCACGTTTAAAAATAGGGAAGAGCATGAAGTAAACGTAATGAATTATATCGATGATTTTTAAAAACTCATTTGTGCATTATCATCGTCGAAGTTGCTTAACCAAAAGTACGAAATTGAGAAAAAAATAGGTTTTTGCTTTCGGCACTATAATGTGTATTCAAAGAGTAAAGTGTATTCAAAGAGGATACACATTATTAATAAATAAAACACACAGATATAATATAAATGATATGCGTATAATAATCACATTGCAGCGGGACCTACATAATAATTACAAGATTACTTTGTGTGGTGTTATTGTAAATACAGTTTTATACACGTGTCATTAAAAAAAAATTATAAAAGAATTTAACGTTATGAAAATGTAATATGACATAGCAAAAACAGCCGTCAACATGACATTAAAGCAATCCAATCCAAAAACGAGTGAGTAAGTGAGAAGGCACATTAGATAATGTAAGGCGACATCTAGCCTCCTTAGTCAATGTATCTATGTATATGTATACAGGGTAAAATTAAAACCAGTGCGGATATTTTAGGAGGTGAAAGTACTCATGAATATGATCAACTTTTATTATGGGACCGACACTGAAATATGAAAAAAAATATCAGCTGTTCCATACATTTCGATCGTGTTGTAGTGCATTTTTGTAAGGAACAGCTGATAAAAAAGGAGCGCCTCATTAGGTGCGCCTCAAAATGGTAGCGCTTCGAGGAATACCTCCCGATTTTGTATCAATTTATTCCCAAATTATACCTATAGATAATGCATTGATTGCAGTAGGTAGGTAGCATCAAAAGGCTTGGTTGTTTATACCTACTGTATTCAAAATACTTATCACTATCACAAACCAATTCATATTTCATAGTGGTCCTGTTCTACCTATATTCATAAGTTTGTATCATATCACGTTCGATTAAACACCTACTCTATCACAATTAAATGAAGTGTCGATGTTTAGACTCATCGCGGCATGACGAGTTATCAGTACAACGCAGCGATAGCATGTGTGTTTTGATTTGATTGCCGGCCGGCCGCCGCCGCAGCTCGGCAACAACAGTAAACATAAAATGTTAGGCTTCATAAGAAAAAGAACCACGAGGGCAGCACGTGCTATCGCGATCCACTCAGTCACCACGTGCAACGCCCTCGACTACCACACGCCGACTTCATGTTATGAGACCGACAAAATATACAACGATTACAATTTACACACTCAGTACCTACTCACTAATAACAATTCATAATTCATATTATGTTGCCTGGTTAATTATCACAGATGATCACGTTTATAAATATTTAGGTATAAAATTCACAAAACTGACGGTAAGTTCAAACCTATGTGAGAACGTTGGTTTCCACCACAGTTTCCACAGACCGTTTAAGGTTCTTGGAAAATAATGTGATTGTGATGAACAACACAATACTGACGATACTATTGAAGAAACATTCCATTCCATTGGATTAAGTTCTTGTAGGTATATACATTACGTGCATTATTGATGAAGCAAAGCGAGGCAGACCTTGTGGTTGACAAAACAAAATTTTAAATTTGAAACCTACAGACACGAATTCAATTCCGAATTTCACCTAACCTCGCGGATAATACACACAGAACGACCATGAGTGACAATATTGTGCACCATAAGTTAGTGCAACGTTTGTTTATTTTAGAACACCGATAGTGACTGGAAATTAAACAATAACATGTATAAGTACACCATTCACAAGATAACAGCTTTTGTCGCAAAAAAAAAACGCGTTGACTCGTTGAGTGATGTAATTGGACACATTGTTTTTAATTACACAACGTTATAGGTAGGTAAGGCTTTTTATTATTTACTTTTACGCCTACAACACTTACAACAGCGCAGTGCTATTCAGTTCACTATCGAGCTAGGTTTTGATTTTGAACCTAACATCTAATAGCCATTAGGCTTTGCTAATAGCAAGCAGTTTTTTAATTAGAATATCTAATTATAGAAAAGAAGAAGAAAAACAAAATGTAGCCTGATTGTAGAACTTCCATGAAGCTATCTGATTGTAGAACTTCCATGAACTAGCTTCAACTAACGGACAAACCGACTGACAACTATTGTAATATTGTTTGACATTTCAAAAGTGCCTGTAAATGGTCTAATTGAAAAAAAAATAATAATAAAAAAATAAAAAAAAGTAGTATAACCCAACTTCTACACAAAGAGACAAAAACATTGTTTGCTACAAAACAAATGCAATTTTTGCAGTGTTTGAACATGACAATAAAATCGTCACATTAACGTCATTATTAGGGATGTACCGACTAGTCGGCGACTAGTCGGTAAAGCCGACTATCCGGCCACTTTTATAGTCGGCGACTAGTCGCCAAAAAACGCCGACTAGTCGGCCATTACTTTATTTATACAGGGTGGCAGGTTAGACAGTGGAAATATTTTAAGGGGTCTAACCTGCCACCCTGTATAAATATGGTGATTTAAATGATTTTTTTTAATTATAAAATGTTTTTATTTTAGTATCAGTCTTACGATTGGCAAAATAATACAGGAAGAGGAACAAAAAATAAATTCTGAACGCAAGTTCTAATAATAACTCTGATTAAAGAACATATTAAGTAATCACCAATTTATTATTAATTTTAGATACGCATTTATATCGAATAGAATCGAATTTGTTTTATATTTAAAAAAAACACTAAGTAACGGCGATCGTATGTGAACGATACCTACTATGACAAAATGCAAAGTAAACAAAAACCTGTTCGTTCGACTCGCGCGGCGCGGGAAGCGGATACGAGGCGCGACGAACATTACCGATTCCTCCCGAACACCGCCGAAAGCAATGATCGGCTTGGCCGACTAATCGGCCTTTTTCCAGCCGACTAGTCGGCTAGTCGGCTAGTCGGCCAAACTCATAGTCGGCCCAACACTAGTCATTATCTTTCAGAGATCGTGCTTAAAGACAAATGAGTTGATAAGACCTTCTAAAGGTCGGAAGTTTACGTGACCGTTAAGAAAATGCTTACGGGAAGAGTTAAGTCAAAAATAGCAGTGTAGGTATTTACCAAGCATGTCTTACCTACAAATTAAAATAGATTTCACGATCCCATATAAACCTGCCTGTGACCTCGTATTGATGTGCTATAATATAACATATTGTATATATTATATATTGTACATTTCGCATGCCTGGTACATAAAATTGTTTTTAAAAAAAGGCCTAAGTATCTGTACGATAAGCTCGAATGGGTTAAATATGTGCAGCAGAAAAATACCCGCAGGAGAGAAGCAAACAAATTGGTAATACCAGCACATAGGACAGCGCAATATAAAGGAGGGTTTAAATATTCTGCTACAAAGATCTGGAACGATTTACCTCCGCCCTTGCATAAAAATGTGTCTCAAATGACCTTGAAAAAGCATTTGTGTAGAGAACTCTTAAATAAACAAAAGTTCCTGAAGCAGACCCAGGGCTAACATGCGCGCCGCGACAAATTTTGTCGACTGTTTTGTCTCGCTCTTACTCGTGCGAATATGAGACAAATGCACGATAAAAGCGTCGACAAAATTTTGTCACGGCGCGCATGTTAGGCGCTTTTTTCAATTTCAGTTAAATGTGTCCAGCCATGAAACAGATCATCTAAGATTAAAATTTTATTAGAGATTTTATTACAGACTATTTAGTTTATATTGTTTATTTTAAGATTGCATGAGATTTGATTCATGTTTTAATTTTGTTGAACTTCGTGTGCACGTAAGATTAAAAATGTTAATTTAATTGCCAGGGGCCAGCTGAAAATCAGTGCCGTGCACTAGCACAGCAAATACTGAGCTGGTCTCCTTTGTTACACATGTGTGATTAATTGTTATAATGTAGGTATGTTTATGTAACTTGTTTGTGTGTAACAAAAATAAATGGTAGCTTGGACCCTGCTCCCGGAGCAGGGTCCAAGCTACCAGCGGTTAGGGCTCCAGAGACAGGAACCTCTGCACAATGCGAGCCGTATCAAAGAGAACTGCCTTCTGTATCAGGCCCTTGACCCGTTATTAATAGAGAATGTCAAATGCTCACTAAATCTAGATTTGGAATTTAAAATACAAGTGCCTTTTAGTCGTTTTGAAGCTTCTAGCTGTCTCTATAGAATCTCTAGTGTCTGGATTTCTTTGAATTTATACAGGAGAATCCTTACTATCCCTACTTGTCTATACAAAATTGTTACAAAGAGGTAAAGTTTTTATGTATGTATAATCTCCGAAATTACTGATCCGATTCTAAAAACTCTTCACTAATAGGAAAGCTACATTATCATTGATTGCTATAGGCCATTTTTTTATATTATACCTACCTACCTACATGCGAAAATGTTTTTGGTTTGTCTTAAATTTCTTTCACGCAACAACAGAGCAACAGATCGACATGACTTTACACAGAAATAGTCGGAAAAATGCACGGTTCCTAGGGGATAAAAATCTGATATTTTTCTATACAACCACGAGAACGAAGCCACGGGTAAAAGCTAGTATCGCATAAATCCATAATTATTTATCACTGACATAATAATGGACAATACATATAATATTACAATTAGAACAGTATTTGAAACAATTAATACCTACATTATTCATTTCAAGAATTCCTATGTCATCTCTCTATAATAAAATAAGGGAAGATTCATAAAGCAATGGAATTTAGGACAATATCTCTGAAATTAAACAGAGTAAGTAAATGCTAAAACACAAGAGGATGACGATAATATACATGATACGCAAGTACCAATAATACATATATGTAGCTCAGACAGACATAAAACTACCAGATTAAACATACAATTTCCATATAAGCGATTGAATGGAGAGCAAATAATGGTTAAGTATATTGGACCTTGTACCTGCCCATACCTAATACATATTTTAGCATGTAAAGTTACGTAACGATCGTGTGTAGGAACAAAAAATCTGCCCATACTACTTGAAGCAGCAGGACGATAACCCAGTGTTGGCAAAAACAACAAAAACTAAAGATCGCGTGCTTATAAACTGTTATTCAAGATAGGTACCTATTCAAAATGTTTAGAGCGAATTTTTTACTGAAACGTGGAGAATTGGAATAGAATTTACAGGCACGAGCATCAAATTGAAAGGAACGGAACTTTTTGCAGCAGAAATTATTGATTCGTTCATGATAGGTACTAATGAATTATGTAATGATACTTATGAAAATGTTCGAACACTTACAAACAAACAAAAAAAGCCGGCCAAGTGCGAGTCGTACTCGCGCACCGAGGGTTCCGTATCATTTTTGGACGTATAAAGTGAAAAAATCCGGACCGCATGACTAAGTTTGTTTGTGAAGGAATTTTGATGATTTTGAAAAAACTGTACTAGTTAAGAACATCGTTTTATTTTTGGTGCCATATTTGGGTCAATTCCTATCAACTCTAATTATTTCAGATTTTTCGCCCCGCAAACTTCGGAGATAAGGGGGGGGAATGGTATTTTTTTGGAATATTTTCATCATATGTCGAAAACTGTGAGACATAAAATAAAATAAAAATATATTTTGAAATGTGCAGATTAAGCCCTTTCATATCGCGGGCCTGCGGGCGGTGAGTAATGGGTAGCTCACCGTCCGATCAGGACCAGGCCCGTGCCGAACGGCGCGTACGTGTTCCACGCGCGCCTCAAAGAGATGTCAGCATCAGAGAGGGGGCCCATTAGGGCCCAAGCCTGCCGGGAAAGCGGGATTGTCCGGAAGGGATACCGCTGACCCGGACAAGGACAAGGAGCGGGAGGGGTCATTTGATGATTTCCCATCCTCAAAAAAAAAAAAAAAAAAAGCCCTTTCATATGATATGTCACTTGACCTAGTAACCCCACTTTAAAATTTCGGACCCCCACTCCGGCCCCTTTTGCAATGTAAATAAAAATAGTTTTGGATTTTTTTCATTTGCAATAAAGTTGTACAAGCATTCCCGTTCCAAATTTCAAGTCGATAGCATAAGTAGTTGCTGAAATAAGCAGGTGTGACAGACAGACAGACAGACAGACAGACGAAGTCGCACCATAAGGGTTCCTTTTTTACCATTTTGGTACGGTACCCTAAAAAACTTACGAAGATGCATGCACAAAGAACTTTTCAGGTTGTGAAAACATACATTGAGCCTTTTAAAAGGGTTTTAGGGAGAGTTAGGTAACCTACAGTAAAATTATATTTTATTTCTTCTACTATGCTGAAGCGTACTGGCTAAGTATCAGATAAAATAGCCGATGAATACATAGAAATACCTACATCTCATTTGTTGAGTTAATCACTCTCACAAATCTCGGTCAATTGGCTACTTATGACGCCCTATCTTTATATGTACAATACTAAAGTATTTTATCAACCACGATAACATGATTTTTATTGCAAAAGGAAGAATCACGTGCAAAAGAAGAATTATCTTTACTGTTCGCCTCATTTAGCTGGATAAGGCTTTGTATGCACTTGACCTACATGTTGATTTACTTATCTTCAGTATTAGATGAAACGTTCATGATTAGGCTATTTATATTTTAACAAAAAAACTTGTCATTAGGTACTCGTTAATTTGGTAAACCTCATTATTATAATTCCAAGGTTAGACTACCTATTAATCAGCTGCAAATATAAGGACCTATGGATGGACCATTTGAATTTGAGGCACGTTACTATCTTACACATCTGAAGCTATTTAATTAATACTAGCACTTTGCCCGCAGCTTCGTCCGCGTGACCCACAGAAATGCATTTCTTCGGGATAAAAAGTAGCCTGTGTTACTCAGCGAGTTTTTGAGTGTATTCATAATTAATAGACCAAGCATAGGGCTGTTAAGGGCTGTAAGATCACCGTGTCTACTAATTTCAGTTTAAAATCAACATTTTGTTTGGATATTTTGAGAATGTAGGTAGGTAGATAAGTTTTCGTTAATTGTAAATTATTTTATTACCCCTGATCACGAATTCACGATATTTGTGTTCTAGGAGCTGTGTTTTTCCTCCGTGTCTAGGAGTACCTAATAAAATGGTGAGTTACTTCGGCACGAAACTAAATTAATACCTATTTATACTGAGGCTATTAATTAGTTTAGATAACCTAGATAACATATAATATTCTATCTCTCAGGTAATATGAGAAGTAGGTACCTATCTGCGAGAATGGTGAACTTGTGACAGTGTAATTAATTTATGTTGAATGTATCTTTTCCTTCGAAGTTTGTTTGACAACATGATATTGAATTAGCAGCAACTTTATTAAGCTTTATATTTTTTATCACTTGTTTAATATCATAATAAGGAATAATGCGGTTCAGATCATAAAGTAGATAGCTTAGTTTGCTGACGTACCGGTATAAACTGAAGTCAATGTTCTAGTATGAGAAAATCATCAACTACACTCGGCGTCACAAAAATCGCACCTCTTCGAAAATAAGTTTTAAGCATGTGCCGCCATCAACGAATACATTAAACCCAATTAATATTGGTATCAATTGAAAGTATGTTTAACGACCTTTAAATTAACAACAGTTAGAATTCCTAAACACAACAGATCTCATTAGCACGTTACGTTAAAAAAATGTTGTCAAAATACGCATTACAACGGCCACTAATTGCACCTCCCTACAAGGGTATAAAATGGGCGACCCGGGTTAAATGTGGGTCATTCGCTATTCAACCTTCGAAGTGAACACACGTGAACAGTTACAGCAAGAAAAATACCCCAGAAGATGGATACCACTGCAGATGAAGCCGCTCAAGTCATTGCACTACTGCAATCAGGGATGCGGCAATGTGATGTTGCTCGGCAACTGAACTTGAGTCGTTTTTCCGTTCGACGAGTGTTCCAACGCTTCCAAGAGACTGGTGGCTATATCCGAAGACGTGGATCTGGAAGACAACGGTGCACATCCGAAAGAGACGATCGCTTCATTGTTTCGACGTCTTTACGTAATCGGTTCTCCAATGCTGTTGAGCTGCAACAACAACTGCGATCAGCTCGCAGAACTTCTGTAAGCGTCTCCACGATTAGAAGAAGAATGCGGGAGAAGAAAATTGCAGCTCACAGGGCTGCTACAGGGCCAAAATTGACTGCACAGCATAGGAGAGACCGGTTGCAATTTGCCCGTGACCATGTAAATTGGACAATAGACCAGTGGAGGGCTGTGCTCTTCTCGGATGAGACTAGGGTGTGTCTTTTCTGCAACGACAGGCGTCGAAGAGTGTACAGGAGGCAAGGAGAACGATTCGCACAAGCCTGTATTCAAGAGACAGTGGAATACGGGGGTGGCTCGTGCATGTTCTGGGGCGGCATATCAATCGACGGCAAAACGAACCTTGTGTGTGTTTCTCGGACTGGAAGTGCTCGCGGGCAAGGGTCGCTGACTGCTCATCGGTACATAACAGAGATCTTAGAGGAGCAGGTTGTCCCTTATGCGGGTTTTGTTGGCAGTGGGTTCACGTTAATGCACGATAACGCCCGCTGTCACACCGCTTTAATTGTAAGAGACTACCTGCAAGAAGTTGGGATCCCTGTTATGCGCTGGCCGGCGCGAAGTCCAGACCTGAACCCTATTGAGCACCTTTGGGATGAACTGAAACGGCGAGTACGGGCACGTGATCCTGCCCCTACCACTCTTCAAGACCTCCAAGATGCTGTCGTTGCGGAATGGGACAACATTCCTCAAGAGACTGTTGTCACATTAATTAGGTCCATGAGAGAACGCATGGAAGCAGTCATCAGGGCTAGGGGGGGTAACACTAGGTTTTAAGTTGTTTTTAAGGACTTTGTTGTAATTTTTGCTGATAAAATTAAATTTAACTTTTTAATCATTTGCATTAGCTTGCTTTTTTTTATTCCCTGGTAAAGAAAAAACCAAATCTGTTGATTTATTCTGAAATTTAAATAAATTACCTTTCCAATGATACCTTATAGTCATATGTCTACTATTGATTAATAGGGTTAAAATGACTTTGAAAGGAATTCTTAAAGAGGTGCGATTTTTGTGACGCCGAGTGTATTTAAGGCGCTATGGGTTCACAAAACGCTAGAATGAGCTCTAGAATTTTTCATTTTTTTATAAGATTTCTTACAGTTTCCACCCAGAAAAAAATATATGGTATACTTAAGCATATTAGCTAGTGAAATCATTAATTCAATACACGATATGAATAACTTCACTCGATAGAAAAAAATTCCAAAGATACCTCTCGAAGATACTTTTTCATTACGAATATTTCATTTTTTAGACATATTTCTTACGTTTTAATTTTTGAAAATTTTTTAACATATTATTTAATAATTGAGTTAGTGAATTCATTAATAAAATTGTATAAAAATTAAAACGGCAATTTTAGATAATTTTTTATACCCAAAAAACGTTCCTAAGAACGTGCGCACGACTGCTTCAGTCCGGTCTCAGACCTCACCGAAGTAGGACGTGTGCCAAATTTTTCGCCGCTCACGAAATGATTATTTTCAATAATTCTTTGTGAAAATGACTAACAAACGTAATAATATCATTAATATAATATTTTTTATACAATTAAGGTTAGGTTTTAGCACATATTTGGGCAAATAGCGCTATTGACCACCTATTGACTGATAAACGTAGGTACGCTCACATCCTAACA
Organism: Thalpophila matura; assembly: GCA_948465475.1. NCBI lineage: Eukaryota > Metazoa > Arthropoda > Insecta > Lepidoptera > Noctuidae > Thalpophila > Thalpophila matura. Next base: position 12,960,671 of record OX419183.1, read on the forward strand.
GTGTTGCCAATTACAATTTCAAAATTCCGCTAAGCAGGTTGGTATTTTCCGTCAAAAATTCGTCATGATTAAATATTTTTCCGTCAGTAAAATCCGTCAAACAAAAGATACAATAGATAGGTACATCATTTTAGATAATAAATAAATAAATAATATAGATAAATAAATTATGATTATAATAATAAAATGCGAAATCCTATTCAAACTAAATCTTATACGTCTCAAATAATAAAGAATATGCTTGCTTACACTCTTGTATTATAAATAAATAATTCGTAGATAAATGTTTAAATCAGACGTTATCCGGGAAGTCCCGAAGCATAGACGTTTGAATGCCACCAATATGAAGAAAATTAAGTATATTATTATTAATATAATATTAAAATTATTAATTCATATAATTTTCTTCTTTGATTAGGATTTCGCATTTTATTATTATAATCATAATTTATTAAAAAAAAGCTCGTGGCTAAATGACGGCCGCGCTAATCGATCGATCTGCGAGGTTAAGCTGCGCTTGCCGCGGTCAGTCCTTGGATGGGTGACCGTTATTTACACATCGAGACCCCTCCGTGCCTCGGAGAGCACGCGTTTCTTATATAACCTAATTACTTTACCTCACATAGAGCCGTGTTTTTGAATCCTAATTCACTTTCGTTTTCACTACGTGTGAGCCCTTCTAATCTACTTTATTTAAATATCCAACCATAAATTACACATCATAATTTGCGGAAAATCCTACCTATCCAATGGTACAACTCCCATGGACCTACCTAGTCACATAAAAAAGTTTCTAGAACAAAAACTGTCTAAATTTCTAACTTAGCAAAGTTACAATATCCAATTGCCTATAACATAGCCTATTTCTTATCGGATCTGCAATATTCTTGTTAGATACATGTTTCTAGACTACCACACGTCTAGTAAGACACAATTTATCATCCTAACTTACACACAGAAATATCGCATTTTCAAACACATATCGATCTATATTATAGGCACAATATCCATGAAATTCAGAGTCTTTACACAACATTATGTCCTAGCCTTCCTACCGAACCTAAATACATGACTAGATTCTATATAACACATTACAACAATCCTACAAATGCAATTTTATGTACATAACACTTATTCTCAAATTATAGCTTTCCTATCGTCGAGAGGTATAACTGCTTATGTACATCTTATGTAAACAACATTCCTACATTATAAAACCACGATGTACACAAAACCTCGATTATGGTTACAAAGGTATTCACGACTTTACATAAAAAACATGAAATCTTATTCCTACACAATAGGCTATTTGACTCATTTTGGGAAATGGTTTATATTAAATCTTCATTATATTATAAGCACACTACATTGATATTTCAAGGAGATCTACTGTATTTATCAATAAAAATCAGTGATTAAGTATAAATTTCCAAAACCGCTCCAAAAACGCTGTTTCTGACAGAAGTGACGTAACACGCTAGTAAACGAGCTTTGTCAAAAGACAGATGGTGCAGCTGAAATTCATTTCATCAATAATTCATTTTTATCGGCTATAGTGGCGTATAAATGGTGTGTAGTTCCACAATGTACAAATACGTCTTTAAGCAGTCCATCATGATTCATGACACAAAAGAATTTATAGGTTGTAGTTGTAGTTGTGTTGTAGTAATGTTTCTGAGTTTTTATCAACATAACCTAAAATGAGATTTCACAAAACTTCTGAATGATCATATAAAAGATTTGTAAATAAATATGTGGTAGGTAGGTACTTACACAGCTGTTTTTACATTTTTAAGTTCCGCAGCATAATAATCAGCGTTATTCTTAAAGAAAAGTGCAATGCGTCTATCTTAGGTAGGTTGTTGTTATCAGCTTGCACAAAATTTGACTCCATTTTGTGATTCGATATAAATATTTATGCCACTAGATGACTATATAGAAGATTTCTATGAAAACAGCTTCAGAAATAGCTCAAAGATCGATTAAAGCACCCAAAAACATAAAACGCAAACTACATCTGTCAAAGCCGTGCTTATGCTCAAAGACTACATATATACATACATATATACTTATGCTTACATTGCTTACTCCAGTGTTGCCAAGCTAGATTTTCATTTAACCCCAATGCCTGATTAATTTTACTCTAAAATCATAACTATTTATACAAAAAAACTGGTTTTAAAAAAACCGACTTCCAAAAACTACACTAAAAACTATGAAATAAAAAGTTTAAACTTCCATAATTAAAAATCTAAATGTATATTGAAGCCGGCGGGGCCTCTTCAGGTTTTTGCCTCTCAGTCTTTAAACAGGAAGGGTGTGCGCAGTGTGTGCACGTGGAAATTAAGATTTCCTTTTATTCCTTGTTAATCTGCAATTTTGCTTATTTTCATGCTAGGCCCCGCCGACTTCAATATACATTTAGATTTTTAATTATGGAAGTTTAAACTTTTTATTTCATAGTTTTTAGTGTAGTTTTTGGAAGTCGGTTTTTTTAAAACCTGTTTTTTATTTTTAACTTTTTAGTGTAGTGTAACATGTCATGTTTTTTTGATAATAATACCTTACGTATATAAAAGTACCATAAAATCATGCATAGAGCGACAAAGTATATAGACAAAGTACATACCAAATGTGTGTCAAAGGCAGTATATTAATACTGCCTTTGACACACATTTGGTATGTACTTTTACCGAGATCGATTACTTCCACTAATTTAAAAACAGTGATTTTTCAGTTTGTAATGGCAATAGGCTCGCTCCCTAGCGTTCTATCAAATGCGACTTAAGCATAAAAAAAATGTGTGTACTATACACCTCTGTCTAACCTTGCGGGAAATATCGGCGTGATGTTATGTATGTATAATATCGAGATCGATTGCGTTCAGGAATTCATGTACCTACACAATATCACTTTTTCATCATCGTCATGATGTCATCGAGATACACTAAAAATACCGTTTATTACACCTGGTTAAAAATCTACTCAACCAAAGTTAATAAAATGTATATGGGACCACTGCGCGAGCTTCTTCTACCATATGAAAAAAGAATCACGTAAATCGGCTCATAAGCCACGGAGTAATCGGTGTACATACATTAAAAAAAAAAAAAAAAAAAAAAAAAAAAACCAACCGAATGCAGAACCTCCTCCTTTTTGGAAGTCGGTTAAAAATACCTGGGACCTGGCTAAAGTTTTGGTTTTAGATATACAATAAAACAAGTTCTTTCTTAATCAATGGTCATGTTTCACAATAAAAATATGCTGAATTTGTTTGTTTAACTCAAATTCAATTCAAATACTTAGGTACCTACATGTATTGCTTACCAAAAAGCCCATAAACTTTAGTAATCATAACAACAATACGAAATCTAACCTTACAATTTTGGAAGTGACTCCGCGACCGCCGCCGTGACCTGAATTTGCAGCCGGCACCGGTTGCTAAATTGGCAGCCGGCGCTGATTTTGGAAAAAAGCGGGAAAGGGGGTTGGCAATTTGGCATAATTAAAAAAACATTTCATGTTTCATTTGAATAACATACCTAATTAGGGTCCAAGAGCCGGCGCCGATCAAAAGGGGTCATTGTACTTGTTGGTTTTAATATCGTGTTTTATGTTATTTTGAGTTATTATTTCCTTAATTTTAGTATTGATTAATGTTTACAATTTGTTTCCTATTGGATTTGTATTATTTTCTTATTAGGCTTCTTGACAACATTGAAAATATGCTATAGATTGTGGTCATCCTATCAGTTCATACCGTAAATAAACTTATTTCACTTGATTTTCAACTAAAATATGTATATATTTGCAAATTACACGAAAATAAAATGCAATATTTTTTGTTATTTTATCTGTGACAAGAACGGCAGTTGCACTGTGGTGACGTCACACGCTAGTAAGCCAGTGTTGCCAACTTATTTTTAGGGTAAAGAATTCTTTAGAGTAAAGGACGTCGGCAGTTTTAGCCTTGATATGGTACAGTAATAAAATCTTAACCAAAAAAAAAACCGACTTCCAAAAACTACACTAAAAACTATGAAATAAAAATGTTAAACTTCCATAAATAAAAATCTAAATGTATATTGAAGTCGGCGGGGCCTCTTCTTCAGGTTTCTACCTCTCAGCCTTTGAACAGGAAGAACGTGCGCAGTGTGTGCAGCGAACGTGCAGGTTGCTTTGCGCCTCGACAAATTAAAATTTTCTTTCATTCCTCCTTAATCTATAATGTTGCTTATATTTATGCTAGGCCCCGCCGACTTCAATATACATTTAGATTTTTATTTATGGAAGTTTAACATTTTTATTTCATAGTTTTTAGTGTAGTTTTTGGAAGTCGGTTTTTTTTAAACCTGTTTTTATTTTTATCTTTTTAGTGTAGTGTAACCATTTTTGTTGTTGTTAATTTATTACAATAAAGTATCATTAAATCATGGACAGAGTGACTTTGATCATTTATGTACTTTTACCGAGATCGATTACTTCCACGAATTTAAATAGGTATGTACTTATATTTATAGATGTTGGTGGATGAGAGCATTTCAGTAAACAAAAACCGGGCAAGAGCGTGTCGGACCACGCAGTGTAGGATTCCGTAGCACGAAGTATTTTGAGTGTTCCGACCGCAAATACAAGTTTGTATTTCATAATATTATTATGAAATATTATTATTTTTACGGTTGTCAAACTCAAAATGGAAAATAGTGAATATTTCAAAAAATTTGTGACGTATCTTGTTCGAACCAATTTCAATCGAAAGTATTTATTAAATGCTATAAGCTTGATTTTTTCCAGATTTTTTGATAGCGCGGTTGGAAAATTACAGGGGGGGGGACACATTGTTAACGACTTTGGGAGCTCCTAGTTCACTCAATATGCACTTAAATAAAAAAGGTATTTAGAAACCTTCATGTTATTTTCAAAGACCTATCCAACGATATCCCACATGGTGGGGTGCGCGAAAATATTATTTTTCATCCCTCAGTTTCATGTATGGGAGCCCCCCCTAATAATTTTATTTTTCGTAATTTCACTATAGGCCTTAATGGCGGCTTGTAAAAGACATCTACCTACGAAGTTTCATATAAATTGGTTATGAACTGTAGATAGTAGTAATAGCAATAGGCTCGCTCCCTAGCCTTCTATCAAATGCGACTTAAGCATAAAAAAATTGTGTGTACTATACACCTCTGTCTAACCTTGCGGGAAATATCGGCGTGATGTTATGTATGCATAATATCGAGATCGATTGCGTTCAGGAATTCATGTACCTACACAATATCACTTTTTCATCATCGTCATGATGTCATCGAGATACACCAAAAATACCGTTTATTACACCTCGTTAAAAATCTACTCAACCAAAGTTAATAAAATTTATATGGGACCACCTCGCGAGCTTCTTCTACCATATGAAAAAAGAATCACGTAAATCGGCTCATAAACCACGGAGTAATCAGTGTACAAACATTAAAAAAAAAAAAAAAAAAAAAAAAAAAAAAAACCAACCGAATGCAGAACCTCCTCCTTTTTGGAAGTCGGTTAAAAATAAAAATATATTTTAATTGTTCTTTGCCTAATTTATCTTAGAGATTAAGAATTGGAATCAAAAATCGAAATAAATAAGAAATAAAATGATTATGCCATTGACATTTTGAAAAAACCACTAAAACAAAAACGGGTGCATGCTGGCTGGCGCGTGCTTCCACAGAATATCATAGTGACAGCAACTAAAACCTTTGAATTGAGAACTCATTAGTCGAGCTGTACTTCACTGGATCATTCACACCATACTTAACCTCACTGTCAGAAATAAGAATATTTCTCTTTAACCCAATTACGTACAAAAACAAATAAAAAATGAATTTAAATACTCTTGAAATACTCGATCACACCAAACTAATTTCATATCTGTACCGACTTACACAATCTGAGGCCCAGCGTTCTATGGGCGTCTGCCAGTGCCCTTTGAGGGTAAAATTTTAGGGAGCGCCTCCGCAGCCGGCGCCGACTAGGCTCCCAAAAATAATGCCGTTAGGAACCGGAGTAGCCTTGGAGTAGCAGTGATACCAGACGAAAATAATTGCAAACTACCGTAGCAGCAGATTAATGTTGCCGTGTTTTAGGTTGAATTAAATACCTTAGACTGACTTTTAAATTACAGTGTCAAAGTAAAACAAAATACAACTTTTTTGGACTTACAAGGGGGATGGAGGTGGTTGATGGAGCCCCGGTACGCGGAGCTCCTATTTCTATCTGCAAGGTTAAGAGTAACCTAACACGAAGGGGTTGACGGGGGCTTCGTTCGCTCGGTTTGCTCGCTCACTGAAGCCCCCGTCAACCCCTTCGAACCTAACCTGTCCGTGTCGGGGTGTCCAAGTTCCCTCGCTTTGCTCGCTCTTGGACCCTAATTAGGTATGTTACTCAAATGAAACATGAAATGTTTTTTTTAATTATGCCAAATTGCCAACCCCCTTTCCCGCTTTTTTCCAAAGTCAGCGCCGGCTGCCAATTTAGCAACCGGTGCCGGCTGCAAATTCAGGTTACGGCGGCGGTCGCGGAGTCACTTCCAAAATTTTAAGGTTAGATTTCGTATTGTTGTTATGATTACTAAAGTTTATGGGCTTTTTGGTAAGCAATACATGTAGGTACCTAAGTATTTGAATTGAATTTGAGTTAAACAAACAAATTCAGCATATTTTTATTGTGAAACATGACCATTGATTAAGAAAGAACTTGTTTTATTGTATATCTAAAACCAAAACTTTAGCCAGGTCCCAGGTATTTTTGTATAAATAGTTATGATTTTAGAGTAAAATTAATCAGGCATTGGGGTAAAATGAATATCTAGCTTGGCAACACTGGAGTAAGCAATGTAAGCATAAGTATATATGTATGTATATATGTAGTCTTTGAGCATAAGCACGGCTTTGACAGATGTAGTTTGCGTTTTATGTTTTTGGTTGCTTTAATCGATCTTTGAGCTATTTCTGAAGCTGTTTTCATAGAAATCTTCTATATAGTCATCTAGTGGCATAAATATTTATATCGAATCACAAAATGGAGTCAAATTTTGTGCAAGCTGATAACAACAACCTACCTAAGATAGACGCATTGCACTTTTCTTTAAGAATAACGCTGATTATTATGCTGCGGAACTTAAAAATGTAAAAACAGCTGTGTAAGTACCTACCTACCACATATTTATTTACAAATCTTTTATATGATCATTCAGAAGTTTTGTGAAATCTCATTTTAGGTTATGTTGATAAAAACTCAGAAACATTACCTATAAATTCTTTTGTGTCATGAATCATGATGGACTGCTTAAAGACGTATTTGTACATTGTGGAACTACACACCATTTATACGCCACTATAGCCGATAAAAATGAATTATTGATGAAATGAATTTCAGCTGCACCATCTGTCTTTTGACAAAGCTCGTTTACTAGCGTGTTACGTCACTTCTGTCAGAAACAGCGTTTTTGGAGCGGTTTTGGAAATTTATACTTAATCACTGATTTTTATTGATAAATACAGTAGATCTCCTTGAAATATCAATGTAGTGTGCTTATAATATAATGAAGATTTAATATAAACCATTTCCCAAAATGAGTCAAATAGCCTATTGTGTAGGAATAAGATTTCATGTTTTTTATGTAAAGTCGTGAATACCTTTGTAACCATAATCGAGGTTTTGTGTACATCGTGGTTTTATAGTGTAGGAATGTTGTTTACATAAGATGTACATAAGCAGTTATACCTCTCGACGATAGGAAAGCTATAATTTGAGAATAAGTGTTATGTACATAAAATTGCATTTGTAGGATTTTTGTAATGTGTTATATAGAATCTAGTCATGTATTTAGGTTCGGTAGGAAGGCTAGGACATAATGTTGTGTAAAGACTCTGAAGTTCATGGATATTGTGCCTATAATATAGATCGATATGTGTTTGAAAATTCGATATTTCTGTGTGTAAGTTAGGATGATAAATTGTGTCTTACTAGACGTGTGGTAGTCTAGAAACATGTATCTAACAAGAATATTGCAGATCCGATAAGAAATAGGCTATGTTATAGGCAATTGGATATTGTAATTTTGCTAAGTTAGAAATTTAGACAGTTTTTGTTCTAGAAACTTTTTTATTTATTTATTTTATAACGCTACCTATTCCGATTTCTAAAAGGTTAGTACATAGTATGTACTAACCTTTTAGAAATCGGAATAGGTGGTTATTTGGAAAAACTAGGTAGGTATTACCTACCTAGTTTTTCCAAATAACCACCACAAAAAATAAATTGACTTAATTCGCTAAACTAACTTGTACCAAAAGTAGGTACCTAATAAAGTTTGACAACTAGGTACTTTAATTACACTATGTGCGCGCCAATTTCCACTCAAGGTAATAGCTAAAGTAATAACACTAACACTAAAGTAATAGCGTCGCGCTCAGCCCGCCGCAAGAGATCTCGTCAACGCGCCACCCCGTAGCCCGCGGGCGCGCGCGCCGCATCGTGTTCTTCACCCCCGCACGTAAAATATTTCGCTGGACCTATAGCGCCTTAACTTCAATTAGTATTTTCACGCTACTCATATAATATTTCGAATACCAGTACTTATACAAAAAAGTCGGACTATTGAGGACATTAACGCAGTAGGTATACGTAGTCAATCTAGGACTCACAGTTTCTAGTAGGTAACTTTCTCTTAATGTCACATCAGCACAGATGGATTGACTGCACTGCATACGGACGCTCACTTGGGGATTTCTTTCGGAACCGTTACGTTACACACGAGGCATAAGACTTCATGTACGTTTACATCTGCAAGCATCATGTCATGACTCCTTGAGTCATTGCTTCTATTACTATACTCTATGCATTGCTTCCAGTAGGTATTCGGAATAAACAAGAATATTTAAAGGGTAGTATTAAACCGCACATCAGAATATGCCTGGTTTTTACCAAATTTTCCAAAAAAATATATTATCAAAAATATTAATTGCACATCAAAATATGCACACAAAAAAACATATTTGGCATATATCTACATATGTATATATATTTTAAGAGTCAAGTAAAACTATTAAGTGAAATGACCATCACTTATAATTATCTGAATGCATATCAAATTTTTTTTGACACACTACAAAAGTTAAATACTATTTTTTTAGAATTGACCACCTATTCTTACTTCATCTGCCTGTAGGATATAAAAGAAATATAGTGAATTGAATCGGCATCAGTTCGGACATGGCACTCGCCGGGCATTTTTTTGAAATTTTAGATATTCACGTAGAATTTTTCAGTATCCAGTTGCTTTTTACACGTCTCCTGCGCTGCGGTAAGCGCAGCCTCAGCCGCTCTGGCTGGCTCGGGTGCCTACACTTTGTTACGGCGAGCGGGGGCTGCTCTCCCTCCGAGCCTCCGGGCTTATAAAAACACTAGTGTAGGGCAGACAAGACCACATGGAGTTGGGGTTGGCCAATTCGGTTCTTTCACTTCTGTCACAACTTATTCACTACTATCTTATCAAAACAAAGTTGACGCACAAAAAATGAAATAACATCCGTTATACAAATCTTGTTGAAAGATTACCTAGTTAATCTGATATGCAATTAGTATTTTTCGTATGATATCATTATTTTAGATGTAATGTTTTGATTCTTTTTTTTTATTCTTTGTTGTACAATAATATTTAGGTTTTGATAGTCTATTTGTAGGATAATAGTCATATAATTGGTGCTATAGTAGTTTTAATAATGGAAACATTAGATATGTGTTACCTACTTATTTTGATGTGCCATTAAAAATTTCCCTTATTTAATATTAGTAGGATAGGATTAATGGGTACTGGACGTACAGGCAGAGTACAGTAGAGTAAGTAGCACTTTTAGCTTCTTAATTAAAATTTATGATTCAAAGTTAAAGTAAATAATAATGCAAATGACTCACTTGACTATAAAATACAAGCAATATGAATAGGTATTTGGAAAATGACCTACATTACAGTCTGTATGATCTAACTTGGCAAGCTGAAGTTAGCTCACCAAGACATTCATACATGTAGGTACAGTTGCTGAGAAAATTGTTAAAAGTAGGCAATAAACTTTGTTGTCTCACAAAAATATACATTTTCAGCTATTTCTTGAATTATGTAGTAGGAACTTAAGGGATAATTAGCAGCCATTTGTGAGTTGACTAACTTCTACCCGGCCAAGTAAGATTGTACGGACCAGACTGTAATTAGTTTCTTAGACTATATATATAAAATAAAATATTTTAGTACCCAGAAGTTGGCAAAGGAATAAAGGTACATAATTATAGAATTCCAACAAGGTGTACCTGTTCAAAAATAAATTATTTCTCATTGGGTTGTGAATAACAATTGATAATGCAGTAACTTACCATATTAACAGGATACTTACTAAAATAAAACATGGTTCATATAAATATAAGGACAGCGGCCAGTACTGCAGTTTCAAATATTGATGCAAATAAATGAGCTATGATTGCAGCTTTTATTATTTATAGTATAATCTAATACTCAATTTATCTAAGAAACTATAATTTTATCAGGGTCTACATTAATTCATTACAGCATTATACCTATGCCCGCCTACGGTCAGCAAACAATAGAATTTTAATTGTGTCTACTTTAGCCCTGATTGACTTTTGCAAAGATAGAAATTGATAAATATATTTGTAGTCTCCTCATCAATATTTTTATTTGTTGCGAAGCAGTAATAGTGTTGCATTAAAGAATCATCATTAAAAATAAGTATCTAGCCCAAAACTAAAAAGTTTAAATAATAAAATAAAAAATTAAGTAAGTATGTCACATCACCAGGCAGACATAGTATCTAGACCTTATCTAGACTTAATTTTCCTTTGTATTCAAATTTTTCATAACAAAGGAAATGAGTAAAACAAAAGATAATAATTTTGACATAGTGCCTGCATCTGAACAAAATTATATTTTTTTATCTAAGAACAGTGAGGGATTTTACAAACCGTTTCACATGATACATTTTGAAATAGGTAATACTGAAAACACTTAAAAATAAACTGGCTCACAATTATAAATTGCTTTTTTTGTGACTAAGTAAGTAGGTAGATTACATCATTTTATTTAATAAAAAAAAATGTTCTGTATGTACCTCTCAGCTTAGCAAATCAAGAGTTAGTTTATGTATAGGTATTTAAAAGTTAAGAACTTTGTAAGTTATTTTAAGAATATTGAGCAATATCTGTGCATATAGTAAAAATCCATTTCTTTTTCTTCCATAAAATACAGCTTATTATTATTGTAATTAAATCAATCCTGTAATTTCTAGGACCAAGTTTATTTTAATTATTGTAGGTAAATAAAATTGAAATTAAATTAAAACTCAAGGGATAATTGGAATCGAATGGGTATTAAAAATCTTAGGATATGTACATCTTTTGTACTGTAATAATTTATAACGAAATCGTTCTGATTTTGCTTCTAAACTTCCATGAAATAGAACTGGCAAGTAGGCCAGGTAACTACGATAGTTAAAAGGTCAAGGGATTCTCCTTACAGGCAACTGTTTATAAGTATCAAGGCACTCACCGTTCCGAAGGTAATTCCCATAAAGTCTCTTCAAAATTATTGCAATATCATAACACCTTCTACAAGTATGGAAAAACAAAGAATTTCACTTGTTTCGTATTCATAAAACCAAAATAAAATGCTGGCTTGACGAAAAAACTAAAATGATTGTACGTTTACTGTAACGGTTATTAAATAGAATAAAGATTAATGTTGTAGTTATTACATCAAAAAGCACATTAACTCATAACGCATCACATAATTTTTCTAAAACAAAACAACAGTCTGTCTTCCCACCGAGCGCCGAGCTACATCACTTATTTCTGAATTTAAGCTGTGCTTGCTTGCATGTATTATTTTGACAGTGTGTGCGAGCTGTATATCTAAGCATATTTACTGGTAACACACGTTGACAAGTCATAGCACGGCTCACAAATTGTGGGACGACAAACTCGACAACTTTATAGAACCTTCCATAAAAGTAATAAAAAATATCTAGTTTAAGAAAAACAGGATCGAATAACTAATTTTATTGAAGGAAATTTGATGATTTCTTAAAAAGTGAGCTAAGTAGTTACTACAAACATCGTTGATTACATTCTCCTGTATTTCATATTGTATATTCATATTTAGGTAAACTATCAACTCTATTAATTCAGATTTTTCGCTTTGAAAACTTCGGAAATATGGAGAGTGAATAATATATCATTTTAGACATTGATCATATGTCGAAAAACTATAGGGCTTAAAAGAAAATGAAAAATATATTTTAAAATATAAAGGCGGGCTTGTAAACATGCTTTTTAATTATAGTCCTAACCTAACCTCAGTAGTTGCTGAAAGCAGCTATGACTATGAAAAACAGACGGACGAAATCGCACCTTAACTTTTTTAACAATTTGGACAAGAAAGGGACATCACACAACACGATTGAACACATATAAATAATTTTTGTCCGTAACAGCCTGCCAGCCCAACAACTCAACCTATATATATTGTTTTCAGTGACAGATAAAGTTTAGAAGTGTTTAGGAGCTTTGTCCTTGTCCTCGAAACAACTCAAACTGCCACGACAATGTCAGATAATCGCTAAATATTTGAGGAATAGCTATAATAGCTATTAAGTGATTAACATTATGCCGTACAGTAAAAATATTTATTTGAAATATGATTAGATACATAAATTAGAATGCTTACATAAAAATATGTTGCTGTATAATTAATCAGAATTTAAGATAAAGCTTAACAATCTAAGCTGATCTAAGCGTGATAAAAGCTATGCCACTATTTGTGGTTGTGGCATACGATACGGCCTAAGCTGTACCACAGATAATATAATACTGTACGTACTTATGGAATGTAGATATAAGGACGAACATCTCTGTGTACGAAAAGTGTCCGTCAAAATGAGTTAAATTAGGGTGGAGCTACTTTAGCAAGAGGGTAAAAATGAATAAATGAATAAATAAGGGTCAAAACAGACGCCCGGAACGGCCCTCCGGAATTAAGAGAACGAATGAATGAAATTGAACGATTGCGGCTAGAATCATTCAATTTATGAACGATATCATTCAATTTATGAAAAAGTCATAACCGGAAAAAATAAGACTGTGTGTGACCTTCAATGATTTTATATGGGATTCTGAACGTTTTGGTTTCAGATTCTGGATTCCGTTTCTTAAATACAGTAAGCGATTCCGGGCGTTTGTTTTGACCCTATGTATTGTATTGTATTGTATAACGGGGCTGGTGTCCGCAACTCCACGTCAAAGCGCGTATTTTGCGTGCGGGTGGGAACGGGTGGGAGACTATTCGACCCATCCCAATTCCCCGAGAAAGGCCAGCAGCGCCCCAATGTTGCTGACTATCTCGCGGAGAGTACCTGGGTTGCCAAAGTACTTTGCCCTGTATGTTGCAACCGCCGGGCAGTGCAGGAGCACGTGGGCTGCTGTCTCTTCTACCTCCATGCAGGCACGACACAGGGGGCTGTCCGTGACTCCTAAGACAAAGAGGTGTTTATTAAACGAGCCGTGTCCAGTGACGGCAGCTGTAACTGTGCGCAGCTGTGGTTTAGTCAGCCGCAGCGCGCGTTTGGTGAAGCGGCCGTCGATATCAGGAAGTGCTTCCTTGGCCTGCCTACACTCGCCATGGTCCAGCCACAGCTTTTGACCCTAACTAATAGTCCAAAAATCGTCCAAAATGGCATTAGGCAGAGGCAGACAGCATTAGGCAGAGGGTATGGTATGAATCTAAGACAGTAGCGCAACCCTAATTTACCGCATTTTGACGGAACTTTTCATAAATTGGATTGGATGGAACTTTTGGCGCTTTATTTACAAACGCTCTATCGTAGTGGCGCCACCCTAATTTACCGCATTTTGTCGGACACTTTCATACACAGAGTTGTTCCTCCTTAGTCTATTCTCTATCTATACCATTTTCCTCCATGATTGAAAAACAATTTCCAGCACCGTTAAAAACGTTGTAACAAATTGACATTCAGAGGCTCTGTTGCTTTTCTGTTAGCGTTCACGCCAAACGCTACGTCCAAAATGTATGGCAATGACATTACTTGCGGAAAAAACACGTGACTCACAAATGTCAATTCCATACATTTTGTCCGTAGCGTTTGGCGTGAATGCTAACAGAAAAGCAACTTGTCTAGAGCCTCAGGGCAGTTAACATAGCGTCAAAGGGACTTCATAAGTGGAACGCTTTCTACCATACATGGAGAACAAACTCAGGCGTAAAGATGTGACCGATATATTCGTATTTGTTAAGATATTAGTAATATTATGCGTATTCACATATCAGTAATCCGACGGATTCTGATATGCTAATATTCCGTATCCACTTTATTTATACACTGATCGTTCAACATCGGTTGGATAATATCAGTTGATATCAGTCGGCTACTCGGCTCGTCTGCTGATATTCGTGAATATTCGTGACGGATATCTGTGTCGTTCGCATCGTAAATATGGTGCGAGCGAGCGAGCCAAATGAATGACAGAATGGATTAACCAATAAGAGCGTCTGGCGGGTATTCGATCTCTATTGTACAGAACTTAGGGACTATTTTCCATTGGATATTTTATATCATGGCGACCCGGGATTTTACAAATACAACAACTCTTTTTAATATTTCTTGACTGGACTCTTTAGTAGAGTTTCTAATAGTGTATTTATTTACATTTACATTTTATAGTAAAATTATTGGAGATAGGTATATTCGTTTTATTACCTACCTACTACGATTTTTCCCCCCAGTATAATTGTTAAGATCATAACAACATTTACTAAAATAATTTATTAAAACGTTAGTCGTAAATCATTCTTTAAATGAGTGCCTAGTAATTATGCTATTATTAAAATTATTTATCAAAGCATATAAACCTGGCATACATCCTATAAAAACTAATAAGATCGCTTGGTAAAATAAACATATTACAAGAATAGAATAGTGATACGTACGATACGATATCAGTAATATTCATATATTAGTTAAAATATTATAATATCACTTGACGAATATATTCATATTAACTAATACTGACAAATATCGGTATTAACCCATCTTTACTCAGGCGGAACAACTCTGTTTAAGTGTCCGTCAAAATGTGCGAAATTAGGGTGGCACCACTACGATAGAGGGTTTTCAAATAAAGCGCTAAAAGTTTCATCCAATCAAAAAAAAAAAAAAAAAGTTCCGTCAAAATGCGTTAAATTAAGGTGATTTTAAATCGTAATCTTCATTGGTAATAATAAATTGTTATGTTTATTTACTTAATCATTTTCATTTCAAAGGCTCCTATTTTATCATAGTACTAGCTTCTGCCCGCGGCTTCGCCCGCGTTTTAGCCTATGTGTTATTCTGATGTCTACGCTATAATACTGTAAAGTTTCATCAAAGTCCGTTCAGTAGTTTTTGCGTGACAAACATCCATACATCCATCCTCACAAGCTTTCGCATTTATAATATTAGTAGGAAAGTAGGAACTAGTAGGATAGTAGGATTAGCTTTATAGTATTAGCTTTGTATGTGGTTTCATTCCTATGCATTTTCCGATAAAAAAGTAGCCTATGAGTTGTATTACAAAACTTAACTAAAGACTCGAGCATTACGAGCATCACTGAGACCAGTTTCAAACCATTTGATTGGTTCAAATTACTCTCAAAGTAATGCTCGAGTCTCGACTTAGGCTCCGTGATACGACTCAGTGTCACTTTCCGTCCCATATAATGTCTCTTAGCAAAAGATCGAAGTACCAATAACAGATTCTATCGATATGCTTTGAAGCGTCAACTCTTCCCTAGTCACGCACACTATACAGGGTGGCAGGTTAAACAGTGGAAATATTTTAAGGGGTCATTGTACTCATCATTATGAACAACTTTTACTATGGGACCAACCCTGAAATCACGAAAAGAAAATCTGCTGTCCCATACATTTTGTTGAGTTATGTGAACATAAATGTATGGAACAGCTGATTTTTTATTCGCGATTTCAGGATTGGTCCCATAGTAAAAGTTGTTCATAATGATGAGTACAATGATGCCTTAAAATATTTCCACTGTTTAACCTGCCACCCTGTATAATAAAAATCCAGAACCGCACACAAACAAAAAACGGTTAGTTTCGCTATGCTCGACTCATAAAATGCCTACTATAAAGTTTCGCTATAAACTTTTTAGTAGGCATTTTATGAGTCGAGCATAGCGAAACTAGAGCATAGCGGGACTAACCATTAATGTCTTTATGCTCTGTCTATAGATCCTATGTCTATGATGTTATCAGCATGCAAAATCTATTGCCAACCTTACAAAATAAATGGAAAAAGCGCGCTAAATTCAAATAATAGTTTATTAGTTTGCGCGTTTTATCTTCTTTTGTATTATATTGTATATGTATTGTATTTTAACATAATATAATAGCTGTTGGCTGTTGATTACTGATAACATTAGGTATAAATAAAGCGTGGTAAGATTTTGTTTTTGGACTTTGAATGAAGTATTATTTTAGTAGGTACATAACAAACTTTGGTTATTCTTCAAATAACCGAAGTAGTGTGGTAAATATTTTTTTTCAGTGAAGTATAATGTCTTTGACCCGTACTGCTCCGCAGCATTCGAATGCTTGATGATTTAATAATATCTGTGCATTTAAATAAACAAAAATAAGGATAGAATGGCCGGACGGACTCGTAATAAAAATTATTACGAGTCCGTAGGTATAGATATAAAAGAACATATTTAATATGTTCTTTTATATCTATACCTACATATTACACAATGTTAACTTATTTGTGCTAACTTTTCAAATTAAGGATAGGTATAGAGAGTGGTGAAAACAATCGAAACCAAAGCATTAAAAAGAAACCTGTAGCTCTGTAAACGGACACGTAAATAAGTGTAATTTAAACCTATGTAGTGTAGATACAGGTACTTATGACAGCCGATACGAATATTTTGTAGGTAGATAGATTGTATACTCTTTGTTGGTAGGAACCTAAGCTATTTTCTCACAATGCCTAGGTATCTACCTACTTAAAAATATCTTTATGAGGTGTGTATTATTATTTACAACTAGTCATTAAAGTACATAAGCATCATTTAGCGCTGTAAATTCATTACCTAAATACATACAAAGACAGATAAGTAAACTTCACAATTCCATGTTTCATTTTACTGCAGCACGCACGTCGAGCGTGTCCTAAGTAGGTAGGTACGCGCTCACAAGTCAACAATCAATACTATTTTTATTTGCTATACTATAAAACGACTAAAATAAATTAATGCAAGATTAGCTAGGTAAATAGTTATGATTAACAATTTGATCTATGTATAGATAGAATAAAATGGTGAAAATTTATATAGGTATTCAAAAAGTGATATTTTAATACCAAGGTAAGTTTCAAACAATTTAAATTATTATTATTGTTTATTGTATGGTTTATGTTTTTTAAGTGCCTAATACTATAATCAAAGGGTTTTTTTTAAATATTACCTACTTGTAAATTAATCACTTAAGTACATTTGCTTTAGTTTAAAGTTAAGACTATTTAGTAGGTAATTAGTCTTAGGTACCTACCTACTTAAGTATTATTGATTTTTGATGATAAAATGTGTGTCTGATGAAAAATTTTCCTAGACCTCTATAAAGATTTAGATATTGTATTATGAAGGTACTGTGGATACTGTGCTGGCTCAAGCAAACTCGAGTAAAGCTTGCCATGTTTTGAGCTAAAAATATTTGAATAAGTAATAAGCTCTTCCTGCTATTGCTAGTACCTACCATGATCCCCAGGACCTATTTTTGCGTGTGGAAAATCCTCATGGATGTCCTCCTCTCGGGGCGGACTGAAATTTGATTACACTTGCCTGAATTTTGTCGTCCTAAATCCTTTCCTAACTGAGTTTGTACGTCAGCGACACTTGACTGAATTCTGTAACTTTTTCATGTATGACGACTGAATTCAGTAAAGTGTAATAAATGTTAGACTCCTCTTGACTAAAACACAGTCACGCGGCGTTCCTCTCCTCCACCTCCAACTACCTGTGGCCGGGGGGGGAAGTCGCTCGCGCATTCATCCGCACCCCCGGCAGATATGAAAATGAGGTCAACCATAAATTGTTAGTTATGGTGTCATGTGTTATTATGTGTAGGTAGGTAGGGATTCCTTGGGATGAATGGTTATATAGAGTGTATTGCCGTACCTATAGATTTCGCACGCTAATATGGACAACATTAGCGTGCTAAATCTAATTTATTGTGAAGTAGTCTTACTATACATAGGTGCTCTTGTAGATATAGTTACGTTACATGACTACATTAAATAGCACATAATATGCTTTTGTATGTTGTGCTATTGAAATTACAAGAAATATATTATTATTCAAGACTTCTATGCATGACAGATTTAGATACTATAACCACAGGAAAACTCGAATTATTTATACGTATTCGTATATTATGTATAACTTAATATCATGCTTGTGTGCTCCGAAGGTGTAGGCAGAAAAGTATCTAGTAGATCCACATTTCGCCAGTTATGTTAAAATCCTATGTAATAGAGGCCTAACGGCCTAATGCCATTTACCGGGCACAAATAACTGCCCGTGATCGAACCCGGGATCCCACGCTTAGCAAATCGCTTGCAACCACTAGGCTAACAAGGTAGTCAACTAAGTATAATAATATGAATGACATTTGTATCTATAATAGCTTGTGAAAATATAATTATGTACCTATTAGAATTTCGAGATTTCGTGGAATTTGCGAAAAACGGGAAATTCGCGCGGGGGGCGCGCGGTTCGCGGCGTTTACTCTGTTATTCGCGAAAATTCTCAGAACGCAAACGAACTCTTTTTATAAACTTAAAAGGAATTTTTGTTCATTGGATTTACGCCGCAGGAATTTTTCTCGCAATTTAAATGGTAAAGTCAAAATAATTTACAGGACCTAATGTATTGTAATACTTAATTTATATAAGAGTAATGTCCTATTAATTTAAAGTGATTAATTGAGGAGCAATTTACCTCCGTGGGAGCAACCGTTATCTTATAGGCGTGTCGTGTTGAAAATATTCATAACTGCTATGATTATATTTTGATACCTACCTATTCAATATAAATATTGTATGACTGATGACCCCATTATAATTTGATGTAGGTACTTCATGGCTACCTACATAAGTCGTCACGTTTAC
Source organism: Thalpophila matura (assembly GCA_948465475.1). Lineage (NCBI taxonomy): Eukaryota > Metazoa > Arthropoda > Insecta > Lepidoptera > Noctuidae > Thalpophila > Thalpophila matura. The sequence continues at coordinate 12,979,958 of OX419183.1, forward strand.
AAATACTGATAGGTAATTTAAGGACGTTGCTCAATTACTGTTCGATAAAGATAAGCCGATAAACGTTTTATACACTACGATGTTATGATATTAATATATTTTGATCCCGCATGCACCAACAGAACGCTTAATACAACACAAATATTATAATGTGTATCTAATCACGTGAGGCGTTTAACGCATTTATTGCGGCAATTTAACATTTTCTAGATTAAATATATTAACATGTAGATTATAATACTAGTGTGTCTGTTAGCGGTAACCATGGCTCATGGCATGAGGTAGATGTAGTTTACTAACACAGATTTACACAGTGCGCATTTAGATAAGAGCTGCAGCGCATACACACTGGCTACACAAAGCGTTCAAAGGCTTTAGTCATTCAAGTTAATATGTTTGCATAGTGAACTAGTCTCTTTGTTCCAGGAAACGTGTATGACAACTCATTTGATTCATTTGTCATTTTAAAGTGATTACTGTCTCAAAAGTTATCAGTTCTGTCCGTAACGTAAACGGAGACTGTAGTGGGCTGGAAGACTCGATAAAGATAAGCTCGAAAATGACAAAAGTTAAACAAGTAAATGCAAAGTTGAAAAAAGAAGGTGATTTTGTTCCTCCCGATGGTGGCTGGGGGTGGATGATCGTCATTGCGGCTGGATTCTCTAACGTAAGTCGCTGTTATATTCATACTACTAATCGACGGCGAAGTGCCAATACCTCCTATCTCCGAAGTGTAATTTCTGCAAATTTGTCCTTTCAATTAAAAACCATCATAACATAAAAAGTGTATTTCTCGAAAAATTACAGATAGAAGGTAGGTATTGGCACTTCGCCGTCGTTATGTACATTTACCTAGAATTATCGAAGTAATAAATGAGCATCAATTAAGATGATGAAGGTAATGTACCTACTGTACCTACTCAACAAGGCTGACAAAAATATAAACATTGCACTCAACGGCACTTATGTTTTTATTGCATATTAGCTACATTGTGTCTTTACAACCTGGCAAATTAATAGCTTCGTGTGTTGTATAGTTCTTCAAAATCCATTAGTCACCCAAATTAGTCCTTACCTTTACGGCTGTCTAAAGGTGTCCATACACGAAGCGATTATCGCAACGATCGAACAACCGATTGTACGTGCGTTTGATTGGATACGATATCGCTAAAAATTACTCATCTTTTTTATACGACGATGATGGACAAACAGCGTAACAGTTCACCTTATGGTAAGCGGTTACCGTAGCCTATGAAACGCTTGCAGCACCGAGTACCTACCTATCAATCACATGCGGGTTGTCGACCCTTAAAAATGAGGGTCTTAGGGGACAAGCTGATCCCTCGCTGTCAACACAGCCTCAGGAGCACTATGTTAACAGCGAGAGAAGGTACGGATACCCGCTTACTGCTATTTACCCGACTGCGAGACGCAAAGGAGGGTAATGTGTTTATCAGTCTATGTATGTATGTATGTATGTATGTATGTATGTATGTATGTATGTATGTATGTTTGTTTCTATGTGGCGTTCTAGAGACCAAATGCGTAGGCCGATTTTGATAATTCTTACGTCAATCGATTCGTCTTAACCTTGCGAGTGTCACTAAAGACATAACAGTAATCAAAATTCACCACAGCGACAACCAGACGCCATATTGTCAAAATGAAAAAAAAAAAAGTTGATGAACTATGTCAAGTGGGGTGTCGTTGAATAGGTATTTTAAAATCATCTTTAGGTTCCTTTTATCATTTTTCATTTTAAATAATAGTTTAGGATATATAACGATTTAAAGTTGTTCAACAAAGCAATCATTCTCGCTAATTCTTACTTATCCTCAAAACCTATCATGTGGGGTATCAAAATGAAGGGCTCGAAAAGAAGATTACGAAAACATACATTAAAAACTAAAAAGTGAAAAATAAAAATAGTTTAAAAATTAAAAAAACCCGACTGCCAAAAAACAACTAAAAAGTTCAAAACAAGAGCACTTTTCAAGCAGTCTGATGCAGTTGGTGGCAATTATTTGTGTTAAATCTTAGATTTTATGCCACCAACTGCATCAGACTGCTTGAAAAGTGCTCTTGTTTTGAACTTTTTAGTTGTTTTTTGGCAGTCGGGTTTTTTTAATTTTTAATTTACTATTTTTTTATTTCCGTACCATTGTGACTTCAATATACGGTACCTAAAGGACATAGGCAGTTTTGGGCTTGATATGGTACAGTAATAAAAGCTTACCAAAAATAAAAATATATTTTAATTGTTCTTTGCCTAATTTATCGTAGAGATTAAGAATTGGAATCAAAAATCGAAATAAATAAGAAATAAAATGATTATGCCGTTGACATTTTGAAAAAAACTAATAAAACAAAAACGGGTGCATGCTGGCTGGCGCGTGCCTCCATAGAATATCAAGTCGACAGCAACGAAAACCTTTGAATTGAGAACTTATTAGTCGGGCTGTACTTCATTGGATCATTCACACCATACTTAACCTCACTGTCACAAATACGAAGATTTCTCTTTAATCCAATTACGTACAAAAACAAATAAAAAATGAATTTAAATACTCTTGAAATACTCGGTCACACCAAACTAATTTCATATCTGTACCGACATACACAATCTGAAGCCCAGCGTTCTATGGGCGTCCGCCGTGTCCTTTTTACAAGTAGGTAAATGACAAGCTAATGAGTTATACCTAGCCATTCCTACGTACCGAGACTAAATGATTTGCACGTGATTTGTGTGAGTAGATAATTGCATCGCGGTACAGACAATCCTTCTGTGTAGCTATGAATCGCTATGAGCACGGAATAAATAATAATTAGGTACCTACGTACTCGATACTCTATGGCTATGGAACATTTATTATATAATGTCTACTAGAGTAACAGCCTATGTTCGTAGTACCTACCTATCGTGTTCTTGCATTCTTCAATATTCACAACTGGACACTGGACATAAACGTCATGCGATATACCTACGTGGTACTTATCTATTTTTATTTCGTATTTCAGCTGTCAGCGTTGCCGGTACTGCAACAGTTCGGGCTCCTGTTTCGGGACAAGTTCACTCGTCTCGGCATCAGCAGCTCAGAGACGACCACTATAATCAACATGAACTCTGCCCTGACCTCTTGCGTCGGTGCGTGACGCGCCTTGCATGGTAACTCTCTGATACCATACCGGCCCCTTCATAATTAGTTGTCATTATATCTATCTATACTTACCTCATTATCGACAATTCTCAGAAACACGTGTTGTGCTGTTTATAAATTTTGATTATTTTGTAAACAGCACGTTAATTTACGAGGATTTAAAGGTATCTATACTTATCATTGTGTACAAAGTGTAGTTTTGCAGTAGGTACCTACATATAGGTAGTTGTGTTTCACTTTCGGTTATTGCATCTATTTATAATAATTATCAAACAAAGTACAAAAAAGTGGAATATGCCACTTTTTATCAGTATAAACACAATGAAAATCTGTTTTATTAGTATCCTTAACTAAATATCCAAACTTCGTATTTTTCCTTGCACGTTCATGAAAATATGAATTAATACCAATCTGAGGTTAAACTTGTCTAACTTTCACATCTGTTTTTGTTCCAGGTCTAGCAAATGGTCCTCTATTCAAAACATTCACCTACAGACAGGTGTCTATAACTGGAGCCATATTTGTGTTCATATCCCTGATCCTGACTACGTTTTCGTATAACTTCATCACCTATCTCGTATCATTCTCAATCTTATACGGTAAGGCATTTCCAAATTACTTTTTAGTAAAATGTTGAAACTGGATAATTTTATTGCTATTTGCTCATTTTCAGGTGCTAGCTATGGCATAAGCAGTTCGGCAAATGCCCTTGCTTTAAATACTTATTGGAAAAATAGAAGAAGACTAGCAACTGGACTATCATGGACGACAACCGGCCTAGGACCCATACTGTGGCCACATATTATCACCGGCCTCTTTGCCGTCTTTGGTGAAACGGGATCTATTCTTATCATAAGTGGAATTTCCTTGCATGCATTAGCGTGCGCGCTTTTATTGCAACCTGTAGAATGGCACACAAAAAAACCAAACGAAAAAGATGAAGATCAAGAAAAACTGCTAAAAGCTGGTACCAAAGATGCTCAGATGGGAAATAAAAAACAAGAGAGTGGATATTTTAGTCAAGTTTCCAAATTTAAAAATATAAGTGCTTTTTCCAGTCAGTATATTTACAATGAAGATGACCCAGTGAATCCTGGCTATGAAATTACAGACCCTGGCATTCCAATGATGTTGCGCGCCAACGATGGTTACTTCAGTCAATCTAGGCAATCTAAAAGCAAAGTTTCTTCAAGAGAAGGCTCTAACAAAAATTCACAAATGAATTCACGGCTAAATTCAAAAAAGCCATCAATGACAAATTTAGTTGAAAACCGTTCTCGTAAATCATCAACATTATACTTAAATGAATCTAAAAAAAACTCGTCAGTTAATTTGGGAGCTTTGGCTCAAGAGCGAGATACTTACAAACCAAAAAGGAAAACGTCTATCACATTAGACACACAGATTCCTGAATCTGAAATAGAAGACTGCCCCACACTTAAAGCTCCTCAGGATTTGAAAGCGGACGAAAAGGCAGTTGTAGAAAAAATTGATCCAGTTCATGCCAAAGGTATAGCCGATAGAGCCGAAAAACATTTTGTTGGAAGTAAAAGCATTAAATCTTTTAAAATGGATGGTCAATATGGCGAAAAGTATAATAAGGATAATCACAGTAATGTCTCACGTAAAAATCAAAAAGAAAATGAAGAAACCGATGAAAAGAAATACCTGAAAGATAATCACAGCAATCAGTCGTATCGTACCCGACATAGGAGAAAATCTAATAACTTTAATTATGAAAGTGAAGTATTAAAACAAGCATCGTTGAAATTGGAACAATATTTGAAAGAAAGCGAGGATAAAACAGAGAAGGTGAAGCTAATAATAACACAAATAGATGACAATGACAATGATGACGTATTTGATGAAAAGAAAGAAGTTGATGTTGAAGAAGAGACAGATGAACAATTAACGTTTTGTCAAAAAGTAGCATTATTCTTTGATTTAGATTTATTAAATGATTATACGTTTATCAATTTAATGTTGGGTATAACTCTAGCTAATTTCAATGAGCTTAATTTTTCAATTTTGACTCCATTTATTCTCGGTGACTACGGGAAAACTAAATCTGAAGTAGCCCTGTTTATGTCACTTTTGGCTGGGGTAGATATTTGTGTAAGATTTTGCATCCCGTTTGTTGCTGGTAAAATCGGATGGGACAACAATTCATTTTTCCTTTTCGGAGTGATGTCGATGGCTATGGGAAGAGTAGGTAAATATTCTTTATTGTATTTATTATTTGTTGTATTTATCGATCGCGTTAAGTTTTGGGTTCACAGAACACGTACTTCAGCCTTCTGATGACTCTTGTATAGCGGTTTTTGTGGTGAAGTCACTACCAACATCAATATTGCCTACTTGCTATGGTAGATCATCAAACACAGATAATTTTATTAGAAGTAGTTCATAACTATAATTTCTTTTTGTTGCACGGGACTTTACAAAGTCCCGGACCTTTCGAAGGCGTGCGTGGGGCCGAAGCCAACACGTAGAGGCCCTTTACAACAAACTTAAAATATATATAATATAAGTATAACTATAATTTATTATTATGCTGGTTATATTGATATCTTCTCATTTAACATCGATGTTAGTGTTTTTTTTTAAATATAATGTTCCCAATCTTCTTTCAGTCTTGGCGTACTGTCAAAAGTATTATGTGGTTCTTCTGGTGGCTGTGATGATTGGATTCGGGAAGGGACTGCGAACCGTATTTATGGCTCTGGTCATACCCACCCATGTTCCACTACATAAGCTACCGGGAGCAACAGGAATACAGCTGATTACAGCTGGAATGGTATATCTTTCTCTGGGACCAATTGTTGGTAAGCAAATTTCACATTTCTTATATCCGTACCAGGCGTGAATAGGTTGATATGTCGACTTACATATATATTTTTTTAATGCATATGTACCCTTTAATAAGAGAGTTAATAAAAAATTTACATGTTTGCTATGTGCGGTAAAACAAGATCTATCGACTTAGTCTTATTCACCCTATGAAAGAAGCAATTCTAATGCATAATATGCATTTAAACAAAAAATATGTAAGTCGACTTATCAACCTATTCACGCCTGGTACGGATATATTCCGTAACTTCTCTTTTTAACCGACTTCCAAAAAGGAGGAGGTTCTGCATTCGGTTGTTTTTTTTTTTTTTTTAGTAAGTTGTAGTATACCTAGTCAACAGCTTATCTGTAAAAAAGCCTATCGAAGTTATTGCGTGAATTTGTTGTTTTCATGAATTACAGACTGTTTTTGTTCTTTCAGGTTGGATAAAAGACAACGCTTCAACAGCAGTGACGCTGCATTGTCTGAACATATTTACTTGGTTGACCGCCTTATCCTGGGGACTTGAGAAATTCATCACAGCAAGACGACAGAAAATTGCCGAACAAGAAGACGTTGTTAAAGCTTAATTGTATATTATTATGTAGTTTTTTCTTATATTTTAGTATAACGATTATTATTTTTTCTTTGCATATTATTTAACAGTCCTATTTTTAAGCAAGCCATTTCAATTGCAAGTAGGTATATAGTCCTTCTGAATTGAGAACAACTACACACATCAAAAGTGTCTAGGGATCAAGCATTTTTATGCGGATTTCTTGAGATTGAGATGTGGCTTTGTAATAAATTTATGATTTTATAAATTTATATGGATCCTTTTTGGTGCATTTCATAATTTGAATCAGGAACTCTCAATCAAATTCGAGTAAAAGATGAAAATAAGCTGTCAATATTTTCCCTATAAAAACATACAACGCATTGAAGACATTATTAGTGCTACTGTTTCCCTACTACTGATTAAAACCAACGTTATTATGGAGCGGCGACGTCATTTAAGCAGGGAAGAAATGCTCAGAGCCGTGGGAATGATAGAAGCTGGTTCCCGGCAACGTACTGTAGCTTTAGCTCTGAATACAAGTCAGAGTGTTATCAGTCGACTTTGGACACGTTACCGAAGCACTGGTACCGTGGCTGAGCGCCATGGAGGACGGTATCGCTGCACCACACGGAGACAAGACCGATACATTCAAATCTTAACTCGACGAGCTCCAACAATAACCGCCATGATGTTAGCCGTGAGGCTTCATCACTCTTCAGGGAACTTAATTAGCGACCAAACAGTCAGAAACCGCTTGCATGAAGTGAACCTTCATTCCCGAAGACCGCTACGGGTACCACCTATAGCAATGCACAATCGTAGGATTCGATATCAATGGGCTCTTGAACACAGAAATTGGGCAGAAGAACAATGGCGTTTCGTGTGCTTTTCTGATGAGTCTCGTTTTGGTATGAGACCGGATACAAGACGTATACGACGCTGGAGATCCCCTGGACGCCAACAGCGATTAAAATCCTGCCAGGAAGTCCATCCTTATAGTGGTGGAACCATCATGGTATGGGCGGGTATTTGGATCGGCGGAAGAACTGAGTTGATTTGGATCAGAGGCAACCTCAACGCTCAAATTTATGCTGAGACGATTGTATCAGACGTCATCGTTCCTCTACAAGTGCAAATCGGTCCCTTATTTCAGTTAATGCATGATAATGCACGACCGCACACCGCAAGAGTTGTAAGACAGACTCTCGCCGCAGCTAACATCAATGTCCTGCCCTGGCCTGCTCAGTCGCCAGACTTGAACCCGATTGAGCATGCATGGGATATGCTACAGAGAAGAGCTCTGCCGAATATGGAGGGTATCCAGTCGCAAGAAGACCTTTTTTTGTTGTTGCAACGAACATGGGCGGCCATTCCACAGCGTGATTTGGATGAACTCATTTTGAGTATGCCAAACCGATGTTCTTGTGTTGTTAGTGTTCGCGGTAGAAACACGGATTATTAATTGTTTAAGTTACCCAATAAAATTTTAAAGAAAACTGTTATTTCAGTCTTTTTTTCGAACTTTAATGTTAGTGGTTCAAATGTCAAAAATCCCTTTATTAGGAAAATGGCAAATTTCTTTATTAATGCAAAGGTGACTTGGTTTATCGTTACTGTGACAAACGAAAACACTTTATTTGATGAATCCTTAAAGAAAATTTTAATTAATATCAATCAGGAGAAAAGTTATTGCAAAAATATATGTTGATCCCTAGATACTTTTGATGTGTGTATGTACAGTGACAAAGTGTCGATTACCTATAATTTCATGACAAGGTACATTATTTTAATGAATTGCGTCGTAAATTATTTATTATCGTCCAATGGGTGCATAAACTTGACCCAATAAAAAATCCTCATGACTTTAGTAAATGATTTTTAATTGTTTGTTTACTCATACGAGTAAGTTACGCAAGCCAGATGTTACACATGTTAGATAAGTCAAATAGGTATAAAACCAGAACCCCGAAACTGTAGATCCCTACATAGCAGTGACTAGACCATTTCAGCCGGTGATCCAGCCGGGCCATCTATAAAGAAGCGGGGTTGTCTTTCTGATTTCTTGGTGGGTTTATTTCGGTCCTTGAAGACTCAAAACGACGTTTGTACATGAATCGTACAGCTCACTGGTGTGGACTGTGGTACAAATGAGCTGACCAATTCATGTAGGTACTTGAGGAACTTTTGGTAAAGCCAACCATATTTAGAATCCATATTTTTTTAGGTAATTTCAGACTGTTTCATGATCGGTGATTTTATCAATATTCAAAGTTTCGAAAAGGACTTGTTTTGCCTTGCATTTTAGGATGACGAGGCCGAAGTAGTTGGCGACAGAGTAGAGGCTTGGGAACTCCGATTATATTATTTATTATAAGTAAATAACACACACAAATTATAGAAACAGATTAATATTTTTACGGTATGTAGTAAAATTACCTGCTACCTTGCTGCCTACTTGGCTGACATTATCTATTGCAATAAAGAGGGGTATCGTACCTAGTGGTCGAAGTTTAAAAACTTATTGGGTCCCTAAATACACGCTACAAAGAGATTTATAGCGAGATGAAGGAAATAACCTTTGTGTCACTGGTATGGACCAATGATGCATCATTGGTTAATAGCGGCCGGATTTTGATTAACCCGTGTCGGTAGTAGTCGAGCAATGGCAGTGTTAACAGGTCAAACAGAATTCATCACTGCGCGGACGCATCTTTCTGACGTGGCCTTATCATTTTAAATTCAACGACGAGTGAGAACGAAAATAAAGATTGTTGATTTGACATTTTGGGTGTTGTGTGTGTTCAAATGTGATCTTTAAGTGTCAAAAACTAATCATAAATGAAAAGTTATGATGATAATTACCTAATTGATCAAAAATAGGAATGACCCGTAAGGTTATGTGGAATTTATAGAGACAATAGTCACAGACCGACGAAAATATGTAATATCGATAGCGTCAGTGTTTGTAACTTAGCAATCATCAACCGATTGTATATGTAGTAAACTTTATTTCGTAGGCACTTAAATTGCTTGATTTAGGTACATAATATATTTTGTATCTAGTGCCTCTCCTTATAAATTAACAACATCTAACAGTTTTCTAACAGCATTAATTACACTAATAAAAATAAGAGACGAATAGGTACTTATGTCACAAATTCCTCTGATAAATAGGTACTATGTAGGTACCTATAGGTTCCTGGAAGGAGTTGAGTGAAGTCCTCTTTTCAATTATATTCCCCTAACAATTAAATAATGTTCCTACTGGGTTCTACATAATGTGCAACCTTATGAATTAGTTACTAATGATATAGGTTTAAATGATAACTATTCAACATTTACAAGTTAAACAAGATAACATAGGTACAAAATACTCTTAGGTAAGTAGGTATACCTACCTACTACTGAAGTTGGTATATTTTTAATATTGCACTAGAAAATAAGTATGTAAACGGAATAGGTAAGTTTATCTCTTAATTTCATTGAAGAGATGTTATCGTCGAAACGATTATCCCGGTTATAACTTATTCTTATTCTATATGTGCTGTATCAATAGATAAGTAACAAAGATAAAGAAATTAACACGTTGCGTGACCATTTACCTAATCGGAGATTAGACTTTCCTAATTTTTATGATAATTATGACCTTTGGTAATCATTGTTGTGGACCACTTTTACTATTGTGGATTCTGACCCGAATAACTCGTTATCAATCTAATTTGAATATGCATATAAAATAGTGGGACAGAATCGGCTAAAAAAATTAAACAAGGTAGGATAACAGTGTTAAATAGCCAGCAAATATTATCGATCGATTCACTTAATTTATCAATTTATAATACTGAATTACGATAAATTAAATAATTAATCGTATCAAGAACTGCAAATCTTTAATGTAAATTCTGCATTATATAATGACTAATTCAATACCTATTTTTTTAATAATTATACCTACATCAAAGTCAAAGCATTTATTTCAATTACTTAGAATAGAAAGATAAAGCTATGTCTGCTCCAAAGTCTAGACTTCTAGAACATCCCGCAGTAACTAAAATAATTACTTCTTTCTTCTACGTAGAAAGTCTTTCTCCTACGCACCACACCAGTCTGTAGACAGACGAATTTTCTTTCAGGATGCAATTCGAAGTGCGTCAAGAAAGCTTTAAAATTACGCCAATTATGCACTTTAAGTAATCGAAAGCCCTAAACTCTGGTATTAAAATCTAAACAAGTAAACACCTCCTAAAATGAGTCCAAAATAACATTAGCTAGATCTACATTGATTCTGATAATTGAATAAGATAGACCTATATACCTAATACGTGTGAGCACGTAATAACATTTTAACGATAACGAGACACATTACTAAAGTCAAACCGATAACGAATGTGAATATTTGCTATGCGCCTACAGTGTCTGTCACTAACACAACATGTAGACAGTGCTACGAACATTCACGTATTTAGTTTGTTGCTAATCAAAATTAAATTAAACCAAAGGTCAATAATCTCTGTAATAAAAACAAAGGAAATTCGCCTAAGTGATGGAAAATGTGCATTGTTTGTGACTTGACGTTAATTTCAAAAGTTATATAATTTTTTAACAAAAGTTTTGATTGAAGAAATGTGATTAGTGATTCTGAAGTCATAATGTCGAATGTTCCAACAAATAAAGTTCCCCCCGACGGGGGCTATGGATGGGTTGTTACCATAGCATACGCTATGAATAATGTAAGTACAATTTTATTTATTATATTTAAGTACTTATCTACTTACTACACATAAAAGTCCAGTTTTAAAAGTTTGAAAGCATATAAACTGCGTATACCAACAATAACATGAATTATCATACAGAGAACACCATTCTCCGATCAACAAAAGGTTTACCTACTCAGAATAAAGTCTTTAAGCATGATAGGTACATAATATTATAATATAGGTAACGGCCGAGAAGGGTGTTATCCTCGTCTTATTAATTAAATAGGAACTAAGTTAATTCGCTTGTTGGAGGGATAAACAGAAACAAATGAACATTGCTGAATAATAGGCATACCTAGCTACATCGCTTGTAATTTTTTATATGAGAACATAGTCGGTTCGACCAAAATATCTTCTCTATCATTCTCCTCCTGTGCTCAACTCAATTAATTTATTTGAAGCCGGCTCAATTTATTTTCTTCCATATCGATTTTTTTTTCTATCAGCCGTCATTTCAGTAGTCACCCCCTTTTCTGGTCATAATAGGTACTACCTATAATATTTTACACAGTCCATCCATCTAAAATGGAACGAGACTGTATTTGCTTTCATTTTTATATGCGTGTAATTTAAATATTTGCACGACTGGGTAGTCGAATATAAATGAAACCATGTTTATTTTTTTATCATGTCATATAGGTACCTATATTCTAGCAAATGAATAGTTCATTCAAATATAATTTCCTTTTGTTTTCCTTTAATCTTATAGCCATTCACACAAATATAATTTATAAACCTACCATTCCGATGAGCCGCCCCCGGCGGGCGTCCTCAAACAATAGAATAAATAATATTGTGTCCACCTAACGTATGGTCACAGCATCAAAAGAAGATACTTACAAAAAATCTTCCTGAGGGAAAGCTTACTTTTGAAATACATAGGATGATAGATGGTGCTTTCTGGAAAAGAGTATCACTGGAAGCTTTCTCTCCCAGTGTCGTGTAATGACCGTTCCCAATAACCGATCTATCGGCTCTTTAATAATAATAATAATAAAGCCCTTTATTCTGAACTACAAGAATAAAATTACATGTTATGTGTGTTTTAGTTTGCTTATAAAATATCACGTAATTCAGTGTGCCTCTTGGCATAGGCCTCCTCTAACATTTTCCACTGGGTTCTGTCTCGCGCTACCCTTCTCCAGTGATGTCCAGCCGTGAGTTTTAAGTCATCGTCCCATCTCATTTGTTGACGTCCTCTATTACGTTTGCCATCTCTGGGGTACCAGTGTGAGACAGTTGTGCTCCATTTGTCTTGTGTATCTCGGATCATGTGTCCGGTCCACCTCCACTTCTGTTGGTCTATTCGGGTAAGTATATCAGCTACTTTAGTTGTTGCCCTTATTTTGCTACTTCTCACTTTGTCTTGTTTCTTTATTCCTGTCATGCTTCTCTCCATAGCTCTCTGACATCGTTCCAACTTTTCTCTGTGATGTTTGGTGAGTGACCAGGTTTCGCATCCGTAAGTAATGACTGGAAGTATACAGGTGTCGAAGGCTTTCCTTTTTATTTGCATGCTTAGCTCCTTGGATTTGAAGACTTCTTTAAGTGACCAGTACTTCTTCCATCCGTTTGCTATTCTTCTGTTAATTTCCTTGGTGGTTTGGTCTTTATGAGAAATGATCTGTCCTAGGTAGATGTATTCATGCACATATTCTATTGGTTGGTTGTCAATTTTCATAACTATTGGGTTCGAGTTTGTAAGCAATTTTGTTTTATCTTTATTCATAGTTAGACCTACTTTCATACTTTCCTCATTCAGTGATTTTATCATTTCTTCGAGGTGTGCCGGTTTTTCTTCAAATAGGACTATATCGTCCGCAAATCTTAAATGACTCAGTTTCACGCCGTGTATATTTAGGCCGAATTCATCCCAGTTCAGTTTGCGGAAGACACTTTCCAGTACGGCCGTGAACAATTTCGGTGATAAGGGGTCCCCCTGTCTCAGGCCCCTCTCGATCTTGAACTTCTTTCCTAGGGTTTCTAGTTGGATCTTTGCTTCGCTGTTTGAGTAGATGTTTTTAATGATATCTATGTATTTTGATGGTATCCCTTGTTGTTCCAGGCTCTCCCATATGTCTTTGTGTCTTATACTGTCAAAGGCTTTGGCATAATCGATAAATGCCATGTATAGGTTTTTGTTATATTCCTTACATTTTTCCATTATTTGTTTCACAGTGTGTATATGGTCTAGGGTGGAAAATTTTTGTCTGAAGCCAGCTTGTTCTCGTGGTTGGTGTTCATCGAGCTTTTTACTTATTCTTTCCAGGATAACTTTGGAGAACACCTTATAAATATTTGACAACAGGCTTATGGGTCTATAATTGCCTATGTCTTCTTTATCGGCTCTTTACTAGAGATCAATTTTTGACATTACTTCTATAGAACTTATGTCAAAAATCTATCTCTAATAGGGAAAAGGGCCGATAGATTGGTTATTGGGAACGGCCTTTAGGCGACTAATTGAGCGGTAATACGCCAAGAGGATGGGTGTCGTTTCCTTGTCTACATTATAATAAAAACAAACCGTCGCGTCGGCAAACAAACAATGAAAGCTGTTGGTCAATCGTGGTTGTTTTTGCTATTTCTGCTATACCTATCCTATCATAATAAATTAATCCCGTATCCAGACATTTACGGGCTGAAGAATTTCAACTGTTTTCTTTTCCGTTTTTTTAAGGAGAAAATAGCCAAAATAACAAACAATTACTTACCTTCTACTTACCAAGTGCTTACTGTATACCTACCTCCGATCTGACCTAGAAAAAACAAGGAAAAATATTTGATGACGCTCATTCTACTTTCTAGTAAATTGTTGAAATATTAGGATTCGACGTAATAATAGACGTTGTATTGTATAGTAGCGAAACTATCAGTACCTACCTATGTTGCAAGTGCAGCATCAAGCGACAAGCTTACCATACACTACAATGATAGGAGACTACAAATTCGTGACCTAGACCATTTGATTGTCTTATCTCGATAGCGCTTGTAAAGTGATCAAATTCAATATCTATCTTATTACAAATTGCACTGTAAGAATTATCACGGAAGTCGTTCATAATCTTTTTCGTAATGATTGAATAATCGCCATTATTATTACTTTTATAAAACAATTTATTTTAATCCGCATTACATAAGACAACTAGGTAGGTATTTCATTTTGAGATTTTTCAGGTTTATAAATCGTAAAATAATAGCTAAGTTCTTATATTTTTACCGCTTGGTAAGAGCTAAAAAGAAAGATGGTACAAAAAAGAATTGACAGAAAGGTAAAAAAGGATGGGACGAAACAGGTACATGGTGATAGAAAAAATAATAATAATAAAAATGCAAGGTAGAGTAGAAATGGTAAACCAACGGAAACGAAGAGAACCAAATTAATAGAGGAAAAACTGTTAAATGAGAAGACGGAACTGGGCTTTTATCCAATCATTTTAATTCTAGTCGTTCAGTCACTACTTACTATATCAATGGAAATCTATAGTACAATTCATGTTGTCTGTTTAACCCATCCAAATGTTGTCTACTAGTAACCTAGCAAATCCGAACACTTTTGAATATTTCCACATTACCTACATGAAATATTCACACCAAAATATACCTAATAGTTGTTTCAATTTTGTGGTTTCAGGTGGTTGTTCTTCCCCTAATAGCTGGTTTTGCTTTGGTGTTGAACGAAACCGAAATGACGGCTACACAAGTTACCTTGGTTATCGTATTAAATCATAGCATTGGAATGCTCTTGTCATTTTTCGGGGGACCCTTATTAAGTCGTTTTGGGTACAGAAAGATTGCCGTGTTGGGCGCCATATTCATATCAGCTGGTCTTATGTTGATGACTGCAGCAACAGCCTTCTGGCAGTTTATATTATCTTACAGTATTATATGTTGTAAGTATATCTGAATATAGATAAGATTGACATGTTTAGATTTTGACGCGTAATCACAAAACGTGATATAACTTTTAATTTCAGCGATGGGTGTAGCTGCAATTATGGGAGCATTCACACTAGCAATAAATTCATTTTTCAAAGAGAGAAGAGGAAGAGCCGTTGGCGTGGGCATGTCTATAACGGGCCTGGGAACTATATGCATGCCCTTACTGATGGATGCTTTGATGTACGCTTATGGATGGAGATACGCAGTATTAATTTTGAGTGCAATTTGTCTCCATTCACTTGTAGCCGCTTTATTACTTAGGCCCGCTAAGTGGTACTTAAGAGATCCGCCGGAATCGGAAGAAGCGGTGCCTCTTAATAAGGAACCAGAGGTAGAGCTTATTAACGGCAGTGTAACTCCTTCTAAAGTTGTTGGTATGATTCTTTAAATAAATAAAATATTATGATTGTTTTGGGCACTTTTATTTAAATAGAGCTTATCGTTACCAACATTGTTACAGGTGTTGCTTCACTGCCGCATCTAGAGGAATCCGGGGAAAACGGTGTGCTCCCAGGAAAGAGTTTATCAATGCGTTCTCTTACTAGCAGCTCTAGCATTCAAACAAGAAATGCTATATCGCATCCTGATATACGAAACAAATTGCCTGACGTGCCATTATCAGAGTCACGATACAAATGGTGGGAGTCTCAAGAAATAAATCTGAGCAGTTCCATAAATATATTTAATGAATCGGAAAATCTGAAAAACATGAATGAAAAGGAAATTGTCAAAGAAAAGGAAAAGAAGGGTTATATGCAACATTTCATTCAATTCTTTGACCTTACACTTTTAAGTGATCCAATATTCGTTAACATCATATTTGGTCTATCAGTAGCTGCTTGTGTGGAGACGAACTTCTCACTCTTGCTGCCCATTATTCTTAAAGATATGATGAAGTTTGAAACAAGCGATATAGCAAAACTAATGTCCATCATAGGTTTTTCAGACACGCTATTTCGATTTGTGTCACCATTTATCGGAGAATGGTGCAATAAGTCACCGCGTGTCATGTACATGGTCAGTTTACTTATGATAATCTTCACCAGAAGCAGTAAGTATTTTTGTATTAAAGATTAGGTATGTCTACTTTTAAAGTCAAAGTCAAATATTTATTTTAATTAGAGTATTCTTATACACTTATGAACTTCAATTCAAGCAATAATTTGTCAGTCTGTTTGTGACTTTTCCATAAGTTAAAGCTACTTGCCCGTTACAAGACGTAGATTCCTATGTAGAAGAACGAACAAGAAACTCCCTGGTTCTTTTCAACAAGTTAGTACAATTTTTCTGATTAGGTAGGTAATTGTTTCGTAATAATAAGTGAGAACAATGATATTTTCAAAACTCTTTAAGATAAAAAAATAAATCATCTATTAAAAATTAGGAAAATTTAGGAAATTTGCTTAGGCAGTTAAGAGATGACCAGTAACACTAACAACTGACAGTGCCCGTTCACGAACATGACGCGCTCATCAGTACCATTCAACTTGTCCATTTTGGAGGAAATTTAACGATCTAATACACGCGCCACCATCACCGGTGCGAGCGCTACATATATGCTCTCAACTGCCAAACCTTGTTACAGAAATAATGTCATTATAAATATAATATATATTAATCAGAATAAGTTTAGTGTAGGTAAATGACCGCTTGCATCATTATTCTGAGCTATTGATAAAGGCGTGCAAATAATTATTTACATTCTACAAATAATAATTTATAATTATGAGTATAGGTTGTTGAATATTAATGATGAATTATTGACGAGCATTTGCGTCGTTTAGATTTAGGTATAGACTGATACGGTTGCAGTTTGATAACGAAAGTTTGCTTTAGGGCATTTCATATACCTACCTACCTTGAATATTTTTTATTGTTCTTCAAATGAAATCATGCGTCATCGTATAGAAACAATAAATATTTTTAAGCAGTGAGACTGAGAAATGTGTTTTAGTACTCTAAATACTTACGTACAATACAAGTTTACACAGCCTGTTAATAATTTCTGTGAATGTTACTCATCGTTTATCTAGGTAGGTACTAATAAACATTGGTTATCCTTACTCTCGCTAAATAATTATAGGTATGGGCCTTAGACTATTTTATCTTATGGGCAGTTAGCTGTACCGAGTCCGACATGCCGCGTGATCACCTCGAGAACTGCCTATTTGTTTGCGAACGTTCGAGGGAGAATGTTATGGTGAGATTCTCCCTCGAACGTTTACAAACAAATTGTGTATCGGTATATATGTATCGGTACCTACAGCCTGTCTATTATTCTGTATCGACCCGCCGCGTGATATCACCGCGAGAACTGCCAATTTGTTTGCGAACGTTGTCACGGTGAGATTATTTCACAAATAAACACGGAATTAAGTTATGACAAGCATAAACGTTAAAAAATATATGGTATATAAGTACCAACGTCATTCCGAGCATAACTTTATTCCGTGTTTATTTGTAAGGCCCTAACTGTATTAGTCTTATCACATATTTATATAGCCTCATTTGACTGGAAGTTCTTCTTAGGATTCTGTGCTCTGGTATTTCTATTGTATAGTAGGTACACTTACATTTCGCCAGATATGTTTAAGTCCAATGTAACACGGGGCAAGCCATACCGTCAACGGGACACAACTCCAGAATCCGGGCTGCTACTAAGGATTTCCTAATGGAAAACCTAATAACACTTTTCCCAATCCGGGGAAAACCAAACCTAACTTAACTTTCTAACCCAAGAACGGGGACCCCACGCTCAGCAGTCACGTTAGTGACCAATCGTTTAAAAAAAAATCGATAATATTTTCCAGTGATGCTGTTCACATCATCTTTCATGGGCATGGTGTTCGTGTCGCTGGCGCTCGGCATCACGAAAGCCATGAGGACGGTGTATGTCAACATCGTGATACCGAACTACGTGCCCATCCATAGGCTGGCCTTCGCTTCCGGGATCCAAATGTTCTTCAGCGGCATCACCATTTTCACTATCGGATCCTTATTAAGTAAGTGCACTTATACTGTTGACTGATAATGACTAGTATCGGTTACTGCTCCATTGGTCTATTTAATTAATAGATGACTTCAAAATCGTTTATCTTTCAATTTGGACCAATTTGCAAGTGTTTAACAACACAGTAAATATTAAATAAGATAATTAAGACAATTGCATGGCCATGATCCATTCCCTTATCTAATTAGGTAATATAATTATTAATTAATACCTCCTTAGCATAAAGATAATTTTCTTGCTTCTGAAATAAAAAGATAGGTAATCCAGGAATGAAAAAAAATATAACAATGAAGTTGTAGAATACGATAATAAATTGTTTAGCTATTGTAGTAGGAGTATATACTTATCTACGATTCACTAACCTGTAGCTATCAGTTTGTTATTGTGATCTTTGACCTAACTAAAACCTTAGTTTGACATTTAATTGATGTCGGACAAAATTGCTCCAGGCCCATAATTATATAATACGTTAGTGAAGACAGAAATAGAGAATCATATCTATTTCTGTTATACCTAAATACTGTCATAACAAAAGAGATTTGGATTTGTAGGTAATGCAAATTGACACAATCATTTTAATAATTTCACTGTTTTCCTCAATTTTAGTCTAGATTCGTCACATTATGTTTGTTGTTCTTTCCGAACTATCCCGAGAGATAAAACACCTTAGGTAGGTACCTACTACTGGTATATTAAAGTTTTCTAGAACATTTTTATTTTTTCTTTCAGCTCGAGTGCGCGAGTCATCTGGTTCCTACATTGTGCCGATCATAGTGCTGAACTTCGTCACACTATTAACAATCATAGCTTGGAGTGCAGAGTTCCTATACTTCAGATTAAAAGCTAGAACAAAATCTGAACCAGATCCTGTTACATAGTTATTTGTACAATCGTTTTAAGTAGTAGGTACCTATATATTATAAATGTCGATCAAAGGTACGTGTTTCATTTGGGAGATAGGTAAAATCAAGATACTTTCATTTCAGTTTATTTACAATTCAATATTTACAAAAATTGAATACTTCTAATACTCTACTTCAATTATTTATTATTACAATTTTAGATATCAATACACGTAATACTTGCAAACATATCGACTTAAGGCGCTATAGGTCCAGCGAAATATTTTACGTGCGGGGGTGAAGAACACGATGCGGCGCGCGCGCCCGCGGGCTACGGGGTGGCGCGTTGACGAGATCTCTTGCGGCGGGCTGAGCGCGACGCTATTACTTTTAGTGGAAATTGGCGCGCACATAGTGTAATTAAAGTAGTTGTCAAACTTTATTAGGTAGGTACCTACTTTTGGTACAAGTTAGTTTAGCGAATTAAGTCAATTTATTTTTTGTGGTGGTTATTTGGTAAAACTAGGTAGGTATGTACTAACCTTTTAGAAATCGGACTAGGTAGCGTTAATTTACCTAAACTTCGAAGAACAGAGGCCAAAAGTGGAGCCTTTCTAACGACAACGTTTTTTCTGGGCCGAAACTTGTTCTAGGTTTCTAGACATCACCACTCTTTATAGGTACGTTATAATAACACGTACCTATATGGATGTTTCTCACGAACAGAGAGATTTTGACTAATTAAAATGGCTTTAAAAAAAAACCGGCCAAGTGCGAGTCGTACTCGCGCACCGAGGGTTCCGTATCATTTTTGGACGTATAAAGTGAAAAAATCCGGACCGCATAACTAAGTTTGTTTGTGAAGGAATTTTGAAAAAACTGTACTAGTCAGGAACATCGTTTTATTTTTGGTGCCATATTTGGGTCAATTCCTATCAACTCTAATTATTTCAGATTTTTCGCCCCGCAAACTTCGGAAATAAGGGGGGGGGGGGGGGGGGGAATGGTATTTTTTTGGTCATTTTTCATCATATGTCGAAAACTGTGAGACACAAAATTAAATAAAAATATATTTTGAAATGTGCAGATCAAGCCCTTTCATATGATATGTCATTTGACCTAGTAACCCCACTTTGAAATTTCGGACCCCCACTCCGGCCCCTTTTGCAATGAAAATAAAAATATTTTTGGACTCTTTTCATTTGCAATGAAGTTGAACAAGCATTCTTTATAACTGTTCCAAATTTCAAGTCGATAGCATAAGTAGTTGCTGAAATAAGCAGGTGTGACAGACAGACAGACAGACAGATGAAGTCGCACCATAAGGGTTCCTTTTTTACCATTTTGGTACGGAGCCCTAAAAATGCAAGAAATCACTGTAATAAAAATTTTAGATGAAGGAGAAACTATTTTCTAACAGTGTTTTTGTTATAAACTTTATTTATCGTACCTACGTACAATTTGTAAGTTATCAACTATAATATTTTTGTACAGAAAACTCATGCGAATATGAACATTAATAATAATTAATGTATAAGAATAAGGTTCATATTCATATAAGAGAATATAAACAAGCGCTTTACACGAATATGAACCTTAATTAAATACAAATAATGTTCATATAACGCCAGATGAATCCATATGAATTAGAACCAGAATAATGAGAATTTACAACAAATTCGACTGTAAAATTACTTCAAGACAATTTTGACCGTTAAAAACAAAATAAATTACTTATTGTAGGTATCCTATTTGCTTTTATATCAATAAACGTTATACATACTACAATGGGCAAAGAACAATGGTCAAATTCCTATAGAAGCTGTACCTGACATTCATTTGTTTATGACCCTGTACAAATTATAATATAATTATAGTTTGAATGTTTTTCATGTGGTAAGCACCATCCTGGATGAAAATAGTATCTAAATAGCCAAGATATTATAATATCGTCCACAATACTTTAGAGGGTTAGAATCCACAACTAACTTGATATACTGATAAGCAGACGACGTAGGTTAAATAGATCATAATTATTTATATGAATACATTGCATTGATCGACAATCGCACAATGCATAAATAACACAATTCATAACAAACCCAATAACAACTGTGTCGAACTCGGACCAATAATTCTTCCGAGGTGGTGAATGATCGCCTGTATCAATCGATTTGAATCGCGCTCATGGCTTTCCGTTTTGATATCTATGTATTTATTGAATTGAATTACTGATAATAAATAATCAGAAAAACGAGAAGAATAATTATTTTTGATTAATTAGTAATTTCGTATGCAAAACTAAACGTCAATTTGGTACGTCCTGAGCATTAATATAAATAATTTCTAATAAAATAACATAAACAAAAAAATATATATCTCTTTTTCTGGCTTCCTAGAAAGATACCTATTTCTTTTATTATTTATAGACCATAAAAAACTTTTATAGAAAAAAATTACCGTCTTCAAAAAGTCACTACAAGTAAAAATGATAATTTTGGTTTCGTAAGTCGGTGGCTATGGTTTTTGTTTGCTTTTTTTAGCACCGACTTCCGTAACCAAAATTATTACATATTTTCATTTGTAGTGGCTTTTTTAGTAGGTACCTTCTTTATACTGAGTTAGATTACTTTCCTGAATTCATTCATCAGCACATCTTCTACGTATTGTATTATGCATATAACTTCGTTTATGTATAGGGAAGATTACCTAATGTGTTATATACTATAACCTTCCTGAAAGTATGTAGATTATGATAGTGAAAATCCCATCCAAATCGGATTAGTAGTTTTTGAGAAAATCGCGCAAATACAAACATTAATATACATAATTACATACAGGGTGTTCCGTTATGAGTGGTCCAAGAGAAAACCCCGGTAAAAGGACATGTCTAGCTATCAGTATACAGCTTTAGTTTGGGAAATTTCGATATCGATTAGAAATAATATTATTGTTACAAGTTTTCATGAAAATCTTCTCATAGGCGCGATTTTTTTCTTTGAATAAGTAATTTCGAAAAACGATCTCACTTATTCATTAGAACCTTCTCATAGGAAATTGTAGACAAAATGTAGGTTTTTTTGATGTCTAAAAATCGATTATTTCTTATCGGTATCGAAATTCCCCAAAGTAAAGCTGCATACTGATAGCTAGACATGTCCTTTTACCAGGGTTTTCTCTTGGACCACTCATAACGGGACACCCTGTATATACATACATACATACGGATCGAATACAGAACCTATCCTCTTTTGAAGTCGGTTTTTTTCCTTTTTAACCGACTTCATTAGTACCTACTTTATACCAAGTTAGATTACTTTCCCGAATTCTTTCATCAGTACATCTTCTACGTAGTAGTAGTACTGTGTACATTTATGCATATAACTTTGTACATAGGAATAATTACCTAATGTCAAAGTCAAAACATTTATTTCAATTAGACCATTTACAGGCACTTTTGAAATTTCAAACAATATTACAATAGTTGTCAGTCGGTTTGTCCGTTAGTTGAAGCTAGTTGTCCGTTCCAAAACGTAGATTCTTATGGAGAAGAACGGACAAGAAACTCCATGTTTACTCTTTTTCAATAAATTCGGTTACAATTTCTTTGATTACAGTGATGCCCTTATATGTGAGAACTATGTTTAGTAAGGTACAAAATAATAATATCAACTAGAAAAATGTAAAAACATTGCTTAGGCAGTCAAGAGATGAGCAGTACAACTGACAGCGCCCGTTCACGGACATGACGTGCGCATCAGCAGTCAGCACCATTCAACTCAACCATTTTGGAGGGAATCGAATGATCTAATACACACGCCACCATCAGCGGTACATTTAAGCGAGCATGACATGCTCTCAACTCCCATACTACAGATAAGCTTAAAACTTAAATAGCTAGGTACATTAGGTACATAGCACTCACATACACAATATACTCAAAGAAAGTTACTCAATTACAAAACTAACGTTATTCAAATGCATATAATAAAACAAACCAACATACTATTGGAAATTAATACATTAATTCATGACAATTTCCGATTATATTACCTATAAATATCAGAAAAATAAAATAATTTACAAAGTCATAAAAAAGAGCTTCAAGGGCAGATAACTCCGATTACATGAGTCTAAGTGGTTGTGGAGCAGGACCAGCATTAAGCCAAGCATTCTTACCAGCATAAAATCTTCTAGTTTGTAATATGCTTGCCTACATAGTGTGCGTTTTATACAGTCTTTGAATTTATTCTCATTTAATTGAAGAACGTTGAGAGGTAGTTTATTATAAAATTTTATGCAGTATCCAATAAAACATGTATGTACTTTGGATAATCTGTGCGTGGTTGGACTAGTTGGTTTTCATCTCGAGTACTGTAATGATGTCTTTCGCATCTTTTACAATGTATTATATACTAAAACCTTCCTGGGGCCCAAGTCTGCTAATGCAATTGTGATAATCGTGTCAGAATGGTCTCTCAATGACATCGTTTTGACCAATGACGAAACAGATACTCTTACTCTAAGCCAATGAGCGCTTAGGATTTGACCGTTATGGTGTCATTATGACACCACTCATACACATTTGCAATAGCAGAATTGGGGCCCTGCAAGTATGTAGATTATGGTAGTGAAAACCCCATCCAAATCGGATCAGTAGTTTTTGAGAAAATCGCGCACATACAAACATACACACATACATCGAATACAGAACCTCCTTTTTTGAAGTCGGTTAAAAATGAACCGATTTTTCCATGTGGGTATATGGAATATTGGGTCGCCGTCAGGTACGATAATTATGTCCATTGTTCTTTGAAAAACTGCAAATATAAATGAAGTAATTACCTTACAAATGCCAGATCACAGACGTATTTTTTTTATTACATACTTCCGAACGCAACCGACTTGACGTTCACTCTAAACAGTGTCTTGCAGAACACCATATTTTATTCTTGCCAATCGCGTTGACGGCGCACACAAAGAAGTAACCAACAATTCTACAGGGTGGCAGGTTAGACAGTGGAAATATTTTAAGGGGTCATTGTACTCATCATTATGAACAACTTTTACTATGGGACCAAACCTGAAATCGCGAAAAAAAATCAGCTATTACATACATTTCTGTTCACATTCGTCAACAAAATGTATGGAAAAGCAGATTTTTTTTTTCGCGATTTCAGGGTGGTGTTTGAGTTGAATGGTGTTGTTCATAATGATGAGTAAAATGACCCCTTAAAATATTTCCACTGTTTAACCTGCCACCCTGTAGTATACTTGCAGCGCCAACACACGGCAGATGAATGACTATGTTGCTTACGGACGTTTTTGCAATATAATTTGTATCAATTAATGTATAAAACCTATTATATATTAATTGATACAAATTATAAGACAAGACCCATTTTTTACATTCATCAGCTACACAGGGTGGCAGGTTAGACAGTAGAAATATCAAAAGGGGTCATTGTACTTGTCGGTTTTAATATCGTGTTTTATGTTATTTTGAGTTATTATTTCTTTAATTTTAGTATTGATTAATGTTTACAATTTGTTTCCTATTGGATTTGTATTATTTTCTTATTAGAATTGTGTAGGAATAAGATTTCATGTTTTTTATGTAAAGTCGTGAATACCTTTGTAACCATAATCGAGGTTTTGTGTACATCGTGTTTTTATAGTGTAGGAATGTTGTTTACATAAGATGTATATAAGCAGTTATACCTCTCGACGATAGGAAAGCTATAATTTGAGAATAAGTGTTATGTACATAAAATTGCATTTGTAGGATTGTTGTAATGTGTTATATAGAATCTAGTCATGTATTTGAGTTCGGTAGGAAGGCTAGGACATAATGTTGTGTAAATACTCTGAATTTCATGGATATTGTGCCTATAATATAGATCGATATGTGTTTGAAAATGCGATATTTCTGTGTCTAAGTTAGGATGATAAATTGTATCTTACTAGACGTGTGGTAGTCTAGAAACATGTATCTAACAAGAATATTGCAGATCCGATAAGAAATGGCTATGTTATAGGCAATTGGATATTGTAACTTTGCTAAGTTAGAAATTTAGACAGTTTTTGTTCTAGAAACTTTTTTATGTGACTAGTTAGGTCCATGGGAGTTGTACCATTGGATAGGTAGGATTTTTCCGCAAATTATGATGTATAACACTTGTGTAATTTATGTTTGGATATTTAAATAACGTTGATTAGAAGGGCTCACACGTAGTGAAAACGAAAGTGAAATAGGATTCAAAAACACGGCCTATGTGAGGTAAAGTAATTAGGTTATATAAGAAACGCGTGCTCTCCGAGGCACGGAGGGGTCTCGATGTGTAAATAACGGTCACCCATCCAAGGACTGACCGCGGCAAGCGCAGCTTAACCTCGCAGATCGATCGATTAGCGCGGCCGTCATTTAGCCACTCATAATTTTAATATAATATATTAAGTTAGTTTTTTTTTTTTAAATAAATTATGATTATAATAATAAAATGCGAAATCCTATTCAAACTAAATCTTATACGTCTCAAATAATAAAGAATATGCTTGCTTACACTCTTGTATTATAAATAAATCTAAAATGATGTACCTATCTATTGTATCTTTTGTTTGACGGATTTTGCTGACGGAAAAATATTAAATCATGACGAATTTTTGACGGAAAATACCAACCTGCTTAGCGGAATTTTGAAATTGTAGTTGGCAACACTGTTTCGAAGTTCGATGTGAGCGTACCTACGTTTATCAGTCAATAGCGCTATTTGCCCAAATATGTGCTAAAACCTAACCTTAATTGTATAAAAAATATTATCTTAATGATATTATTACGTTTGTTAGTCATTTTCACAAAGAATTATTGAAAGTAATCGGTTCGTGAGCGGCGAAAAATTTGGCATGCGTCCTACTCCGGTGAGGTCTGAGACCGGACTGAAGCAGTCGTGCGCACGTTCTAGGAACGTTTTTTGCGTATAAAAAATTATCTAAATTTGCCGTTTTAATTTTTATACAATTTTATTAATGAATTCACTAACTCAATTATTAAATAATATGTTAAAAAAATTTCAAAAATGAAAACGTAAGAAATAAGTCTAAAAAATGAAATATTCGTAATGAAAAAGTATCTTCGAGAGGTATCTTTGGAATTTTTTTCTATCGAGTGAAGTTATTCATATCGTGTATTGAATTAATGATTTCACTAGCTAATATGCTTAAGTATACCATATATTTTTTTCTGGGTGGAAACTGTAAGAAATCTTATAAAAAAATGAAAAATTCTAGAGCTCATTCTAGCGTTTTGTGAACCCATAGCGCCTTAAATTAAAGCTAAAATACATATTATAGAGGATGGATATTAATTGATTACATTAAAAATTAATGAAATAATATCTAACTGAATTTCAAACGAAGTCCCACTTTGGTTACCTGTACTTATTAACTAGTGTTCATGTACACTTATAATAAAATATTTGATCAAATTAAAAAGAACACTTGCTTAGCGTTCTTCTTAGTTTGGTCTATTTCACTTGCTAACTATAGTTTTATAGACGTTCTATATTTTAATTGTCACTGTCAATTGTTTCAGTTTTTGTTTCAAACTTAGTTCACGTTTTAAAACACTTTTCAGCCGTTATGAGGGCTTGCAGTTGTAGCCGTGTTGTCCTGAAAAACGAAACATTATAATTAATCACTGTCAAGTCGCAAGGGCATTAGGACGTTATCTTGGTTTTAATGTTGTAGGAGTTACTTTTTAGCTGTAGTATTCCAATGTTTTCGTAAGCGTTAGCAAAGAATTTTTATTAAATATAAGTACCTATATTTGCAATCATAGAAGTTTTAGGAAAAAGATTTAGTAAATATTTGTGTATTTATAATATATGTGGTTTAAGTATTAATGTTTTATACTTCCGAATTTATTTACTGTTTATATAAATAGGTAGGTACATAGCAAGGCCGATAATTCTCATCATTTATTTTTATGCATTTATATTATGTGCGTCAATGTTAAAGCTCTTATCACGCTGGTTTTTACCATTACGTTTATTCGCATACCTACACATCGATATTGATACCATAATGTACATTTCAATGAAAATCGGTCAACTAATCGTAAACTTTGAATAACATTGATGACCCGATGAGTCTGCAGTCTGCACTGACTATTTAACTTATTATCAGGCTCACTTCGATGTTTACTTAGTGTAAAATTGTGAAGAATACTCATGTTTTGAACGCTATCATGAAAAACTTGATTCAAATTATAATTTATATTGGATTATGTGTAAGTTATAAATATATAAGTTCTCTAAAGGAAACTGAAAGTTAGTAAATATTAAGAATAAAACCTCGTCCAAGTTAGTGGTAACTTTCTGTTGGGTAGCCTCTGGCAAGGACGTACTATTGCTCTCCTTTTGAGTCTCCAGCTCGTTTACTGAAAACGAATTATTCATTTTAACCAAAATATTATCAGTTGAAGACAAAGAACAAATTTATATAGAATAATTTTATGTATTTTCAGTAACAATGAATTATACTCACTGCTTTGATACCAGCTTTTAGAAAATCCATACGATGAATCGGACTCAATCTTTCCCCCTGAAGTAAAGCCAAATGATGGTCGATTCATAAACCTTGGAGACTTAAAAGGAAGATTGCTTGACGCTGAGAACACATTGTCGGCACTCGTTTTCTTAGATTCAAAAGGTTGTACTTCATACCATTCAGTTGACACATTTCGCATATCTCTCCAAGGTTTCGAAGTTACTACATAAACTTTTTCCTTCGTTAAAGGTGATATAGCTGTTTGTATTTTACCCCATGGCGCTGGAGTGCTAGTGGTAGATGTTGTGGTGCGGAAAGAAGACGCTGCTGTGTAAATATGAAGTTTTTGTACTTCATCAATTTCTTCATTTTTGCCACTATTGTGTCTATTTTTTGTTCTCTCTATTGTGTTATATTCTTTTCGTGGTCTACTAAAAGTATCATTGCTTTCATCGGTAATTGTGTGTTGAATACTACTTGAACCTTCATGATCATAAAATTCGTAATTATAATTGCCTGTCGTTGTTACGTAATTGGATGGCATAGTACTCGTAAAATAGTCGTCAGGAATCTGCTTAGCATGCTTTTCACTGCTATAAGTCCTTTGTGGAGTCTTATACTGTTTAGAATATTCCTGTTCCGTCCAGTCATCAATAGTGTGTTGGAGTTTAATAATATCAAACGGTGGTTCCTTCACATCATAAAAGTCTTTTGATCTATCCGAGTCATAGTTTTCCACTACCGGTGTATCTTCAGTCGTCGTTGCTGCAGTATTGTAACTTTCTGTTATAGGACTTATTTGAGAATTTTCTGTGTTAGACGGAACTTTTCGCGCTTGATATTCATCTTTTGATGTAGAGGGCCAGTCTTGCGACATTTGTACGAAGTCTTCATTTGTGTCTGCCTGCTTATTTCCAGTAGTATACGGTACAATAATTTGAACAATTTTAGGCTTGTATGCATTTTCCTGTGCATGTGGAGATAACTCTTCATTATAGTCAGTTCTACTTTCATCCCAACTGGAAGTAATAGCGGGGGTCTGAGGTGCCACAGTTGTCGGAATATCATCATAAATTTCATATTCATTCTCAGGTACTGGCGATGATATTGCTAATATAAAGTTTCCATGATTTTTATGTGGTGCGCTTGGCTTGAGGTACAAAAGAGGTGAATCGATATTTTGTAAATTACTTTCTGTACGATATTTATCAACATCATCATCATTAACTCCTCTTAGATCCGCAAAATTGAGTTTATGATTAGGAGGTACCCGAGAAATAGGCTTTAAATCTGCGGGCATATTAGTGTCATAAAGTTCATTGCCAACATCAGCCCCTGTACTTTCAAAACTTGAATCTGGAATTGATTTTGTTGCTGAAATATGATCTTCTGAAGCCTGGGACGATATATCCCTAATTTCATCTACTACGTAACTATTAGGTATATTTCTATATGCTTTTGTTTGATTGAAATTAGATGGGGGTTCTATTTCAATAATCGGCGATTGAATGATAGTAGGAGGATAATCAACAGAATGAGTAAATTCTACAAGGGGTACACTTTGTTCTACATAGACATTAGTATTAGACTGTTGCATCTGATTGATTCCTTGCAGGATATTTGAAGGAAACTGTGGTGGCATAGGTCGAAAAGGTCGAGCATTAAATATCGGTGGTAAAGGTGAAACACTAAGATTAGGAAGTGCAACCGGCTGTAATGTATGAATATTTCTGCCTCTATTTAGTGTAAATGGAGCTGGATTTGCCAGGGCGAATGATGTATTTGGTAATGATGGTTTCGGATTATCGTGTGGTAATACTTGCGTTTTTACTTTAGTTGACTCAGCTGCTGTAGCTGATACTGGGTAAGAAATATCAAATAGATGTGTATTAGTAATAGGTTCACCGTAAGAATTCTTAAATGTAGTTGGATGTGAAACTTTCGGCAACTGTAATTCTCCATGTGGTGTTATATTGTCTAATAACTCTACGTCATTTTGTGGGGATAGCTCTTTATTAAGCGTTCCAGGTTCATACTGCGGAGTGACTGATTCGTAGTTTGTGATTAACGGACGTGGAGTTTCATACCCCGGGGTAGGAGTTCCGTATAATGGAGATGGAGTGCCATATGACGAAGAGGAAATTCCATACGACGGAGAAGGAGTCCCATACGATGAGGAAGGAGTTCCATACGACGGGGATGGAGTCCCATACGAAGAAGAAGGTGGTTGATAGGTTGAACTTGGTACATTGTAGAAATTATTTGATATTCCTTGAGATGGAGTAGACAAGAACTGAGAATCTAATGAGTTACTAGGCAAAACAAATGAGGAACTCGGTATGCCGTAAGATGAACTTGGCTGAGAATACGTAGAACTCGCAGGGTTCGGTGATACAGTATCTAAAGTATGTGTAGCACTTGGAGGGCCATAGGTTGAGCTGACAATTCTAACCGCACCGCCATTATAAGATAAATTAGGGGGGCCGTAGTTGGTATGCGGCACTCCAGGTAATAATTGGGTCGGTCTTATATCTTGACTTTGTGAGTTGAAAGGTTGTGGATGTACTTTCAATAAATTAGCATAAGCTGTAGGACTGGGTGGTCCATATGTTGGCAATGAATTGTGATAAATATTTTTAGCTCCTAAATTGTATCTAATTACTGGTAACCATGGCACTAAATTACAAGGATTACAACCCTTTTTTATTGGACCTACGTTATTAAATACAGATGAGCCTGCATAACTAGTTTGCTCCGAAGGAAAAAGCCATCCTGAAACTTTTTGGAATAAAGATGGCGATGGAGTAGTAGAGAAAGGTTGGGGAGGTGGGACAAAGTTAAAATTGTATTGTTTGTAGAAAGGGGCTGGGAACTTGAAGTCACTAGCAAATAGAGGTGGGGGTGGTGGTGTTTGGTATTGGTAGCCGACATCTGAGTTCTGTCGCTGGTTTCTCTCTGCGCCTTTATGGAAGGGCACGGGCACGATGGGAGGCAGCGGTGGGGGCGGAGGCGGCTTTAGCAGCGCTCCGAATTGTGACGCGCTGTTCCCGCTGTGTGCATTGAACCCGTTTGTGTGATCGCACTTACATCTTGTGACCACAGCTATTAGCAACACCGGAAATATCTGAAAAATAGAAATAAAAAAATATTAATTAAGAACAGAAGTAGTTATCCTTTTGGGGAAAACAGACATACCTAACATAAACTTCTAAGTATATTTAATTTAACAATTAGAAAATATAGTGAAACACTCGTCGTGACATATCGGGGCCATTGTAGATGCTTCCCACGAGTTGCCATTCTTTGCACTTTTCTCTTTTCTCATAATATACCGTCAATGGTCGCGATCGGAAGACGCCACGTTTTGAATTGAATTATGATCTAGATGTTTTCTTACTAGAAACTTATTACAATGTTAATTGTGAATAATAAGCGTTTAAGTAGGTAATTATTCAATCAGGTAGATAAACTGTCAAAGACTTGGCTATATACATATCTACCTACTATTTAAACGGATACCTACGTAAGCAACTGATAATGTCCTAAGAAATATGCTCCATTACTACGACATTCATGCATCTGTTTACCATGATATATTTATTGTAATCAGAGGTCAATGCCGTGAGAATTATAATATACAGTTATGTAACTTGTAATAATTATGATTGTTCTGGTGTTACTGTTTGTTTTAGTTGCACAAGTTACATTACAACTTACAAGACAAGATACCTTGTAACCAACTGACCATCCATGCATTTGCAATCACTTGAGTAACTTGAATAATTTGCAGCATCTTACAGGCCTACATCACGATTACATAAGCCTTAAATAAATTACATTGATAGTGGCAGTAATTCTGGGTGCGCTTAAGTCTACCTATTTTGTAATAGAATCACGTGCAAACGCATGTTTTGGCACAAATTCTAACGAAATCAGCAATTATCTATTCAAAACTCGTATTGCGTTCGATTTTCGAAACTTCACATTACGAGTATGCTACCCACATGCGTATGCGCATCATCGTTTGAATAAATACGTGAAGAAAAGTAAATTCGTTAAGAGACTTCTGACGTGTGGGCTCCACGATAAACATAACCTTTGAGTTTCACAGTCTCCAGATTGGCACGATCTACTGGTTAAACTCAAAATGCGACAGAATTTCCAAGTATGTTCTAGCGCTTGCATAGGTACCTAATGGGTTGTGTTCCTAGGAATTGCTCGACATGAGACCCCACTGACACCATTACATCGCTCACCATCGACAGATATTTTATCCTCACATTAAGATCCAAACCTAAAGGTTCAGAGGAATTTCCTCCCGCGAAGACTGATTGTGGAACGAGCTTCCCGTCAAGATTTTCCTGGAGAACTACAATATGGTTTCTTCAAGCAGCAAGTAAATAGATTTTTAAAAAGGTTGGTAGCGCGCATGTGATACTCTTTGTGTTGCAGCACTTGCAGCGTTTCAGCAGTTATCACACTTGACTCAATTTAGTCTAGTATAATAACACTAGACTAAATTCAATAAATTCTAAATATTTTCCTAATTAGGTTTCTAACTGATTTTGTACGTCAGCGAACTTGCTAAATGCTTCTACACTTGACTGAATTCAGTTAGGACGACTGAATTCAGTAAAGTGTAATAAGGGCTTTAGGCTACGGTAACCGCTTACTGTTCATATTTGGTCTAAAAAAATTATAAAATTTTCTGCAAAATAAGTTTTAAACGAAACTTAGAAAGAGGTGAAGAAACCAGCCATACAGATCTTATTTTAATAAAACTTCATCTCAATCAGTAGGTCACTGTCTCATGAATAAGTTAGTATTAATTCATTATCTGACATTTCCTGTCTAACATAAAAGAAATTAGAATGAATGCATAAAAAGTGAAACAACACCTGACTAGACATGACTGAACATTCTCAACAGGTAGTACCTAATGAATTTGCGATTGTTTGATCGCTTCCCTCTAGATAAGAAATATCATATACTTATGTATCTCCTGTTGATATAATAATAAAAGATGACTATAAAGTGTCCATAATTATATATTGAAGACTAGCACTTTTCCCACGACTTCATCCGCGTGATCCACAGGAACTGCATTTTTTTCGAAATTAGAAGTAGCCTATGTTACTCAGTGATAATATAGCTATCTACTGGTAGACGTATACTTTGTTCAGGCTAAATCTCTATTTCGTATGACGTAGTTACCTATTTGTGCTTGGAACACCCGGCCGTAGATATAAGGAATCTAGCTTCTGTTTCAGTGAATGTGCTAGTTAACGAGCTACCAAAAGGTCTTTAAGCAACTTCTACCTTATCGATGCCAAGATGAAATTAACGATGAAAAGTAAAAAAGTTAAAGTAAAGACTTACTAAAATAATAGTGCCTACTAATAATCTTTTGTTAATATTTACAGGTCATTTATTACTGAAGAATTCCAACCTGACAGTTCGCACGCTCTTGTACCGAACTTTTACTTAATTGCCGGTCAAAACGCAACAATGCTTTCTTCCTATGACATAAAACGGTGATGCTATTTCTCACAGATGAAAACAAATGAAAGTGAAAATGAACTAAACTAAACTAGGTGAATCGAGTTTAGTTTGAAATTCTTAGATCACTTCTAAGTTGAATAATTGGATCAGCACGTTTATCTGGTGTAGTATTTACTGAACCAATTTGTATGAGGTTTTCACTTCAGGTGAAAATCGAATTCATAATTACTAAATCTTGTGTGCTAAGTAATTAGCATTTTTTTTAATAGTTCTTGTGTATAACACTGCCCTACAATATCATTTGTGTAGTTTCCAATAGAGTGTTCTTTATCATGCTACTTATACAGAGTGGCAGGTTAAACAGTGGAAATATTTTAAGGAGTCATTGTACTCATCATTATGAACAACTTTTACTATGGGACTAACCCTGAAATCGCGAAAAAAAAACAGCTGTTCCATACATTTATGTTCACCAAACTCAACAAAATATACGGAACAGCAGATTTTTTTTTACAGTACAATGACCCCTTAAATTTCTATTAATTTATATTTCTATAATATTTCCACTGTCTAACCTGCCACCCTACGGTTCTTGACAACATTGAAAATATGCTACAGATTGTGGTCATCCTATCAGTTCATAGCGTAAATAAACTTATTTCACTTGATTTTTAACAAAAATATGTATATTTTTTGCAAATTACACGAAAATAAAATGCAATATTTTTTGTTATTGTAGCTGTCACAAGAACGGCCTGTTGCACTCTGTTGACGTCACACGCTAGTAAGCCAGTGTTGCCAACTTATTTTTAGGGTAAAGAATTCTTTAGGGTAAATTTGAGGGTAAAATTTTAGGGAGCGCCTCCGCAGCCGGCGCCGACTAGGCTCCCAAAAATAATGCCGTTAGGAACCGGAGTAGCCTTGGAGTAGCAGTGATACCAGACGAAAATAATTGCAAACTACCGTAGCAGCAGATTAATGTTGCCGTGTTTTAAGTTGAATTAAATACCTTAGACTGACTTTTAAATAACAGTGTTAATGTAAAACAAAATACAACTTTTTTGGACTTACAAGGGGGATGGAGGTGGTCGACGGAGCCCCGGTACGCGGAGCTCCTATTTCTATCTGCAAGGTTAAAAGTAACATAACACGAAGGGGTTGACGGGGGCTTCGTTCGCTCGCTCACTGAAGCCCCCGTCAACCCCTTCGAACCTAACCTGTCCGTGTCGGGGTGTCCAAGTTCCCGAGCTCGCTTCGCTCGCTCTTGGACCCTAATTAGGTATGTTACTCAAATGAAACATAAAATGTTTTTTTAATTATGACAAATTGCCAACTCCCTTTCCCGCTTTTTTTTCAAAAGTCAGCGCCGGCTGCCAATTTAGCAACCAGTGCCGGCTGCAAATTCAGGTCACGGCGGCGGTCGCGGAGTCACTTCCAAAATTTTAAGGTTAGATTTCGTATTGTTGTTCTGATAACTAAAGTTTATGGGCTTTTTGGTAAGCAATACATGTAGGTACCTAAGTATTTGAATTGAATTTGAGTTAAACAAACAAATTCAGCATATTTTTATTGTGAAACATGACCATTGATTAAGAAAGAACTTGTTTTATTGTATATCTAAAACCAAAACTTTAGCCAGGTATTTTTGTATAAATAGTTATGATTTTAGAGTAAAATTAATCAGGCATTGGGGTAAAATGAAAATCTAGCTTGGCAACACTGGAGTAAGCACGGCTTTGACAGATTGTAGTTTACGTTTTATGTTTTCTGGGTGCTATATTTGATCTTAGAGCTATTTCTGAAGCTGTTTTCATAGAAATCTTCTATCTAGTGGCATAAATATTCATATCGAATCTCAAAATGGAGTCAAATTTTGTGCAAGTTGATACAACCTACCTAAGATAGACGCATTTATGGTTGCACTTTTCTTTAAGAATACCTAACGCTGATTATTATGCTGCGGAACTTAAAAATGTAAAAACAGCACTGTAAGTACCTACCTGCCACATATTTATTTACAAATCTTTTGTATAATCATTCAGAAGTTTTGTGAAATCTCATTTTAGGTTATGTTGATAAAAACTTAGAAACATTACCTATAAATTCTTTTGTGTCATGAATCATGATGGACTGCTTAAAGACGTATTTGTACATTGTGGAACTACACACCATTTATATACGCCATTATAGCCAATAAAAATGATTTATTGATGAAATTTATTTCAGCTGCACCGTCTGTCTTGTTGACAAAGCTCGTTTACTAGCGTGTTACGTCACTTCCGCAGAAACAGCGTTTTTGGAGCGGTTTTGGAAATGTATACTTTATCACTGATTTTTATTGATAAATACAGTAGATCTCCCTGAAATATCAATGTAGTGTGCTTATAATATAATGAAGATTAATATAAATCATTTCCCAAAATTAGTCAAATACCTAATTATACACTTAGAGCAGATCAAAATCATTCCAGCGCAGACAAAGATTCCATTATCAATCGAGAAAAAAAATTATATGATCAAATTATCTTTCATGACCGATATTCAGTTAACATTTCAATCAACGTCGTTTGATACTCCGACATAACTTTTATTTACCAAGTGGAAGCGACAATAGGCTTGTTGAAAGCTGAAGAGCCAGTTCCAATTCTTGGCTTGTGTTGGAGTGATCGTGACTTGATTTTTTAAATGACCATCGTGATCTAAGTCTCAATTTATTGTAAATCATCGTTGATGTTAGATGACTATTTACTTTCTTAAATTATTATGTCTCAACGTTTTTAGATGAGAGTTGTATGCAGGTAGACTTCGATTATGCAGAAAGCTTTTTTTATTTTATTCAACCTATACTTATTGTCCCTCGGCTAGGCAATGGCGGACTCCCTCATAGTCACACCCTTCACAGAGTTTTCTCTGGCCATTTTGTCACGAACACTTTGCGCCAGTGTTGCTTATAAGATCGCTATGTAGAGAGCTTCAATAACAAATACCTAATTAAAATTCAAGCAATAGAATTCAAATTAAACATCGTAAACGAAAATACCTGTGAAGGAAAAATTATTTGTGTATCAAGTCATTCTTTCGCCAGCAAACAAGGAAACTGTCAATAAATCAAGAAACTATTCAACAAACATCACTATTTACATTAATCAATAGATATTCATAATTCATGCTTATTATACAAGTCAGGTTAAAAGGAAAAGTGGTCTCTATTGTTCCACTGACAATTGATACGTCGGTATCTGCCCAAACAGTTCAGCATTTGAATATAATGCTTGCAACGTCACCGAGCAATCATGAATTCATGATTCATGTCATGATACTTTACAATCTGATAAATATTATGATTTCGATTTTCAATCGAGGAGAAATGTAATTCGCCTACAATTGGATATCAGGATTATAATAGATAAGATAAAAAATCTCATTCATATTCCGTCAAATCTCATTTTAACAACATTGATTGAAAACATCAACATTTTCTTTATGTCATCCATCATACTCATCATATTAGAAATATGGCAAGGACAAATAAAGTATCAGCAAAAACAGAAGATGTTCCATTAGAACATGTGCCTGCCTTAGAACTCAATCTTAGTATCAAATAATGAATTAAACCGTGTGAGGACTTCAAGCTATTCAAGTACGTTCTAAATGCCAAAGAAAGCTAAAGATAATGGTGAGTGGCTTGCTTTAGAGAGATTGTAGGATAAACGCGTTTCATGGCGAGGGGCAAAGGGCTAAGCACGTCGGGGCATCGCGGAGCCTTCTATTAGATACCTACTACCGTTTCGTAACTCACAGTTGCGACATAGACATTCTCGTCCTCTGTTTTTATATGACATAGTTAACATTTTTAAGTCATCCTCATCAGATTATTTATATTTATTTATTATTTATATTTATGTTAGCATTTCAAATGTATCATACTTACAAAATCGCCAAATAATCACACCTTTCTATAGTTGGCTGAATACATAATATTGTATTAGCGACACATATCAATTTATTCTACACTTTTCGATTCCCTTTACAGTGTGCGAGTGTTTTTTTTTATTAATTTTATTAACGTCACAAATTCTTCAAAACTTTGTGTGAAACACCTGTAGATATCGTGGCAATAAGATATAAATAAAATATATCGATAAATCTTGATATATCTAGATACAATCATTAAGAAACTTGTTGGCCCCCGATTAGCTTAATAGCACACCTTTCGCGGAATGATAATAAATTACTGTGATAATGAATAGTGTATCAGTTTTTAAAATAACATAAATAAATAAAAATATAGGTATTACATGCATTTACAGACACTTAACAAACAGATTCAGACATGAAACTCTTTAATTTAATAGAATTATCTTTTCATAGATAAGAAAAGGTGACAAGTCAATAAGCATGGTAAAATAAGCCCCAATTTTATTGCACTATTTACTAGCACAGTACCATCTCCAGTACCACAATAATTCGGTAGTTATAACAAACATTACTATTCGACCAATGGTAGTCTATGTGGACAATCGAACCATCGAAGTTATTCTTGCACAACAAAAACACGAAAAGAAAACCCAGCGATGATCACGAACACTTCAAACAAGGAGATCATTATAAGAACATTGTTAGCGAAATGACAATACTATTGTGATCCTTTGTCAACAAAATGACGGATGTTCGCACTCCTCGCACAGGGTGGGAACTGTCAGAGAAAGCATTGCGCGTGACTAGGCGAGCAATGCAGTGCACTTCTCATGTCGCACAGTTAATCTTAGACCTCTGATTGTTAACTGCTCTATGTTTGGAATATTAACTTTAGCAGTTAGCTTAAAACTTTGGACAGTAGATCTGAAAAGAGACTGGAGAATCTGGAGATTTTTCACTGTACATTTTTGACGGTACAATTATTGAGCCTACACTTAAGTGTACTAAATATTCTATTACGTCTACTAGATTTGAATAGGCGCGGGAAAAGCTAGTTAACTTTACATTATAATAATAGGCTGCTGTGTAATAAAAGTTACAACACCAAGCTCCATGAGAATAATTTTATAACCATCAATTAATATTACCAATGCACCATTTATCATTCCGAACACCACAATTACTGAAAGCGATCCTATAAATTATAACTTCATTGCGCCAGGCCTGAACAACATAGAAAATGAGAGTGGATTCCTCATGCGGCAGTGTGTGGGTGTTCTTTGAACGTGTTCAGATCAATATCAAACAGTAACATTGAACTTGACTATGATTCAAAATGCTTGTTTGATTACAGCAGGTTATGCCTCTATGCATAATGCGATGATTGACAGATGCATTGATCCATGATCGAATCACGAGAGTAAACTTGAATGCCGCGGTGTAATCATACGATCTGATTGAAGCCATAGATAATCTATTTTTTGTGGTGATTTATGTAAGTATCCGAAGTTGGAATATACGAAGCACATTATTAGATCGAGTCACAGACCATAAGGAACTGTAGGTAATCAAAGTTTCAATTGAGATATCGTCTCTTGTATTACCCAATGCAAACTTCATCTCTAAATGTTTTAAAAGAGAACACACAAAGAATGATTTAACAATAATAATAGTTAACGACGACGATTATCTTATTGTTTGATTTACCGAAGACAATATTAAACAAATGAACGAAAGTAGTAAAATAAATGGTGGACCATTACGGGGTCGGGCGTACAATATTTTAAGTATTATTGCCTCAGTCAAGGTGAAAGGTCTCAGATGTGTATGAGATGTATGTAATTCTGTAGCAAATTTTATTTGTAGTACCTATACGCTTTTCCGTATAGGTATTTTTTTAGGAAACATTGAATTCGAGTGCAGATAAAAGCTGACTTTGAAATCATACAATTCGATATATGTTTACGTGTAATGCTAGTATGAAGATGATAGTAAAGAAAGCCTTAACTTAGATATCGACCTCATTCCAAGGATTTTCCATTGTTCACATTAATGACGGGAAACAAAAGGAAGAACCAAAAATAGCAGTAATAAAGTACTTACAATATTTTAGGTCCATAAACACTATAATATTTTCCGCATACAACGAAATATGGAGAAATAATCGGTATAACAGTGATACTCACTCATCAAGTCGGAAGCAAGTGTTTGTGCGTGCACACGTACACTAAATCACGATTCACGACACACTAATGTACGGTGCATAGGTTCTGAAGACATTTTTTTACCATGTTAAAAGGTACGAGGGTACAAATGATCCAGAATTCCAGAAGCTTATTCAAAATTTGTTTTAAAATCTAATTCTAAGCTGCAACTAATCAACTCAACCATATCAATTACTAAATTAAGTACTTACAAGTCTAACATTACAAAAGCTGAAAACAGAAGATCGCAAAAGTACCTACTCCGTTGGAATGTTATGATATGAATCAAATTAAAACGCTATGTAAAATAATGTTTCATGACAATGGTCAAAGAATAACCAGTAATAAAATAATCACAGTCTGACCAAATATTTAGAAAAACTGGTGATCATAGATTAATGATTGATCTCCGCTGCACTTCGACCAGGTGTGATGATCACCTGGTTCTCATGAATCGCGGGGTACCAAATTACTTTACACACTCCCAACGACAATTACTTTGATTTAGATATAAACAATTCAACAAGATTTTCTTCATAATTTAGTATGTTTGAAAAGTTTGTCTGCCCAGCAACTAGAACAACGCATGTTGAATTTTATCGTCAAAATGAAGCGATTATAATCGTACTGTGTGTTACACAATAGCCTAATTTGCACTGAAGTTTATTTACCTATTAGCCTCTTGACTTTTGTTCTATCTGTGAGGAGTCCATTAGTAAATTTTGCATACTTTATAAATGCAATGCTATTCATAAATAATCCAAGTGCATCGC
Source organism: Thalpophila matura (assembly GCA_948465475.1). NCBI lineage: Eukaryota > Metazoa > Arthropoda > Insecta > Lepidoptera > Noctuidae > Thalpophila > Thalpophila matura. The sequence goes on from OX419183.1 coordinate 13,020,000, forward strand.
GGTGACAGTGAGTGTCAATTACAACACAACTATTAGTCGGTTGTTAGTCGCACATTTACGATCATTATATGCATCGTTCCGTGCTTTGTTTACAATTACGTTACATTATGTAAAATTGTTGAATGTAATCAGGAAGCTGTCGCATTCCGCCATATTGTGTTTGGATAACACCGTGTCTGTCACTCAGAACATAATTATTAATATAATATAGACAATGTTAGTTGGTAACAATTTATTTTATAAATAACAGCAAATTCAGTTAATAAAGTGTGAACAGGATGCGTTAAAGTTTCTCTAGACCGACTCGTATTAACATAATAACTAACACAAAACGTTAATACATGGAATTACGCTCGTTACATTTACAATGAGAATACAACATTTTGAAATGAACACCTTAACATTGAATGTAATATCGTTTACTATGGTTGTGAGAAACGACGCTTTCACGAAGAGCTTTGCAAGCGCGGATTCACAGACGTAACAATTGCGCAGAACAATGATCCGCGACTCAAGTGCACTGACTTGACGTGTGGTGTACCGTATTGTTCCGAGCACCATGTTGTGCTTGTAGGTCACTTGTTGCTGGTGAAATAACACGAATCTTCTCTCTTATAGCTATTATAGACAAAGCTTCATCACTTATAGACAATTTCTACCAAACTGACATTGAAAACTATTTAAACTATTATTGATAGTCGTAACCACAGAAATATAAATAACATTAGAAGAAGAAGACAGAAATCTAAATAAGATTTCTGTGGTCGTAAAAGAGTCGATATTATGTCGTGTTTCCTAAATTCAAACTACCAAATTACGTCTACAAAATCAAACAACTGATAAACCTACATTGCTAATAAAATTATGATAAAACATGTCAAGCAGGCGGTAGACATTGTATTGGGGAATTCTAGAGCAAGTAAATGTATCGAAATGGAAAGTCAATCACACGCAACTCACGCGCTTGTATCGTAAACGTTTGTAGGATGCGCGGGCGCTTACTACCGATCGGCTAATTAATATGTATATGGCATTGATACTCTTATAATAAAAATATATTTTTACATTAATTTTGGAATAAGATCGGATACAGAATAAATTGACAACCTACTTACTCTCCCGCGCTAGTTTATCAACAGTGTAACCTGTACTTGCAGAAGAGAATATACATAGTCACAAAAAATTTGGCTTCTCATCTATGTTCGGAAGGATAACGGTGAAACTTATCGAATATTATTAAAAGAAACCTCGCCTTAGTTCAAATTTTACTCAGATAATTTAGAAAGAAGGCCTTAGGTATTTGCAAATTATAAAATGGCAAACTATTGAATGGTTAATAATACGAAACGGCGCGGTGTTGGGAGAAAACAAGCCGGTCAGTAAGAACTTATTGAAGATGATAATTTACTAAATTAAGATTCTCCGAAAGTTAAAGAAATTCTGTGATGACTCAGGCAGTAATAACCGGATCTCATATAATCTGTTGTACCACGACAGCTGTGTTCAAATTCAAAGTAGAATCTCAGGATCAGTTTACGAACATAAACAAAATGCTCATGACAATAACGTGCATAATGGAAGAAAATACAAAATGAGAAGAATGTAAGTTCTAAGAAATGACACTTGAGCTAAAGCACGTGCGCCCTCCCGTCTATGTAAGCAAAGAGTGCAGTCACGACGTAAAGTATTAGGAAACCGAGCCAAAACATACAATTATAATTTTATACATCTCTATGACTTTCAATTTGCAGTAATAAACTCCCATTAACAAGATATAACTTTGATCGATATTACTGTAGATTTATGATTTGTCTTCCTAATTATGATTTTCTTTCCTAAAACAAGTTTCACATAATTTTTTAATACATTCTGGTTTGACAAAATCCTTATCATATAAACATACTTAGTAAAGTAATGAAGTCACAAATATTAAAATAAAACTTTTCACCACAACAGTATCAACATCAAGGTTTATTTAGATGGGCACTTCTCGTCCATCAAGAGCACAAGCAAATAAAACTGGTTCTAAGATTTCACTCGTACATTCGTAGCCTAGTGTCAGAATATGGGCGTGAACTATACTGGAATTTGTTATGTTCTTATCCGAAGCCTACCATTTCTTTGTAAATATATTCAAATCTATGAGTATTTGTATTATAAAACTAAACATTATCAAACAAATCTGTTTGCCTACCAGGCCTTTTGTTTCCTTCTAAGCTATTAACTTATCCATGTCCATCACAATGGCGTTTAATACCTCTTCGTGCTTATTCCGACAATCAACAAAACCGTGGTAAAAGGTTTCCATTAGATTTAGTCGTAAAACTTTTTCCGTGTTAACTACAAACACAAACAGAGTTATCAGTGAAGCCTTCATTGGATTCTCATCAGTATCACAAAAAAGGGTTGTGTTTACTTTAGGATACCGTTGTCGCTGCCTGGCTTTCTCACCTGCCAAGTCGAATTACTCGCCTGACGTCGCAAGAATAGTTACTTCAGAGTTTACGTTTTTAAAATGTCATCGTTGAATATCTTCAACTTTATTACCAACTAGCTGGCCTGTGCCCGCAACTCCATCCGCATCTGCATGGAAGTCGAAAAATAATATAATGTCGTTGTTTCTTAATTTATGTAGAAGGTCAATTTATATCTCAGAATCCAGGACCAATCGAGATAAAATATATGTATGCAATATTTCAGCTCAATCAAACACCGGGACAGGTGAAACTAAATAAAAGCTTGTGAATTATATCTCAATTTTCAAATTAGGCTAGTAGAGCTACAATACAATATACAATTTAACTAGTAGTACACCAACAGATAGATGAACATAAATCCTACAAAATATTGATTCGTTTGGTCTTGCTTATTTCTCGTAACCCTATCCAGATTTAGTGAAAATATTTCCTATGCATACAGACTTTGTAACCTTTGCAATTTTATAGATAGGTCCGTCATAGAAAGTAGATAAAATAATTATAATTGTATAGTGTCATGTTATAAATCTGTACCAGGTCACAATTTTTTATCATTGTCAATATTATCATCAATATTATCTGGTGGCAGTGTTTCTAAATAAAAAGTATGTTTTCCTTTGAGTCCCGAAGGTATTACGTTATCAAAACTCAGTCAGTAGGTCACCGTAAATCTAGAGATTTAATCTCTCCGTTCTAAACAAAATAGAAGATGAAAAATCAAGACTGTATGCTCGTTGACGCACTCCTATTTAGCAGAGTTAATTTGAAAAATCCTTATTTCGAGGTAATGCTCAATACCAAAAATAGAGCCTGAAATTGTCTGGAAATGGGCTACAGTACTAACATTAAAATAACTACAGTATTTCCTAATGATAACGTCCACTCTACATCACCCTGATTAAGAAAACCGCCGATAGTCGTAACAGCTCGTTACCTAATCGGAGATAAGACAGGCAAAGCTTACTGATTACCCGTGAACTACCGCCGCGCCGTAACGCTAATGGAAAGTGAGCTTGTGTTTACGTATGTTTATGCTGACTAAGCTTGTTTTTAAATTTCATATTTCACTCGTTGACAACTCATACTTACTCGTAACATGTTTTCTCGTTATGACTCTTTAAGTTTATTTTTTATTTGTTCTGTTTCTGTTCGGAACATTACCCTAATTTAAATCTACCTGCGTCCGTCTCATTTTGTTTTGTTGCTGTATGTTTTTCTTTCGATTTACGTACATATGAATATACAAAAATGTCTGTCTCATTTTCTAGAGATTATCGTGGTAAAATTTAAATTCTAGATCTGTTTTCAGTGCATAGTTCGTATTTTGATTAAAATACTTAGAGCGCAGCTTTTAAAATTAATAATATTAGGTACAAGATTAATAAATTAAACCTGATCTTTCACCATTCCCATTGGAAGTCATCAAACTCTAATAGCCGAAATCAAAGTATAAAAAAACATGAATAAAAGCACATATTAGATACTTCATTAACCTTAATTAATGATAAATCTACTACAAGTTATTTCAATAAGAAATCAGAGAAGACAGTAGACATAAACAAGAAGTGAAATGACCAATTAAAGTCATGATATCTCCAAGAAGCTGCTTAAGGGAAATTAAGAATTATAGCCAACTCATAATGATCAATATCTTATCACATCGTAGTAAATAAAGAAACATTAATTTCAACGCTTTGACGTTTGTAAAATAATTCCTTATCGTTACTGTAAAAAACAAGCTTCACATAAAGCTCGGCGTGAATTAAGTTATTATTATAGTTTGGTATCACTCACCGGCGCGACGGCCATGTCTCCTCTTATCTGTCAGCAAGATCCCAATCACTGTGTCTATTTGATCATCACTCAACTTTCACCAGGTAACGTCCCGGAACATCACCCGACATGCCGATAATCCTCAGTTTTCATAGTCACCCTCGTGGTGATAACACAAAGCTCGCACTCGTGAAGTACTCGCGTTCTCGTAATAGCATAACGTGCGGTCCCCACCGGCGATGTAGATGAATGACGCCGCGGGTAAAGCACGAAGAAGTCAACAGTTCCCACGTGAGAGAAATGCGCGTGGCGAACAATGGTGGAGGCTGAGCTGCGCGTGAGTCGAAAGGTGGGCAAAAAGCGAATGAGCGCAGGCGCGGCGCGCGCAACACGCCGCCCCGCCGGGAGCCCGTACCTGCTGACCCATTTCACTGCAGTCGTTATAGGAATTTAAACCCTTACTCGATTTTGGGTCCGTCCTGGTTTTGGAAAAAAAATCACAGCGTTTTTGTGATTGAAATTAGAAAGTGAGAACTCTAACAAATCTGCGTTTTCAAAAAGACCAGTAAACTACATATTTGTGTGTGCTTTATGGAAAATATGAAGGTGAATAATAGTTGAATATGAATAAACACATTATAGTGTATTTTTATGATTTAATACCAAATCTTATATTTTTCCACAGATAGATAAATTTTCCGACTTAAAATTCGGATAGCTTCAGTTTTCAACTATAGATACTTGAAAAGTGGACATTCCGTTTTTTTTGTATTCCTATCTAAACTAAATCTATTTTATTACAATGATCTTTTGTAGATAAAATACAAAACAACCTTTATCACAAACTTAATACGTGCCCAATACGAACTAATTAAAACATGACGATTATTAAATATTTAGCATATGTGTTAAATATGAACTACCTATGTGATTATCTAAGTACTTATATACAGTAAAAGTGTTTATAGATAAAGATAATCTTAAGTTCTTCAGATGTTTAGCTGACGAACAATTCCTAAATTCTTTACAAACTCTACCTTGCATCGATTGCACTAACAAGTTTCTAAAATCTAATAATTCAAAAACTTGAATGGAGAATTATTTCTTTAGGTACGGTACCTATATAATTCAAACCTTCATTTTATTTTAGACCACAGTGTTACCGTATAACATAAGGAGTTAAGGACGTTATGTCAGGAATGCACATCGGCATACACCAGATAATAATAAAGCATTATAAATAGTTTCTTACCCTAAGCTTACACTGAAACCCCTTTTACGAGCCCAAGTTATATGAGATTACGTCTAATTATGATCTACTGACATGTCATAAAGTAATACGGTAATTAACTTTGTTCAATATCCCAGAGTTCATTCGATGAATAGTTATTTTTTTTAGTCCAATAATCCGTTAAGAAATATTTTAAACGTGAGTCAAACGATCGGTTCAACGTATTATTGGCCATTGCTATTGGATATTACAAGTGTAATATGCCAAAGCTTATATAGAAATACTTTAAGCTAAGCTTACCTGAGCTACGGTATGAGAACAACGCTTAATTGCTACTTGGTTATGATAGACGAGGGTTAGTTTGATCAAGCAACGATCGGTACGGTATTCCGTCGGACTTTAACCGGAATAATTCAATGTAGCGCCAATTAATGTAGTATGTCGATTATCGAACGACTGTAGATTGATATTTTATATTTGTATGCTTTAATTTCCTCGATGTAAGACTTGTTCCTAGTCACTACTTTAATTTTCCGGTTCGTTGTACTGTTTTATTTGGTATTTTCACTTCATAAGTGATAGAGCCACAAAAGACAACTATAATTTCAAACCGTAGATGTCCACTGCCGAAGATGACAACAGATTAGGTATCATCCAACTTGGCAGGTGTTCCTTTGGAAACAGGAAAGGAAATCCTTCGCCGGAGAGAGTTGAATCTTTCCCTGGCGAAGGATTTTTTTGAGAGTCCACCAGTGTTTATTGCTATTAGCAGACTCCTTCCTGCCTACAGATGGCGCTGCCGATGCACTTGAAGAATTCCTTTAGTAGGTACCTTCCCTGACACGATAAAGATGCCTTTTTCTTTGTAGAGCCGTATAGTAGCGTCTAGACACCTGCTGTAAGTACTTTTCTAGCGTCCTTCACGATACTTATTTCTTAAGACGCCGATTTTTAGGTCTTTATTGCGTTGTCATGAATATTATAATCCATCCCTGAATATATACCTAGCTGAATTGCGCAAATAAGATTTTTATTAAAAGAAAACTATTGATGAAAAAAAATATATGATCACACCAATATCTCAACACACCATCTGAATACAAATGAAACATTAGTGAGTTACGACAATATACTGATGGTCATTTTTGTAAATGATGAAAATCTATTTAAGTAGGCAGTCACATTACCTAGCTGTAAAACTTATCAGCCAAATTTTCAGTGAACTGATATTCAGGACCATTTCGTTCTCCTTTAGCTTAATGTCGCTACTCATTTTGAAGTTACTTCCCTAGTTCCCTAGTGTTTTCTTAAAATATTACGACAATACTCGGTGTTTAACAATGTAAATTACGCTTACGCGGTATGGGACAATCAACGATGTTAAACTTAGGCTGGTAGTTTCACTGTAGATATAGGTATATCTATTAACTAGCACTTTGTCCGCGTGACCCACAGGAACCGTCCATTTTTTCGCAGAGATAATGTAGCTTTCTAATAATGAAAGAATTTTCAGAATTTAACAGTAGTTCCGGAGATTACCACCTACATATAAACTTACAATTACACTTTTACCATGTTTATAATATTAATATAGATATATGTAGATACCGACACGTCTTGCCACTCTGCTCCTTCTATTTCTGAATGAATAATCCACTCTAAAATCAATTACATTTAATATAATAATACTGTATCAATAGGGTCCATGCATGTGATTCAAATATACGTCTAGTATTTTTATTTGTTATCTTTATTACTACAGAATTACACCTATATCTTTATTTTTTTAGTTAAAAGCGTTTTAATATTTTAATTTAAATAATTAAAAGTGGAAAAATGCGAGGGAAATTCAAAATATCAAAACGTAACGCTATTGGTTGACTCGTTTCAACAAATAGCGTTGCGTGACTGACGTCAGTGTCCACAATAACAAGTAATAAGACCGGCCACATATATCCAAAATGCCTTTCCGGAATTAAGAATTTATTGATTGAAAGGAAAAAAGACAGTGAATTGTTTATGATTATATAGACTTTTACGCCAAAGTGTAAGTGTGTTGTTGCTGTGGACTTTCTGTTACTGTGACACTCTATTATGTCTTCTCATCATTAATCAGCTGACAAAATATTTATGCAATATAGGTAGGTAGGTACTCATTCGCGCGACGACGCATCATTCATCTACAAAAAAAGTAGTACGATATATTATTGTATGAAAAAAACGCATTATGTGCAAATTACTGGCATATCAAACATTATTTATGAGACATTGCCTTTCCGTAACGATTTGCGGAAGACAAGCAATGTTGTGCGCACGCGCATACATCACACCTATCAAATAACTTTTAAATTGTAAGTACATCGCTGTTTTGTTGGCATTCTTCTGAAAGGTTACACTTACAAGTAATAGCTATGTAAAAATAATTGATAAACCTATTTAAACTGTAGAAATTACTATAAAATTATCTATATTCAGACAGTTTCCTTTTTATAATTTCCGTATTATCTAAGTAAACCTATGCATTTTCTTCGTTTGTTTTTTTTTTCTACAATACTTAGAATAATTTATTAGCTACAATTACATAGACTAATATTATAAATGCGAAAGTTTGGATGGATGGATGTTTGTTACTCAATCACGCCAGAACGGCTGAACGGATCTGATTAAAATTCGGCACTGAGATAGATTATAGTCTGGAATAGCACATAGGCTTTTTATCTTGGAAAAAATTACGGTTCCTGTACATATCAAATATCACATACATATCACATACATTTTTTCACGGGAACGAAGTCGCGGGCAATAGCTAGTATAAAATAAGCACTTAAGTAAATATTTTCGATGATCTAGGCAAACTATTGCATAATATCTATTTCAAATAAACGTGAAAACCCTGGTCTAAATTACCCACTTTATACCTACGTAAGAAACTTGTAGAGTGTAATAATGTTCAATGTAGGTAGGTATGTCTGGTCAAAAAGTTTAATCTTGACAGTCACTAAACTTATTTTAAGTGGAATTTTTAGTACCCACTCATAGAGCTTCTATTTAAGGACACTTTAGGACTTTACGTTCACGACTATCTTCGACGGACAAACAAATGGAAAAGTGGTAAAACGTAGGTAGTATATCTTGGATTCTTTAATAGGGAAGATATAGTAGTGCAGGTAATTCGGTTCCTTTTACTAAGCTTAAAAATAAATAAATAGGTAGGTACCTATTAATCACACACGCGAAGGTGTGACATAAAGTTAGCTATAAGTAATAATATCGAAAACCCAAAGTGGTTTGAAAAGTCCAGATGTTACGAAACATACTTGTATAATTACTTAGTATTCCAAGATACGTTCTTATTCAGTGAAATTGTTAAATTTCGAAGAGTAACTACGCGTTTTATTTACAAAGCAGTTGGCTTTCGCAAATAACGGCCGAGACGGCACATGCCTTGAATATGAGCGAACTTTTACTCGGATACACATTTCTGCATTCTTTGATTTTGTGCAATGAATGTTACATGTTTATTCATTCATGGTCACTGTTTTTCGGTTGTTCAGAATACGTAACATGTGATGAAAATGTTTACGCGGTTAGGGATTCATTACATGAAATATTTTTGGGCAAATGATACCTACTTTGTCCTCCTTGTTATGTAAACACATAAAAAAATAAAATTAGGTAAAAAAAAGCATTCCAGACATGTGCGCTTTACATTTCTCGTAGTAATAAAAAATCTTTCTTTTCACATAGGTAGACAAACTTTGAACATAGGATAAAATCTTTATTAGATAGTATTAGGTATAAAGAGGTAAAGTTTGTTTGTATGTCTGAGGTAGGTACCTACTTCATTTCCGGAACTACTGATCCGATTCTGAAAATTATTTCACAAATAGGAAGCTACATCATCCCGGTTCCTGAGTGCTATAGCCAATTTTTTGCACAGTTCGTATTATGGATCACGCGGACGAAGCCGCGGGCAAAGTGCTCTAGTATAATATAAATAAAGCTTTCAAAACAAATCACACAAGATTATAACAATGGGGCAATAAAGTGTTAGGCTCAGCATGTGAGATGCAACTTTATACCGCGATTACGCAAAATATTTGCTGCAATCTTGCAGTGCGTGACATCGTTAGTAAGCAGGAAGGCAGACGCCGCAAGAAATACTGCTGTCACTGTTAGGACGTATAAAGCGAATTCTGTTACTTAAGAAGCTATCACCAGCCGCTGGAAAAACACCCGGATCTATGTAATTTGATAGGGTTTATCGGTTAGCTCATCGAAGTTTTAAAGAGTATTAAAACATCTAAGTTTACCGTTTCTCATTATCAAATTAAAGGATTCCGTAATTAAACGTGTCCAAGTTAGCTTTACTATAAGATGTTTGTAGTTTCAGAACTAGAACTTAAAAGCAACCATTAAAAATAGGTACCTACTCGTATGTATAACGAAACTTGCGATCCTATGCATGACTAAATACCTGACTAAATACCTAGGTACATATTTTGTAATATTTAACATTCTGAATGTCAGTTTTGAGTAGGATTTGAGTGACCACCTTTTAAGCACACATAGTTATTACTGTAACGGGAGAAACGCTATCATTTACTACACATCAACGCAACCTTGAAAATAATATTAACTCGAACAGACATGCAAATTCGGGTACAAATCGCTTGACCGTGTCTGATCATCATGCTTAGAAAATCACGTCACGCAACTTCATGATGTTTCTATTCCAATTGTTTGGGCTGTATAAAACGATGCGTGCAGTGCTTGTGCTTAGCCAGAATGACCGATGACGGTGACTCGATGGCGCATGTCGACTATTGCCGACCTCTCGAAAGTGACTTGTAGAGCCTGTACTACCGGGTTTAGAAATTATTCATTACATAATCTTCTCTCTTAAACAAAAGACAGTTTTCAACAACAAATAGAATTAAAGGAATTTAAAATACTTAAGTATATATCGATCAATTTGTATTGAAGAAGTCACGCGAGTGAAAGCGCATATCACAATATTGCTTCTAAGTAAACAGAGAGGGAGCGGAGTAAACTTTGACGACACAATTGAACTGTTACATTATGATTTGTATCTTCTTTTCTAATATTTGTACAAACAAATGTGTGTACATACATACCTACCGTAGCTACGGATAATAAATCAGTGCTGCTGCTATATTAAATAGTCGAAAAACAATCTAATTTTATCTGAAGCTAATAATAAATATCCTATAATCAATAGATAAACTCAGCCAATTGCAATTTGCAAACCACTATTGGATAAATTATTTAGGCCTAGGTGTTGTGGCGCAACTTTATTCTAGTGTAATTTTTATGGAATATTACATTATTCATGTTTAAAAGGTTACAAGATAACAAATCTACCTTTTTAAGATATTTAGTACAGCTTTTCTTTATCATCTCCATTGCTTTCTTGTTAATTTACGGAAATGGCAATTAAGAAGCGTGTGCTCGGTGGCATTGAAAACAATAACAGCATCGGGAACTATCTCAGACTCTTTCTTCAGTTCGATATAAGTAAAACGCTTCACAATTGAAATCAATCTTAAAATTTAAGACTATAAAGTCTGATTTACTTTGAAATGCTATGTTGAGATGCAAAGTGTATTTGGATGATTTGCCAGACAAATTTGACCTTGATTCTGAGGTATGGGAGCTGACTCTCCACGTCCATTGTGTGATTTTCATTCACTTTTTACTGAGACTTATACGCGGTAGTATCACGCTGGTTGGCGTCAAATCGTTTATATTCGACGTTGTTACTTGTACAGAGTTGTACACCTTAGAGAGCATATAACCTATAGTTATGTGCTTTGTAAACCCATGAAATACATAGTTAAGTGGTTTTAAGATTTATTGGGTTAAGCAAAAAAAATACAAAAAGAATTTCCGTGACCTAACATGTAGGTAGGTACTTTTTGCTTCCAAATAGGCCAAATAGTTCATACGACTAAACGTATTTTAGATTGTCTTTGCGCTTTTTGCATAATTATCTTCTATGACACGATAAGAATTGTGTCAAAGAATGTAAAAATGACGCGTAATTCTAACTGTAAAACGAATTTTAATGATTGCTTTGACTACAAGATATATCTTATTTATACAATTAATTTTCAATCGTTTCACATTTTCGATTAGTGTAAAAACATACCAAGTGCGACGCATCAATGAATCCACCTATTTGGTAACAAGTTTTCCTGAATTTGATAACGATAATCACAAACGCTTTAGCGACAATAAAACACTAAATAAAGTAGTCACTCTCAATGATGATAAGAAATTCACCGAAAATGACGAGACCACCATGAGCACTGTTACCGTGGGTGAAAAAAGGGTTAAGGCTAAACCAAAAGCCATTACTTCCGATCTTATAAAAAAAGCTAGGGAAAACTACTTCCGCTCTTACTACGCAACCATTAAGAGAGCTAATTTTTCCTACAGTTTGCTACCAGATAAGATAAATCCTTTGAACTTGGTGGAAAACAATAATGAAACTACTGTCTTGACTGTCAAATTCAAGCAAAATCTTCTTACAGCAAGGAAACTCGCAACGCTATTAATTAATGAATCCCAAATTGGGACGGATTTAAAGACAAAGGAAAAATTTTTAGATGAGGTCACAAGGCGAAGAAGAACTTTGCATAGAAGACCAAGGCACGAATCGTTTTTGGAAGGTTTGACTAAGAAACGTTCACGAGACATTCTAAAAACCAAACCTGGCCACAATCGAATAGGTTCACTTGAAGGGTAAATTATGTTTTTTACTGTAGGTATTGTATTGGATACTCAGCAAACCGTTTATGAAAGAATGTTCCTATATTTAAAATATCAGCAATATAATCAAACAGTTGTTAATTTTCATAATTCTGTGTTTTTACAGTAGAATATAGAAATCACCTAAGTATAGACTTGTGAACATGTTCCTTTATAATATTTATACAGCAACGCTGTTAAGACATAGGTAGATTGATTACTATTTACTAACCACAAATGTTATTAACATATTATGTCGTTTTGGAACAGTAAACATTTTAATATTTTAATTCAATGCTTTATCTTTTTTTACACATTTTAGTCAAAGTCAAAGCATTTATTTCAATTAGACCACTTACAGGTCAAGGAGTCTGTCGGTTAATCAGAATGATGAAGCTAGATGCCCGTTCCAGAGAGTAGATTCCTATGGAGAAGAACGGGCAAGAAACTCCATGGTTACTCTTTCAAATCAAATTATTACAATATCATGGTTAGATACATTGTTTTCGTCGGAAACATCACAAATATGAGAATTAATATTGGCCCTTACTAAAACAACAATGACTATTCACACTAAAATGAGTTAAGATCAAAATTATATAAGTTACAATACGGTACTCATTCAATTTTATTATACCATGAACAACAATTTAAATATATAATTGAGACGTGTTGAGTGTCTTCACTGTTATAAACTTAATGAATATTCCTACTTTTTAAACATTTTCCCCCTTACTTTTAAACGATGATTAAATTAAACAGCTCATAAATCAATTGTCATCTCTATTCATTATCATACAAATGACAAGGATAGTTGTATCTTTAATCAGTGGTTAAAGTTAAGAGGCGTTTATAAGTAAGGGGGTCTATGCATAATTCAGTGTTCAACAAACATTTTATTTCAATGGGTATGCATTAACTAATCATTTTACATGATAAGATATAAAAGCAATCTTTTTATGAAAAAAATGTGTATGAAATATTTATAAGCCGCAAATATAGCTCGTCGTACAATATTTGTTAGTAGGGTCGAATACTGAAACACTGGGACAGGTGTACTCACTTAGGACATAAGTCCCATTACTCAATAACACACAGCTGTAGTATGTTTGGCAGGTTGTGTCCGCAGTATTGGCGAATCTTCCAGCTGATGAGCATGTGAAGGTATTTGCGCCTGAATCAGGAGATTCTGACGAATCAGCTGGACATTCGTAGTCGAAATCGCATAAAGTTGTATTAGGATCGTAATAAGAATTATCTGGACATGTGTACTTTGTCTCTGTGTAACTGCCGTATCCATTTTGAATGCATTCAATGTAACTGGTACAATTAGTAGAATTTGAATCAGCCAAGAATCCTTGTGAGGTGCAGATGGACGTCGAGTTTGTGGTGTCGGTTGAATTTGAGCTGTTATCAGAATCAGACGAATCTGTTAGACATTTGTAGTCGAAATCACATAAGGTAGTGTTGGGATTGTAGTAAGAATTATCTGGACATATGTACTTTGTCTCTGTGTAACTACCGTATCCATTTTGAATGCATTCAATATAACTGGTGCAATTAGTAGAATTTGGATCAGCCAAGAACCCTTGTGAGATGCAGATGGATGTCGAGTTTGTAGTGTTAGTAGAATTTGAGCTATCACCAGAACCATCTGTGTCAGTAGAATTTGTGGTTTCTGTTGAATTTGTGACATCTGCAGTATTATTGCCATTTAAAGTTATTGCTGTTGTCGTATTCGTTGAGTCACTAATAGTGGTCTTATTTGAAACATCAGACATCGTCACAGAAGTCGTGATATCGGAACTATTTATAGAGATTATAGTTGCCGTAACATTTGTTGAGTCATCAATAGATGTCGTTTCAATAACATCAGTGCTATTTAAAATCGTAGTAGCAACCGTGGTATCGTTGCCATTAATAGTAGTAGTTATGATTGTAGTATTAGTAAAGATTACTGTGGTTACTGTATCGGAGATATCACTTGTTATTGTATCTTCTGTGCTATTTGTGTTACTAGTTATGTTGGTCACAACAATAATTTCTGTTATATTTGTTATAACGTCGTTAATCGTAATTGTCATATTCTTTATTACAGTTGTAATTATTACAGTCCCCCTGTCAGTAGTATCTGTAGTAATCGTAGTGCTAGTAGTGTCAGTATTATTTTTTGTAATTATAGAAGTTATTGTATCAATTATTTCGGTGATATTCCTAAGGGCGTTGGTATCGGTGGAATAAGTCGTTTCTATATCTTCTGTTGTCATTGAAGTTGTAGTATCCTTTTTGGCAGTTGAGCTTACAGAACTGGTAATGTTAGAGACTGAAGAGTCAGTAGATTCTTCTGAACTACTTGTCTTTGAAATGCTCGTTGGGACTGACCAACTTGATGATGTGGCACTAGTCACGGCTGACGTAGAGTTTGATAATTTGTCAATTGTATAAGCAGTATTTGAATTATCGCTCACCAAACTTATTGTTTCCGTATTAACTACTGAATAATTCGAGTTTAAAGAATCTGATATTGCTGTTGAATTTAAAGAGGTCGTCGTGCCTAAAGTCAAAATGTCAGTCATATTTTCTGAACTTAATATATTATTAATGTCTGATGTAAATGTTGAATTTTTAGAAATTGTGTTATTTGATGTCGCCGATATTAAAGCATTCACTACACTGGAAAAATTCTTGGTATCTTCGGTGTTATTTGAATTCGATGAATGTGTTATTTTCAACGTAGATGAATCCAAATTTTCTGTTAATTTTTTTGTATTGGTAGTGTCTGCTGCAGAAGCTGAGTTTGAAGAATACGCCGATTCTGATAAATGAGATTCTGTCAAATCGTTTGAATTAGTAATATTTGTGGTATCAGTAGACGTGGAGAAGTTGCAATTACCAGTAACGTGTGTGTTATCTGCAGAAGTTGTCGAATTGTTAGTTTCTGATATAGATGTTTTTGTTATATTTGATGAATTTGAAAACTTTGCATTATCTGAATCAGACTTAAAATCTGCTGAGCTCGTGGAGTTTGATGATGATGAAATTGAAACATCTGTTGTATATGATGAATTTGAAACATTTTCTGCATTTGTAGAGATTGTTGTATTCATAACTTCTAAAATGGAAGAATCTGAAGCTTCGGTTAAGTTAACTGAATCCTTAGTAACTGAAGCAAACGCCAAATTTGATGCATACTTCGATTTTAAAGTAGAATTATCTGCAGAAGCAGCACTTGAATTTGTAATTGTGACAGTATCTACAGTCGTCCGCATAGTTTGCTCATTTGAATTGTCTATAAGGTCCGTCGAGCTTGTTGTGTTTGCAGTATCTGATGTAGAGTTATTCGTGGTATTTATTGCACTTATTGAGCTTGAATCTTCTGAATCAGACGTCATATTGGTTGATGTTGTAGAATTTGTTTCAGAAGATATCCAGATATCTATTGCAGTGGATGAGTTTGTTATATCTGAAGTATCCTTTAAATTCGTTAGGTATAAAGTTTCTGAAGAAGAAGAATTTAAACTCTCTGTTAAATTGACTGAATTCACAGTTTCTGTAGCAGATGTAGAGTTCAATGAATATCCAGATTCCAAAGTAGAAATCTGTGCAGAATCAGTTGAATTTGTAGTTTGGATTGAGCCTAAAGTTGTACTGATATTTTGGGCGTTTGAATCCTCTGTACGGTTATTTAAGCTCGTTGTATTTGCAGTAGCTGATGTTGAATTGCTTGTGGTCATTATTGAGTTTATTGAAGCTGTAGTATCTGAATCCGATGTCGTATTTTTTTGTGCCGTAGAATTTAATGTGGAAGAAATATGAATATCTATTATACTTGATAAGTCGTTTGTTGCAAAACTATTAGTTGAATTTGTCAAATTTAATGTTTCAAAAGATAAAGAATTTAAATTTTCCGTTGAATTTGCTGAATTCACAGTAACTAATTCATAATTTGAGTTTGTAGAATTTGCAAAATTCAACGTTGACGAATTGGAAGTATCATCAGATGTTGTAATATTGGAGATCTCTGTATTACTTGTTAAAACATTGTTATTAGCATGGCCAGTTACGTTTGTTAAACTTGTAGAATTTGAAGTATCTGAAATATTAGTATCTGAAGAATTCAACGAACTTTTAGAACTTGTCGTATCTGAGTGAGATGTAGAATTTGTTAAGCTCGTGGTATTGGCAGTAGAAGATATTAAATTATCGGTGATGATTGACAAATTTGAAGTATCAATAATACTTGTTGCATTCGTAAAATTAGAGGTATTTAAAATAGATTCATCTAGAGTTTCTGTTAAATTTGTATAGCTTGCAGAGTCCAAAATCAATGTCATATTTATTGATCTCGAAGAATCCAATATGGAATTTTCCGTTCTGTCACCTGTACTCCTTGCAACAGTTGCATATAATTTGTCAGTCGTGTTTACAGAGTCCCCAATTTCTAAGATTGAAGTTGAATTTGTTGAATTAGTAGAACTTGAAGTAACTTTGGACAAACTATCCGTAGCACTTATTACATTAGCATTGTCTGAAGTAGATGTAGACAAAGATGTTATTGTAGTATTAACGGCAGACATAATGTCGGTGTTTGAAGAATTAATTGTGCTGGCTATGTTCTCTTTGTTCGAAATCTCCGATGTATTGGCAGAATACGCTGTAGATGCATCATCTGTATTTGATACATCAGTCGTGTTTGTAAGTCTCGTTGCGTTTGACGTGCTTACTGAAGTCTCATTAGTCGTAAAACCAGTTGAATTAGATACACTTGTTTTATCTGAAAATGACTGGCTATTCCCGCTTGAAGATGTTTGAGTGGTTGCAGCATGAGTATTCCATACTGCTACGATAATCTGAAACTAAAACTTCATATCAAAAATCAAATATACCATATTAGGTAGCAAGTAGCAACAGAAAGAAGGAGTATCTACTTACATACAGAAACAATAGAAACAACAATACATACAGAAATATTTTTGCAGTAAGAAACGAAGAATTAACATTCCAAATGAACGTGCAAGCAGCTCCCAAATCGAAATACTTTGTTAGCTTTTCACCATGTTTCTAATAAATGAGCAAAAAAATACTTTGAAATCTAGATTAAAACCAATGTTTTTTCGGCTTGGTTAAAATATTAGCTGTTGCCGGCGACTTCGTCAGCGTGAAGATAGATGAAAAAAATAATAAAAAAGAAAGCCTGTGTTTTTCCAGGTCCCGGGCTACCTCTTCGTGAAATTTCATCCAAATCCACATACCAACTTTTACACACCACCACCACACACAAACTTTTACATTTATAATATTAGTGTGATAGTGTAATAAGTACCTATACTGAGTGATAAGTGAGTTTGTTTCGGTGTTTCTTCTCAAAGGTAACCAGATAGAAAATACTGACCTCATCTACTTAGTATAAACAAAAAAAAATTACGTGTAAATGTTTTTTAGGGTTCAATTAAATCAACACTCGTTACTTATTATTATCTAGCCAGTGTCACGCATATTTTATATTTCTCAAAAGTCCTCTCAAAAAATACTCGCTAAAAATCTTATCAAACAAGCCAAAAAGTTAATAGCTGGAGATTTTAATTAAACGTATTGATGACTAAATGAAAATATTGCGTGTTATTATTTTAACGCAGTCAGGATTTTGTTTCGCAAGGAAAACATACATAGGGGAGAGAAAGTAAGGTGTGATTGATTTTATGCTTTTTTACCCGACTGCGCGACGCAAAGGAGGGTAATGTGTTTATCAGTCTATGTATGTATGTATGTTTGTTTCTATGTGGCGTTCTAGAGACCAAATGCGTAGGCCGATTTTGATAATTCTTACGTCAATCGATTCGTCTTAACCTTGCGAGTATCACTAAAGACATAACAATAATCAAAATTCACCACAGCGACAACCAGACGGCATATTGTCAAAATGAAAAAAAAAAGTTGATGAACTATGTCCAGTGGGGTGTCGTTGAATAGGTATTTTAAAATCATCTTTAGGTTCCTTT
Source organism: Thalpophila matura (assembly GCA_948465475.1). Classification (NCBI taxonomy): domain Eukaryota; kingdom Metazoa; phylum Arthropoda; class Insecta; order Lepidoptera; family Noctuidae; genus Thalpophila; species Thalpophila matura. Next base: position 13,038,254 of record OX419183.1, read on the forward strand.
TATCATTTTTCATTTTAAATAATATTTTTTTACCAATTTGGTACGGAACCCTAAAAACTAAAAAGAGAAAAATAGTAAATTAAAAAAACCCGACTGCCAAAAAACAACTAAAAAGTTCAAAACAAGTGCACTTTTCAAGCAGTCTGATGCAGTTGGTTGCAATTATTTGTGTTAAATCTTAGATTTTATGCCACCAACTGCATCAGACTGCTTGAAAAGTGCAATTGTTTTGAACTTTTTAGTTGTTTTTTGGCAGTCGGGTTTTTTAAATTTTTAATTTACTATTTTTTTTCGCACTGAATTTATATTAGAAACAAGTGAGACTTATAGGCTAACTTTTACAAATAGTTTGTTGACTCTACCGTAATAACATTATAAATTATTTATTATTAGCATGAAAACATAATAACTAAAGTAGGTACTTACGAGAAATACAGCGACGGTAATCTTTCTTTGCATCGTGAATTTCTAAATATTTTCTTAGAGCACTGAAGAATATATAGCAAGAACCAGAGATAGTGTAGTTATCTCGTTATTCGTATGTTAACATCATTAATAAAAAGATTGCATTCCTGATACGTTACGGAATATTTTCATTTTATCTATTTTGACTTTTGTTCCGATTCTTTCATTACTTTGAACAGTTTTAACTGTAAGTAAACTGTGTACCCAACTAAAAAAGTTTCACAAATAATCATCACTCAACAGTAGGTAATTATCACTGATAAGTATCTTTGAGGCTTTGTGGCGTCCAAATCCCAAATTGTTTGAACGATAACAGCGGAACTAAGTAGGTACTAAAATTCTGTATACGGGGTGTAAGTGACAGCGTAACGAAAACTGAATCCATGGGTTCAGTACCTTATTCTGAACCCCTTAACGATAAATTTTGCGTCGGATTTAAAAAAAATACGATTTTATTTGTACCTACCTACATTTTTTAACAAACTGCAAAATCTCCAAAGTCGTATTTTTTTTAAAAGTCCGACTCAAAGTTTTAACGCTAAGAGGTTCAGTATAAGGTACTGAACCCATGGTTTCAGTTTTTGTTACACTATCACTTACACCCCGTATGTAGGTACCTACTCAAGAAGAATAATGTATTGTACCTAGTATGTACTAACAAAGATGTGTTGAAATACAGGCTGATCATCATGAATGCTTGCCACATTGTTACAATTACAATACATCTAAGGAGGTGTCGGATTTCAACGAGCAGACGTTTGAGTTTCACCTTTGAATTTTAACGAAAAATAACTGAGTAGAGAAAATAACAACTTACCTAACATTATCACGCACGCAACGTTATCAAAATCTGGTCTTAGACGTACCTACCTAATTATGTATGTATTCAATATTGACATTACACCTACTCAGTAATAAATTACTTCTAGCACATTGCTTACTTGTTTGTGCATATCAAATATAAGTGTTAAATTAAAGTATTTAAGTAAATGAAAAATAAAATTCGAGAAAGAGAAATGTAATCGTAGAGTAGAGATTGGCTTTAATTTGTTGTCATTATTATCAAAAACAAAAGCGAGAGAGAGACACGGTCGTCTATTAAGATTCAGCATTCGTCCTAGTTGTTTAACTTATATTTTGTTGCTCACTTTTGTTATAAAACAAAATTATATAAGTTTTATAAATAACATAAATGTCCTTTTGTTGTAGAATAGCATGCAGCATCTAAATATTATTTGCCAGGTCTGTATAACCTGCACTAACGGAGAATCTCTTCTGGACGATGGACATCTGATAATATTTTTTAACTTTTTATTTGCAATAAAGATGGGCAAGCATTCTTTATAACTGTCTCAAAGAAGTCGATAGCATCAGTAGTTGCTGAAATAGGAGGAACTCTAAAAATATTTTCTTATTCTATTTCAATAGGCAATAATATTATAAATATGTCTGTTCCATCCATTTTAAATATAATTTATTCAGTTATGTCATTTTAACCAATTCGAAATTAATTGAATCTTATCTCTAAACCTTATAACACAAACTGAACACCAGCTCCTTGCATAAGAGCTCTTTGCTCCACTACGCAACCAGCAAAAAGGGCATGACCTCACCTGTTTGTGCAGATAATAATATATCATATCATAATCATTTATTTTCCAAGTAACATAGCTCATAGTGTTAGTAACAATTTACTTACAAGCTATGTTAGTAAAGTAGGTACTTACATACAATTTAAAAAGTTCGCAATACCACTACCGCAAGGTCACAGGTCCAGCTAAAACCCTGCAGCAGTGGTTCACAAACGCGCAGTCTAGTCTGCTTGCTATCATACGATAATATAGACTTTACGCAATACATAAGGTACAAATTGCAATAGAGACCAAACAAACAAAATGCTACAATAGCAATTACTGTGAGTTTCCACCAAACAACATTAAACAAGACATGTACCTAATGTATAAGATTTATGTATTTTTTATTCTTCTAGGGAAAGAGACTTTGTGGAAAGTTATATTAGCTCGGTAGATCGATTCAAGTTGCAAAAGTGACAACTGAAGAGTGTCGTAGATTTGATTTTAGATGACGTTGTACCAGAATATAAAATGTATGAATTATATCCTAAACCGTGGCTGTGATGTTTTTATAGGTGCTGTGTGGGTGTGCGTGGCAGGCGCATGCTGCTGTGAACTGCACAGCCAGTGGCGCAGGTCGACACGCCGACCCCAACGACACGACTTGCCAGAACTATACACTCTGCGTCTACGTTGGGAGTACCAACAGTTATATCTCCAACAATTACGTCTGCCCCCCAACATCCTTTTTCAGCCCCACCCTCGGGCAATGCACGTCTAATTACACTTGCACTGCCACTAGTACTACTACAAACTCCACAGCATCATGCACAGCTGACGGCTTCTTCGCGGATCCTGAATCCGCGAAATGCAGTAGCTACATATTATGTGTACGTATCGACGGGACCTATGTCAAGACGACGTACACCTGTCCAGTTTCCACATTCTACAATCCGAATACGACTCTTTGCGATCCTAGTTACACCTGCACTTTCACGTGCACGGCGGCCGGTAGATACCCTAACACCGCCGACACCACTTGTCAAAAATATTATTACTGCGTGCTTTTGGGCAATGGGACGTATGTTCGGTACGAATATACCTGCCCTAGTACTTCAATGTTCAATCCTTCATCAGCACAGTGTACTGCATCTTACAAATGTGCTAAGCCGGTAGTTAAGCCGAAACCGCCGAAACCGAAACCACGTGTGTAAAGTTTTATTACTGCATTCTTTTGAGCAATGGGACGTATGCTCAGTACGGATATACTTGCCCTAGTACTTCACTCTTCAATCCATCATCAGCGCAGTTTACTGCATCTTACACGTGTATACTAATTGAATTTAAAATTACGTTTGCAATGGCTCGGAATAAGGGGTACCAAGTACCAAACCATTGCAGTTTTTTGTTAACGTGATAGATTATTTATAAATTATAAAAATAAACGAAGTTTACGAATATAATCTAAATATGTCGTTTTTTCTTGTCTTCTACTTCATCACCTAGGCACTCGAATGATCAGTTATCACATCCGGCATTCTGTAAGAATAATTCCAAGCGATGAAATCCTATATTCGACTAGTTTTGTATTATACTTAGAAATTATTCTTAGGAGGCTCACAAGAAGACTATCAAATATACTAACACAGAAACCAGTAGATCTATAGGTACTTATTGAAATTGCAGCAATTGGCCCTCTTTATATTATTGTAAGACCGAAAATTTAAGACTTTCTTGATCATTTTAAGAAAATTCCTAAATTGCAGGGTTAGATCTTTATCGTAGGCGTTTAGTTTATTAGTAGATATCGTTTGCATTGCTTCTCCTTCCTGACTTAACTAGGTAAAAGATGATCTGCAATTTGAATTTATAGATTACTGAAATCTGTACGACTTATTATGAATGTTTGCCAACAAAACGCATAACTCAAAAATATATAGTAATGGAAATGATCGTATGCCTACTGTACTGATTGTTGGATAATCCATTGTGAACAATAATAATAGTCCTTTGTTTGTTTTAATTATATAATTTTCTCCAGTTATAAGAATGAATTACAAGTCTATGTGTCTGCTAGTGCAGTCAGATATGATGATGTGACGATGGCGGCAAGAATCTTTGTTGCTTTTATTGTAAGTTATTTTTTAAAACTGCCGCACCTTTATGATATTTTCAATTATGGTGTAATGTGAAAAGCTAGCGTTTGGTGTGAAAGGGGAAAAAGTGCTTGAAATGCTTTAAATTATAAATCAATGGAAATTGAAATGATGCCTGAAAAACATCTCTTCTCGTCTCCGCTTCCCTTTGATGGAGTCTAGGCCATACTGTTACTAGTTAATAGAGAATTATATAGAGAAGCACCTACTTAGATTTATATCTATATTGTGGCTTATTAAAATACAAATGGATCGAATTTTGATAATTTATTACAATTTTATTGTTTGTTTTACTGTCCATTTTGGACCTCTTGCTTACAAACTAATTCCACGGGACGAACTGCGAATGGGACTAAGTGCGAATGGGACCAACTGCGAATGGGACCAATTGCGAATGGGACGATTTGCGAACGCATGACGAAGTACGAATGGGACGAAGTGCGCATAACCCGATTTATACCTATATTCAAGGCGCGGGCGATTTAAAACAATTTTTTTTACTCGGTGCTTCAGTTCTTGATATTTAGTTTTTATTAATTTAGGTATAGTACGTAAAAGCATTTTGTGACAAGTACCTAATGAAAATTTAAATAAATTGTACGATTTATAATTATAGCGATCTGTTGATTACTTATAGGTAGGTTCATCCGCTTATAAGTACGTAACTGTCGTTCCTCTAGCTATTATGTGGCACGTGGTGGGCTCATGCCGCTGTCGACTGCAGAGCAACCGGAGCTGGTCGCCTCGCGGACCTGGCCGATGAAAAATGCAAGAACTATACACTGTGCATCTACGTGAAGGCCACAGACAGCTATCTCGGGTACAACACCGTCTGTCCCAGCATTTCACTGTTCAACCCCCAAATATCTAGATGTACTTCACCGAGCAATTACATCTGCAACACCCGCGTCAGTGCGCCCAAAACTTCACTTTCCATCTGCTTTTATGACGGTTACATCGCAGATCCTGAACCGACAAATTGTTCCACTTACATTCAGTGTGTGAAAATCAATGGTGCTTTTACTCAATTGAGACACAGATGCCCAGGCACCACATATTACAATTCAAAAACGACTCTATGCGAGTCCAATTACAACTGTACAGAGTTCACCTGCTCGTCACCTGGGAGAATCGCCGATAAGTCCGACTTCACCTGTCAGAAATATTACTAGGTACCTACTGCGTGCACTTGTTTAATGGAACGTTTTTCCCAGTTTAAGTACAGCTGTCCTGGAGCTTCCGTGTTTAATCCTGAAACTAAACTGTGTACTACACATTATGTGTGCAGTTAGTGTTATTCAATTGTTTTAACTTGCAGAAGTAATTTTAAATGATGTTGTCTTTATTAGGTTGCAATACCTAAGTGAAATTGTAACATTCCATGATTTTGAAAAGTAGAAAAAGTTTGCTGCAGCGATGATGAGACTTCTTTCTAGTGTTTATTATTATAAGACAATACATTTTAGGATTGTTATCCTATATAAATGAATTAAAATTGAAGGGACGCTATAGCTAGTTGTCTAAAAAGTGGGTTTCCACTGGCGAGCATTCACATAAAAACAAGTTGAAAACTCTGTTTTCTGTTAGTGTATTGAAACGTGTTGGCATTTTCACATAAAACTCGTTGAAGCTTTGGTTGAAGCGCAACTTGTTTGACATTTCATATCATATGACATGTGTGTGAAGAATTTACGCATATTCCTGCAGTTCTAACGTCTTTAGATCAACAAAACAAGTTGCAAGATTTGCCTCCTGTAACAAGTCTCGATACATTAGGTACATGTCTTGTTTAATGTTGTTTGGTGGAAACTCACAGTAATTGCTATTGTAGCATATTGTTTGTTTGGTCTCTATTGCAATTTGTACCTTATGTATTGCGTAAAGTCTATATTATCGTATGATAGCAAGCAGACTAGACTGCGCGTTTGTGAACCACTGCTGCAGGGTTTTAGCTGGACCTGTGACCTTGCGGTAGTGGTATCGCGAACTTTTTAAATTGTATGTAAGTACCTACTTTACTAACATAGCTTGTAAGTAAATTGTTACTAACACTATGGCCAAGATAAATAGACGTTACTTAGCACGTACTTTGGCTAAGCTATATTCCCGTCTCTGTCTTGCTTGTAAGTTGCGCGAAAGTGACAACGATACTGCTTAGCCAAAGTACGTGCTAAGTAACGTCTATTTATCTTGGCCATAGTGTTAGTAACAATTTACTTACAAGCTATGTTAGTAAAGTAGGTACTTACATACAATTTAAAAAGTTCGCGATACCACTACCGCAAGGTCACAGGTCCAGCTAAAACCCTGCAGCAGTGGTTCACAAACGCGCAGTCTAGTCTGCTTGCTATCATACGATAATATAGACTTTACGCAATACATAAGGTACAAATTGCAATAGAGACCAAACAAACAATATGCTACAATAGCAATTACTGTGAGTTTCCACCAAACAACATTAAACAAGACATGTACCTAATGTATCGAGACTTGTTACAGGAGGCAAATCTTGCAACTTGTTTTGTTGATCTAAAGACGTTAGAACTGCAGGAATATGCGTAAATTCTTCACACACATGTCATATGATATGAAATGTCAAACAAGTTGCGCTTCAACCAAAGCTTCAACGAGTTTTATGTGAAAATGCCAACACGTTTCAATACACTAACAGAAAACAGAGTTTTCAACTTGTTTTTATGTGAATGCTCGCCAGTGGAAACCCACTTTTTAGACAACTAGCTATAGCGTCCCTTCAATTTTAATTCATTTATATAGGATAACAATCCTAAAATGTATTGTCTTATAATAATAAACACTAGAAAGAAGTCTCATCATCGCTGCAGCAAACTTTTTCTACTTTTCAAAATCATGGAATGTTACAATTTCACTTAGGTATTGCAACCTAATAAAGACAACATCATTTAAAATTACTTCTGCAAGTTAAAACAATTGAATAACACTAACTGCACACATAATGTGTAGTACACAGTTTAGTTTCAGGATTAAACACGGAAGCTCCAGGACAGCTGTACTTAAACTGGGAAAAACGTTCCATTAAACAAGTGCACGCAGTAGGTACCTAGTAATATTTCTGACAGGTGAAGTCGGACTTATCGGCGATTCTCCCAGGTGACGAGCAGGTGAACTCTGTACAGTTGTAATTGGACTCGCATAGAGTCGTTTTTGAATTGTAATATGTGGTGCCTGGGCATCTGTGTCTCAATTGAGTAAAAGCACCATTGATTTTCACACACTGAATGTAAGTGGAACAATTTGTCGGTTCAGGATCTGCGATGTAACCGTCATAAAAGCAGATGGAAAGTGAAGTTTTGGGCGCACTGACGCGGGTGTTGCAGATGTAATTGCTCGGTGAAGTACATCTAGATATTTGGGGGTTGAACAGTGAAATGCTGGGACAGACGGTGTTGTACCCGAGATAGCTGTCTGTGGCCTTCACGTAGATGCACAGTGTATAGTTCTTGCATTTTTCATCGGCCAGGTCCGCGAGGCGACCAGCTCCGGTTGCTCTGCAGTCGACAGCGGCATGAGCCCACCACGTGCCACATAATAGCTAGAGGAACGACAGTTACGTACTTATAAGCGGATGAACCTACCTATAAGTAATCAACAGATCGCTATAATTATAAATCGTACAATTTATTTAAATTTTCATTAGGTACTTGTCACAAAATGCTTTTACGTACTATACCTAAATTAATAAAAACTAAATATCAAGAACTGAAGCACCGAGTAAAAAAAATTGTTTTAAATCGCCCGCGCCTTGAATATAGGTATAAATCGGGTTATGCGCACTTCGTCCCATTCGTACTTCGTCATGCGTTCGCAAATCGTCCCATTCGCAATTGGTCCCATTCGCAGTTGGTCCCATTCGCACTTAGTCCCATTCGCAGTTCGTCCCGTGGAATTAGTTTGTAAGCAAGAGGTCCAAAATGGACAGTAAAACAAACAATAAAATTGTAATAAATTATCAAAATTCGATCCATTTGTATTTTAATAAGCCACAATATAGATATAAATCTAAGTAGGTGCTTCTCTATATAATTCTCTATTAACTAGTAACAGTATGGCCTAGACTCCATCAAAGGGAAGCGGAGACGAGAAGAGATGTTTTTCAGGCATCATTTCAATTTCCATTGATTTATAATTTAAAGCATTTCAAGCACTTTTTCCCCTTTCACACCAAACGCTAGCTTTTCACATTACACCATAATTGAAAATATCATAAAGGTGCGGCAGTTTTAAAAAATAACTTACAATAAAAGCAACAAAGATTCTTGCCGCCATCGTCACATCATCATATCTGACTGCACTAGCAGACACATAGACTTGTAATTCATTCTTATAACTGGAGAAAATTATATAATTAAAACAAACAAAGGACTATTATTATTGTTCACAATGGATTATCCAACAATCAGTACAGTAGGCATACGATCATTTCCATTACTATATATTTTTGAATTATGCGTTTTGTTGGCAAACATTCATAATAAGTCGTACAGATTTCAGTAATCTATAAATTCAAATTGCAGATCATCTTTTACCTAGTTAAGTCAGGAAGGAGAAGCAATGCAAAAGATATCTACTAATAAACTAAACGCCTACGATAAAGATCTAACTCTGCAATTTAGGAATTTTCTTAAAATGATCAAGAAAGTCTTAAATTTTCGGTCTTACAATAATATAAAGAGGGCCAATTGCTGCAATTTCAATAAGTACCTATAGATCTACTGGTTTCTGTGTTAGTATATTTGATAGTCTTCTTGTGAGCCTCCTAAGAATAATTTCTAAGTATAATACAAAACTAGTCGAATATAGGATTTCATCGCTTGGAATTATTCTTACAGAATGCCGGATGTGATAACTGATCATTCGAGTGCCTAGGTGATGAAGTAGAAGACAAGAAAAAACGACATATTTAGATTATATTCGTAAACTTCGTTTATTTTTATAATTTATAAATAATCTATCACGTTAACAAAAAACTGCAATGGTTTGGTACTTGGTACCCCTTATTCCGAGCCATTGCAAACGTAATTTTAAATTCAATTAGTATACACGTGTAAGATGCAGTAAACTGCGCTGATGATGGATTGAAGAGTGAAGTACTAGGGCAAGTATATCCGTACTGAGCATACGTCCCATTGCTCAAAAGAATGCAGTAATAAAACTTTACACACGTGGTTTCGGTTTCGGCGGTTTCGGCTTAACTACCGGCTTAGCACATTTGTAAGATGCAGTACACTGTGCTGATGAAGGATTGAACATTGAAGTACTAGGGCAGGTATATTCGTACCGAACATACGTCCCATTGCCCAAAAGCACGCAGTAATAATATTTTTGACAAGTGGTGTCGGCGGTGTTAGGGTATCTACCGGCCGCCGTGCACGTGAAAGTGCAGGTGTAACTAGGATCGCAAAGAGTCGTATTCGGATTGTAGAATGTGGAAACTGGACAGGTGTACGTCGTCTTGACATAGGTCCCGTCGATACGTACACATAATATGTAGCTACTGCATTTCGCGGATTCAGGATCCGCGAAGAAGCCGTCAGCTGTGCATGATGCTGTGGAGTTTGTAGTAGTACTAGTGGCAGTGCAAGTGTAATTAGACGTGCATTGCCCGAGGGTGGGGCTGAAAAAGGATGTTGGGGGGCAGACGTAATTGTTGGAGATATAACTGTTGGTACTCCCAACGTAGACGCAGAGTGTATAGTTCTGGCAAGTCGTGTCGTTGGGGTCGGCGTGTCGACCTGCGCCACTGGCTGTGCAGTTCACAGCAGCATGCGCCTGCCACGCACACCCACACAGCACCTATAAAAACATCACAGCCACGGTTTAGGATATAATTCATACATTTTATATTCTGGTACAACGTCATCTAAAATCAAATCTACGACACTCTTCAGTTGTCACTTTTGCAACTTGAATCGATCTACCGAGCTAATATAACTTTCCACAAAGTCTCTTTCCCTAGAAGAATAAAAAATACATAAATCTTATACATGATCTAAAATTGAAATAATAATGCCGCATAAGGCGTATTAAATACGTGGTATCATTTTTAATATCGCATCGTCAGCGCCACCTTGAACATACATAATTATTTATACCTAGTTAGAAAAATATTTAAAAAACATACTAAAATTATCCTTTCAGCCCAAATCAAATGAGAAACTAGAAACAATAATATAATAGTAGATAGGTACTCACAAAAACTATAATGATGACCTGTTTCGCCATTTAGGTGCTCTGCATAAACTTGCACAGAATTTCAGTTTTTATACCATGACGGATTGTAAACTTGGATACACAAAGCTGTAAAATTATATTAATCTGTCTCATAATAGTGATTATCTACTCCATTACCTTCGTCGTAATCTACTGAAAATAGCGAACTATGTACTTATGGTATTTTCCATGACATAATGATAAATTCCACCTCCAATAGGTATACTTCTGCATGCTCGCATGCCTGAGTGGTCTACCTGATTACCAATGGACCTATATAGGAGGTAACTCGCCAGCAATTAGCGGGGACCGTGTCCAGGAGTATCTACTTGTTAGGGTTCCGTACCAAAATGGTAAAAAAGGAACCCTTATGGTGCGACTTCGTCTGTCTGTCTGTCACACCTGCTTATTTCAGCAACTACTTATGCTATCGACTTGAAATTTGGAACAGTTATAAAGAATGCTTGTTCAACTTTATTGCAAATGAAAAAAGTCCAAATATATTTTTATTTTCATTGCAAAAGGGGCCGGAGTGGGGTCCGAAATTTTAAAGTGGGGTTACTAGGTCAAGTGACATATCATATCAAAGGGCTTGATTTGCACATTTCAAAATATATTTTCATTTTATTTTATGTTTCACAGTTTTCGACATATGATGAAAAATGTCAAAAAAAATACTATACTAAGGGGGGGGGCCCCCTTATCTCCGAAGTTTGCGGAGCGAAAACTCTGAAATAATTAGGGTTGATAGGAATTGATCCAAATATGGCACCAAAAATAAAACGATGTTCCTAACTAGTACAGTTTTTTCAAAATCATTAAAATTCCTTCACAAACAAACTTAGTTATGCGGTCCGGATTTTTTCACTTTATACGTCCAAATATGATACGGAACCCTCGGTGCGCACTTGGCCGGTTTTTTTTTGCATTAAGCCAACGAAAGCTTTTTCGGGTGTTGGTTGAAGCTCTTGACAACTATCGGTACAATTATCGCTTTATTCTACAACGTTTAATTGATCTATCGCTTATTAATGTATTAAGTTTTCGCGATCACTATACATTAGAATAAAACAAGTTTTAACGGATTATATCCGTCATGAGTTCATGACGCCTACCAGCTTAGTCATCCTGCGACCACGAACGCTGCAAAGTGTTCGAAACGTCAGGAAAAATAAAAATCAATAATATAAGCGATATAATCCGTTAAAACTTGTTTTATTCTAATGATCTATCACTATGTGACCCCAGATGTGTTATTAATAAAAGCTCCTCCTATTGGCAATTTCATTTACAGATGTCGAGTCGAGTCAAGTCGATAGCTTTAGTAGTTGCTGAAATAAGCAGGTGTGACAGACAGACAGACAGACAGACGAAGTCGCACCATAAGGGTTCCTTTTTTACCATTTTGGTACGGAACCCTAAAAATCGCAATATTTTTGAGTTTTTCGCCCGAAATAATTATCCTGAAAAAATGTAATTCAGAAAAATTTAACAAGTTTGTGAAATATTTTACACAAAACTGAAATAAGTAGGTATTGTTATGGAAAACTTTCAGCGGGTACTCTGTTTTTTGAAGCCTATAATTAAGTAAACAATAAGTGTTCGTTCTTATTTACGATATAGTTATGGTTCTACGGCCGGCAGTGCACGTTTTCCACGATTTCAATATTTTTACAAACTTTTATTTAGGTATATTGCCGTGTGTGTATAAAGCGAAATGTTGCAACTGAGATCTCTTTTTTCGTAGCTAAGTACTTTACGTTTTCTATATGTTACTGTAAAATCCCGAATAGAAATCCCGAACCTAAATCTTAGGTTTTACTAGTAAATCTTAGGATTTACCAACATGAGTCGGTAAATGTAAGGATTTTAAAGATATTTTTTTTTTGTAATTTTACCATTAGAGTTTGATACATCCTAAGTTTTACCAATGACGGCAATTACATACGGTACCGCTGTACCGTATTACTTACTGACCAATAAGACGGCCCAACAGGGCGGCCATAAATGACCACGGCTATACCGTGGATATCACCGCACCTAAGAGACTTGTCCTGACCTATGAGACTACGATTTGTATGCAAAAAATTGTCTATTAGAACGTTGATTTATTAAGTTTTTTACAACACTGTCTAGAGAAAAATTTCAGGCTATCAGACAGGAATATTTTCTTGTTTCATGCTTTTCAGTTTGATATTTGTCGCAGCCGGGTTTTAGTTTTTATTAACTTTATTTTGTTTCCATATTGATCTACTGGTTGCTGAGTTAGTAGGTACCTATCTATACTAATATTATAAAGAGTTAAGATTTTTTTGCTTGTTTGTTTGTACCGAATAGGCTCCGAAACTACTGGACCGATTTTAAAAATTCTTTCACTAATAGAAAGCTACATTATTACTGAGTAACATAGGCTACTTTTTATCCCGAAAAAATGCACAGTTCCTGTGGGACACGCGGACGAAGTCGCGGGCGAAGTGCTAGTATAGATATAGTAATGTCTTCATGTGAGTCTTCTAAGAATACCTAATTTCTCGAACGAGTCGAACGAGTCGAATTAGTCGAACATAGGTTTTCATCGCCTGAAAATTATTCTTACAGAACGGGGAACAAAAACACAAATAACTATTAAACAATCATTCGAAAGCCTAGGTGATTAAATAAAAGACAAAAAAATCGACTTAATATGTATAATTTATTATTCGTCAGATGAGCATAAATATATATTACCTACATTATTATAATCTATCACAAACAGTTAATAAAAAAGGGCAATGGTTTGATACCCATTATTCCGAGCCAGTATATATAACGTACAAGTAATTTTGAATTCAATTAACAAATGTGTAAGATGCAGTACAAGTACATTGTGCCAATGAAGAACTGACCTACCCTAGGACCTGCCCTAGTACTTCATTGAAATACTAGGGCAGGTACTAGGGTAGGTTTTTCATAGAAGTACTAGGGCAGGTACAGGTAGGTAGGCAGGTAAGGTTTCGGCTTAGCTACCAGCTTAGTACCTAGGTACATGTGTAAGATGCAGTACACTGTCCTAATAAGGGATTGAACGATGAAGTACTAGGGCAGGTATATTCGTAGCGAGCATACGTCCCATTGCCCAAAAGCACGCAGTAATAATATGTTTGACAAGTTGTGTCGGCGGTGTTAGGATATCTACCGGCTGCCGTGCACGTGAATGTGCAGGTGTAACTAGAATCGCATAGAGTAGTATTCGGATTATAGTATGTAGTATCTGGACAGGCGTACGTCGTTTCGATATAGGTTCCGTTGATACCAACACATATTATGTAGCTACTGCAATTCGTGGAGGCAGGATCCGCAAAGAAGCCGTCAGCTGTGCATACCGATGACGTCGTGGTGTTTGTGGTGTTGGTACTGGTGGCAGTACAAATGTAATTAGATGTGCATTGCCTGAGGGTGGGGCTGAATAGAGATGTAGTGGGGCAGACATAATTGTAGGAGAGATAACTGTTGGTGCTTCTGTCGAAGACGCAGAGTGTATAGTTCTGGCAGGTCGTGTCGTTGGGGTCGGCGTGTCGACCTGCGCCACTGGCTGTGCAGTTCACAGCAGCATGCGCCTGCCACGCACATCCACACAGCACCTAGAAAAACAATTCATTCATTTTATATTCTGGTAACGTAAAAATCATACTTATAAAAGACTAGCACTTCGCCCGCGACTTCGTTCGCGTGTCCCACAGGAACTGTGCATTTTTTCGGGATAAAAAGTAGCCTCTGTTTCTCAGTGATAATGTAGCTTTCTATTAGTGAAAGAATTTTTAAAATCGGTCCTGTAGTTTCGGAGCCTATTCGGTACAAACAAACAAACATTTCCTCTTTATAATATTAGTATAGATAAAACCAAATATACGACACTCGTCACAGTTGTCACTTTTGCAACTTGAATTCGAAAACTTTACTTGGTGGTAATTTCACGCAAATCTCTACGCTAAGGTAAGAAAATCTCTAAGCAACTTAAAATTATAAGTACTTAATATACCTACAAGTGAAATAGTCGATCTGCTAAGCTAATATAACTTTCCACAAAGTCCTTCCCTACATTTATATTAGCATTTATATATGGTAAATCTGATGATGGGGTTTCCAGAGAGCATGACGTACAAGAATAAGAAAAAATAATTTGGAATAAGTAGGTATCATAAAAATGCTCAAAAATTCCAATTGTCTGTTGTTATCTGTCCTACGCCGTATCATTTATTTTTTTGCATCGTCAGCGCCATTTTGAACATTAGGTAGTTAGATAAATATCCAAGATATACGAAAATTATCCTTTCAGCCTAAATCAAACAAGAAACTAATAGAAACTAAAATAGTAGATACAAAATGGATAGGTACTCACAAAAACTATAATGATGATCTGTTGCGCCATTTAGGTGCTCTGCATAAACTTGCACAGAATTTCAGTTTTATACCATGACGGATTGTAAACTTAGATACACAAAGCTGTAAAATTACGTTAATCTGTCTCATAATTGTTAGGATTATCTACTCCATTACCTTCGTCATAATTCACTGAAAATGGCGAACCTTGTATTTTCCGTGACATGATATTAATTCAACCTCCAACATACTTTGTCATACTTGTATGCCTGAGTGATCTACCAGATTTTACCAATGGTCCTCCGTCCTATATAGGAGGTAACTCGCCCAGAAATTTGGGCGACCGTGTCCAGGAGAAGTCATTTCTATATTATGCTAACGTCGAGAGCTTTTTCAGGTGTTGGTTGAAGCTCTTGACAACTATCGGTACAGTGATCGCTGAGTGTACATTCCACAATATTCTACAACCTGTAATAAAAATGATCTATTGCAAAAACTCCTTATATTGGCAATTTTGATTTTACAGATGGTAGACCGTACTGTATGCTCGTGTATTCAGACGGGACATTTTTTTTCATTAATATATAAATACAGGGTAAAATTAAAACCAGTGCGGATATTTTAGGATGTGAAAGTACTCATGAATATGATCAACTTTTATTATGGGACCGACACTGAAATATGAAAAAAAAAATCAGCTGTTCCATACATTTTGATCGTGTTGTAGTGCATTTTTGTAGGGAACAGCTGATTTTTTTTTCATATTTCAGTGTCGGTCCCATAATAAAAGTTGATCATATTCATGAGTACTTTCGCCTCCTAAAATATCCGCACTGGTTTTAATTTTACCCTGTATAGGCTTCCGTTTGACCGCCATCTTGCCGGATGTTAAGCAATGATGTGATGCAGTCTACGATAGAACACGCTTACCTAGAAGAAACTGATTCACTTGCGACTGAAAAAAAAGTTTGGAACCCACAACGAACTTAACAGTACCCACCTAAGGTAGGTACTGTTAAGTTCGTGGTGGGTTTTGTTGAGATTGTATTATATTTCATTATCTGTGGTAACACATCTAACCTGTGTACATTGTCTACTTTTGTGTAAAATGTGTAGCACGCTCTCTGCTAAGGAAATGGCGATAGCAAGCAATGCCTTTTATTGATCTCTCCAATTTCAATACGCTTCAACTGCGCAATATCAAAAAATGGCTCAGGAATATCACTACCCAAAACTCAATGAAAAATGCAATTTCAATACGCTTCCACTGCGCAATATCAAAAAGTGATAAGGAAAGGTGAAAAACAAAGAAACATATAATAAGCAACAGTGCAAATAAAAGTTTAGAGGAAAATGGCTCAGGAATATTACTACACAAAACTCTATTATAGAGAATAACTCGTATCGTACATACTGAAAAATGCAATTTCAATAGGTTCCAAACTTTTTTTTTTAGATGGGTCCCAGTCCGCACCACTTTTGGATCCACTGCACTAGGCACTATTATTAAGATAAGCTTTATTAGGTACTCGTTGGATCATTCATTTGCACATTGCATTAGTATCAATATTTATACAGGCAGGAAAATACCAGCATTCACTAGAAAGGAAAAACCATACCATCAGTCGCAGAGATCACGCAGTTTTTAATTCCTATAGGTATTATTTAAAGGTGTCATTCACGAGTATAAAAAAACTTGCAGACAGTAGCATGCATAGGTACCTGGACTTGCAGTCTCGATAGATAGCGATCGCGTTACGAGGAAAATCAGTCGCTATCTATGAAAAAATACAGCGGAACAATCAATTTCGGTCGTAAAGCAATCGCTATCTAGGTATGTCGAGACTGCAGGCTCTGGATTTTAAATTTTGAAACGGGATGTTACGGATGGGCAAAATCTTTGCGTTGAACAATTGAGGATTGTGACTAGGCTATGATATTTCTATATAATGTGATATCAATATCAATAAATCACTGATTTGTCAGCGATTCATTTGTTACAAATGAAATCGCTTTTATTTGGTTTATCCACGCGACGCCAATAGAAAGGGATGATGACATAAAAAATCTTTACGATTTTTTTTTAATAGGTACTCATCTACATTGTAGCAACTGACAGTAGTAATATAGACAATGTAATAAAATGATACATGTAAGAGTCATTATCATTAACCAAACAAAAATATACAAACTGCGGCACCGCAATCTGATATAGATACCTAGGTACCTACCTACATTATGCCCGGTTTCCACCGCTAGCGGAACGGACCCACTAAGGACTTCGTTTAATGCAAACTGCATACCTACCTGAAATTCACACCAACAAATAGTCCGGCGGAAAAGACTGAGCGAGCAGAAAGAGTAAAAAGTAGTTGAAACGAGTCCGTTAGGGCAAGTGTAGTGTGCAGTGGAAATCAAAAGACCGAACTCTTTGTTGGTGGAAATGTAAACCTATTTAATTTAAAAGGAGTCCGTTAGCACATCAATGTCGGCCAAAGATGTTAATAGGGGACGGGGCCTGCGAGGAATTTGAAAAATAGGTATTTGAAGAAACTATTGCCATCGCGGTGCGCCCGAACAACCCCCGTAGTGTGTGATAGGGACAGCTGCAGCTCAGACCGAATATATCACAAAAAATTGACGAGATTGACGTTTCGTATTCCCCCTTTTTCTCCTCAAAAACTGAGCCGATGCAATTTTTTTTTTTCTCATTTAAAATAAATGTATGCATAGGTTCCTATCATTTTTTTTATGTTAAAAACTTTTCTAAATTGTCTGGTAGTCCTCTAATCACGGCGGTAAAAATAGATAATTTTTTGTAATTTTTGGAGGGTCATATTTTCTTTTCTAATTAGTTGCTGAAAAAAAGAAAATCACAGGGACATGTAGCAGACCTTGATTTTATGAAACAAAATAAACTCTAGAGCCATTATTCAGGAAGAAAAAAGGGGAACACGTTTGTATGGAGAATCTCACGCCCTGTGGGAACAGGGCGTGAGATTCTCCATACAAACGTGTATCCCTCTTATTGTATGTTGCACTTGCAATTCTAACCACGAATTACTTTTGGTTTTAGGATTAAAAGATTTAATGTTCCCAAATTCTTCAATTTCTTCTTTCTTTCTTCCAACTTCTTGCGAATGTTGACGATGATCTTCATAATACCGCACGCCGGTTGTCGCAGTGGCTGAGAGATTGGCTGGCTGCGCGACGTGTCGCGGGTTCGATTCCCGCATTGCACACTGGTCTGGCTGTTTGTGTATGTGAAATTTGTGTTTGTAAACGCACCCACGACACAGGAGAAATCCTAGTGCCCCACACTAGGATTTCTCCTGTGTCGTGGGTGCGTTTTTTTTTTTAAAGAAAGAAAGAAAGAAATAATATGCTTGTTAATATCTACTTGATCGCAGTAGCAGAAGTCCTACCAGTATAGGTACTTTTTTCTGCCAACATTGCTGTCTTCCTGTTTGAAGAGTATAGGTATGCATGCATGAGACATTTCAACTGTGTTTCTAGCGATGCCTCTGGTATTCCAGAGGCGGTGACCACATACCATCAAGTAGACCACCAGCTTGAATACCACATCTATACTCGATAGGTATAATAAAGCTCAGAACAACCAGTCAGATTCGAAAAAATATTTTTGTTGTATGATAGCCAGATTCATGAAGAACAGTATGTGATATTTAACATCACGCTATGACCTTTAGGAGCCGAGTAAAAAGAAAAAAGTCAGCAAGAACGCTAAGGGAAAACGAAGTTAGGGCCTTTTCATTGTCATGCGTGTTTGCGCCCGGGTGCAGGCTGGCCACATACATGTTTTTATTGCCATGCGCGCCACACGCACGCGGGCTCATACAAAATAATCTGCTCAGCGTGCGGCCCGCAACAAGCATGCGTGCCTGGCATGCACGCGGGCGCAAACACGCATGACAATGAAAAGGCCCTTATAGCGCGGGCGGGTTAATCCGATTTCTTTTAAATACGGTGATTGGTTGAAATCGCGTGGCAAAGCTAGTAATAACATAAAAGAGTATATTGTCATTATTGTGGTACAAGCGGAAACTTGCACTTTTTTTTTCCGGAAACCACATGGCATGTAGGTACAACATACGTCAACCAAACATTCCTGACTTCTTTATCATCGCTTTCCTCAGAGTTAAGAAACAAAAGTCTGTCATTAGGAGGGGACACGTTATACCAACAATAAGATATGTATAGTCAGCCTCTTGATAAACTAGAGTAGAAATTAAACAATATTATCATTTTTATCTCAGCACTACATAGAGGTGCGACATACGATAGTTCAACGATGTGATCGTTAAACAAAATAAAAATCAATTGGTATCACGAACCAAACGAGGAGCATTGACCAACAAACCCAACCGACAAAAAGTCGGGAATGAAGAAATCTAAGTCAATCAAGTATAATCATCAGAGTATTTTAGGAGATTTAGACTAGCGTCCACCAGTTCTCTGTTTTTACCAATCTGTACTGAGGTATCGATATAATTTATCAATATAATTTATCAATATAATTTTGTCCATATCGAGATAATTGAGATTCTACTCTTCTTCGTTCTTCCACTACATGAGTATGAGCATGCAGAATCGAGCGAAAGCCTGAGAAAAGCTAATAATATTAGGTATCTACCTACATATGGAATTTTCATTCAACAGGAAAACACATTGTTTCCACACAATTACTTTTTTTGAGTTTGTTGTTACTATAAAATTGTATCGATGACTGTGTATTCGCACCTCTTTTTATGGCTACAGAAGGGAACAACTACTATAGTTTCCATATTACTATGTCGCAGAGCACTTTACTCATAAAACTGAGTACATCAGACAACTGAACAGTCGTGAATTTTATAACAGTTTCATGAAAGTAAAAGTCTTATTGCTAAAATATTTATTTTTCTACAGCTGTGATTGACCTTTGGACAACGGAAATGAAATATTTTTTTGTTGTTATATTTTTCGTTGTAAGTATATTTTATAATGAACTAATACATAGTTACTGAGCGTAGGTGATTATTAGATTATATTATTCTGTCTTGAGATTAACACATTATCCTTGTAATGTAAAAACTGCCGTTTATTTTACCATCACCATTTTACCGGAATTTGGACGGAATTCGATTAGGTAGCTTTCAGGTGGATTTAATGCACAAAAACAACTCCCTAACTGGTTTACCAATTTTATGTTTTAATTCAATAAAACTACTGAACCTAATCAACAAAGGAGTCAAATATGTAGAAATACCTACTAAGTACCTATACCTATTTATTTATTGCCTACTAAAAGTGAATACTTAGGTACAACTAGAAGATACATACCTACTTAATGTACGATCGCTTATAAAATTACTTTTATATATCATGGTTCATTTGCACATAAATTAAGGCCATGCAAAAACAAAAAGATAGGCCGCTTTTCTACTCGCTAAAAAAAATGATTGTCACAGTTCATCATTTAGATAGATATAAGTAGATACGCAGGCAATAATGTAGGTAGATACCTAATAAGTAAGAGGCCTTCTTCATATCTCACGTTTTCAATTTGCTTGTTATCTTTCTCTGAAAATGTGTTAAAATCTTAAACCTACACAACAGATAATTATATTACTGATAAGAAACTTCTTATTGCAGGGATTATGTCACGGGGTAAGCAAAGCCGCTGAATGTACTGCGCGAGGAAGGTTCCCGAACGACGAGACTGGTGACTGTCGGGGCTACACGCTGTGCCTGATGGGAGGTCTCACAAACTTCACCCAGTACAAGCTCATGTGCCCTATGGGTTCTGTTTACAGCCACTTAGAAGAACAATGCACTAATGCAACGAATTATAAATGCTATCCGAACTTCAACTGTACTAGCATTGGAAACTTTGCTGTGCCCGAAAGTATTGATTGCTCTTCGTTTGTTGCATGCTACGAAGGCTTGGATGGCATAGGGACAGCTAGAGTAGTTGGATGCCCGCAAAATACGCTGTTCAATTTGACTGCGGGTGTTTGTGTTAATAACACTGAATTTACTTGTTCAATTCCTAAAACAAGTGTGAATCACGCCGTTGAAGACCACGTGGGTGCATCATCAAATAATGCTTTTGTTACTAACATACAATTTTCTTTGTTGTTCTTTACTTTTTTGCTACAGTTAGTTTTATAATGATCTTAATTTCTGAATTATGTGTTGATCGATATAATAGCAATTAACTTATTCAAAAATAAATGTTTGATTCATATATTCTGAGTGATTTATTTTTCTTTTCAATGACATGATCACATCATGATCCTCAATTATTATAGTTCTACGACGAATGCACCTAAAGTATTCAACGATAAGTTCGTTGAATAGTTTCGTCATTGGCTAAGAACATGACATAGATAGCGTTGTTTTCTTGAAAAAAAAATATACCACACGATGTCCAGCACCTATAATGGTGCTTCGTTACATTATTTTGGATATAATATAAATGTAGTCAGTTGATCAGCTCAAGGCACAATTAGATAAGCTAAGGCCGAGATAAATAGACGTTACTTAGCACGTACTTTGGCTAAGCCGTATCGTTGTCACTGTCGCGCAACTTGCAAGCAAGACAGAGACGGGAACGTAGCTTAGCCAAAGCACGTGCTTAGTAATGTTTATTTATCTCGGCCTAAGAGTCTACTGCTTATACGTATCTTTTAGTCTTTCAAGAGTTGGCGACTAGTCGATCGAACCCGTGACCATCCAACCATTTAACCACTGCGCCAACCGTACCTTCAAAATGTTGCCATCGTCAATAAAATATTAATATGAATGAAGTGCAATAAAACAATATTTACAATGGCAACTATTTTTTTTTTATTTTTTTTTTTGTCTTCAGTTGTCATTATGTTACAAAACTTTTTATTTACATAATATATATATATACAGGCAACTATTACAATAAAACGTCAAAAATTAAAAAATCAAAACAAAATTGTCAATGACGTTTAAGATTTAGGTTATGTTTAGCGAAATAAATACGTTCTTAAATACTAAAACGCAGTCTTTTTAGTTGATAGTAGAAATAATTTATAGTAATAAGATATTTAAATACAGTAAAACATATAAAAATGTATTCCAACGTCGTTATTCCGAGGTATGTATCGATGCTTTGAGGTTATACATCGTCAATATTTATAAAGCCTTTTTTATTACATAAAACTTATTTATTTACAGGCAATGGACAAGGCTAGCATGCCTTTTCCGTTCATTGACAACTGTAGAAGGGCAGAAGCTTCCTCAGGGTGCTAAGTCCAGTGATGGCATCTCACCTCCTCCTCGAATTCCCAGAGGGCCTACCGACATCCTACAGGCCTTAGCAGCTACCGTCGGAGCTGACCCAACTGCTGCACATTACAAGTAAAGTATCAATTTTATTTATTACCTACATCAATAAATTATTCCTTTAAAAATAAATTTAATGCTGTTTACATTTTATATCTCAATATAACTACAATAAAAATCACCATTAAGTATTGAGTATAATATGTCGGTATACCACTCAAATATTATATGTATTTACCCAAACCAATATAATATTTTCAATATACATACACATACATTCATATTTTCAATCATTTATCTTTGATTTCTTGATTCATATTAAATAGATGTCATAAATGTTTACAGATATCATGATGATCCGTATTTAATACCACTGTCAAACTTCCGCAAAAGAGCATACGCCTTATCAGCTGAAGCTGGTCGCAAAGCTGCAGCATGGATCCGAGATGAGCATGCTGACTTATTCACCACAAGGGAATGGGATCCACCAAGCAAAACCAAAACACCATATTTTAATGCTGACCCAAAGATAGAGGCATTTGGTCCAAAGCCTATTTATAATGATGCTAGCAAGGTAAGAACAATTAGCAGATATAAAAAAAAACAATCTGCATGTAAGTTTGCTCTAAATTCAGGTAAAAAAAGCTAAAACTAGAGTTTTCTTTCAGATTGCAGAGAAAATAATTATTAAAAAAATAAACAAAATTCAAGTTTTAAATGCAGCTACAAATTACAATTTTTCTTTCAGGTCACAGAAGAAGACTTAATATACACAATTCAAAATGCTTTAATTGAAGATTCAGTAACAATATTTCAACTGCTGGGCGGCACAGGCGCGGTGAGTGATGCAGTGAAGCTACAGTTTCTGCAACTCTTGTGTTTCTATAATGAAAAAGAACCGGATTCCTTGGAGTGGCTCGAAGAAAGGTGGTTTGCTGCTAATATTCGGGACAGACAAGCAGCCACTTGGAGGTGAATATATTTAATGTCTATTGACTTGTTGCTTATGGAAACTTAGACCTATGTGAGACACAATTGATTTTTATTGTCTATAATTGCGGCAGTCAAGCAGTTAAACTTATTTGATGCTGATAAACCTTCTGTTATCATCAAATGATATGAGTGACAATGATAAGAAATTGCAGGAAATATGAATTAATGAGAGAATAAGTTACTAGAATTTTATTTTTACCTACACATAAAATTCTAGTAACTTATTCTCTCATTAATTCATATTTCCTGCAATTTCTTATCATTGTCACTCATATTATGATTCTTTCAACATTATATAAATTGATATGAAATATGATTTAAATTCTTATGTAATTGTATGAAGGCTGGGTGGACTTGCTGATCAGATTTTCGAATCAATGGAGCCAAAGCAGCCTGAAGCATATTGTGCCATGATTCAAGGCATGGCTAAATATTACCAGGTAAATGACATACCTAAATATTTTTGTTCAAATAATAGTAAGTATCAGATATGATAATAATAATGGAAACACATTACACTACTATACACTCTTTCACTCACAGAAACTATGTGTGAGGGTCGTGAGGGAAAAGAGACAGATAGATACCAAATAACTTACAAAATAAGTACCAAAAATAATACACACTTGTTTTAGACAAGTTAGTGCTAAAACAAGTGCGTATTATTTTTGGTAGTATATCTTTTTTGTGGTACGGCCCCAAAAGTTTAAGCTAAGCAGACATTTATAATATAGAGTTGTTGCATTTTCCGAGTGTGCCTCACTCATTATAATTTAATAATGAAATCCATAAAAGTCGCATAACGCCCATCCATGATTTGCAACAGCTAAACCATTTTATTCCAAGTCTTGTAAACCATTTAATAAATGTTAGAAACTACCTATAAATAAATTAGTACATTTACAGTTCCTATGTTTTTATTATACAAAATCATAGCTTCTAGTTTGAGTATGAAACATACCACCATTACATTTTAGGCGGAGAGAGCTCACAGGTTGACCCAGGAGGCTATAGAGAAAGGCATTCCTTTATCCACAAGTGTGTATAATGCTCTGATAGGCTGCGTTGGATACCTACGCGAAGGAACCACCTTACGCATTGAGGCTCTACAATCGATACTAGAACAGATGAATGAACAGGTGAGCAACTACATAAATCTCTTTGCTAATTTATTTCTTTTATAAAGCTTTTAAATCCTCAAAAATCAGAAAACTTTACAAGTTTATTCACTGAAAACATATTCACAAAAAAACAGTGCTACAAAATAATATGATGTATACCTACCTACCTATATAATAAGGTATTGGTATGTTTTTTTTATTACAAACCCTGAAGCAATTCTAGCAAAAAGATAGGCAACAGTGAAATAACGAATGAAATATCTTATCAAATAGTCAAGTTATATGAGGGTAAGCCTATTTTAGCCTAAATAGTTTACAAAGCATGGCATATGCCATGCTTTGTAAACTATTATATATCCAGAAAGTAGAAGTACTTTCTGGATATATATCCAGAAAGTACTTCTACTTCAAATTATTATTGGCAATAATTGAATAATTTAATATTTTCTTCCAGGGTATATCTCCGAACGACGAGACTTTATCATCATGCCTGCGCTCGCTATCCGCGTGGGGTGGCGGCAAGATTCTGCAACAGATGGCGCTGCGGATAGTCGCAGAGTTCAGTCAACTGGGCATACAGCCCGGCCTAGCGGCTTACTATTACTTACTCTGCTTGTTTTGTAAGGAAAGTAAGTACAACTCTTGTTTTTTTATCGTTTATTAAAACAGTGCTTTAGATATAATTATATACTGACCATAAAAAGCAACAGAGAGAGATGTGGAAGTCAATGCGCGAGACCTTTGTTCCCACTTACTTTTCTCCTGTATTGGAACTGGAAGTATGATAGAAAAATTAGGAATCCATTGAGACATGTATTTAAAATATGTGTATCATTGCAGGAGGACCCCGTATTGATATACTATCACCGATAATAACTGAGCTGGAACAAAAGGAACATTTGGATGCGAAAGAACCCGCCGATACACATTTCTTCATAACGGCTATGGGTGTATGCAGTGACCATCTACAGGTCAGTTAATGTCATAAAAAACCGTCAATTCTATCTAATAATAAATAAAGTCATGTACGAATGAAATCACGATAAAATATACGATTAAAAACCCCATTGACAATTTTAAAATCTGATGGAACTGAACTTCATACATGAAAGGTCCCTAAATAAATAAATAAAAAAAACTTTATAATCATTAATTTATTTTTTACAGACTGATAAAGCCTAAAGAAATATAGATTTAAATTAAACTGTAGGTAAACCTTTTCAGAATATAGCAATGGCAGAAAGATTACACGCGCTACTAATGAAAGGCGACAATTACAAATTAGTCGGAGACGCGTACAAAGAAAGTATTTATTACAGGCACTACGTCACAGTTGCATGCAGGTAATAATATAAAACTCTATATCTTATTTATTCATTTCTCGTTTCTAATGTTTAAAAAAAAATGTATATTTTTAATTGGCAGACACGCACCTTTCGAGAAAACTTTAGAGCTACTTGACACATTGGTACCGAATATTTATGTGCCCGAACCATCGGTCATGGAAGAGGTAAGCTTGCATTTAAAATCATAATATTTAAACCTACCACATAATTGCAATTCCGCGAAAAAAAATTAAATTACGAAAAGTAACAACCCTGTAATCAACAAGTACTAGAACGATTATAGTACGATACTACTATCGTACTATAATCGTTCTAGTACTTGTTGATTACAGGGTTGTTACTTTTCGTAATTCGGATTTTTACATAGACTGTTAGTACTAGGTACTGCTACCAGTACCTAGTACTAACAGTCTATGTAAAAATCCGAAATAACATTATTATCAAAACACCAAAAGAGTTTGTCAGAAGTGGGATTCGAACCCACGCCCTCAGAGAGGACCAGAACAACTCGCACTCACGTTTAGTAAGCAAGGGAACCTTGAGTCTGGCGCCTTAGACCGCTCGGCCATCCTGACTGATGATGCATGCGTCGAAATTATAGGTCTCTATCAAAAAGACAAAAAGTTTATTTTTCCTTATGAATAATAAATTTATCAACGTAAAAAATTTTTCGTATGTAACATTGCGGTAATATTAACGATGACACAGTATAATAATTTTTTACAATTTGCTCAATTTTAATTAATTTTGTTTGTGCTATTAACGACGGACACACCTCATTACAGTTCAACGAACTGTACTGAATTATAAAATTAATCAATTCACACTTCATGCACAGTGTGCTTATGTGTCGATCGCGCGCATCTAGGTATAGTTCGAGCCCAACTTGTCAGATGGCACTGATTGTCACTATTTATCAAATAAGTACTTTTTTATTAATTACTTTGCCCGCAACTTCGTCTTTGTGACCCACAGGAACTGCATTTTTTCGGGATGAAAGTCTATAGCACTCAGAGATAATAATGTAGCTTTCTATTAGTAAAAGAATTTTCATAATCGGATCTTATAAAACGCTCGCACACACAACGTCTCGCTCGCTTCACTAGGATTTATTAAATCTCTGAATACACCTCTTATGGCAGAGGCAGACGTCAGAAGTTGCGGGTTCAAATCCGCTCGCATCATTCTATTTTTGAAAATCTCTTACACAGGTTGTCCCACGGCCATGCCACATGGAGGGAAAGTACTTTAAATATTGTAGATAGGAAGTTTTGCTTCATGGAGACTTCACTTCATTTTTAAAATTAAGCAATACTGCATTCAAAGATTTTGAAAAAGTTGCTTGCTTCATCTGGGTATCGAACATAAAAATAAAGTGAAGACTCCATGAAGCAAAACTTCCAATCTACAATATTAAAAGTACTTTCCCTCCATGTGGCATAGCCATGGGACAACCTGTATATTTAACAAGCTGTTCCCCGCGGTTTCATTCCCGTTGCTCGGCTCCTAAGAGTCGTAGCGTGATGTTAAATAGCCTATACTGTTCCTCATGAATCTGGCTATCATTATACCTACAACAATAATTTTTCAAATCCGACTGGTAGTTTAGTTCCAGAGATAAGTGCATTCAATCAAACAAACTCTTCAGCTTAATAATATTAGAATAGAATCTATACCTACTGTAGCCAAAATAACCTGAAGGGTGATTTTAACTAGAGTAGGAAAATAAAGCAAACACCTTTATACAAAACACTGTGTATTTTTTTACTTTAACAATTATAGTAGGTACCACACTTTGGTAGGTAGACAAAAAATACTAGAAACTCAGGGGTGAGTAGTTCGCTGGCAATACGGGTCTTCAGGTCTTCAGGTAATGTGGCTGGAGCACTTAACTGGTGGTCAGCCGCTGGATCAAGAGGGCGCGCGGCCACCACGCGCTCCTTATATAGCCGTAGACTCCGCCCATCAGCTGCATACGGGGCGACCGCCAACGACACCTTCACACTACTAATTACTATAGATAACATAAGAGAAGCATAACATGGCTTTCATAACATATTGAAGAAATGTTATGCTTCTCAAATCAAATTCACAAAAATATACATTTATAACTTACATATTTATCTACATTTTATTTTGTGAACAGATAATAAAGACCCTGGAAGTGGGTGCGGCCGGGGACCGTCTCGCGCAGGCGTGGTCGCAACTCGTGGTGTTCGGTCACGGGAAACGAGCCAGACTCGTCGAAAGACTGTTGGAGGCCATGTGCAACACGTACCAGGGTCAAGGTGAGGACGCTATGGCAAGGGCGGATCCAGGGGTGGTCATGACCTCCCCTGGCCTGGGCCTAGGTCGACCACTGGTAATATTATCCTACTTCCTACTAATATTATAAATTATTATCTTACTTCCTACTTCCTACTAATGTTATAAATGCGAAAGTTTGTGAAGATGTATGGATGGATGGATGTATGTATGGATGAATGTTTGTTACTCTTTCACGCAAAAACTACTGAACGGATTTTGATAACTTTACAGTAATATAGCTTATACATCAGAATAACACATCAGCTACTTTTTATCCCAAAAACACGGGCGAAGCCGCGGGCGGAAACTAGTTTCTATAAAAAAAAATATACTTTGTAGTAAAATACATGCTTAGTGACCCCCCTGAATCGAAGACTGGATCCGCCCTTGGGCTATGGTATTATGGCTTGTATTACTGTGACATGTTTCACGTTGATACGTATTTTATTGAATTGTGTCACACATCTCTTGTCACGGTAGCGCGTGCCAGACAATTTTAGCTACTTTCTAGTTTAGTTCACCATTTTCTCCTGATATCTATGATTTAATAAACACTACCTACTTATCTATTTAAACTTCAATGTATGAAAGCCTGGATGTGGCCCTCTTTTTCTAGGTATGCGTGAGTAGTACCTAATCTGTACAATGGTGGTACATAAAACAATCAATGCAAGCTCATTTTTAGACTTAACCATATACAGGAATAAACATGTTTTTTTTTAATATTCTTTTCCCTTGCGATAGAATAGTTTTTTGCCATCAATCATTGCGTATCAATATAATAAGTTAACATTAACAACGTCATATAAAGAACTTCAGAACACAATTAACATAAGTTTTTCTTTCAGACGAGGAAGTCAAAGGTAAAATGCGCGCTGCCGCCGCTGATATGCTCAGCTTTGGACAACTCGCTCCTGAAGAAAAGGAGACGAAGGACATCAGATCACCTCTGCAGAAGTGAGTACCTACAAAGATAATCGGCTAACTTCGGCTTTATAGAGCGTCATCTCTGTCGCACGAAGCACTAACAGTCCGATACCTAATTAACAAGTCAGCGACAAAACGTCACATAGGAATGAGTGACGGATACGACGCTCTACAAAGCCGAAGCTAGCCGATTATCGCTTTCTCAAACTCGATGTGTAATATTTACTGCCGGTTACTGTATTTAATTTTGTAACCAATTTTCTAAATAAATAGGTACCATTTATCATTTTGGTCGAAAAAAAATATTTCGAGCGATTGCTCGAAACTTTAAAAAGTCGAATTAAATAATTCGTGGGGCCATGAGTTATAGGAGATGAAAAGATAACAAATGACCTCTCCTTTCGGCAATTTGGCAAACGATGCACCAAACAGTAAACACGCTATATAATTTAAATAAGTTGACTTTAAATTGAAATTATCTTTCTTTTAGGTTGTATTAACAATCAAAAATATATCGGAAACGCTCATAAGAGGCATTGCAAATGGATCATAAACGAGTTGACCGAGCGGGTCGCGGTAGCTCAGTTGGTTTTCAGAGCAATGGTACGGTCCGCCAGAGGTCGCGGGTTCAAATCCCGCTCGCGACATTCGATTTTTGAGAAATCTCTTAAATATTTAATAATCAAAAATATATAATATTTTATCTCTGACTACATTCCAAAACATCACCTTTAATATTTCGACCGCAATCAGATATTTATGACATTTCACCCAGGTTATCAGCATCGGCTGTGTGCAACATCATCGAGATATGTTCTGACACACAAGACAAGGCGGATCCCCTGTGGAAGAGCGTCGAGGAAGCATTACAACGTCTTCGCCGCGAAGAGGCTGCGGGCGTTCCTTCACGGCCTCAGGCGTTAGCTGACGTCGCACAGAAAGCGGCTTTAATCGGACTACCTGGAATTGCTGCTGTAAGTGACTGACTAATCCCTACTAATATTATAATGTCGAAAGTGTATTTGTTGATTTGTTCGTCTTTCACGCAGCAACGGAGCAACGGATCGCCATGATTTTTTGCATAGATATAGTTTATGGGCCGGATAGTGACATAGCAGTTTATGGGTCTTGGGCTCGTGGGATATTTTCCGACCTCCACGCGGGCGAAGCTGCGGGTAAAAGCCAGTTTATACTAAGAGAGAGTGCGATTTTTGTGAGTTTGTGTATATGTGTAAGGTAACTTCCGGAACTACTGATCCAAATCTGACAGTTATTTTGCTAAGAGAAAGCTACATTATCCCTGAGTGCTATAGGCTACTTTTTATCCCGAAAAAATGCACAGTTCCTGTGGGCCACGCGGACAAAGTCGCGGATACGGTGCTAGTCTATTATAAATGCGAAAGTGTGTTTGTTGGTTTGTCTTTGTTTTACGCAGCAACGGACTGACGGATCACCATGATTTTTTGCATAGAGAAAATTTATGGACCGGAGGTGACATAAGCCAAGCCTTATCCAATTTTCTGAGCATCGAACTCAGTTTACAATTATGTTCTCTATCAACAGGCTGCAGTAACATACTTAGCGGAGTGCGGGTTCGAGGAGGCAATGCCGGCGAGCGTGCAAGTGCTCGGCGCGATGCTGAACCGGCCCGAGGGGGAAGTGGAACACTTGCTCACTCAGCAACACGCCAGTCTGGCCGGCTCACTCCACCCGGCGGCGCTGGCCGTCGCTGAAGCATACAACTTGTAAGTACATGCTATATGATCCTAGTACTAATATTATAAATGTGAATGTTTGTGAGGATGGATGGATGAATGGAAGTTTGTGACTCTTTCACACAAAAACTACTGAACGGATTTTGATGAAACTTTTATACAGAGTAAAATTAAAACCAGTGCGGATATTTTAGAAGGTGAAAGTACTCATGAATATGATCAACTTTTATTATGGGACCGACACTGAAATATGAAAAAAAAATCTGCTGTTACCTACAAAAATGCACTACAACACGATCAAAATGTATGGAACAGCAGAATTTTTTTTCATATTTCAGTGTCGGTCCCATAATAAAAGTTGATCATTTTCATGAGTACTTTCACCTCCTAAAATATCCGCACTGGTTTTAATTCTATCCTGTATAGCTTATACATCAGAATAACATTTAACCCATAGGCTTATTTTTATCCCAAAAACGCGGGCGAAGCCGCGGGCGGAAGCTAGTTAAAAATATATTTACATTACTATCATTCTGATAATATACAAGGTGTAAGTGACAGCGTAACAAAAACTGAAACCATGGGTTCAATACCTTATTTTGAACCCATCAGCGTTAAAATTTTGCGTCGGTCTTTTAAAAAGAATTACGACTTTAATGTTATTAAAGTCGTAATTACGACTTTGTTTGGAGATTTTGCAGTACGTTCGTTAAAAAATCTCCTAACAAAGTTGTATTTTTTCTAAAGATTTTTATTTCGATCACCATCCGTTGCACTTGTGACGTGACTCATTCCACCCATTCGTAATACAAGGCTATACAAGGCCCTGAGGGTTCCGTACAAACTTAATTATTCATGTAAATATTATATAATAAAATAATCCGCTAGAATTAAGCAATAGCGCGATCTATGAGTGAGATGTCGCTATTACACACTTCGTCTAGTGGTGCCATCTACAACAGATGCCTCAGACTTGCCACGGACAGACGGACGACAAGTGATCTTATAAAGGTTCCGTTTTCCTTTTGAGGTACGGAACCCTAAAATTCAGTAAAAATGATAGCAGGGAACTTCTCATGAATAGCTTAGTAACAATATCATCAGACACGTATCCTATAATAATGTGTTTGTCTACAGAGTCAAAACCGGTGGTTCGGTAACGCAAGATTCAAATAGAACGTCTTCAAGCTCGGACAGCGACAGCGAGTCTTCATCCGACGATGAGTAATGTTATTTGTATATCAGTATAGTTTAGTTTAATAAATGCATTTAGGTATTACGTTTATTTATATTGTTATAATTTTCCAAAAAAATACTGACTGAAATCCAAAAGATGAAATGATACCACACTTACCTAAAAAACAGATACTAACGATACAAAATCATATACTTACACACGTACGTTTACAAAATAATAATATATTGGCGATATTACTATGGGTTATGAATATCTAATCAAAATTATTAAATTTTTTTGTCCAATATGTTTCTTATAATCGCTCACACTTGTCTTATGTGACCGAATACTGTCCATTATCCAATTAGGCACAGTTTACACAGTGTTAAGGTTTCTGAGTATAGATAGTAAACACTTCGCCGTACTTCCTATAATGTCATAATTAACAATGCTATTTCGATATCGGTAAAAAAGAAATCGATAAATCGTGCAGTTTCGATACAGCGATTCAACGCAGAAAGTCGCGAAAACGAGATGCAGCATCGAAGCAATAAGTTAATCGTGCGGTTTCGATACAGCGATCCAACGCAGAAAGTCGCGAAAACGAGATGCAGCATCGAAGCAATAAGTTAATCGTGCGGTTTCGATACAGCGATCCAACGCAGAAAGTCGCGAAAACGAGATGCAGCATCGAAGCAATAAGTTAATCGTGCGGTTTCGATACAGCGATCCAACGCAGAAAGTCGCGAAAACGAGATGCAGCATCGAAGCAATAAGTTAATCGTGCGGTTTCGATACAGCGATCCAACGCAGAAAGTCGCGAAAACGAGATGCAGCATCGAAGCAATAAGTTAATCGTGCGGTTTCGATACAGCGATCCAACGCAGAAAGTCGCGAAAATCGACAAAATCGGCGATCGCCGCTAAAAGTAGCTAGTCTGCTTTGACCATAACACTGTAAAATTGACACGACTAACCTCCGTATTCACAAACATTACTATGAGGTCTCATAGCAGTGTACAAAAACTCATTCAAATATGAACATTGTATGTAATAATTAAGGTTCATATTCGTATGAAATGCTTGTTTATATTCGCTTATATGAACCTTATTCGTATACATATAATGTTCATATTCGTATGAGTTTTCTGTACACTGTGCGTTCGAGACCTCATAGTAATGTTTGTGAATACGGGGGTATATTGCAGTCTTCTGACCGCAGTTCGTAGCAAGAGGGGTAAAGACGAGAACGATCGTTTTTCTTGTCCCGTGGTTCATACATATATGCTTTCTATCCATCTGTATTTACAATGATTACAATAAACATAAAAAACCGGGCAAGAGCGTGTCGGACCACAGTGTAGGGTTCCGTAGCAAGAAGCATTTCAGTCTACCGACCGCAAATATAAGTTTGTATTTCATAGATAATATTGTTATGAAAAACAAAGTAATTTTTGCGTTTGTCGAACTCAAAACTGAAAAAAGTGAATATTTCAAAAGTTATTGACGTATCTTGTTCGAACCAATTTTAATCGAGAGTATTTATTGGATGCCATTAGCTTGATTTTTTCCAGATTTTCTGTAGCGCGGTTGGAAAATTACAGGGGGGGAGGACACATTGTTAACGACTTTCGGAGCTCCTAGTTCACTCAATATGCACTTAAATAAAAGTTATTTAGAAACCTCTATGTTATTTTCAACAAAGACCTATCCAATAATACCCCACATGACGGGGTGCAGGAAAATATATGTTTTCATCCTTTAGTTTCATGTATGGGAGCCCCCCCCCTAATTATTTATTTTTTTATAATTTTACTACAGGCAAAGGCCTGTAGTAAAATTATAAAAAATTTATAAGCCGCCATAAAGATGGCGGCTTATAAAAGACATCTACCTACCAAGTTTCATACAAATTGGTTATGAACTGTAGATTTGACGAGGGTGTGACAGACGGACATGACGAAACTATAAGGGTTCCTAGTTTTACTACGGAAGAAACTATAAGGGTTCCTAGTTTTACTACGGAACCCTAAAAAAAAAGATTCCGACGAATTGAGAACCTCCTCCTTTTTTTGAAGTCGCTTAAAAACGGGCCCAATAACACAACAAAACGCTATCGTTTATCACTGTCACCTACTTCGAAGCCCCCATACAGCCATGTACCGTTAAAAACATACGAACCTTACGAAGTAACCGTAACAATGTTTCACCCATTTCTCTACATTGCCCAGAGGTGTTAAATACGCTAATTTACTCCTAACAGTCCTAACTCAATAGCGTATAGAAAGGAGATATGGCCGTTAGTCTTGTTCCGAACTTCAAACAGGCAAGATAGTAATCTATAGCGGAAACTCAAAATGTTCAGTGCAAAATTTATAAAGTTTTTACTAGCGGTAAGTACTAAGTACCCCTCTATAATATTATGTTATAAAGCTATGAATCACTCAGCAGGAAAAATATGATAGGTACCATAAAAAACATTGTTTATCTTATTGTCATAATATCTTATTATCATTTACAATGTAACTAACACCTAAGTGGTTGTTGGGGATTTCACGTTTTTCATAAGCTGTATAAACTGGGATTATGTTATTTTATGTTGTAGATTACGTCGATTTACTGAAAAATGTCCGACAACGTTATTTGCACGTGTCGTGTATTCACGTGTTAAAAATAAATTATATTTTTTTATCAGGACAGCCTTAGAAACTTGTCATTTTGAGATCTTATTTTATTGTGTTATTATCCTAATGTTTTGTAGATAACAATTCTGTGTAGGTACCTATAAAATCAATGTTTTTCTTGCAGATATCAGTTTACGCCAGTTTAACGAAGGCGTACTACATTGACCCGAATAATGATTGTGGCCAGTATGGCTTCACGTGCGAACGCAACGATAGAGTAAGATTATGTGAAGGCACTAAATTGGTTGGACCTTCGTTCGTCTGTCCAGCTGGAACCTTCTGCAACGAAGAATCGACGACGGTTTGCGAGGATGCAATCAACTTTATTGACCCAGCGCTGACAAAAAAACTTCGATGCCATCGAAATGAAAGGATCGCAAATCCTAACGTCCCAGGATGCAAAGGGTACATCCTCTGCATTTCCAATGGAAATCGCTTCCAAGGCATCAACTTCAAGTGTACAGGGAACACTGTTTTCAACGGATATACCCGCTCTTGCACCTCACCAGAAAAATACAAGTGCCCTATAGCTAATAAGACCAAATCGAGTCCCGCTTTGTTTGCATCTGATAACCGAATGGAACCTTTGTACAGCGACGACAAGACAAACTCTGGCTCGAGCAATCGGTTTTCAGATCAACAGCTTACACCAATTCAGTGTAAGAATTACAAACTTAGAGTGACACAAGACGAGACTCCGAACAGTGTGACGTACTTCTGCCCCCCGCGACCAGTCGCAGGTGAAACATCAATACGATGCACAATATTTTCTAATCATTTCTGTGTCACCTTGATAAGAGACGACGAGGACCAATTTATTGTTGAAAGCGGTGCGCCTGCTCGAAGACCAAGAATGTAAAATAATAATATTTTACACAATACTAATACTACAAAGACTGAATGTAAACAACCATATGTACGGTTAGGTCAAAAATAAAAGATCTGCATTTATTTATTTAAATATAAGTTGTACTTATAATACAGGTACTTTTAATATTATAATATTATTTTATGCTTATTAGACGTTATAACGAATAAAATTAATTTTAATAATAGAGTATATTTTATTTTTATTTTCTAATCAGTAATCTTTGGATGGGATTACTGATTACCCTTTCGATATCGTAAGTAAAGGACGTCGGCAGTTTAAGGCTTGATATGGTACAGTAATAAAAGCTTAACCAAAAATAAAAATATATTTTAATTGTTCTTTGCCTAATTTATCTTAGATATTAAGAATTGGAATCAAAAATCGAAATAAATAAGAAATAAAATGATTATGCCATTGACATTTTGAAAAAACCACTAAAACAAAAACGGGTGCATGCTGGCTGGCGCGTGCTTCCACAGAATATCATGGTGACAGCAACTAAAACCTTTGAATTGAGAACTCATTAGTCGGGCTGTACTTCACTGGATCATTCACACCATACTTAACCTCACTGTCAGAAATAAGAATATTTCTCTTTAACCCAATTACGTACAAAAACAAATAAAAAATGAATTTAAATACTCTTGAAATACTCGATCACACCAAACTAATTTCTTATCTGTACCGACTTACACAATCTGAGGCCCAGCGTTCTATGGGCGTCTGCCAGTGCCCTTTAATACAAGAGAATATTTATATTATTGAAGTACATTTCCGCCCTTACAGTCAGTTGCAGAAAAGGTCATTAAATTTTAAAGGAGTCTTTAACCTTAACATTTCTGTTAAGTTGTTCCAGAAAAGACAGTTAGCTACCTCTTTAACTGGTTATTAATATTTAACTATTCAAACGTCAAAAAGTTACATTAGACACAATTTAGGTTGCTCAAAATGTAGTTAAGGCCAAACAGAATTTAAATATAACTTAACGAATGTCAAATTTTAATAGGTCACCAAGCATCTATTAAACATACAGTTATCTTTGTTTTTGCAATAAATTGTGCTATTATTCTTATAATTATTATAAATACGAAAGTTTGTGTGTTAGGTTTGTTACTTCTTCACGCTGAAACGGCTGAACGGACTTGGATGAAACTTTTTTTATTTATATTTTATTTGAAAATAGGCTTGAGTTTGACGGCTATCTCGCCTGATGTTAAGCGATGATGCGGTCTATGATGGAGCACGCTTGCCTAGAAGAAACCGATTCACTCGCGACTTGAACACACCCAGATAGTAACTGTCGAGGAACACCCACTCGGGCAGCGCATTCCACTGTTTGGCGGTTTTCACAATGAAAGAGGAGTCAAAGCGCCTAGATATATAAATATGCCAGAAAGGGGTGAATTAAGAACAGTAGCACAAGATTTTTATGAAATTGCTGGATTTTTTTTTCTCAAAATACGCCACTAATTAGAGCGCCACATTTAGATCTCGCACCACCTAAAAATTTTGAATTAGGACCGGCACTGTGGATGAGGTAGAACCTCCGAATGATATCGACTTGAAAGATGAGGAAGTTCTTCCACTTCTGCATGATGGATCACAACATGATTCTTTCGTAAGAACTGCAATTGTAAATGCAGTATTTTCTTAGTTGCTTCTAAGAAAATACTGCATTAACAATTGCAGTTAACTGCAATTTATCATTATTAATAATAAAATAAATAAAACAGCAGAATGTGTGAACATCAAGTATTTTTATTTGTAATCTTTATTAATATAGAATTACACCTACATATATATTTATTTTTCTAATTTAAAGCGTTATAATATTAAAATTCAATCAATATCAATCAAACAATCACAACAATCATTATCAATCAAAACGCAACGCTATTTGTTGTTTGGGCAAGGGTTCAGTCTGCTCCTTTATAATGCTCGAAATGTTGGCATCATCATCTGTTGTTTGTAGCTGGTAGGATCCTCCTCCTGTTTTATGGATTTGAATCTGAAATAATTATAGGCAACTAAATTGTACCACTTTAATCAAAACTCTCCTGCCGGCCTAGCATGACAACGATAGAAACGGGTTTTGTCTTCATAGAAATAGACAAAGTGACAGATTGTAGAAACATTTCTACGTTTTATGAATGAAACAGTAGAAATGTTTCTACAATATGTCACTTTGTCTATTTCTATGTAGACAAAACCCGTTTCTATCGTGGTCATGCTAGACAGAAATGGCACTAGAAAAGAAAGCTTGCCCAAAGTCACACAGATGATAAAAAAAATATATCTTATAATTTTACATTATAGGTAGAGCTATTATTTTTATTTTATTCAGGAGATGTATCATTAGTGTTGTATTGTATATGTATACATATATAATAAAAGAGTTTGTGAAGGAACACAGGTTTAGACTAAAAGGGTTTGTGGGAGAAAACATCTGCTCTGGCAATCTATATTCAATACCAGTTGTTGTCTCTTGTTCACTCAATTATTTATTATAATTTTTATGCATCTTGCAACGACCCCTAAGTCCAGTGTTGCACTGCAAGAGGGCGTCCTGGCGGCGTTACAATGAGCCTATGCTGGGCACATACCATCTCAGGCATCATACAAAGTAACAAGGTAGGTACGTGGAAAATACTCACTCGGACACAAGGTCAGCATATAGCGCCTTTTCTTACGACGTGTAATTAGCACCACGTGCTCGTCGCTTTTTTTTATTTGATTCCTCCATTGACTCCATTATACGGAATTACACTTATTTAATAAATTTTTCTTGTGATATTTTAATAAAATTAAAATGTCAGTTTGATTTGACAATTTTGTAGTGCTGCCAGGTCTATTTTTCAATTTACCCTAAGCTCCGTAAACTTTTACCCTAGATTTGCAGTGACATTGGAAAAAATACACTAAGGGCCGATTTCACCAACGTCAGATAACATTTATCCAAGGAATAAAGTTGAGATTTGACAGATTTTGTATAGAACATCTGTCAAATCTCAACTTTATTCCTTGGATAAATGTTATCTGACGTTGGTGAAATCGGCCCTAAATATTAATGTTTTAAAATGAAATAAAGACATTTGCATTGCACGGTTTGATGCTCACCATTCGGCAAACGGCATGCTCATATTGTTACTCAAATAATAAAGAAATATATCAGTTATTGTACCTACTCAGTCTTCTACCTCTTCAAAAACGGCTGAATCTATTTTTATTAAAGTCCGTGCCACCAATAAAGTCCTACGGAAAAAATCTGGTAGGTACTAAGCTTCTAAGTTCCGCTTTTACCTTTTGTTTGTTAGTTTTCAGCGATATCAGCGCCGTGTATAATAGACTTCTGTGGTGGCGCGGACTCTAATGCGTTTTTAATTATTTTAAAGCATGAAATTTTCTTACGTAGTGTTATGACAAAACACCCTAAATAATTTCATACCCTAAAAATTTCCCTACGAGTTCAGTTTTACCCAAAATCTAGGGAAAAATACCCTAAGGTGGCATCACTGCAATTTTGACAGTTTGACGTTTGAGGTTTGACGATTTATTTTTTTTAATTGAGTAGGTACGCGTTTAGTTCGCCTGCGTTTCGTCCATAATAAATGTAAAAGCACAGACAACAAAACGCAATCATTCACTCTTTGTTTATTCAATGTTTATTTTATGATGACAACATTTTTAATTTAAATTTTAGTTAACGAACCAATATTAAAAGCTAAAATGCTTTTATGCAACATCAAAAAAAATAATCATATAATTAGCTCTAACAATGCTTTAAGCAAACGGGAGATAACTGAAACCTTTCTGCAACCGAGCGTAAAGTTAAGAATATAACGCACCTTTAGTATTTAAGTGGCTTAACTAAAAATTTTAAGAAAATGACTTAGGGCCAAGTTCACCGACAAGATAACAGTACGATAAATTGAAAAGCCGTTTAACATATCTTTTTCCATATAAAAATTTATGTTAAACGGCTGTTTTCAATTTATCGGACTGTTATCTTGTCGGAGTTGTCTGTGAACTTAGCCCTTAATGACTTCTACGTTTAATTTAGCGTTTACAAAAATTTTGGTGGAATATTTTAAATACTATAAGCGTTAAAAATATTTTTATTTTTAAAACGTATTGAAGAATACAGTAACTAGCACTCGCCGCTATCAGATTCCACGCACTTTTTCTTAATTTTATCATAAACTTCTTCGCTGGCACATTTCTTGATCTTTCGACGATAAACATCTTTAATTTTAGTACAAACGTAATATTTTGTGCAGTCCTTGGTAAATGGAAATAGACCTTCACTGTCGCATTCAAAATCATCTGTAATGATTATTTTTTCTGATGTAATTATAGGTGTACTTTCTTCAGTGTTTGTTTCACTAACCGAAGACACTGATAGGGTAGATACATTAGATTCATCTTCATTCTTTTCACATTTAACCGAGACCTTGTTTAAGTGGTAATCGGCCTGGCATTGTAACTTATATCTTAAAAAACCATTCATACTATTTTTAACACAGATATAATAAATATTATCTTTAAAGAAGTCACTAAACCGGCCTTCAAATAAACATCGGAACTGATTGTTTCTCACGCAATGCGATAAGTTTCTCGTACATTGTTTATTAATTTCGCTAAACACTGTATTGTTTGGACATGTTCCTATTATAGGTTGAAGATTGCCTATACAAGTATAAAATTTCCTACAATCTTTATTATCAGCGTATTTGCCGCGGGTTTGATTCGAACAATTAAAAAGAGAAGCCGAGGCCGAAGTAGCACTTTTGTCTTTACTGTCTGCATTTAATTTTATACTTGTGAGATTTGGGTTATGCATGCTAGTTCGATTCATAGTAAGTTCATCACGAGTTTTATTATTTTGTTTATCGCTTTCATTTAAATGACGTTGTACTTCTGCCGTAATCGTATGATTCGTTGAAATAAGATGCTGTTCTAATTCGTCATTGAATGTATTGTTATGCAATGATAAAGTATGATATGTTGTTATGTTTTCATTTGTATTATTTATATTATAACTATTAGTTATATTTACAAAATCAGCTTGGACTTGGTATTGCCCAACGTCAAATAATTTAATATTTCCGTTTACTGAGCTATTAATATCCGCATTTTTGTTTTCTTTAGTGATTATCGTTTTTGATTGCGTAATATTTTTAGGTGCTGCTGACTCAGTTTCTGTCACGTGTGTTGAGGGATTTGTTGTAGTCGCCGAAAGCCTATATTCTATGATATCGACTGCTGCTGACTCAGTTTCTGTCACGTGTGTTGAGGGATTTGTTGTAGTCGCCAAAAGCCTATATTCTATGATATCAACTGTTGTAACATATTTGGGATCAATTTGTGCGATAACTGGATAGTCGGAAAGTATGGTTTTATTTTGGAGGTCCATGTCAGATTTTAAAACAGAGGATTTAGACGTCAACTCTCCTTCAATAGAGGAGTCCTTTATTTTAACACTGTCTATATTGACATCTGAAAGCATCCAATTATTTTCTGTATGATTCACAATTTCTGCCCTATTAACATCCACCAGCGTAATATTTTGTGTATTATTTTTTAAGGTATTTCCAAATACTATATTTTCATGATCAATTATTTTTTTCACTGATTTAACACTAACATTTGAATCATTGACGGTTCCGTTGTTAGAAATAATGTCACGCGGAATTAGGCTTCCATGATATGCTTCACTCACTTTACCTCCATCTACTTCGATAGTTTCTACCATTAAATCTGGTTGAGTTAGTGTATTAATAATAGTTTCAGTTGTTATATCAGTAGTCGATTGAGGATTATTGTTTACTGTTGGCATCACATAATGTGGCAAATCTGTAGATTTTTTTCCAGGCACAACATCATTATTCGTCTTACCAATAGCAGCGAACATAGTTTCAGCAAATATAGTGGGTCCAGTAGTTATTTGTGCAGCTGTTAATATTGGCAGCGATAGCGCTGTGCTGTCATATTTAATAGTTTGTGTCTCCATTAATTTTGTGGTTAAAACTGGAGATTCTTTACCTATTTGCATGTTATCCTTTACGATCTGAGGCATAATTTCTGTAGAACTCATAACAAAAGCACTAGGTTTTATCTTAGTACCTTCATCATAATCCGCAACTGTCGTTCTACCATTAGGTAATACAGTGGTGCCTGGTGTAAAATCACTTACTGTAATAACTAAAGGTTCTACTTCTACTTTAGGTAGTTTATTTAGCCCTGTTAGAGTGACTTCTTGTGAAAAAATATAATAATTGGTTTTCTCTGTGACATTTTTAATTTCTATTTTTGGTGAATATTCGAAGTCGATAGTGTTTGGTAGTGATGCTTCAGTGCTGATTACGTCTTTAAGATTTTCAGTATTTGCTTCTATTATTGGCAAAGTATGTATACTTGTTGTAGACAAAACTAAATCTGTTACCTTTTTTTCTGACAAAGACACAATAATTTCTGGGTTATTTGGAAAATCTGTTGTAACTTGCACAAAATTATAACCAGGAATATAATCCGTTGTACTGACATTAACTCTCGAGTCTTGTGACTTAGTTATTTTGATATAATCGTCCGATGATGAGAGATTTGAACTTGATGGTTGCCTCGCCACATTTTCCATCAAGTTTATTGAAGAATTGACGATGTCGAGTACTGACACCGTCTTGATACTTTCGTCCTTGTAAGTTTTAGCCGTAGGTGAAAGCAATGTAGTGTTATTGCAATGTTTGCCGGTAATCAGGTTTACAGTCTCAGTCTCAATCATATTGACATCTTCATTTGGATCAACCTTAGAAATTATAGTTTCATTGTTAAAATTTTCCGAAATTGATGTGTTCAGATTTATATCATTTGTATTTCTTGGTAATGTATTTCCTGCAGTTGTTACTGTAGAATTAACTAGGTCATTAACTGTTTCAGTGGTTATGCTAGTAGTATTTAATTGTTTTACAGTATCCACTTTTTGGTTAGTTAACTCTTGCGGTGGTATAGTTGTTATTGCCAATTTACTGATGAATGATGAATCTTCAATTTTATTTTTATTTGAAACATCTACTGGAAACGTAGTACTGGTTTCAATTTTGTAATCCGTGAGAACTCTATAATTATCTATTTCTGGAGTATTGCTTGATACTTGTTCAAACATGTCCATATAATCCATACTTATTGATGTTGTATGAACGCTTTCAGGCGTTTTACTGGTCAGTTCAGTGACGTAGTGATTTAACGGAGGTGTTTGGGACAGTGTTGTTTTTGGTAATAAATCTAGAGTAATAAGTATATTTGAACTAGAGTTGGTATCCTGGTTTATGGGATTGATACTATCATTGAGATTAGTGTTTTCAGTAAAATCACGAGGAAGTGGCGTTGTTGCACTATATTCAATAATATTCCAATAGGTAGTCGTCTTAACAACTTCATCTTGAA
This sequence comes from Thalpophila matura, assembly GCA_948465475.1. Taxonomy (NCBI): domain Eukaryota; kingdom Metazoa; phylum Arthropoda; class Insecta; order Lepidoptera; family Noctuidae; genus Thalpophila; species Thalpophila matura. Next base: position 13,080,957 of record OX419183.1, read on the forward strand.
TAGTGAGATTCCATTGATCAGTATTCAGATTTTCCTGTACCGTAACAGTTTCCAGATTGTTCAGCTGATTCAAAGTATCTAGAATTTTATTTTCTTGATTGGTTATTACTTTCTGAGATGTTCTATGATCCATAAAAGTAAAACCGTCTGAAGAATTAGGTGTAATTATTTCTATCGGAGCATTTGTTACAATATCTGTTTGTGATGTTAAATCTTTTAATGTTGTGTTTGGAACTGAGTTTACGTTATATGAGGCGGGTGTTGTATAAGTAATTAAAAGTTTGTCATTTGTAACATTTTCCATATAAGGTTTATTTACAATAAAAGGGACACTGGTCGATGGTAACTCATTTATTACTTCTGTTACATGTGCCGTAAATTCATTCTGTAACGTTTTCGTTGTCAGTATCTCATTTGCAGGGTATTTTATTGTGCTTGGCAGAAGTGACGTTGATTCTGTACCTTTATCATTAAATGTGTCTGTTATTGAAGAATCATAGACTATATTTACTTTTGTAGTATTCGTAGTATCGGACGTATCGCTTGTATTATTTTTTATTGATATAAATGATAACTTCAATTCTCGATTAATCTGATATAAATTATCTGTAAGTTCTATTGGTGAATCTGTAGTTATAATTATTTCTAAGGGCTGGTTCACAATGGTTTGTTCTTCTACTAGTGAATTATTATTGAATACTTTTTCATATGTAGCGGTCTCCGTGGCGAATGTAATATTCTCATCTGCAATTATGGGAACAAAATTCGTCTCTGTAGTTGTTTGTATGATCGCCGCAGTCATGGGTTCTCTAATAAAATATTTTGAATTCGTTTCCGATATATTTTCAGTTGTAGTGTTCTCACTAGTCGATTTCAATTCAGTAAAAGAAACATTGTTTACCTCATATTTCCTAAAACTTTGAATATTCGTATTTATTATAGGGGTCGTGCTTGTTTCTGTAATAATAAGTTTGTCACTCAATATTGTTTCTTTGGGTATAACTTCATCCATAAGCGTTTTGTTTTTGTAACCGTTTTTTGTTTCTTGTTTAGTGGTATATTGATTGGTCGTAGTAGCAGTGTTATCATATAAAGTATTTAAATGATCTGAAACTGAGTTTGTGCTCAGTACACTTTGTTTAGGAAAAGTTTTATCAGTCTTTGTTTGGAAATTCACATCTACAGTTACAGGCTCTAAAATATTAACAATTTTAGTGGGAGCTAATGGAAGCTCTGTATTAGTTTCCGGTACTAGTTCAGCTATGGTACTGTTGTTTTCACCACTAGAGTTTCGTTGCTCTAATTTTTTATTATTAAAGCCGATTGTATTGTTTAAATCGTTTTCAAAATACGTATTTACCACCGGAGTCATACTAAATTCTTCCGTAATAACACTTTCACCAAATGTGTTTTCTGTTGGTATGTTTAATTTACCCGTAATATTTTCGATTTTCTTATCATGTTTTGTTACTTGTTCAGTGATATATTGTTTGGTAGTAGTAGCAATGTCATCATACAAGGTATCTAAAGAAGCTGATACATCGGAAGATGAGATTGTACTCGATACACTTTGAGCATCAGTAGAAATTAAGTTAATAAGCCCTATGACGGAAGTCACTGTATCGATAGATTTAGATTTATCTAATAAGGTATCAATTACTGCTTTATCTGTTGAAGCTTCTACATGTTTAAAGTTTTTACTGTTGTCATTTGCGAAAATTATTATTGTGTTGTTATTTGATAGTTCATCATTGACAATTTCGATTGAATTTTCGGTAAAGCTAGAAGTCACTTGAAAAGTCGTCTCCGTACTGTTTTCACTGTTTTCCGCTCCAGTGGGATTTTTGATATTTTCTAATATTTCCAATTTCAGAACAGGTGTTACTTCTTCAGGTATCGGCAAAGTTGTGGCAGTAACATTTTCTTTGAACACACTTAATATATCACTCGTTGGCGTTGGAGCAGTTACACTATTAGTCACTATCGTTTCACCTGTATCACTTTGTTTATAAACACCAATAACTTGAAGTGGTGGCACAGCAAATTCAATATTGGGAAAATCGCATTCAAAAGTATTGTTTTCTTGGCACTCCGTTGTGATTGGACATGGTATGACGAAGTCATCAATCGTAGTTGACACGCCGTCGCCTAAATCCACACATATCATAAAATGTGTGGAGTTCACGCAGTGGAAAGCCTTGCCTCTGCAGTTAATATTCATGGACGCTATCATTGGAATACCGAACAGTACCTAAAGAAAAACAACCCAAATTAATGCAAATATTGATAGGATAAAATTATATTTTAGAAACATATTTCATGAAAAACAGATAAATTTGCCTTTTAATGCCAGCACGGTAGCGATCTGGTAATAAACAAATTAATACTCACCAGAAATATAATTCCTTTTAGGTCGTACATTTCGTAAGCCATCTTCATTAAATCAATCAGAAAATGGCAAAATCTAGTCGTTTTAAATTTCGTTTACGCTTGTCGTTTATCTCATGAGGTTTTCTCGCGAATGCCATCTTGTGTTTCTCCCAACAAATATGAATGACGACATGGAACAAGCTTTGTTAACATAAGCGCAATTTGTTTACTTACATCACGAAATAGATTAGACTGACAGAAGGCAAATAATGTTGACACCTTATTTCCTGCGGCTTTTCAGTGCGTATTGTTATTGAGATAAAGTATGTATTCCCTTCTAGAGAATATGATCGAAAATATGTTTATTTAGAGCTCTGGGGGGTGCATTACCCAAGGCCAGCAGTGGCGAAGGGCCAGTTTTTGTAAGAGGTAAGCCGGAGTTACAAATACTTACCTGGCCACGAAAAGCTAATTAGTAAAAGAAGGCAATACTGCCTGAGCTATTTTTCAAAGGGAAGCCGGTAGGAATCGTATGTAGGGACCCTTCGCCACTGATGGCCAGAATAATGTTTATTGGCCTGATATATAACCTTTGTTCGATGTTACCGACTCCGATGTCTTGGATGGAGCGACGTAACTATTGCAATCGTCTTCTCTCGAATCAGCACGAACTACATATTTAGGAATAGCTCATGCTGTTGGAAAAATATTAGCCAGTCAACAAAGTGGTAGCGAAGTTGAGTACCTACCACGGTGCGCCTGCGCAGGCTGTACATTTAAATATCACCACTCGTGGAGGCTATTAATGCAGGGTGCATTGCAATAAGACTAACACAGGTGTAGCAATGTAAGACTGACATTCAATAAGAGAGAGAGAGAGAGTAATTTTCATTTTGGTGATGCCAGAAGGGGTAGAATTAGTGGAGCTATCCTTTCTATGACACACGTCCACCGTAGAACCCACTTAACTACCCCTACTACATTTGTTACACATTCCTTTGAGCCTGTATCACCGTTAAAAACATTTGTGTCAGCAGTTACACTTCAAATAAATTCGCGGAAACCGCGTGAAGAGAGTGATTTAGTTAAAAAAGCCGGCCAAGTGCGAGTCGTACTCGCGCACCGAGGGTTCCGTATCAGTTTTGGACGTATAAAGTGAAAAAAACCGGACCGCATAACTAAGTTTGTTTGTTGTGAAGGAATTTTGATGATTTTGAAAAAACTGCACTAGTTAAGAACATTGTTTTATTTTTGGTGCAATATTTGGGTCAATTCCTATCAACTCTAATTATTTCAGATTTTTCGCTTCGCAAACTTCGGAAATAAGGGGCGGGGGGGGGGGGGGAATGGTATTTTTTCAGACATTTTTTATCATATGTCGAAAACTGTGAGACATAAAATAAAATAAAAATACATTTTGAAATGTGCAAATCGAGCCCTTTCATATGATATGTCACTTGACCTAGCAACCCCACTTTGAAATTTCGGACCCCCACTCCGGCCCCTTTTGCAATGAAAATAAAAACATTTTTTGATTTTTTTCATTCTCAATAAAGTTGGGCAAGCATTTTTTATAACTGTTCCAAATTTCAAGTCGATAGCATTAGTAGTTGCTGAAATAAGCAGCTGTGACAGACAGACGAAGTCGCACCATTGGGTTCTTTTTTACCATTTTGGTACGGAACTAAAAATGTGTGCTATGTAGTTCACATGTGACGACAAATTATTGTTTAAATAAAGCATAAATACTTTATACTATCGAGATATTATCAAACAAATTCATGTTTGCCCTTGGCAATGTTACGACACACCTAAAATGGATTACCTACACCACAACAGCGGTATTTGACGGGAGAAAGCTATTTATTACTGATAGTAGGTACGGTAACTATGAAATACCTGTGACTGTACCTTGCTATATTTGCACTGTACACAAATGCTCATAAACTAAATATAAATAGGTATTAAATAACCTTATGCCTACTTTAGTAATGAGTAGGTACGACAGAGCTATCGCATCAGTTCGAAGTCAAATGAAACCTGTAGTATAATTTATAAAATATAATTTACTGATTAATTACGTATTACATTTACTTATCCAACTAATGTTCAATATCACAAATTTACAACTGCACCACACATTATTGATTATCCGCATAATTGTTTCAGTTTCGTTGTTTACAAGACAAATGAGTTTGACCTTATTTGCTATAGGTACTTACAAAACCGTGACATATTAAAATATCCAACGTTTACTTAGCCTTATGGATTTTATTTTGGTTAGGTATATGTAAGCGATCGCTATTATCAACCATACAAAACTTATAAAAGATAATATTATGGCTAAAATAAACATAGCAAATTGTAAACCTCTGTCTTGGTCGACAATAAAAGAAATTCCTACTACAAATGCAGCTAGTAGAGTACCCGAGATCGTTTCCAAAGGGCTGTGAAGTTTCGGCCATTTTCTTACGCCAACGAAGTCTTGAACTGCCGTCTCCCAGCAACAGGATATAGCACCATAGCCGAACCCAGCTATCACACATCCGATGGAGAATGAGTCATGGTTGTCTGCTTCTGCTAAAACTGCATCAAATAACAAAGAGTAAAATAACTGCGGTAAAGGCACACGACAAGATTTTAAACTTTTAAAGGCTTCATCAGTAACAGTAAGAATTTAGACTAGAGCAGGACCTGTAACATTCCTTTCTATTTTACGTTTACTCTTCGTTGAAAAGTCTCCGCTTTGAGTGTTTTTTACGTATTGCTCTAAAATACTATTTATATCTTTATCTTCCATATCGATTATCTAACATAATTTTTACTTGTGATGGTTAGATAAAAATAAGGAAAAAAAAATATTTTTTACTTAATTAGTAGGTACCTATGTAGCATATAAAAATTTTAAAGCGTTTAGAATAGGTATTAATTTGTCGGACGTACCAAAGCATCCTACTGTAGATATGATCAAGCCAGCAAGTACGACGTACTTGAAATTTCTTTTAGGCGTTTGTGCGAGCCATGGTGTACTTAACAAGAAACATATCCAAGTAAAGCCATACAATGTCATTAGGAAGTTTGCGTCAGAAATTGATATCTTCGGGTGCATTTCAGAAGCAATCATTGAGAGCGACGCCATCATTACAGACGTTAAACTCAGTCTAGAGAAATACAACATCAATGACGGATAGAACTTCCAACTGGATAACGATCTCGTCAAAGGCTTGATAAACGTATCATTAATATTATACATGAAAAATGTTAATCTCCTTCGTATCGCATAAACTCTATAAGACGGCATCCACATTCTTCTTCTCATGGTAGCATAGGCGGACTGACAACGAAAACTAAATGAATTAAATATTTTCTCTCTCTGAATATCTGTTACTGGCGATATATTCTCATATGTCACTTCGACCTCAGAATATTCCTTCTGTTCGACACCGTCACGCTCGGGCAATGAGTCTCGTCTTATTTGTTTGACTATACAATCGTCAAAACTATCGCCTAATGTACTCAGTCTCTTGATAGCGACACTGAGCCGCTTTTTATTCTTACTCGCATCTTTCTCTTTATCAGAAGGTTCCTCATATTCACTGTCTTCACTCTCTTCGGGAATTTCTGGTAGAATCTCTACGCCAAACATATTTTTCCTCTTTTCCTCTGGACTAGGCGGTGGCGTAATTGTTGCGACTATATCTCCATCGTATTCAAAATCCCCAGTGAAATCCGGTTCCCTATGTAAATTGTCGTCTGATGGACTTTTCCAACATTTTTGGCTCATGTCATGCAGTTGTAACTCAGTCGTGTAGTAATTCTTATCCATGGCTTCATTGTTGAATACAGCGTATGTTTTGGCCACGTCACTGTATCTGGAGTAGTAAATTGGTCTGCGTATACTTTCGTCAACTTTCAGTATCATTATTGCCGGTAACGTTTGAAGCATTATCCCCCCAAGCACTATGTATGAAAAGGAATATCCATAACCATCTATCAGTGCTGCTATGATATGAGGAAAAAGTGATTGTCCAACTGCTTGCCCGGCGAAGCATAACCCACGGATAATTCCCAGCCGAGAATCGTAAGTATCAAATACTATTGCATCCACTTGAGCCGATATAAGCGATGATCCCAACCCTGAAAAGGTAAAACATTAAAGATTGTTAGAACTAATTATTGAGTTGCGTTTAAAGTTTGTGATGAATAATTAAAATTATTACCTCCCAGGATTCCATAAACAAATGGTTGTAAATGAAAAGGTATGAATGCGCAGGCGAGAAGACTAGCCACGACCATGGCGAGGCCTAGAGACGCCATAACGCGGTACCCGACAGCTCCGCCCCAAGAGTCTGCTGCTTCTCTGCACCAGCATTCTGAAAATATTTTCAGGTTCGTTTATATTTTTATTCGATCAAAACAATCACGTAATGTTTATTTATAGCTGCTTTGTAGATAAAACCTCATTGTAAGTTAAATTTATCGAGGGAATGGATACTGCGATCACCAATGTTGAACTTATAGAAATTTTCCGTCACTAGGTACTTTAGCGGTCCGTAACCGATACCTACTTCAGCCGAGGAGGTAAATGAAACATGATTAAATCACAAAATCCTTACGTGTAAGATTGTAGCTGAGTATATAAATTGCAGGGGTTGAGAGACCGATCCATATCGGCACGTGGAGTTCATCCAAATGTACTAATATTACTCCATAAGCATACACGAGACTCGGTAGGCAGATCTGAAAAGATAATGATACTATAGTAAGCGATAGATAACCCGAGGCACGCGGTATCGGACCTAACACCGTCTCAATGATGCGATTTTAATGTTGGAATAAAAGCAACGACAATATTGAATGACATGTACTTAAACGATTTATTTTGTCGCAATTTTAGAACCACCCTAAGGTAATAAATTGACCTGGGAATAATTAAATCTACAGTCGTAAGAGTAAACTCCCTAATTTACTCCCAGTTCCAGCCCAGCACCTTGGAACACCTCCCAACTTAGTGGATCTACGACCTCAAAAAGACTGCTAGAACGGACTGATGTGGAAGGCAGGTAACCGGGCGTAGTGGCGCTACTTGGGAAAGGTAAGTATGTTGTCCATCAGCAAGGGCGTAGCCATGATTTTGTTCAGGAGGGGCAGACAAGGAAAGGAAAGGCCACGCCCCCTGCATGTACCTGGCTACCTGACTACCGACTACGTAGCCAGGTACGGGTAGTTGGATACGGAATCCTAATCTGTGCGTAGTCCGGCACGCTCTTGCCCGGTTTTTGTTAATTTATGGGGTGGCGAAACTTATAGGCGGCTCAGGGCGCCAAATTTTTTGATAATTCGAACAGGCTCTCTATAATTCGAAGTAATTGTTGGGTTCCTAGAAATACCCTCGATTACAAATCTCTCAGAATTTCAAACTCTTACTAATTTGAAATATGTATTATAAAAGTCGGTCTCTTGAAATTCGAATAATCGAGAGTCGGCTGTAAATAGGTAAGTAGTAAGTACATACCTACTTGTTAATTTTGAAAATCATGGAGGCTACTTTATATTCAACTATTTTAGTAAGTACCTACATATATTGGATTGTTGTTTATTTCAATTTCAGGGGACATTATATTCTACATAAATATATTGTAACAGTAGGTACAGTACCAATAAGTACCTAGGTAGTTAATTAGTTACCTAATGATTTATTTATCAATGTCTGTATTAATACGGTAGTGTCCTACTATTAAAAAAGTACAAATAAATTATTTTATTTCAAAGAAGAAAATGCACAACAAAAAAGTAAAAGCAAAAATAATAATTTATCACAAAATGGAAAACATAGACGCTTTTAAAGTTTTTGGAGGGAGTATCGCTCCGTCTTTGTCGCGCAAGCGGACGTAGGTGGTGTTACGTCACTAGTAGGAGTAGTAGGTAGTGCCGTCCGTGTCTAGCAAATCATTTTAAAACTTTGCTAATTTTGTAGATATTTCATCGGTTTTTTTGTCTTTTTTCAAATAGTTTACAGATTCACAATAAAAAAAAAGTTGTTAACATCCCTATTATGATGCGTGACGGCCTTACATGCATATTACCTAATAGGTACATTATAACGCTGTAAGGTACCTACATTACATTAATTAATCGGAATACTTATAAAACACTGGTAGGAGAACTACGTTGGCACTTGATATTTTTGTAATTAGTAATGTTATTAAAAGTTACAAACCCTAGTAATACAGGTAGTAACTATCTACCTATAATAATATGAGGGGTTCCCAAACTGTGCGCCGCGTCGCCCCGGGGCGTATTATTTATTTTAAAAAAATCGATATTCTATAATCTAGAGCTACACGCAGGTATCTTCTTAGTCAAGGGCGTCGCAAAAAAAATACACCATATAAAAGGAGTCGCAGAATAGAAAAGATTGAGAACCCTTGACCTATTTAATATAATTATTCAGAACATATTATCAACTTCGATTTATGTCGTAAACTAGAAACATAAATATCACGAACTTGAGGAACAGTTGACTTTGAAATTTAAAAAACCTAGGTATTTGCAACCACTACAATTTATTGCGTACCTATCGATTGATATCTAAAATGTAAATTCGATTGCAAAATTTTTACTAAATCATTAATAATTTTGCAGTAGACACAATAAAAAAAACTAGATAAGTAAGCAGTTTCATATTTATAGCCTTTTCGACAATTCCCTGGCTTGTATTGTCGCGTGACGTGACGAACAAATCACGCAATTCCTTATCATCCACCTGTGCATCTGTAACCTAAGTGTTTTCGTACACTCACGATAGTGCGTGACGTCACTGTGGCATTGATACGAATTCATGAACTCGTAACAACTGAATAATCGGATCACTATTGACTATGGGTTAGTTAAGCCACGGTGTACTTCTACGGATAAGGAATAAAGGAATCATCTTTTAGACAAGTTGCATTATCTAACCCCATAATTAATCAAAGAAAATATTTTCAGATAGGTATGTAGCTGTTATTATAGAACTCAAAATAAATGTTTGTTAGGTATGCTTAGATAGACTCACGTTCAATAAAACGACAGATAGCAGTAGAGGCCAGCGCCACGTCGCGCCATGCGCTCTTCCATCAAATTCCATCTAGTTTTCTTTTTCCTGCATTTTCTCAAGTTTATTGACATTATCCATATGAAATTGCACTTAACTTTACGATCCTTCAATCACATGATTTGGTAATACTGTTTTACAAACGCCACGAACTTTAACTGCACTCACGAATGTTTTGAAATGAAAAAATATGTTGTTTATTTGAAAACTTGTGGTCGTAAGAGAGCATATCGTCGTATTGACAGCATTCTATACATCAGTCGTGTTATCAAAAGGCCTCAACACGTAGTTACTTTGTCTTATCTTATCGTCTCAGTGAAAGAAACCAATATTAGTTTCTAATTGTTTTTATTTTGTAACGTATTAGTGAGTAATGACTTTTATTAATTTTTCGGATGCAATTAAAATTCTTATTAATTAACTGTAAATAGGTACCTAGCTTAATTTATTATGAAAATAAAATCAAACCGCTAGCTATAGGTAACTACTGTTTAAATTATGTAGTACTACCACTATAGGTGGTACCTACTTATGTAATATCAATCGAATTATGTAGAAGTATGAGAATTATCTATTAGATCTTTAAATGGTATGCTTCCGTAAGATACGAACTATACAGGGTGGCAGATTAAACAGTGGAAATATTATAAGGAATCGCGAAAAAAAATCAGCTGTTCCATACATTTTGTTGAGTTAAGTGAACATAAATGTATGGAACTGCTGATTCGCGATTTCAGGGTTGGTCCCATAGTAAAAGTTGTTCATAATGATGAGTACAATGACACCTTAAAATATTTCCACTGTCTAACCTGCCACCCTGTAGAATAAACAGTACGCGACCCCTTAGCAAGTAAAAATCTGGCGACCCCTCAGTACCGTAACAAACAATGTCAGTCATTTGAAAGACGACAGTAAACAGGCACAGCGTTATCAGTTATCACTGAAATCGTTGTATTTTTATTTTAGTGTAGGTAAGAGATGCTTTTTACTTTTACTTGGCTTGCGATCGCGACCCTCTTGGGGGTCGCGACCCACAGGTTGAGAAACACTGGAATAGTATAACGTAATACGTTAGACCTAATAATAATCCTACTTAAAATACTTAATATAAACGTGAAAGTTTGTGAGGATGTATAGTATAGATGTATGGATGTTTGTTACTCTTTCACGCAAAAACTACTGAACGGATTTTGATGAAACTTTACAATAATATAGCTTATACATCAGAATAACACATAGGCTACGTACTTTTTATCCCAAAAACACGGGCGAAGTCGCGGACGGAAGCTAATAATCCATAAAACTAACATAAGCACTGACTAAACCTGGATGAACAAATTGGAATAAAAAACCGGCCAAGTGCGAGTCGGACTCGCGCGCGAAGGGTTTCGTACCATTATCTATAAAAACGGCAAAAAAATCATGTCTGTTATATGGGAGCCAACCTTAAATATTTGTTTTATTTTAATATAATTATTTATTTTTAAAGTGAATATATAATTAAATATTCTGTGAATATTTCAAGCGTCTACCTGTTGCCATTATCAATATCGAGCAAAAACGAGCAAAAAATTCACGTTTGTTGTACGGGAGCCCCCCTTAAATATTGATTTTATTTTGTTTTTATTGTTATAGCAGCAACAGACATACATCATCTGTGAAAATTTCAACTGTCTAGCTATCACGGTTCATTAGATACAGCCTGGAGACACACAGACAGACAGACAGTCGGACGGACAGCGAAGTCTCAGTAATAGGGTTCCGTTTTTACCCTTTGGGTACGAAACCCTAAAAATAATTATCTATCACGTTATTAATAAGGAATAGTACCTCCCTACCCTTTCTGTGATCTGAGCTCCCTACCTATAATAAATATAGGTAGCTACCTATACCTAAAATTGGAAAAACTAGGTATGTAGGTACTTTATAAGTTTATTATACCTAACAACCTTGAATACAGTTTTGGTGCCTAATAAATATACAGTATTTTATCTTCATACAAACGGTCAGAATGCGGATCATACGTTTATCACCTTCCATTTTTATTTATTTTTTAATCAAGTTATTGTTTTTTATTCTTGTGATCTTGCATCCAGTTATGGGTAGAGAAATACCTAATAATATCCCACGCATTCCATCAAACTTCATTATTCCCGCGGAACAAAGAGTGTAATACAAAAGCAAAAAGTAGAAATCTTGTGTAACCATATTAATTGCCAAAAATTGCCAGCTGGCAACATTTGACACTTCATAGATTCCATAAACAATAGATTCCTTGGAGGAATAATATACTGGGTGTAGTCTTTAACCCTGTCTGTATCCTGTGTGTGAACGCTGTCATTTCTCGTTGACAGTGATACAGTGACGACACTGTAAAGCCGTGTCTCCTGCGCCCTGTTTTCGTGTTCGACGAACATCGAACAGTGAACAGTGAACGATGGTCTACGTGTTTTGAGTGTTTTTATTCGTCAAAACACGTAGACCACGCAACTTTCTCGTTCACTGTTCGATGTTCGTCGAACACGAAAACAGGGCGCAGGAGACACGGCTTAAAGTACACCGCAATGTTTTGATACAGTGACGTCACTGAAGCACCATTGAAGCGTCAACTCCAATCAACTCTTCCCTAGTCACGCACAATAATACAAATCAGCACACAAACAAAAAACGGCTTTATGTCCTTAGGCTCTGTCTATAGATTATGTCTATGATAGATTATAGATTCTTTCTTGACATCAGAGAGGAGCTTGAGGAGCAAAGACTATTTGAGGAGCTCACAGAATGTCACAGATCAAAGATTGACATTGACAATCAGCTGCCGGTTTTGTCGAGTCGAATGTTTTGAAAATTTTTGTTTAGCTATCTAGGTATCACCTATCACTGTATTTGCCATTGAAGCATTGGATTATTCAGCTGACTAATTAATTTAGTCTAAATGACTTTAAACTACTACCGTCATGTCGAACCAAGAAACAATACAAGAATATTCCAACGCAATAAAAAATCTCAAGAAACAGGGTGCTGATGCTGGCATGAGTGAAGAAGAGTTTAGAAAAATGTATTTTAAATCACTTAAAACATTAGAGAATACTGGACGCCCAGAACCTGATACTCCACGACGAATTGTAACAAAATGTAGAGTTTTACTCTTAGGAATTATCATTGGAATGTATGTAGTATTTAATTATAAGACTATTTACAGCAGTATTGTATGCAACCTACAAGAGTATATTTATCCTGGTTTAAAACTTCTGAGGAGAATATCAATTCCATTAATATCATTGTTCCCTTCCTTAACAGGTTAGTACAATAATTTATAATTTACTATACTTACATAAATTAAGAAAAATTGTATAGCTACTTTTGTCAAACACTGCGTAATATGAATGTCTATTACATTTCAGATTTCTACCATGAAACATGTTTGATACAAAACCCATACTTTGCTGTGGTGGACATGGACTGCTGGCCATGTAGCACTGTGAGTAATGTCAGGGAGGTTAATGACCCAAACCCTGTCAGCCAGCAACAAACAGCACCATTTATTTATGAGGTAGGTTTGAGTTCTGCTCACTCTTACTAACCCATTTGCTGCAGTCGTATGCTCGGCTGGTTTGATGAGTTAACTTGTCAAACTCAGCAAAAAGTTAACCTCATTTATTTAATCTCACATCAATTAGCTGTTGTAAAGATGGTTAAAATAAATATATTTTTTGGTTTTTAGACAGAACAACAAGTAATTAATATGGACGCACTAAAGAAAATGTATCTGAAAAATAAATATACATTTGACAAAGAATCTCCAAAGATATTAACAAATAATAAATATTACTCAAGTGCCAATGATTTATTTATTGATAGACCATTAGAAGACAAGAGTTTCTATATCTGGTATGTTGCAGCTAAATCTATAATATTTGATAGACAAATAACAATATTATTTTCTAGAATTTCAATATTAATTTCTGGACTTTATAAATCTTATAATTTCAGGAAATTCAATAACATGAATGCAGCTAAGGTGCTTCGTCAAATTATACCAAGACCAAAAGTAGTACCAAAGTTTGGTCAAAGCACTGAAAGATTTATAATTGTTGACACAAGCCAGCATTCATTTAATATACCAGACACAGAGTGCAGTTTCTCATTTCTATTAGCATTAAGTGGATCTAGAGAAATACATCTAGTACCAGCTGAAGAATGTAAACACCAGTGCAAATCACTAAAAGTGGAACTTAAAGAAACTTATTTATGTAAGGGAGAATCTTACACCTTATTTACAATTTCCCTAAAATCAATTAAACAAATCTCAAGCTTAGAAATATTTTATGACTGGTGCTCACCAACAGTATTTACATACTGTATTAATTAGCAACAGATATTTTTAGGCTGAAATAATTTAAATCTTATTTTATCATCACAAGACTTGAGCATACCTTAGGGCCTGTGCACAACACGTTTTTTAAACGCGCCGTCGACGCGCGTTTGTAGCGATACAGACGCGATACGCACGCAAGTCAGACGCAGCCTGTAGACCTCTGTAGGATAAAAGCGTGCAGTCGACGCGCGTTTTAGAAACGCGCGTCTACGGCGCGCTAAAAAACGTGGTGTGCACAGGCCCTTACTTCGGCAAGCCGCCGCACGTTTACGTGTTTTTTGAATACAAGCACTAAGGGAACTAGCACTAAAAGAAATAGAATTAAGATTTTGAATATTTATTTTAACTTAAAAATATAATTTACTGTGCAGCTGTCCTGTAAGTTAGCGCCGGCCATTTATGTGATGGGTAAACCTAATGATACTATTTCTTTCCCAGTGTGGTATAATTGGTGGTACTGGCGACCTGCAGTCCAGAACTCTATGGGAAACCACACATTCATTGCTCATGTCGGCTCATACTGCTGATGATGGGTTCACACCAAAAATAAAAAGACATGAATGGAATGTACAAAACACCAATTTATTTAATATTAAATAAATAAATAAAATTAACTAAAAATCAACTAAATGCATTCATTCGAATTTCTTTTTCAACTTGTCTTTGAGGAATATTGGAACTAAGGAGATTAATGCGAAAGCGCTTAGCACTGAGACCGAAGTCCACGACCAGGCGTCGCTTGTCGACGTTAATGTGTGTAGAGTTTGTCCAGCTTGAATAGCCACGAATGATGGTGGAGCTACACCTGGAAAACATAACATGATTCAAAAACCTAATTTGTAAGAATATGCCCTATTTAATGAGTGATAATGACTTATGTATCACATGATGCCTTTATTCATTAATTCATTATTCAAGAACCATTTCAGCACTACATTGTGCCTACTTTACAAAAAAAAATATATATACCCAAAGATAATTCATACTGTATTTGGTTTCTGTCTACCCACTTATCACTTAAATATGTTACATTTTTTTATCAAGTTTTTAAATAATATTTTTATTTTTAAATAATAGTAATAATGTTTGTGGTGTTTAATTGTAGTTCATTATTGTTGTGTTAAAATAATTGATGAATATTTTATTTTAAAATGGATTCAATAAAGTGTTTCTGCAATTCACTTTTGCTGTTTGTGGTAAAATTATCCTGACAAAGAAGAAGGAACCAACCACAGAAGCAGTAAAACAAGCAAAGGACCATGAAATCATTGTATGGGCACTGTTCCCACCCACCAACAGACGTGGCACTAATTTCAATATTAATGTGATGTTGATGTCCAGTAAAAAGACCAATAACCATTTTCAATCCAAAAATCGACAGTTTAAAAAAAAAATTAAGTATTTAGTAATCTGTATAGTTTGTTTTTTTTTTTATAAAAAATACTATTTTGTTACTTAAAAATAACATTTACAAACAAAAGTACAAATTACATCAGTTACTTATCAATATTTTATACACTTGCAAGTAACATTCCTAACACGTAATTATTTAAGTCCCTAAACATTAAAAAAAATTTAGTCCGTACTATGAATAGCTTTTTTCTAGTTGTATAGTGTTCCTGGATGTTCTTTTTAGGGTTCCGTACCAAAATGGTAAAAAAGGAACCCTTATGGTGCGACTTCGTCTGTCTGTCTGTCTGTCTGTCTGTCTGTCTGTCTGTCACACCTGCTTATTTCAGCAACTACTTATGCTATCGACTTGAAATTTGGAACAGTTATAAAGAATGCTTATTCAACTTTATTGCAAATGAAAAAAGTCCAAAAATATTTTTATTTCCATTGCAAAAGGGGCCGGAGTGGGGGTCCGAAATTTTAAAGTGGGGTTACTAGGTCAAGTGACATATCATTTATGAAAGGACTTGATCTGCACATTTCAAAATATATTTTTATTTTATTTTATGTCTCACAGTTTTCGACATATGATGAAAAATTACCAAAAAAATACCATTCCCCCCCCCCTTATCTCCGATGTTTGCGGGGCGAAAAATCTAAAATAATTAGAGTTGATAGGAATTAACCCAAATATGGCACCAAAAATAAAACGATGTTCCTAACTAGTACAGTTTTTACAAAATTATCAAAATTCCTTCACAAACAAACTTAGTTATGCGGTCCGGTTTTTATCACTTAATACATCCAAAAATGATACGGAACCCTCGGTGCGCGAGTACGACTCGCACTTGGCCGGTTTTTTATAATTATCTGTATCTTAAAATTCATTGAAAAATACTTAAATAATTCAAATCCAATTTACATGAAAACCCTATATCTACGGGGGATGTCGCCATAGTAAAAAATCATCAGGCTGCTAAGATGTATTAACTGAGATACGTTTGAAATCTGTTGGTGGATAGGGACGGTTTTTTGCGTGGTCCTTTCCTATAGGGACTTTCAAATATTGGTAAGAAATCTTGATAATAAATGGGTTACTAGTGTGTGAAAATAGTAGAAGTACTTTTATTATAAAATTGGGCTGCATGAAATAGAAGTCTTGCATTTTGGAGACCCAATTGTGAATTTATTTTTTAGACAAAATCTGTCAAATCTCAACCATATTCCTTGGATAATGTTATCTGACAATGGTGAAATTGGCCCCTAGTTTAGCATATACGTCTGGTCTGTATGTAGTCTACCAGTCCACATTGGTTTCATTTTTAGGCAATAAACTTTGTTAAGTAGTTTAATCATATTGTTTAGCAACTCTACAATGGGTTTTTATGAAGAATATTATTTAATTAGGCTTTCCTAAAAATATTCAATGTATACTAGTTTTAAACAAAGGTCATCAATATAATTTGAACTTATAGTTAAAGATCTGTCATCTTTTGCTGCAAGTTCATAATTAGGTACTTGAACTTATACTAAATCCTATAAATTCATCTATCTTTTCTCAGAAACAGCTTTCTTGTAAAGTTATTAAGTACCTACTGTAGATAAAGATTACTTACCAATAAATGTTCCTAATGCAAATGGTACTAAAGGCACTCCAATTACAGGTGCCGACATATTAATAAACCAGTTTGGTAAAAAGGGTGTCACCCTCAAAAATATTATATAGTTGAGCAAATTATTTTTGTGCTTTGCCACTGTTATAGCCCATTCTGCAGCCTTTTTTGGGAAAAAATTCTTCACCAACTTTTTCCCAAGAAGATTTGACAGAAAGAAACATAAACTTGCACCAATTGCTGAACAACAGCAAACTAGAAATAATGCTAAATAAAATGGGAACAAGAAACCTGAAAGAATACTTAAAAAAATAGATCCAGGTATTGCAAATGTTTGCAAACTGTGGCAGAAGTTAAAGAAATATTCACAACAACATAATTATAAAAAATAATAGTTAATGCTGCCTGGAACCATATAGAAGATGTGAAAAGGATACAATATGTAAACTAAGAAGACTCCAAATAATACTTCATAAAAATATTTTTCCTTATAACGGTCTAGTACTAAACCTAAATGTTTAGCATCCTCAAGGTCCCATGGTAAATGCATATGTTGTTTCTCATGTCTGGAAAAAAAAACATAAATGTAATGGAGCCACATTATGTTGATCTAAACAAATTAGATATAAATTGAGTCAAGAACAAAATAACAATAGCAAGATATTGTTATTGCAAATTGCTATACTATTGCCTTATGCCTTTGTTTATCTTTGAATCTAAAAAGCATTACGAAATTAAAATAAAACAATTACATTACAAATGCAAAAACAAAAATTGGGTATTTCTATGAGTACTAAGGTGTACAAGTTTAAAATGTATTATAATAAAACAAGTTTAAACTTGTTTTATTATAATGTGTAGTAATCGCGAAAACCTAAGACATAATTAAAATGTATTCTCAAAAATCCTGAAAGTAATGAATGGTTTAAGTTTTAGTGGTCCAAATGTTCAGATTTCCACCTTCCTTGACCAAGTCTGTAGAGACTAGTCTATTTAGTCAAGAAGTTTTTACTACTTTCAGTTTACTAAAGATTTATTTGTAAATACTTACTCTTCTAAATCTGGGAACTGTTTGTAAAGAAGACCCAATGCTAACAGTGATGACACAAATATTATGGCAACTAGAACTAAAGCTTTAGATGTAGATAAGTCTTCTGCATTAGATGTCACATTCGCTGTTGAACCTGAAATATTTAATATATTTTCTGGAGTATTCTTATTATTTATTCATTCCACAAAGGAAATTGATTAAACATTATTCATGAACTAGCTACGCAATAGAACAGTGTATTATAACAACAAAGGAACATGAGGAATAGGTACTTGATAGAGGATGAAACAATCCAACACAATCTGTTCTTATGTTTCTTATTCTTGGTTTAGTGATGGTATGGTGAGGGATATGGACCGTGGAGGAAATATAGGGATCTTGAATATCACCTTGAATGTTTCGTTCGCGAGAATTTCTTCTAAGATTACTTGCGCTCATATTTGTTGCTATAAAATGAAGATATTATATTCAATGTAGGTTATTAGTATCCGTAGATCGTACCTTCACTATCTTAAATGTTTATTAAATTATCACTTACTCTACAAAAACTAATAAAATAGGTATTTTATTCTAAAATTTTACGAGTTCACGCAGTGACAAGATGATTCGAAATTCGAATCGTTTCTTTCAATCGTAGTGAGTGACGAGAATAGCGCGGTTCAATTAACAAATTGAGGTCTCCTTTTTTCTCTATTTCTTGGGGATTTTTAGATAGAGTGGCAAATATAATATGCTAAATTGTTAACCTAACCTCAAAATTAAACTATTGGAACAAAATCTATTATTTGATTCGGTGATGACAGTGACAGTGACTTGAGTGACAGTGAAATCCATAGACATAGAATACTATAGACATAGGCTGCTTGTGCACTACACGTTTACAGCACGTTTTTTCACGGACCGTTTTTTTTTCATACATGTTAAAAAGTGGTGGGGATCGTTCTGCACCCCTAATGGCTAAAAATCCGTAAAAAACCGAATACGAATTGAAAATATCTGTAGTGCACAAGCAGCCTTAGAGTGCGTGACTAGGGAAGGGTTGACTGGTTGACGCTTCAGTGACATAACTGTATCAAAACATTGCGCCAATGCGCGGTGTACTTTACAGTGACGTCACAGTATCATTGTCAACGAGAAATCACAGCCTTCACACAGTAGGTATACAGACACGGATAAACTACCTCCAGTATATTATTCCTCCAAGGGTTTCCCAAACTGCGCGTCGCGCAGTGTTGCCACTTTAGCGACTATGTCGCTAGAACTAGCGGATGTTTTGTTTGTTTAGTGACATTTTCAAATATAATCTAAAATATATTCTAGGGACTTCTAGCAATTTTTTTACTTATGTAATCTCTCTAGTTTCGGAGTTGTATAGTATTACAAATTACTGCAAAGGCCCATATCCTAGGGCCGTAAAACTATCTATATTATAAATATTTAGTAGGTATCTATGGCGTATAATACTTAACTGGTTCATCTGTGAGTCCTTTCCCAAAGTACATATTTTTATAGTGGTCATTCTGTCTCTCTACCGGTTACACAGTATACCTACGTATTTCCTACGTTCTTTTGGCAACTAATAACTAATTTTGCTCCCTTATGATACAATCTACTATTTCAACACACTTGCTCATAAAATGGCTCTTATTTCACCGCAATTAGGCACGTAATAACACCTGTAATCAAACTGACTTTTTCATTGCTATTACTCACTAGTGAGTTATGGACTTGGCGCGCGCGCTGTTCCTCCGGCGCGCGCGCTGCTCCTGCGGCACGCGAGTATTATTTTATTCACAAGTGTGTTGAAAAACGTCGTATGATACACGTGTGTATTAATGATTACCGTCTTCGGCTCTCTTAAGACCCTCGCCTGGCGGCTTGGGTCTCAATGGCGCCTCAGCGGTAATCACCAACATTACACACTTGTACCATAATGTACTATTATCGCACCCCTTCATGTGGGGTATAGTTAGATAGGTTTTGAAAATAACAAAGGTTTCTAAATGACTTTTTTATTTAAGTGCATACTTAGTGAATTAGAAGCTCCGAAAGTCGTAAAGAATGTGTCCCCCCCCCCTGTAGTTTTCCAACCGCGTCATAAAAAAATCGGAAAAACATCAAGCTTGTAGCATCTAATAAATACTTTCAATTAAAATTGGTTTGATAAAGATACGTTTATTAGTTTTTGAAATAATCACTATTTTCAGTTTTGAGATGGCTAACCGAAAAATATTTGGACACGGCGGACGCCCATAGAACGCTGGGCTTCAGATTGTGTATGTCGGTACAGATATGAAATTAGTTTGGTGTGATCGAGTATTTCAAGAGTATTTAAATTCATTTTTTATTTGTTTTTGTACGTAATTGGATCAAAGAGAAATCTTCGTATTTGTCACAGTGAGGTTTAGTATGGTATGAATGATCCAATGAAGTACAGCCCGACTAATGAGTTCTCAATTCAAAGGTTTTAGTTGCTGTCGACATGATATTCTGTGGAGGCACGCGCCAGCCAGCATGCACCCGTTTTTGTTTTATTGGTTTTTTCAAAATGTCAACGGCATAATCATTTTATTTCTTATTTATTTCGATTTTTGATTCCAATTCTTTAATCTCTAAGATAAATTAGGCAAAGAACAATTAAAATATATTTTGATTTTTGGTTATGCTTTTATTACTGTACCATATCAAGCCCAAAACTGCCTATGTCCTTTTCACAGATGATGTATTTCTGTTGCCGCTATAACAAATACAACATATTTTTTTAATCGGGGCTCCCATACAACAAACCCGATTTATTTGCTTTTTTTTCTCGATCTTATCATAGGTATTTAAAATAATAATGTTGATAGATAATGGTAGGTACGGAACCCTTCATGCGCGAGTCCGACTCGCACTTGACCGATTTTTATATACAATCTTATTAGATTTAGCCTGAACCTCCAAAATCATTTAAGTAAACTATACCTATTAAGTACCTACCTACCAAGACGTGTTTTACTAGGCAGATCAAACTGTGCTACAAAAATTTAAGGTCTACCTACATGATCCAAATGTCATCAATCCAAATGTTTAATACTAAGAACAAATTCGTTAGATACCCACTCAAAATAAACGTCGAATCGATCTACCGTAAGTTTCGATTGCCGGGTAACGTCAGTAATGCGTACGCGCATCCTGCGTGGGAGGAGGGATAGGGGACCGTTCAATGTGATGCCGCGTCTCCCGCGCAGCGCAGAACGCACGGCGACCGCGGCCAAGCCACAGCGCTTCGTGTGCGCGAACTCTTATTAGCTTACTTATCAAAAACAACGACCTGTAGGTGTGTGAGTGATAAATCGAAGTGTAAATGGATTTAACACAGAAGTTTAATACAAATAGTCGCCACAAATCATTCGACAGTGACATCGGTGAAAGTGAGCTTTCTAAACGAACATAATTATTCCGTACTGAGATGTGGTCCTTCATGAATACCTAGGCAGCATACATGAGTGTCAGCAAGGAGGTAATGAAAATAATATACCTATTTGTTATGTATTTATACCTACTCATATAAATTGATAAGTATTGTGAGCTTGATCAATCTGTACTTACTAATATGTATTATAAAGCTGGAGAGTTTGTTTGTTTGTTTGAACGCGCTAATCTCTAGAATTACCAGTCGGATTCAAAAAAATATTATTTTTATATGATAGCCAGATTCATGAGGACCCTTAGGAGCTGAGCAACGGGAGTTAAACCGCGGGGAACAGCTAGTAATTACCTATATAAAATAAAAAAGTAGCACTTTGCCCGCGACTTCATCCGCGTGACCCACAGGAACAGTGCATTTTTGCGGGATAAAAAGTACCACACAGCACTGAGGAATAATGTAGCTTTTAATCAAATCAGTAGTTTCGGAGACTACCTTATTTATTACATACAAGCTTTCAAACCTTATCTCTTAATATTAGTACTTATACCTAAGACCTAAGTAGGTACCTATAGATCAATTAATATTATTTCGAATTCAATAAGGGGCAAGTGCACCGACAAGGTAGCGGTCCGATAAATTGAAAACGGCCGTGACTTTTTGTATAGAAAAACATGAACATGACTTTATGTATAGAAAAATATATGATAAACAGTCGTTTTCAATTTATCGGATGTTATCTTGTTGGTGAACTTAGCCCTAACTGGTTTAGTAGGCACAAAGAGGTAGCCTTTTTGTATATCTAAGTTTTGTATTTATTCCAATCGACTAAACTTTACATTTGTATAAATTACTGCTGTTGTGAACACCTACTCTCGTGTACTTACCTACCTCGAGTACCTTGGTACCTAATCAGCTTATCGAAATTCATTACTGCATTAGGTTACCTTACCAGATTGCCGTCATTTACATAAACGTATAACCACGTATAATTAAGTATACTTAATAATTTCTCATACATTGCAGGTAATGCGAGGAGATATACCCAAGTTGTGTTTGCTGGTTGCTACACTGGCACTTGGGTCTGTGGCGGGGAGCGGCGCCTGCGAGCGCGGCCTGAGCTGGTGGGACCGACAGCGTGGCACCTGCGTGCCCTGCTCCCGATGCGATCCCGCCAAGCGGCTGGTCGTCAGATACCCCTGCGAAATTCACAGGGACACTATCTGCCAGTCGTTATACGAGGCCCAAATCTCTCCCTTCAATACACCGAAACGGGTGTATAAAAAAAACAATGAAACGAGTGAACTGCTATCCAGTGATGACGAGTACGAGTATGTGGACTATGATAGTGAAGTGACATCTAGTAGCGAAGTGTCGTGGGACCTGCAGACGACTAGCCTTAGCATAGCCGCGAGTGGCTGTATCGTGTTCTTCGTCGTGGTGTTGGTGATGTCTCTGTACCATGCGAGGCAGTGGAGGGTTATTAAGCGAGTGCTTAAGTCAGGTATGAATGAAACTGTTAGTAATAAATTAAATATTTTAGTTATCAGTTACTGAGTAGGTACCATATTGCAACGAGACCACACAGCGAGCTAGCATCGACTCTATCGTTCACGTCACCGACTCTATTAGTTACAATAATTTAAACAAGCAAGTGGGATGGTTATACCGCAATCTGGAAGTCGTCAGTCTCATTAGGCAGCAATAGGATAGGATGAATAGGATGCCATCATTCCTCGTTTCGCGAGGAACGTGCACATAAGTACGATAAGGTTGCCTATAAAATAATTATGATTATGAGAGATCAATTATACGTAGGTATTTAGGGAGAACTGTATCTACAATGGCGTATTTTAAAATTTGGCGCCCTGGGTCTATAAGGTTTGCAGCCCCATAAATTAACGAGAAGCGGCTATGCCGCCCCTCAGTCTGCCACCCCGGGCCATGGCCCCCATGGCCCTAGGGTAAATACGCTACTGTGTATCTACCTACTACTGAAATACATAGGTATCTACATAAATGTAGACATGTAGTACCTAGAAACTAACAATTTCGCTGGCATAAAACCTCTGAAATCCAAGATTCTTTAAAACATATTTGATCATATTCTCTACTTTGCCTATTTGAAAAAAATCTGAAGATCCGGGCTTTTTCAAGAGTTTTAGAAGTTTGAACTCAAACTTAGCCTATAGTTATTTATCCTATGAAAATATCACGGTAGCTTATAGTTAGTTATTGATTTGCCTAGCTATAGTTTTCATCAATTAACGTAACGCGCTATAAATCTCCATAACACTTGCTTCGTGCCTTGTTGTTTAAATTGGTGTAGTATAATGTACCTACTATACCGCAACAAAGCGTTTATTGTTGTAGAACATGATTTTATTGCCAGTCTGACCACTGCATTGGAAACAAACTAGACGACCCACAAAGTTCGTTACACACTACTGTTGATATTCGTCAGACGTCATCGGCGTCTGGATAATAAAACGACTTACACGGAGGTCGCGCGAGCTGATCGTTCATCCTGAATAAATAAACCACAAATTATACCGCGTCCAACGTGTTTACACCATGCGAATTATTTAAATAAGAACGTATGTATTATTATGTTTATGGATATAATACTAACTAAAGGGCATACCTAGTTAACTATCTTCCTATAACAGTTAGCCCTTTATGACTTTATAAAGGCACCTAAGTATCTCTTGTGTAAGTTGTAAGGTTGTAACATACAAAATCTATTATTAATATATTTAAGTAGGTACATGATTCTAATGTCAGGCCTAACTACTAGCAGTCACGTGGATCGACACAATTGAACACTTGATTAGATTATTAGATTGAACACTTCGGATCTACTGCCTAGATGTCATCTAGGCAGTAGATCCGAAGTGTTCAATCTAAATAGTAGAAGTAAAAGTCATAAATCTTAGCTTGCAGGCGTAGGGCGTAGACCCAATTCTGTGGCAGCGCGCGCGCCCCGATCCCATGTAAACAATACCAGTTTGTTTGAACATGTGCGCTACTAATTTTGACCTGTGTAGCGTACCGCACGCGTAACAATAGCTAACGGTTTTCGTTGCATTCGACTATTCCAAAATTAGAACTGTTATTTAAGTAGATTCAGTTACTTTCATTACCTACCTATCCGTCCACCACTATATATGGCGCTGACCAAAATACGATGATGATGTAAATTACTCGTACAATATGACAGCTCTTAGAAATGTTACAAAACTTAGCTGCAATGAATAAAAGCGCTTTTTAAACTTTACAGATGTACAGGATTTGACGGCGAAGCTAAAGTTAATGGAGGCTGGAGGTGAAACGACGGCAGAGCCGGTCGTGGCGACTGACCACCACATCTACTGCAACATTCACAACTTGGGCAAGGAGGCGTTACTTGGTACGTTATTATTACTGTTGGTATTTTGTATTTGAGTTGCATCATAAATATTCTGACTGGAGTAATTAGTAGCTTGTTTTATTTTGGTTACAAATTGGCTGTAGAACGTTCACAAAGAACAAAAGCGTTCCCGAAAAGGGAATGTTTACGCGGTCATAACTCTCATTAACGGACAGGTCGAGAGAATGGGATCCTCGGTGCGGTGTCTGGCGCCATTCCAGTCAAGTTTAAAATACGGTCTTGCGTGGGCGTGGGCTGCGCTTGCGTCTGTCTGGCACCGGCGCCAGCATATTATTTATATTCGATCGGAACGTCCTCGGGGTCAAATCTGCTGTATAATGCCTTATCTGTTTTTAATCCCCAAAAAGTTTAGAAATTTCTAAGTGAATCTCAATTCAGATTCCACACAATCTTCTACATACAAGTAGAATAAATCCCAATGGATTTGGCTTGTCGACTTGATATACTTATTTGGGAAAAAATAACAGCTACCTTTCGATATAGTCTTCATCTTTTTGACAAACTGAGTAGGTACGTCATACGTGTAGAGAAACTTGATGAAATAACACATCTACACAGCCGCTACGCGGTGTCCTACAATGGCCGGCCAGTATCCAAGCGCCTTGTTCCTAATTGTTGCTATATGGCTCCATGATGCGTTGCATGGAGGCCATGGGATGCCGTCACGCGCGTGTGCTCGATGTCGATCAAATTTTAATGGCTCTGTCGATACATTTATTCATTCTATACTCGATAGCTTCGACAACGGTAATGGTGTTGCAATGAACGCTTTCCAAATTGCGATGCCTTTCAAAACACATTAAACCGTGGGAGAGGGGTAGGTAATATAATAGATGCATCCGGTAATGACGTTTAAAGTGTTGATTTCTATACGTAAGCGATTATGTTAGGGTTTAGTTGTGCTAAACCTTTCTCCGAGGATCACATTGCGTCTCTCTCGGGTTTTACTGGGTGCAAGGGACGTGTTGAAGGAGGATAGATATTCAGTATTCGATACTAAGTAGTTCGATTATTTACTACGGGACCAACTTTGTAATCACTAAAAAAATCAACTGCTCCATAAAAAAATATAGGTAGGTACATACTTATACTCGACAAAATGTACCTACAATTGGTTTTTTTTTTCGGGATTTTAATGTTGGTCCCGTAGATAATCGACCTATCGCTGAGTTGCAGAAAAGTTCATTAAGTTTTAAAGAAGACTTTAACGATAGAAATGGTATGGTTAATGCCTCCTTTAAAATTTAATTATCTTTCTGCAACCGACCGTATATGTAGTATCAAATACCGAATACCCTATTATATTCCTCGTTAAACCTTACACCTTCGAGTCAATATTATTTATCTGTAAATATTAAAATCCACGTTAAAAACATAGAAATCGTAAGGCGAGCATCCAAGCAATGCGTGCTAGCACCTGGGGCCCCTGATGTAAACAAACGTTTACATGATTATCTTTTACGTAAAACAGGTCACCGCCTGTAGTAGATCAAAACTTCAAAAGATTTAGCAGCGATATTATTTTTTCACCTCACCCTTTCCTTTACCGTCATCATAACCGTGGTAACATTTGATTAGCTGAATAGTTAGGTGAACGGGGTGTAGGTGACAGCGTAACGAAAATTGAAACCATGGGTTCAGTACCTTATTCTGTACTTCTCAGCATTATTTGCAGACTTTGGAGATTTTATAACGAATTGCACAATCTCCAAACGAAGTCGTAAATACGCCTAGGTACAGCTGCTAAGTGCAAAAAGTGCAATAAACGGCCAATGGCCGTAACTAGGGCGGTGCCAGCGGTGCCCAAACACAGGGCACATACCCTGGAGGGGCGCAAAAATTAACAAACGGGTCAAGAACGCTCAGTTAGAAGCTCGAACTAGGCGCATAAAAGGCTAGTTACGGCACTGCAAATGGCCGTGACTCTTTTGTGATCAAATATTGCCAATTGCTTTATCCAATCAAAACACTTGGCATGCGGTTTATTTTTCTTCTCAGTAACTAAATCAAATCTAAAAATACCTACCTACCTACAGTTTGCTAATCATTTCGTCGCGGTAGAGTTGATAATTTGAGCAAATGGGTAGGTAAGTGGTAATAGTAGACCTACCTAGGTATTTAGCCGACTAGAATTATCTTGGCCGCTTCGAAAGGCAGGTAATCGACCCAATCTGGCAGTAACTAACGCACGTGTGTTCATTAGGGGGTTATTTGTAATGCAAGCTTGTCGCCGGGGCGACCGCCGCTGCTTCCGCCCCAGGGCATCACTCGCGCCGCCGGGAAGGCCCACACTTCCTGCTTATACCGATTTTTGACAACAATAAATTTTAATTAATAATAAATACTAAATAGCCCTTTCGATAGGTAATTTATTAGGGTATTGAACTGTAAATTGTTCAATAGAAATCGAGATCCGTTGGTCTATTGCTTTACACTAAGTACAACAACAACAATCATAAAGACAATTAAAAACAAAACTGAAACTTAAGACGAACATAGACATCATTATATCTAATGTTTCTCAGAAAATTCGCTTCACCTTCAGTTTTTTCGTCGTTCACGCTAAAAAAGATCTAAATGTTTATAACGCTGCATTCTATCGAATTGCCAGATAGCTTTTTCTTATAAACAACATCTATTTTTAACTTGGATGGAAAATAAACTAAGACTGAAATGCGAGTTATAGAAGCATTGCAAAAACTATTGAACGTCGGCACAGCACTAACATCTTATAGATTTCGAGACGAACAGACGAACTACTAGAATAAAGATGCGGGCTAGTGGTCGCAGTCGCAACCTTGTGCATTGAACTCGATAGCTTATTATGTATTCTGTGTGGTGCGCGCGCGTCGTGGGATAAAGGATCAGCGGTGCGGCCTTGCTTGTTGGATCGGAGTTCGATTTCAGTGTAGTACGTATTCGTACACGTTTTCACTTTTGTAGTTGCCAGCTAACAAAACCCCTATTTACGTCTAAAATAGCAGGGCATGATTTATAAAAAAAAAACAATTGTAAAACTTAAGGACGCGTTTACAAAACAGATCGCACAACGATATAACACGGCTCAAACGCACATATACCTACGCAATTATAGTTGCGGGAATAATGAGCAAGTAAACTAATTTGCGAGCTGCTGCTTACAAGCGACACAGGGTCCACTCCATAACACTCACAATGCGGACTGACATTTCATTAGATTTTTTTAAACAATAAATCAAGACAAGTAAAATAATCCTTAATGCCACCCATTAAGGTTCACGCGTATTAGCAAAATACGTAAAAAAAAAAATGACGGGAATTTTTATTTTTTTTCTGACATTTTGTAACATTTTCGTAATTATTTTTTGTTGCGTTTTGAGATGATTTATATCTGCTTACCTAGGGAATTTTTAAAGAAACAAGATTATGTCATTAAATAAAGAAAAACGTTCCTAAACTCAAGGTCAAATCGTCAATTTTGTGTGAAAAGGCAATGGGATTGAGAAATCGTTTTTACAATATTAAAAACCATTTTTTTTTTTTCGCTGGAATTGGAAATAAAGGAGTACTATCCGTGGCAATAGTTAGTTACGTTTGATTTAGTTTCATTCGGTTGCAAAATCTACCCAAAAACAGCCTATTTTTGTCAGATTTGTAAACGCGTCCTATAACAATACGTATACGTGCCTTCTTACCTCTTACTTAAGTTTAATAAAATATTGTTTCCAAGTTTAAGTATTTTATATTTTTGAGAACCGATATTATCGATCAATAGATTCCTCATTATATAAACACCTATAGTATTAATTAACGAATATCTTCAATGGGTTCATTACAATGGAAACGCGTAGAGTGTAAAGTCTAGTCACGTTAGAAAGGTCGTGATCACGGCTTAATCATTATTGTTGTTTGGGATTTCTGACTAACAGACACGACATAAGTTAGCAGACATTACTCGAACAACACCATTCCATAGGTACCTAGGCACGCGATAGTTATTTGACAATTGGCCTTTTTAAGGACTTATGAAAGCGCATGGCAGATCGCGCAAGAACACGATTTAGACGCATTTATTATTTATTAAAAATTAAATATAAGGTAGGTACCTACCTATACCTACCAACTCCTCCAAAATAAGAAAAACAAAAATCATGCTCCTATGTTTTCTAAAGATGCACATTTTTCAAATTGTTTGATGAAAATGAAAATTAGGTATTTGACTCATTTTGGGAAATGGTTTATATTAATCTTCATTATATTATAAGCACACTACATTGATATTTCAGGGAGATCTACTGTATTTATCAATAAAAATCAGTGATAAAGTATAAATTTCCAAAACCGCTCCAAAAACGCTGTTTCTGCGGAAGTGACGTAACACGCTAGTAAACGAGCTTTGTCAACAAGACAGACGGTGCAGCTGAAATTAATTTCATCAATAAATAATTTTTATTGGCTATAATGGCGTATATAAATAGTGTGTAGTTCCACAATGTACAAATACGTCTTTAAGCAGTCCATCATGATTCATGACACAAAAGAATTTATAGGTAATGTTTCTAAGTTTTTATCAACATAACCTAAAATGAGATTTCACAAAACTTCTGAATGATTATACAAAAGATTTGTAAATAAATATGTGGCAGGTAGGTACTTACACTGCTGTTTTTACATTTTTAAGTTCCGCAGCATAATAATCAGCGTTAGGTATTCTTAAAGAAAAGTGCAACCATAAATGCGTCTATCTTAGGTAGGTTGTATCAGCTTGCACAAAATTTGACTCCATTTTGAGATTCGATATGAATATTTATGCCACTAGATAGAAGATTTCTATGAAAACAGCTTCAGAAATAGCTCTAAGATCAAATATAGCACCCAGAAAACATAAAACGCAAACTACAATCTGTCAAAGCCGTGCTTACTCCAGTGTTGCCAAGCTAGATTTTCATTTTACCCCAATGCCTGATTAATTTCACTCTAAAATCATAACTATTTATACAAAAATACCTGGCTAAAGTTTTGGTTTTAGATATACAATAAAACAAGTTCTTTCTTAATCAATGGTCATGTTTCACAATAAAAATATGCTGAATTTGTTTGTTTAACTCAAATTCAATTCAAAT
Organism: Thalpophila matura; assembly: GCA_948465475.1. Lineage (NCBI taxonomy): Eukaryota > Metazoa > Arthropoda > Insecta > Lepidoptera > Noctuidae > Thalpophila > Thalpophila matura. The sequence continues at coordinate 13,110,798 of OX419183.1, forward strand.
ACTTAGGTACCTACATGTATTGCTTACCAAAAAGCCCATAAACTTTAGTAATCATAACAACAATACGAAATCTAACCTTAAAATTTTGGAAGTGACTCCGCGACCGCCGCCGTGACCTGAATTTGCAGCCGGCACTGGTTGCTAAATTGGCAGCCGGCGCTGACTTTTGAAAAAAAAAGCGGGAAAGGGAGTTGGCAATTTCTCATAATTAAAAAAACATTTCATGTTTCATTCGAGTATCATACCTAATTAGGGTCCAAGAGCGAGCGAAGCGAGCTCGGGAACTTGGACACCCCGACACGGACAGGTTAGGTTCGAAGGGGTTGACGGGGGCTTCAGTGAGCGAGCGAACGAAGCCCCCGTCAACCCCTTCGTGTTATGTTACTTTTAACCTTGCAGATAGAAATAGGAGCTCCGCGTACCGGGGCTCCGTCGACCACCTCCATCCCCCTTGTAAGTCCAAAAAAGTTGTATTTTGTTTTACATTAACACTGTTATTTAAAAGTCAGTCTAAGGTATTTAATTCAACTTAAAACACGGCAACATTAATCTGCTGCTACGATAGTTTGCAATTATTTTCGTCTGGTATCACTGCTACTCCAAGGCTACTCCGGTTCCTAACGGCATTATTTTTGGGAGCCTAGTCGGCGCCGGCTGCGGAGGCGCTCCCTAAAATTTTACCCTCAAATTTACCCTAAAGAATTCTTTACCCTAAAAATAAGTTGGCAACACTGGCTTACTAGCGTGTGACGTCAACAGAGTGCAACAGGCCGTTCTTGTGACAGCTGCAATAACAAAAAATATTGCATTTTATTTTCGTGTAATTTGCAAAAAATATACATATTTTAGTTAAAAATCAAGTGAAATAAGTTTATTTACGCTATGAACTGATAGGATGACCACAATCTGTAGCATATTTTCAATGTTGTCAAGAACCGTATTGAAGGAGTAACATGGTTTTTCAGGGTTCGTTCGTTTTGCCCCCGGTTTCCTTTGCCCCATGTTGTTTGCACCCGATTCTGTTTAGTAATGGAAAACACAAATTATCCAAGTTTTTGGGCATGGATGGTTAACGACTTCTCGACATCGAAGTCAAACAAATAGGCACTATTATTGGAAATAATATATTATTATGTAAGTAGGTAATTAAAACTACAAAGGAAACATTCGCGCTAAATCCAGCTTAGCACTCAACTGTGTAGATAAATACAAGCACTAGCAACTAGTGAAATTTCATCGTTTCCTTGTTTTGAAAGGTCTTAATTAAGAACTCTTGTTTCGGTGTATGTATGTAAATAGCTGGCAGAAACTAGTTAGGTACCCTCACGGAGTCACGGAACGTTTATAGGGCGACAAAGTACATACGTTGGTACCAACTCACATTTTTAGATTATAGCATTTTTTTTAAAGAAGGTAGGTACCGAATTCTAGTCCTGTTCTACCACAAAAGAATCGCTAAACACTTGCTACGCTACCCGTTAAGCTGTCCATATTTTAAGGGATTTTTACGGTTAAAGATTTTTGCAAGACATAACATAACATCCATTAATCGTAAGTGACTTAAGGATTTTAGTCTGTAGGATTTGTAGCAAAAGTACGATTATAAAAAATATATAATTATAAGCGGATGCAGAGGTAAAAACATGCGTCACGGGCTCACGGCACGCTCGGCCCCATTTCACTCAGCGCCAGGAAATGGCCCAAAAGCTTCCTTTCACACGATGTTTGCGCAGTCAATAAATAGATTTCATCAGATTCCACGCTATCTGTTTTATACATCTATCATAAATATAACATCACATAGACGAAGCGAACCGAATTCAGAACGGGATGCGTATCTAGATAGCTGCGAATAAATATCTAAAATTGCTCACGTTTTATCGCAGCTGGTCGGTACCTACTACATTTTTAATTTTCAATGAGGTGATCACATCAGAAAGTCAACTGATAGCATTTTCCGTTACCATATAAATATACCTACCGTGGTACAAAGACCCACTTGTTCATTTAAAAAAAATACAAAATATAGCCCACTTAAAATTCTAGGAGAAGATAGTTCATAACGTACGTAAGTAGATGTTTCAATTCGATTACTTTGGTGCCCCCATCTTCATACAATACGTAGATTCCTTATCAAGTTAAAATTGATGTTTCTATAATAGAGCAGAGGCGTAAAACGTGTTGTATAGTTGGATATTAATAACCAGATAGCATGGGAACAGTGGAGCACTCGGGACAATGTCACGATCGTGCACGGAATGGCAAATTCGCGAGTGAATTTCCTTTCCTTTCGGGGCTCCGGAAGTGGCTCGTAGGCTCGTTATGGAGCTTATTCTTTAACATGCATGAGCACGATGTCAATAACTACTATATTGTCATCGAAAAAATCGTATAATCAGAATATATTTTAGAACTATTATTTTATTTTTAGTGTTGACTTTATTGCATGAAGTAGGTACTTGCTTTTGATAGAGACGATCAATTCTAAGAAAAAAAAAAATATTCATTAAATTATAAGTTAATTTTGTAAGAAATGTAGGCGTTCCTAAACATGCGGTCACTTTTGCCGAAGCCACCCTCGCTAGAAACAATTTAAAATCAAATGTTTTTCATAAAAATTGGCATATGTTCTAGCAAAAATTAATATTAAGTAGGATAATTATTAATATAGGGAGCGCCTCCGCAGCCAGCGGCGGCTCCCAAAAATAACGCCGTTGGGAACCGGAGTAGCCTTGGAGTAGCAGTGATACCAGACGAAAATAATTGCAAACTACCGTAGCAGCAGATTAATGTTGCCGTGTTTTAAGGCGAAGGTAAATAGTAACGGCCAGTTTTAAATCTCTTATTTCGCCGTCAAATAATGCAGGTTAGTTGTGCAATTTTTTTATGTTAAACTAGAACATATACATCAATCGTACCTGTGAATATTTAACTATTGTAGTAAAATACTTAATGAAATAAATTCATGAATTCGTGTCTACCCAAAACATAAAAACGTAATTACATTCAAACCGCTTAAGATATTTTCATGATTTGTTTTGTGTGAAAAGACTATGTTACTACCTATAATATTGCCTGTTACTTTTTTTTTATTTTATATTTTAGATACTAAAAAGTAATAATACGTCTAATTCTGTAATTCTCTAATTCTGCACAGCGCGCTCCTTGATAGGCGAGTCGTATTGCTCGGTGGATGTATGTCGCGTTGCTTGAGCTCAGCGCAGAACACTCAAGCTATACCGCCCAAATCACTCAAGGCCGTTGGCGTATACCGGGGCCTTAAGTTGAATTATCTATCTTAGACTGACTTTTAAATTACAGTGTCAATGTAAAACAAAATACAACTTTTTTGGACTTACAAGGGGGAGGGAGGTGGTCGACGGAGCCCCGCTACGCGGGGCTTCTTTTTCTGTCTGCAAGGTTAAAAGTAACCTAACACGAAGGGGTTGACGGGGGCTTCAGTGAGCGAGCAAAGCGAGCGAACGAAGCCTCCGTCAACCCCTTCGGTTCCCTTCGAACCTAAATTTTCCGTGTCGGGGTATCCAAATTCCCGAGCTCGCTTCGCTCGCTCTTGGGTATGTTACTCAAATGAAACATGAAATGTTTTTTTAATCATGCCAAATTGCCAACCCCATTTCCCGCTTTTTTCCACAATGTCAGCGCCGGCTGTCAATTTAGCAACCGGCGGCGGCTGCAAATTCAGGTCACGGCGGCGGTCGCGGAGTCACTTCCTAGTAATAAGAGATTACTTATTTAGACTTAGGTAATTTTATAAAATGACATAAATCTAACTTTAGTCCTTGTAGATATACGTCTATCATTTGCGACAAAAGACAAGAGGGTAAATGACAGCTACTTTATCAGACCACATTTTTATAGTCCCTCGATTTTCATGAAAATAAAATAAACTTTAACTCAAGGTGTTACAGCTTGGTATGAATCCATTGGATCGTAGCGTAGATAAGTTTATTAGTTTTCTGAACACGTTCGTATAAATATATTAATGACAAGATCAGTATAATATAGCAAGAGTACCTAGGTACCTACTAGCGGGAGGAAGTCATGGCCAATAAAACGTTACGATAGTTCCGTGTTGTTATGTGTTCCTACGACAAAAGAAACAGTAAGTAGATATGGGAGAAAAAAATGTGTTTTAAAAGTAATATTTAATCACGACGTGTACCGTATGTAATTATGGCACTATAAAAAAAAACCGGCCAAGTGCGAGTCGTACTCGCGCACCGAGGGTTCCGTATCATTTTTGGACGTATAAAGTGAAAAAGCCGGACCGCATTACTAAGTTTGTTTGTCAAGGAATTTTGATGATTTTGAAAAAACTGTAATAGTTCGGAACATCGTTTTATTTTTGGTGCAATATTTGGGTCAATTCCTATCAACTCTAATTATTACAGATTTTTCGCTCCGCAAACTTCGGAGATAAGGGGGGGGGAATGGTATTTTTTCAGACATTTTTCATCATATGTCGAAAACTGTGAGACATAAAAAAAAATGAAAATATATTTTGAAATGTGCAAATCAAGCCCTTTCATATGATATGTCACTTGACCTAGTAACCCCACTTTGAAATTTCGGACCCCCACTCCGGCCCCTTTTGCAATGGAAATAACAATATTTTTTTACTTTTTTCATTTGCAATAAAGTTGGGTAAGCATTATTTATAACTGTTCCAAATTTCAAGTCGATAACATTAGTAGTTGCTGAAATAATCAGGTGTGACAGACAGACAGACAGACAGACAGACAGACAGACAGACAGACAGACAGACAGACAGACAGACAGACAGACAGACAGACAGACAGACAGACAGACAGACAGACAGACAGACAGACAGACAGACAGACAGACAGACAGACAGACAGACAGACAGACAGACAGACAGACAGACAGACAGACAGACAGACAGACAGACAGACAGACAGACAGACAGACAGACAGACAGACAGACAGACAGACAGACAGACAGACAGACAGACAGACAGACAGACAGACAGACAGACAGACAGACAGACAGACAGACAGACAGACAGACAGACAGACAGACAGACAGACAGACAGACAGACAGACAGACAGACAGACAGACAGACAGACAGACAGACAGACAGACAGACAGACAGACAGACAGACAGACAGACAGACAGACAGACAGACAGACAGACAGACAGACAGACAGACAGACAGACAGACAGACAGACAGACAGACAGACAGACAGACAGACAGACAGACAGACAGACAGACAGACAGACAGACAGACAGACAGACAGACAGACAGACAGACAGACAGACAGACAGACAGACAGACAGACAGACAGACAGACAGACAGACAGACAGACAGACAGACAGACAGACAGACAGACAGACAGACAGACAGACAGACAGACAGACAGACAGACAGACAGACAGACAGACAGACAGACAGACAGACAGACAGACAGACAGACAGACAGACAGACAGACAGACAGACAGACAGACAGACAGACAGACAGACAGACAGACAGACAGACAGACAGACAGACAGACAGACAGACAGACAGACAGACAGACAGACAGACAGACAGACAGACAGACAGACAGACAGACAGACAGACAGACAGACAGACAGACAGACAGACAGACAGACAGACAGACAGACAGACAGACAGACAGACAGACAGACAGACAGACAGACAGACAGACAGACAGACAGACAGACAGACAGACAGACAGACAGACAGACAGACAGACAGACAGACAGACAGACAGACAGACAGACAGACAGACAGACAGACAGACAGACAGACAGACAGACAGACAGACAGACAGACAGACAGACAGACAGACAGACAGACAGACAGACAGACAGACAGACAGACAGACAGACAGACAGACAGACAGACAGACAGACAGACAGACAGACAGACAGACAGACAGACAGACAGACAGACAGACAGACAGACAGACAGACAGACAGACAGACAGACAGACAGACAGACAGACAGACAGACAGACAGACAGACAGACAGACAGACAGACAGACAGACAGACAGACAGACAGACAGACAGACAGACAGACAGACAGACAGACAGACAGACAGACAGACAGACAGACAGACAGACAGACAGACAGACAGACAGACAGACAGACAGACAGACAGACAGACAGACAGACAGACAGACAGACAGACAGACAGACAGACAGACAGACAGACAGACAGACAGACAGACAGACAGACAGACAGACAGACAGACAGACAGACAGACAGACAGACAGACAGACAGACAGACAGACAGACAGACAGACAGACAGACAGACAGACAGACAGACAGACAGACAGACAGACAGACAGACAGACAGACAGACAGACAGACAGACAGACAGACAGACAGACAGACAGACAGACAGACAGACAGACAGACAGACAGACAGACAGACAGACAGACAGACAGACAGACAGACAGACAGACAGACAGACAGACAGACAGACAGACAGACAGACAGACAGACAGACAGACAGACAGACAGACAGACAGACAGACAGACAGACAGACAGACAGACAGACAGACAGACAGACAGACAGACAGACAGACAGACAGACAGACAGACAGACAGACAGACAGACAGACAGACAGACAGACAGACAGACAGACAGACAGACAGACAGACAGACAGACAGACAGACAGACAGACAGACAGACAGACAGACAGACAGACAGACAGACAGACAGACAGACAGACAGACAGACAGACAGACAGACAGACAGACAGACAGACAGACAGACAGACAGACAGACAGACAGACAGACAGACAGACAGACAGACAGACAGACAGACAGACAGACAGACAGACAGACAGACAGACAGACAGACAGACAGACAGACAGACAGACAGACAGACAGACAGACAGACAGACAGACAGACAGACAGACAGACAGACAGACAGACAGACAGACAGACAGACAGACAGACAGACAGACAGACAGACAGACAGACAGACAGACAGACAGACAGACAGACAGACAGACAGACAGACAGACAGACAGACAGACAGACAGACAGACAGACAGACAGACAGACAGACAGACAGACAGACAGACAGACAGACAGACAGACAGACAGACAGACAGACAGACAGACAGACAGACAGACAGACAGACAGACAGACAGACAGACAGACAGACAGACAGACAGACAGACAGACAGACAGACAGACAGACAGACAGACAGACAGACAGACAGACAGACAGACAGACAGACAGACAGACAGACAGACAGACAGACAGACAGACAGACAGACAGACAGACAGACAGACAGACAGACAGACAGACAGACAGACAGACAGACAGACAGACAGACAGACAGACAGACAGACAGACAGACAGACAGACAGACAGACAGACAGACAGACAGACAGACAGACAGACAGACAGACAGACAGACAGACAGACAGACAGACAGACAGACAGACAGACAGACAGACAGACAGACAGACAGACAGACAGACAGACAGACAGACAGACAGACAGACAGACAGACAGACAGACAGACAGACAGACAGACAGACAGACAGACAGACAGACAGACAGACAGACAGACAGACAGACAGACAGACAGACAGACAGACAGACAGACAGACAGACAGACAGACAGACAGACAGACAGACAGACAGACAGACAGACAGACAGACAGACAGACAGACAGACAGACAGACAGACAGACAGACAGACAGACAGACAGACAGACAGACAGACAGACAGACAGACAGACAGACAGACAGACAGACAGACAGACAGACAGACAGACAGACAGACAGACAGACAGACAGACAGACAGACAGACAGACAGACAGACAGACAGACAGACAGACAGACAGACAGACAGACAGACAGACAGACAGACAGACAGACAGACAGACAGACAGACAGACAGACAGACAGACAGACAGACAGACAGACAGACAGACAGACAGACAGACAGACAGACAGACAGACAGACAGACAGACAGACAGACAGACAGACAGACAGACAGACAGACAGACAGACAGACAGACAGACAGACAGACAGACAGACAGACAGACAGACAGACAGACAGACAGACGAAGTCGCACCATAAGGGTTCCTTTTTTACCATTTTGGTACGGAACCCTAATAAACGATAACAACAAAAACAAAAGGCGCGTGGCATTCGTCCTACGTGTGTTACGCGCTACAAATAATATCTCTGTCGCGAGTCGCGACCGCGACACACAGACTGAATGGCACATGATTTATTATGTTTATGGATCGCGTCTTTCGCCGCACAAACTGCTACTTATTTTCAAACAAGATTTAAATTGTTAGTCTCGCGCATCAGACGGAACGAAGAATTGGCGAGCGTTTGAAGGTTAAATCAAATTGAAATGGGAATATTAGCGAGTTTAGTTGGAAGCTTCCTGGAAATGCAGAGCGTGTAGATGATTCTCGCACGTTTCGTGTTACTTGCCAACATTACTGTTTATATAAACCCAGAATGCCAAACTTTAAAAATAAACGGGTCGGTATAATATCCTCTGATATGGAGATGTAGAAATCCACACCGCAGGAAACTGTCCAAATGTGTTAAAAATCAAGAAGTTAACACGAAATAAAACCACTAATTTATTCTACGACTAGGATATGGAATGGATACGTAGCTATAGCTTGCCAGTACACGGAGCTTTTTTATTTCGGCAAGATTTTACGACAGGTTCCCCGCGAATAATATCTGCAGCTGGAGACCGTTTAGAATGCAATGCGCACGCGCACAAGCCGTAAATTCAAATATGGCCGCTACAAACCGCAATTAGCATTGCCTATATGCAGAGAAACTTTTTATATCACAAATGGATAGTTACTCAAGAGTAATTGCTAATTCTGTAAGCGTGCATTTAATTTAACGGTGTTTTTGTTTCAGGTCCGAATTCAACCAAAAAAGGATTAGGCAATGTGTACACACAGGAGAAGCACAACTCTTAAAACCACCGAAATCGTTCTCCAACAAGTCAATAGTACAAATAATTCTTAATTATTCTAAATGACCTCGCACATCATGATTTTTTTAAAGAATAAGAATAAATATATTTTCATAAGATAAAATATACGAATTCAAAGAAATCAGTATTTTAATTATTTCTGTCAACCGTACATTAATTTGTACTGCGACTAAACATTCTGGGGCGCGCCACGACAGTGCGTCGCTGCGCTGACGCAGACGATCTGCAAATAGATTTGACCGTACCTCGTCTAGTACACATCTTTACCCACCACTGATATTAGCAGCTATATGACAAGCTATACACAGTTAATGTTGAGCACCGTGAAAAAACGCGATTCGTTCGGAAGGAAAAAAGTTCACCAGTAACATGCGCTAAATTCGAAGCCTATCAAGAATGGATCTAGGGCGGGTTGCTTCAAACCATCTGTATCCGTAAGTCAGTATGAAATTGTCGTACAAGCCGCCATATTTGACGGTTACAGATACGTAAACTGTAAGTTGAAACAACATGGCCTTAATGTTAACGTAGGTATATCAGAATGCAACAAATAAAACAATCAGTTTATTCAAAATACTATATTACCAATAAAGGTACTCGTACTTACCTCCATTTACAAAAACGGAGAAAAATATCGATTATATTATTTTATTAAATTACATTAAAAACTACTAACCAATATTAAAAACATACCTTACATCTCAAAAATAATAATTTTTACTAACAAACATCGCACTGAAATGCTATCAACTGGAACTTGATGAAAATGAAATCATATCCACACACTAATTATTGTGTTCCAATAAGAAAATGCAGTCTAAAATTTAAAAGCTTTGTAAATGTACGTTTCTAAGAGCTAGATTAAAAAACCCTGTAGAATATTCGAATTTAAATGAAATCTTGATATGCAATGAACCCTTAGACCCTAGTCTTGGATCCTAATATGTACCCTATTATATTAAAAATAAAACATTGAAAGTATGTGTTGGCAAAAAAGTTCATAAACTATGAAAAAAACGGAAGGCCTCTGAAGATAAAATGAACACAGTAAGGGCTATGACGTAAGATATATATACTCACAAACTTAAGTTCAAACATTTGTACATTTATTTATTTATTATGGTCTATAGGCGAGTGTCTGTTGTTAGAAAATGTTTAAAAAAAATTGTTATGAGGTCTAAATCTTTGGGAGAAATGTACCTATATTATAAATATCCTTATTTATGGTAATTTGAGAAATGAAATAAAAATTCTTAAATTGCGTTCGATGCCTGGGGACCACTCGTCATGCAACCATAAAATCACAATACACAATAAGTAAAAAGATCTCACATGCTAATAGAAGTCGAAGTTTTTTATTTCCATAGGAAAATGTTATATCTAAAACTAGCATAACAACTTACAAAATATCCCAATCACTTATACGTAAATATTCGATTAACTCGATTCTTTTCATATCGAGATTAGGACAAAATGCAATAAAGTCTTACGTTTCGAATATAAAATACTCAAAAATGTTTACTCACCTTCAGTGTTTTACTGCATAGCAAAAGCCAAGCCTGCATACCAAAAAAATGTTTCGAACCCCCATCAAGGCACACATGTATGAAAAGGATTTATTAGTATAAACTAAGCTTTTGTGATAACTTTATTTCTAGTTCAAGCATTTTTAGTGGAAAAAAAAAATGTATTTTTTTAAGTTACTTCACAATAAACGGAAAAAGTGTTTCTAAAGATGTGTTTCTTTTCTTTATCTATATCTTTGGCCATACAAATATTAGAGAAAATAATTATAATGTTCTTACTGGCCACGATTTGGTTAGTTTGTACTTTCTTATGTGGAATAAGGGAGTGGTATGTACTATGATATTGAACTTATGTAGGAAAAACTGCGATAGCCAGTTGACTGAGCAAATAACATTACAAGCACAAGGGCTGCATTAACACTAATTCGGGTCACTCATCCTACCCACACACATGGAGTCAATTCGACTAATTCTAAGTAACGCATTGGAACACTCGGGAATTTACTAGCAGCTCCGAATACTGTCGGCGGGCGGCCGCGCGCTGCCGGCCGGCGCCGGCGGCTGGTACTTCGCCACCGGGAACATAGGCCTGGGCTCGATCGTCGACACGCCGTCAAATCTAAAAGAATAGTTATTTATTATACAAGAGTGCAAAGTTGCTTTTTAACCGCGTGCTCAATTTTGATGACCGAGCAAGCGAAGGATTCTAAAATTGAGTCACGAGCGCAGCGAACGATTCAAAAATTAGAATTCTGAGCGTAGCGAGGGAATGAAAAGAGCACGAGGTGAAAAATCTTTGCACTCGAGTGCAACACGTTACTTTTCATCCCACCTCAGCGAGGAAAAAAAGGTTATACCTATTAGAAATTCGACACCATGGAGGTAGAAGTAAATAGGTTTAATGATGTTTTGAATTCACAAACTTAGTGCACACGACGCGATGTTCTAAATTCAATTTACTTTATCCTCTAGAGAATAAAAACGGCTTTTGAACTCAGATTTCGAAGTGAACTTACTTTAACCTCTAGCGGATAAAAACGGCTTTTGCACTCAGATATCGAAGCGCAAAAATACTCTTTCCGAGATGGTGGGATGAAAAAATATTTTTCAAATATACAACATCTTTTCCATACAAATGCCTTTCACAGAAGATTGATGGAACTATTGTCATTGTCTCTCAGGGTGCGTTTCCACTGACGCGGAGCTAAGCGGAGTGGGAAGGAGCGAACCGTGAATTGGCCAGTTACAGTGCTCGTAATCTCCACTCTGGAGAAACAGTGTTATCCGCCAATTCACGGTCCACTCCTTACCACTCCGCCCAGGTCCGCTTTGGTGGAAACGCATCCTTAACTTCAGAAATCTCGTAAACAACACAGTAGTTGGTGATCTACAAATGTGTAACAACTGGTTTATTTTTATGAGAAATCTGTAGCGGAGCTAGCGAAAGCAATGGATTTTGCTGGATTTTGCTGTTCTCCGCGGTTTCACCCCGTTGCTAGGCTCCTAAGGGTCGTAGCGTGATGTTAAATAGCCTATACTATTCCTCATAAATCTGGCATCATACACAAATATAATTTTTCGAATCCGACTGGTAGTTCCAGAGATTAGCGCGTTCAAACAAACTCTTCAGCTTTATAATCCTACTAATATTATAAATGCGAAAGTTTGTGAGGATGTAAAGATGTATGGATAGATGTATGTATGGATGTATGGATGTTTGTTACTCTTTCACGCAAAAACTACTGAACGGATTTTGATGAAACTTTACAGTAATATAGCTTATACATCAGAATAACACATAGGCTACTTTTTATCCCAAAAACGCGGGCGAAGCCGCGGGCGGAAGCTAGTTCCTCATAAATCTGGCTACCATGCACAAAACTAATTTTTCGAATCTGACTAGTAGTTCCAGAGATTCAAGCAAACAAATAAATTCTTCAGCTTTATAATATTAGTATAGTATAGATTTACACGTACTTGTTGCTCTTGTACTTGTCGGGTACTGCCTGGTAGGGTTGCAGCGAGGCGTGCGAGTGCGTGCGTGCGAGTTCCCGCAGGCAGGCGTCCAGGTCGGCCAGCGAGTAGCCGGAGCAGGCGGCCAGCGCCGCCGGCCACGCAGTGGCGGCGCACGCGGCGCCCACTCGCGCTTCCTGCACGTCACGGACCGAAAACCGCTATAAATTAGGTATAGGTACCGGCATTAAGAGCGCTCTCGGAATTTTGTCTCCTGTCTCGCTCGCACAGAACCATTTTTACGAATGTTGAATGAAAAGATGCATTTTTGAAAAATGAAATCTCATAGTGAACTAAAAAATAATATTAATTTTACAGGTAAATCATTAGAACACATTTTTATTGTGATATCTAATAAACAAACTTAAAAAACAATTATGATCTTTTTCTGAGGTGTGTTTAACTCCTGTGTTTTTAATCATTACATTCGAGTTTATAATATTATAATTAATATCATTTTGTAGTTCGCTATAATTATGATTACATTTTTCAAAAATGCATCTTTTCATTTAACATTCTTAAAATATATGGTTCTGTGCGAGCGAAAGCGGTGCCGAATGCGAGAGCCCTCTTAAAGTAATCACAGATCGCGCATGTACATTTTCCGTCCAATAGACAGTTGACAATACGTAATAGAGAATGGTCCAATGACGACGAGCATCGACTGACGAACCAATCAACTGCAGCCTCGGCGCCCCCGTCTTCTTCATTCCGCCAAAGAGAGCGATAATCAGCTAGTGCGCAGGTGACGTTAGTGATCAAGACTGACGCCGGGACCTACACCGATATCGAACAATTTCGGTTACCTTTAAAATTAAAGTTACCGCTATTTGGGTAACTAAAACAAAGGTTACCATTTTAATACCGGTTTTATTCATACAAGCGTTACCTGCCCTTTGATTTATGCCGACGGCACGTGTATGTTATCGTATTTTTATTTCGGTAACCGGTATTTTACTGGTAGTAGGTATTCAATTAAAAAATTAAAGTTACTATTAAAAATACCTGTAAAAATAATAAAGGTGATATTGGTCATACCGGTTTCGGTCCCTGCTGCCCGTCCCGCTCGCGGTCGTCGCCCGCGCAGCGCTCGCACAGCAGACAGTGGCGCGCGGTCGCGAGCGCACTCGCCGCGATTACAGACGGCTTGAACTGAAGGTACGGATCCGCCTCCAGCAAGCAAAGCTCGGCAAGGTACTGTTGAAAGTTAAACACGTCTATATATTAAAAGAATTTATAAAATCTATTACCAGTCCGTCCGGCCGTTCCATCCAACCGATTTGCAGGATTTTTTTTTAATGAAAGGTATGATGCACAAATTAATCATCAAGCATTGGAAACCACCAAACTTTCACCCTACTCAAGTTATACTCACACGCAATTTCTTTCTCTATAACTCCAGTTCTAATTGAGATACACGGTTTGTTTTGGTCTAAGAACACTCACTGGAACAAGCTTTAATTTGAACTTTTGCTCACTTATATTGGTTGAATTGGAGGTGAGTGGTGTGTACAACCAACTTGACTTTGAATAAATGCATTAAATAGGTTACAATTACATATTATGAGAGCGTTATTTTTGAATTATATTATCAACACCATGCTGCGGAGCAGCACGGGTCTCTCGTTTAAGGATGGAACATATTTTATGCTAGGCTGGTATGAATGAAAAGTTATTTAATGCTTACAGCAGCCAGATGAAATGTCCTCTTTGAAAGTCCGTTGGATATGCAGTAGTGAGACAGGAAGGCGAGGGAGGTCGGTGTCGACAGGTCGAACGACAGGACCTTCAGGATTAGGTGCTCCATGCGAAGTACCTCACGCTTTGTATATGTGTCGTCTGTGATGTACACAAACTCTGACACTTCTGGTGGATACACCTCTTCATATTTCCTGTATAACAAATTAAATAAAAATGTAACAACAAACATCTACAAACATGCCAATGTAAAAGCAAATAATAGAGGACAAGAGGGGAGGCTGTTTCTTTGACTTTTTAATTAAGGTTACCTGTATAAGAATGCCTCGTTGGTCTTGTGACCGCAATCGCGCCTGCTACGCGTAAGGTTCTAGGTTCGATCCCCAGGTCGGACAGTGTTATTAGATTTACCATTAGGAAAGAGATAGTGGCAACCTGAAGTCTAGATTTGTGCCTGGTTAGTGATAACATGATTTGTGATAGCATTTAACGTAATAACATGGGACTTATACATTATTGTCGAAATGTGGGTACCTACTATACACCTCTGCCAAACCGTTTGGGTAATACTAACAGGCGTAATGTTTTCATTTATAAGCTTTCATTCTCAATCGTGCAAAAAGAACATTGTCTGTTAGTGGCGTAACAAACGTATTTGGAAAAGAGTGAATTCAGTAATACTCACGCAGCAATATAAGTAGCAGCTGTGCCCACAAGCTGCAGTTTGGTTCGTACTACGCTCATGTAAGACAGGAATCGGTCCACATATGACACGGCCAGGTGCAAGGTCTCGCTCTGCTGGTTGTACTCGTCACAAACCTCCACCAGCCAGTCAATGAGGATAGAGCGCATCATATGCGTAATATCTGGTTGTTTGCGCATGTAGCGGGGGTTGGCTCTGTTCTTTGCCTAAAAATATTACACCGATTTAAACTAAATAAATATAGACATGACTTGACCATGGTCTATGCATGGATTGAGACTTTATTTCAAGGGTAATGAGAATGATATTCTACACCTCAAGTTATCAAGAACATATTCGATTTTTTAAAACTAAGTTTTACTAAGTATATACTGCCTGCGCCTTTGATCAGTGATCTAGAATAGGGTTTTCGTGAATTTGTTACTCTTTAGATCAACAGTTTCTAAAAAAATACCCCCATTCCAATAAAAAAAGAGCCATCGAAATCGGTCCACGTGGTAAAGAATCACTGAACATACATATTTCGACTCATTGGTCTAGAGGTCGCATGTGCGACTGCTGATGCTGAGCGTCCCGGGTTCGATCCCAAGATCGGACAGTGTTATTAGATTTTTCATGAGGAAATTTCCTTTAGCAATAGGCTTGTGCCCGTATTTCATGGGACTTAAACATAACTGGCGTAATGTGGGTGTACCAGACACTATGGGCTATCTAGGGCTATCTTGTTAAGTTGAGGAGTTCTTATGGCCACCTTCCAGCTCCACCATCAGACCAGCTCTATGGTAACATATTATTGCATTGTCACCAAAGTTACATACATACATACATACATACACCAGCAAGTGCTTGAAAACTGGATCACAAAGGAACCACAAACAAAGCAAGTTAAAAAACTGTACTTTTGGGCTTAGCCAGTTGAGTAATAAAAAAAATGCATATTCAGTAGCTTATTGGCAATAAGTACAAAGTTATTGCCAACTAGCTTCCGCCCGCGGCTTTGCCCGCGTTTTTCGGGATGTATTAATACATATAAATTATTACAAGCCTTCCTCTTGAATCACTATCTATTAAAAAAACCGGGCAAGAGCGCGTCAGACCACGCTCAGTCTAGGGTTCCGTAGCAAGAAGTATTTCAGTCTTCCGACCGCAAATATAAGTTTTATTTCATAATATTATTATGAAATACGTTATTTTTGCGGTTCTCATAACTCAAAACTAAAAATAGTGAATATTTCAAAAAGTTATTAACATGTTTTGTTCAAACCTATTTTATTCGAGAGTATTTATTAGATGATATGGCATCTAATAAATAATCTCGAATAAAAGCTTGAATTTTTTCAGATTTTTTGATAACGCGGTTGGAAAATTACAGGGGGGGGGGGACACATTGTTATAACGACTTTCGGAGCTCCTAGTTCACTAAATATGCACTTTAAATAAAAAAGTAATTTAGAAACCTTTATGTTATTTTCAAAGACCTATCCAACGATACCCAACATGAAGGGGTGCGCGAAAATAAATTTTTTCATCCCCCAGTTTCATGTATGGTGGGCACCCCTAATTATTTTATTTTTTGTAATTTCACTACAGGCCTTTATGGCGGTTCACAGAAGACATCTGCCTGCAAAATTTCATACAAATTGGTTATGAACTGTAGATTTGACGAGGGTGTGACAGACGGACAGACAGATGGACAGATGGACATGACGAAACTATAAGGGTTCCTAGTTTTACTACGGAACCCTAAAAAACCGCATCAAAATCCGTTGCATAGTTTTAAAGATCTAAGCATACATAGGGACAGACAGAGGGAAGCGACTTTGTTTTATACTATGTAGTGATAAGCAAAATTTTGGAGATCATAATTATTTATTTCCATTTAATAGAAGTAGCAGTACATTAAAGCCTGGAATATTACCAACTAGCTGTGCCCTACGGTTTCACCCTTGTTGCGCAGCTCACGAGGGTCATAGCGTGAAGTTAAATAGTCCATACTATTCCTTATGAATCTGGCTATCATTTATGCGAAAAGAATTTTACGAATCCGACTGGTAGTACCAGAGATTAGCGCAAACAAATTCTTCAGCTTTATTATATTAGTAATAGTATAGATAATATTGCAGTATTATTGACCGAAATTATCACATCTATGTGGTGAAAATTTCTACATTTGTTTTGGCCTTCTTGAAATTCTTGGAGGCCATGGAACCTGCCAAAGTATCTGGTCATAGACACTACTTCTAGTAAGGTGTAAACTCAGAAAGAAACAACAATGTTCTAGTTAGTAGCTTTGCAAAATTACATCTACTATTAATACATATAGCTATTTATTAATACATATAACAAACTAAAACGAAAACAGTATTTTATCTTTGAAATACCAACTTTGCTTCTTTTGAGGTTAAGAGATAGAAAAGATTGCTGCAACTTGACCTAAATGATTAATTATGACCTTCTATTATTTATGTCAATTGCTAGTGGTCTATATCGATCAGATTTTACAATATCATGAGGAATCATCAATTTTGGGTTTTCAATAATATTTAAACAATTTTACCTCAATTTCCTTCATGTACTCATAGATGTCCTGTCGGTACTCCACCACATGGAAGAACATCTCACGGTCAGTCTGTGCAGTGGTAGCATCATCATCCTCGTCATCAATAATCTGACTCTCATTCTTCGAGATGGACATAGAGAGCACACTGGTATCCACAACTGACATAGGTGACTCCACCACATTTTTCTTTTCTTGTAAAGGCCTAAGAAATGTAATTTGAGTTTGTAACTGTGTTTATGATGTAAATTTCATAGTTTGTTGAAACAGATGGGCAACCATATTGCCTTTTGCTAGGCACAATCTCTTGGAGTAAGATTAATTTAAAATATTATTATTCTAATTGCCTTTTGTTGTTTTATCATGTTAAAACAAGCAGAATGAATTATCATTTGTGCAATGAATGCTGCAAATCAATGTGATACCTACCATTCTTGTACAGCTAAACACATTGCAGAATTACAAAATTCAGGTTAGCAAAGTACCACTTACCGGACTGAAGGTGGTTCTATGAGCCGATCTGGTTTCTTCTCAGCCTGAAGGCACAAAGCTTTCGAGTTCTCGTTGCTGATAAATATACTATCTTTCTTGGTATCCTTGGCAACGAAAGGCTTGAATGTGTGCTCTCGTTTCTTGACCTCTGCCTCCGTTGGCTTGTCTTCGTAAACGCTAAAGGCGCGAAATTGCGCCACGGGTGGTACGATGTTCTTTTCATTTTTAATTTGGCGCATTGTCCTTTTCTCATCTTGAACTTTACAAGGTCCATTCGTCAATCCCGGCTAAAAGCAGAATGATATGAGGAAAACGGAACAAATACAAACTAACGCTTACCGAGAAGGGTCATACTTACGAGTTTTAAGTTCCGGCTTTGGTTGCACGTAAACTGGCTGAGATCGCCGAGGGCACGACGTTGGTTGGCAGCAAATACATCTGCGCCGTCTTTTCTCAGCCCCAATGAGGCATTTTCTTGATCTTCATGTATTCTAAAAGCCATTGCCCCCGCTTCCGTAAACACAAACGAAATACCAGATCAGCTTTATGCGGGCCACGCGAATGCAGTAATGGCAACCGAAGCGGAAATGTGCATAAATATTGAACTAAAGGCACATTTTGTTATTAAATTGTGAGTACATTTAGAAAAATACGCCGATTTTGACAAAATTTACCCTCAATCAAAACGCAAGTGAAGCGTCAACGGACAACAGACATTTTGGAAGTTTCAGCTGTTGCAGTTTACGTTATTCTGTTGTCTATGATAATTTAAATTTGGACCAATGAGAACGTGAGATTCACAGATAAAGTCTGTAGTCTATGGGTACGTTATTACTTTTATGGTTTACCGTTTGGCTGTTTGTGCACTACACGTTTTCAGCACGTTTTTTCACGGACCGTTTTTTTTTTTTCATACATTTTAAAAAGTGGTCGTGGTGAATGTCGTAACTGCTGGATATTCTTAAAATCACTTTTTTTTTGGTCGTTTAGTAAGCACAAAATGTAGATTTGACCGAAATTACGCAGTATCTAAGCGACAGTAAAACTCGTCGTAGAACTATGAGACCTAGACCAAAACGACGCAGAAAAATCTGGCGGTTCGAATGGTATATAATAGGTCTTTACCTATGAAATTGCCGTTTTGTATGAAAAAATTTAAACTAATTTTTTTCATGTATTTTTTATTTGTATTAATCGAAGTAATCACCCATGCAATCAATGCATCTTTGCCAATGCAGTGGCAGTTTATTGATGCCCTTCTTAAGGAAATCAGCTGGACGGGAGGCAACAAAAGCTTCAAAGGCATTTTGTACTGCCTCTCGGGTATTGAATTTTTTTCCCGCCAAGAAGTTATCCAAATTCTGGAAAAAGTAGTAGTCTGTAGGCGCAAGGTCTGGTGAGTAGGGCGGATGACGGAGAGCTTCCAACCCCAGTTCTTGCAACTTGGAGACCGTCTGCTGTGCAGTATCAGGTCGCGCGTTGTCGTGCAGGAGCAGTGGAGACGAGCGATTGACCAATGCTGGTTGGAGATGTGCCAGCTTCTTCATCATTGTGTTCAGTTCTTCACAGTACACATCTGCAGTAATGCTCACCCCGTTTGGTAAGAAGCTGTGATGAATCACACCGGCGCTAGACCACCAAACAGTGACCATCACTTTTCTAGGGGTAAGTTTTCGTTTAGGGCATTGTTTAGGTGCTGAAGCAGGATCCAACCAACTTGCTGAGCGCTTGCGGTTATCAAACAGAATCCATTTCTCTTCGCAGGTAACAATGTGGTTCAAAATTCCTTCATTTGTGTGTCTGTTGAGCAGTGCAAGGCACGTCTCGACGCGTACTTCGCGCTGGCGATCATTGAGTTCGTGGGGCACCCATTTGTCAAGCTTTTTTACCTTGCCAATTTGACGCAAATGGACCAATATTGTTTTGACGCTAACGTCGAAAGCTGCTGCTAATTCAGCCGTAGATTGTGTATCATCAGCTTCCACAATCACCTTTAATTCGTCATTGTCAACCAAATTCTTCGGACGACCGCGAGGTTCATTTTTCAGGTCGAAATTTCCAGAACGGAAGCGAGCAAACCAATAACAGGTGGTGCGTTGGTTTGTAGTGTTAGCTCCGTAAACGTCGTTGATGTTGCGTGCCGCTTGTGCGCGTTGCTGCCACGACGGTACTCGTATTCCATAATTACTCGAATTTTTAACGTATCCATGATGACGAAAAAGATTGAAATGCGATGAAAATGTAACACTAATCAATAAACAAATGACTACTTTTGGAAAAAAAAACCATGTTTTTAAAATAAAATTAATTTGAAATTAGAATTCTTAGCCAAACAAAAATTATTTTGATTTGAAATGGCCAGTACTGCAGAACGGCAATTTCATAGGTAAAGACCTAATATAACTCATTTTACGAATTTGTGTCGGTTAGTAAGGATTGCCTTTCAAGCGTCGATATGACATGTCACTTGATCCAGTAACCCCACTTTGAAATTTTGGACCCCCACTCCGGCCCCTTTTGCAATGAAAATATTTTTTTTTTTCATTTGCAATAAAGTTGGACAAGCATTCTTTATAACTGTTCCAAATTTCAAGTCGATAGCATAAGTAGTTGCTGAAATAAGCAGGTGTGACAGACAGACAGACAGACAGACAGATAATGAAATGAAATGAAATGAAATGATGATGATGATATGAAATGATACTTTATTCTGTAAATAGGTTACAGGTTACACTTTTACACGTCAAGAATTGTTTCGATTCTTAAGCTAGATGAGGTCGGTGTTTCGTATCTGACTAGATTTGAGAAGAAACACCGAAACAAACTCAAAGGTCAGTCTCTTTTAAAGTCCAGACAAATTAAAATGAAACTATGCAAGGACCATGCAGGTTAGTCTGGAATGGCCTTTAGAGGAAAGAGCCATACAGATTTGAGTGGACCTGTCCTGACTGTGCACGCATGTGCTGAGTATCGTGGTAGCTCAACCCTGACTTAGGGAGCTCAACGACCCAGCGAACATTACTATCAGAAAGGACATTTGGGTAGGTCGCGTAAAGTACTCAAATTGTCAGACTGAACTTGAGATCTATAGTAACATAGAAACCCACATTGTACTCACATTCACAAAAATAAATTTATTTAAATAATAAAGTCACCTTAAATGTCATTGAGTAAATACATTATGTCAAAAGAACATAGGCTATGTTGGAGTTTATATGTATATAAATTGACAAAGACAATAATAGGTAATAATTTAGTATGCTAAATTATTTAAATAAGTACTTAGACAGTCAAGAGATGACCAGTACCAACTGACAGCGCCCGTTCACGAACATGACACGCGCATCAGCACCGTTCAACTCAACCATTTTAGAGGGAATCAAACGATCCAATACACGTGCCACCGTCAGCGGTACATTTAGGCGAGCATGACATTCTCCCAACTGCCAAATTACAGACAGACAGACAGACGAAGTTGCACCATAAGGGTTCCTTTTTTACCATTTTGGTACGGAACCCTAAAAACCGACTTCAAAAAATTCCTAAAACACTAAAAAGCTTAAAATAAAAAATTAGGTACCCTATAAATTATAACATAAATACGATATTCATTAATTACTACCATATAAATACCTTTTTAATTAAATTCAACACTTTTTGCAGTCGGTGCCAAGGCGATCTACTACCACGTTTACTTTACCATAAAGACATCACGGTAAATCAAATATCCCAATACCCTCAGTGATTTGCCCGAGTATCGTTTACGTGCTCCTGAGAATTGAAGAGTTCCGTTATTTTGTCATGGATCCCATCATCAGATCTTAACCAAATTTTGTGAGATTAATTCTGAAGTACTCCCTCCTCAATTAAAGAACACATTGTACATGGCTATTTTGAGGAGTTTCCTCGATTTCCATGAGATCCCATGGGGAGCTCCGTATGGTATTCCGAAATACCGTTCACCGAAAGGACGGTTTTCCGATAACACTCTACTCCGACGGTTAGTTGAACGAAAAAATAATTGGCCGATGAAACGTTTCGCCGATAATATTATTCATCGACGGTTGGTAGTCCGAATGAATCCTTCGCCGATGTAACGGTTCACCGAAAACACTCTTCAACGACGATTGGTTAAACGAACGAATCTTTCGCCGATAGCATTCAGTTTACGCTAGCTATTATATTTTATATAATCAGAAGCTATTGAGGAGAGACAAAATAAAAGACTTTATTTTTTGACTTACAAGGGGGAGGGAGGTGGTCGACGGAGCCCCGCTACGCGGGGCTCCTATTTCTGTCTGCAAGGTTAAAAGTAACCTAACACGAAGGGGTTGACGGGGGCTTCGTTCGCTCGCTTTGCTCGCTCACTGAAGCCCCCGTCAACCCCTTCGAACCTAAATTGTCCGTGTCGGGGTGTCCAAATTCCCGAGCTCGCTTCGCTCGCTCTTGGACCTTAGTTATCATAAAATATAATAGCTAGCGTAAACTGAATGCTATCGGCGAAAGATTCGTTCGTTTAACCAATCGTCGTTGAAGAATGTTTTCGGTGAACCGTTACATCGGCGAAGGATTCATTCGGACTACCAACCGTCGATGAATAATATTATCGGCGAAACGTTTCATCGGCCAATTATTTTTTCGTTCAACTAACCGTCGGAGTAGAGTGTTATCGGAAAACCGTCCTTTCGGTGAACGGTATTTCGGAATACCATACGGAGCTTTCCCATGGGACCCCCTCGACAGTATACCCTTTGAAACAAAAAAAGAATTTTCAAAATCGGTTCCCAATTGACGGAGTAATCGCTGAACATACATAAAAAATAAAAATAAAAGTTTACGACGAATTGAGAACCTCCTCCTTTTTTTTGAAGTCGGATAAAAAAAACGGTCCGTGAAAAAACGTGCTGTAAACGTGTAGTGCACAAATGCCCTAATCTTTATGAACCACGTCATTTCAAACTGTTGACACTTGACAATGACGTAAGATATGACAAGTGCTGACAGCTCCTGATCCACTCTTATCAATATTGACATTGACACTTCAACGTAAACATATACTTGGCTGAATAAACAGACAAAAATAATAAAAATAAAATAAAACAGTATTCTCCTGATTAAAATATTATCAAGTCGCAGATTATTGATTATGATTAAGTCGGTTGTATTCCTTTTTATATTATATTATGACTGTGAAACATGCTCCGCTGTTAGAGTGTACAAGAAGACTGATATTTTGAAGCTCAGGTATTTCTTACTATCCTTTATTACCTATCCGCTTTATGTATGTCATGTTTATCAGTTATGTACATTGGTTTCCACTATATGTATAGGTTTCCACTATACTCATAATTCAAAGCTGTGTCATGTCATGTCTTGAAAAATTATAATTACCTACCTTTAGGGGCGACGCAAACGACAGACTTTTTGTGCGATCGAGTCTGCAACGCTTTGCAGCACTCGAACAATCTGTGAAACTTAGTGAACAGATTTAGTCTGGTCAAAATAGACATTCAAATAAATAACAAAAACTCCGACAGAGCTGAATTTTGGTAGAGACCTTGAGTATACCACTAGAAATAAATTGCCAAAAGTCCTCATCGATCCCAAGTGTGCTAAAAAAAATATTCAAGGTCAAAGGTTAAAATTTTCGGTTTTTTGCATTTTTCAACCAAACGGTAAAGTTTATCATAAAAATAGATCAGACAAAATTCGGTTCTTGACAACATTGAAAATATGCTACAGATTGTGGTCATCCTATCAGTTCATAGCGTAAATAAACTTATTTCACTTGATTTTTAACTAAAATATGTATATTTTTTGCAAATTACACGAAAATAAAATGCAATATTTTTTGTTATTGTAGCTGTCACAAGAACGGCCTGTCGCACTCTGTTGACGTCACACGCTAGTAAGCCAGTGTTGCCAACTTATTTTTAGGGTAAAGAATTCTTTAGGGTAAATTTGAGGGTAAAATTTTAGGGAGCGCCTCCGCAGCCGGCGCCGACTAGGCTCCCAAAAATAATGCCGTTAGGAACCGGAGTAGCCTTGAAGTAGCAGTGATACCAGACGAAAATAATTGCAAACTACCGTAGCAGCAGATTAATGTTGCCGTGTTTTAAGTTGAATTAAATACCTTAGACTGACTTTTAAATAACAGTGTTAATGGAAAACAAAATACAACTTTTTTGGACTTACAAGGGGGATGGAGGTGGTCGACGGAACCCCAGTACGCGGAGCTCCTATTTCTATCTGCAAGGTTAAAAGTAACATAACACGAAGGGGTTGACGGGGGCTTCGTTCGCTCGCTCACTGAAGCCCCCGTCAACCCCTTCGAACCTAACCTGTCCGTGTCGGGGTGTCCAAGTTCCCGAGCTCGCTTCGCTCGCTCTTGGACCCTAATTAGGTATGTTACTCAAATGAAACATGAAATGTTTTTTTAATTGTGACAAATTGCCAACTCCCTTTCCCGCTTTTTTTTCAAAAGTCAGCGCCGGCTGCCAATTTAGCAACCAGTTCCGGCTGCAAATTCAGGTCACGGCGGCGGTCGCGGAGTCACTTCCAAAATTTTAAGGTTAGATTTCGTATTGTTGTTATGATTACTATAGTTTATGGGCTTTTTGGTAAGCAATACATGTAGGTAGCTAAGTATTTGAATTGAATTTGAGTTAAACAAATTCAGCATATTTTTATTGTGAAACATGACCATTGATTAAGAAAGAACTTGTTTTATTGTATATCTAAAACCAAAACTTTAGCCAGGTATTTTTGTATAAATAGTTATGATTTTAGAGTAAAATTAATCAGGCATTGGGGTAAAATGAAAATCTAGCTTGGCAACATTGGAGTAAGCACGGCTTTGACAGATTGTAGTTTGCGTTTTATGTTTTCTGGGTGCTATATTTGATCTTAGAGCTATTTCTGAAGCTGTTTTCATAGAAATCTTCTATCTAGTGGCATAAATATTCATATCGAATCTCAAAATGGAGTCAAATTTTGTGCAAGCTGATACAACCTACCTAAGATAGACGCATTTATGGTTGCACTTTTCTTTAAGAATACCTAACGCTGATTATTATGCTGCGGAACTTAATAATGTAAAAACAGCAGTGTAAGTACCTACCTGCCACATATTTATTTATTCATTCAGAAGTTTTGTGAAATCTCATTTTAGGTTATGTTGATAAAAACTTAGAAACATTACCTATAAATTCTTTTGTGTCATGAATCATAATGGACTGCTTAAAGACGTATTTGTACATTGTGGAACTACACACCATTTATATACGCCATTATAGCCAATAAAAATGATTTATTGATGAAATTAATTTCAGCTGCACCGTCTGTCTTGTTGACAAAGCTCGTTTACTAGCGTGTTACGTCCCTTCCGCAGAAACAGCGTTTTTGGAGCGGTTTTGGAAATTTATACTTTATTACTGATTTTTATTGATAAATACAGTAGATCTCCCTGAAATATCAATGTAGTGTGCTTATAATATAATGAAGATTAATATAAACCATTTCCCAAAATCAGTCAAATACCTAATTGTAGAGCAGAATCACCATTTCTGAAATATAGCGATTCAAAAAGTTGAAAAAGTTGTGTTCCTCATTATGCACACGTTTCCATACCACCTGTAAGGTACCTAGTATACTTGACGCATTTTTTTTAATGTGGTTTCCTCAGTAAGCCTATTCGACGATCTATTGTGGTCCTGTTTAATTAAATAATCGATACTAATATAATAAAGCTAAAGAAATTGTTTGTGTGTTTGTTTGTTTGGTTGAACGAGCTAATCTCTGGAACTATCAGTCAGATTTAAAAAAATCTTATTGTATATGATAGCCAAATTCATGAAGAATAGTAAAAGCTATTTAACATCACACTGTGACTCTTAGGAGCCGAGCAATATGAAAAAAAGTTAGTAAGAACGCTAAGTGGATACGAAGTCCCTCCTTACTTAAAAAGTATCATAAAACATTATTTAACTAAAATAGCTCTTAAGTCAATCGCCATCTCTATTCACTGGCACAGAAATTTGCCAAGGATAGTTGTATATTTAATCAGTGGTTAAAAGCTACAAGTTTTTTTAAGGATTTCGTTTTCAAGCGTTCTTTCTGACTTCTTTTTCATTTTGCTCGGCTTCTAAGGGTCACAGCTTAATGTTAAATAGCCTATACAATTTCTCATGAATTTGGCTATCATATACAAAAATATATTTTCGAATCTGACTGATATTTTCAGAGATTAGCGCGTTCAAAGAAACAGCAGGCAACGAAACAAACTCTTCAGCTTTATTATATTAATATGGATTATTTAATTAAACAGGACCACGGACACCACAGTAGATCGTGGAATATGCCTAATGGGCTGGGGAACCACGTTAAAAACGTGCCAAATATTATATATAAATAGGAAAAAAGTTAAGAATATTTTTTATAGATAATTGCATGCTTTACAATTTTTGTCTGATATATTTTTATGATAAGCTTTACCATTTGGCTGAAAAATGCAATAAACCAAAAATTTTGACATTTGACCTGTAATAACTTTTTTAGCAGACATGGGATTGATGAGGACTTTTAACATTTTATTTCTACTGGTGTACCCAAGGTCTCTACCAAAGTTCAGCTCTGTCGGAATTATTGTTATTTCATCACTATTTTATGTCTTATTTGACCGGACTAATTGTTCGAGCGTTGCAAAGCGCGGCAAACTCGATCGCACAAAGTCTCGTCTGCGTCGCCCCTTTACATGACATTTTTACTTAATTTTATTTTTTTATTACAGAGAGGAGGTGCGAGATATGTTCCAACATGCTTATGATAGTTACTTACGATATGCATACCCTTACGACGAGTTACGGCCGCTGAGCTGTGATGGTGTAGACACATGGGGAAGCTATTCCCTCACTCTCATAGATGCCCTCGACACGCTGGCTATCATGGGAAACTACACAGAGTTCAATCGGGTTGTTGATATAGTTTTACGAAAAAAGAACTTTGATGCAGATATTAATGTATCAGTATTTGAAACAAATATTAGAATTATCGGAGGGCTGTTGAGTGCTCATCTATTATCACATAAGTAAGTGTTGTACATACTCATTGAATCATTATTTTTCTGTAGGTATGTAATTTTAACTCTTAAACTATAGCTTCTGACAGTAAATTCAATCTTAATTAAGGTATCAATTAACTTATGTATAGAATATGAAAGGCAGGAGTGCCACAGGGTTCCATATTTTGGCCCTTCCACTGCAACATTGAACATTTATGTTCCAGACTACTCAATTATTTTTGTAAAATTTCAGAAATTTCGTTCTACAATAACACTAAGTATTATTTATTTATTTCAGAACAGGTACAAAATTAGAACCAGGCTGGCCATGTAATGGTCCACTCTTAAGGCTTGCAGAAGATGTTGCTCAAAGGCTAATTGCTGCTTTTGATACCACAACTGGCATGCCATACGGCACTATTAACTTGAGGTCGGGAGTGCCTCCAGGAGAGACTAGCGTCACATGCACTGCTGGTGTTGGGACATTTATTATAGAATTTGGAACATTAAGTCGGCTGACTGGAGATCCCTTATATGAAGAGGTATGTGCAAAACCAAAGGAATTTTTTGAAAGCCTGCACTTATTACCTATTGTGTGGATATTAATCGGTATTTTTTTTTCTGAGGAACATGCCATGTTTTGTTCATCATCCATCTTTCGTTCTGTTTGAAGGATTGAATACTTCATAGGTTTCTATCTAACTCCCTGCATTAAATGGTAATTTGATTTAATAAATACATACTTTTGTGTTTTATAGGTAGCTTACAATGCATTGCAAGCATTGTACCACCACAAATCACCAATTGGCCTTGTTGGTAACCACATTGATGTCATGACAGGCAGGTGGACTGCGCAAGACGCTGGCATTGGAGGTGGCGTTGACTCTTATTATGAATATTTAGTCAAAGGTATGTGAAATAATTGCACAAAGCGTGCGCCTGCCGGGGTTCGAACCCACGACTTACGACTTTTAAGTCGGGGCCGCTCCCACCGGGCCACCACTGCTACATTTGTTTGTTTCACCACCACTGCTACATTTGTTTGTTTCACCACCACTGCTCTAAAAACGGTGAAGAAAATCATCGTGAGGAAACTGGCATGTCCTAAAACCAAAAAATTCTAAGATATGTGACGTCCATCAACTCGCACTGGGCCCGCGTGGTGGACTAAGGCCTACTCCCTCTCACAGAGAGGAGGCTTGTGTCCCAGTAGTGGGAACGTTATAGGCTGATTAGGCTACGCTATGTTATGTGAAATAATACTATGATTTAGAATAAACAGCAATAACTGAGTATTCAGACTTTTCTTCTAAAGCTGTTTAGCTTGCGCATGTTGCCGATCCAATTTAAAATTCGTAGTCTCACCAAATAAAAGAATATCTTTACATTTTTTTTTTCTAGGCGCTATTCTATTAGAGAGACCAGAACTGATGTCAATGTTTGCGGAAGCACGGCAAGCGATAGAGAAATACTTGAAGAAAGACGACTGGTTCGTGTGGGCAACTATGTTGCGAGGACACGTCACGCTGCCCGTGTTCCAGTCCCTGGAGTCCTACTGGCCTGGCGTGCTTAGCCTTATTGGTAAGTTTATCTATAGGTTTGTCAAGAGCAAGTTATGGATGGGAATTGGTAATACTTTGAACCATTTTATTTTTAACCTTAGGTAAATTCTTATACGAAAACTGCTCCGCTAGGGGTCATCTAAATAAAAATGAATACCTTTCAAAATATTAGCAATATGCTTACTTTAAATTATCATTTCCATTTTTCCAAACTACGTTTGAACCTCGTGTGAAGACAGAGTTAATTTACAGGTGAAAGCGACACTGCAATGCGAATAATACACAACTATCACAGTGTATGGAGGCAATATGGATTCACGCCTGAAGTGTACAACCTCGGCACGGGCGAAGCGTCGTCGTCGCGGGAGAGCTACCCGCTCCGACCAGAACTGATCGAGTCGATCATGTACCTGTATCGAGAGACCAGGGACCCAATACTGCTGCAAATGGGAGAAGATATTCTCAGAAGTATACAACATTCGGCGCGGACCCCCTGCGGTTATGCTACGGTAAGTTAGAGATGCCGATTTTTACTTCAGTATTTAGGATCGTTCACTGAATCACAGTTACCCAGATAAATAGATTATGTCGAAGCAAAAGTTGCATGGCGAACCGCTGGGCGAATTTAACCGTGCCTTAATATGTCGTAATGACCCAAAAGTCAGCTACAAAAAAAAATATAAAAAAAAAACCTAATAATGATGATTGGTTTTTAAACTGTTTAAAGTAAAAACAAGCTGGCAACAAAAGAATATAATCTTAGAACATAAATGGCTTGCAGATAAAAGACGTGCGCGACCACCGTAAAGAGGATCGTATGGAATCATTTTTCCTCGCCGAAACAACCAAGTATCTGTACTTGCTATTTGACCCGGACAACTTTATCCACAACCCGGGTGTACACGGCACGGTTATCAATACGCCTAATGGAGAATGCGTGATAGACGTCGGCGGCTATATCTTCAATACAGAAGCGCATCCCATTGACCCTACTATGCTTTATTGCTGCCACGAAGCCAGACAAGGGTAAGAATATAAAGTATCAGACATAATATCTTGATCCAAGCTTTTTAGTTGTACTTTGGTAGATTAGATTGTTGAACAACCTCCATAGATGCAAAATCCAGTTACAGAATTGAATGCAGAGCTCTGCATTTAGTTAACACTGAGGTAAAAGCAGATGCTCGTCATATATGTTTATAAATATTTTTTATTCTCAGAATCAATGTAAGCGAAGTGCACAGAATGTACCAAATACTTGAAGATGAAGACAATATAAAATTTATGACTACAATTGAAGCTTCAAGAGACAATACAGCAAATAAGACTGTTGAAACTCCTCAATATGAAGCAGGACTCAATATATCTGAAGATGTTAAAAGTGGCACTGTAGAAAAGATCGATCAAAATCAAGTTTTAATTAAGACTGAAACGAGAACAGGTTATGTCAATATAGACGGCACGGAAAGAGAGAAAACGAAGAATGAATCTAGTCTAAGAGATATAGTCAAGGAACGAATCAGTAGTTACTATAGCAACACTAGTACAAATCAAGAGTCTGACGAGGAGTTAGCATTCTCTTCAGAAAACAATACTCCAACTACACAATTTGATGTGGATGATATAATTGTCCCACAAAATCCGCCGGAACCATTGCAGACACCGAGTGAAACTAAGGCGAAGGAAACTTTCAAAATATTACCGAAGGTCATCCAAGACTTTTTAAACAGTGACTGGAAATTTAAATCGAAATGTGAACCTCAGCATATGTTAGAGCGAATACGTAAAGAAAAGAGGTATCCAGATCATCCAGATGCTAACAAATATGAGTTGTTATTGACGCCAGCACCATCGTTCTTACAGAGGATATCCTTAGCTGGTGAATTTTTAAACAAAAAACAGTTGGAAATGTAGATAATTATTTGTTCAAAAAATTAGATAGTGATGCATTATTATGATAAGATATTCTTTCTCTAATCTCAATGTATGTATTTTTGTAAATGAGAATTATTTCGTTCTGCATGCCCCTTAATTTATTTGTTACAATAAGCATATTTTTGTTAGTTTATATACTTATTAAAGTCTGTAAACTGTTACAAAGGGTTTTAGTTCCATACTAGCTGTTGCCCGCGACTTCGTCTGCATGAAAATGGATGAAAAAATAGCCTATTTGTTTCTTCAGGTCCCAGGCTAACTCTTTGCCATACTTTATCCAAATCCGATCAGCCGTTTCAGCGTGAAGAAATAACAAACATACTCGTCACACACAAACTTTCGGTTTAAAATATGTATTAATATTAGTAGGATTTGATTTATCATATACAGAGGTTTTGATTACTGAGTCCAGTCTAGCAGCAGTGCTATTTTAAAGCCGTTTGCAGAGGAGAGGCTCGTAGCTTTCGATTCAGCGTTTAGTGGAACTTCTCATAAAGTGCCACGCCGCACTCTACAAGCCACTTCTCCAAATTAGCTGCCTTAGAAATAGATTTGTTATTATCCATCTATGTTTTTCAAGTGTATTCTGAGATGTATCCATACCGATAACTGCCCATCTTGAGCTCTTGGGCGTTACTCTGACGTCAACCCTCAACTTTGGCTCTTATATTGAGTCCAAGGCTCAATTGGTTGCTGAAAAGCTGGATATCCTCTCAAAGGTGCGGCGGTACTTCACGTCGGAACAGTTGCTTCTATTGTAGATACCAAGCACAAGTTCGTCGGTGCATGGAGTCGGCACTGCTCACACCTTTAGGATGGCTCAGCCAAGTACCAGTTTGAGGCGTTTGAGTTAAGATACGTGCCAAGAAGCTCATTAGCAACGACTCCCTTGTTCAGATAAGCTCCAAAGTCTTGAACATCGACACGAAGTTGCTAGTTTATCAGTTTTATATCGGATATATTTCGAAGAGTGTGCTTCGAAACTACCTACAGGATATTTTTTCTATCGGACGGCCAGAAAAGCACGTAGGTAAAAGCGAGATCATTTCATGGTTGATATATACCAAAAACCCGAACGAAGCGCTTTGATTCCACCTTCATTGTGAGACCCCGGAATGGGTGTTCCCCCATAGTTACAATCTGGGTGTCTTCAAGTCGCGAGTGATACGGTTTCTTCTAGGCAAGCGTGCTCCATCTTAGACTGCAAAATCACTTTGGTAAATCAGGCGAGATGGCGGTCAAACGCAAGCCAAGTACCCACTGTGAGTCTGTTTAGGACCAGCGGTGATATCGGTACATCTACGAATTAAATGTTTGCTATTAGGTACTCGATATGTCCAATTTCATTGGCAACCCGCATCTCATTTCATCAGCTCGGCTGGTCACAGGTACTGGACGTTACTCTGTATTATACCTCTTTATTCTATTAACGAACGGAATATTTATGAAGAAATAAGAATAGCAGACAGAGTGCGTCAATAAGACGCAATCACGCAACATGACACCTTTTGACAAGAAACACAATGAGGAATTGTAAATATAAATTCTAGTAATTGCCGTAAAATAATTATCATTAAAATCATAAAAATGCTTTCGTTCTGTTTGAATATGAGTAGCCGACCAGCGAATCCAAAGGGTGCGTTGAAAAGTGGTGCGTGGAAAACAGAGTGCTCAATGTTTTACCACATGTTTATATTATCATGTCAGAATTGAAAACTACTATCTCAGAAGAAATTACATTGTCTTCGAAAGGATACAAATTACAAAAATTTATAGGCGAGGGAGCCTACGCTAAAGTGTGTACTATTTTCACTCATTCTTTTTTTATGGTTTGTAAGAGTAGTTTATTAATTACTCACTCGCAATATTCTTTACCCAATCCTTGGTTAAGTATTTTACCTAATGTTCTAGCGTGTTCTTTAACAGGTATATTTAACTGAATACACTGGAAGAGATGATCATAAAACCTCCCTTGCATGTAAGATTATAGAAACGTCGAAAGCTCCAAGAGACTTTGTTGTTAAGTTTTTGCCGCGCGAAATAGACGTGCTTGTACGCTTGAATCATCCACATCTTATTCACGTACACAGCATATTTCAAAGAAAAACAAAGTATTATATTTTTATGAGATATACTGAAAATGGAGATTTGTTGGGCTACATCTTGAAGAACGGCTGCGTATCCGAGAATCAGTCGAGAGTGTGGTTTCGGCAACTCGCACTTGGTATACAGTACCTCCACGAATTGGAAATAACGCATCGTGACATCAAATGCGAGAACGTGCTCTTAACGGCAAACTTCAACGTAAAAATTTCTGATTTTGGTTTCGCGCGGTTTTGCCTTGACGAAAACGATTCACCAGTTCAAAGTGAGACATACTGCGGGTCGATGTCGTATGCGGCGCCGGAAATTCTTCGCGGTAAACCTTACCTGCCTAAACCGACAGATCTTTGGTCTTTGGGGGTGGTTTTGTTTGTGATGCTTAACAAGTCTATGCCGTTTGACGACACGCGAATGCGAAAATTATACGAGCAGCAGATGGGCAAGAAATTTCGGTTCAGATCTCGAGTAGGTAGCGCTATCTCGCACCAGTGTCAGTCTGTCGTCAAACACCTATTGGAACCTGATCCAGGACTACGCCATTCCGCCCAACAGGTGCTCAATTCTGACTGGATTGCTATGGATAGTAGGCTTACCAGTGAGTACATATTTATTATTATTTGCGTTCCACAATTTAGGTATTAAGATGACATAACGCACAATCATGGATCCTGTAGGGTACAGCAAAATGCCCTTATTACTTACATAACATCACCCCTGCGTATTCCCCGAAGGGTTAAGCAGAGGTCTACCTATCCTATAGTAGGTACCTACACCTATATTTCGCCAGTTATTTTTTAGTTTAGGGCCGATTTCACCAACGTCAGATAACATTTATCCAAGGAATAAAGTTGAGATTTGACAGATTTTGTATAGAACATCTGTCAAATCTCAACTTTATTCCTTGGATAAATGTTATCTGACGTTGGTGAAATCGGCCCTTAGTCTCATAATTAGGGGGAGAGCCTTTTGCTGTTGTGTATCATTGTGGCTTGTAACAAATTTTAAATATGTTCCAACTTTGCCAGAATCCAGAATATAGATGGAGGGTAAAGTCACTTGCAAAATATAACGCTTACATATAAATATATCTACCTGACTTGACGTTGGAAAAGCTTTTATAAGTACTTAGGAAGCACATATAATACTTTAATAATTAAAAAGCACTAAACTAAATCCTAATAGCTTTGAACGCAGTGGAAGCATCAGCACTCAAAAGGGCCAGAGAGGAACATCGACGAAACTCGGAATCTCACAAAACTCCAGCTGAGAGACACGGCGACATTCTAGACGGAACAGGAAGAAGCTCTGTATATAAGGTAATTTATGAAATGACTGTAAATGGCCGAAAAATTGAAAACCACTTGCCCGTCAAAACAAATACGCAGGCGATACTACACTAATTTTACGGAGGCGTTAGTAAAATTTAGTATCGCGCCAACATAGTCACAATGACAAATCACTAGCATGGGTAGGTAGGTACACCTTTCGGACTAAATAGGATTAAGTATTTGTTCTGATTGCCTTAAAAAAAGGGACAAAAGAATTATAAACGCTTTCAACGAAAATTGGCTTCTATATACATATAAGCGTAGGTACTTTTTTGGAATATCCAGTTTCAGTTCACCGATCGCAAAAATAACTTTGCATTTTACTATAGATAATATTATTAAGAAATATAAACTTAAGTAAGATAAAATTAAAATTATTATGTAAGTATTATTATAAAATAAGTATACCTTGCATATTACTTCGTTCGTGCTACGGAACCCTACGCTGGGCGTGTAATACAATTCAATGATCTATCTACAAAATACCTATGTACCTAATTATAAATAATAAAAATTG
This sequence comes from Thalpophila matura, assembly GCA_948465475.1. Taxonomy (NCBI): domain Eukaryota; kingdom Metazoa; phylum Arthropoda; class Insecta; order Lepidoptera; family Noctuidae; genus Thalpophila; species Thalpophila matura. Next base: position 13,145,305 of record OX419183.1, read on the forward strand.
TATATTACAGGCCAGTGAAATGATAAAATCTCTTGCTAGTGTAACTTCAAGGCACAAAAAAATAAACTAGATGGAGGGGAAATCGAAGGTAGTAGTATTATAGCTGCTAGCACTACATTAGTATATTTCAGTGATAATTTTAATATTTTTAAATATTGTTGGTATTGGTAAAATTAGCAATCTCTACAGGCAACACCTACTTACTACTTAGTATTTCCCGTAGAAAAGAAAATCGCAAGAAATATTTTTTTTTTTTTTTTTTTTTTTTTCTCTGTGTTGATCTGCAATCAGTAGGCAACTATAAGCAGATAGTTTGTGAGATCTTGTCAGGTCGAGTGCATCCTTCAATGAGGACAGCTACTCGTATTCATAAGGTGAGATGTCAATGTAGAATGTCTTTTCTCTTGAGACGTTTTTGATAGCTGCGCGTGATTAGACTCGCCGCAAGTACGTTCGGATGGTATTCAAGCCGCTTTTGATATTTTTTTGTGGAGCCCTGAATTTCTTCTCTCACAGTGGTCATATTTAAGTGTGTGTGGATTTCAGAATTGGTAATAAACCATGGGACGTGTGCTATTGTTCTTAAGATTACGTTCTGCATTCTTTGCAATATTGTGATGTTTGAATTACTTGCACTTCCCCAAAGTTGAATGCCATACATCCAAGTTGGTTTCAATATAGACTTATATATTAGAAGTTTGTTATCTATAGATAGCATGCTGTTTCGACCCAGCATCCAATAGAGGTTTCTATGTCGTATTTTAAGCTCTTCTCTTTTGCTTCTAATATGTTGGTTCCATGTCAAACGACGATCCAGATGTAGGCCCAGATACTTTACACTGTCTTTGTGTGGTAAAATAGAGTCTTCAAGATGCACAGGAGGACAGTTTTCTTTCCGAAGTGTGAAAGTTACTTGCACAGACTTTGTTGCGCTAGCTTTAATTCTCCATTTTTGAAGCCACTTTGTAATAGCGTCGAGTCCTTGTTGGAGTTGCTCTGTGGCTACGTCAGGGTGTTTATTACTCGCCATTATTGCTGTGTCGTCGGCATATGTAGCAGTCATTACTCCGTCTACCTGTGGTAGGTCTGAGGTGTATAGGGTGTACAAAATCGGTCCCAAGACTGAACCTTGAGGCACGCCTGCTCTTATTTCGTACAATTTGGAGGTTGCTTCAGATTCTTTTACTTGGAACATTCTATCTGTGAGATAAGATTTCAGCAGGATGTAGTAGCTGTGTGGAAGACTTGTCCTTATCTTACAAAGCAGACCCTCGTGCCAGACTCTGTCAAAAGCTTGCTGGATGTCCAAGAAAGCAGATGAACAGTACTCTTTTTCCTCTAGTGATTTTCTAATTCTATCAACTACTCTGTGCACTTGTTCGATTGTAGAGTGTTGCTGTCTAAAGCCGAATTGGTGGTTAGGGATGGTATTATTGCTTTCTAATAGAGGCATAATTCGGTGAAGGATCAATTTTTCACAGACCTTTGACAGAATAGGCAATAGACTGATGGGCCTGTATGAGGTGGTTTGGTTTGCTGGTTTCCCTGCCTTGTATATCATAAGTATTTGTGAAACCTTCCAAAGATCTGGAAAGTGTTGAACCTTTAGTATTCCATTATAGAGCATTGTTAGGAAAACCACCGCCTTTCTTGGAAGTTCCCTTAAGATTTCCTTTGTAATGATGTCATATCCTGGTGCCTTTTTATCTTTGAGGTCATTAATAGTCCTCCAAACTTCTCGTACCGTGACCGGCGCAGGTGGCAGCGACATTTGTAAAGGCTGGGTAAGGATAGATTCCACCTCTGTCTCGGAATCTATGTCTCTGACGGGATTCGGACTGAACACATTCGCTAAGTGTTCTGCGAATATATCAGCCTTTTCCTGCGATGTGCGGGCCCAGCCATCGTTGCTTCTAAGCGGAGGTTTTGCTACCTGTGGCCTATCGTATGTCTTCGTAAATTTCCAGAGTGAGTAATCAGTTACTGCAGTAGCTGTAAGGGACTCCAGCCAGCAAGAAATATGCAACACTATATCAAATGTATTTTTGTCCCTTGTAAAAAGAACCAATTAATGAAGTTATGATTGAATGAATGAATTAAAGAAGTTATCCTACCTCATCATAATGTATTAGGCTATACAACACAAAATCATTTTACAGTTTCATCATATGGAAGAAGAATTAAAACTAACCGGATCTGAACAATTAACATTGGCAGCACGCGGTTACAAGATGATAAAAAAAGTTAACGAAGGATCCTATGCCAAGGTATTCAAATAAACACGTTATTGCCTACCTAACTAGTAGTAGGATAGGTACTCCAGTATATGAACAAAACGCAGTTTTTGTTTTCAAAAATTAGTTAAAGATCATTTCTAAAATATAGCTTAGGACAGTACCTACCCGTACAATTTAGAGGCAAAATAATGGAATTCTTTAAGTCCTATAAATCACATAAGTGTTCATTCACTGGGGCACTTATCTTACCTAGTATTTAGGTAAAAAAAACGTTAATACCTAATTATCGTATCAAATAAAACAGGTGTACTTAGCGGAATACAGAAATCCAACGAAAAATGATAAGCTATCAGTACTAGCATGCAAAGTAATCGATACCAACACCGCACCGAAGGACTTCGTAAAGAAGTTTCTGCCGAGAGAAATAGACATGTTGATCAAATTAAACCACCCACATCTCGTGCATACCCATAGCATATTTCAAAGACGATATAAATATTTCATTTTCATGCGGTTCATGGAGCACGGAGACTTGTTGGAATATATTCTTCAAAAGGGCGCCGTACAGGAGGATCAGGCACGAATTTGGGCAAGGCAACTTGCATTAGCTGTTCAGTATATGCACGAACTTGAAATAGCCCACCGGGATATTAAGTGTGAAAATGTTCTGCTTACTGCTAACCAAAATGCTAAGTTGTGCGACTTTGGCTTTGCGCGTACATGTGTCGACAAATCGCTTAAAGATATTTATAGTGAAACGTTTTGTGGTTCCCTCTCCTATACCGCTCCAGAAATATTGCAAGGTGCGCCGTACTATCCTAAGCCGACCGATGTGTGGTCGCTGGGGATTGTGGTCTATGTAATGCTTAATAGAGCAATGCCGTTCGAAGACAAACATATAAAGCAATTGTTTCAAGCACAAGTTAATAGAAATTGGAAATTCCGCTCGCGATACATAGATTCCCTTTCAGAAAATTGTAAGCGTTTGGTGACACTAATGTTAGAACCAAACTATCAGAACAGAATTAAAATTGATAACATCATAAACAGCGAATGGATAGCTATGGACTCAAGATTGTTGGGTAATATTAAGATTTATTGATATACTTTTTTGGTAGGATAGTGATTCAGGTTGTCGGTGTTCCTCAATCAATTGGCAGTAGCGCAAAGCAGCAACCGTATTTGCGAATGGCGCCTCTATACATCCAAAAAACGCATGTTAACAATATAATTATGAGATAACTTGAGAGAGATTAAAAAATCAAAATTCTAGGCGTATTTCAAATGTGTTGTTGTTTATCAACTTTGTTCCTGATTTTTTTTTGCTGATTGTACATACCTACTAGCATACTGGAGGTATGTCCACCTATCTTAATTTGTTGCTGCTAAAGTTCAAGTAAGATAATATTATGATCTTTGATTTCCACTATCGTTTTTAGCATCCGTATGTCTGTTATTTTCTTGGTTCTTTTGCTCTCTCTAACCACAGATATTAAATATCCGTTCATATTCTAGAATGGACACCTCAGGAAACAATGGCATTCAAAAAGGCTAGAGAAGAAAGAAGACTGCTACAAAAGAATCTAGAGAGCTCACAAGAACGAAAACCACCCAAAGATGCTTCCAGCGGGGCTGAATCGTCCTTAGTGAAGGCGACTGTCGACATTAAGTCCTCATCGACGCTCTGGTAAAAACTTTCATTATATTATTTAATACGCCCTCTACAACTCCTTAAATATGAAGAGGTACTGGGTGTATTTCATAATCTCTTACGGCGGGTTTCACCACCTCTGAGAATTTAATACAATTTATTCTTACCGTATGGCGTCAATTTCGATTAAACAATTGATTGGACTGTTGTATATTAAATAAGATTATATAGTACTACATGTGGAAGCGCACCAAACCGCAAATAACTTATCGTTAGATTATGAATCGGGGGCCTCGGCCTCGTTATGGAGGCAACAGATCCAATGGTTTTTAATAAGTTTTTAAGCAAGGCTTAAAAACAAGGTTTACTGTCATTGCAATACTGGCATCCTGTTTTATGACATAAAAAATTGATTAATGTCACAATACATGACACTTATTTTCGACATTTTACAGTACATTAACTCTACTAAAATGAATTTAATAATTAGACCATAACATCTTTTCCACCACAATTTTATACCAGTATGCTACCGTTAAAAGTGAAAATGAAGTTATAAAGTTCGAGAATGTAACATAAATGGGTCCCGCTACCGAGAAGGTAGACCTTAGCACAACACAATCCGATCTTATGGTGTTACAAGAAAAAGGATTCATATTAGAGAAAATGATCGGAGAAGGTTCATATGCTAAGGTAAACAATAAAACGAATCAATTTTATGAAATATATTTAGTAAAACAACTTTTCAAATATTCAAATAAACCCTTTGCAGGTTTACAAAGCAACACATATGGTGGACGAGACACGGCACGCTATAATGGCCTGTAAAGTGATAGACACAGCGCAAGCCCCACGCGACTACCTCACTAAGTTCTTACCACGGGAATTAGATGTCCTAATACGAGTCAACCACCCTCACATAGTACATGTGTCAAATATTTTTCAACGGCGCGCTAAATACTTCATTTTTCTACGTTTCGCAGAAAACGGCGATTTACTAGACTTTTTGACACAAAACGGCGCAGTGCCAGAGAATCAAAGCAGACTATGGATGAGGCAGATTTTATCGGGGATTCATTACATACACACTATGAACATAGCGCACAGAGATCTGAAATGTGAAAATATACTAATTACATCAAATTATAACGTAAAGATAACTGATTTCGGTTTCGCTCGCAACGTGCGTACGCGCGGCCACGACATTCAGAGCGAGACCTACTGCGGGTCTTTATCCTACGCAGCTCCCGAAGTATTGAAAGGTGTGCCCTACTTGCCCAAGTTTGCGGATATGTGGTCGCTTGGCATCATCCTCTACACAATGCTGAATAAAGCATTACCTTTTAATGAGACGTCCGTCAAGAAACTCTATGAGAAGCAGGTACAACTCATGGATGAATAATACTAAGTATCAGTGGCGAAGGGTCCTTACAATACGATTCCTACCGGGTTCCCTTTCAAAAATAGCACAGGCAGTATTGCCTACTATTGACAAATATTTATAATTAGCTTATCGTGGTCAGGTATTTTTAGCTCCGACTTACCTCTTAGAAAAATTGACCCTGCGCCACTGCTAAGTATACCTCTTCGTTGTAAATGTTAAAAAGAACGAGTCCTGGGTGACATGCATATACTTATCGAGATAGGAAAACAGTTTTGCTAAACTTGCGCATATAAACAACATAATTTTTTTAAATATTTTTTTATGTAGCATTTAAATGTCTCATAACCAATGGCGTGTTATGAACATTTGAAATTACGTATTTACACTTTACACAATTTCTCACTGCAGATGCGGCAAACTTGTGAGCATAGTGAATTGGCCATATTAATCGCTTAACTATACCTAGCCTTAACTTAAACTAAACTTAGCCAGATTTCAAAACCGCATCTAGTCGCAAGGCTGATTTATTAGAACCTGTTTAGCATACATTAAACAAACACATTAATCTATCAGGTGATGCGTAAGTGGCGGTTTCGTACAAATGTAGTGAATCAACTGTCATCGGAATGCAAGCATCAAGTCACTCAGCTGATGGAGCCAGATCCCAAAGCCCGGCCATCCGCTGGCAGCATCTTCAATGGACCCTGGATAGGGATGGATGCCAGGCTAACGAGTAATTATTTTAACTGTGAATTTAAACTTAGACAAAATTCGCGAACGAAGAATATGTTGTAGTCATTGTAAAATCTATTTATCATATTTTTAGAGATGACATTTCTAGAAGATTCATTATTAAAACAAGCTTTAGAAGAAGCACAAAGGAGAGACAAAGAAGCAGAAGAAGAAAATGAGGTGGAGAGAATCGCTGAACTGCGTCGCAAAGGACGTGGTAAAGGTATGTTATCCCTAGACATCGGATTATATGCACTATCTAAATGCCAAGATATGCATGCAAATATGCACGTAAAATCAGCAAAATATGCACAAAATATGCATATATTAATTTGCAGGCTGAAAATGACCTCTCTACATCAACTGATGTTACTGGACAGAACTTAAATTTGACGTCATTTCTGCAGAAGTCTCCTCAGGCAGAGTTTGACCGGTGCCGTTGATAAATGCGTTAACTTTCTTTGTTTCTTCAAAACCTGGGTTTTTATATAGATTTTTCCCTTTCTGATAGTGAACTCGAAAGGGCGTTACTCTGTTCAATCATTTTTTCCACACTCCTAACACATTTAACTATTAAAATAAGCACTATCAATGAAAAAGTAGCAAAATATGCAATAACGCCTTGAAAATAGCGTTTTATGCATTTGCATATTATGCAAACATGCAAATGCTTATAATCCGATGTCTGGTTATCACTTTACCCATATTGATATACGATATTAGCTAAAATAACAAAAACAACAAGGGATTAGTAGTATTGCTTATTAAAACGGGAGGCGCTAATGTCTCAAGCAATTAGTCTTTTTTTCTCTCAAAATAATATGTAATTAATTCCTAGCGCACACCAGCCTGAAATTGTCGTTGTGAATCCAAAAGTTCGTAAATATCGAAGGCGTTAACAACTGTACATTTCTTTATCTATATTTTTATTTCTATTGCAGAGGGCTTGAAAATATTGAAAAACACTGAAGCACTCTATGTCAAATCACAACAATTATTTGATAATACTACCTAATTAATATTAAAAAAAAAATGAAAATCAGTAATTGTGTTCATTCAGTATTTATTAAACTTTTAAAATTCTTTATTTTATATTTTTAAGATATTGTAAAAATGTTTTAATACGTAATTGTACAAAGACTTTGTTGTTTTAATGATATACACATTAGTGAAATTATTCACTCACTAGTTTTAACTCGTATTTATAAAGTCTATGGAAGACGAGGACTATCGTAAAGGGCTTACAACATTTATAACATTTGGCACAACGTGTTAGGAACAGGACTGTGGACTATTCTATTGCCTCAAAATTTCTGTAAATGTAATAAAATTACCAAAACAATAGCTATTAAGGAGTATGAGCGCCAACGTAACCCGCAAAATTCTAATTTTCTTTCGTTTTTTGCAAACTACAGCTCTGTTTTACGTCAGGTGTTGACAAAATACGATTCGCGACTATAAGGATGTAAGAATGATATTATATTATTTACTGAATAATACCTAATATTCAAAATCATATCAATATTCTTATCATTATGATAATTAACTTAGGTAGTTGTATTGATGATTTTAATTATTATTTTATATAATACATATTTATTACTGTCGCGAATCATATTTTGATCAGTGTACAATCTGATACGGAGCTACTAATTGCAAAAAACGTAAGAAAAAATTAATTTCGCGCGCTATCTTAGAGCATCCCTCCTTAACTTCTTTAACATTGTGCGATAAAATCAGAAACATACAATTTAAAGCTTGTTTCACACAAACTGACAATTATTACACAAATGCTGTATTTGTAACATATTTATCAGACGTTGTTTGTAACCAGGTCATGCTTATAATGATATTAATATTCTTATTTATAATACATTTCTTAAACAAACATGAAGACATAAGAAACAACTATTTAAGCCGCCTCAATCCTATCTAAGTAAATATATTATAAACTGGTATATCTCTTACTACTACGTGGAAAATTGTTTCCAGCAAATGGAAAAGAAACCAGATTAATATTGTCGCCTTTCAGTCGATTCCTAATAAGCTACTTAATTACTTGTAAAAAGCGCTAAGTACGGCAAAACTTGTAACAACTGTATAATACTTATTATTATGAAAAGTGTTAGTTGAATGTGTTCACTTTTAAATAAACGATTTCATTTTGGTAAAAAATATTATGGAATGTCTATTGCTCGCTTGTTGATTTTACTAACTTTTGCTCAATCGACACATAAGTCTTCAAAAATATTCACTTAACCATAAAATTAAAGTAAAATAAATATTTTCTTAAATAAATGAATTTATATCAATATCTATGTTGTTTTGGTCGTCATTCATTTATTAATTATTCAAAATGTCGGCATAATATTTGTGTCGCCTTTTTACTATAGTCATTGGTATTAGCTAGAGCTTATAATGTTATAGGTATTACGGCCCCAAATCAATTTACGTTTAGTTATTTAAAAATGAATGACGAGCTCAATTTTATTAAACCTATAACAAAATTGTTGTTTCTTTCATGATTTTTGGCAGTTGCATTCATTATTAGACATTTAGTTATCCATTTTAAATACTAAGTAGGTATCTCTTATTTGAATTAATACCTTGGACACACTTAACTTCGAGGACTAAGTCTTAAATATCCATTTTCATGTTTTTTAGGGCCGAAACGCCAAAATATATAATTTAGCACCAACACACTGTCGACAAGACGAAGACTTCGATTAAAATATTTACTAACATTTAAAACATTGACCACACCACGGTAGGTAGGTAGGTACATAATTTTATTTCCCCAATAATAACCGAAATCCAAGGACTTAAATAACACCCTTTTGAGTCCTCTGAACTCTCATTATAGAAAATGCAATGGAATTTTTGTTCTCAACACTCCTACAAATAGAGGCGTATTTTATCGACAACATCTTCGTCAGTGAATTAGCTTCTTGACATTTCATTACGAAACATATTTACCATAATCAACCGAAACATATTTATTGTTACGCGTGTGAAGCTTATACAGGATGAGTTTTTGGCATCTTAACTTATTCACATGTCAGATAATACCGAAACCAAAATGTTAATTCCCATCAGTTTATTTTAATGATATGTGTCCATACTATAGTTGCAAACAATATGATTTATGATCCCATTTTTTTGTCAATTTATTGTTTGTGGCATGAATAAAATAAAAATTATATGCTTCAAGAAGAATTTTCAAGAAGAAGATTTAATATTAAAAACCCATCTAGAGGGTTTTTAATATTAAATCCTCTTATCTCTAACCGTTGGCATAGTTACCGTAGTGATCCCTGTGCAAAAACTCACCCTTTATAAAGTCTAGTAGAAATAGTGAAGAAACATTTTAACATCTTTAACGAATTAATAAGTATAGTAGGTTATTGCGGTCAAACGCTGTTCTTTCGTTTAACACTTATTGAATAACGCTACTGCGGATACCGCAAATGTTAATTAATTGTGGTAATATTTCACATTATAATGCCACCTAAGCGAACTAGTTTTATTTTTTTACGTGTAGTTCATTGTTAAATGCCAATCTCAAAATTCGAATGATGTAAGATTATTCTTAGAAACGTTGTGTTAAACGAACCACTTCTTAAAATTATTTTACACTCTTGTTAGACCTTAAACGTACGCTTGTATTCCGCAACACATAACGCTGTTTTCCGTTGCCACTTTTTATTACATAATTAATGATAGCACATACCTAGAAGGATAAAAGTTAGTATACAGTTCTAGGCCCCAAGTCTGTTAATGCAATTGTCATAATCGTGTCGGAATAGTCTCTCAATGACATCGTTTTGACCAATGACGAAAGAGATAGTTTTACTCCAAGCCAATGACCGCTTAGGTTTTGACCGTTACGGTGTCATTATGACACCATTCACAATTGCAATAGCAGAATTGGGGCCCTGATTAGATGGTGGTCAGTCGTAGTGCGCGTGCGTGTGCGGCTACTGCGCGCGCGCCTCGTCACGCGGGGGACAGACACCCGACGCGACGTCCGCTGTTGCTGACTTTACTTTCATCGTCTGAAAACATTGGCAACACACCCTATAATAACGTGCAATGTTACTTGGACAGATTCTTTAAATTAAAAGCAAGTGGTAACGTCAATTAGTTCGCTATAAGGCCTCCCCCACATTGGGTGTGCGCGATCCTCCGGCGTATGAATGACGCGAACGTTCACTGAACGCACGGCGGCGTTCACATCGTTCACACGCTGGAGGATCGCGCACGCCCAATGTAGGGGAGGCGTATGACTTTCTAATACATGTATTACATATCTTAGATATTATGTGTTTGATTATTATGCCAAAATGTACAAAAAATAGTAAAATGAAAAGGAACGAAAAAAATTGTCGTAACTTACATTTTCAAAATTTGGTACTTTTACCCAAACCACCAAAAGCTAAGAAGCCCAATTATTGCCGTGTTAAATTTTGTTAATGAAGTACACAATCACCAAACTACAGTGCACACTCGTTATAAAATAGTGCAGTAAAACAAACATACCTCTGCCTCGTTTAAAATGGATCGAACTATCGAACTTACTTTCGTGGTAATACGAATCATGAATTTGATCCGATCTTAAAATGTTACTGTGTAGTTTTCTAGTTAGTTTTGTTACTATACAGTGTATAGTAACGCTAACCATTTACTTATGGAAGTTTAAAACGATGTAAATGTAGACAACTTATTCAGTTCGTCAGAACTTAGGTCATGAAACCTTTATGTTGAGGTGTGTGTCCGCAAATCGCATTTTCGATACGATTATCCTGTATTAATGCCTAGAACATTTCGATCTCAGTGTTGTTCATCTGCGAAATTCACGCCAATAAGTACTATTTTCCTAAGTGTATAGTAGTTTATTTTGTAGAATCAGAGCTAAGAGTGTCTTCCCGAAATCATCAATAATGTCAAAGAAATACTTTAATATTATGAAAAAGAAACAGGTATTTAACTGAAAGGGTTATAAAAACTGTTTTCTTAATTTCTGCACCATGAAATAATTATTTTGACACTAAATAAAACATCCATTATAATGGTCATTCAAAGTCAAACACTTCCTTTGATCAGTGCAACTATCGCACAATTAATTACAACTCTTGCCTTCCACTGTTACTGATGATTTCGTCAGAGGTGCTACAGTATTACAGATTAGTGCTGTTAGTAAGGCGACTTACTGGCGAGTTTGTTATGTCACCTGAGCAGTCATCGTGCAGCGGACACACGAGGTCGCCGAGATCCAGGTCGTCCTTGCTCTTCTTGCGTTTCAACGAGAACTGGCTTTTCTTTGGTACCTATCAATAGACAAGTTACTGTTTAGCATACTTAGCTATTTCAGGAGCCGGACACTATAAAGTGTTATGCTGGCATATTCGGTTAATACAAAATTATACCCTATTTCTATTCGAATAAAGTTTATTTTAAATTAGCGTAATAATGCGAATATTTCAAATATGGCGAAAAAATCCGAAAAAGATTAAATATGCCAAGTGAAGTGCCGTCTTTAAAATCATCATTGTTTCGTTATGAGAAGGCATGGCGGTAGTCATCGAATATAGCTCCATCTCTTTCTTTCACACCGGAACACTTTTGGCAACAACACGTCATAGTAAGGCCCCTAGCACAAAGTTAATAGATATAGAGGGCCGGTTCCATTCAACGAGCGAAAAGGCTGAAAGGCACACACACATAGACATGCGTCTTCATAGTGTGTCTACACCTACCGGGACCCACGCCCTAACCGAGCGCGGGTGGTTCAGGGAATTAGTTCTATGTTTGTTCTATTAGTACCAACCTGAAATTTAATTTGTTCTGCGTTATTTCTTGTAATAAATGCCTTTGATGTCGACCTCCGGCTAGCGGACTACTTTTTTAATAGGCGCCTGACAGTCTTCAGATTAGTCTCAAACTTTAGTTCTACTAATATGCTTTTCATTTTACGATAAATCTATCTATTATTACGCTTAGTTTCTTAAATATTAGAGTAAAACATAACCTCCGGCTAGCGGAGTACTTTTTAATAGGCGCCTGATACTCCTCAGATTAGTCTCAAACTTTACTTCTACTTGTATGCTTTTCATTTAACTTCACGTAGACACACGTCTTCATACAGCAATTGCAAGCGCACTTGCGACTGTCATTCGTTTGAGATAAATAGTATTGTTTTTGTCTTTGAACTGCTACATAATATCTCTACCCAAATGTGTTTACACCCGTTTTCACAAACATCTATGAAGAGTCATAGCACAGTGTACAAAAAACTCACTCAAACCTCAAATATGAACATATGTATTGAGTTAATGTTCATATTCGTATGAACGCTGAGCGACAGCAGAGGGCATGTGTCTGCGCACGGGTACTATACTATTGTTTTATAAAGTGTATTGTTTTATTGTAGACTTTGGAATAGGCTCTAAATCGATAAATCGTACAGTGCGCAGGTAAACGGCCAGCATTCTATGTGACAGGACCTGTAGGAGTAGGTAAGTGAAATAAATCATAATCATACCTTGTATTTGGTAGTTGCAGTAAGTGGTTGGTAGCCGAGCGTCTGTTCCGCGTTGCGTTTCTGCTGTATGACATCTCGGCCAAGCAGGTCGTTGAATCTAGAAAGATAACACACACAATGACCCATCTCTATATCGACAGCAATCTAGGACTTCAGTAAATCTAGCTCGGTTTTCAGTCTAGAATAATCCATCAAAGTTGAACACTCGTGACCGGCCGGTTAGCCATTCGTTTTTCGTTGAGATAGGTATAATTTTGAAACTTATTTTTGTAAACTTTCTGTAACTATAAATGGGGATATTTTGGGCCTTACTACAAAAAAGATAAATATCTGTGAAACAAGAATGATACCAAAAAGAATACACACTTGTTTTAGACAAGTTAGTGCTAAAACAAGTGCATATTATTTTTGGTAGCATTCGTGTTGAACAGATGTTTATCTTTTTTGTGGTAAGACGGTTTAAGTTTAGTGTAGTGTTTTACTAATTCTGGCGACTGACGATCACACGACGAGTCGTAGCTATATGACACAGGAACGTGCTTAAACCAAGGCATTATTCAGTGAAATAATAACCTCTGTGTGAGATGCCGCCGCAGAAGCGTCTTGTTAGCTGGAATGTTTAGTAGAGCAGCCAGAAGTTCCGCCGTGAACCGCGGCTCCAGCAACATGAGACCGCCGTGAACACCTGCAATTAACATAACATCTATTACGAAATTGCTACAACATAATCTAGCTGGGAGGGCTAAGACTAATGAGTCAATTATAAGTAACTTCGTAAAAAACTATACAGGGTAAAATTAAAACCAGTGCGGATATTTTAGGAGGTGAAAGTACTCATGAATATGATCAACTTTCATTATAGGACCGACACCGAAATATGAAAAAAAAAATCAGCTCTTCCCTACAAAAATGCACTACAACACGATCAAGATGTTTGATGGAACAGCTGATTTTTTTTTCACATTTCAGTGTCAGTCCCATAATAAAAGTTGATTATATTCATGAGTACTTTCACCTCCTAAAATATCCGCACTGGTTTTAATTTTACCCTGTATAGTTTTTTACGAAGTTACTTCCCGTTAACAATTTCTACTGTGCTGTAGGTGTATTATGCATCTAAGTAATCTTAAGCTTTGTATAGACCTGGGAGCACGGCGCGCTGTGAGAGCTCATTGTGAGCATTCTCCAAAAGCAAACTGAGCGGCTCACAGTGAGCGCCCGAGCCGCCCTGATCCCGGTCTCATTACCGAAGACTCCTTCATCGAAAACGGTCTCCACACTCAGCGCGACTCAGCCTGAGCGCTCTTTGAGCGCGGCTAAAAACCGACAGCGCGCGGATCGCACCAACTACTAGCCTAAAGGTCGATCCCTACCCGCTGCACTATTAGCTCGAACATAAATTAGTAGTTGGAGATGATACCTATCTGAAATACCATCAGTAACATGCAACCCAAAGACAAGGCAGAGTTCGCACCAAGTGTAGGTTTTGAGATAATTTGGGCCCTATCAGAATATCAGCGCTGCGGAATTTATTTTTAAATTTATGCTGAGATAGAAGCCTTTTGGCCTCGTGTACGGTTTTACTATTTTATCTTATTTTTTATTTCACACTTTTGTTTTCTCTTTTTAAGTAGGTAAGTGATTTCCTGTGCGAGTGTCAAATAAATAATTTTCTTTCTTTCTTTCTAATTTTCATGCCAATTCTTGTATTCCACTCTCAATATAATTATCAAGAACTTCAAACCCTACCCTGTCCAAAGGTGAAGATTAAAAAGTCACCTGCGCCGCGTAGATTAGGCGCGTACTCGGCGAGGTCGATCTCCTTGAGCCACTGCATGACGCGGTGGCTGGACCAGCGCGCGAGCCGCTCGGCCGCCTCGCCCTCCGCGCCCTCCGCGCCCACGCGCTCGCCCTCCGCCGCGCGCCGGATCATCGTGTCGGGGTCGAACTTGTTGTCGCGCAGCACTTGGATACCTGCGGGGAGTAGCTGCTATGATAGTCTCAATGTAATAGCTCGAAATAGGGTTTCATTCGGTTGAACTAGTGTGTAAGGATTTTTTTAATTCATTGATTTTTGGGCTTATTTGAAACCGAAATAAATTATATTTTTACTAAATATTATTATATGTTGTTTCACATCACCTATGTTCCAGCAGCGATGACTTGTAGGGGTTTTAGGATAGTTTATAATACCTCTGCGTATGGAGAGCGCGTGCAGCGCGTGCGTGACGCGCAGGTGCGCGTGCAGGTCGGCGTGCGTGAGGCGGTGCAGCAGGCGCGCGTCCAGCGCGGCGTCGGCGGCGGCGGCGCGGGCGCCGCACGCGCCCACGTCCTCCAGCCAGCGCAGCGCCCACGCCGTGTCCAGCCGCCCCGCCAGCGACAGCATCGGGTCGCCGTGCCCGCCCTACGCAACACGCGCTCATTCACACGAGTTCACATCTAGATATGGGGCCCGATCCCGCTGGCGACTGTCGGGCGTGCGCGTTCCTCTACGTTTGACCGGCGTCGACGTTGCGAGCACGCGGCGCGCACTCGGCCCACGCGTCGCTCGCGTTAAACATTTTCATCGGATTGCAATTTAATGAATATTTTGAACGCGACGCGCACGCACGCCCGAGAATCACCAGTGACATTGAGGCCATACAGAGATAGTCTGATAGGAGTTTGATAGTTTACTATCCTCAAACGTTTGATCAGAAAGGTGCATTATTTTGAACTAGCTTCCGCCCGCGGCTTTGCCCGCGTTTTTCGGGATAAATGGTAGCCTATGTGTTATTCTGATAAGCTATATTACTGTAAAGTTTCATCAAAATCCTTGCAGTAGTTTTTGCATGAAAGAGTAACATCCATACATCCTCACAAACGTTCACATTTATAATATTAGTAAGATCATGCTAGGTGAATGACGTACCAGGAGATCCGTGAGCGCGAGCAGTATCTTCTTCTTGTGCAGCGGGTGCTTGATGGCCAGCTCCTTGTCCAGCGCGTGCGGCGAGGCGGCGGCCAGCGCGCCGCGCGCGTCGCCCGCCAGCCAGGCGCGCGCGGCCGGCACGTACACTTCCAGCCCGAGGCTCTCCAGCCAGCCGCAGGTCGTCTCGCAGTCCCACTCGCGGACGTCTGTCGTTTCCCTTGAAATGGAGATGACATTTTTTTATGATGTGCAACTGTAGGATTTCTGGTTCGTGTGCGGGTTGATCAGCCAATAAATCAGACAAAATTAGAAAAAAGTTTAAAAGTTAAGTTTTCTTGTAGGTAGTATAAATTTTTACACATTTTGTAGCTTGCCACTGTTTGAATGATGACGGTCTCACCGACAGTATAATTCGGCCTAAATAACTTTTTTTATTGATCTCTCAAGAAATCTATATAATCAGACCAAATTACTTTTAGTCGCGATTTGATCTTGCTGGCAGTTTTCACCAGCTTGGCCATCGATATGACTACACTAGGAGAGTGCATGACACGTGCGATGTCTCGGCTGTCGGCTGCATTTTGCGGGGATGTCACGCATATTTTTCCTAACAGATTTTTTTTCCGTATTTTTTTTTTGTGCGTGATTTCGACGCAAAAAAAAGGCATTATTTTTCTGTCTCCTCTCTATGTAAATAAACGGTAACGTTACCAGGGCATGGGGTGTGTGCGCGGGCGCGGGGTGGAGGCGCGCGCGGGGCGCGGCGCGTCGCCCCCCTCGAGGCGTGCGCGCAGCGCGGCGGCGGCCGCCGGACTGCCGCGCCCGCTCACCTCCTCCTTCTCCGCTGACAAACAAACACCAATAGGGATGAAGCCGAACCTTCGCTTACGCATTCGCCACATACATATTACACAGATACTCGATAACTCGATATACCACACTGGTATAGCATAAGCATAATCGGCCTATGATGTTCCCACTGCTGGGATACAGGCCTCCTCTCTGTGAGAGGGAGTGGGCCGTAGTCCACCACGCGGGCCCAGTGCGGGTTGGTGGACGTCACATGTCTTCGAATTTTTTGGTTCTAGGACATGCCGGTTTCCTCACGATGTTTTCCTTCACCGTTAAAGCAAGTGATAATTAATTTCTAATACACAATCCACACTGGTATGATTATCGTCAATTAGGGCCTTTACACATGGCGCCGCCGTGCTTTCATATCACGACACGCTGCTACCGCCGCGGCGCGTGTTTGAAAGTACATATACAAATGCAAGGGCGACTACATCCGCGGAAACGCTACGGCCATGCTGCCATGCCATGTGTAA
The DNA here is from genome assembly GCA_948465475.1 of Thalpophila matura. Taxonomy (NCBI): domain Eukaryota; kingdom Metazoa; phylum Arthropoda; class Insecta; order Lepidoptera; family Noctuidae; genus Thalpophila; species Thalpophila matura. The sequence goes on from OX419183.1 coordinate 13,162,089, forward strand.
AGCCCCTTAGTGACCAATCCATTGTCGACTATGTCGAAAACTGCACATAATCGCCACACTTGTGAATCAGTTTCGTCCGCAGTTTTTGGTTATTAGCACATTAAAATATACTGGTGCATGGTTTCTTGAAATAATCTTTGAATTGCCCTTCACGAGACGCATGGTAAACAATGAGAGGATATTTTCTGGAAACCACAAGGCCGACGAAGGGACTGAGTATCTGTGTATCTGTGCAGCGAAGTTTCATATTTTTGGCGGAAAAACAGTATACATTACCAAGTTTATGGTTTTAGGTAAAAGGTTAGAAAAAAAAATAGCCTGAGCTGTGGCCGATCAAAATATTTTGCTTCGGCTACAGGTAAATAAATCTCAACAGCTCAATTGTACGGTCAAAAGCTACATGCATTTCAACGATTGATATAATATTAGATGACGATTCATTATATTGTCGCTTTAAGGGCTTAGGCAGTACGCAACACATGCTTGGATAATAACTGAGCTATGTTATGCAATAACATGTCAACCCCACAAACCTTTTACTGTGAGTAATAATAAGTTGAATATTATTCTCAACTATAAAATTATAACCAGTTTATTTCGCAATCTGTTTCTGTTAACATAATAATACGAGAATAATACATATAATACGAGATAATTAACAGAAACAGATTGCGAAATAAACTGGCTATAATTTTATGGTTGAGAATAATATTCAACTTATTATTACTCACAGTAAAAGGTTTGTGGGTTGACATGTTATTGCATAACATAGCTCAACTAAAATATTATTTTCTATTTACATTCAACACCAACATTGACATAGGCGGAGGAAGCGCGATAAAGCTTAGGTCATCATGGCCTTTTTTTAGGAAAACTGATGTCAATAGAGTAGGACATAAGTCACATTCATATTTCCAAATGGTAAGTGGGGCTAGGTTTACTCCATTACCTCAAATCAATTGTATTAATATAGCTCCCACAGGGACCACAGGTGAGTACTTCCGTCGTACACTGGGGAGTTAGCCCTACTGCCACCTTGCCTACACGGCATAAACTATTCTTTTCTTATACAATTCGCGCCGATATGTAAACACGGCATTTCACTTGGCGTATCTGACCAAATATTCGCGTTATTTCGCTAATATAAAATGAACTTTGTCCCAATAGAAATAGGGTATATTTTGTATTAGCCAAATAATGGGAAAATTTGGTCAAATACGCTAGCTTAAGAAAAACGAAAAGAGGCGGGTCCACTGATCACGAAAGCGATTACGCCGGGCCTATGTTACAGCATAAGGCGGGTCGCATGCGGTAGCGAAGCGATCGTGTTGCGTGTGCCAGAGACCTAGGTTGGGCACCGAGTGTCCGCGGCCGCGCGCCACCACCATGTTGTTCTGTTTACCGAAGGCGACGCGCGCCTCTGACGTCACCACGGCCGAGCGCGGCAGCGACGAGTACATGTGCGTGTTCCGCTCGATCTGACGCCCGTAGTTTGCCGGCGGCGTCTGGAATGTTATGTTGGCTTGTTAGTTTAGGGCTGATTTTTCTACACCAGATATCTTCTGAGGAATAAAATTGACGTTTGACAGATTTTGTATAGAAAAACATAATTAAGCCTCGGAAAAAGGTATCAGACGATTGCAAAATCGGGTCTTAGTTAAACCGTCTCAAAGTTTGAGTCTAACTTTTGTTGAGAATTCAGCTTGTCTTTCACTCAGAATCAGAAGTCAAGTATACTTTCATATAATAACATACTCTCCAAATTAGGAATAAACGAGTGATATTCTTGTACATGAAAAAGAGTTTTTTTCAGGATTCGCTGATATATATCAATGGATATATATCATGATATATATCAATTGATATTTATCCTATCAATTTATATGTTGATGGCTATAAGAGAAGAGGTAAACCAAAGAAAAGATGGATGGACTGTGTGAAACATGACATGAATGTGAAAAAAGTGAATCCGGAAATGATGTCTGATAGAGATGAATGGAAGAAAAGGACATACTTACCTATAATGATTAAATGATATAATACGAAATTGCTTTTGGTAATTTTTTCTAAAATAAACAAGTCTATTAATAATCTTTACGTTTTATTAAACAGCATAGAAACGGTAATACCACTTATAAAATGACATTTGCGACATTTAAGTGCACATGATATATTATATCCGATATATATCGGATATAAATATCAAATATCGGATATTTTGATATTTATTTTAAATATCGGATTTTTAAAAAACCCTGTTTTTTTTGTTTGTTTATTTAAACGCGCTAAACCCTGGGACTACGAGTCGGATTTGAAAAATTATTTTTGAATTTGATAGCCCATTCTTGAGGAAGGTCATTAGCTATTTAACATCACGCTACGACCCTTAGGAGCCAAGCAACGGCGGATGAAACCGGAGGGCACAGCTAGTTTAAAATAAGCCCAACATGAAATCAATCAGTAGTGCCACTACATAGTACCTATACAGTATTATAATAAAAGCCTTAGCTATTTCTTTTTCTCTGAACCACAATCGATAACAGAACCCATTGGTGAAGAAAAAAAAATTTTTTTTTTTTAACATTTATATCATATGGTTGTCCCGAATTCTTTAAGAAACTTGGATTATTGCAAAGTGCAGTGACCTTCACTTTATGCCCGCCCGAACGTTGTGTAGGTAGATCTATCCAACGTAAGTTACGTAAGCGACGCAGGGGGATGCGCGGGAGGGTAGGGGTGGCGCCACTCGGACGCGCGGCTGAGTAATTAGTCACCGACCTAGCTTTGACGCAAGCGCATGCGTCATCATTACTCGCGCGTACACCGAAAGTTTTACGTAAACGTTTTGCTACCGCAAAACACTTTTTATTAAAATGTAGGTACAATAGGAAGTGTTACGAAATCGTGAGAGTGTACATACAAAGTGGTGAAAGTCTTTACGCAGCTCGAAGACGACTAGACTCGGATTAAGTGTACCGGCAACCGCGCCGAGCTTTCTGTGAGGTTATTAGAACATCAAAACGCCAACATTTTCGTCACAAATCATTGGTGGTCATTCCGAAACCCTCACGCTATCATCAAGTGCGATTCAGTGCCAATGACTCGATATGTTGCGGGGTAGGTACCTACACTCCGCAACATATCGGACTTTTTAGAATACCTACGTGCCGCTCGCGTTTCTACGTACACGATTTTAACAGATGTATCGTTTCCCTTGTTTACAGTGAAGAATTGCGAAGTTAATAATTATTAGTGTATTTGACAAAAAGTGTAGTGCTCGTAAGGCTACGGTCAACGTTATCAAACGTGCAAGGCTGTGCTTAGAGAAATGGACTCCACTTTGAACAATTGGTAATGTTAAGGTATCAATGACTTTATTTTTTATTATTGATTTTGATTATTAATTATTGCACATAAGGTGATTACAATTTTTTTAATACGAAAAAGAATACTGTTTTTTGACGGTCCTAAGCTCGTAAAAGTATGAAGGAAAAATTGCACCTTATGACAATTACGTAGGTAAGATAATGGCATGGCTGGCGGCATAAGTTACCTACCGCCACTGGGCGCGGTCAATGACCGCTCCACGTACCTTGTAAGCGACGAGTGGTGACAATAAAGTTCGTTACTTTTTTGGATAACTTCGAAACGTATTATCTGTTTTTTCGAAAACAAATAACAAATACAAATAAAATTAGGAAATAGTATATTTAATTTAGAAGAGGTTCTGTGAAAATAGCTAAGGTATTTATAATAATCCTGTATAAAACAAAATCGCTTCCCGCTGTCTGTCATCAAAAGCCGTTGCGTAATTTTAAAGATCTAAGCATACATAGGGACTCCCTATGTATGCTTAGATCTTTAAAATTACGCAACGGCTTTTGATGCGGTTTTTTTTAATAGATAGAGTGATTCAAGAGGAAGGTTTATCCATCAAACATCCCGAAAAACGCGGGTGAAGCCGCGGGCGGAACCTAGTTGATAATAAAGCTGCAAGACATACTCTGGGGGGCGCGGGCCGGGCGACAGGCAGCGCGGCGATGGGCTCGGGCGGCGGCGGCGACCGCTCCAGTATGCCGCGCTCCGCAGCGCGCAACCTCACCTCGCTTAGTTTCGACAGCAACTCCAACTTCTGCGTCTCGAGAGACGACCGTTGGAGCATTTCCTGTAAAAATATAAACCATCATCATAGTATAAATTGCCAGCACAAACGTCTGCGCATAAGTTGTTTTTTCGGTCTCTTTGGCGGAATGAAGAAGGCGGCGCCGAGGCTGCACGCGATTGGTTTGTCAGTCCATGCTCGTCGTCTATTGGACTATTTTCTATCGTGTAATGTAAACTATCTATTGGGCCGAAAATGTGCATGGGCGTCTTTTTCCGTGAAGGAATTGGCAGAAGTGTATTATACAAACGTTTCGCCAGCTATAACTAGGTATAATATAGCTATAATAGGTACACTGTAGTAGAGGGCGAGACTATTGCCATTTACAGGACACAGTTCCAGCAGTGCCCGATCTGGGAATCAAACCCGGGATCGTATGACCACAGCAGCCGCACTTGTGATCACTAGACCGACGATGCGAGCAGCATCATCAATGAACAATAGAACAGTACGTATCATATTTTTTCAGCATTGCTCATTCACTGAACTTCACTGAAGGGCGATGCTCAAGGGTATGAACGCAATAAAGTATGAAGTACTGCTTGGAAATTCAGTTTCACTCCATTAGCTAAGATGCCAATGTTCAAACAATTTTATTTATAGTGAGCCGAAATTATATCTCATTGTAGAAACAGATTATCTTTTCATTTATGAAAATGACGTTTTGCTAATGGCTATACGAAAGTTTGCCAACCCTGAACCAGGCCTCAGTCACTCCATGTACTTGCGCGCTATAAGTGCCTACCGCCCAGCCGAGCGGTCTCGGTCCGCCGGCGGATCAAATTCAGTGCGGTTTTCGCAAGCGAAGCGCGCGCACGCCGTTCAATTTTAATACTCAATACTCAATGATTTATTGCATTCCTTATGTATTACAGGTGGTAGGCTTAAGTCTATAGGTTCTATAAGGACCCTGTCGGGCACAGCACAATTTAATTTGTAGGTAGGAGAGAGGAGTGCTGTTCGTTTGTACGTGAACGATTTCATTCTAGTCTTAGTCTTAGTCTTCATTTCTAGTGAACATCTCCGAAGATCATCATCAAACTAAGAAGTATTATACTTATTTTAAAACGTTCTCCTAAATGTAACAAATCCTTTTCTGAAAACCGCATCGATATCGGTTTAGCCAAACGCGAGATTATCGCGCACAAACATACATACCTACAAACCATACAAGTCAAACTTCTCAGTTTGGCCTGTAATGTCTTATCACCTCCTTTTTTTTAAGTTGGTTAAATATTTTATAAATGATAAAATTTTTAACTGCCACATAAAAGTCAGAACATATTCACAGTTCTCAATAACATAGATAAAAAGTTATGTTAATTTAATTTTATCGAAGAGGCAGTCCTGCGATTACTGTGGAATCGCGCGGTGCGAAGCAATCACTGCTGTACGCTTGAGCATTTAGGCGCATTTTAGCATACAGTGGTTGTTGACGCGAGGGAGTAGGCAATTATCGTAAAAGGTATTGGAAATTTTCTACTGAGTGAAGTATCTGTTACGTAGTAACTATTCAGTAATCTGTGCCTGAACATACAAAGTCATAGGAATAATAAAAGCTAGACGTCTACAGGACTAAATACAATATATTCCAAAAACCATTTTAAAATAAAGAGACCACAAATTGGAGCTGTCTCAACCAACTGTGCGTCTAATAGGATCTCTAAATCGAAACGTCTAAACAGCATTGACCTGTTCGAATTAGAGTTCAATCCGATAGGAATTTTATAGTACGTAGCCGTTTCTACTCGTTTGTCGGTTGTTAATAAAAAAGGCGCATCTGGTGTATTCCGCGCGATATATACACGCTACACATTGCCAGAGACGTAAATGGACTACAGAATTAGAACGAGTTTAACGAACAGCTTATTTTATTTACCCATAAACACGTTGATTACCAACTCACCTGACTGTGTGATGTGTTTCTTCTGATTCTTAAAGGTTTGGTAGAAATTTGCATCAGAAATATATTTACTGATATTAAATGTGTTTTCGGCATTGCACCTCTAATGAGAATTGCGTTTTTGCGCGCGTTTCATTTAAATACATTGATTCAATCATTCAGATACTGTTTAATCAATAACATATCCATTTCGAACAATTTTACAAACTACTTGTGAGTTTAACTGTTTCTAATCTATCACGTTGATTGATCCGTTGGCACTCGCGACTGGCCATGTGTGGAGGTGAAGCAATCATTATTTTCTGTAGAGCGACTATTTTATCGAGTTCCAGGCCTGGATATGACGCATCGTTTCTTTCAGCTTCACTACACGATCGAATTCCATTTAATTTTGTAAGTGTCAATCATGGGAACGAAATAATTAAAACCAAAAACTTTTATAGAAAAATCTTTTTTGTAATATTGGCAGACTGCGAGTATTCTGTGGAAGTCACTAATTTATAATCAAATAAGAGTTTACAAATAAATTAATTGGAACTAATAATTTTACAAACTCTTCAGTCTGATAATCACAATATTGCTGAAGGTCGCTTCGCGGACACACGGTTTGGTGTTCAGGCTGTTTTTGCTTTTACATTATTTTATAATGTGTATGATCATTGAAGCAAGATGACGGGAGACATAAATCTCTTGTCATAGCCCAGTGTGAGACAATGAACAACATTCTCGCACGCTCACGCGACTCGACAACGCAATTCGTGTAATTTGCATCTACAAGACACGCAACTAGTGATTCGGTCATATAATTCGCATAGTAAACCACACGTCATCTGTAGTATTACGTGCAATGAAACTGTTTTCTATATTAAGGCGACGGTAAATGGTAACGGCCGTAAATCTCAAGTTTTAAATCTCTTATTTCGCCGTCAAATAATGCAGGTTAGCTCAGTGCAGAACACTCAAGCTATACCACCCAAATCACTCAAGGCCGTTGGCAGTTATCAGCGCCTTAAACAAATATTTGTGTAGGTTGTACATCCTACTAATATTATAGGTAAATGCGAAAGTTTGTGAGGAATTGAGGATGGATGTATGGATGTTTGTTACTCTTTCACGCAAAAACTACTGAACGGATTTTGATGAAACTTTACAGTAATATAGCTTATAATGTACATCAGAATAACACATAGGCTACCTTTTATCCCAAAAACGCGGGCGAAGCCGCGAGCGGAAGCTAGTATAATATAACTCCAGTGATACGTCTATCGCAAATAATATGACTCTTTAGATAAAATCCAACACGCGTAGTACCAGATGGCCGACATGGCCAGTTCTCTAGTTAACTGTTTTCGTTTAGCGCTCACCGCAATAGAAACATAATATATTTCGATACATAGAAATATAATCAATACAAAACATTAGAAAAAAGTCCTGACTTAAAGACTAAAAAGACTCATTAACACCCAGCTCAAACCCTTGGATCTACAAAGCCGAAATTCTGTACACATGTTCTCTTTATGATGTAGAATAGAAATCAGGTCGGATTTTACAAAATTCTAATTCTGGTGACATCCATCAAAGCTTACTAGGCTCACGGGGTGAATTACGGCCTACTTCCTCTCACAGATAGGAGGCCTAAGTCCCAGCTGTGGGAACAACGTAGGCTGACTATTATGATAAAGTACTTATAAATTAACATAAACAACGGAGTTAATTTAACTTTATCGCTATTCTGCTTTTAAACGCAAATACTTATTACTTTTAATTCGTAACAAATAGCCCAGCTAGAATTCCATTGTATTCAGCTGCAAGAATGAAAAGCATATCATTTATTAACCTAATTGAATACGGCCAGCTTTGATTAAAACAAAGGTAATCCTAGGATTACAACTCTGCTAATAATGCCCGAAACATATAGCACAAAGAAGCAGTAACCCCTATATTTGACAAAATCAAGATAACACTAACAAGTGGCAACTCGTATCATATTGTGCCTAAATAAAATTAGTTAACGCTGAACCCGTGACGCCACGTCTGGAGCGTATGTTACGAGTTATTGCTTAATCTTTAGCTCCAAGTGATTGTGTGACGGGCACGTCGAGCTGAATACGATAAAGAGATCGGGCACCGCCTGAGGCGCGCACTAGAAATTGTGCGGCCCACACCGATCATGATTATTCAATAGCCCCGTTCCACCGGGATCTAGGCCGTGCTGAATGTTAAACAGTTTACCGTCTTGCTATCATATTTATTAATTCAACTGCAAATCTAAACGAGCTAACAATCCCTCACTTTTCCCCCAGCAATTTGGATATATTCCAAGACTTGTTTCAGTAACTCAAATTAATCACTTAATGGTGGGCCTTTTATGTAATGTTTAGGAAGTAAATGAGATTGTAAACTTTCACAGTAAATAACGGGCGACAAACGCCAAACTTGTAAAGTAGTAAGACAAGCGCACAGCGAAGTTGTAAAACAAGCAAGTCTGTTAGAAGTAGAACTAGCGTGACCCCTGTAACGCCTAGTTTTAAACTTAAATAGTACAAAATGGGGATTTTGGATTATTTCCGTTTGTACAATTCCGACGCAAAAACATTTTCGAGGCGAAAACAACAATAAAACAGCGTCTATTTTATATAGGACAAACAAAACAAGAAACAAATGTACTGGTGCTAAATCTTCTCCCAGTTAAATTTTCACACGTTTTTAAGTGGAATCCTGCACCAGACCGAAATACAATCCCATTTTCAACGTAACCTTATTTTGTTGTTAACCTAGTATTTTCAACATGCCCTAGATTCGAACATTTAGGACGACTTTTTTGTTTGTTTAGGCTGAAATAATGTAATGAGTTTACCTTTTGCAACCTTTGTTCAGCATCGTCAAGCCTCTGCCTTGCGTCCTGCAGCGCACGCTCCAGGTCTGTCATCTTCTCGGTCTGCGCGGCGATTTGTTCCGACAACACTTGCACCTGCAGATGCAAGCTCTCCTTGTCTGCCTCGAGTCGTCGAACGCGATCCTCCGCATCGTTCTGTAATGTCCGTCACACTAATACAGTCACTATTATACTACACACAACATGAAATGAGTTTTCCGTGCAAAACGATTACAGCTCTGCTTCATGATTTTGATCATATTTTGACAGAACATTTAAAGAACAACCAGTTAGTGTTAAGTACGTATATGTATAGTTATTTAAATTGTAAAATTATCCCGGGATAAGTGTTAACCACTCGTATTAAAATCACATTCATATTATTGTTATGTACATTTTGTATACCTACGTAAACAGCATTAAAACCAAATTAGAATAAGATCGCTCGCACCTAATTTCTTGGATTCCTTTTCTCGAAACCATCGGTTTATTTACACAAGCCGGCGAGTAGGAGGTACAGTGAATTGTATACGAGCGGAACGTGTATATTAACGCTTTAAGTAAGTCCTAGCTCAATTCTCCAATTGTCTGAATTAAATTTTGGTCTACTCTGTTTTCGTACCTTATAACTTCGTGTGGGCATGGGCGGAAGCGAGGGGTTGGAAGGCCAAGCTCTGTCGTGCATGTAACACGGTGGCGGCACCGGAGGTCCGTGACACCAACACATCGGAGGCCACCACCCACCCTCCGGCCATCGGAAGTGCTCGTAGGAGTTCCATCGTCTTTGTAGTTCTGGAGGTGTGTCCTCATTACGAGAACGCCGTGGCCGAGGTGATGCGCGTACGCTTGTGGGGTGTTGTGGCGGCTTGGATGTCAGCGAGGACCTCGTTTTGCGTTCGCGATCTTGCCGGTCGGCCGGCGCACGTCGACGTCTTTCCAAACTTGCTGCCGAATAATCATCTCCTCTCGGTTCTGAGACATGGTCTTCTTCTTCGTCCACCATATTTCCAGTCGGCATCCACATAAAATCATCATCGCGTCGAGTGGAATTATCCAAACGCCTACTAGGCGTCAGTGTGCGGTATTCTGCATCACAACCTCGAGGTTCGTACGCTTGTTCATCAGAATCGTCGGCGCTGGAAGAGCTGGATTCTGTGTCAGATGATCCAGTTCGAGCCGCGGCTACTGCGCCGTCTGGCCACGTGGTACATTTCACTGTTGCCTCATCAGGGCTGTCCGAATCACCGCCTGTCACGAGATAATCGATAAAAAGTATTTAAAACGCGTTGGAGCCTCATGAGCGACGCAAACTCACCCATCGGGGAGTACATGTAGGAGCGCACGGCGGGGTGTACGAAGCCCGCCGCCGGGCGCTCCTGCTCCTCATCGAAGGGCTCCGTCAGATATTCGCAGTCGGACATGAGGCTCCGCAAATGCGACACTGCGCGACAAGCTCTCGGCACGAGTCACCTACGTGTCTCTATTTTAAAGTTTGGCTAAGTTCCAGTAATATGCTACGTCAGTGACTCGTCCGCAGATCGCGAATTACGTACTCTCCTGTGGGGGCGGCTCCTCACTGGACTGCACGGAAGCGGAGTCACGTTCTGAGGCTTCTGACGCGGTGGACAAAGGACGTTCGCTGCCACCGGACGCTCTTCGAGACCGATTTTCACCGAAATTCTCTTCTCTTATAGACCGCGCAACATTTCTTATCTCCGCGGAGGTCGATCGTGATTTGATCGGCCGAGGCTTATCCTCGACTACGGTTCGATTGTGTAATGCCGCGATGGTGGCAGCCACGAGTGAGCCCCCGCGGCCGAGCTCGCGCATGTTTTAGTTCAAAATGAACGAGGCTTACACGAATAGGGCCGACGCCCGCGCCCGGAAATAGATCTCGGTATATGCGCCTGATGCATTCTGGACACCCTTCCCGCTTTGATCCAACTTTTATTAGGTTTAACAAAGTTTAAGGTGTAAACAAACCCATTCTCTTTTATACGTCACACAGTAACAAACGCATAGTTTTTAATTTCACAACGAAATGTTGAAACATAAGTACAGCAATTTGTTTATGTACACACATAACACACGGCAGCTAGGCGTAATAGTATAAGTAGGCAGCGTGCGACGCGATGCACACAAGCTGGCGCACTCACCGGCATACAGTTGACGCCTTCGTACAGGGAGCGGCGAGCTCGCCCCCACTCGTCATAGTTTTCGAAAGTATTTCCAGCATAAAACTCGCCATAGTAGGTGCTCCACACGTTAACAGGATCAAGAGTAGCTGTGTCATCAACATCATATTCATCGGTGAAGTCGGGGTTGTAAGGTAATTGCGGTGGGTAGTAAGGCGGGGCGCTTGTCTCTGCCAGATTAAATTCATAGCGGCACTTACACGAACCCAAACAATTCATATTGCCTCCTCTCCGTTTATGTGCTACACGTTTTATAAGCAGCTATTTTCAGTTATTAAACCTAGGTATAAAACTGAATTTGTTAAGAACATAGACGTTCCAAAAATTTATTAGCTCTACATCATAACAACAATCAACTACAGCACGACTTATAGGCACAATTTATTAGATGAAACGTTTATTAGTAAACGTTTATTAGTAAACGTTTCATTCTAATAAATTGTATTGTTGCCTATAGCCATACGACACTAAATTATTTATAGTTTAGTTATTCAACATTCATTATTTATCTTGATTTATTAAATGTTATCACAACAACATCGAACTAAATTCTTCTTGAAAATAAGATAACTCCCCTCATGTCGGAAATAGCTCGACAGCTGTTCCGTTGAGAATATCCGACAAAAGAGCCATTTTAATGTTCCACAGAGGGCGAGCACGTGTACCGTAGCCCTAAAAATAGACACATGTTGAAATATTGAAAACTCTCGCGTATATGAAGCAATTGTTGTTACTAACATAAACAACATCTCAAACTTGGTGATGATTCATGAAGAAGTAGTTAAATGTTAGGAGCTACAAAATAAAATATCCTGATATTTATAATGCATAGCATGTTAACTGTATAGAAAACGGGATTAAACTATTTTATCTAAATAAAACAGAAATATTTCAAAACAAGTCTGCTGGGTACTGAGTTTTTAAACAGGGATAACTATGGTAACCTTTAGATCAAGCTTTAGAAAAACAATAAGCAAGTTTCGACGCAATATACCTATTTACGAAATCTATCTATCTATCTATATTAATAAAATGCTTTGTCCTGACTGACTGACTGATGGATCAAGGCACAGCCTAAACCGGTGGTCGTAGAAACGTGAAATTTGGAAGACGTATTCCTTATTATGATATAGGCATCCGATAAGGATTTTTGCAAATTCCACCCCCAAGAGGGTGAAAAGGGGTGACAAAGTTTGTATGGGAAAACATGTTTACTAGGTCTGATCAACTTTAAACTTTAAATTCTTAAGTATAGAGTTGAAAATTCAATTGGTTAGAGCACTGAGCAAGGACTTAAGCTGAATGTCCATTTACCCAAGCCGAACGCGTGGAAAGAGCCAACCGAACCGAATTTTAGAATTCTTTGTATGAAATCCTATGATACCTCGCCCAGCTATCCGCACCGAATCGGAAGAATTTGGAAGGTCCTCAAAGTTCTGATGACGTCTTAGAATTTACGAATGGTATGGTATGGTATGCCTAAGTAAGGAAAATGGCACATTCGTTTTCATACTATTAAAGGAACATGCTGTATCTAGCCTATAGCCTAGCCATATCTGTGTTAGATTCGGTTACTTCGGCGCAGATAGGTGTGCAAGACTTAAGAAAATTCGGTTCGGTCGGCTTCTTCAGCGCGTTCGGCTCGGATAAATGGGCGTTCAACTTTAGTACTTATTAAAATATGTGAAGAACTATTCCAAATTCAAATAGATATAAAATTTTAATAACAAAATAGTTTACATTCGAAGTTCAACTTCGTCTGCTCTTGAATATTTAAATCAAAAAGTTTCATTACTTACCTTGATTTCCTTCGAAAATCCTACCCTACTTATATTATAAATTAATGTGAAAGTTTGTGAGGATGTATGGATGTATGTATGGATGTTTGTTACTCTTTCACGCAAAAATCACTGAACGGAATTTGATGAAAATTTAAAATAATATAGCTTATACATAGAGAATACAATCCCGAGCATGTTTTTCAATCCCGGGATTACGGGATTTTTGAAGCGTAATCCCGGGATCCCGGGCCTATCCCGGGATTAGACTATGTGGTTTCTAATTGGGCTCAAATTAAAAAAAAACTTGAGTAATTAAAAAACTTTATAATGTCTTTGCACAACAGTCAACACAAATCACAATAATAATAAGAAAATAAAAAAGACAAAACAAAAAAATTATACTTTTGCAAGAAATTAAAAAGACAACATAAATATACTATTTAGTATTTCGAAAATATAATCGCAGAAATATCAAAGCATCCAATGTTTGACTTCCAAGCCTGCTTCGTAGTTTATTGCCAACATAAGCGGCAGCTGAAAACGCTCGCTCAGGTTCAACGCTGGTTGGAGGAATAGACAATAGATACTTGTATGCTGTTTCTAAGTGATATCCACGAACTCCTCCATTTTCGAACAGACTCATTTCACGTCTAATACTATTTGCCAACCCCAATTCATTTTGTACTTGTACATCAGGATCTGGGGATTTCATACTCTTGTTAATTTCCAGCTGTAACTTTTCCTTTAATGTCAATTGGGGTTGGGAGGTTTCTGGCCTTAGCTCATCATCTATTTGTGATCCTGACCTTTCTTCTTCTTCTGTGTCATCTCGACTATTAAGTCTTTTAACAATACTCTTTATTTGCTTCCTCACTATAGCCTGTGTCGGAACTGGAAATAAGTCATGCCATTCCAAATCCGATAACAACTGATTTTCATCATTCATTCGTGGATTTTGTAAATAATTCAATACACCAGTTAAATTATCACTTCGTCGTTGCTTTATACGTTCCACTAAGGATGTTTTCATTTTTTTGGCAAGTGCTGAGTTTTTGCTAGACAGTTGTTTTATAAGAAATTTCAAAGCGGCATCAGCTGTGCATAAATTAGCATCTCGCCTACAGATTGCTTCTACTGTCAATTTAATTGGGGTCAGCACATCAACAATTTTATTTACCAATTCATAATCAACATCTTCTAAACGAATTGGATGATTGAGATCTATAAGAGTTTTTTGAATGCATGCTTTTAAAAGATAAAATCGCTCCAGCATTGTTAAAAGACTATTCCATCTGGTTTTACAGTCCAAAAGAAGTGACAGCTCTTTTCCATGTTCAATTTTCACATATTTTTGAAGTACTGTTTCATTTTTTAATGGTGATCTTTTGAAATACACTACAACTTTGCGGATTTTCTTTATCAGCTCATTAATATTTTCATATTGTGTTAACTCTGGTACGTGTTCTGGCGCAAGATCATTTTGTGACATTACGATTAAACCTGATTCTGGACAGTCTAAGTCTTCTAAATCGTGTTCATCATCGCTGTCGTCCATATAATCAACAGTAACAGCTGGTTCATTCAGAGTATCATCTGAGGTAGGGCTATGTTGCAAATAATTATGTTTTTCATAAAGCACATCACAGACCGCCAAATTGATACCATGTGCGAGACACAGTTGATGTTCGGTGCAAACAAGCCGCCCCACCTTTATCATAACATTCGGTCCATCGGTTACAATAGCCACGATGTCAGTTTCCAGGGAAATATCAAATTCACTGAGACGCTCTTTCAATATACGAAGACAATTTTCAGCTGTCATACTTCCGTAAATAGGAACAAGTCCTAAGTTCCAAAATTTTTTATATGAATGAACGTTGACAGCCATGTATCGTTTATTGGAAGTTGAAGTCCACTCGTCGAAAGAAAGACTAAATCTTTCACCTGCACTTTTCAATTGTTTCAATTCTGCAATTACTTGCTTTTTGATTTTTTCACTGTAATTCATAACACGTTTTCGAACAGTGACGGCTGACTTTGGTAAATCCGGGTATTTTGCTAAGAGCAATTTTCTCAAATCATCTGAAGCTATGAATACACTGAATGGAAATCCATCTAATGCAACCATTCTTGCCAAAACATCATCCAGGCTATCGTCGGCACTTTTAGTAAAATAATCATCTAACTTTCGCTTGGTTGGCGGCGGAGCTGTGTTCATATTTTCAGAATCTTGACTTGTTGAAGCTGATATAACCTTGATGTTATGTTTTGATAACAAATGTGTATGTAATCCCTTAGTCGATCCACCCAAAGTCTTGAGAATGGCTGGGCACCGCTTACATTTAGCACTATTCCCATCCTTCGCGACTAAAAAATAACTCCACACTGACGTCGCATCACTGTCTTTTTTATGTTTAACAAAGTCTGCCGCCATTAGAAATACTTAATTTCAGGTAATTTACTTTAAATTTAAATGACGAAACCTTCGTAACCCGTCACTGACAGAATAATAAATGAAAAAAATAAAATCTGATTAGCATATTTATACTTTCATACAGGGAATCCCCGACGGGAAAATACCCGCAACAATACTATGATATGAGATGATCGGGTGATTTCCCTGTTGGTTCGTTGGGGACTTGGGGAATCACCTTAAAAGTAGCATATTTAATACTTTCGTACAGGGAAACCCCGACGGGAAATACCCGCAAAAATATTATGATAATAAGAGATGATCGGGTGATTCCCCCGTTAGTTCATTCATTGGGGAATTACCTTAAGAGTATTGTATTGAAGTACTCAGAGTGGGGAAGTCCCTTCTAAGTTTACAACAAACATATTAAGACTGTACCTGTGTAGTGAATAGTACGTATCGTATGACGGCATTGACGGCGTATCTAAAAGTGTTTTTTGTCGTTATGTATTAAATGCTATTAAATAACCTAGGCAAGGTTATCGTCAACGCGCAACGGACTACGGCATATAAACTAAACTTGTATGTGGCAATCCCGAAAATCCCGAGATTAGCCAAGTGCAGTCCCGGGATTTTCGGGGCCAGAAAACGGTCGGGATCCCGGGATCCCGAGATTCGGGATCCCGGGATTGTATTCTCTACTTATACATCAAAATAACACATAAGCTACCTTTTATCCTGAAACGCGGGCGAAGCCGCGGGCGAAAGCTAGTGCACCATAAAATTAATACATAGCAATACGTATCGTAAAAATAATCTCATATTACTTATCATTACTTAGGTGATTCTACTAAATAATACAAGAATAGAAAAAATAGAAAATTACAAAGGACGTTGGCAGTTTTGGGCTTGATATGGTACAGTAATAAAAGCTTAACCAAAAATAAAAATATATTTTATTGTTCTTTGCTTAATTTATCTTAGAGATTAAGAATTGGAATCAAAAATCGAAATATAGTACCTACCTAAACAAGAAATAAAATCATTATGCCGTTGACATTTTGAAAAAACCAATAAAACAAAATGGGTCCATGCTGGCTGGCGCGTGCCTCCACAGAATATCATATCGACAGCAACTAAAACCTTTGAATTGAGAACTCATTAGTCGGGCTGTAGGTACTTCATTGGACCTCCACAGAATATCATGTCGACAGCAACTAAAACCTTTGAATTGAGAACTCATTAGTCGGGCTGTACTTCATTGGACCATTCACACCATACTTAACCTCACTGTCACAAATACGAAGATTTATCTTTAACCCAATTACGTACAAAAATAAATAAATAATGAATTTAAATACTCTTGAAATATTCGATCACACCAAACTAATTTCATTCAAACAATCTGTACCGACATACACAATCTGAAGCCCAGCGTTCTATGGGCGTCTGCCAGTGTCCTTTATAAAAACCCGACCGTGGTCTGCCCTACGTTTTATCTTGTTATAGAACCACCAAAAAGAAAAGGAAAACAAGATATTGCAGTCGGGACCCATTATATGACTATTACCCGGAAACACTGGGTCCCGACTGCAATATCTTGTTTTCCTTTTCTTTTTGGTAAACGTAGGGCAGACCGCGGCGGTCTGGTTTTATAAAATAAATAATTTTCTATTTTTATTTTTCACTGTTTAGTTTTTGATGTTAAAAACATATTAGGTATATATTTTCGTAATCGTCTTTTTAAGCCTTTCATTTTGATACCCCACATGATGATGTAACAAGAAAATAAAAATCATTGTTTTTTTTAGATAGGTAAATGTTTTTTTAGATAATTTAATGTTTTTTTTTTTAATGTATAAGATATATATATATATTCGTAATCGTCTCTTTAAGACCTTCATTTTGATACCCTACATGACCATGTCAGTTTTTTTTTTTTGATGACTTCACTTATTAGCGATTAAAATCCGCCATGTTGGTTTTTTTCATAATCCATATAGCCTTTGTTACTCGCGACGTCAATACAAATCTAATGATATGCCATATGTTAAAATCCATTCGGTCGTTTAGTCTCTAGGAGGGAACACAGAAACGGAAATACATACATACTCACATACATACCGACATACATACTAACATACAGGTGAAACACTATACCCTCCTTTTGGGCTTCGCCGCAGTCGGGTAAAAATGCGTGTAGAAACGAAATGAAATCATGCGTGCAAGAGTAAAATGCAACAAATCGGCTGGAAAACGTGTGTCATGTTAATAACCCATATTATGTATGAGAGACATCATGACGTTGCGTCTAATAATGAAACATGATATTTTTCGTGCGTGTTGCGTTTCAGAACATCAAATTATTTAATGTCAGCTCTAGCAAAAAAATATTTTTCATTTCTCATACTCGGAAAGTAGTGTTTGTTTGATCAGAGCAGCGTGTCGAAAACGATGCTTCCCTCCCTTGGGCGGGAAAGACTCATAGTAATTGCTTCCCTCCCTAGGGCGGGAATGAATTTTAAAAATAGAACTCATCATCTGCCTAGCCTTTTCCCAAATTAAATTTGGGGTCGGCTTCCAGTCTAACTAGTTGCGGCTGAATATTAATATTTTACGTGGAGCGACTGCCATCTGACCTCCACAACCCAATTAATGGGTAATACCGGTATTCGAATGTTAGACCAGCTGTCAGACTTTTAGGGCTTCTGACTACCCGTAACGATTGTCAAAGATATTCCTATGACAACCGGGACCGACTGCTTAACGTGCTCTCCGAGGCACATAGGGGTCCCGATGTGTAAAGAACGGTCACCCATCCAAGGACTGACCGCGGCAAGCGCAGCTTAACCTCGCAGATCGATCGATCAGCGCGGCTGTCATTTAGCCACGAGCCCCTCCTATTTTAAAAATAGAACTAAAATTGGTTATTTAGTCGGCTATAATTTTTTTTACATAGGTAATTAAGAAAAATATCGATTAAAAAAAATGCTGCGGTCTTGTGAGTGTATACGGCCAATGTGAATTAAAAAAAATACCTATTAAAGTGGGATGGCCCGCGGCGGTGACGCGGGCGGTGTGTTCCATATTTGAAATTTAAATTAAAAAAAGACTATGTATAATTTGGCGGGATACTAACTCTGTACCGAAATTATTTGATTAAAAACTACTATTTTTTACTTTCCTTATATTTGAAATGAAAAGTAGAGTGTTTAACACGGGTGAAAGTCATCAATTCCCACTCGGACTATAGCCGCCCTCGCTTCGCTCGTGCGTCTAAATACCTCGTATGGGAATTGATTTCTTTCCACCCTTGTATAACAATCTACTATTCCTATCTTACAATTAAAATCGAATTTGTAAGGAGAAGTAAGGATCTTATATCTAAAATAAAATGTCACGATAAGGAACGGATGACATGAAAAGCACAAAACTGTGTGACGCAAAAGCAAAAGCTGAGATTCAATAAATTGGTAGGTAGACGAGATTCCGCACCGAATGTCATCGTGACATGGGCTCAGTGAAGCAAACAACTCCTAAACGATTCCGGAATACGGACATTGCATAATTCCCGGGGGGTACATCGTACTGAGATATTTCATTTTCACCACAATTCTATCAAATAAAAGAATATCAGTAAGTAAAACACGACTAGCTTTCTTATGGTAAAGCGTAAAGTAGTAGCCTAAACGTCTAACGTCGTCTAATATTTTTTAGTTCTAAACAATGCAGCACGAATCCTTTTCCAATATTCGAGATTGAGTTTCTTATTGAGTTTCATAATATAATCATTTTTAAATTAATTACTTTGTTCTATTTAAAATACTATAGCAAAAATGTAATTAAGTACGTGATTCTTTAAACCAATTTAATAAGGCTCACACCAGCTTTTCTCTGATATTGGAGAAATTGATTAGGATTACTAAGCTCATAAGCGCAAGATGTATTCTGTAATAAATCCACGCCACGTGTAATTTATTTGAAGACGTAAGAAAATGAAATAATAGTACCTAGGTACAATATAATTGCATACTAAGAGACTCTTCAATAAGTGGATCTAGATGGTTTGTAAAATTATGATTGTTGTATTGTACCCATTACGGTATTCGTAAGTGAATTGCACAAATGTGTTGCCCATCTATCTAATTTAATCCCTTGGTTCACTGTAGCACTCCCAAGAGAAGTCATGGGGTGGTAATTTATAGATACCTACTTTTAACTATAAACCTAGTGATTAAAACCGGAAACTACCTACTACTACTAACTACTTGTAGTTTTTAGGGAAATTGGAAACGGAAAGACATATATTAAAGTACCTATATTTTTACTGTGCGCACTAATCCATCTGGTAATTAAAATTAATACGTTTTTAGGGTTCCGTACCAAAATGGTAAACACATTACCCTCCTTTGCGTCGCGCAGTCGGGTAAAAAAGGAACCCTTATGGTGCGACTTCGTCTGTCTGTCTGTCACACCTGCCTATTTCAGCAACTACTTATGCTATCGACTTGAATTTTGGAACAGTTATAAAGAATGCTTGTTCAATTTAATTGCAAATGAAAAAAATATTTTTATTTTGATTGCAAAAGGGGCCGGAGTGGGGGTCCGAAATTTTAAAGTGGGGTTACTAGGTCAAGTGACATATCATATGAAAGGGCTTGATCTGCACATTTCAAAATTTAGTTATATTTTATTTTATGTCTCACAGTTTTCGACATAATTCGCACCCTTAGTAATATAAGGGCACAACTCGAAATTTTTGTTTTCTTTAGTTTTTGTGCTGGATGGGCTCTACAGTTGATATTGAGCCCATCTAGCACAAAAACTCAAGAACACAAAAATTTCGAGTTGTGCCCATTACTAAGGGTGCGATGATGAAAAATGTCCAAAAAAATACCATTCCCTCCCCCCCTTTTCTCCGACGTTTGCGGGGCGAAAAATCTGAAATAATTAGAGTTGATAGGAATTGACCCAAATATGGCACCAAAAATACAACGATGTTCCTAACTAGTACAGTTTTTTCAAAATCATCAAAATACCTTCACAAACAAACTTAGTTATGCGGTCCGGACTTTTTCACTTTATACGTCCAAAAATGATACGGAACCCTCAGTGCGCGAGTACGACTCGCACTTGGCCGGTTTTTTTTTTCTCGTCAAGTCAGCTAGACATAATAAATTCTTTGAACAAGCTCGCCTTTTGTAACTTAGTAAACGGTTCAGTGGAAGTCTGCGTTGCGGCGTGTGTTCAAAAAAGAAAATATAAAACTTAATGGCAACTTAGCCTGAAGTTGACAGGGAGTGACTGCCTGCCGCGGTACAAACTGGGTAGCGGAGACGACGCAACTTTTATCCTTCTTTTATACTTTGAGATCCAATCGATTAGCCCTGTTTGTTATGCTACTATGATTCACATTACCTATTTTCTGAAAAAAAAATAGGTACGGTAATACTCACGGATAAAAATTATACGATTCTTTAATTTATTACGTTAGTTATACGAGGGCGCAATATGGAAATATTTTTAGCCCTATTTTTTTATAAATCACAAGCACTCCACTATATCACATATCACAATATTGCAAACTAACAATGAAAAGCAGCCGACTATAAACCTAACGAGTGAATGTTTCGAACTGCTAAAAATTCGTCACATCACTATGTAAACGCTTTCGGTCATTAGTGGAGCGAAACATGCGCTATCTGAACAAAATGATATTTATGACTGAATTTTCGCTACACTGCAAAAATATTGTGTATGAATGAACAATATTTATTAAAAGATAAATTGCTACGATATAGAGATGGTTTTTAAATCTTTTATCTGCTTAAAATTATTTAAAATGTATTTTGTAAATTTCGTCATAATAAAAAAAATAATTTTGGACATACACGTATATTATTATACCTACACGTTTAAATTTTATCTTAATAATCGATTAACAATATTTCATATTACCTACTTAACGTTATTACTAAATATTTACAAATACACGATAAAATTTGTGTATTTTGAGCTTGAATAAATTATTATTATTATAATTAAAGAAAGCCACGTTTTTTACCCGACTGCGAGACGCAAAGGAGGGTAATGTGTTTATCAGTCTATGTATGTATGTATGTATGTATGTATGTATGTTTGTTTCTATGTGGCGTTCTAGAGACCAAATGCGTAGGCCGATTTTGATAATTCTTACGTCAATCGATTCGTCTTAACCTTGCAAGTGTCACTAAAGACATAACAGTAATCAAAATTCACCACATCGACAACCAGACGCCATATTGTCAAAATGAAAAAAAAAAAAGTTGATGAACTATGTCAAGTGGGGTGTCGTTGAATAGGTATTTTAAAATCATCTTTAGGTTTCTTTTATAATTTTTATTTTAAATAATAGTTTAGGATATATAACGATTTAAAGTTGTTTAACAAAGCAATCATTCTCGCTAATTCTTACTTATTGATTGAAGTTTTTATTTCAATTATTAACGATATACAAATATAAAAGAAGATAACGAAAACATACATTAAAAACTAAAAAGTGAAAAATAAAAATATTAAATTAAAAATTAAAAAACCCGACTGCCAAAAAACAACTAAAAAGTTCAAAACAAGAGCACTTTTCAAGCAGTCTGATGCAGTTGGTGGCATAAAATCTAAGATTTAACACAAATAATTGCCACCAACTGCATCAGACTGCTTGAAAAGTGCTCTTGTTTTGAACTTTTTAGTTGTTTTTTGGCAGTCGGGTTTTTTAATTTTTAATTTACTATTTTTTTCTTAGATTACATACTTAACAAAAAACATCACAAAAGAAAGCTGAAATTTTTACGTAAATTATTTAAATAAAAAAGGAATGGATACATTTTACTTTTTTTCCACAATAAAATGTAACAAGCCTAGTGTGCAAAACGCGGGTCGACACCCTTGCGGCCCGGTGGGCGGCAAATGGACTCTTGGGCGGGCGGTGACTATAAATATCACTTGTTACTATAATATACTGTTCCACTTAATTATTGCCGTTATTGCCTGTTGAAATAGAGAAACCTTATATTTTCCGCGGGATACAGAGATATCTAGGTTAATCGCATCATTGTTTATGAATTGGGTTGAGCATCGTCGTACGGAAGCACGCGTTTACTATTTTAAGATATACAAAAAGAACTAACTCGGATATTTCTTATACGCATCACAGCGACCATAAATTGTGCTGAGGAAATACGAAACATGCCTGTGATTTGAGAAAAGGAACGATGAGGCGTATGTACTACAGATCACTCGGCGCCTTATCTTAACGGTTCATAAATATACTCAGCTTCCACTAGAGTGTACAAGCATACATGCTGATGACCGCATTAGGTCCAACCAACCAATCTTTTGCCTTGTAAAAAAATCCCAATACATCTCCTGATTAGCTCCCGCGTCTTAGGACTATGCCCAGACCTCATTAGAAGGCGAAGTTAAATAATAAATGAGAAAACATTTTTAGAAATCTCAAATTATTATCATAACCAAAATAAAATAACTTCGTGCGACGTCCAAGCCCAAGCTGTGTGACGTATCAAAATTTACCCCATCATCCAAAAAGTTAAATTAAGCGAGTTTTTGGAGGACGCCATAAATAAAAGTTTACAAACGCCGCCACGGAAGTGAGTTGAGAAACAACATTATAATAAGCAAGTAGGTAGTAGGTACCTTACTATACATTGATATTTATTTTCCTTATATTATGTAAAACATTATGAATGGAACAGATGTGACAATGGCAGTTTTCAATGCATAAGATACACTTATCTTATGCATTGAAAACTGTCTGTGTAGACTGACTTTTTGAAGCCTGCTCTTTCAGGTTTCAGCTTCAGGTTCAGGGACATATCGGTATTTATTGTCCCTAATTCTTTTTCGTTAAATTAATTTTAACATCTATTACCGAAAGCGACATGAGTTTTCTGTGTACTAACAATAAGTAGAAAAGCCTACCTAATACAAAACTGCCAAAAGCGTAACTGACTCTTAACTATACATAATTACATCCTACTAATATTATAAATGCGGAAGTTTGTGTGTGTGTGTGTGTATGTTTGTTACTTCTTCACGCTGAAACGCTGGACGTTGAAACGCTGGCTGGCTGGACGGATTTGGATGAAATTTGGCAAAGAGGTAGCCTGAGACCTGGAAAAACACCTACCTAGACTAATTTTCATCCATTTTCACGCAGACGAAGTCGCGGGGAAAGCTAGTATACTCATATATGTAGTTAAAAATATCCCTAGTTTTTTAGGGTTCCGTAGTAAAACTAGGAACCCTTATAGTTTCGTCCCGTCCGTCTGTTCGTCTGTCTGTCCGTCTGTCCGTCTGTCACAGCCTTGTCAAATCTACAGTTCATAACCAATCTGTATGAAACTTCGCAGTTAGATGTCTTCTGTAAGCCGCCATAAAGACCTGTATTCAACTTACGAAAAATAAAATAATTAGGGGTGACCCACATACATGAAACTAAGGGATGAAAAAAAATATTTGCGCGCACCCCTTCGTGTGGGGTATCGTTGGATAGGTCTTTGAAAATAACATAAAGGTTCCTAAATGACTTTTTTATTTAAGTGCATATTTAGCGAACTAGAAGCTCCGAAAGTCGTTTACAATGTGTCCCCCCCCCCTGTAATTTTCCAATCGCGTTATCAAAAAATCTGAAAAAATTCAAGCTTATGGAATCTAATAAACACTATAATAAAACACGTTTAAACGGATTAAATCGCGTATATTACAGATTTTTACAGAGTTTTCCTGACGTTTCGAACACTTTACAGCGTACGTGGTCGTCCTGCGACCACGAACGCTGCAAAGTATTCGAAACGTCAGGAAAACTCAAAAATAACTAATAAACGCAAAAATAACTTTGTATATCATTATAATATTAGGATATTAGGAAATATAAACTTATGTTTGCAGTTGGAAGACTGAAATACTTCTTCCTACGGAACCCTAGACTGTGCGTGGTTCGACACGCTCTTGCCCGGTTTTTCTTAACTATGGATGGATACATCCGCAGTTATAAAACTGTCGTTCCTATAAAAATCATTGTTAGGTGTAAATTCTGTAAATAAAGCTAAAATAGAAATGGCTGTAGTACCTTTACCCAATAAAAATATAATTTACTTTAACTGGCTTTTATTGAGTCTGTCGATAAGAACTAACGCTTTTGTTCACTTTTTCATAAACGGATGTCTATATTTTCATACTTTCTTTTAATACTCTTTTATAAAAAACAAGTTTCCCCAAACTAGGAATATTATATAAACTAAATAAAGAGGAAAGATTTGTTTTTTGTATATTTTTATGTATGTTTGAAATGGATAAACTCGAAAACTACTGAACCGTTTTTAAAATTCTTTCACCTACAGATAGCTACATTATCACCAAGTAACATTGGCAATATTTTATTTTTTAAAAAAGTAGAGATCCTTATGAAAATTACAATAATGTAACCCAAGGTATCAAAAAGTTGCCTGTAAAAGTCATTATTTGGCGTACGCTGCTAAAACTATTGATGATACATTAAAATAATGTACTACATGTTTATAGTACTTTTCATTCATTACCCACAAAAAAGTCCGCGAGGCTATATGTCTAAATATTATAGTTAAGTCAGAATAATTTATAGAAGACTAGTACTTTGCCCGCGACTTCGTCCGCGTGACCCACAGAAACTGTGCTGTTTTCGGAATAAAAGTAGCCTGTGTTACTCAGCGATAATGCAGCTTTCTATTGGTGAAAGATTTTTTTAAATCAGTCCTGGAGTTTTTGAGTTTATTCAGCTATTCGCTGACACCGCGGCATTTTTCTTACTTTTTACCCGACTGCGCGACGCACGGAGGGTAATGTGTTTATCAGTCTATGTATGTATGTATGTATGTATGTATGTATGTATGTATGTATGTATGTATGTTTGTTTCTATGTGGCGTTCTAGAGACCAAATGCGTAGGCCGATTTTGATAATTCTTACGTCAATCGATTCGTCTTAACCTTGCGAGTGTCACTAAAGACATAACAGTAATCAAAATTCACCACAGCGACAACCACACGCCATATTGTCAAAATAAAAAAAATAAAAGTTGATGAACTATGTCAAGTGGGGTGTCGTTGAATAGGTATTTTAAAATCATCTTTAGGTTCCTTTAATAATTTTTCATTTTAAATAATAGTTTAGGATATATAACGATTTAAAGTTGTTTAACAAAGCAATCATTCTCGCTAATTCTTACTTATTGATTTAAGTTTTATTTCAAGTATTAACGATATACAAACAAAAAAGAAGATTACGAAAACATACATTAAAAACTAAAAAGTGAAAAATAAAAATAGTAAATTAAAAATTAAAAAAACCCGACTGCCAAAAAACAACCAAAAAGTTCAAAACAAGAGCACTTTTCAAGCAGTCTGATGCAGTTGGTGGCATAAAATCTAAGATTTAACACAAATAATTGCCACCAACTGCATCAGACTGCTTGAAAAGTGCTCTTGTCTTGAACTTTTTGGTTGTTTTTTGGCAGTCGGGTTTTTTTAATTTTTAATTTACTATTTTTTTAAAATTCCATTCCTATGGTAAAGTTTGTATGAAGCAAATAACGACATTGTGTTATTTTTCGACTTCCACTGACCACCGATGGAGTCACACACAGTTAGTTATGATTGTAATGAATATAGGCTTTTGTTAACAGCGTACCCGTGAAAAACTATACTCCCTATGCCTACTATACATTTATTATATCCTTTCCACAGTTCTACACTAGCACTCATAATGTTTTGGGTCGATATGATTACCAATACACATTTCAGGATGTCGAGCTGCCAACAAACATATTTTCGCATTCATCTGTTACTAACATGAGTTTAGCTAATGGACGCATGAGTTTGGTTCCATAACGTAGGTACTGTACTTGACCCAGTACTCTGGGCCTTAACTTTAGAATGCTTGGCAAGTACTTGACCTGTATAGAATCTATTTACAATGCTAAACGACTTTTCGTGCGTAGCGTTAGCGTTATCCCCTGCTTCAATGTCAATGTTCTTTTCAAGTTGATTCAAAAATGTGCTTAGGAATATGATATTGTCAACGGTGTAAATGTTTATTGAAGTAGGTACTAGTACTGGAGCTGAAGCGTATAATATATTTGATTGTAATTCAAATCGACAGTGAAAAGCCAAAAAGAGCTTAACCACCAAAAGAAAGAGATATGATTTTTTTTCTTAAAAAAATACGTTAAAACTAATTTTCTAAAAGTACCATTTGGGTGGTTTAGCGATTTCGCCTTTCCACTGTCGAAATATTCTTGAAGATGATTGATTTACATAAATATTTAATAGGTACACATTCGTAGGTATGTACAACCGACAACATTGACGGTCGACCACTTTTCACCCTTATTACTAAGAACATAAGGGTGAAAAATGGTCGGCCGTCAATGTTGTCGAGCGTACATGGCACGGAGTAAATATATTTATTCCGTGCGTAAATGGTATACCTATAGGGCGTGAGTTAATTTAGATACGATACAAAAAGAAAATTCATAAGATTACGCGTCTAGGTCGATGGTTGGCCTTGTATCCCCTAAGACCAAAATCACAAATGTTTCCTAACTAGACTAACGTCGAAGGCATTAAAGAAGAAGGCGTTATTTCACACAATATAATATTTATTAAGCAGACCATAAACAACAATATTGTTTAAAAACAACATAACACACAACATGTATAACAATGAGGCAATAATGACCGGACCCGACGCGACTGAGGCGTTCTGAATTTTAAATTACTCTTTGCACAGGCGAATTCGCTGAGCCAGCTCGTAAACAGCCTATGTCGATGACTGCGCAAGGAAACATAGCCCTTTTTACGTATTGTCAAGTTGAAACGAACTTATTAAATGAATATTGTAGTGTGTACCAGCATAATTTAGGTAACAAACGACTTTCCTTTTGATCTTTTCGATTGAATTAAGTACGACTACCGCAATCCACTTCGAAATTATGAAATACTGATATTCATTCATTAAAATGGAATCCGCGATCGTACCTATCTCGAACTTGAAGACAAGCTAAAAGTTATTAGTTCAAGCTTTTTCAAATTTACATAACTACTACCCAAGTAACGAGAAAGCTTTTCATACAGCGATTTGTGTAGCTTCTTCAAAAATGAATAAAAAATGTTACTATTGCATTGTAGGTGGCTAGACGAGTTTTGAACCTCGTTTTTAAATAGTTTTAAGAACGAAATGAGTTTACAGAGTAGCTATACAGTAGCTGCATATCGATATTATACATTTGTGAAGTAAGCCAAATTAGGCCAGTTAAATCCAAACCAATTTGAAGTGGTTTTAATTATGGCACCCTAGCCGAAATACCAACATTGACGTTTGGAAACAAATTTAACGGGATCGGGAATCCGAGTATGCAATAACATTTCACATTCAATTTTCTCTGAAATTGCTACGGTATTGTTTCCTAGGAAATACAGTCCAAGAAGACTAAAAAAATATACCTACTTGAATGTAGGACGTTTGCACTTCTCAAACATATCTGATACCGGAAAAATCAGATATAATAACTACAGCTTGTAAAATAATTCATCAAAGATTTGCAATCTGATTCATTCTGGATGGGTCGATTCGAGAATATTGTTCAGCGGGAACGGGTGACAGGTATCGGATGTACGGCGAAGCCTACTTTCACGCCTGTCACACTGATGAGGCCAATGCCGAGGGCAAGGCGCCATCATGAGTATCATGACCTTTATGTTTGTTATTTGATTATTTGTATACACTTTACTTGAAAAGGGTTTTTTTTTTCTTCGCCGGTCTTTTATATAGGGTCCTACCCTTCATACTCAAAATATTTTAAAAGGCACATCTATAGGTAATAAAGATGCCATACAAATGAAAAAAAAATATATCTGAGTATTTTTTTTAATAATAAATAAATAAGAGAGACGCGGTGACGGGGAGTAGCGACCCCGCGGTACCCGAGTGCTCCAGGGAAGACACCGTTCCTTATCTTCGGCTTGCCCGTCCAGAGTGGAGTCGCTAGAGCAGAACCCCATTGCTCGAAGGGTGGATGCTGAGCGTAAGTGGTGAGTGGGCCAGTGATGCCAGACCCTCAGGGAGCAAATGATCTGAGTTTAAAGTCCAACAAAGCCTCTCCACCCTTTAGCCGCTCACGTTCCTGTTGCCCCCTTGTTGCGACTTGAGCAACCATTTTCGGGGGGCCCAGTTAGTGAGTTGGCAAGTCTCCGTCTGCCATTATTACGTGTCAATATACATTGTTCCGGCAGGCGCCATAGTTTCCCATAGTTCCCCAAAACCAATCCACTACCATCCCATCACAATAGCCCAAGTAGTTTTTCTCCACATGTTTGCAATAGTTCTGCACAGCTGGGGTTTGTCCTTGGGTGCATTTATACAGGGTGGCGATTAGGTTATCACATTAAATGAAACCATGTATCCTAAATGGCGTTCTTTGTACATACACAATAAAAAAAAATGTCGGTTGCCGCTTTTACAGGTCAGTAAATGTACCAACTTGTATTAACAGTTGTACTATTTATTGGTACATTAAAAAAAAAAAAAAATTACTCAGATAATTTTTTTTTTCCGTTTGTATGGCATCTTTACCTACCTACAGATGTACCTCTTAAAATATTTCGAGTATGAAGGGTAGGACCCTATACAGCGTGAATCTAATAACCCCTGTTCAGCCGTGAATTCCATATTCTGTTGTGTATTGTTGATCATTGTATGAGATCCCCAACACTGTTTATTAATGTTTTTTAATGTTTTCGACATGTCAAAGTTTTTTTCATATTTTTGATGGAGTCAACCCTGAAATTGTTTGACCTCTGTTGAACTTCATCGATATAGGGATAAATGCGACAGATAGGACACTTAACACATAATGGTAAAAAGCCTATCATTTTCTTGCATCAGAGAGGCAAGTTGTATTTTTATTTCAAGATCGAATTAGGTCTTGAATACCGGTACGGTATGCGACATACCTACGCAGAGCAAAAGTAGATGTACCTACATACATTTGCATAAAACTGTTAGTTAAAACCAGACAACTAGGTTTTTATAAAAATACAAGTTAAAAAAAACCTTTTAGCTCGCTATGTAATGTAATTCCCTTTGTTTATTAGAAATCCACCCTTAAAAGTACAAATAAAATAATACAAATCGAACGACCTAACTGTTTCATTACTCTTTGGTGAAATACATTTTCAACAGAATTGATTGCAGTTGGAATCATCTGATTGGTAAAAATGCAACCAATGTCGAACGTATTACTACACTAACTACACGCCCTAATTATTTCCGGCTTTCTTATTGGATATGACAAATCTGAAAGATTTTTTTAAGCTGAAATTATTTTGAATGTTATTTTATCATTAAAATAAGATTCAAAATCTTTCAACTTACAAAAACCCTTTGCTAAGCCGCCTCTGCTAATGTTACGGACCGACAATTGTTTGAGCTTCGCCGACGCGCCGCCGCGCCGGCTCGAAAATTAATTTACTAAGTTCCGTACAATTGTTTTTTTTTTAACTAAGATTTACAAACCGAACATTTTTCGAAACAACTAGTTATAACCGGGATAAAACAAATATCATTCTAACTTTTAATTTATTCATGCGTCAAGTACCTACATAAGATTAGTGTAATGATGATGGGCAATCTTTATGAACTTTTCGAAAACTGTATTCGATTATTCCGAAATTAGCATTGTTTCGTAATAAGCGATATTTTTTCGTTCACAAAAAAATCTGAAAATATGTAAAAAAAAACCCGTAAGACTTGTAATTAATGCTACAAATAGTCAACCTCAATATCATAAATTCATAATTTTGTCTCGCTCCTTATATCGACAGAATTACCGTAGGCATCACAGTGTACGTATGTCAGGGGTATGTTTTATCCACAATGAAAAGAACGTCTTATTTTATTTTAAAAATAGTATTTATTGGAATTCACATAATATCATAACGATCTCTAAAATTGTGTACATTTTTATTTGTAGGCTAGTTAGATAATTACGTATTTATTTTGTTAGTTCGTTTGATGCTTCCGAATCGGATGCTTGTCGTCATGTCGTCTAGTTTCGCGTTGGATTGCAGTGAATTTAGTGAATTTAGGAATCATGAGTAATCATGACGGAATAGTAGGTAGGTAGGTACTTACCTACCTAGTTGCGAATGAAAATAATCTTCATCAGCAAGACAATGCTACAGGCGGCGGCGTTTTCGCAACAGAAGAATTCCGTAGTAGGTACGATTGCTTCAGTGGTTTGGTGCATCGCCTTCACTCCACTGGGACCTTTCATCGTACAACCCATGGTGGTATTACGCATTGATTAGCCAACCAGCACAAAGAGAATGCCCACCCGTCCCGCCAATTTTTGTGAAGACTAATAAATTAGAGTTATGTGACTCTGACCGAGTTCTGTGTGGAGTTCTGTGTTCAGGTAGGTACCCACCCTTTGTGTTTGTTGTTCCTTTAGTAAATATTTTCATGTAGGTACCTACCTACCTACTAAAACTATGAGTGTACGCGTACGTGTGTAAAGCTACGCGGGATTAAAAAAGGAAAATGGTAGACCCACAAACTTAATAGTTACTGATAATTTCACTCATGAGTGAAATTGTGTCTAATCGGCGCATATTATTCATAATATGCGCCGATTAGACACGGTGTAGGTACCTTTGTGTTTTCGAGCGACGCGCGACAAGGTCAAAGGACGCGCCAGTGCCTACTTATAGATATGTACAATCTTTGTCAATAATTGGCTCCGCCCATCGATTAGGGTTGCTACGACATGGCAAAGTTAAAATATTATTAGTACTTTGTAAGAGAAAAACAAAATTACTTAAAGTTGAGATACGACCATGGCGACCAGGCGCGTGCATTGCATATAGGCAAGTAGGCAGTGACTACCTCTTAAAGTTCAATAAAACCATTTTAACTATTACTACATCAATATACATCATTATATATCAATAATTATTCATGATTGATATATTTTATTTATGTAGTAACAGTTAAAAGAGTTTTATTGAATTATATGAGGTAGGCACTGCCTACTTGCCTATATGCACTGCACGCCACTGATGGCGACCTTCCAGAATAACTACTAGTGTACAGAGCAATGCAGTGTTTACGGGTTAAAACCCTTATATTGAATCACCCTGTATATATTGTATTTATCATTTTAAAAATAATATTTAAAAGAATGGAACAATATACATAATTAAACTACTTAGATTAAAAATAAAACCTTAAAACCTCCTTCAAAAAGATCACAATAACGTTGTGTGTTTTCGGTTTTCGTTTTTTGTTGCCTTTGATTTTTGATTTCGTTTGATTCGGCACCGACTTCCGAAACATTTCCGAAAACACATAACATGTGAGACTACCCTTAAAGTACCACCTTCCCGATAAAGGAAAACACTGTACATGGCTATAAAGTTTGAGGATTACCTACCCTCGATTTCCATGGCCCTCATCAGTATGACTTGGTGACAATGGGACCACTTCGAGAGTATATCCTTAAAAAAAAAAAAAACTGGCCAAGTGCGAGTCGTATTCGCGCGCCGAGGGTTCCGTATCATTTTTGGACGTATAAAGTGAAAAAAACCGGACCGCATAACTAAGTTTGTTTGTGAAGGAATTTTGATGATTTTGAAAAAAACTGTACTAGTTAGGAACATCGTTCAAATCGTTCATCAGCTCTAATTATTTCAGATTTTTCGCTCCGCAAACTTCGGAGATAAGGGGGGGGGAATGGTATTTTTTCAGACATTCTTCATCATATGTCGAAAACTGTGAGACCTAAAATAAAATAAAAATATTTTTTGAAATGTGCAGATCAAGCCCTTTGATATGATATGCCATTTGACCTAGTAACCCCACTTTGACATTTTGGACCCCCACTCCGGCCCCTTTTGCAATGAAAATATTTTTTTTTTCATTTTTTCATTTGCAATAAAGTTGGACAAGCATTTTTTATAACTGTTCCAAATTTCAAGTCGATAGCATTTGTAGTTGCTGAAATAAGCAGGTGTGACAGACAGACAGACAGACAGACAGACGAAGTCGCACCATAAGGGTTCCTTTTTTACCATTTTGGTACGGAACCCTAAAAACACCCTGTATTATTACTACACTGTCCGATAGTGTTGCTAATAAGTTTTTAATTCTGGGAAGTAGTAATGACATACCGCAAACTAAAGGAAAGTGTTGATTTTTAATAAACTGCTTCATATTTTCAAGTATTCATACATTGCCCGTACCAAGTAACAATCATGTTCGTTTTTTTTTAACACACATCTGGACTCGACTTTTGAAGCAATTTGGCGTAAAAATTATTGCAACGCACGGTCCTGTGCCGTGGCCGGCGCGGTCTCCGGATCTTACCCCCTTAGTTACATTATTTTCTCCGGGGGTACAACAAAACGAAATTTAAAAATACTTACAAGTTTAATGAAGTTGATGACATGAAACGATCTTTGGAGAATACTTTAAACGGAATCAATAATCATCATCATAATAAATGCAGTACAAGCCTTGAGATGTCGAATGCAGCTATGTATTGAAAAAATGGGCATCATTTTGAACAATTATTGATCAATTAAGGTTTAATAGTAGGTACCTAATGTAAGAAAAATAAAATAGTATTTTGTTAAAAATCAACACATTCCTTTGTTTTGCCGTATGTTATTACTTCCGATCCTTTTAAGCGACACTATTGACTGCCCAATTAGCAAAATCATGTTTTAAGAAAGTCAGCAGCACGTTTCTATTTCAGCTATTGGTGGAGACTTGGAGAGACGGATCTTTAAAATGTCGAGTAAACGATCTGTGCACGTTCTCTCAACGCGATTTGGGCGCACTTCTCTCAGCTTTTAAATGCAGTAAATATCGTGAGATTATCGTCTGAATAGCCATTTAATCGAACGAATATAAAGTAATCGCAACTAGAATGTTACTAAGTACCGTAATGGACATCAGTATGCCATTATTCCACACATCTGCTTTTTCCAAGTCGGTAGAACCTCTTTCATTCGACTTATTTATAGTAATATACGGTGCTGTAAAAGCTAGCTTGACGACAAATTAGCAATTCAGTTGCTTTCAAAGAGCTGTCCTAAGACTGACGGTTGTATGAAGGCAATCCAGAGATATCTTTATACAATTATCTAGTAAATGCCATATGAGTTCATCGAATCCACGTTTACTAGATATGTGTATAGAGCTATAGAGCCAAAAAGCGTTGAATGCAAAACAATCCAGATAGCTGCTTTTATACGGCTTTTTAAATTATTAGGATCATTCATACAAGTGTTTTACGATCCATAGTCGTAAGAGTAATTGACACACGATCTCTTTTGCTAGTTGGGTGGTTGACTGGTGTAATAATACAGGATGCATTTTTTTTTCAAAATCAACTGTTTCTATTCCTGGCTAGAAAAACAGATTTTTCAAAAATCTAAAGATGCAGTTTTAGTTTTTATTAAAATCGGTCCCGGGACTCCTTTGAGTGTGTTTCGCTATTTCTTATAGTTTCGGATTTGGCCATCCAACCCAACTTGAAAAATTCACCCTGTATAACTCAATTTTGGAAAAAAATTTAGATACGTCCTTTTTACTATCGGGGGCAGCATAGCGTTGTCATGTTGATGCTAACGTGTTGGCTCGTATCGAGGTCTCAATTACAACCTATTATAATGGGAGAAATAAATTCATTTCGCGCTCCCCGCCTGAGTTTTCCGATCAAACGCAGAGTGCCCGACATTTTAATTGAAATTTTTTGATGTCGATCCCATTTTGTAAATTAAAAAGTTACGCTTTTCCAATATAAAAAACGTTTTTATAATAGAATATGGAATGTTTACTAAATATTTTTATTATTCGCATTTTTATCCGACTGCCCCAGAAGCCCAGAAGATGGGTAATGGGTAACGTTTATTGAGTCGAGTGTAGATAGGTATGAATGTCCATTTCTTTGGCACGCTCTATAGTCTAAACGGCTTGATGGATTTTAACATAATATAATGATTACTATAATTATGAGGTGAAGTTATACCTATTCATCTTAATTGTGGAAGTGACAATCTATACTATACTTATAATAAGAATGTAAATTCCACGTGTCTGTACATTCCATATATTTGCATAAAAATAATATGGGGGACTAAGAATAACTAATAAAGTAAATTTCTATCATTTTTAGAATTAATGTCTGTCTGTTTGTCTGTGTGTTTGAACACGCATCAAATCAATACTACTGAATTGATTTTGAGGAGTTAGCAGGGCAAGCAATTTTGAGGAGTTAGCAATTTATAGGCAATATCTTGAGGTAACATTTAGCCTTTATTTCATTAAAATCGGTCCACTCTATCAAAAGTTATTACAAAAAATTAAAAAAAACCCGACTGCCAAAAAACAACTAAAAAGTTCAAAACAAGAGCACTTTTCAAGCAGTCTGATGCAGTTGGTGGCATAAAATCTAAGATTTAACACAAATAATTGCCACCAACTGCATCACCAACTGTTTTGAACTTTTTAGTTGTTTTTTGGCTGTCGGGTATTTTTAATTTTTAATTTACTATTTTTATTTTTCACTTTTTAGTTTTTAATGTATGTTTTTGTAATCTTCTTTTCGAGCCCTTCATTTTGATACCCCACATGATAGGTTTTGAGGATAAGTAAGAATTAGCGAGAATGATTGCTTTGTTAAACAACTTTAAATCGTTATATATCCTAAACTATTATTTAAAATGAAAAATGATAAAAGGAACCTAAAGATGATTTTAAAATACCTATTCAACGACACCCCACTTGACATAGTTCATCAACTTTTTTTTTTTTTTCATTTTGACAATATGGCGTCTGGTTGTCGCTGTGGTGAATTTTGATTACTGTTATGTCTTTAGTGACACTCGCAAGGTTAAGACGAATCGATTGACGTAAGAATTATTAAAATCGGCCTACGCATTTGGTCTCTAGAACGCCACATAGAAACAAACATACATACATAGACTGATAAACACATTACCCTCCTTTGCGTCTCGCAGTCGGGTAAAAAGTCTAACAGTCACACAAGTAACTTTGCTCACATGTATTAAGCCGGCTCTGCATATGTAGGTATTTGTTCAATCCAATCACCGTATCCGTATCGCCGACGCGTATCATGCGAGTGGTGATACGTAATCATTGCAGTTAATTGGTAATAAGTTAGTGATAGGTTAATTGCGTGGTGGTGATTGGTGATAGATGATATCAGATATGCGTGTCGTTACGATTGGTGAAACATTAGGGGTAAGATTGGTACTGATCGATTCTGTGTGCTGCATGGTGTTTGGTGTGGTGTGGTGGCATAATTATTATGATTGTTTGTCGATTTTTATGCGGATGATGAAGTAGCATACCTATTACCTACATATAATTGTTCTTTAATGAAATAACGACCTCATGTTATTTTCCGACTTCCACGCGGACGGAGTCGCGGGCACAGCTAGTTTATTTATAATAATGTACATTGTACAATATTAACATTTTTTTTTCATACTTATATTTTTTTATATCATTTCGTTTATCTTGTATTTATTTTAAGTTTCCAAAAAAATTAAAAGAATAAAAATTACGACCGATTCGTCAAGTGCTAGCTCATCATAAGTCATATCATAACAGTCATACGCTATACCTACCTACAAGGACGTTCAACTTATACTAACTACACAATACGGCTCTCTGAGCAATGAAAGTTTTCGATACATAATCCAGATAATATATTTTACTCAAACAGCTTTGGCCCCGGAGATTCATTTTATTTCCGTACAAAATGCGGTAAATATTTTCTTCCCAATAAATAATAAGCTTTACCGTAAAATAGCCTCTAAGCTTCCTAGTCAATCAATGAGAGTATCGCACAGCGCTTCCGGCACAAAGGAACAAGAAATGTCATACTATAATCGGTTGGTTGCGGGGCCGTCAATTTTAAATAAGCTAGAGACTGCTTGAAAATGAAAACACACTTCCACGTACGAATCGTTAACTTGGACCGATTTTATTATTGGTATAGATAAGAGGCGTGAAACACGGGTCCCGAGTGTGGGGAAGCGGGAGGCTTGGAGAAATTCTAATTAGCGCTAATGGAACGCGCGTTCACCTGGAACTAGTCTGCGGCGAGCGCTTCGTACCTTGTGAAATTAATGTTAAATATTTTACAATGCACAGGGCTATAATCACAGAAAATTAACCAAGTACAACATGGCACGTACCACGCCAGTCATAATATAACAACAAACTTTACTAACCCAGTTCTTAAGGGCCGTTCCTAATTACATTACATATTATCAGGAGGAATATAGGCTGACAATTACCTGCTTTATAAAACAGCCACAGATTCGGGAGTTAGATAAGAAATAATGACATGAAACGACTTTACAAATATCATCACAATTTATGATACTAATCCCCGGATCCTGGAAGGCAATTTAGTCTGTAGTTAAATCTCATGTCAATTGATATGATTGGTCGATGTTATCCACCAATTATAATAGCTAACAGTAGCTAACAAGGGATCTGACAACAACTTAGTGGCTTCATCAGGCTATCAGCAACCGGGGGTAAGTTCATAATGTAACTAACAACCCCTGTTTTATAGAACTAGTAATATCATTATATTATTATACCTTTAAGAACTCCAAAACTGCATTATTACATTATACTAGCAGCGCCCCGCGGTTTCACCCGCGTAAGTTTCGATTCCGTAGGAACATCGGGGTAAAAAGTAAGAACTCCCTTACCTCCCTTACCCCGCTACGTCGATGCCCCCTTATCCCCTCACCTCCCGGCCCCCTTTGCCCCTGCTCACCTCACCCCCTCACCCCTAGGTCCCCCTTACCTCCCTTACCTCGTTACGTCAACAATTGCCCTTCCCCCTGCCCCCTTACCTCCTTACAACCCTTACCCCTCTTACCCTCTTACCTTATTTTTGATAAAAACACTACAGTTCATCTGTTCTATTATTTTGCCCAAGACAGGGTGGTCATTATTACACACATACATTGCCCAACTGATACGGGCTTTGAACGGCCATTATTCATAGTGATCGGATTTATCAAGTTGCCCATAACATTTCATTTACATTGCATATGGGGATGGACGAAACAAAAATGGAAAATATAACTATTTTATAATTTTGGCATAGCTTTACCCGTCGTAACTTATAAACGAAAGGTCCGATTCAAATAATTTAAAGTGTTATTTACATGTACATTATCAAATTTAATTATCAAACCATTTAAATGGTTAAGGAATAATAATATGATACCAGTTTCACCACTATTCGATTCCACCCGTGTTTAGATTGAATAATTTGAACAAAAAGCGCTCATTGTGACATAACCATAATACATAGTTAGACATATACCCTGGCGGACTTTTTTATAGGTAATAATGAGTACTTTAACCATGTAGTACATAATTTTTATGTATCATCAATAGTTTTCTCAGCGCACGCCAAATAATGAGTTTTATAGGCAAAATTTAGCTACCTTGGGTTACATTATTGCATTTTTTTAAGGATCTCAATTTTTTTTGAAAATATAATATAGCCTATGTTACTCGGAGATAGTGTAGCTTCCCAACAGTGAAATAATTTTTCAAATCGGTTCAGTAGTTTCGGAGCCTATTAAATGCAAACAAACAATCAAATCTTTCCTCTCTATAATATTATTATTACATTAGGTATATGAAACTCTGAAACCTATGCATTAAAATACGTTTCATGTAAATACAGCTATATTGAATTTCAGCCGCCTCGTTTTACCTTAAACAGGTAATCTGAATACTATAATTATCTTTTCTACTTTATTCTCCTTACTTTACTTGCACAAAGTAGGCAAAAAGGCAACCGGCAACTTGTTTTATGGTTTCGTCTATCTACAATATTCCAACAAAATGTTAAGTTTTGTGCCAAATGCCCGGACAGAGCATTTTATAATTCATCGATTTTTCAGCATAATATATTTTTATATCTGCATTCTCAAGTGTATTGACCAAAACATATTTCTGAAAAACAATGTTTTAAGTGCAGGGACTAGGTATGTTGTAAACTTGTAAACAATCACCACTGAACAGCTTTTGCTTAATTCAAGCAGATGTCTTACTGGATGAGCACAACTTTGAACGGCATCAAAACTAAATACTTCGATAGTACACCGCAACTTTCTTAGTAGTTACACAGCGTTAAATAAATACACTTGTAAGATATCACTAAACCATTTCCTTTGTGAATACAACAATACGAGATTAAATCAATTGTTATAGTAGCCTAATACGGGCAAGCCCAGATAAGCTCCATATTGGTATCCACAAAGTTATACGAACTATTCGAGGCTTTCCAACTGTTTTAATGCTATTTGCTATGTATACTATTATTTGCAGTGCATGCAGCGTACAAGCGAGGTTAGTTACCCCGTATGCTGTGAGGGAGGCAGCCGGCAATGAATGCCTAAGTGGTGCACACAGCTTATGAGATCCATTCATCCACGAGGTTCAATGATGGTCAGTAAACAGGGCGCATTCATCGCATACGTGTCACCTGGTAGCCCAGTGTTCATTTGCGAATATCGAATTATTGGAATAATTTGACTGGGAATAATAAACCACCATCAGGTTTATACAAGGTGTAATTTTAGTTAGCCACAATACGTTAAAAGGTCATTGTACTCATTATTATGAACAACTTTTACTATGGGACCGCCCGAAAATCGCAAAAAAAACATCACCTGTTCTATACATTTATGTTGAACATAGCTCAACAAAATGTCTGGAGTACTGAGCTGATTTGGGTTTTAGTAGTTTCGTCACAGTGTATTATCGACACAGTTTTTAAAACTCCATACATTGAATGTAAAATGGTCACAGGCACTTTTATTTCATAATATTTTTGTGTAAGCTCGTCACAGGTACATATAGATACCTATAAACATCTACTTTTTGTACACACTGCAACAAAATCGTTGGATAAATAAAATATATTTTTAGTAGAGATCAATAATATGTTACAAATCATGGTTGAAAAATCAGTTTTCTTTTTATATTTATCAGATTTATTTTTATGAATAGAATGACTTTTTTAAGTACTAACCTACGAGAAATCAGATTGCTAGTAGTACTATAAGCACAGTACTTTGACAGCGTTATGCCGCTCAGAATGATGAAATTATGAATAGAATGGCAAACGTACTAGGAGAACATAATTATAAAGAAGATAATACACCTAACGGCTCAAATACACCAAATCCGTCATCGTACGAACTTTGCTCGTACGATGACGGCCGAACTCGGACGATTGAATCAAACACTTGTAAATTGTAGAGAGCGCGTACACCAACACGTCCGCCATCGGCCGACGAAATCGGATAAAATCGGTCGTGTTGGTGTACGCGCTCTCTGCAATTTACAAGTGTTTGATTCAATCGTCCGAGTTCGTCCGTCATCGTACGAGCAAAGTTCGTACGATGACGGATTTGGTGTATTTGAGCCGTAGTAGGAGAATGTACTTTGAATGTAATAATTATGCTAATGTACCAACCAGGAATGTAGGTTTGCTTAATAATAATTTAGTAAAAAAATGCAGTTTTTTACTTAATGAATTGCCGAACAAGATATTTATTACATGATGCTAACTTTCAGTTACAAATTATGTGCTTGCATTATGTATTTGAAAGAATTTCAAATATTGAGTAAAACGATGTAAAGATATTTATCTATTTTAAGGACCTACATTTTCTTTTTGACTGTACTTTTCAAAGATTTTTCAAACAAAAAAAGTTGTGACGATTTTATACAGAGTGAATGTGGACCTGTGGCGATTTTACACGTATTTTCTGTGACGAAACTACTAAAACCCGCTGATTTCAGGTTAGTCCCATAGTAAAAGTTGTTCATAATGATGAGTTCAATGACCTCTTTTCATATTGTGACTGACTAAAATTACTTACACATTGTATAAATGAAAATTAAATGTCGTACATTTTCGGGAGGCATTTGTACGGTTTGGTGCCATAATAGGGATATAGGCATCGATGTATTGACTATGTAGTAACTAGAATTTAAAAAGTGTACCACGCTTAATAGATAGCAACCAATACTTTAGCTTTTGCAAAAATACCAATCCGTTTTCCCACGGGCAGCGGCTGATTGATAGCCAGATGAGGCTCTGTTTAACCATTCATATCAATAAAATCTGTAACATTTTACCAAGTAGGTAATGTAGATATAATTGGAATTTTTTTTTTTTTGTACAGTGAAGTAAACAACATAACTATGGTTGTAATCACTTCATTAACCTGTGTTAACCTGTCAATCTGTAATAACGACCCCTGCGTCACGGCGGCGGCGTGTTCATTGAGCTGAAAGCCACTTGGGTAGTCATAGACAGACAGCTGCCAACAAGCTGCGGCGACAAAGACAGCCCGTCGTTCGGGGAGCGACTGAGCGACACACTCATGCACACGCTGTTAGAGGATCGATATCAATACGATTGTTGTTTGTTTACAAAGTGAATCATAATATGTGAATTATTAACCATGAAGCTTAGTGCTAAACTTTCAACCATAGACATTACGCCTCCCCCGCATTGGGCGTGCGCGTTCCTCCAGCGTGTGAATGACGTGAACGCCGCGTGCGTGAACGTTCGCGTTATTCACACGCCGGAGGAACGCGCACGCCCAATGTGGAGGAGGCGTTAGACAATGTCTAATACCTGAATGAATGCTTAAAACTAAAATAAATAAAAAATATGGGCCAGGAATCCAGGATAAATAACAAAGCCCGTAGCTAATAATACGAGTATGTATACAGAACTTTTTGAATCACTAAAACGCAATTTCTATTATGAAATTGTAGGGTGTAGAGTTTTTTTACGTCTTAGTAATTAAATTAGCTATAATTCTGAACCATAACGCATTACAATATTCTACATTTTATTATATCGGGCATAGTGAGGCAAATGATAAGCAACAAGCGTTTATCGGCTAATGATTGATTTTTAACAGTGAACTCTCATAAAGTCATAACAAAAATAATTATGAACTTCAGGACTTAACCAAAGAACCAACCAACGGCAACCTATTACTGTCGAAATCGCTAAGAGTACGCCTACATGCGAAATTCTATGTAGAGAAAAACCGGCCAAGTGCGAGTCGTATTCGCGCACCGAGGGTTCCGTATCATTTTTGGACGTATAAAGTGAAGAAAAAAAACCGGACCGCATAACTAAGTTTGTTTGTGAAGGAATTTTGATGATTTTTAAAAAAACTGTACTAGTTAGGAACATCGTCTTATTTTTGGTGCAATATTTGGGTCAATTCCTATCAACTCTAATTATTTCAGATTTTTCGCTCCACAAACTTCGGAGATAAGGGGGGGAATGGTATTTTTTCAGACATTTTTAATTATAATGTCGAAAACAGTAAGACATAAAATAAAATCAAAATATATTTTGAAATGTGCAGATCAAGCTCTTTCATATATGGCACTTGACCTAGTAACCCCACTTTAAAATTTCAGACCCCCACTCCGGCCCCTTTTGCAATGAAAATAAGAATAATTTTTGACTTTTATCATTTGCAATAAAGTTGGGCAAGCATTTTTTATAACTGTTCCAAATTTCAAGTCGATAGCATTAGTAGTTGATGAAATAAGCAGCCGTGACAGACAGCCAGACAGACAGACAGACGAAGTCGCACCATAAGGGTTCCTTTTTTACCATTTTGGTACGGAACCCTAAAAACTCACGCTTTCTTTTGTCTCATGAACGAAGACGTGGGTACCTACCCTGCATTTTTACAAATCATTCTCGCTTGCTTTTGAATATTAAAAGCATGCGCCTGAAAAATTCATTAAAATTTAAAATTCACAATTATATAAAAAGGAACAAAGCGCTTGAGAAATAGGGACTGGCGGGCAATATTATACGTTGGTAATAGTCACGGGAGCCTGCTAATTTAATTGTTCAATAGCGGGAAAAATGTAGAGGAAAGTCAATTATAGTGCACATTGTACGATCCGTGTTTAATTGAAATCGGATTAATTGAATCGGCGGTTAGCTTCAGATCTAACTTCTACTTGAGAGGTGTCCCGGCGACAGGTAACCAAGTAAGCACGCTACACCGTCAGTATTTCGACTATGCGTTGAATATTCAACGTTTCGTAAGCATGCAAATCCATATATTTATGGCTTTCATCTGTGCTTTCAATAGCAAATGTTTGTTTAGGACAAAAAACGATCGGATAACAAAACTTGTTTCCTTATATTTCAATTGCTTGAGTGGCCACACTAGTGACGACATTAGTTTAATGACGTACCTGAAAATGTAAAGACAGAGGCGGGAGCGAAGTACCTAGTAC
Organism: Thalpophila matura; assembly: GCA_948465475.1. NCBI lineage: Eukaryota > Metazoa > Arthropoda > Insecta > Lepidoptera > Noctuidae > Thalpophila > Thalpophila matura. The sequence continues at coordinate 13,204,882 of OX419183.1, forward strand.
GTGCTGTGTGTATGGTTGTTGCGAATGTATTCACGTCAGCGAGCAAACGTACCATGGGTGTGCAATTAGTTCCCTTCCGCACACAGCTTCCAAAGGCTTTTATGAGCGACGAAGTTTTAAACGTAAGTGTAACCAAGACTGGCACGAGCGCCGGAGTCCGAGGACAATAACAGTTCGCAGTATTTTTAAAACCTGTTTAAAATTATCATTGGTTCTGAAAGTAAGTTTAAAAGCAGGTACCGTACCTATGTATATTTAATAAAAAGTCATACTAAGTATATTAATACTATAAATAAATTATTTATAAATAATACACAGTTAATCCACTACTCTACTAGCAAAGTATAACAGAAATACAATTTTTTTGTGAATTTGAAACATGTCAAAGCCATGTTATGCTTTCAAAAATCATATGACCCGAGCGGGACCTCTGCCGTACCGTGGCTTAGTGCTCTGCCAACTGAGCTACCGGGTCTCGCCCTACTCATTTGAAATTTGAGATCCCTTTGTATACGCTTCTTAGGAGCGTTTGGCGACATCTATCGGAAAAGACTGCATAGTGTCGCCAAACGCTCCTAAGAAGCGTATACAAAGGGATCTCAAATTTCAAATGAGTCGGACGAGACCCGGTAGCTCCGTATTTTCCTTACTATTACGTTTTTACGTTTAAACCACTGAACCAATTTCGATTAGTAGCGAGATAGCTTGAACCCTGAGGAAGCACGACTAGGGTTGCCAGATACAGGCATAACATTCCATGGACATTTCTGGGGATACGTAGAGTTGAAGTCCAAATTCCAACTGCAACTGTGGGATGAAACCAAATAATTATGCAAATAAATGTCAAATTACTGTATTTTAGTTTAGTGTAAAAATTATGTTACCTAACATCATACCATACCATAGTTAATTTTATCAAACTTAAAAGAAAAATTGAGCAACTCTTTTAAGCATAGTAAAACTGTATAAAAAAAACCGGCCAAGTGCGAGTCGTACTCGCGCACCGAGGGTTCCGTATCAGTTTTGGACGAATAAAGTGAAAAAAACCGGACCGCAAAACTAAGTTTGTTTGTGAAAGAATGTTGATGATTTTGAAAAACTGTACTAGTTAAGAACATCGTTTTATTTTTGGTGCCATATTTGGGTCAATTCCTATCAACTCTAATTATTTCAGATTTTTCACTCCGCAAACTTCGGAGATAAGGGGGGGAATGGTATTTTTTCAGACATTTTTCATCATATGTCGAAAACTGTGAGACATAAAATTAAATAAAAATTTTATTTTGAAATGTGCAGATCAAGCACTTTCATATGATATGTCACTTGACCTAGTAACCCCACTTTGAAATTTTGGACCCCCACTACGGCCCCTTTTGCAATGAAAATAAAAATATTTGTTTAATTTTTTCATTTGCAATAAAGTTGGACAAGCATTTTTTATAACTGTTCCAAATTTTAAGTCGATAGCATTAGTAGTTGCTGAAATAAGCAGGTGTGACAGACAGACAGACAGACAAAGTCGCACCATAAGGGTTCCTTTTTTACCATTTTGGTACGGAACCCTAAAAACTAACCTATTCAGGGATTTCAGAACAGTAAAGTGTTATGACCAGACTCAAAATACCGGGTCTTTTCCGGATGATTTCCCGGCCATCTGGCAACCCTAGGAAGGACACAAGATACTTTTTATCCGGGTAGATAAAGTCGTTCCCCTAGGATGCAAGTGAATTCGCGGGACATAGCTAGTGCTAGTTACAGCTATTTTATCTACTAGTCAGAGCGAGATTATTGTTCAAAATCCAGAAGATTACACTTATCCTGTAGGGATGGCTAAATTGGGAACTACCGTAACTATGTACATACATCGATTTTAAAATGGTGTCTGCAAACGATGTTTTAGTTCCGTAATAAAAACTTTAAACCAACCACTGGCCGTTTTCTGAAAATAATAAGGTTCTTGCAGACTTGTTGATTATACATAATGTAAGAGCTTTTACGTTGTCGTTCACGTTGTTTGCTGAGTCAGATATATCTACGGGGTGAATTGAATTTCCTTTGTGAATGGAACTTCTCATAAGTTGAGAATATTAATTAAATACCGTAAAACGGGGCTATTTGAGTTTTGAGGCGTAATTTGGGACAACCCAGTATTTTAAACATAAAACAATCGATAACTTCCGGTTCGTGTATGGTAGGTAAGCTTTATTTTACAAACTCTTGATGGAAACACAGTGACAGTTTACGTTCACTAGTCCATTTCAGCTTGGTTTCGAATTTTAGTGAAAGATTCAGAGAATGTTTTTGCTTCAAAATTTAGGTGTCAAAACTTCTCCCGGAGAGTGCAAAAACCTAATTGGTAAGAGTGCTAATAATTATTTTTAAATAACGAATATTTATATTTAATCTAACCTATACATTTATATAACAGTGAAATTTACCACTTAATCTCAAGAACTCTCATTGGGCGAGTCTGACTCGCTCTTGACCGAGTTTTTAAAATAAAGAAATACGTAATCAGGGCTTTTGAAATACAATCCTTAAAGATGTCAAAAAGAGAGTGAAAGTATATAATGAAACTATGGAAGTACCGTCAGTTTGAAATTAGAGTCATGAAAATTGGTATTTGGGCTCTTCTTCACTACATAGTGTAAAACAAAGTCGCTTCTCGCTGTCTCTCTGTCTGTCCCTATGTATGCTTATGCTTAGATCTTTAAAACTACGCAACGGATTTTGATGCGGTTTTTTTTAATAGATAAGAGTGATTCAAGAGGAAGGTTTATATGTGTAACACATCCCAAAAACGCGGGCGAAGCCGCGGCCGGAAGCTAGTATCAAATAAAGAAACATTTCAGTGATTTTGAAAATGCAAGGTGAAATGGAGGAAAGTTTGTATAAGAATACCGTTAGTTTTTAGGTAGGTAAGGGTCTTGAAATTGGTGTTACTTTGTTACAAATAAATAAATCTTATATGGTTCTATCAAATTCAAAATCACTCGTAAGTATCATCTAATTTTATTTTCATACAAAGTTTTTGGCAACAGTAAACATAAACTTAAAGTTCAACTTTACATTGCAATAAAAAAAACTAAAAGCCATCGTGATCTCCGGATTTTTCCAAACGTTTTGTAGTTTATCCCCTTTCCAATGGTATGCATTATGCCATAAAAACCTACCTATTAATTTACAATATTAATAAAAACAAAAAGGTGGATGGGTGACCATTTAGGGGTATTTGAGCTAGATCGTTGTAGATCGGAGGGCATGCTTAAAAATACGTTTTCATTCAACCCATTTAGATCATTGTTATTATTAAGTCAGATTCACTTTAAGCCTACTGATGATTTGTAAATCGAAATCCACGCGTGCGAAGCAGAAGGCAACAGCTAGTTATTTATATTATCACGATGTTTCTGCTAATAAAATTAATTTTGTTATGCTTTTAGTTTGAATGTGTCTGGTGCTTTTTGGAACATTTAGTTAATATTTAATTAAGTGTTGATTAATGATTAAGTTTAAAATTATGTTAATAAATAAATCCTAAATGTTCCTTTGTTAAACGTTAAACGTGTTTATTGAATAACTGTTTAAATTAATAGATATTAATATAACAATTTTTAATTTTAGTTTTGTTCCGGTGAAAGTTAATTTTTGAAGAATTTATGATAAACTAACTAGCTTCTGCCCGCGGCTTCGCCCGTGTTTTTGGGATAAAAAGTAGCCTATGCGTTATTCTGATGTCTAAGCTATAATACTGTGAAGTTTCATTAAAATCCGTTCAGTAGTTTTTGCGTGAAAGAGTAACAAACATCCATCCATACATCCTCACAAACTTTCACATTTATAATATTAGTAGGAAGTAGGATGTAACTTAGAAGTTTTCCTTTTTTTCGATGCAACTTAATTTTTGAAGTTTTTTATTTTATTTTGATTTTTATTATGTTTCATAAGTAGGTACCTACCTACCTAAAAGATATAAGCTTAGAAAAAGTATATTAAAAGAGTTTTATACAATAACAAAACCAATGATATTTGGACAGATTTTTTTTATCAAATGTTTTGTACCCATATGGTCTAATGATTCTTCAGTGGATAGGTACATAATTATTTTAATAATTTTATGGTGCAGTTGTTCAAGCGACCTACTCAGTTTTTACCAATGTCACGAGAAATTATAAGAATCGCATTATAATTCCTGTGATGTTACAGGATAACTTCACAACCTTCATTATTACTACAGATAATAATAATTATCAGTATGGAAACTTCAGCTCCGAGGGGCTCGTGGCTAAATGACGACTGCGCTGATCGATCGATCTGCGACTGCGAGGTTAAGCTGCGCTTGCCGCGGTCAGTCCTTAGATGGGTGACCGTTCTTTACACATCGAGACCCCTCCGTGCCTCGGAGAGCACGTTAAGCAGTCGGTCCCGGTGGTCATAGGAATATCTTTGACAATCGTTACGGGTAGTCAGAAGCCCTAAATCTGACAGCTGGTCTAACATTCGAATACCGGTATTACCCATTAATTGTGTTGTGGACTTGTGGAGGTCAGATGGCAGTCGCTCCACGTAACATTGATATTCAGCCAAAACTAGTTAGACTGGATGCCGACCCCAATATAATTTGGGAAAAGGCTAGGCAGATTATGATGGAAACTTCAGCTCCATTATGCGGAGAAATTCAAAGGTAAACAATGCTGTGTACCTACCTATGTAGTAACTTCTTATCGCTAGAACAAAGAAAATAGTGCGGTACTCACTAGGGCGACGGAGTTGTTATTCTGTTGAAGCCACCGCAGTATGGCACTGGCGGTCGTGAAGTCTGGTCGTGGCGGCGGAGGCACCGCGTGCTGCAGCGAGGAGGCCAGCTGCTGCGCCAGCTCGAGGGCACGAGCGCGGGCCGCTCGCCCGGGCCCCGTGGTAGCCGTGCCACCCGTCCCACCTGCCTCTGGAACATCAACAGATTTAAATTATTTAGGGTTCCGTACCTCAAAAGGAAAAACAGGAACGCTTATAGGATCACTTTGTTGTCCATTCGTCTGTCAAAACCGTTTTTCTCAGGAATCGGTAGGGGTATCAAGTTGAATTTAATATGAAATACTAGCACAAAAGAAAAAAAACCTAAAGTCGTTAATTTATAGTTATACACTGTGGCAGGTAGGACCACGTTCACATGACAAGCGCTTAACGCGCGTTTTGCTAACGCGCGTGTACAACTACATACATTTTATTCAGGCCGTTTACGTCTCATGTGAAATGTATGTATCAGGGATGTTGCGAATATTCGCATCCGCATCCGCAATTGCGGAGCTTCCGCATCGATTTGGACATCTGCATCCGCATCCGCATCCGCAATAATCATTACGAATGATTATCTATGTCATATGATTTTTGAGAATAACTTATATATTTAATAACATAAAAGAAGCATAACATGGCTTTGACATGTTTCAAATTCACAAAAAATATACATTTATAATGTATAGATGGTGATATCGCATGTCCGTTAACTGCAAAGTTATTGGTATTGAGTTGGAAAGACTGCATAGTTTTCCGATAGATGTCGCCAAACGCTCCTAAGAACGTTTACAAAGGGATCTCAAATTTCAAATGCGTCGGGCGAGAGCCGGTAGCTCAGTTGGCAGAGCACTAAGCCACGATACGGCACAGGTCGCGGGTTGAAATCCCGCTCGGCTCATATGATTTTTGAGAATTATATTTATAATAACATAATATTATAGTTTCTTCTAAAATATCTTAAGATCCGCATCCGCATCCACATCCGCAGATGTGAGCCTTCAAACATCCGCCTCCACATCCGCATCCGCGGATGTGAAAATATCTGGATCCGCGATATCCCTGGTATGTATGTAGTTGTAAATGAAATGTAATTTTATTTTATGTCTTACAGTTTTCGACATTATGATGAAAAATGTCCAAAAAAATACCACCCGCCCCCCTTATCTCCGAAGTTTGCGGGGCGAAAAATCTGAAATAATTAGAGTTGATAGGAATTGACCCAAATATGGCACCAAAAATAAAACGATGTTCCTAACTAGTACAGTTTTTTCAAAATCATAAAAATTCCTTCACAAACAAACTTAGTTATGCGGTCCGGATTTTTTCGCTTTATACGTCCAAAAATGATACGGAACCCTCGGTGCGCGAGTACGACTCGCACTTGGCCGGTTTTTATTCACAGCGTGTGTCAGAAAGTTGAACATATTTATTTCAGTATTTAGATTTGTAAATAAACATTTTAAAAAATAAGATTTGCCTGAATGTTTTTTCTGATGCTGTTATTGTATCACGTAGCTACATTATTAAAGTATATCTATGCAAAATGTTAGCTTATTTCATTAAGCAGTTTGACTGTGCGGAATCGAAACGTAAATGAAGTGCAAAAATTCTGGGAAAATATAAAAACAGTAATAATTTCCAATCGATTTAGAAATTCCCCAAACTAATGATGCAGATTGATAGATAGACATGTTCCTCTTTCAGGGTTGCCCCTTGGACCACTCATAACGGGACACCCTGTATATACGTATATACATATTTATATATTCACACTCGCACTCGTACACACACACACACGCACGCCGCACGGCTTACCATAGCTGCCGGCCTAGCATGACCACGATAGAACGGGTTTTGTCTACATAGAAATAGACAAAGTGACAGGTTTCATTCATAACCCGTAGAAATGTTTCTACAATCTGTCACTTTGTCTATTTCTATGTAGACAAAACCCGTTTCTATCGTGGTCATGCTAGGCCGGCTGTAATCTATTGTAAGCCCTGCGCCGTGTGCCGCACGGCTTACAATAGTTTACTACCAACTTTTACCAAATGTTCGTCTTAATTTTTTCCGTCTAGCCCCCTTCCGTAACGCGCGATAAGGAACTTCGTTCCAAAAATAATTACCTAATAATCCTATCATAAGCAACGAGACACAAAGAAATACCTACCTCGTACCAAAGTTTACGACTACACAAGTTATTTCAAGTTAAAACGCTTTAGCGGACGCTAAAGCTGCGCAATAGATGGCGCTGTTAAGAGTTCCGCAACACAGACTACTAAAATCGAGAAAAAAATAAGTTTTAAAAGAATCATAGTAGATTTTCGGGTGTAGTGTATACCACAATGATGATTTTTATGCTTAACTAATAAATTGGTGAATTGAGTGTCTCCTAAGCCATCAATTCAACCAAAAAGCCTGAATCGCGCTATTAACATTTTCACAGCGCTTGGTATATAAAAAACGAGCCAAAATCTATAGATGGAAGTGTACGTCTTCAGCAGTGTCGGTACTTACTAGACATTGATCGCTGCTCAATGCAGTTGCATCTGTTTAGTGAGATAACGTCACGCATTTCACGGTATAGTTTAACGATGTTAAACCGGCTGGCATGTAGCGTGCGCCGACTCCCGTTCGCCCGGACGGCCGGTCGCGACGGTGAGGCTCGCGCACATTCCCTGACCGGCCTTTGCAATACGAATTGTTAGTCTAGACAACCGGGTTTAGAAGTCTTGAACACTTCCACGTGCGGGCACTGACCACGGCAGTCGCCAGATTTTTGCATTTTTTCAGAATGTATGTTACAATTTTCGCGATGACAGATCGACTGTTTGCTGACCAATGACAATGTGAACTAAACTACACCTACTTACGGTGCTGTATCGATATCAGGTATTAAATTACGGAAAGGTATACCGTCATTCGATACATCGACAAGCTTCAATGTGCATTATTATTGTGTTGTATTTTCGCAGTCATGTACAATATCACCTTCAAGTACCTATTTATAAAACTGGTTCCTGATAATATACGCGACCTCCACCGCGTACGCCAAGTTTTGATGTCTAAGATTTAACAGACCAGAGAGAATCAACAAACTTTTGCATTCACCGTAATGTGGAGTGAACTGTACCCCGATCATGAGTTTTTTTGACGTGTAGTATCGTTAACGTAAGCATATTTTGAATTGAAAATACACGTTTGTTACACAATATTTATGTAAATTAAATACTTAATTAATTTCACTGTATTTTTTAAAATGTGCAAATTGTATAAAATTTTATCAAAATGTTCCAGGACTGCTGTATTTTAAATTCAAAATATGCTTACGTTAACGAAACTATACGTCAAAAAAACTCATGATAGGGGTACTGTACCCCGATCATGAGTTTTTGACGTATAGTATCGTTAACGTAAGCATATTTTGAATTGAAAATACACGTTTGTTACACAATATTTATATAAGTTAAATACTCAAATAATTTCTCTGTATTTTTTAAAATGTGCAAATTGTATAAAATTTTATCAAAATGTTCTAGGGCTGTTGTATTTTAAATTCAAAATATGCTCACGTTAACGATACTATACGTCAAAAAAACTCATGATAGGGGTACTGGAATGAGGATTCGTAATTTTTAGGGTTCCGTAGTAAAACTAGGAACCCTTATAGTTTCGTCATGTCCGTCTGTCATACCCTCGTCAAATCTACAGTTCATAACCAATTTGTTTGAAACTTTACAAGTAGATGTCTTCTGTGAGCCGCCATAAAGGCCTGTAGTGAAATTACAAAAAATAAAATAATTAGGGGTGGCCCCCCATACATGAAACCGAGGGTTAAAAAAATATTTACGCGCACCCCTTTGTGTAGGGTATCGTTAGATAGGTAGGTATTTGAAAATAACATAGAGGTTTCTAAATGACTTTTTTATTTAAGTGCATATTTAGTACGACTACGAGCTCCGAAAGTCGTTATCAATGTGTCACCCCCCTGTAGTTTTCCAACTCCTTTATTCAATAAATATTTTCGATTAGAATTGGTTTGAACAAGATACATCAATAACTTTTAGAAATATTCACTATTTTCAGTTTTGAGTTTGACAACCCCAAAAATAATTTTGTATTTCATAATAACTTATACAAACTTATATTTGCGGTCGGAAGACTGAAAATTACTTCTTGCTACGGAACCCTACACTGAGTGTGGTCCGACACACTCTAGCCCGGTTTTTTTTTCCATACGGGTCTGGGAAAGGGTTGTTTCAATACTCTCGCGGATTATAGACATTAGCATATTGTTAATATGTACACTCACTGTGATTTGATAGTTCCATAATAATTATTTAAGGCGCTACTAAGTGCCAGCGGCTTTGGGTGATTTAGGCAGTATAGCTTGAGTGTTCTGCGCTGAGCTCACGCAACGCAACATACGTCCACCAAGCAATACGACTCGCATATCAAGGAGCGCGCTGTGCCGAATTAGACGTATATTATTACTTTTTAGTAACGAATATTTGATTTAAAAAAAAACACTAACTAAAAGTTAGATAGTTAAATTATCTTTAAAATGGTGAAGGTTTCGTACAAATACGGTCAGTAGTTTTCGCGCGATCTTCACTTCTTTGAACGCGTTAGACCTAACTTTACAAATTAATTACACTACACAGATAAACGTAATCTAAAATATACTCTAATCAAATTATTAAGAAAATGCTCTAGTTTAGCATATTTTTTTTTCAAATCATTAACACTACTCGTTTAGACGTGATCTTCAGTTTAAAATATTTAAAAGTCGTATATCTGCGCCTTAAGTAATGAAAAGAGTCTGTTATATTATCATTCAATTTATGTGTTTTATTAAATTTTCGTCGCCTTAACGATTTTAATTTAAATCATGATTAAAATCAATTTGATTTCAATCTGCATGAAACTAAGGTTATAAAAAAAATATTTTCGCGCACCCATCTACCAACATCATGTGGGGTATCGTTGGATAGATCTTTGAAAATAACATGAAGGTTTATAAGTGACTTTTTTATTTTGGTGAATATTTGGTGACTTATGCGCTTCTAAAGACCATAATGTGAAAAAATGAACATTCTGTATTTTTATGATGCCAATTGAAAGGGTTAATTGTAAACATTAATTCCTTCTAAGTAACATGGTATCCTAAATTAAAAGAACACCGTAATATTTTAACATTTGTTCAAATTCGCCTACTGACTAGCTCATAGCAAAGATGCATTCAAATAGTATTTTATTGCATTTATCATGCACTTATAAGGAAAACAGTGTAAAAAAGTACTTATTACTACATAATCAAAGCTATCTATGAAAATCGACACGAAAAGTAATTCTAATTAATTCTTTTGAGAAACTTAAATGTAAAATTTCACCATGTTATTTTATTTTAAGACACTCCCGGCCGTACCCCAAAAAAATAAACATCTGTTCAACACACGTTCAACACGAATGCTACCAAAAATAATAGGCAATTGTTTTAGCACTAACTTGTCTAAAACAAGTGTGTATTATTTTTGGTAGCATTCGCGTCTATCTTTTGTGTGGTAAGGCCGTACGTGTCTTAGAAGAAATTACTGCTTATAATTAACCCTTTCAATCGGAATCATAAAAATACAGAATGTTCATTTTTCACTCATTTTTCTCATTTTTCTCTCATTTCATTCATTTTTCGATTCCCAGGTGAAGCAAGCAACTTTTTAAAAATCTGTGAATGCAATTTACGTTCTATTCAAAAATAAAGGAATGTTTTCTTTGAGTAAAATGTTCTATCTACAGTATTAAGAGTACTTTCCCTTCAGGTGGCATTACAAAATTCCACCCTGTATAAGATTGACTGTATATTTAGGACATTAAAATAATTCTTGCTACGGAACTCTACAGTGTGCGTGGCACGACACGCACTTGGCCGGTTTTTTTAAAGTAACCCGTAATCGTCAGCTGTACCGCAATGGTCTAGTAGTGGGCAAGCGCGGCCTCTGAACGGTGACCCGAGTGGTCGTCGCGTCAGTTTGATTCCTGACCTGGATTAGCCCAGCAGAGTTAATGCTTTAGGAAATCCTCATTGGCAACCCAATGTTCGTAATTGTGCCTGCTATAACACAGGCTCGCCTACCACTGTGTGGAATTATCAAGCGTTCAACAAAATGTAATGTAGTATACCAGTACTCTTAGGCAAAACTTTTAGGAAAAATATTTTTTTTGGTACTCTGAGCTTTCTACTCCTCTTCATTACAAATACTACCTTTCCCTTACCTACGTACTCCTCTTGATTAACAAAGTTAATCAGCAAGAAGCCTCTAAGCTAAGGTATTCTACCTACTTACCGTTTATTGTACACAAGCATTTCAAATTCGTTTTTCAAGGTAAAGGTACCTAGTAATACAACACGTATAGTTTGGTATTGGATCTCTTGATCTCCTCTCATACAAAACAAATTCTATATATATATCTCCATTCATTAAGCAACGTACAGCCAGCATAAGCGCCACGACACAAATCTCTTCGAAATTACTCCACTCGCGCAAATTGCGCGGGGACCGAGTGAATTGCATCCGCCTAGGAACAATAGGGCTTTTGCTGCGAGCAAAAAAAATCTTCATCATTTTACCCTTCGTTATAATAGAAGGAACGTTGCGATATCTTCATACTACGCCACACCACCACCGCATATAATATGAGCAGCTCTTTTATTTTCAGGATTAAATAACCGGACACGTAATTAGCACATATACGAGTATATGTGACCCCGCATACACGCGTGTATAGAGAATGTACGGTACCTTCCTTATAATATTGTGGTTTGGGACACAGAGTATATAATACATATCTATCTAGGTATATAAAATGTGCATACGTTGCGGTATCTGGGAATCCGTAGCATCTGCATCGCCGAACAACCGCTGGGTACAGACATCCAGCAGCCACCACCTGGTCACGTGTTCAGGTAAATGCCAACACCCCGGCATTGCAATCACATCAACCACTCATGTTAATACATCACTGTTTAATAAAACCTTAAATGTCAGTTATGCTTTAGCATATTCGCACATCACCTTCATTTTTAATGGCTGTATCGGATACATAATCCTGTGCTACTAAAATATTAGCAAAGATAACTCTACACCCTAAACGCAAAACCCTAACACGGAAATCAGAAAAAATAATAACAAAAGCTTTCATCTGGTGTAGCGGAGAAAAACATTTTATTACAAACATATAATCCCGGTAACCCGCTTCGACTTCGCTCGGAGGCAATTTTTACTTTTGACTCGTACGTTGCACTTTTAACATGTTTTCTTATTGAACTGATAAGTGGCAATAAAGGAACGTTATTTGAAACGGAATAGTAAAAGAAATTCCTTCAAATATCTCTTGAGATCAAAATTTTTGAAAAGCGACTTAGATAGGTATACCTATAGTAGGAAGGAAAGCTTTTGCGGCCTTAGAATAAATTCGAAATAAAAGGGAAGACATTTTCAACGTTTTTTAGATGCTTGGACAAACTTCAATCTCTTATACCTAATGTTATTATTTCGGAAGTGGTGTGCATAGGAAAAAACTGTGAAAAAAGCATGTCGTTGGTTCATAATGTTTCTTACAATGTCTGAAACAAAAAACCGAGAAAAAGAATATTTTATTTCGTCTTTAAAGGTGAACTCAGAGATAAGCCGCACCCATTTGGACTTAGTGGACACTGGGAGATGAGAAGAGGGATTTACGAGCGCTGATGAAAATGTTGAGCAAAAAATACAGACGGAACCTGTTGAGCATACGGAAAATGGTAGATACATACAAAAAACCAACACAGAGGGAATAGTAATTACGGAACTTTCTTAGTTCCGAGGATAAAAATAAACGGAACCACTGAACGAACGAAAAAAGGCACACCATTTGTTTAAGAGAAAATTGAACTAGACATATTATGTAGGTCTCGTATCGTCATTAGCCTTATTGTGTTACCGTGTTGGGTAGGTACCTACCTACATAAGGTGGTCATGGTCGCGTGTTGAGTGACTGACAACGTAAACGTTGTGCCCTGTGTATCAAAATCTCTATAACTATTAAGAAATTTACACAGGGTAAAGAGTTAATAGAGAAAAGTGATAAGGTCTGTGTGTTAATTCACTTAAGTATTAGGTACTTCTACTAAACTACTTGATGAATTTTGATGCGGTTTTCACCATAACTTACATATTTTTTTCAGGAAGGTTTATGTGTTTACCTAATACATTCGCGACATTATTAAACTGAATTCCTGAGAAGCTAGGTGGATCGGTGAAAATTAGAGACGAGATTTAAAATATATAGGGTCCTACCCTTCATACGAAATATTTTAAGAGGCACATCTGTAGGTGGCAAAGATGCCATACAAACGAAAAAAAAATAACAAAAAGTACCTAAACAAAAAACACAAAAGCTTTAACAAATATTTGTTGTGAAATGAGGATGCCAGCTATAAGTAAAACGCCTAAAAATTTAATCTTGACGCTATCCGACTGAGATTAAATTCCCTTGTTCATTATATCAAGAAAAGATTCCAAAGCAGAATTACTAGGTAAGTAAGTAGGTAGGTATAGTAAAAAAGTGAAACAATGAAATTCTAAATAGGTATTTTGTTTAGCTAGGCTAAATTAGATACAAATACAAATATTAAGTACTATGTTATTTCCTACTTTTTCTTTAGAAAAAAAAACAAAAAATACGGCCGTTTCTAATTCGGTGAACTAGGCCCCAAGAGATAGAACTGAATTATATTATTTTTTGGAATTAAGAATAAATTTTATCTAGAACGTCATACTTATTAGTCTGTTTCATCAGCCTTAAAAAAGCACCGCGCTTTGAATTGGGTCAACTAATAATATGTTTTGTAATTCATAAACTACTCTTGTGCTTGTTTAGTACCTACTATTACTACTACTACCAACTATTTATCAAAGTCATACCTACATATACTTTACTACCTACGTTTAATTGGTTTTGGATACTTTTTTTATAGATGCAATAACTAACTAAAACGTTTTAATTGACAATTACAACACAATTACGAATAATTAATAAATAGATGGTACTGAATTTAGTTTAGTTCACAATATTTCAGACGTGGGAGCCAAATAAAGCCTAACCTGCCATTCTGCTGAGGTCTTTAAAGGCGAGAAACATCACGACTCTAGATAAATAATATCGTCGGTAGGTATATAAAGTGTTACATTCAAATTAAATGATTTGGCCAAAAGGATTTGTTTTTAAGGAACGGTCAGTAGTAATTATTTTAATTAAATGCAACGTAAAATAAGTAATTACTTGCAAACAATAGCGAGGAAGGTTTGACGCGTGCACAATAACCGCAAAGACGACAACGCGTCCGCGGAGGCTGCGTGCGGGCGGCGGACTGGCGCCACGCCACCCTCTGTTCAACAGTTTGCACCCTCTCCTACGAAAACGTCACCCCTATTTCCTGCAAAGCCTACAATCCGCCTGTTACACTCGAAGATCATTCAAAATTTACTTCTTACGTATTTTATAACTAGGTGAGTAATATTAAACAAAATAAGCTACGCAGCCAAGATGAAATAGCTTCTAATGTCTGTGAAATCTAAGGATGAAAAGGGTCACTATTTATACGCATAAAATTTAATGTCCTAATTTAGCATGGCATACTTTTACTTATCAGAATGATCGTTACGCATAATATAATTTTGCATAAAATGTTTAGGCATAAGTTTTTATTTATAATTACTATTAGCATAACGTTTAGAAGCATATTATTTTAAAGCATAATATTACAAACGCAAAACGATACTTTAGGCATAATGTTCATCGGCATACAAATAATACCTACGCCTGAATAAAATTAACTCCTTACGTGCTAAGACACTTAAGACAACTAATGCAGATTCTTAAATTGATATTTTTTTCACACAATGATTTGAGACCTGCTGCCAGAGCAGCAAAAATTGAACATAAGAAGAGCTTTCCGATGATATACAATTTGTTTCTATTGGTCATTGGGACAATTTGCCGGACCTTCTTTACTGTAAGCGCTGAGTGAAATAAACATATGTAAATTAAATAGTTCGCGGCTTAGGGGTGGCCCAAGGGCCACCCCCGCCGCACCTTAACCTACTGACAATGTAGTACCCAAATGATATTGGGCATAATAGGTACTTCTTTTTTTTCAGATTCAAAAAGTCCTCAATAAATAAATAAAAAACCGGTCAAGTGCGTGTCGGACCACTTACACTGTAGGGTTCTGTAGCAAGGAGTATGTAAGTATTTTAATTTGCAACCGCAAATATAAGTTTGTATTTCATAAATAAATAAAAAACCGGTCAAGTGCGTGTCGGACCACTTACACTGTAGGGTTCTGTAGCAAGGAGTATGTAAGTATTTTAATTTGAAACCGCAAATACAACGTGAAATTTTAGTGGTTGTTTTCCCGTGGCACAACGATTTGCCCTAAGTAGTACTATCAAAACATAGGGTTAAATTTTAATAATTATTAGAAAAAAAAATTTTTTTTTCAATAACCACTTTTTTAAAACCTTCTAAAAAGTGTAAAATAATTTCTAATGAAATGAAAAATGTAGGACACAAAATTATAAGATGCGCCCCACGTTTTTTATTTAATTAGAAATTGTTTTATACTTTTTAGACCCTTTTAAAAACGTGGAATTTGAAAAAAAAAATCTTTTTTCTGGTTTCTTAAAAAAAAAATTTTAAATTTTAACTCTACGTTTCGATAGTACTACTGAGGGCAAATCGTTCTGCTGCGGGAAAACAACCACTAAAATTTCATGTTGTATAAGTATGTATTTCATAATTATTATTATTTCTTAATATTATTATTTCATAATATTATTATGAAATACATGTTATGTAGTCGGTATTACAGTTTCTGAATTACGCTAAAAATTACACTAACTTTTAACATAAATAAATAGTGACTACATCAAATTATGCCTATTTATGTATAATAATATTTATTCGTCTAATAACTATTAGACGAATAAATAGCATAATCCGTGTGTAATTAACGAGCATTTTCGGCCGCAGGGTAGGTACCTACTTGGCCTGCAAAGGAGTGACCGTCTGTCAGATGAAACCCTTGATGTGCTGTTTTTGAGAAGTTATTTTCAAAAATAACTTTTCCCATATAAAACACAGAATGACAAGTTTCATCTGACTAACTTTAAACTTACTATTCATTTAATTTCTAAAGCAATTCTTATTACTTTGGATTACTTCATTTAAATGTTTTATATGCTTTTTGTAAACTTGAGAAGTTCAATTTCATTTAATAATACTAATTTATTATTGCTGCGGAAGGCTGATATAACAAGGTTACCTAAAGAAAGTGATTATAATATAAATAGGTAATAAAACAGAAATTATAACCTGATGGTAAAATATTTAATTACCCCCTTACTTATAGGCGCCTCTTAACTTCAACCACTGATTAAATATACAACTATCCTTCTAATTTGTATGACAATGAATAGAGACGACAATTGACTTAAAAGCAGTTTAATTTAATCATCGTCTATTAGTAAGAGAGGTAGTGTCTTATTCTGAAATAAAACGGATATAAAAATGTCACATTACATGTATTATCTATTTTCATCTTACATGTTGATAATCAGTAAATGGAATGAATATCATTTGCATACATTTTCAATAAACAATACCCAACCTCGCGAGATCTCGTAAACGACGAGATCTCGCGAGACTGGTTTTATGATCTCGCGAGATCTCGGCTCGGTCGGAAATCTCGCGAGATTGCATTCCCTAGATGCTACGTGTTTGATTTTTATTTTCAGATTTTTTGATAACGCTGTTGGAAAGATAAAGGGCCCGTAACACATTGTTAACGATTTTCGGAGCTCCTAGTTAAAACTAAAATATATACAGGATGTCACCGAAAGGGTATAACATAATTAAATTCACGGACTCTCTAGGTGATAACAAACTACATGGCAACATTTTTTTAATACCTTTTCCTACAAAATTATGAAGTTATGATACATTAAACTTAAAAATATTTTTTTCTAATTGAATTCTACACATCACTAGCACCAAGTCAGCTGATCAGGGTCAATAAACTATTCTTCAATGAAACATCCTATTTCTTCAATTTACTCCTGGTACTGTTTACTTTAAATCTTTCATAACTACGTCTCTTAGTACAAAAAATTGCAAAGGGTTCTGCACGTAATTTTATTTTATTATTAAGATTACATTGATTGTAGTATTTGTAGTTTTGCCATAATGTCACCGCTGTAACGTTAAAAAACAAATAAAGTATGAAGTTAAACACACTTTGTTTACTTTTGTTCGTAGGCCAGAGTCTGAAGCACAGTTTTACAATACGTGTCGCGTCTGTAGTAATTATTTGTTTGAACAACACAATCGTAGGCAGGTACTAAAAATAATTAATTATCCGTGCATTTTAATAGGCCGAAAATGTATCCAACTACTTATTCAAAAGAAGTTGTTAAAAGTATCTACTAGGACTTCATGAGTGACGGAAGTTGTCCTGACAGCGAGCGTTGGTGCACAATAATAACTTTACGAAACCCTAATTTGGATACTGTTACATAAACATAGCAGACATGGATCAGATATCAAAGGTAAATAAACACACAATGGTATTTAGGGTCAATCAGCTAGTTGCAAGCACGTCGCAATTTTTTCTGATTATTGTGACGTTATTTTTGAGTTCGATATCCAACCTAAGCAAAACGCGGGATGTTTTATGCTCAAAGCCTTTTATTATTTCCGCCTCCAATACAATACCCAACTGACGTAGATACTTGTGTATCACATAATAAATCTTAAATAAACAATTACAACTTACAAGTGGACACCTATCGGTTTTGTTTATCAACGCGACAGCTCTTAAAATTGAGCTAGGGAAGAGAGAAGTATTTTAACTGAGTCGACAGTCGTGGTTCACAGCTAGTAAGTATCTCGGTGACTTGGAGTACTACTACATATGACGTGTTTGGTGTTAGTCGGTCAGAGTTTTTTTATTCTTGAAAATTTTAATTACCTATTACGAAACCAACTGGTACAGTTACCTTATTACTAGGATATCAGACTGTTAGACTTCTTGTAGACGTACTTGTGCTTCAGTCGCTCTCTATCCGTTTCTGTGCGAAGTTGTGATTGTGATTGTGATCGTTGTCAATAAAATTGTCGTAAAAATTACGTCAAGTTTAACTAATAGCGAAATTACGAGATGCTGGTGTGTATTGGAGCAACGGATGGTAATCTGCAAGCTGCCCGAGAGCTGTATCGTCAGCGTTTCATCGACGGAAGACCAGTTGCTGAGCGTCGACTCTTCAGCAGCTGCCATCGAGAGCATGTTTCAGCCTGATGGTACAAGGTCTGTACGCGACCTGTTCTTTCCATGAGCTCGTATCGGAAGATCGGCCAAGCAGGGGGGATCCTGGATTTGAAGACGCTGTACCAGAGCATTTTACACGTAATCCACGCAGTAGCACACGTCGAGCTGCATTAGTGATGGGTGCTGCGAACCATGGAGGTATGGCAAGTGCTGCGCTAAGACCACCAACGTTCATACCACTTCTGCCCCCCTCAGGAGCTTACGCTGGCAGATTTTTTGGAACGCGTGGCTTTTGTGAGTGGTACCTTAGTTAGACAGAAGCCTCGGCAGAATTAGGTACGGTATTAAAGTGCTTTGGACTGATGAAGCAAGTTTCACGGGACGGAATAAACATTAGTCAGTTCATTTAATCCCGCCGCCCACCGTCCGCCGCACAGTCCGTCGGCTGCGGCTGGGCAGAGCGCGGCTCCGCGTGTACTAGGCGCGCAGAAATCGGAAAACATAGGTTGATAGGTATGATTGTCGGTTTGTTTATTCCTGTCCGAAGGGCATGTGATGCGGCACGCGCGTTGGTACCAGGCGCACAGAGTATCTCTTATTACTAGTTAATACGTATCAAACAGAGTAAACAGGACAGGACAATGACCCTCGTAGTGCGGTAACACGTTTGTTATGATTTAAATTTAATAAACTGTAGAAATACAAAAAAAAAATTACATTTCCAAAGTAATTTATTTTGAGCTGTAGAGATTGTTAACCAGATACACTCTTCACCCCGTTTGTATTGATATACCCTTACCGTGACACCCTGTATATGGACCTAAACAAGAAAGTCACTTAGGAACCTTTATGTTATTTTCAAAGCCTTATCTAACGATACCCATACCCCACATGAAGGGGTGCGCGAAAAAATTTTTTTTCATCCCTGTTCCATGTACCTGCCTAAGTATAAAAAAAAAACTGGCCAAGTGCGAGTCGTACTCGCGCAGCGAGGGTTCCGTATCATTTTTGGACGTATAAAGTGAAAAAATCCGGACCGCATAACTAAGTTTGTTCGTGAAGGAATTTTGATGATTTTGAAAAAACTGTACTAGTTAGGAACATCGTTTTATTTTTGGTGCCGTATTTGGGTCAATTCCTATCAACTCTAATTATTTCAGATTTTTCGCCCCGCAAACTTCGGAGATAAGGGGGGGAATGGTATTTTTTTGGACATTTTTCATCATATGTCGAAAACTGTGAGACAAAACAAATTAAAAAAAATATTTTGAAATGTGCAGATCAAGCCCATTCATATGATATGTCACTTGACCTAGTAACCCCACTTTAAAATTTCGGACCCCCACTCCAGCCCCTTTTGCAATGAAAATAAAAATATTTTTGGACTTTTTTCATTTGCAATAAAGTTGAACAAGCATTCTGTATAACTGTTCCAAATGTCAAGCCGATAGCATAAGTAGTTGCTGAAATAAGCAGGTGTGACAGACAGACAGACAGACAGACGAAGTCGCACCATAAAGGTTCCTTTTTTACCATTTTGGTACGGAACCCTAATACTGAGGAGATAAGGTGAATGCTACTTTTTTAGACATTTTTCAACATAATATATGACGAAAACTATAGGACATAAAAGAACATGAAAGTATATTATGTGCTTAAGAAACTCAGAAGATCTAAAATTTTTTTGGGAAGCTTTTAGGGAAAGTGTATCATAATTTTTAATACCTACCTACTTCCCTAGAAGAAATGGTTCGATCTCCAATACTTTTAATATTTTATGTATAATGGCATGCCCCATCTCAGTGCAGTAAGTTTTTGAACAAAGATCACTATGGCAGGCACATCAACCATTAGCAATGGGAAGATTTGATGTTAGAATGCTATCTAAAGATTTCAAGCATATAAAAACTCCATTTAAGGATTTCTTTATTTATTTTATTTATTTATTATAGCTTTATTTATTAACAATTTGTTGAAATTAGATAAATGATTTATAAGTTTTTTTAATTGTTTCATTTTTTGGTAAGTTGACCCCCCTGGGTAAAAGCCTCCTTCATACTTTTCCACTTTTCCCTGTCCTTGGCTGTGTGCATCCAATCTTTTTCTGTCTTATTTGTTATGTCATCAGCCCATCTTTTCTTCTGCCTTCCTATGCATCTTTTGCCTTTTGGGCCTTGCCATCTAGTTATTTGGTAAGTCCATCTCTTATCTTCGAATCTTGCTAAGTGCCCTGCCCAGTTCTACTTTTGTTTTAAACTGAAATGAAGATTTCTATTCATGCCTAAATAAAAAAAATGCAAAAAAGTAGGTAGCAACTTTTAAAAGCAAAAATAAGCAAAGAAATAAAAAAAACAAAGAAAGCAAAAAAAAAGCTTAGAAAGCATTGCATAGAAAGGTTAAACCTTTCTCACCCTTACCACTAAAAAGATAAACACGTGTTGAACGCGTGTTTATCTTTTTTGTGTTACGGCCCTCTGTATCTTTAAAAGTTGGCATGCCATAGTGATCCCAGTTCAAAAACTCACTGGTTTAAACTATAAAAATTAAAGGTAAGTATTTTATCTGAAATATTTCTCATAATATAAATGATAGGATTATAGATTATTGATAGTTTAACACCTCACAGATTGAGAATATAATTTTCTAATTAGTTTCTATTATCTTATATAATACATACACTATTTATAAACTAAAAGAAAATATAAATAAAATTAAAATTTAAGCATCAAAATATTCGTCCGCATCGCTGTCAACGGGTAATGTGCCCAGAAGGCTGGCCGCATTGCCACGTTGAATGGCAATGCTGATTCTTTGACCGAAGAACAGGCCAGCCCTCTGGTCACGTGAAGAGTCGACTAGCCTTTTGGAGATATCACGGAAAAGGAGCCGAGCACTCGGACCCCATGGCCCCAGTGTTTCAACCCCAAACGGCTCAAAAATATAATTACCGACAAGATTATTGTATTTGCGCCGTTTGAGGTTTTCCGCAGCTGCAGCGGCCGCTCCGGCCCAGCCCACCGTGCTAGGAAGATGAGATGGAGCAAGGGTGTCGACACAGGTTGCGTCCCACACCAAAGACCTTCCCAACTTCCATGGCATCAACGACATTCCATCTGGTCTCTTGCCATCGTCACGTGCCAAGCCATTAGGTTCTAATATAGCTGGCACGCCGGCGGTGACAAGAGCACGACGGATAATATCGTTAATGCTGGCGTGCCGTGCCATGCGGCCTGCGCTCTTACTGCAGGAAAGGCCATGGTGTCCGAGGCAGTCAACCGCTTCACCGCATTGGCAGCGATGCGGAGCCCCGCAGGGTGCGCCCAGACGCAGACATGTTGCGAGCCGAAAAGTATTATCACCCAGCATAGTACCTATGTTGGGTGACGGAAGTGTCTGAAGCCAAAGGCCCGACTCCCACTCGCCCACAGCCAGCAGACGGGCACGCTCAGCAGCATTGGTGGACGTGTTAATGAGATCATTCCGTACCAACCTGCAGAACGGCTCATCCCACTGTCTCTGGGAAGACGGGTTGACGGGCCAAACTGTATTTGGGCAAGCCACTTTCCAGGCGTTCACAGCATCGGTCAGATACGGCACCTCGGAGTCAACCAGTGACGGAGCTAAAATTTTCCTGGTTAACTTTTCAGTGCTGTATACCGAGGACAGGAACGCGGGTAAACTAATACTGGAAATTTTGCGGACGCCGAGGCCACCAAAACGAATGGGAAGAGTGGCCTGCAGCCACGCTCGGTCGTCCAGGGCCACATTAAAAATTGATGTAATAGTGCTACGTATAATTTGATCTATTTTATCCAAAAGGTATGGCTGCTTCCATAAAGGGGAAGAGCGGAGAGTATAAATAAATTTTGGGCCGAAACAGCAATGTCTAATTATGGTGAATGCCGAATGTAAGTTAATTTTGAATAGTCGATCGGAAATATCGTTAAAATTTTGAATTTTTTCCTCTACGAAGGATGAAAAGCTATCTTCTAAAATTGGGGAACCTAGGAGGTGCAGTGAATTTTTTTCCAGAATTTTGATTTGTGGAGCTATTGCATTGAATTTTGATAGGGTCGATTGTCTGTCGGTATTGTCCGGAAGGTAAATTTCGCATTTAGAGGGGTTCAGGTCTAGGCCGATAACGTTAAACTGCTGTTTAAGAAAATGGAAATCTTTGAGTACAGTGTCTATGTCACCTCCCACCTTGGATTATAGATTATGAAAAGTTGAATTGTTTAATGCTCTGTTAAAAATTCACAGGACAATTTACCCCAGAACAGCAAAACAAATAAATAGTGTGCGTAGGTACCTCCTGTTTAGTATTAAAAAAGCGAGCGAAAGTTTCGAGAAAATTTAATAAAAAACTTACCATCATTCTGGAAAACATTTATATTAATATTGCAGTTTAAATTTACTTTTGAAGTAAACTATATCTTGTTAAAAATTATTTATAACAATAACTGGACCCAGTTGTGCCAAAATGTTCCGACCCACAAATGAGAGTGTAACTGATTCTTAACTACAGAAGTGCAACAAACGGTAATATTAGTCAGTAAAAAAAATGTTTAGGTTGCAACATTTTTGCACAACTGGGTCCAATTGGAACATAGGTAGATAATAAGCAATGATTGGAGTAGGTAGATTGATTTTACATACTTGCATCATGAATAGTCATAGAAATCATAACATGGATAAGCCTTTTTTCTGAGATTTCATTTTGGTACTTACAGGATTGAATCAAATTTAATATTGTGAATGTAAAGATTTTTAAACTACAACAATTGAAATTTATAGAATGCGATAGCTAAATGTTTAAAATTGGTAGTTTTTTTCTTATTTGTATTTTTTAACCTTGATGTTTCGATCAAGTTGCATTGACCGTGGTCACGAGAAGACTGACTTTTTCTTATTTATTAGTAATAAAGTGAATCTTACTTTTGTGCATCCATTCTTCATCCTACACATAATGTAACAATACTTATTTGAAATTCTTGAAAAATCTTAATTATGTATTACAAAATCCCGGAATCCTGGAGGCATATCCATATTAATATATGTATACGTGCCAGTTCTTTGACCCCAAATCAATCTACCTACTCCGATCATTGGTAATAAGTATTACAAGTTGTGAAAACAAAATAAGAAAGTTGTTTTAAACAAGTAGGTAGGTAACCTTCCTGAGATTATTGAGTTTTGTAGACTAAAATATTTTGCCCTATTACACTATTGATCCCAAACCGGGTTGGCTTGAGATAAAAAATTGAGTTTTAGAATGATTGCAGCCATGCTAACAAATAGGGACCTCAATAATCGTTGAACCATGAAGTTGTCGAAGTGAATATTACTTGTTGTTGAAACCTATCAAATTAGGAATGACTAATTCTGTTATACATCATTTATAACTAATTGTACTTACCGGCTATAATGCCATCCATCTGCTGCAAAGCAGCTTCCAATAACTTTGTAGGATCAGATTCTGGCGAAGTCGGGTTATTATCGCCATCAACTTCTGTCGTTTTGCCCATTACACCAAATTTATCAGTTTTTTATGCATAAAAATAAATTATAAATGACTTTGTTACTTTTATGATAGTTACTTGAAGTTAGAAAAGAAATAATGGAAATGGAAAGAAAAGTTAACTTTTTGTCAACAAAAGTCAAAACTTTGTTGCTTGACATTAGGCTTGACATTTTATATCGATATTTTTTTTTCGATATATCGATTTTTTTTGGTGATATTTATTATTTCAGGGGGGGTGATTCTCGCGGGTTCGATATTGATATCGAATTCGATATATATTGCAACAACTGTCAAAATCCCTACCATTTTGACATTTGTTGCGATATATATCGAATTCGATATCAATATATCACCCGCGAGAATCACCCCCCAGTACATCGATATATCGATATAAAATATCAAGTATCGAAAACATATCAAAAACGATATATTTTCAGTAGCAAGACCGTAGACTGATTAAAATGGCACAGTTTTTAGATTTAGGTGATAAAGTAATGTCAGGGACACTATTACACTAAAGGTTGTGAACGAGAATAGGTGCTGAAAGAACACTTCTAACATCGTTAAAAACGTTGTAACTTAATGAAATTCAGCGCCGAAATGAATTCTTAGTGAAACGCACACTAAGGAGACGGTCAATAAATGTATGGGGCTTGGTATTCAATCACGAACAGCAATCTGAGCTATATAGGCTCAAAGAGCGTAATTATTTTGTTTTTTTTGTGCTTTCAAAATAATTTTACACTTTTTTACAAAAACGCAGGCGTAAAAAAAACATTTTTATAAAGAATCGAGTAGCTTATTATATAAGCTTTCTAAAAAGGTATAACACATGGGTGTTCAAATTTCTTCGGAATATTATACCACTTTTGATCGTCTCCTTTATGAATAATAATAATACTGACAGATTTATTGAAATAAACTTGTAAGAATACAGAAACTCCTTTTTTGAAGTCAGTTAAAAACATACACAATAGAATTTCGTAGTGTATTTATATTTTTTGAAAATTCACCGATATATCGAAATTTTTTTTCGATTAATCGAAACCGATATAATTATTTTTTTTAAATATCGATACTTTTTGGCACTTCTGGTATCCCTACTTGACATCACTTGACATATTCAT
Organism: Thalpophila matura; assembly: GCA_948465475.1. Taxonomy (NCBI): domain Eukaryota; kingdom Metazoa; phylum Arthropoda; class Insecta; order Lepidoptera; family Noctuidae; genus Thalpophila; species Thalpophila matura. Next base: position 13,229,693 of record OX419183.1, read on the forward strand.
TCAGTCATTCAGTTTGACACTTTGAAGTTTGACATGACATATGAAATGCATGGCTGACATTTTTACTTTTTTAGCAGTAGCAATGGCACTACGCTATACAGCCTAGCCAGCTTTAAGTATGTATCTAAACAATATAATAAATCGGGAATCACACGGGGCTTACTACTTACTACGAGCTCTTATAACAGGACAGAAATTATTAAACTGCCTTGCTTTTTTTACCCGACCACGGCAAAGCCAAAGGGAAGGGTTATGATTTTAGCAGTCTAGATATTATATTATGGATGTAGGTACATATACTAGCTTTCGCCCGCGATTTTTCGGGATAAGATGTACCTAGCCTGTGTTATTCTGATGTTTATGCTATATTACTCTAAACTTTCATCAAAATCCGTTCAGTAGTTTTTGCATGAAAGAGTAACAAACATCCATACATCCATCCTCACAAACTTTCGCATTTTTAATATTAGGTAATACTAGCTGTGTCCTACGGTTTCACCGCTGTTGCTCGGCTCCTAAGGGTCGTAACGTGATGATATCATAACATGGATAAGCCTTTTTTCTGAGATTTCATTTTGGTACTTACAGGATTGAATCAAATTTAATATTGTGAATGTAAAGATTTTTAAACTACAACAATTGAAATTTATAGAATGCGATAGCTAAATGTTTAAAATAGGTAGTTTTTTTCTTATTTGTATTTTTTAACCTTGATGTTTCGATCAAGTTGCATTGACCGTGGTCACGAGAAGACTGACTTTTTCTTATTTAATAAAGTGAATCTTACTTATAAATAGTAGAGGTGCCGAATAACCGAATACCCCCACACTTGGTGCAAGTTGTTTTATCACCAATGGCAATGCTCTAAAAACGGTGAAGAAAAACAGCATGTCTTGGAATCAAAAATTTGAAAACATGATTGTGACATCCACCAACCCGCACTGGACCCGCGTGGTAGACTGATATTCTGTACTGTAGACGGTACTTAGACTTTTCTCAGACTAACTAACGAGTTATGAGAAATCCCAACCTTTCGAGTCTATCCGAGGGCATGCTTAGCAAAGTTTGTCGATTTTGTGAACTTTTTTCTTAACACGCACTTAGGACTCAAAGAATGCATTATGATTAGAAACTTCGCTATAATTTGTAAGTCTGAGCAAAATCTAAGTACGCTCTATGTACTCTATAGATTTCACCCGTTGACTATGACCTACTCCCTCTCACGGAGATGGCAACATTTTAATTAAAACTAAGAAATTAGGTACTAATATCACTAAAATAAATAGTCCTTGTGTATGTCATAGTTTATTATTATTTCATTAGACCCTTTACCAAATTATTATAAAGTAAATAAATAGAACTACATATTCGGTAATAAGTACCATTTGTTTATAACCCTTAATCGTCACATAAAAACGACAAGAGCAATTTTTATCAACTGCAAATAAACTTTGTCTATGAAAACAAGCATAACAGCCACATTGTATAAATGTATTCTTCTATACATAAATAAATAACATTTGATTCGATTTCCCAGATTCTAATAGGTGTATATGTTACAGCCCTCTTAAGAGGGCTCTCGCATTCGGCACCTCTCTCGCTCGCACTACCCATATATTTTAAGAATGTTAAATGAAAAGTTGCATTTTTGAAAAATGTATTCTGATAGGGAACTACAAAATGATATTAATTATAATATTATAAACTCTAATTTAATTATTAAAAACACATGAGTTAAACAAACCTCAGAAACAGATCATAATTGTTTTTTTAAGTTTGTTTATTAGATACCACAGTTGAAATGTGTTTTAATCATTTACCTGTAAAATTAATATTATTTTGTAGTTCCCTATCAGAATACATTTTTCAAAAATGCATCTTTTCATTCAACATTCTTGAAAATGGTTTTGAGTGAGCGAGAGAGGAGACAAAATTCCGAGAGCGCCCTTAACCAGTCAAAACTAGTTTTGACTGTTTTTTTGTAGTCAATACTAGTTTTGCCTAATGCGCTTTGTTATTACTAGTTTCATTTTATGATAACATACCTAACTAGAGTCCAAGAGCGAGCGAAGCGAGATCGGGAACTTGGCCACCCCGACACGGATAGGTTAGGTTCGAAGGGGTTGACAGGAGTTAACGCTCCCGTTAACCCCTTCGTGTGAGGTTACTTTTAACCTTGGAGACAAAAATAGGAGCCCCGCTACGCGGGGCTTCGTCGACCACTCCTACTTTTAAGTCCTTATAAGTTCGGCAAAAATAACACACTAACTAGGGTCCAAGAGCGAGCGAAGCGAGCTCGGGAAGTTGGGCACCCCGACACGGACTGGTTAGGTTCTAAGGGGTTGACGGGGGCTTCAGTGAGCGAGCGAACGAAGCCCCCGTCAACCCCTTCGTGTTAGGTTACTTTTAACCTTGGAGACAGAAATAGGAGCCCCGCTACGCGGGGCTTCGTCGACCACCTCCCTCCCTTATAAGTTCAGCAAAAAACAATCAAAATAGTATTGACCAAGCGTGTTGGCCAAAACTAGTTTTGACTGAGTTTCGACTGCAAAAAGCAGACAAAACTAGTTTTGCCTAACGCGCTCAGTCAAAACTAGTTTTGACTGCAAAAAACAGTCAAAACTAGTTTTGACTGGTTAAGAGTTTTGACTGTAACATATATATATATAAATGTGTCAATTTTAAAAATGCACACTTTTAAATAAAGTTTGATATTATTTATACAAATGATATACCTAATATAATCAATATTAAACTATTGATCTAAGGCACAATCTGCTACAATTTGATATAGTAACTATCACTCATGATTCCAAACTGGTTCCTTGTAAGTAGTAACCCTATTTTTTATATTAGTACAGTTTCGTTATTAATCATCTTAATATTGATACCATAAAGTAACAGAAAAATATCAACGACAAATTCAATCTGCTTATAGTTACTAATTGCTTTCAACCATGTTAATTTCTCTATCTTATATTACATACATAACAACTTAAAATAAAATTATAATGTTGGTAAGCTGTGTTTTGGTATTAAGGTGAGGATCGCTACACTAAATATTCTGTTTTTATTATTACATATTATATGGTGTATATTATAGAGTTCATTTAAGATACAACCAAATCTAGTCAAAGTCGTTATTATAACTCACGCTGCTCTAGTTTTAAAGTAGGAATCAATTATCTTTTAATAAATGACATTGTTCAATTAGGAAAAAGATCCCAAAATGTTACTTTAAAAATACTGTTTGCATCTACACAATTGATGATATAATTTTAGGTCAACAATATTCTAAAACAACGTCGAATACTTTAAAGTTTACAATTTGTATTACTACCACACAAAAAATACAATATTTACTTCAAACCGCAACAATCAACAATGTTATTGCTGCATTGCAAATAAATCAAATAGGAACCACTGCATAACACGAAGTTACAATTAATTCCACGGGTTCTCCGTTGATTTGTTAGCAATGCAAACATCCATGTAATAGAAGTTAAATAAATACAACTACATCTTTAAACCTCTGCATTCTGAAAACATTTTATATTTAAGATCTGTTCTTAATTACACCTAGAATCTATAAAATATATTACTCTATTAAATATTAAAGGCAATATCTATCATTAGATATGGACGGATTAAGTAAAGGCGCCCAACGGGGGTTACCGATTAATAATATTAATAGCTCTTATACTAACCTACACTTGTATTAACATTAAATTGCGGCGCGACGGGACCAAAATATATAATAAAACATTCAAGTTCTACAAAACCAACAATTGAAACAGCATAATATAAGAATCTCTATAAATAAATATGTGTTGCTCATTTCAGGTAACTCACTATGTCCATGCAACTCACGGACGGACTACCGCGTGCGCCGACTGCTAACCTAATACCAATGCAATAACAAAACAAAATAAACTTCGTTGGTAAACATAATTTCAGTTCCATCTAAGTCAATTTAGTAAACTTATCAGGCAAGACCACAACCGATATTAAGTACTTAATAGCTAAAGGAATGTAAATCTCAGGTTAAAACAAAGAATGGAACGGATTCACCGATTTATGAAGTATGAATAAGTTGTACAAGGAATGTACCTAAAAGTAGGATACATCAATAAGTACTATATCCAACAAAAATACGACGCTTATCTTTTTAATTGCGTTAGTGTGGATAGTCTAAAATCGTTCGTAGATTAAAATCGTAATCCTGATTATGAACAAAGTTTTTTATTAGGTAAAAGTTAAAATATATTTTAGTAGTCTTTGCTACACAAAATGATGATAAAATAGTTTACCACAAAGTTGAGCATTTTTCTTAAAATAAATTATTTAAGTACCTATTTTGATTAATCCATAATAAGGAGCTTAGAACTCAACAATGATTAACCAATCTGCCTGCTCGGAATTTGACATATTAATAAATAACGAATCTATATTTATGAGGCACCAATAAAAGCACTTGCAACTTTCTGTGGAGTACTTCAAACTATGAAAATGTATGTGTGGACTAATGTTATTATGCTTTTGTGCGAGTACAACACTCAACATGCTCCGTGCTTGAGCTTAATTGAGCAAGGTGTGCTAAGTATAGGCACTCGATATTTGTTGATTTAAATTTACAACATTTTAAACCAACTTTATTAGTTATTTTTATCTCAAATGGAACTCGAAACAGAAAGTGCTTTTTGACTACAATATAGTTGATTGACTTTTTAAGTACATAGTGAAATTTATTATTCTAAGAATGTATATGTATTTTAGAAAAAATAAATAATAACAACAAAATAATTTAACTTGTACATTAAGTATTAGTCGTGGACTTGCATCACATGCATATTATAAAAGGAAACATAAATAAAAACGGAATGTAGAATTTATAATTCCTGTCTGTACACAATCACAATAATTAAACCATCACGGATTATAGGCTTTGCCTTTCTATAACTTCTCAACAGCGAAATGTAAAAATATATATTAATTTGTACACTCTTCACCATAAGTTTTATTTTAATAAACATTTGTAAAATTCACTATCGCACCAAAATACTCTAAAATTGTTTTTTTTTTAATCACGGTAATGTACAGTTAAGTACTTCAAGACAAAAAATAAATATAAAATATTTTAAAGATAATTTGAGTAGGTAGTTACTTATTCCCCACCAAAGACTGAATAATTTTCGTCTATCTCACGAAATGGAATGTATACGTCATAATTTGGAATGTAAGTACATATTAACAATTACTGCTGAGCTTCAGCTTATTTTCTAGTCTTATTATAAATCAAATTTATTCATAGACACGACTTCGTATTTAATTTTTAAATAACCATCTCATATTCCTTTTTATTTAAGTACTAAAATATCCATATAAATATCTTCGCACATTTAACTATTATAACCACTAAATATACCTTGACATAATTTGCACTTTAAAAATAAAAAATAGCTTCGGGGGGACGTTCAGCATATAGCATATTCGAAGCACTTCAACATACAGTGCCTGCTTTAAATTAGGAATGTAGTTACACACACAAAACAAGATGAGAGAAACAATAAATTGAATCTAATATGTTAAGATAAGGTGAAGTATCTTCGAAGTGCTTACGGACTATGCACACATAGCATACGAGAAGTGCATCATCAAACCAAAAGTCAGTGATCGAACGGCCCCCCAGCAAACAGTCATTGATGGCTCTTGCTCAGCAGGTGGGAGTTGAACTCGTACACATTGCAGCACTGCTCGCCGCAGATGTTACACTTCCAAGGGTTGGAGTCGCAGTGACAGCCCTTGTGAAGGAAGTACAGTGTGGAGTCCGGGAAGGTTATAGAGCAAAACGTACATACGAGAGACGAAGGCAGCATGGCGGCGTCCCCGTGCGTCGAGGTGATCACCCCGCCCTCGGACGGAGAGGCACGAGAGGCCTGTAACAGAAACACCAGGGGTCATGTCAACATTGCAGCATTTACGAGAGAACAACGACTACTCTCCAATCGAAATTTTAAAGACTAAGTTAATTCTTTATTATTTAACTCGACATAAACGTACGCTAGAGCCCCGAGCGCGTCCACGAGCAGAGATGCGCCGGCGCAAATCTTCTCTTAATAAACTTTTTAGCGGTGACACCTTGATCAGAGATGACAGACTCGAGGATACGCCTCGTTTATCGCCATTAGTTTCACCTTCTCGCATTTCGTTATTGCCTGATTCATCTTGGATGTTGGGTTCCTGAAATAATCCAAAACAAAACGTGTATTACAATGAGTGTTGAATTATCTAATAGTTTATTTATGTCTTTACTTTCAGTATGCCGGCAAAACAATTTGTATTAACCCTTTAACGTGTCAATTACGCCTCTGCGTACTCCATAAATACGACACAGGCGTAATGGACACGATAATATTTGTCGGATTAATCCGACTCCGGCGGTTAAAGGGTTAAAAAGTGGCATTATTATTAAGCTTACCTGTTTGATGGGTATCAGAGTGATGGACGGAGTAATATTAGTAGGTAATCCAGCTGATAGGGAGCTGCTAGCGATGGCGCTGTCGCCGGATTGAGGTGAGCTGGGGCCTTCGCCGTTCATGCGTGATTCTACAACACATTAAAATATGAAAATTAGCGACGATGCCATCTACATAATTATTATAATACGCAACAGCCACATTTCTGTTGTTCTCCACCTAAACGTAAAGTATTCCCATCTTTTAATTGCAGGTATGACAAGGAAAAGGCAAAAATAAATAACAGCCGTAAAATTAGGTTAAATTATTTAAACTTCCATATAAGTTTAGTAAATTGATAGAGCCTTACCACAAAAAAGATAAACACGTGTTCAAAACGAATGCTACCAAAAATAATACGCACTTATTTAGCACTAGCTTGTCTAAAACAAGTGCGTATTATTTTTGGTAGCATTCGCGTTCAACACGTGTTTATCCTTTTTGTGGTAAGGGTGATAAAGTTTGACAGCACACGGGTCGTATTATGATGTGTTAGAGCCAGGGACCGAAACTGGTATGACCAATACCTGTATTATTTCGGTTACAACCTTTATTATTTTTACAGGTATTTTTAAAGGTAGCCTTAATTTTTAAATTGAATACTTACCTACTACCAGTAAAATACCGGTTACCGAAATAAAAATTACCTTTATCTTATACGTGCCGTCGGCATAAATCAAAGGGCGGGTAGCGCTTGTGTGTGTAACGCTGAGTTGCAGAAAAGGTTATTAAGTTTTAAAGGAGACTTTAATGATAGAAATTGTATGGTTAATGACTCCACTATAATTTAATATCTTTCTGCAATCGACCGTATAACCGGTATTAAAATGGTAACCCAAATAGAGGTAACATGTTTATTTATCTTGGTTACTTATATAGCGGTAACCTTAATCTTAAAGGTAACCGAAATTGTTCGATACCGGTACCGTAATTTATAGCGGTTTTCGGTCCCTGGTTAGAGCAGTGGTTCCCAACCGGTGGTCCGCGAGAAGTAAAGGTGTGCGAAGCAATGTCACAAATCCATAACATATTAATATTTTACTTTAGACAGCTTGTTTGCTATTATTTATATCGTGACGATAAAATCGTTTTGTGACGTGCGGTGCTATGGTAAATTATAAAAATGCCTAAATTGCGTTACCCGACTCGGGGATCAAACCTAGGACACCACACTCAATAGTCGCACTTGCGAACATTAGATCAATTAGGCAGTCAATATTAATATACCATGATAGAATATTGGTGCTGATTCTGTTGAATATCGCACTAAACTAATTTTTATCAAACTATATCTCTTTCTTACAAATATCATTGAAAAAGGACAGAAAATATTTAGAACTATCATATTAGTCTACGCCCTTGTCATTTACGGGAAAATAGTCGTGACCTTTTGCGATTACGACTAAATTGAAATCAAAACTGTTCAAGTGGACTAATTTGACAGGATTAAATTTAATTTATCCCTTTCTCATGTTTGAATGCGTTTTCATTATCCAATCAATGATACCTAAAAAATGGACTCCATTTATTGTAGTACCTACAGCTGTAGACACATAATATAGAACTCCTACTTCATAATAAGTCCTGTCTATCTGATTGTGAAAGAAAACTGTACTTCATAAGATATGTCATTATTACAGTTATAATATGACATACTCCTACATAAGAGGTACTTATTATCCTAATACTATTTTAGATCTTTGGAGATATTTCAATTTCCACTTTAAAATACAAATTATAACAAAAATAAAATGTTTACAAATGTTCATAATTACCTGAGTTGCCTAAATGGTTTTGGCCTGGAGAAAAAGTTTCGTTATTGTCGGCCATAGAAATCTCAACGTGTGGGGTCAAATAGTGCATGGGTGGTGTGGCGTTATCCACGGAGCGGGCACCGTTGCTGTCGCCGCTGTCTGAGTAAGTCGCAGCGACAGACACGGACAGACTGGAGCCTAACGCGCCAAGGGCATTGATGGCACTGGGATCCATTGTACCATCGGAGTACGCGGCATTGGCGATTCCCGCAGCAAGGAGAGATACTGAAGAGTTATTGCCTGGACCAGGGTTGTCCAAATCAATGCCATGTCTGTAAATGAAATACAAGTGATAAATTATACCTATAGGTATACCTGACAATTTGTAACATAATATTCTCATTGTGCATTTTAAATAGTCACAAGAAAAGTGGTTGTTAGCCAAACTAATCAGTAATATCCTAGAACGATTTGCGACACGAAAGCGTCACGCCTGTTTAAATAGTTATGTAAAGAAATCGAATTACCTGTTAAAGAAATGAACCCTGAGACTTTTCATTGTAGGAGCGCGATAACTACACAAGGGGCAAGTTTTAACGAGGTCATGTTGTCCAACGTGTTCGTTTTGGAAGTGCGCGCGCATGGCAATTTGGCGCTGGAATCCTCGGTTGCAGATTGGGCAATGATACGGCAAGCTCTTGGTGTGAGTTGTGAAATGTTCGGCCAAGTGATCTTTCCTGAAGAATCTTTTTTGACAAACGCGACATTCGTACGGCTTTACTCCAGTATGCCGCATTTTATGTCGACGCATATTGGCGCCATTTGAAAACTTCATGTTGCACACGTCGCATTCAAACAGCTTTCTGTGAGGTCGGGGATCGGCGTTTTGTGCTGCTGCCACATTGTTGTTGTCAGGGGAACATTGGGCCATGTGGGTGGTTAAGGCTCGACTACTTAAAGTGCTAAAACTATTGCATGTGGTACATTTTAACAATGTACCACCCCTTTTTGGAGTTTCTTTGCTGTTGGTAGCCACCTGAAAATGTTAATGTATTATTAACGAGTCTGTAAGCTGCGAAACATACATAATTATGCAAAATCAATACTGAATTGAAACTTTTATTGCAACATTTGAATTAATTAACTATTTATAGTAGTAATAAATTGAATTCAAAATCTGTTCTCTCTATTCTTCTCTATTTCATGTGAGTTAGAACGTCTTAAGTGAACAATAGTGCACTGTTTTTAGGGTTCCGTAGTAAAACTAGGAACCCTTATAGTTTCGTCATGTCCGTCTGTCCGTCTGTCTGTCTGTCTGTCTGTCTGTCTGTCTGTCTGTCCGTCTGTCACACCCTCGTAAAATTCATAACCAACAGTTCATAACCAATATGTATAAAACTCCACAGGTCTTCTGTAAACCGCTATAAAAACCTGTAGCGAAATTATAAAAAACTAGCAGCGCCCCGCGGTTTCACCCGCGTAAGTTTCGATTACGTGGGAACATCGGGCTAAAAAGTAACAGCTATGTACCTACAGCTGTTACCTTGTGACGGAGTCATCCTTCTTTCATCATTTAGTGCTGGCAATCTTCCATTGCTGGCCACTTCATTCATCCCATTCTTCTAAATTCGGTTTAGATTTTAACTTTAAATTTCAAAATTAGTAGTAATTATTATCTCATATTTTTTTGCATTGTTTCGTCATTCTTTGTCTGGTCTCCAACGACATCACTGGTGACCGCTGAACCGCTGTAGTTATTATTTATTACCTACTACCTATTTATCAAGTGTGCAAAGCTATAAGCAAATAGTCTCTTTTTGTAACAGTTATTTTTATACCTCTGTGTAACGTTATAAAGTGCAAAAATACAACCTACGTCTCGCAATATACCTCTCCAACCATCCAGCTGCTGTTTTATTACCTACATCGAGATTTGTGTCTGTGGAGGCTCCCTCCGATAGCTAGCCGGGGCAGAGAGGACAGAGGAGGGAGGCACTCTGCGACAACCTTACCCCCTTACCTCCCTCACCCCGCTACGTCGATCATTGCCCTTCCACCTGCCCCCCTTACCCCCTCACCCTGGCGCCCTTACCCCCTGCCCCCTCACCCCTTTCTCCTCGGTCTCCTTAACCCCCTACCCCCCTTACGCCTTACCTCCCTTACCCCGATACGTCAACCATTGCCCTTCCCCCTGCCCCCCTTACCCCATGCCCCCTTAGCCCCTTCCTCCTCTTTATAATATTAGTTTAGATTTATAATTACATTGCCCAATTGATACGGGCATTAATAATACAGACCGGCTATTATTCATAGTGACCGGAGTTATCAAGTTGCCCGTAACATTTCATTTACTTATACATATTAGATGGAATGGACGAAACAAAAATATAACTTTTTCTTAATTTTAGCATTGCTTTACCCGTCGTAACTTTTAAACGAAAGGTCCAATTCAAATAATTTAAAGTGTTATTTACATGTACATTAGCAACTTTAATTATGAAACCATTTAAATTATTATGATACCAATTTCACCACTATTCGATTTCACCCGCGTTTAGATTGGATAATTTTAACAAAAATTGGTCATTGTGGCATAACCATAATACACACATCAAAAGTGTCTAGGGATCAAGCATTTTTATGCGGATTTCTTGAGATTGAGATGTGGCTTTGTAATAAATTTATGATTTTATAAATTTATATGGATCCTTTTTGGTGCATTTCATAATTTGAATCAGGAACTCTCAATCAAATTCGAGTAAAAGATGAAAATAAGCTGTCAATATTTTCCCTATAAAAACATACAACGCATTGAAGACATTATTAGTGCTACTGTTTCCCTACTACTGATTAAAACCAACGTTATTATGGAGCGGCGACGTCATTTAAGCAGGGAAGAAATGCTCAGAGCCGTGGGAATGATAGAAGCTGGTTCCCGGCAACGTACTGTAGCTTTAGCTCTGAATACAAGTCAGAGTGTTATCAGTCGACTTTGGACACGTTACCGAAGCACTGGTACCGTGGCTGAGCGCCATGGAGGACGGTATCGCTGCACCACACGGAGACAAGACCGATACATTCAAATCTTAACTCGAAGAGCTCCAACAATAACCGCCATGATGTTAGCCGTGAAGCTTCATCACTCTTCAGGGAACTTAATTAGCGACCAAACAGTCAGAAACCGCTTGCATGAAGTGAACCTTCATTCCCGAAGACCGCTACGGGTACCACCTATAGCAATGCACAATCGTAGGATTCGATATCAATGGGCTCTTGAACACAGAAATTGGGCAGAAGAACAATGGCGTTTCGTGTGCTTTTCTGATGAGTCTCGTTTTGGTATGAGACCGGATACAAGACGTATACGACACTGGAGAACCCCTGGACGCCAACAGCGATTAAAATCCTGCCAGGAAGTCCATCCTTATAGTGGTGGAACCATCATGGTATGGGCGGGTATTTGGATCGGCGGAAGAACTGAGTTGATTTGGATCAGAGGCAACCTCAACGCTCAAATTTATGCTGAGACGATTGTATCAGACGTCATCGTTCCTCTACAAGTGCAAATCGGTCCCTTATTTCAGTTAATGCATGATAATGCACGACCGCACACCGCAAGAGTTGTAAGACAGACTCTCGCCGCAGCTAACATCAATGTCCTGCCCTGGCCTGCTCAGTCGCCAGACTTGAACCCGATTGAGCATGCATGGGATATGCTACAGAGAAGAGCTCTGCCGAATATGGAGGGTATCCAGTCGCAAGAAGACCTTTTTTTGTTGTTGCAACGAACATGGGCGGCCATTCCACAGCGTGATTTGGATGAACTCATTTTGAGTATGCCAAACCGATGTTCTTGTGTTGTTAGTGTTCGCGGTAGAAACACGGATTATTAATTGTTTAAGTTACCCAATAAAATTTTAAAGAAAACTGTTATTTCAGTCTTTTTTTCGAACTTTAATGTTAGTGGTTCAAATGTCAAAAATCCCTTTATTAGGAAAATGGCAAATTTCTTTATTAATGCAAAGGTGACTTGGTTTATCGTTACTGTGACAAACGAAAACACTTTATTTGATGAATCCTTAAAGAAAATTTTAATTAATATCAATCAGGAGAAAAGTTATTGCAAAAATATATGTTGATCCCTAGATACTTTTGATGTGTGTAGTTAGACATATACCGTCGCGGACTTTTTTATAGGTAATAATGAGTACTTCAATCATGTAGTAGGTACATAATTTTTATTTATCATCAATAGTTTTATAAGCAAAATTTTGCTACCTTGGGTTACATTATTGCAATTATCTTAAGGATCTCTAACTTTTTTGATAATATAATATAGCCTATGTCACCCGCGGATAGTGTAGCTTTCCAACAGTGAAAGAATTTTTCAAATCGGTTCAGTAGTTTCGGAGCCTATTCAATGCAAACAAACAATCAAATCTTTCCTCTTTATAATACCTATTAGTTTAGATAAAATAATTAGGGGGGGGGGGGGCATACATGAAACTGAAGGATGAAAAAAAATATTTTCGCGCACCTCTTCATGTGGGGTATCGTTGGATAGGTCTTTAAAAATAAGATCAAGGTTTCTAAATTACTTCTTTATTTAAGTGCATATTTAGTGAACTAGAAGCTTCGAAAGTCGTTAACAATTTGTCCCCCCCTCCTGTAATTTTCCAACCGCATTATCAGAAAATCTGAAAAAAATCAAGCTAATAGCATCTAATAAATAATTACGGTTGGAAGACTGAAATACTTCTTCCTACGGAACCCTAGACTGTGCGTGGTTCAACACACTCTTGCCCGGTTTTTTTCAAATCACATGATATAACTTCATAGTGTCGAGTCTAAAGATCACTACAGTTCACAGTTAAATACTAGTAAAGATACAATTTTCCTCATTTATTTACATCAGAAATCTGAAGATAATAAGTAGGTAAAATATGTTGAAAGTTTTCATTACCAGAAGCTACTGGTCTGGTAATCCAAAAGCTTTTGCTCAGCATTCTTGCTTGTAGCTACAAGCAAGAATGCTGAGCAGCTGCTTTTCGATTTCATTCTAATATAATAAAGTAAATATTAAAAAAAATCAAGCCTAGCATGACCACGATAGAAACGGGTTTTGTCTACATAGAAATAGACAAAGTGACAGATTTCATTCATAAAACGTAGAAATGTTTCTACAATCTGTCACTTTGTCTAATTCTATGTAGACAAAACCCGTTTCTATCGTGGTCATGCTAGGCCGGCAGAAGAGGATTTTACCATAAATGGCAATAGGGATGTTAACTACTTTTTTTTTTATTGTGAATCTGTAAACTATTTGAAAAAAGACAATTAACATCAAAAAAACCGATGAAACATCTACAAAATTGGCAAAGTTATAAGCGTTTTAAAATGATTTGCTAGACACGGACGGCACTACCTACTAGTAACGTAACACCACCTACGTCAGCTTCACGCGACAAAGATGGAGCGATACTCCCTCCAAAAACTTAGCGTCTATGTTTTCCATTTTGTGATAAATTATTATTTTTGCTTTTACTTTTTTGTTGTGCCTATTCCTTCTTTGAAATAAAATAATTTATTTGTACTTTTTAGGGTTCCGTACCAAAATGGTAAAAAAGGAACCCTTATGGTGCGACTTCGTCTGTCTGTCTGTCTGTCACACCTGCTTATTTCAGCAACTACTTATGCTATCGACTTGAAATTTGGAACAGTTATAAAGACTGCTTGTTCAATTGTATTGAAAATGAAAAAAGTAAAAAAATATTTTTATTTTCATTGTAAAAGGGGCTGGACTGGGGGTCCGAAATTTTAAAGTGGGGTTACTAGGTCAAGTGACATATCATATGAAAGGGCTTGATCTGCACATTTCAAAATATATTTTTATTTAATTTTATGTCTCACAGTTTTCGACATATGATGAAAAATGTCCAAAAAAATATCATTCCCCCCCCCCCCTATCTCCGAAGTTTGCGGAGCGAAAAATCTGAAATAATTAAAGTTGATAGGAATTGATCCAAATATTGCACAAAAAATAAACCGATGTTCCTAACTAGTACAGTTTTTTCAAAATCATCAAAATTCCTTCACAAACAAACTTGTTTATGCGGTCCGGATTTTTTCACTTTAAACATCCAGAAATGATACGGAACCCTCGGTGCGCGAGTACGACTCGCACTTGGCCGGTTTTTATGAAGGCGGTTTTAACTTTTTCTTTAACTTTTTTTATTTTTATATTTTTAGTGACATGATTAAATTGATTTTTCTTACATGCACTAGAATTTGACTAAGGTTTCCATCACACTTTACACGTATTATTCCATATCTTGAAAACTGTTGAACCGATTTTGATGAAACTTGCACTGTTCCCTAAGATGAAGTAAATGTAAGCCAATAAAAAAAGAATGGTCACAATCCGATTAATAGTTTCGGAGAAATTCGTGGACAAACATAAATATTGTATATTTGTTTGAAAGCCCTTATAGATCATCATATGTGAATATAGTGCAGTTCCAATAATATTACATACATACCTATTTATAGAATTGATAACCTCCTTTTTTTTAGGTTGGTTAAAAAACCACGTAGAAACTGCTCTATCCATTTGAGAGCTACAATGTCACAGACAGACATACGCACAGACAAGTAGATACACAAACAGAAATAGGCCTCAAACTTACACCCTTCGTTTTTCAAAGTTGGAGGTTTAAATATGGTAAATAAGCATGATGAAACTTTCACTTACACCTGTTTACACCTGTTATATTGCAGAATATCATCAAACTTGATATCAATATCACAGACCATTTATATGCCAATTAAATTATATGTATTATTAGAAAAAAAATATTGATAATTTGCATACATAGGTATTATTTAGGGCTGCCATCACGCTTCCCGAACAGCCTCTAAACTAGGACAAATCCGGGGAAACCCGTATGGATGGCAGCCCCAGTATTATTGTAATAAAAACAGTTGGTATTCAGAAAAGGCAGACAAATTTGAAAAAAAGAAAACAAATTCTCTCTAAATAAATTATGTAAAATAATTACTTATAGGCATTCCATTATTGTTTTTTATAGTGATAAAGTAACTTATTAGGTTTAATGTTCCAAGTAATAGTTATAATGTAATCCCATAATGATTTCCCTGACATTATGAGTAATGTCAATTGTTTTGAGAAATCCTACTTGATAACTCATTGTGCATAATTAAAAGATAACCAATTAACTTTCAAATAATAAATGCTGAATGTTTAAAATTAATAAACACAAATGCAAAATAAACTGTTAACTTGCCCTAGTTATCCAGAGACAAGTTTTGTATGTTGGAAGATTCAGCTAGCTATACTTTCCCATTCTTAAGTATATTACATAAAGTTATATCTACTTATCCTTGTTTTGAAAGCTTTTCATACTAAACAGAACACACAATTTGTCTGAAAAAGTTATCTCCTATTTCCACAATGACAGAACAATGTTTGATAAGAATAATATGTCCATGAAAAGCGCCACTTTATTATTATTCCCTAAACTGATATTTATCATATTTTGGACGACATACTTACAATAATAAACTAGGTAAACCTGAGTAGACCACAACTAAGTTACAGTTAATAGATGAGTTTACTAACCGGTTCATTTTTGACTGCAGATAAATTCGGTGACACGGTGCCAGAGTCGGCCTCTGTTTCCCCTTTTGATGACATCACATTACCATGTAGCGGGCTTTCTGATCATCACTCTCCCGCCTTCCCAGACTACGAAAACATAAACACGTCAAAACGAATCAACTACAAATAAACGCCAATTACACAATACACACTAAACAATGTCCCAAAAAGTATAAAAACACAAAACAAGTTGTTTCTCATATGAATGGCGAGGTGACCCATTTACGAAAACATACGAATTATCTACTCACGTTAAATTTCTTTTTAAACACTATCTATCGTATTTGATGCATAATTCCATAATCCATGTATTGTATAAGAAGTCAAGTCGCTAATACACACGGTAATAAATCACAAACTCACATTAGCTTGATACGTCGACAACCAGAACAGCGGTATTTTAGGGAGAGATCGCTATGTGGCCTAATTCAATGCTTGAGTTCGATGCACAAAATACGTGTTACGCGTATAACTGTAAATGCATAAATAAGTGGATCCCCGTTTTGCTTGTGTTATTTTGATTTTATTAATTAAGCAATGTCTGTATTTACTATGCTCTAAGAAGGAATTTCCTAATGAAATTAAAAACTTTTAACCAAAACCATTTTGATAAAAAACCGAACACCTGTAAAGTGTAGTTTTTTTTTCTTTCCTGAAATTATTAAGTGTGGCAACACTGGAAACACAAATAATTTATATGACGTCAGTTTAATTTAAGGCCGGTAACAGACAACTGGAATCCCCTCCGGAATTAAGAATGTGAATGAGTGATTTTACGTCAAATTGAATGATATCGTTCGTAAATTAAACGATTCCAGCTGCAATCATTAAGGCGCGTCTCCTGCGACCTGTTTTCGTGTTCGACAAACATCGAACAGTGAACAGTGAACGATAAAGGGGCGTGGTCCAGAAGAGTACCTACGTTTGACTGACGTTTGTTTATTTTTTATCAAGAATCAATTGTCATTAGTGCCAGCCACAGAGTACATTATACATATTGGTGCCAGCAGCAGCACCAGCCAGCACTATTCATTTCATTTCACTATTCATTCAGGCAATCCTAATCACAATTCGAGACGTATTGAGTTACGAAAATAAATAATTAATACCTACTGTTTATTTCAGCATAAGCAAATATCTTAAGTGTGTGAGCACATGTTTCGTAAAACGAAACGTCATTATCGTTTCCTTGATAAACAAAACATAGGAAAACAAGTAAAAAACTTTTAATTAATAGATTAATTCTTATATGTTCTAGGAGAATAATAAAAACGTAATAATTAATTCATGAATATTTGAAGGTTATAAGTTAGTGACACATTTCTATACATGCTTATGGCAGTGGTTTAGCCATCTTCTTTGACGTAAAACACGTCGTTCCATACATTTTGATCGTGTTGTAGTCAGTTGAGCTAGCTACTATTATCTAATCTGTGGTCAGTTGTAGTGCATTTTTGTAGGGAACAGCCGGGTTTTTTTTCATATTTCAGTGTCGGTCCCATTATAAAAGTTGATCATATTCATGAGTACTTTCACCTCCTAAAATATCCGCACTGGTTTTAATTTACCCTGTATGCGTCTCACTTTCACACTTCACATCGTAATTAAGGCTACTTCTAGTACTCTAAGCGAGTTCCAGTAATTTTCCTCCATGGCCATGCTTTTAAAGCCTGCAATACATGTTGGCCGAGCTTAAACCAACGCGAGCCTAGACAAATTGACACAAGGCAAGCGCTACTGTCTACACGTTCGGCAAGTTTGGCGTCAACCGCTTAATAGCGCGCGGACAAACATGTGAACACTATTGTCCGAGCGCGCGCGAGCGCCTTTGATTTGCGCAGAAAAACCGACACTGCTCCGAAGTGAGACAAGTGATCGCGAGCGACTACAAGTTGTGGCAAGTTACGTCAAATGAGGTCTATACACGTTGGCGCTTGTCTATACTCAACCAACTAGGCAAGTGACACCGAGCGATAGCAAGACAAGGCAAATATAGCGTTTACATGTTGGTATTGGCCTTCACTCGACAACGCTCGGCCAACATGTATTGCAGGCTTAACATTTTGTTCTCTGTGCTGCTGTCAGTTAGTTGTCAAGCCTAGCGTCCATTAAAAAGGAAAGGAGGTGCGCCGAGTCGAATCTCATTTCTTCCGTGTGCGTCCATTGAGCGGAGTCGAGGCGAATCGCCGTCAAACTAGGTAGGTCGTGCTCGTGCAGTGTTACCAACTCTACAGTTTTAACTGTAGATTTACAATTTTTCACAAGAAATCTCAGTTTTTAGTTTAAAACCTCAAATCTGCAGTTGTTTTCTGGAAAGCACACTAATGTCATCCTTTCGTCATAATTATAAATTCCGTACGCACTCAAATTCAAAAAAAATATAAAAGCGTTTTTTTATGGTTAAACATAATTATGATAGTCATAATGCAATTAGTACATGTCGGCCGGTCGGTCGGTGGCGGCCGCACTGTAGAATAGGACTGACCTTGCTCCATATCGTGACGTTTTGTACCTACTTATTGAAAATTTTGTATTGTATTAGAAAATATATTACCTAGGTACCTACTTACAATAGATTTAGTAAATACGACTCAGTTAAATAAAGTGAAAATAAATAACGTAGGTACCTAGGTGATTGCATAGTAGGTAGGTATCTTTACCTACCGCCACCAGAAATATAATGACCGATAAAAACATTAAGTACAAATTAAAGGCACATTTCCTTTCGGAACTGTAGAATTACAGTTCCGACAGGAAATGTGAAATAATAACCAGAACATTGCCGTTAAAAAATGAATTTAATGTAAAACATAATTTAATGTTTAGTAAGTAACACCCACTTATACGAATGTAATTATTTTATAAACCTATACGAGGACATTATTGTAAGTCCCACACTCAAACCTGAGGTTTAAGTGGTACTTTTTAACCAACTTTTTTATGTAATATTGTGTTTGATAATAAATAAATAAAAAATAAATATATTTTTTTAATTTTTTTTTGTGCGGTCTACTTAGTTGTAAAACTGTACCTATGCTTAATGATAATAAATAAACTACGAGTTGAATTCATTAATCCCGCTATATTTATGTTCTAACTTTTATCGAATGCGTTGAAGCGATTCCACTACCCCGCGTACACTGAGACGCGCCGAGTCGAGTCGAATCGCGCTGGCGAAGAAATTCGCCTCACGACCGATGCGCCCGAGAGATTCGATTCGGCGCGCTATAGTGGACGCACTCTCATAGTAAATGTATAGCAGGCGAATTAATTCGATTCGACGCGACTCGACTCGGCTCTCTAATGGACGCGACCCTTCATTCTTGCATACCTACTTAAAATACTAGGGATACTAGGTAGTAGATACTAGGGATGCAGGAAGTGCCAAAAAGTATCGATATATATCGTATCGATGTTTTAAAAAAATATCAATACCGGTTCGATATATCGAAAAAAAATATCGATATTTTACTGCAAGCCTACTTGATACTTGTCATTGTCACTGTCATCTGTCACGGTCACCACTTCACCAGAAACTGAAACAGAACAAGGAGAACAAGTCAGAACAACAACTCTGTAATTTTATGATTGTGAAATAGTGTGCAGTTAAAAGTTTTAATCTATCTATTGTTCACAAATACTAAATACTTGCAATATAACGATTTGCTGTTACTGTGCCATTTTGTGGAATGATCATTAAATTTATGCTACATCCTTTGGCTACATCCAACACTAAAGAGTGAAGAAAGTATAATGTGTTACAAGTAAAGGATAGACAATAGTTACGTTTTTATTATGTGTTCTTCCACAATTTTTACTTTTCTAAGACAGTGGAGACTTTGGATTAGGCCTTTATTGATCGCACTTTATGTTGTATTAATTATAGTATTAGTACCAATACTAATAGCCCATTCAATAAAAAATGGATTTAAGAAGTCCGATCAAGGGTCTTTGGTGGGTGGAGGATTCGTTCTTCTCGCCGTACCTATCTCCACATGGCAAATAACACAACATGTTGTTCATTATACAAAGCCAATATTACAAAAACATATTATAAGGTAAGTTGTTTAATTTGTTTATCTTGTTTGTGGCTATTTTTATCATTTATTAGTCATATGTAAACAAATTAGAGCTGAATGCTTTTAGGTAGGTATCTAAATATTGTCACAAAAAAAATGTTTACAAACTAATATCCACATTTTCAAACTGAAATTAATAAGATTCTGTTAACAATTACTGCAATATTAGTAGTTACCTTCTTGTAAATATAAGTATACTGGCTGTTGCCTGTGACTTTGTATGCATGAAAATGGATGAAAATTAATGTATGTGTTTCTCCAGGTCCCAGGCCACCTCTTTGCCAAATTTCATCCAAATGCATCCAGCTGTTACAGCATGAAGAAGTAACAAACATACACAAAAACTTTTGCATTTACATATAATATTAGTGGAATTTCAATTGATTAGAATTTAATAATGAATTGTTATTCTTTTCAGAATATTGTGGATGGTACCAATTTATGCTTTAAATGCCTGGATAGGCCTACAATTCCCAGAGCAATCAATTTATGTTGATTCTTTAAGAGAATGTTATGAAGCTTATGTTATTTACAACTTTATGAAGTATTTGTTAAACTATCTTAACGAAGATCATGATTTAGAGGCACTGTTGGAAACTAAGCCTCAAGTGTATCACATATTCCCTTTATGTTGTTTGACACCATGGGAAATGGGAAGGTAAGAAATAATAAAGGAGATAATAATTATTTATAAGATTTGTTGGGTCTCTAAAACTGCGATATTTTCCTCAACACAATGGAAAACTAATTTAATGTATAATCAGGCTATCAAATAATGTTATTATGCTACAATGTATTCCTTAGTAATGCCATTTGATTATTTTATCCTGTTTATTAGGGCAAGGCTAGGTTTTGGGCATGTTTGCAGGTACTCCTGTGTCTAAAATAAAATTATAATAATGCACATTGAACAATTTATGTGAATCACATTAGCTAGTCCAATTAAAATGTGTTTTATTGTTTTCATTAATTTATTTACATTATTCTAGGTTTTAGCATTTATTATTTAGATTAAAAAGGCAGAGTTAATTGCACAGATGTTTATCTACACTTCTACAGCTACCTTTTAAAATGATGTCTCAATACTCAATAGACATACCTAGTATTCTCAATAGTATACATTAATTTTTACTCCTACATAATTATGTATTAGGATTATAAATTTGTATTTTTATGATTCAGAAAAAAATCAAAGGATTTGTACCTAAGCATTATAATATGTGCCACTTTATGTGGCATTTTTCAGTTTCTGTCTACTCCTGATGTAATCATAAGTGTTATTAATTATTACTCATCATATTTTGTGTTATTGATTTTGGTAGTTCAAGAACATGACATCACTAGACAGTCAAGCATTGAGCACATGAAAAAATAATAGTTATTAATAAACTTATGAGATGATAAATAATAAATAATTTTTGCATTACACAAATACAATATGAGTGGCCACACACAATAAATACGTTTTTAATTTTTAATAAACATGTTTTTATATTTATGTGCAATTTATTTGTTTCAGTGAATTTGTTCATAACTGCAAGCATGGAATTCTACAATATACAGTAGTGAGGCCCATCACAACAGTTATATCAATGATATGTGAACTATCTGGGGTATATGGGGAGAGTGACTTCAGTCCAAAAGTTGCTTTTCCATATATGATAGCTATCAACAATCTGTCTCAATTTGTTGCCATGTATTGCCTTGTTTTGTTCTACAGAGCAAATAAAAGTGAATTAAAACCTATGAAGCCTATTGGGAAATTCTTGTGTATAAAAGCTGTAGTCTTCTTCTCATTCTTGTGAGTTTTTATATATTTTCGTTATTAGTTTTATTTCTTCATGTAAGCAAGATAGGTATAACTCACAAATAATTTAAACGTTTTATATTTACAGCCAAGGAGTAATCATTAACATATTAGTTTATTGCGGCGTGATATCAACTATATTTGATATATCAGATTCTGATAAGATAAAAATCAAGTCTTCTCAATTACAGGTAAGTTTCCCATAGCAATTTTAATATATTCATCATTAAGTAGTAACCTAGTAACGTAACGACTAGTTGTCCTTGAAATCTATTTTGATAGTGTAAATTCCAATATCACCTTATTTGCTTTTTATTTGAAAAGAACTGGTTCAATAAACATAAATTTCTCATACATTTTTTTTTGCAGGACTTTTTGATATGCATAGAAATGTTCTTAGCAGCAATTGCCCACCACTACAGTTTCTCATACAAACCATACGTGTCTCCACAAAACCCGTCGCCGTCATGCCTCGGATCTTTCCTCGCAATGTGGGATGTGTCTGATGTTAAGAGAGATATATCTGAGCACCTTGGCGTTGTCGGTATGTTGCAACATAGGAATTCTACTGATTTTATTAAAACTTCAGAGACCAAAATCATTTACTGTTGGATAATTATTAACAAACCATGAAATAATAGATACCTATCGTATCTAATCTAACTACCCAAAGCCCAGTCTCTGTTAGTAGGTTTCCTTTTATAATGTTACTAACCAAATTGTAAACTATACTAATATTATAAAGCTTCTTTTGAGTTTGTTTGTTTGAACGTGCTAATCTCTGGAACTAGTGAGCGTTACCCCAGCTGGAAAGTAGCTCCTAGAGGGATGTGAGTGGTACGTATAATTAGTGACTAATCTGCTGTAAATGTGCGCCAAATAAAAAAATTGTGCGCCTTGTAGTTTTGGAGAAAAACAAAAAACGATTCCTGCTGGGGTAACGTTATTCCAGCAAGAAAATTCTAAACGAATGATCGGAGAGAGGAATATTGTGCATGGGCAGAGAGCCTATATTTGTGCATAAATGTGCGCCAAAAATATAATTTGTGCGTCTTCAGGTTTTCGAGATTTTCCATTTCCTGCTGGGGTAACGTTTTGCAAAATCGTGTTTCTCTGAAACCATTGTATGTGCGCTTCTAGAATAAACGTACACGAGTAGCTCTTAATTTGTGACTATTTGTGACAGAATTAGATTTCAGAAAATATTTATAATTTTTAAGTAATCGCGTTTTTTCGAAAACCCAAAAAAATATTGCAGCGCGTAAATAAGAAAACGTAGAAGCTCGCTGAAAACTGTATTCCGTCCTTCTTGACGCTTCTAATAACCATAAAAAGTTTCAATAGTGTACATGCATGCGTTAATGAATAATATTGCTGAAAGTCAAAACGACGGTGTCATAACTTTGACGAAAAAATACAAGAAACCGGAGCAACCTAAAACGTGAAAGTGTTCACACTTTCACGTTTTAGGTATTGGCACACGGATTTTGGCAAAAGGAAGAGTTATTATTTTAGTGTACCTAGGTCCTAGTGCTAAAACCCATGCTTTTTAGTTTTACCTGGCTTGCGACCACGACCCCCCGAGTAAGTCCTTGCGAAGCCCCTGGGGGTCGCGACCCACAGGTTGAAAAACACTGCACTAAACTATAAACACAATTAAAGAAAGACCCGCACAACACAAGTCGAAACATGTTATAATGATAATGATAAATGATATTTATTTTGTAAATAGGTTAAAAATAACACTTTTACACGTCAAAACATTTTTTTAAGCTAGATGAGTTCGGTGTTTCCTATATGACTACCTTTGAGAAGAAACACCGAAACAAACTCAAAGGTTGATGTCTCTTTTAAAGTCCAGACAATTAAGATAAATTGTGTAAGAAACCATGCAGGTTAGTCTGAAATGGCCTTTAGAGGAGAGCCATACAGATTTGAGTGGACCTGACCTGACTGTGCACGCATGTGCCGGGTATCGTGGTAGCTCAACCCAGACTTAGGGAGCTCAACGACCCGACGAACATTACCATCAGAGAGGACATTTGGGTAGGCCCCCTAAAGTACTCAAACTGTCAGACTGAACTTGAGATCTATAACAGTAACATAATAACCCACATAGTACTCACATTTACAATAATTATAATCAATATATTACATCATTATTATCACATTCAATGTCATTTTGTATATAAATTGTTTCAAAAGGAAACATTAATTTAATGTCAAAGTGTATATAGAAAAAATTATAAAATCAAATGTTCTGTCACGCAAAGCGTCAAGTGGCGTCAACCACAGAGTTCTTTATTCCGTGGCGTCAACTATCGTTTTAAGTTCACGCGCACCGTCACCGATTAAGTGGGAAACTTAAGATCCGTATCCGCGGATCTTGACGCCAAAAATCCGTATTCGGATCCGTATCCGCGGATCTACATTTTTGCTGATCCGGCACATCACTACTACAGACTAGCGGCCGTTCCCAATAACCGATCTATCGGCTCTTTCCCCTACTAGAGATGGATTTTTGACATAAGTTGTAGAAGCAATGTCAAAAATCTATCTCTAGTACGATAAAGAGCCGATAGATCAGCTGTTGTTGGGAACAGCCATGCCATAAGCGTAGGGCCGTTTGCTCACATCGCGGCATTTTTAGGGTTCCGTACCTCAAAAGGAAAAACGGAACCCTTATAGGATCACTTTCTCCGCCGTCAGTCACCGGACCATAAGTGAAGCCATCTGCTCATAGATGACACTACTAGAAGTATGCAGTAGCGCCATCTATGATCATATATCGGAACCCTTAGGGCGCGAGGCATACTCGCACTTGTCCGGTTTTTTTTTACTTTTAGCATTTTTATATCCATCGTAACTTCTAAACGAAAGCACAGACGAATTCTCCGACTCGAATAATTTAAAGAGCAAACTGACGATTTCATTTTTTTTCGTTTTATTAAAATACAGTCTATGTTACTCGCTGATAATGTAGCTTTCTATACATACATAATTATATGTGGAAGAATTTTCGAAACCGGTTCCATAATTTTTGAATTGATCCATTACAAACAAACATAAAAACAATCAAATCTTTTCTTTTATAAAATTAGTTTAAAGCTCTATTTTATTTAACGAAACATATATGTATAATTTGACCCATATGGAAGCATGTTTTATACAATTAAATATTATTCTATTCTAACACTATGTCATTTTCCAACAGGGAGCTCATTTAGTCGAAGACTTAGAGGGAAATCAATGTATCACATGGCGCGCGGATATGACGAAAGCTCAAGATTGATGAGCGAGCAACCAATCCCGTCTAGTTCTGCTCCAAACCTCACTGTAGACCTGGAGCCACCGCCTGTAGAAGTGCGACCATCTGCCTACGGATCCCTAGATAACACTATCACCGCAATGTCGATGAACTCTGAAACTGAACCTTTGCTGGACCTCAATGATCAAACTAAAGATGACCCTAAAGTATAAAAATGTGATACAAAAGTGACAGTCATTTTGCATATTATAGAAATCGAATATAGTGGCATGGTGCTACTTATTATTTCATAATAATTATTCGAGAATGCATCACAAAAATCCAGGTAATAACAGGATATACTTACATAATATTTTATAATAATTATTTGAAAGTGCATCACAAAAAATCTTTAAATCAATCTGAATTATTGATCACACATTCCTTATTTTAGAAGTTACAACCAAAGCATCCTGAATTGTTTTTTTGTTTATTTTATGAGCTGCAAGTATATCGTATATTAGTACTAATACTAATTATGAATAATAATATTAGTATAAATTGTGATATTTACGTTAATCTGACTATGTAATTGTAATTATATGTTAAGTTTTAGAAATAAAATATTTGTTTAGTATACATACCTACCTGATTTAGTTCCAATGTTCCTCAATGAGTAATTTTCTTGGCAGGGCTATGCTACGGATAACTGCCATTTGGAATGCTAATTCTAATGGCAGTTATCACAGTATAGGTCATTATGTTCTGGCTGTATGAGTTTCAAATTGTTTTAAAAAGTTGTTCGTCTTTTACGACAGTTTCTTTTGCTAATGTCAGACGCTATACTGTTTTGAATGTTTTGATCCTGTCGCGGTGTCGCGTGTGACTACTTTTGGCAGCCCCACCTGATGGATTGGAGTCCGATTGCTCCTAGATTTAAGTTGCGATAACAGGGGCATTCCTACTGTTTAAATGTTCATACAATTACCCGGTGGAATAACGCTCATTTTTATCGCTACCCATAGTGGTGGCGAATATCTTGCTTATATTTAAATAAGGTGGTTTTATCGGAACCAAAGTCGGAGTAGTTAAATTTGGTTTGTCGGAATCGGAGGCCAGGCTGGATTTGGGGCAGGGCAATAGAATGTTGAATATATATTTTTTATTGTGAATCTGTAAACTATTTGAAAAAAGATAATTAACACCAAAAAAACCGATGAAACATCTACAAAATTGGCAAAGTTAAAAGCGTTTTAAAATGATTTGCTAGACACGGACGGCATGCATATAAGATAAGTGACGTAACACCGCCTATGTCCGCTTCGCGCGACAAAGACGGAGCGATACTCCCTCCAAAAACTTTAAAAGCGTTTATGTTTTCCATTTTGTGATAAATTATTATTTTTTTTTTTAACTTTTTTGTTATTCCTATTCCTTCTTTGGAATAAAATAATTTATTTGTACTATTTTAATAGTAGTCCACCACTGTATTACCAGTCGAACTATACAGGTTGTCCCACGGCTATGCCACATGGAGGGAAAGTACTTTACATATTTGAGATAGGAAGTTTTGCTTCATGGAGACTTCATATATTTTTAAAATTAAGTAACTACTGCATTCAAAGATTTTTAAAAAGTTGCTTGCTTCATCTGGGCATAGAACCGACCAAATGTGAAAAAATGAAGATCCTGTACTTTTATGATGCCGATTGAATAGGTTAATTTGTAAGCATTAATTCCTTCTAAGGAACATCGCTCGGTTGCAGAAAGCTTTCAGTTATCGCCCGTTTGCTTAAAGCGTTATTAGAGCTAATTATATGATTATTTTAATTGAGGTTGCAGAAAAGCATTTTAGCTTTTAATATTGGTTCGTTAACTAAAATTGAAATTAAAAATGTTGTCATCATAAAATAAACATCGAATGAACAAAGAGTGAATGTTTGCGTTTTGTTTTCTGTGCTTTTACATTTATTAAGGACGAAACGCAGGCGAACTAAACGCGTACCTACGCAATTTAAAAAAATCAAATCCTCAAACTTCAAACGTCAAACTGTCAAAATTGCAGTGATGCCACCTTAGGGTATTTTCCCCTAGATTTAGGGTAAAACTGAACTCGTAGATAATTTTTTAGGGCATGAAATTATTTAGGGTATTCTTTTTATCTTGTTTAGGGTATTTTATCATAACACTGCGTAAGAAAATTTCATGCTATAAAATAAATAAAAATACATTAGAGTCCGCGCCACCACAGAAGTCTATTATACACGGCACTGATATCGCTGAAAACTAACAAACAAAAGGCAAAAGCGGAACTTACAAGCTTAGTACCTACCAGTTTTTTCCGTAGGACTTTATTGGTGGCACGGACTTTAATAAGAATAGGTTCAGCCGTTTTTGAAGAGGTAGAAGACTGAGTAGGTACAGTACATAACTGATAGATTTCTTTATTATTTGAGTAACAATATGAGCATGCCGTTTGCCGAATGGTGAGCATCAAACTGTGCAATGCAAATGTCTTTTTTTCATTTTAAAACATTAATATTTGTGAATTTTTTCCAATGTCACTGCAAAGCTAGGGTAAAAGTTAACGGAGCTTAGGGTAAATTGAAAAATAGACCTGGCAGCACTACAAAATTGTCAAATCAAACTGACATTTTAATTTTATTAAAATATCACAAGAAAATTTTATTAAATAAGTGTAATTCCGTATAATGGAGCCAATGGAGGAATCAAATAAAAAAAAGCGACGAGCACGTGGTGCTAATTACACGTCGTCGTAAGAAAAGGCGCTATTAACTGACCTTGTGTCCGAGTAAGTATTTTCAACGTACCGACCTTGTTACTTTGTATGATGCCTGAGATGGTATGTGCCTAGCATAGGCTCATTGTAACGCCGCCAGGACGCCCTCTTGCAGTGCAACACTGGACTTAGGGGTCGTTGCAAGATGCATAAAAATTATAATAAATAATTGAGTGAACAAGAGACAACAACTGGTATTGAATATAGATTGCCAAAGCAGATGTTTTCTCCCAAACCCTTTTAGTCTAACCCTGTGTTCCTTCACAAACTCTTTTATTATATATGTATATATATACAATACAACACTAATGATACATCTCCTGAATAAAATAAAAATAATAGCTCTACCTATAATGTAAAATTATAAGATTTTTTTTTTTTATTAATTATGTGACTTTGGGCAAGCTTTCTTTTCTAGTGCCACTTCTGTCCAGCCGGCCTAGCATGACCACGATAGAAACGGGTTTTGTCTACATAGAAATAGACAAAGTGACATATTGTAGAAACATTTCTACCGTTTCATTCATAAAACGTAGAAATGTTTCTACAATCTGTCACTTTGTCTATTTCTATGAAGACAAAACCCGTTTCTATCATGGTCATGCTAGGCCGGCAGGAGAGTTTTGATTAAAGTGGTACAATTTAGTTGCCTATAATTATTTCAGATTCAAATCCATAAAACAGGAGGAGGATCCTACCAGCTACAAACAACAGATGGTGATGCCAAAATTTTGAGCATTATAAAGGAGCAGACTGAACCCTTGCCCAAACAACCAATAGCGTTGCGTTTTGATTGATATTGATTGAATTTTAATATTATAACGCTTTAAATTAGAAAAATAAATATATAGGTGTAATTCTATAGTAATAAAGATTACAAATAAAAATACTTGATGTATATTTGAATCACATGAATGTACCCTATTAAAATATAATATTTAATAAGTAATAATAAGTCAATTCACACATTCTGCTGTTTTATTTATTTTATTATGAATAATGATAAATTGCAGTTAACTGCAATTGTTAATGCAGTATTTTCTTAGAAGCAACTAAGAAAATACTGCATTTACAATTGCAGTTCTACGAAAGAATCATGTTGTGATCCATCATGCAGAAGTGGAAGAACTTCCTCATCTTTCAAGTCGATATCATTCGGAGGTTCTACGTCATCTACAGTGCCGGTCCTATCAAAATTTTTAGGTGGTGCGAGATCTAAAAGTGGCGCTCCTCTGGCATATTTATATATCTAGGCGCTTTGACTCCTCTTTCATTGTGAAAACCGCTAAACAGTGGAATGCGCTGCCCGAGTGGGTGTTCCTCGACAGTTACAATCTGGGTGTGTTCAAGTCGTGAGTGAATCGGTTTCTTCTAGGCAAGCGTGCTCCATCATAGACCGCATCATCGCTTAACATCAGGCGAGATAGCCGTCAAACTCAAGCCTATTTTCAAATAAAATATAAATAAAAAAGTTTCATCTAAGTCCGATCAGCTGTTTCAGCGTGAAGAAGTAACAAACCTAACACACAAACTTTCGCATTTATAATAATTATAAGAATAATAGCACAATTTATTGCAAAAACAAAGATAACTGTATGTTTAATAGATGCTTGGTGACCTATTAAATTTTGACATTCGTTAAGTTAAACTAAAATTCTGTTATGCCTTAACTACGTTTTATGCAACGTAAATTGTGACTAATGTAACTTTTTGACGTTTGAATAGTTAATTATTAATAACCAGTTAAAGAGGTAGCTAACTTTCTTTTCTGCAACAACTTAACAGAAATGTTAAGGTTAAAGACTCCTTTAAAATTTAATGCCCTTTTCTGCAACTGACTGTATCAGTCAGTTGCAGAAAAGGGCATTAAACTTAAATGTAAAATTTTACTATAGTATCTTAAATTAAAATAACATAGTAAAATTTTACATTTAAGTTTAGGAAAATAATTAATTTGAATAACTTTTCGTGTCGATTTTCATAGATAACTTTGATTATTTAGTAATAAGTACTTTTTTACACAGTTTTCCTTATAAGTGCATGATAAATGCAATAAAATACTATTTGAATGCATCTTTGCTATGAGCTAGCCTATAGACAGTAGGGGAATTTGAAAAATAACGAAATATTACGGTGGTCCTTTAATTTAGGATACCATGTTACTTAGAGTTAATACTTATAATTAACTCTTTCAATCGGCATTATAAAAATACATGTTTCACATTTGGTCGGTTCGATTCCCAGCTGAAACAAGCAACTTTTTTAAATTTTTGAATGTAGTAGTATTACTTAATTTTAAAAATAAAGTGAAGTTTCCATAAAGCAAAACTTCCTATTTCAAATATTTAAAGTACTTTCCCTCCATGTGGCATAGCCGTGCGACACCCTGTATAGAGATCTGACGAAATAACAGTAATTTTTCATAAAGCATTAATCTTGTATATTTCATTTCCTTATTATTTTAAATCGCACCACAGCCATAAGGGACTTATAAATCCATCTGTCGGGACTCGCCCGGATCGGGTCTACAGATCGGGTGTCAAGTTGGGTCGTCCGTACGCAACATAAGTAATGTCATGTTAAATGTAAAATAAATTGTAAATCATTACAATATTTCTATATTTGATTACAAGATTTTATTTATAAATTATTATATTAATAATACATTAGCAACTCCATCGTAAGTAATTATAAATTTCATTAATTAATTAAATAGTCTGTACCTACTTATTGCAACATTTTTCTTAACAATTTTCTCATGGAATGTAATAAATAGAATTTGACCCCCATATTCACAGACATTACTATGAGGTCTCGAACGCACAGTGTGCAGAAAACTCATACGACCATAAACATTAAATGTATAAGAATAAGGTTATATTCATGCGCATACAAACAAGCGCTTTATACGAATATGAACCTTAACGTTATACATACATTGTTTACATTAGAATGAGTTTTTTTACACTTTAAATGTACACTTTGCTATGAGTCCTCACAGTAATGTTCGTAAATATGAGTGTTATCACTTCTGGCTTATCACTTAGTTCGTAAAATATAGCTTGATCTCTGTGACAGATGTCAAATCCATACATTTTTAATGCATTTTGACGTTATTTGTTCGTATTTGACATGTTTCACAGAGATCAAGCTATATTTAACGAATAATAACAATGCTTAAAAAACAAGCGAAACAATAAAGTATGCTTAACTGTTTGGACGCCCCGGACTTCTACAGAATACAAACATTTTCGTGCCCTCAACGTCACGTCTATAGTAAAAGACAAGAATCTTATCATTTATAATTCAAATAAAAATACGTTGGCAACTTTTTCTATTTACAGTGTGCCATGCCCATAGCACTGCCGAAAGTCCTAACGAAAGGCCCCTAAATAATATTCATTGAGCCTTTTGCTTAAGAACCTATCTCTACTTTTTATTATTTTTATTCAATACAGTTCTAGCTTAACATCTAACAAGCCATTGTGTTTTAAAGAACTAGCCTATTTTTGTTCTACTTTAGTGGAAAGGTCTCTGCCGGCCTAGCATGACCACGATAGAAACGGGTTTTGTCTACATAGAAATAGACAAAGTGACAGATTGTAGAGACATTTCTACGTTTTATGAATGAAACGGT
Source organism: Thalpophila matura (assembly GCA_948465475.1). Taxonomy (NCBI): domain Eukaryota; kingdom Metazoa; phylum Arthropoda; class Insecta; order Lepidoptera; family Noctuidae; genus Thalpophila; species Thalpophila matura. The sequence goes on from OX419183.1 coordinate 13,261,210, forward strand.
AGAAATGTTTCTACAATCTGTCACTTTGTCTATTTCTATGTAGACAAAACCCGTTTCTATCGTGGTCATGCTAGGCCGGCTGGAAGCAAACATTTTGGTGACCTCTCAGGCTCACTGTATTTTGGCGATTTCATTATACAATCATAATAAAAATAATAGTAATACTTGTTAATTATTCTTCTGTACTCCATTTACTTCTTATCTAATCACATAGTTTGTAAATAGCCTCCTATGATTCTCGTAAACGCGATAATAGTGGAAATACTTAATTCTTTATAAACATAGGTAATTATTATATTAGGTTACTTGTTGATATGCAATAAGTTTTCATGATGTATTCACTATTTAGGTAAAGCCAAGCGTAATTAAAAATAGTAATTATTGATCAATAGGCGACTTTGATTCAATCCTCTTTCTGCAGAAATTTTCTGAAGGCAGTCAGTCCAGCCTTTAAACTGTTAATTTCTATTTTATGCCATAATGTTCCCATTATAATATAATAGAAGCAGAGGCCAGTAAAAACTAATTTGATTATGTCATATAGTATACTGTTTGGCCAATAACCAACTGTAGCAATCAGGAACATGAGTACCAGTCCACCAATAGTTAAATACTGTGTTTTAGTTTTTGATAAGTCAACCATTGCTTCTTCACATACTTTAATAGCTTGCATAGCAGTTTCATCAAATCCATTATCCATGCTGCTTTGTTTTTGCCTCGATTTACTGTCAGCTGGTTTTACATGTAATTGTAAAGAAACTGCATTGTGGTCAGAATATGAAAATTCTTTACCAGGCACTCTGTCAGGTAATGGGTTGCCGAAATTAATAACATCAGCCTGTAAAAAAACGATTGATTAAATCCTGTGCTCTACATACAGATACAGTCAAAAACTAAAACATGAAGAGACTATTAAACATACCTCCCAAGCAGGATTTAATTTATATAAAATATGATCTATTCTTTTTCCCTCAGGACAAATTTTGACTTGGTTAGGGTCTGCATAGCTATTGTTAGCACTGTCAGAAGTTCCCAAGGATTTCAAATTAGCTGGATACTCATTGTAAGGATCCACCAGTGGTGGAAGCTGGGAAACTATCCTGTAAATGCAAAAGTTAAGTATGTAAAACTAGATGAGATGTGATAGTTCAATAATTTGACACAGCTGCAAGGCCATCACTTGATAAAAATAAGAACACAATAAAAATATAAGTATAATTTACTTGAATGATAAATCGCCAGGTGCTGTATTTAGATCTCCTGCTAGTATAGATATGTCAGCAGGTGCAGCAGTCAAATTAACAAATTCAGCTGTTGAGTAGGATTGTAGCACTCTGTGTGCCAAATAGATATCATCCTCATGGTATTGTGCATGGAGCTGAAAAGGAAAATTTCAAATAATTATTTCACTAGCAATTGTTTAAATGTATCATGCATTACATTTCATTTGGCTTTGAATTTATGTAATGTACATATGACGTAGTATGCTCCTTTTCCTTCTTCCAAAACTGGACTGATGTATCAGAAAAGCTTTGGCTGTCTGTATGTTTTTATTTAATTCTTTATATTGTTATTTTGTTAAACTTGTTTGTTGGATGTCTGATAACAGCGGTATAACTAGGCAATTTTAATAATATTAGAAGGCCCCTAGTTCTTATGGAAAAAATCATGACAGTGGTAGATATATTATATTATAAATTATAAAGTAGAAAAATGTTTCCTCTAGTCCTAGTGCCATTATCCAAGGATAAAACAGGGGAATATGTTTGTATGATTAAACGCCGCCCGCCTTTTCTCTTAATCATAATATTATTAGACATGAATTAAGCACACTCTAGAATTTAAATATTGTATAATATGTGAAATGTTTGCTTATTACTCACATGTGTGCAATATACATTAATTAGTCTGTTACCATACTTAATACGGCAAAGACCAATTCCTTTACCTCCAAACCAGTCTCCATGATGTATCTTGTGAATGTAGCCATTTAAGGGCCACTGGTGAAAGAAGACATCTTGCATTAACCATTTTGAGAATATGCACAGACCTGACCCAAACACTCCACTGTAACATAAAGACAGTTGAAATAAATAAAAATAGGTAATAATATTTATATAATACTAGACTTTTGCCCGCGACTCCGTCCGCGTGGACTACAGTGGAAAGACCAGTTTAAATGACCTCCGTAGTGTAGGGTGGCTAGTACTACCAAGAGATCAAGCTGTATTTCATGTTCTCTCTCTCTCTCTCATGTTCCTCCCATCAGAATTAGATGAAACGTGGCTTAGATTTTAAGTTAGACCCTAACCTATCGAACTGTGAAAACCACATTAAAACCGTTGAGTACTTTTCGCGTGATGCGCGCACAAACACACAAAAATTCTAAAAAATATATTTTTCGGTAAGGTTATGTCCCAGTACCCTATCCTGACTGTTTTTTCTTGAATATCTTCAATGTACAGACACGGCTTTTTTACAATTTTATAATAGTATGGATTGCATACAAAATCTAAACTAATAATAATAAAGCTGACGAGTTTGTTTGTTTGAATGCACTAATCTCTGGAATTATATTCTACATTTGAAAAATTCTTGTATATGGTAGCCGGATTCATAAAAGGAATAGTTTAGGCTATTTAACATCACATTACGACCCTTAGGGGCCAAGCCATGGTGTGTGAAACCTCAGAGCAGAGCTAGTTAGGGTTCCGTACCAAAATGGTAAAAAAGGAACCCTTATGGTGCGACTTCGTCTGTCATCTGTCTATCTGTCTGTCTGTGTGTCTGTCACACCTGCTTATTTCAGCAACTACTTATGCTATCGACTTGAAATTTGGAACAGTTATAAAGAATGCTTGTTTAACTTTATTGCAAATGAAAAAAGTCCAAAAATATTTTTATTTTCATTGCAAAAGGGGCCGGAGTGGGGGTCCAAAATTTTAAAGTGGGGTTACTAGGTCAAGTGACATATATCATATGAAAGGGATTGATCTGCACATTTCAAAATATATTTTCATTTTATTTTATGTCTCACAGTTTTCGACATATGATGAAAAATGTCCAAAAAAATACCATTCCCCCCCCTTATCTCCGAAGTTTGCGGGGTGAAAAATCTGAAATAATTAGGGTTGATAGGAATTGACCCAAATATGGCACCAAAAATAAAACGATGTTCCTAACTAGTACAGTTTTTTCAAAAACATCAAAATTCCTTCACAAACAAACTTAGTTATGCGGTCTGGATTTTTTTTTTATATGTGATTGTTTTTTGTACTCAGTTACTTATTATTTCACACATGATATTTTTAGAATAAGAACTGATGTGATGTTACACTTTGTATTAAACATAATAATATTGGGTGCTGTACACAGGTACATGTATTGCTTCTAAGAACCAGATATTTAATAAATTAAAATAAGTTTAATGTTCTGATGTTCTGATGTGGCCCTATTTTTACCTGAAAAAGTAGTGTGAATATGGTAGATTGCTTTTCAAATTATCCTTCAAATACAAATAATCCTTTTCACTCCAAACCTCTTGTAAACATACAATATTATGAGAACTCTCTTGTAAATATTTAGCAATGGCTTCAAAACGCTCCTTTCTATTCTTTGCCACCACTGGTATCCCCCTGTAAATGTAAACACTAGTAATGGATAGTCATACATCACAGTAAGATTGAGGCAGTTATATAGAGACCTTGAAATTACAAAAATGACTACTTTTAGTTCCAGTATCAAGTGTAATAAAAAAACAAGTAGGTATACATTTTGAAAAAAAAAAAAATCTGTTGAGTATAAGTTTGGTGAATAATTTAATGAAGTATTTACATTTAAAGTTATATCATAAATAGATATGAACATTTTAATTTGAATCCTTTAATTATATTTTCAATAGTTTTGCAGAAATGGCTATTTCAAAGATAATTGATTTAAAGGTTCATTGTTCAGACTTATAAATCTACAAAAGGACATACATAATAATAACTATCTAAAATCTGATCTGGCAAAAATCCTTAATAATGTCAAAGGTTCCATTCATTCATTCCATCCTGCCCTTTTTTCTATCGGATGGCCAGAAGCACAAAAATGCGCCATCAGTTCATGTTTGATATACCAAAAACCCGAACGAAGCGCTTTGATTCCACTTTCATTGTGTAAACTGCCAAACAGTGGAATGCGCTGCCCGAGTGGGTGTTCCTTGACAGTTACAATCTGGGTGTCTTCAAGTCACGAGTGAATCGGTTTCTTATAGGCAAGCGTGCTCCATCGTAGACCGCGTCATCGCTTAACATCAGGCGAGGGTCGAACGCAAGCCTATTTACAAATAAAAAATAAAAGTTTCACTCACATAAGTGAGTGAAACACCAGTACCTACTCTCATACTGTTTTTTGCATAGGCAAAAAACAATATTACCAAATAAACTTACCAACAGTTCAGAGTGAAGACATTCAAAGTAAATTCCATATTGTAACTTAGCTGTCACTATCCCGCAAATTCTAAGCTTTTTTTTTTATTGGTCCTTAGTCTATACTGTCCCTGGATGCGTATATACTGCGAGAGCTGGTTTGAAGTCTAAGGTGGCGCAGGGAAAATGTCTGGAAGGACTTGGTTGAGGGAGGCCCTTGCCCAGCAGTGGGGCAGTATAGGCTAACCTTGTATATTGATTTAACTCTTTGTTCTTAGGTAATTGCACATCTCTAATAGATTTTATGTACAGAAATACCGACTCCGAACTCGACAAGTGCGGCAACCGAATCTTTAACGTTTTGTTTGACGTTTTGTATGACTTTATTCGTATGACTGATTTTGACAATCGACTTGACACGTTGACATGACATTGACAAGTGACAATTTCTCGGTTCTCTTGAGTTTATGGTATAATAGAGGTGTGCGTTACCCCAGCAGGAAAGTAGCTCCTAGGGAGATTTGAGTGGGACGAATAATTAGTGCCTAATCTGCTGTAAATGTGCGCCAAATAAATAATTTGTGCACCTTGTAGTTTTGTAGAAAAACAGAAAAAACGATTCCTGCTGGGGTAACGTTGTTCCAGCAGGAAAATTCTAAACGAATGATCGGAGAGAGAAATATTGTGCATGGGCAGATAGTTTATATTTGTGCATAAATGTGCGCCAAAAATATAATTTGTGCGTCTTCAGGTTTTCGAGATATTCCATTTCCTGCTGGGGTAACGTTTTGCAGAATCGTGTTTCTCTAAAACCATTGTATGTGCGCTTGTAGAATAAACACACACGAGTAGCTCTTAATTTGTGCGTATTTGTGACAGAATTAGATTTCAGAAAATATTTATAATTTTCAAGTAATCGCGTTTTTTCGAAAACCCGAAAAAATATTGCAGCGCCTAAATGAGAAAACGTAGAAGGTCGCTGAAAACTGTATTCGGTCCTTCTTGACGCTTATAATAACCATAAAAAGTTTCAATAGTGTACATGCATGCGTTATTGAATAATATTGCTGAAAATCAAAACGACGGTGTCATAACTTTGACGAAAAAATACAAGAAACCGACTCAACCTAAGACGTGTAAGTGTGAACCAAAAATTAGTGCGTTTAATCAAAAATATATAGTAAAAATATTCAGCTTGGAATGTTTCGCATTATGTAGATATAAACAAAAAAATTAATACGTAAACAACGGCTGGTTATCCGACCAAATTCGAATGACTACAAAAAAGCGACGGGATTCATACATATCGATGACCTTCTTAACATTACTCAAGAACCGGTGGCAACGTGTTGTGCCCGAGTACACTGAAGTAGAAAAGATGGAAAAAATAAACTTGTTAATAATACGAAAAAAAATTGCGTGTAACGAAGAGTAGAATTTGTATTCCTATTTGCAATGCATTATAGATTGAAATAAATAGAATAATCATATTATTTTAAATAAACATTCTTTGTAATAATATTTTTTATTTGTAGGTGGACATTTAGAATAATTATATGTAAGTAGGTAGGTAATAATAGTATGCCGTGCTGGCTGAGAGCTTCTAGACCTGAGCGTGAGCACTTGGACAGAGGTCAAATGGATACTTTTATAACAATAACTACAACACTTTACTGTACATAACTACTAGTTTTGTTAATTTCGCAGGATTCCGGTTAGACTAAGTAAAGGTAATACTATTATTGTGATCTAGAGATTTTATGCAGATACATATGATAGGTATTATAGAGATATACCTAGAGAAAATAATTCATAATCGGCCTATAATGTTCCCACTGCTGGGACACTGGCCTCCTCTGTGAGAGGGAGTGGGCCGTAGTCCACCACGCGGGCCCAATGCGGGTTGGTGGACGTCACATGTCTTCGAATTTCTGGTTCTAGGACATGCCGGTTTCCTCACGATGTTTTCCTTCACCGTTAAAGCAAGTGATAATTAATTTCTAATACGCACATGACTTCGAAAAGTCAGCGGTGCGTGCCTCGGGATCGAACTCGAACCATTCGCCGTGGGAGGCACGTGGTTAATCCACTAGGCTATCATTGCTAAAAAAATTGCATTGAGAAAATAATTATATTTTTTTATTCCCTTTTAATATATTTTTGTACCAATTTTTTAGTACACACTAACAATTTTTGGTTGTCTTTGAAAATTTCAAGGGTAGTTTTACAAACGAAATTTAGATTTAAATAAATAAATAACTCGTATTTTAATTAATTTATGGACGATCTGTTTTATAAATAATCGCAGTTTTATGCAAAAGTATAAAGTAACCTATTTTATCGAAAATAAAGTAGGTTAATATGGTTGACAACAATATGAAGGTCATTGAAGGTAGATTGCTGGCGGTCCTGTATCCGTGTCTGTATATTGTGAAGGTTGGCCTTTTCTTGTTGACAGTGATACACTTAGTGTATCAAAACATTGCTTTGTGGTTGTAAAATGCAAATTATTAAATAATTGTAGCGGTATGGTAAGTGCTTAAAATTAAAACATGTCGTATGTGGCTGTGAACTGTTCATCAAGATCAACGAAGAGGGCTTAGAAGTCCCGGAATTAACATTTTACACGTAAGTCTTTGACACCGATTTTATCGTTAATTACTGAGATTTTTATTTGGAAAATCAATAAACATTGAAGATTTACACATTGTGGGTAAGATTGTCTTACATCTATGAGCAGATGGCTCCACTCATGGTCATGACAGACGGACAACAAAGTGATCCTATATGGGTTCCGTTTTGTCTTTTGAGGTATGGAACCCTAAAAACCGGCCAAGTTCGAGTCAAACTCGCGCAGCGAGGGTTCCGTACCTTCCTTGGGCGTATAAAAACATGATGACCCAATTGCGCCATCTATGAGAAAGAATAATAAAATAATAAACATAAAAAATAATAATTTTCACATCAACAAGCTCTTTCATTTCATAATAATATATGGTCACAAAATATATTAAAGGCACCTTAAAATATATTTTTTAATTAGCCCCCAAAATTAGGTCGTATATAATTTCCAACAAACGTCTGAACGCGACTGTACGGACAACGGCTTAGGCTTAATACGTCCAATAAAGAAGGCCATCGATATGTATGAATCCGTCGCTTTTTTGTAGTCATTCGAATTTGGTCGGATAACCAGCCGTTGTTTACGTATTAAATTTTTTGTTTATATCTACATAATGCGAAACATTCCAAGCTGAATATTTTTACTATATATTTTTGATTAAACGCACTAATTTTTGGTTCACACTTACACGTCTTAGGTTGAGCCGGTTTCTTGTATTTTTTCGTCAAAGTTATGACACCGTCGTTTTGATTTTCAGCAATATTATTCATTAACGCATGCATGTACACTATTGAAACTTTTTATGGTTATTATAAGCGTCAAGAAGGACCGAATACAGTTTTCAGCGACCTTCTACGTTTTCTCATTTAGGCGCTGCAATATTTTTTCGGGTTTTCGAAAAAACGCGATTACTTGAAAATTATAAATATTTTCTGAAATCGAATTCTGTCACAAATACGCACAAATTAAGAGCTACTCGTGTGTGTTTATTCTACAAGCGCACATACAATGGTTTGAGAGAAACACGATTCTGCAAAACGTTACCCCAGCAGGAAATGGAATATCTCGAAAACCTGAAGACGCACAAATATAAACTATCTGCCCATGCACAATATTAATAATAATTGATTAATAATTAATAGATAGAATAATGATTGATTAATATTAATATGAATTTTCCTGCTGGAACAACGTTACCCCAGCAGGAATCGTTTTTTCTGTTTTTCTCCAAAACTACAAGGCGCACAAATTATTTATTTGGCGCACATTTACAGCAGATTAGGCACTAATTATTCGTCCCACTCATATCTCCCTAGGAGCTACTTTCCTGCTGGGGTAACGCACACATAATAGAGGTAAGGAAAACCGACTCTGTGTATGAAAAGCATGGAGGATATATTACATGCACGATCTGTGATCATAAATCTGCCAGTAATGTGAATTTCACGTAAGAAGTCCAAAAATCTTTTAAAGTTTCTTTCGACGCTATGTTGGCTGCCCTGAATGTCGATCGTATTTAGGTCTTATGCGCCTGCCAGACTGCCAGACTATGCTCCTTGCGCTGCTCATCGCTATGCTTCTCGCGCTGCCGTGATTTGCCGCGATGTTGCCTAGGCTTGCAAAAAATATCGATATATCGATATTTTTTGTTTGATATATCGATATTTTTTTGCGATATTTATTATTTCGATACATCGATATATCGATATAAAATATCAAGTATCGAAAACGTATCAAAAACGATATATTTTCAGTAGCAAGACCATAGTCGCCATTAATTAAAATGTCACAGTTTTTAGATTTAAGTGATAACGTAATGTCAGGGACACTAAAAGTTGTGAATGAGAATAGGTGCTGAAAGAAAACTGTCTTCTAACATCGTTAAAAACTCAGATCATAGAAACAAGGAGTTATGCCATCATAGCAAATTAGTACGGGAACAACGGTCGCCACTTTTAGTACATTTTTCAACACAATTACAAGCGCTTCTTGTTAACAAAAAAAACTCCCATACATTAAAAATCCCGCACACCCTCAATCTAAATCGTCACTCAACACTAGCATTAATTCACTGTATTTATATTATCATCGATTGTGTTCGGTTCGTCGCCAGCGTGTTTTCTTTTTTTGTACTACGCTCAAAATGACTAAACTAAAGTTAGTATCAAACTCAATAGCGCCTTGGCACACTCCCATGTTTCTATGATCTAAGGTTAAAAACGTTGCAACTTAATGATATTCAGCGCCGAAAGGAATTCTTAGTGAAACGCACACTATATACTTTTATGAATAGTAATAATACTGACAGATTTATTGAAATAAACTTGTAAAAACAAGCACAACAGAATTTCGTAAAGTACTAATATTTTTTGAAAATTTCACCGATATATCAATATTTTTCTTTCGATATATCGAAACCGATATTGATATTTTTTTTTATATCGATACGATATATATCGATACTTTTTGGCACTTCTTGCATCCCTAATGTTGGGCAACATTAGCATGTAGGGATGCAAGAAGTGCCCACACACTGCTCTACAATCGCGACGCTCCTCACTTGTCATTTGCCTTGGTGAGACAATGGACGTTGAAACGGTGGCAGCGTGCGCGCTATGCATTTTTAGTATAGCTAATTATATTAATGTAGTAAAAAGAAATATACATCGTCGTCGTCGTCCTCGCCAACGGAGATGGTGGATCACATCTATTCAATAAACATTAACACTTTTTCATTTGACCATTCCACGCTTGGCGACGACATAATTTCCAATTTTGCATACGCGTGCGTCTTGCACAGAGTACATTATACATAAAATATACAGGTTGGCAGGTTAGACAGTGGAAATATTTTAAGGGGTCATTGTACTCATCATTATGAACAACTTTTACTATGGAACCAACCCGGAAATCGCTAAAAAAAATCAGCTGTTCCATACATTTTGTTGAATTATGTGAACATAAATGTATGGAACAGCTGATTTTTTTTCGCGATTTCAGGGTTGGTCCAATAGTAAAAGTTGTTCATAATAATGAGTAGAATGACCGCTTAAAATATTTCCACTGGCTAACCTGCCACCCTGTACAGGTCCCGTCACGTAAAAAGAACGCTGGATTGTTTGCGTTTCAGTGTCACTCAGCGTTCTTTTTACGTGACGGGAACTATATACGTCTTGCGCGAGCGCTCGATGCGGACTGCGACTAGGCTTGCAGAAAATATATCGATGTATCGATATTTTTTGTTCGATATATCGATACTTTATAGCGATATTTGTTATTTCGATACATCGATATATCGATATAAAATATCAAGTATCGAAAACGTATCAAAAACGATATATTTTCAGTAGCAAGACCATGGTCGCCATTGATTAAAATGTCACAGTTTTTAGATTTAAGTGATAAAGTAATGTCAGGGACACTAAAAGTTGTGAACGAGAATAGGTGCTGAAAGAACACTTCCAACATCGTTAAAAACTCAGATAATAGAAACAAAGAGTTATGCCATCATAGCTAATTAGTACGGGAACAATTGTTCCCACTTTTAGTACATTTTTCGACACGATTACAAGCGCTTCTTATTAATAAAAAGATCTCCCACACATTAAAAATTCCGCACACCCTTAATCTAACACTGTTAGTCGTCACTCAACACTAGCATTAAATTTAAATTCGGTTCGTCGCCAGCGTGTACTTTTGTACTACCGCTCAAAATGACAGCCCCGGATCTTGAATTATTTCGAGGGGGGGGGGGGGGGGAGCAAAAATGGAAAAATGCCGCCACCGTCCGAATTTTTTTTTATCATCGTCATCAGTTCAGCCATAACATGCCCATTGATGCTGATGGTCCCTCCCCCTTAGATTATAGAAACAAGGAGATATGCCATTATAGCAAATTAGTACAGGAACAACTTGTCGCCACTTTTAGAACGTTTTTCGACACAATTACAAGCGTTTCTTGTGAATTCCGCACACCCTCAATCTAACTCTGTTAATCGTCACTCAATACTAGCACTAAACTGAAACTCTGTATTTATATCATCAATCGTGTTCGGTTCGTCGCCAGTGTGTACGTTTTATATGTATACGGTCAATGTGACCATACATATAAAAGCATCAAGCTCAATAGCAGCTTGGCACACCTCCCTTGTTTCTATGATCCGAGGCCTCCCCCAAAGAACGACCGGTCTAGCGCTGCTCTTTGCGGTTACGACGCTTGGTAGACGAATACACTGCTCAGTGTATTCCTCTACCAAGCTAGAATTTGCCGCCCTCTGAAAACGTTGCAACTTAATGAAATTCAGCGTCGAAAGGAATTCTTAGTGAAACGCACACTACTTTTATGAATAGTAATAATACTGACAGATTTATTAAAATAAACTTGTAAAAACAAACACAATAGAATTTCGTAAAGTACTAATATTTATTGAAAATTTCACCGATATATCGATACATATTTTTCGATATATCGAAACCGATATTGATATATTTTTTTAATATCGATACTTTTTGGCACTTCTTGCATCCCTAACTGCGACAGCGCGATTATGTGGCCAGCCACTCGCACTCGTATTGCCGGCGGTCCTGTGACTCGCGCGCAAAAACCGACAAAATAGGGAGCAGTAGGCAGGACGAGGAGCATGACGTGTGGCATGGCGAGTAATGTTGGCACACTATGTCTCTGCCTCCTTTCCTCGTTACTTCCCATGCCACTCGTCGAGTGTGTGGCAGGCCCATTTAGGGCGCGTTTACAAAATAGATCGCACTCGCACCACTATAATGACACGGCTCGCAAATACGCAATACGGTAGTGGACTACTATTAAAAAAACCGGCCAAGTGTGAGTTGTACTCGCGCACTGAGGGTTCCGTATCAGTTTTGGACGTATAAAGTGAAAAAATCCGGACCGCGTAACTAAGTTTGTTTGTGAAGGAATTTTGATGATTTTGAAATAACTGTACTATTTAGGAACATCGTTTTATTTTTGGTGCCATATTTGGGTCGATTCCTATCAACTCTAATTATTTCAGATTTTTCGCCCCGAACTTCGGAGATAAGGGGGGGGGTATTTTTTTGGACATTTTTCATCATATATTATGTCAAAAACTGTGAGACATAAAATAAAATAAAAATATATTTTGAAATGTGCAAATCAAGCCCTTTCATATGATAATGTCACTTGACCTAGTAACCCTACTTTAAAATTTCGGACCCCCGCTCCGGCCGCTTTTGCAATAAAAATAAAAATATTTTTGGACTGTTTTCATTTGGAATAAAGTTGAACAAGGATTCTTTATAACTGTTCCAAATTTCAAGTTGATAGCATAAGTAGTTGCTGAAATAAGCGGGTGTGACAGAGAGACAGACAGACGAAGTCGCACCATAAGGGTTCCTTTTTTTACCATTTTGGTACGGAACCCTAAAAAGTACAGTACAGAAGGAATAGGAACAACAAAAAAGTAAAAGTAAAGCTTTTGAATTTTTTGGAGGGAGTATCGCTCCGTCTTTGTCGCGCGAAGCGGACATAAGTAGTGTTACGTCACTTATCATGCATGCCGTCGCGCCTATCCTAAATATACCTTGTGGAAACTCCCCATAGAGTTGTGGTCGGGTATAGTTAGGAGGACGGTCGCGAGATATTGCAACTCCTAAATATACCCGAACTCGGGTGGTTTAGCAGGGTATGGTTAGGACCGCGTTTTTGATTATTCCTTACTACTAAATATATACCCAGGTAGAATCATATTTCTTCCGTGTCGTGAATGTTGTGTTGTAACTAGCCCTGTAATGTGACCCATGGAAATGACACGGTCACCCATCAATCCATCCAATGACTGATTGGATTAAACATAAGTTAGTTTCGATGGTATGTGAGACCTAAGCTCTTAGTGATATACCTACCTAGCTAGATAAGTTAATGTTATAATTTACGAGTATAAATAGAGGAAAGGTCCGTTTTGATGTGTAATCTTAGTACCTATAGCGGGATATTTATTATACTATAAAATATGATATAATCAAAGATCTTTGAGTCAAAGATATATATATATATACTTATAACGTAATATAGACATGTAATATACACATATCGACGTCAAAGTATTTTTAAATTCTTCCTACTAAATACTGGATCAAAGATGTGATCCTATACAGGGTGTAAGTAACACCCTAACGAAACTGAAACCATGTGTTCAGTACCTTATTCTGTCTCAGAGTTAAAATAGTAATAGGTATATCTATACTAATATTATAAAGAGGTAAAGTTTGTAAGTTTGTATGTAGGTTTGTATCTCTGGAACTACTGAGGCCCTAGACAAGTTACTTTTCTGTTAGCGTTAGCGTCAAACGCTACGGATAAAATGTATGGAAATTACATTTGTGAGTCACGTGACTTTTCCGCAGGTAATGTCATTGCCATACATTTTGTGCTTATCGTTTGGCGTGAACGCTAACAGAAAAGCAACTTGTCTAGAACATCTGATCCGATTCTGAAAATTCTTTCTCTAATAGGAAGCTGCATTATCACTGAGTGCTATAGGCTACTTTTTAAAATGCACAGTGGGTCACGCGGACGAAGTCGTGGGCAAAGTGCTAGTATTTGATAATGAAATAGTACAATAAACATTATCCATAGGTCATAATAATGATCTCGGGGTAGTCGCCGAGATCATTATTATGACCTATGGATAATGTCATATAATATGATATTTATAATCATTGTACCTAGTGATTTTGCATTAGGCACACAGTTGATAATATTTTGAATTAAGCTGTTTTCTTTTACGGCTACACGGTTTTGCAGTTGGAATTTCTAGTTTGCGTACCTAGCCGGCATAATGAAGACTAAAATTACGTAAACAAACAATAGACGACAATACAGGGCGTGAACCTGTGTGCAAAATAAAGACAATATGAGTAATGCGTGAGCCGTACCTACCCTGTTCGGGTATAATTAGGAGCTGTGATTTTTGCGAAGTAACTCCTATTTATACCCGATCTGAGTAAAATCACCGCATCGGGTAAGGGTATACTTAGGAGTGATCACATGACGAGTTTGATCTCCTATCTATGTAGGTATACCCGAACTCAGTAGGTCTCGTGACGTCAGCGGCGTTTCCACTGGGTATATTTAGGATACACGCCATGCCGTGTGCGTGTGGATTGAGAGATCTTTTCGAAAAACTCTTCCAACCCCAATCAAATTATAAGAGGATTTAGGAAATAATTGTGATAACTTCATTGTAAGGTATAAAATTTGTGAAACGTCAATAAGTCCGTAGGACAATGTAAAATAACTGGTTCTTTTTTGCTGTTATACATTTTTCCCATCAAATCGTCATAACAGACTATTTGGTCGTATTTTGCACTGCATAACGCCAGCTTCGCCAATCGCAATGAATATAAACAATGTTAGCATGAATAGGGTACCTAGTCGAAAAAAAATCGGACAAAATAAAAAAGTATGTCTACCCTACTCAACGTTTTCCTCAAGGATTGTAAAAAATGATTTATCTTTTTAAGTATAACACTTACAGGGACGACCGATCCGTCAAATTTTAGTACAACATTTTTCACAATTTCTGATGTATTTACCTTCTACCTATAAGTTTTGGTTTATTAAATATAGTTCAAAATAATGATCTCTCAGTTGGGACGATCGACAAAAAACAAGATTTTCGTTTTCTCCAGTAAGATTTCAATCACGATTTTTGTTTCACAAATTTTCGCAGAAGCATAATTTGCAATAAACATGATAATTATTCATACTTTTTCAGTATTAGGTCGTGTTTTACAAGATCACTCAATTGAAAATTGTCCACTCTGAGAGATCCATATAAACCGTTATAAATCTTAAACGTGGCTTTGAAACGAATCGAAGTTTTGTTTAGCAGCTTTCACAAATCCTTCACAATTAATTAAAATGCAAATTATAAACACATAGGCAGTATATTCTTGGATACGCGTTATGGCTTTTTTTTCAGCTGTCCAGATTGAAAGATCCAGTTAATGAGTTCTAACTTTCTTTGTTTAGGTTTCACAATTTTTATACCTTACTATGAAGTTTTCACAATTATTTCCTAAATCCTGTTATAATTTGGTTGAGATTGGAAGAGTTTTTCGAAAAGATCTCTCAATCCACACGCACACCGCCATGCCGTCCGTATCTAGCAAATCATTTTAAAACGCTTATAACTTTGCCAATTTTGTAGATGTTTCATCGGTTTTTTTGGTGTTTATTATCTTTTTTCAAATAGTTTACAAATTCACAATAAGAAAATAATAGTCCGGTACCGTATTGCTTTAGGCGCTAGATGGCGCTACATGTATGTGACGCGGATGAAGTCGCAGGCAGTTCTAGTCAGGAATAAATTAATGTAGTATTTTACCGTTATGGTATAAACACATTTAAAGGACGCGTCCGTAAGCCGCGACCGATGAATGTGCGTTACCGTTCCATAGTATCGGTTGGCATCAATTAGTATCAATACTATAGATTGTTTTGGACTTTCGATAGTATTGATAGTTTATAAAGCAATACTATCGATAGGACAATCGATAGAATTTATGGCCTTTTTTAAACCTGCCAACCTGCTAAACTGGAACTATCGATCGGCAACACTGATGTGCACGGTTGTTCTGACGCCCGCCCGCCAGATTTCTCGGTCCGAACGCTCAAGAACAGCCCAAGGTCACGTCGGTCAAGTCTTCTGACGTATGCAAAGGATGCGGCTGTCAGCCGCGGCTTACGGACGTGTCCCGTACTGTGTTTATCCCCTAAGTATCATTTTCGGGAATTAAAACCGTAGCAAGTCATTCAAAACAAGAACATGAAAAGGAACATACTTTTTATTTCTAATTTTAGTAAATTAAATAAGTAATTCTCACTAATTTTTGAAGTCGATTTCTACTTTTTTTCTCCACATCATTTCTCTCACTCAATGTAGATTTATTTCCCAAAATCGTAATGCCAGCATAAATTAAAGAGCTTATAAACATGTGTAGAAAATGTAGCATTTGGAGATTCTGTCTGCTTACCCCTCTGAGGACCTGGTGAGAAGGCACTCGCATATATAATTTAACTGCAGAAGGACAATACTAATAAGCTAACAAATGCATCTTAAAATCGAATTAACTGCTGGTACGTATTCCCCTAAAAAATAATAAAATTTAATAATAAATATATGTATAATATAATATACCTACATGCATAATATCAGAGCAGAGGTTACTGTACTTATAATTATGTCTTATATTAATAGGAAATGTCTCGGTATCTTCTAATACGTCAATATGCTAATACATTGTCATTGTTCTTAAATATAAATAAATACAAATATTTTTTAAATAATTTCTCTACTACACTGCAAATAATTATATACAATCAATTAAAAAGAAATTATGTTTTGAACAGACGATCTTTACTACGAAGCCGAAGCTAGCCGATTATAACTTTCTAAAACCCGATGTGTAATGTGGTGGATCCAAACATTGCGAGGCATGCGACGCGCACGGCGCTAATCGCATTCATCGCAATGTGTGGCCCGAGGGGGGGGCGGGGTCATGACCCCCACAACCCCCCCAAAATGGTACAAAAACGCGCCAAACACGGTAATTCACGGTATAGCACGTCGGCATTAATCGGTATGACCCCCGCCAAAGTCTTCGGCTGCGGTTGGACCCCCCAAAATCGTCGACTGCGACCGCGCCTGTGTGTTGAAGTTCATATTCGTGGCGAGGCACGTGCAAATCAAATGTATATCGAGCTGTGCGTTGCGAGGCGTGCGTTTCTTCGTAATGTTTGGATTCACCCTAAGCTGTGTACTGTACAACAAAAGCCGAAGCTCGGGTACAACCCACCTACGTACTCGACTACCTGCCTGAGGTTTAGACAAGTGTCACACTATACATAGAAATCCATTTTAGATAAATATATCAACAGTTAACTTTACACAAAGACTCACGGTTTAAGCTATTATGCAGGTGTAGCCAAGCTTCGGCATTTTATTAGTTTCTTTCAAGTTCATACGTGAACATCAACTTCAACTTCAATATGTTCAGGTTTTACTGACAAATTGATGGGTGAGTTTGGAGTTGAGTTGGACTCCTCAGGTACTTCGGTCAAGCCAGATAATTTGAGAGCAGTTGAAATTTTAAAAGTCCCTTCGTCTTTTCTTTGTTTCCTCTCTTTGTTGTTAACATTATTTGGTATCGCCATGCCCGCCTCTCTGTAGTGTAGTTGAACATGATAATTTAATTTGGCCTGAAACAAATTTTAAATAAGTGTTGTTTCCTGAACTCTAAATCTACTACATTTCATTGTTATATATTGTAAACAATCTGATTTAAATCTTCTACATAATATACATATATTTTTTAACATGGCAACAAGTCAATCACTACAAGTCCTCACCGGCGAATTCGTATTAGTACTAATTAATACTATGAATAACAAGAAATCCAAATAAAGCTACTCTTCGCCTCTTTGGTAGTATTGTGTTTAACCTTACAACAATAAAAATACCGGCCAAGTGCGAGTCGTACTCGCGCACCGAGGGTTCCGTTATTCCGTATCATTTTTGGACGTATAAAGTGAAAAAATCCGGACCGCATAACTAAGTTTGTTTGTGAAGGAATTTTGATGATTTTGAAAAAACTGTTCTAGTTAGGAGCATCGTTTTATTTTTGGTGCAATATTTGGGTCAATTTCTATCAGCTCTAATTATTTTAGATTTTTCGCTCCGCAAACTTCGGAGATAAGGGGGGGGGGGGGGGAATGGTATTTATTCAGACATTTTTCATCATATGTAGTAAATTGTGAGACATAAAATAAAATATATTTTGAAATGTGCAGATCAAGCCCTTTCATATGATATGCCACTTGACCTAGTAACCCTACTTTAAAATTTCGGACCCCCACTCCGGCCCCTTTTGCAATGAAAATAAAAATATTTTTTGACTTTTTTCATTTGTAATAAAGTTGGGCAAGCATTCTTTATAACTGTTCCAAATTTCAAGTCGATAGCATTAGTAGTTGCTGAAATAAGCAGGTGTGACAGACAGACAGACAGACAGACAGACGAAGTCGCACCATAAGGGTTCCTTTTTTATCATTTTGGTACGGAACCCTAAGAAAACCGGGCAAGAGCGTGTCGGACCACGCACAGTCTAGGGTTCCGTAGCAAGAAGTATTTCAGTCTTCCGACCGCTAATATAAGTTTGTTTTTCATAATATCATTATGAAATACAAAGTTAATTTTGCGGTTGTCAAGACTCAAAACTGAAAATAGTGAATATTTCAAAAAGTTATTAACGTATCTTGTTCATACCAATTTTAATCGAGATTATTTATTGGATGTCACAAGCTTTAATTTTTTCAGATTTTTTGATATAGCGGTTGGAAAATTACAGGGGGGGGGGGACACATTGTTACCGACTTTGGGAGCTCCTAGTTCACTAAATATGCACTTAAACAAAAAAGTCATTTAGAAACCTTTATGTTATTTTCAAAGACCTATCCAACGATACCCCACATGATGAGGTGCACGAAAATATTTATTTTCATCCCCCAGTTTCATGTATGGGAGCCCCCTCTAATTATTATTTTTTTCATAATTTTATTACAGGCCTTTATGGCGGCTCATAGAAGACATCTACCTGCGAAGTTTCATACAATAGGTTATGAACTGTGGATTTGACGAGGGTGTGACAGACGGACAGACGGACAGGACGAAACTATAAGGGTTCCTAGTTTTACTACGGAACCCTAATAATCACTGGACATAAATAAATTCTTGCCATTTTGACCATTGGACTAAATAAAGGTACCAGGGAGTAGAATACTGTTTTTATTTCACGGTATGGTTGGCAACCCTAACTATAATACGCGCAGTAATTAAAACTTGATCGGTCTGTTATGGTTCTCCACAATTTCGCGCATGTACAGTCGTTTAAATAAGGTTCCAAAATACACAGAAACCGATTTAACCGATACTGCGTCGTCATTCGTCCGAACATGACGAGTAGTAATTAATTATTAATTTATTAGTAATTAATATTTATACATATATTGCGCTTATTGTACAATACCTACTGTTTTTCTTCTCGCCACTATGCAGATATTTAATTCAGTTTGTTTAAAAGAAAGTAACACATTTATACATACACTTGGCAAAAACTTTCTACTAGAAAATGTACTATACTTCGATCTATAATTGTTTGCAGTAACTTGACAGTTCCAAGCAAAATAATGATACCATATTTACAATGGGTTTGACGCAGAATGTGCACTTCGCAAAATGTGCACTTGACGCAAAACGTGCACTTCGCAAAATGTGCACTTCGCAAAATGTGCATTTCTCAAAATAGTACTTCTCAAAATGAGCATTTCTCAAAATGAGCACCTTTCAAAATGAGTGTGAATTTTATCACAATGCTCTCTAAATAAAAACTGTTTGCTTACACTACACTTCTTAGGGTGCCGTATCAAAATGGTAAAAAGGGTTCCTCCTTATGGTGCAACTTCGTCTGTCTGTCACAGCTGGTTATTTCAGCAACTACTGAATGATGCTATCTTGCTAATGCTAATTTGGAACAATTATAAGGCATGCTTGCCCACGTTTATTGAAGAACCACGAATGAAGTTAGAAATATTTTTAGTTTCATTGAAAAAGGGGCTTAAGTGGGGGTTCCAAATTTGAAAGTGGGGACCACTTTTAAATATGATATGCCACTAGATTTACGGTCGGTTGCAGAAAGAAAATTAAAATTTAATGGAGGCATTAACCATACAATTTCTATTGTTAAAATCTCCTTTAAAACTTAATGACCTTTTCTGCAACTCAGCGTTAGTGGCATATTATATGAAAGGCCTTGATCTGCACATTTCAAAATATATTTAATTTTTTTTATGTCTTATAGTTTTCGAATTAAGATGAAAAATGTCTGTAAAATACTATTCCCCCCCCTTATTTCCGAAGTTTGCAGAGCTACGCGGGCCCTGTGCGGGTTGATGGACGTAAAATGTTTTCGAATTTTTATTTCTAGGACATGCCGGTTTCCTCACGATGTTTTCCTTCACCGTTAAAGCAAGTGATACCGTAATTAATTTCTAATACGCACATGACTGCGAAAAGTCAGCGGTGTGTGCTTCAGGATCGAACTCGAACCATTCACCGTGGGAGGCACATGGTTAAACCACTACGCTATCACTTCTTGCGACTCGAACTTGGCCAGTTTTTTTTTATTTATTCCTAACACACCAATTATTACAGGAATGTAAAAATCTTTTAAAATAACAACACGTAGGTATATTAATCATAGTACACATAACACCACTGTTCCAATTAAATGTACGTTCTATTTTTAGATTGTAAAAGAGTTCCTTTTTACCATTTTGGTACGGAACCCTAAAAAGCGTAGTGTAAGCAAACAGTTTTCATTTAGAGAGCATTGTGATAAAATTCACACTCATTTTGAGAAGTGCCCATTTTGAGAAATGCTCATTTTGAGAAGTGCTCATTTTGAGAAGTGCACATTTTGCGAAGTGCACATTTTGCGTCAAGTGCACATTCTGCGTCAAACCCTTTACAATAATAGTGTTGGAACACTGAACGAATTTGCGAATAGAACGAAAGATAAAAATGGTTGAACTATTTTAACAAAATATTTTTATGAATTTTAAACGTGTCATAAACATATTATATTTTACCTTATATTATATATACTTATTTTATTTTAAATCTTATCAAATCAATGGAAAGTACATTACTTAAGTACACAATTCAGTTCAATCAATTTGGTTCATACTTTTTTTTCACATTAACCTTCAGTCGTCAGTTTACCAGTTTTATTAGTTTAGTTTATTATTTATTAGTTTAGTTAGTTGTCAGTTTTTTACAAGTGTGAGTAACCATGGTATCCCTCCAGTTGTCAATTTACTGCAAGCAATTATGGGGTCAGGGTATAGGTCTTAATAATTTACCTTGGTTGATAGTTGTGCATGGCATAGTGTACATTCATGGTACACCTTCATATGTTTTACTAAAATGTGTTGTTTCAAGTTGCTTTTTCTTGAGTAAAATCTGTAAAAATAAGGCCTCAAAATTACTTACCTATTTTTTACATTGATTTTATAATAACAATCAAATTATTTAATCATTTATTAATTTATACCTTGGACAATTTTCATAAGGGCATGGAAATGTTTTCGTAATTTTTCTCTGACCATGTGTTTTAAGGTGTCTCACCATATGAACTCTTTCTTTAAAGGCTCTTTTGCATTCATTACAGATAAACACTGAAATAAAGAAGAAAGTGATAATGTAGTGTAGAGATAGTGAAATCCCTATTATTTATGACCTAAATGTCTGACAACTTCAGGCACTTACAGCTGCAGAAAGCTCATTTAACACTTTCCAACTCATTTAATACACTATGAGACGCACGCAATATAAGTTTATACTCTGCTGTAGCTGTTCAATGTCCTTTCCCCCCTCGGACCGCGGTAGCGAACAGTCGTGTGCACTAAGTTTCTGCGCCATTTAAATAAAATAAAAATTATAATCACAGTAAAGTACTAGGAGCTCATATCGGTGCAGTGTTACGCCGCGCGTCGTGCGCAAAAAGGACAGAAATAAGGTGACAAATATATTTCACTCATTTTATGTGCACTCGCAAGCCGGCCAGCGGCCGCCATTGTTCTCGCGCCAAGCGCCTAAATTCACTACTTAAACTGTGGACCTAATTTTACAGAAAATGTCTACACAAAGAACTCCCCCTGGTAACAAAGTTCACCATGTAGTTTCTGAAAATGACCTATGCAACCTAGATCCTGAAAATCCTTTAAGCCTTGTGGGAGGGAGACAGAAAAGATTCCGTAGTGACGATCAGGAAAAATCTGATTATGAAATTCTTAAAAACGAACTATCAAATATGCTCTCCACTATGCTCACCACTTGGAAGAAGGAACAGAATGTAATCCTAAATAAGTTGGGCACAGACTTGGCTGAACTCAAACAACAAAACACAAGTATCCAATTTACTAATGATGAAATGGAAAAATCTTTAAAATTCATTTCTCTTCAATATGAACAAATGAAGCAAAAATTGTTTGAAATGGAACGCGAACGTAAGGAAAACTTGAATTACATATCCACCTTAGAAAACAAAATTGATGAATTGCAAAGAAGGTCCAAGTTCACAGTCATCGAGTTTAAAAATTTACCTTCGCCGCTGGACCAGATAAAGTCTGAGTCACAACAAGACCTATGTGAACTTGTTAAGAAAACTTGTAACGCCGTTAACACCCAGATACAGACATCTGAAATAAAATATATTTACAGAATTAAAACAAAAACGGGCGTATCTACCGTTATCACAGAGCTAACTTCAGTTCTTACCAAAAACAAAATCCTAAATGGAGTGAAGGAGTTCAACAAGCAGAATTCTAACAATAAGCTTTCCTCCTTAACTATTGGCCACCCGGGACCTAAAACTCCCATTTATGTAGCTGAAAGCCTTACAAGCAAGGACAGAAAACTTTATGCAATGACACGCGAAACAGCCAAATCTCTGGAGTATAAATACTGTTGGACCAATAACGGCCGTATATTTATAAAAAAAACTGATGGCGGCACACGAGTTCAGATTAAAAATGAAGCGGATTTGACAACCCTAAAGAAAATATGACTGATTACGTCGCTAATGTTTTACTTTAATATCTCCGTTAAAACATTTTGTAACATCAAACTTACTTTTAGTACTCTGTGTGTCACTTGCCTTAGTATAATGACTATCATTGTATTATTTTTTAAGTCTACCTGCTTACTATAATTTATGAATCACATACTTACACTATGAACAAAATATACTCATCTACCTCACACTCACAATTATACAATAATAACATATACAAACAATATCATTTACATATTATTTACGTAACAAATACACCGCACTTAAAATGTTAGCTCAAATACACATCTTGGTGTCCAGTTTAGTGGCAAGATTGCCATTACATCTCGATTTAAATAGAAAAAATAATAAATTACGTTTGGCACATTATATTAGGATTACTGTCATAAAACTTAAAAGTATATGTATTTATATAAATGCTCCGGAATATTACATCAGCGCAAAAAAAGTAATAGTAAACATCAATACGGTGATTGAACCACTCCGCTTACCTATGATATCTTATGTTTTGAACCTTTGTTTATTTTTTATTAAAATTCGCAGCCCTTAACGACGTGTTATCTGACTAACAGTCAGTTGCAGAAAAGGTCATTAAGTTTTAAAGAAGACTTTAACGATAGAAATTGTATGGTTAATGCCTCCTTTAAAATTTTATTATCTTTCTGCAACCGACCGTTAGACAATATTTCTCTTTGTGACTCAATATTATATGACCCCCAAGAATGTCCCTCTTTGTTACCTCTAAATAACACTATTACCGTGTTGTGCCAAAATATTCGGAGTGTGAAAGCAAATTTTTCTGGGCTACTTACACTTATAGAAAGGATCAACATGGATTGTGACATCATAGTTCTATCCGAAAACTCCCACATTACTTTACTTTACTTACTCATAATCAACATGACAGGGTAATTGTTTTTATTAAATCCTCTTTAACTAACATAAAAATTAAAGAACCTGTGGTACTTGACTCAAGCTGCTTAGTGATCAGCATAGGTTCCGACCTGGCCATAATAGCAGTTTATAGACCCTATACCTTCCGTGATCCATCTAACTTTATAAAATCCTTAGATAGTGTCCTAAATGAACTTAAATCCTATAAAAGTATTCTCCTCGTAGGAGATATTAATGTGGATATTGTTCAGGAAAACAATTCATTATATACGTTAGATTATCTAGACCTCTTAACTTTCTATGGACTTTACCCGGGGTATACCTTCCCAACACACGGGTCCACATGTTTTGATCACGCTAATATTAAGACCTCGTTACCAACGAAAGTTTTAGTAATAGTGTACGATTACAGACCACTATGCAGTTCTGGTTGCTGTCTCGATGAGGAAACTTGTTTCAGCAAAGCGCTCCTTTATTACAAGGGTTGATGAAGAATCCCTTACCATTGATATGGATAAAATAAACTTTGACCCAGTCTTCACAACACAAGACCCTAACCTTGCAGCAAAATTCCTAATCGAGCCTATCATTTTGACTTTATCTGCTAGCTAACACCTCTACTGTTGCATTATCACGAAGACGTAGACTTATTAAAGCGTGGATCACTCCGGGGTTACTAAAATGTATGCGCCATAGAGATAATCTTTATAAACAATGTAAAAAAAACCCGACGAATGAAATTGCCACCTTATCTTACAAAAGGTACCATAATTACTGCATTTCTCTCTTACAGCGGGCTGGCCAAAATAGACTATGAAAAAAGGGAATTTCAAAAGGCCGGTAAAAACTCCAAGCATTTGTGGAAAGCGATTAAATCTGTTACAAATACTAAAAAATCACAGGATTTAGCATCTGCATTATTAGAATCCAGTCCTGATAAGCAGGATTCAGTGAATAATATCAATGCTTACTTTGCTAGTAGGTATAGGGAAACAGCTCGCGGAAAAGATTAACAAAGGTTCCCTGGCCCTGTCATCGGTTGGTGCACAGACGGATTCTTTTGTTATGCTCGAAACCGATGACACAGAGGTTGATGGGTTAATATTGTCATTAAAAACCAACTGTGCAGCTGGCTGTGACGGCATCTCCTCAGGGTTTTTGAAGAAGTATAGGACCATTATTGTTCCTCCGCTCACCTATATCTGCAATTTAAGCATGAGGACTGGTATCTTTCCCGACTTATTCAAAAGGGCCCTACTTCACCCTATTTTCAAATCAGGTGATCGAAACCGTGTCGAAAATTATAGGGCTATTTCGATTCTGTCAGCAATGTAAAAAAAATTAGAAAAAATAATAAATATTAAACTTGTTAACTTTTTAGAATCACGAAAATTAATATCTCCAAAACAATTTGGTTTCCGCAAAAAAACATCAACGGCTGATGCAGTACATAATCTAGTGGATCACATAGAAAACTTGATAAAAACCAAAAATGTGTCGCGCTATTCTTGGATCTCGCAAAGGCAATCGACACGGTTTCGATTCCAACCCTGCTGAAGAAGTTGGAAATGCTGGGAATTAGGGGCACTCAGTTGTCCCTTTTCCAAAGCTACCTAAATAATAGAACTCAATGTGTGAAGATAGGTTCTTATACCATTTCGGAAACCCCAATGGCTTATGGCGTGCCCCAAGGCAGCATTCTCGGTCCGAGCCTCTTCTTGTGCTATATAAATGACTTGTGTAATCTCTCTATAGAGAACGGGGAGATATTCTCTTATGCGGATGATACGGCACTTATCTTTTCCTCGCCCAATTGGCCTGAAACGTATCGTCTTGCTCAGAGAGGTTTCGACGCCGTTAGTGACTGAAGAGTAACCATGGAGTTTCTTGTCCGTTCTTCTCCATAAGAATCTACGTTTTGGAACGGACAACTAGCTTCAACTAACGGACAAACTGACTGACAACTATTGCTTGACTATTCTAAAGTGCCTGTAAATGGTCTAATTGAAATAAATGTTTTGACTTTGACTGGTTAAATAACAACTTACTCACCCTAAACGTTTCCAAAACCAAGGTACTAAACTATATCATTCGAAACCCCATAACTCCATCTGACGCTCTCTTTCAAATCACAGCTTCTGATAACTCGAGTATAGAAAAAGTCACGGACATAAAGTATCTCGGCATAGTGATCGACTGCAATCTGACGTTCAAAAAATACATTGACCACCTCTCTAACCGGGTGCGTAAGCTTAGCTTATTTACATAAATTTAAACAATTGCGCCCATCCGCAAATGCAGATGTTATGAAGTTGGTCTATCAAGCACTGTGCCAATCAATTTTGAATTACTGCAACACTACCTGGGGAGGCGCTGCCAAATCCAACCTAATAAAGGTTGAGCGTGCTCAAAGAGCGGTCCTCAAGGTTTGCTGCTTCAAACCCCGCCTATTTCCCACCGTTAAACTTTACGAGTACTGCCAAATGTTGACGGTAAGGCAGTTATTCATTCTGGCCACCGTCATCAAACAACACTCCTTGTCTCAGTACACACCAGCAGCCACACGTCGAAACCACCTTGTTGCCACATCTGTCCCAGTTAAAACACACTTCAGCCGACGATTCTTTGTTTTCCTTGGCCCATATGTTTAAATAAAATTCACAAAATACTATCTGTGCACCAACTAAACCAATACAATTTCAAAATAATTGTTCTAGACTGGCTCCTCACGCAGTCATACAAAGAAACAGAAGGTCTATTGCAAGTTTTGGCGTAGCTAACTTTCCCAATCACAGACTCATCATACAAACAGACACACAATAACACATAGACAAACACACCCCCATACACCACTCACCATTACATACATCACTCACACACCCACACATAGCTCATAAACTAAAATGCTTAACAAACAACATCCTTTATTCCGTTTTCTTTTCTACTTTTATTTTGCTTAGCCTTAATATTGGTATTTTACAATATTGTTGTGTTCCGGTTCTGAGAGGTGGAAACCTGGTGACCTGTAATACAGGTTTTCATTACCTACCACAGGCACCAGTGATTTCACAACCATGTAATATGTACTTGTTTATGCCAATAAAAATATTATTATTATAAAAATATTATTATTATTATTTCTATTTATTATTATGTCCAAAAAATTGTAATAAATCTTTCTTATTTTACTTAGTCTTATTATTTTCAGTACTAGGTAAAGATCTCCATATAAACATTATTTTAAAATACTCCTAACTAGTGTATGTCTACGTTATTAAAAGTATATCTTCACCTTCGGCGTCGTCTTCGGCCGAAGGTGACTGCATCAACTGAAGCTCGGCCCCACCCGGGGCCCATAAAGTAAACCTCGGTTGGACAACAGTGACATTGCTCTCAAATAACGATTTTAATGATTTTAGATGTCGAGGAGTTGACGAGTCTAAAACAAAGGAAACCATGTGAGGATATTTTAAAGAGTAATTAATCTAAAATATTTTTTATGAAATTTTCATTTTTCAATGCTAAGTTGAGGCAAATATGTATTTGCTAATGCCCGGTCTTGTCCTTATCACATTCAATAAGTAAACAAACACGCAGGTCTGATAACTTTACTC
Source organism: Thalpophila matura (assembly GCA_948465475.1). Lineage (NCBI taxonomy): Eukaryota > Metazoa > Arthropoda > Insecta > Lepidoptera > Noctuidae > Thalpophila > Thalpophila matura. The sequence goes on from OX419183.1 coordinate 13,288,446, forward strand.
TAGTCTGGTTATTGTGACTTTTACCTTATTCATTGCTGCTACCTATAGACCTAGTAAAATTAATCAATTATAAATTTATTTTGAAATAAAGAAAAACTTACAATTTTTTTCATGATCAGTTTTTTTATGCTTTTGATATTTTGACCAATGATTGAAAACTATATCACACTCTTCACATGTGTAAGTTTTATGATACCTCATGTGTCTTTTCTTCAGGTAGAGACTTACAAATGTTTCTGAGCACAAATCACACCTGAAACATAAATCCTACTAATATTATAAATGCGAAACTTTGTGAGGATGGATGTATGAAGTAAAGGGTGTCTCAGAATGTTTTTCGTTTTTGAATGGACGAATACGCGCCAACCGCAGGTAGCAGGGGTAGGGGAGTGGTCTCAAACGCATGGCCTGCTTATTAAGTTTAGTGGCCATGAATTGTTTCACGGGACCGCAGCGCGCGTTTTGCGTGCGAGCGTTTTATAAAAACAACGATTCATACGATTCGTATACTATTGTTCGTCGTCTCTACAGGACACATTTCAATTTATTAAGTTTAAAAAATGTGCCAAGTGCCAATTTAATTAAGCATTGGGTGTGCAAGTTCGAAGAGACTGGGAATACAATGCCGGACAAGTCGTCTGGGCGCAAAAGAACATCGAGAACGAGCATGAACGTCGACCGCGTTCGCCAGTCTGTTATGGACGACCCACGATAGTCGTTGAGATTGCGCGCAGCTTCGCGCAGGTTAAATGAATGTGAACAATTGAATGGTGCGCATTTGCAAACGGTTGTTTTTCATAAATAAATTTCAAGAACTGCTTTTTAATTTAACAATAAATAAAACGAGTTTTGATTGATATTGTTGTTTTTTATTTAACATCAAAAAACGAAAAACATTCTGAGACACCCTTTATGTATGTTATGTATGGATGTTTGTTACTCTTTCACGCAAAAACTACTCAACGGATTTTGATGAAACTTTGCAGTAATATAGCTTATACACCAGAATAACACATAGGCTACTTTTTATCCCAAAAACGCAGGCGAAGCCGCGGGCGGAAGCTAGTTATCTATAAATTACGCAAGTCTAGTTCTAATAACAACACAGTCTTTAAAAGCTGTAGCCTCGAGGCCCACACCACAAAGAAAAGAATAAAATAATATAAATCTTTTAGAAAAATTTAATTATTTTTTCATTATTCTAATTTAAAAGCAAAATAAAAACTGGCTAACAGTATTGCGAACCACCCTTTGTTATGTGCACTTATACTTATTTTTGGGAAACAAAATACATGAATCTGAGGGATGGAAAAAAAAATGTTGGTGCACCCCTTCGGGTGGGGTATTGTTGGATATATAGGTCTTTGAAAATAACATAAAAGCATTGAGTTGGAAGTCTGTATAGTTTTCCGATAGATGTCGCCAAACGCTCCTAAGAAGCGTGTACAAAGGGATCTCAAAATTCAAATGAGTCGGGCGAGGCCCGGTAGCTCAGTTGGACAGAGCACGCCACGGAACGGCAGAGGTCGCGGGTTCAAATCCCGCTCGGGTCATATGATTTTTGAGAATCACTTATTAATATTTAATAACTTAAAAGGGTTTCTAAAAACTTTTTTATTTAGGTGCATATTTAGCAAACTAGAAGCTCCGAAAGTCGTTAACAATGTGTCCTGTAATTTTTCAACTGTAATAACAAACAAAAAATCTGAAAAAAATCAAGCTATCGTATAAATCAAATATCTATAATAAATACTTTCGATTAAAATTAGTTTGAACAAGATACATCAATTAGTTTTTGAAATACATATTCAGTTCACTATTTTCAGTTTTGAACTTGACAAATGCAAAAATAACTTAGTATTTCATAATGGTGTTATGAAATACAAACTTATGTTTGCAGTTGGAAGATTGAAATACTTCTTGCTACGGAACCCTAGACTGTGCGTGGTCTGACATGTTCTTGCCCGGTAATATCTTCAATGTACAGACACAGGTTTTTAGGGTTTGTAGCAAAATGGTAAAAAAAAACCGGCCAAGTGCGAGTCGTACTCGCGCACCGAGGGTTCCGTATCATTTTTGGACGTATATATACGTGTATAAGTGAAAAAATCCGGACCGCATAACTAAGTTTGTTTGTGAAGGAATTTTGATGATTTTGAAAAAACTGTACTAGTTAGGAACATCGTTTTATTTTTGGTGCCATATTTGGGTCAATTCCTATCAACTGTAATTATTTCAGGTTTTTCGCCCCGCAAATTTCGGAGATAAGGGGGGGGGGGGGGAATGGTATTTTTTTTGGACATTTTCATCATATGTCGAAAACTGTGAGACATAAAATAAAATAAAAATATATTTTGAAATGTGCAGATCAAGCCCTTTCATATGATATGTCACTTGACCTAGTAACCCCACTTTAAAATTTCGGACCCCCACTCCGGCACCTTTTGCAATGAAAATAAAAATATTTTTGGACTTTTTTCATTTGCAATAAAGTTGAACAAGCATTCTTTATAACTGTTCCAAATTTCAAGTCGATTGCATAAGTAGTTGCTGAAATAAGCAGGTGTGACAGACAGACAGACAGACAGACGAAGTCGCACCATAAGGGTTCCTTTTTTACCATTTTGGTACGGAACCCTAAAAAGGAACCCTTATGGTGCGACTTTGTCTGTCTGTATGTCTGTCACGGCTGCTTATTTCAGCAACTGCTAATGCTATCAACTTGAAATTTGGAACAGTTATAAAGAATGTTTGCCCAACTTTATTGCAAATGAAAAAAGTTAAAAATATTTTTATTTTCATTGCAAAAGGGGCCAGAGTTGGTGTCCAAAATTTTAAAGTGGGGTTACTAGGTCAAGTGACATATCATATGAAAGGGCTTGATCTGCAAATTTATTTTATTTTATTTCTTATAATTTTTAATATAATTATGATAAAAAACACAATTCCCCCCCCCCCCTTATCTCCGCCAAAAATCTGAAATAATTAGAGTTGATAGAAGTGTACCTAAATATTGCACCGAAAATAAAATGATGTTCATAACTAGCACAGTTTTTTAGAAAGCATCCAAATTCCTTCACAAACAAACAGTCCAGTTTTTTTTCACTTTTATATGTCCAAAAATTATACAGAACCCTCGGTGCATGAGTACGACTCGCACATGGCTGATTTTTTTGGTTTTATAATACCTAGTATAAATTATTGAAATACATACTTGAATGCTTTTAGTCCTGTATGTTGATACATGTGAGAACTCAGTTGATTCTTCTTTTTGAACTGCATTTTACAAACATCACAGGTAAACTGTATTAGGTGAACTGTGTTAAGATGCCTCTTGAGGTTCTGACGATTTGCAAATGATTTTAAACATTGTGGACAGCTGAAACATATTAATTTTAGATCTTTAATTTAATTTTACGAACTATAGTTTGTATAAATATGTTTACATAGTTCGCAAATTCTATTGAAGAGAAGTTTACAAACACATTACCTCCGTGATCAGCTTTGCCGCAGTCAAGTAAGAAAAGAAATTCTGTTTAGTAAGTTCTTACCTATAGACAACATCATTTTCATGGGGCATATGCACTGAAGTTATGTGTCGGTCCAGATGACTTTTACTAGTATATGCTTTGCTGCAATTTGGGTGATTGCAAGGGAAAGGTCTCTGAAAATATTTTTAGAGTTGTATAGTGTTCCCAAATTAATAATGCGCATGCAGATCTTCGCTAATTGTCTCTTTCTGTCTTATCTCTTTTAGCACAAAACACATAATTATACTAAATTATGCATAAAGAAAATGCACTTAATCACTCCCGGCCTAGCATGACCACGATAGAAACGGGTTTCGTCTACACAAAACCCGTTTCTATCGTGGTCATGCTAGGCCGGCTGTATATATGTCGCAGGGATATGATGAAAACAGGGAATTGATCAAATCTCTAAGCGATTTGATAGGGAATTGATCAAATCTCTAAGCGATTTGATCAAAAACCTAACCTAACCTCCGTGATTTGATCAAATCGCTTAGAGATTTGATCAATTCCCTGTTTTCATCATATCCCTGCGACATATACATATCGTCTTCTGACGCTCGGGGAATACGACCGTTGCCGAACAGTGACGAAGATTTCAATGCGCATTATCACTTTGGGAGACCTGCCGGCCTAGCATGACCACGATGGAAACGGGTTTTGTCTACATAGAAATAGACAAAGTGACAGGTTGTAGAAACATTTCTACGTTTTATGAATGAAATCTGTCACTTTGTCTATTTCTATGTAGACAAAACCCGTTTCTATCGTGGTCATGCTAGTCTGTACTTGCTTCACTACTACCTCTAATATAATAAATTATCGGCATGTTATTAAGAAACTTACAATATTATTGTGAGCTAGAAAATGCTGTTCCAGCCTGTACGGTCTATCGAAATAAGACGCGCAACCTTCGTATGAACAATAATACATTTTTTTTTGTTGCTGTTCCTCCATGCTGCGTGTGTTTAGTGCGAGAAGTGTTTTTCTTGGCTTGATAAATTCTAGTATTTCATGGAAAGTTTAAAGTAGTTAGGTATCTACAAAGTGAAAAATCAGAATAAATAAAAAAGCACTTTTCTTTGAATTGGTACTGTAATCCACAAGACCACAATCGACAAACACATAGTACACGATTCTTCACAACAGTCACAACGATTATTTGATTTAATTTCACCGACCAAGAACAAGAACCTCAAAAAAATCAAAATGAAGCTGTCAAGTTTCCTATATACATATTAGTCTATGCTGTCAAGCTCTCAAAGCACAGAACAATATTACCACAGACTACATAGAGATATCATTCAAATCTTACATTGACAAATTAGAAAATAATAATATACAAGTTAGGTTCCTAAAACTATTAGTGGATAAAAAAACTAAAAATAAATACATACATACATACATACATACATACATACATACATACATACATGACGAATACAGAACCTCCTTTTTTGAAGTTGGTTAAAAATAAATACAAAAATGATTATATACTATACTTTGTAAAGTATTGCCGGTCAGACTAAAGCATAAATACATTCTTGCAACCAATAACCATGGTAGTCAGGAGCATAATTCACCATTAAGTGTGTGTAACAAGTATAACACCCGAGGGATGTCGTCTGGTAAATATGTAGTACCTTGGTAGTACCGAGGGTTAATAATGTCTATGGAGACCGTACATTACAAAAGCGTATCCCATATTTACTTAACAATTTACCCGACGGAATCAGGGAAGAAAAAACAAAAAATATATTTAAGAAAAAACTTAAAAAATATCTACTTAGTACACTGCCGTAACATGTATACATAGGTACCTACACAGAGTACATTTTATCTTTCCTAATTATTAAATTACCATTATACAATTTTCTGCATTAGTATAGTAACGTCTATATTTAAACTGCGATATTATTTTATAGACCTTAAGTACCTTTATAATAAATAAATAAATAAAAATGAATATAGTCTCAAAGTGTCAAACCCATAGACATTATTATAGACGGAGCAGGACATAAAGCCGCTGGCCGTTTTTAGGGTTCCGTACCAAAATGGAAAAAAGGAACCCTTATGGTGCGACTTCGTCTGTCTGTCTGTCTGTCTGTCTGTCTGTCTGTCTGTCTGTCTGTCTGTCTGTCACACCTGCTTATTTCAGCAACTACTTATGCTATGGACTTGAAATTTGGAACAGTTATAAAGAATGCTTATTCAACTTTATTGCAAATGAAAAAAATCCAAAAATATTTTTATTTTCATTGCAAAAGGGGCCGGAGTGGGGGTCCAAAATTTTAAATTGGGGTTACTAGGTCAAGTGACATATCATATGAAAGGGCTTGATTTGCACATTTCAAAATATATTTTCATTTTATTTTATGTCTCACAGTTTTCGACATATGATGAAAAATGTCCAAAAAAATACCATTCCCCCCCCCTTATCTCCAAAGTTTGCAGGGCGAAAAATCTGAAATAATTAGGGTTGATAGGAATTGACCCAAATATGGCACCAAAAATAAAACGATGTTCCTAACTAGTACAGTTTTTTCAAAATCATCAAAATTCCTTCACAAACAAACTTAGTTATGCGGTCCGGATTTTTTCACTTTATACGTCCAAATATGATACGGAACCCTCGGTGCGCGAGTCCGACTCGCACTTGGCCGGTTTTTTTGTTTTTGTGCGGTTCTGGATTTGTATTAGTACCTAGGTAGGTACCTACCTATGCGTGCGTGACTAGTGAAGAGTTGACTGGTTGACGCTTCAGTGACGTCACTGTATCACTGTCAACGAAAAATTACAGCCTTCATACAGTACCTATACCTGACAGACACGGTTAACTCCAGTTTAATATACCTCCAAGGTCAAACCGCACACAATGTCAAACTGTCAAGTTCTCTGCTTGCTCTCTCAACCATAGACATAGGATCTATAAACGGTGCATAGAGGGAAAGACGGTTGGCCGTTTCTTGTAAGAGTGCGCGCAGCCATCGCGCAGCAGGCTCGGTCAACTGTGTAAGGGTGACCTTGGACTCAAGGCGGGTTCCAGTTGATGAAAAGGATAGTGATATCGATGACTCTGTCTAACAGGCTGATTACAATGCAATGTTAACAAGTAAAATAAAATGAAATATCGTGTAACAAATTATGACCTAAACATGATTAATTTAATGTAAAATGTAGCTTATTAACTAACACCTATTTTTTTTCGGTTATATAATTAAAATTATGAATTCCAAACGAAATTTGGAAAAATAATTATATCTTGAGAAATAAATTTTAATTTAAAAAATGGACTCTGGTAGTTTGCTCTGGCAACAGTGGCAACACCATAAGATAAATGTCTGCTGTTATGGTTGGTCGTTTTTTCTTGTTTCTGTTTATTTGTTGTGCTTTAAAACGATAAATTGTTTCTGATTTTTCCATCATAACGTTGAGTCGGCATACTGTTACGCCGTTGCGGTGAAAAAGTGTTGTGTTGAGTGAGATAGTGACTCTTTCGAGATTTCTTTGTGAGAACGAGAATTGTTTCGCAATTAATCAAAGTAAAACATAGGAAAGTGCGTCAACTGTAGATTTCCAGCTTCTCAAGATGTATTAATTTGTATTATATGTCCACCTTTATGAATAGATATTATTTTATTGTCTTACTGTCAATAAAATAATATCTATTCTAGGTGGGCATATAATTAGGTATTTGACTGATTTTGGGAAATGGTTTATATTAATCTTCATTATATTATAAGCACACTACATTGATATTTCAGGGAGATCTACTGTATTTATCAATAAAAATCAGTGATAAAGTATAAATTTCCAAAACCGCTCCAAAAACGCTGTTTCTGCGGAAGTGACGTAACACGCTAGTAAACGAGCTTTGTCAACAAGACAGACGGTGCAGCTGAAATTAATTTCATCAATAAATCATTTTTATTGGCTATAATGGCGTATATAAATGGTGTGTAGTTCCACAATGTACAAATACGTCTTTAAGCAGTCCATCATGATTCATGACACAAAAGAATTTATAGGTAATGTTTCTAAGTTTTTATCAACATAACCTAAAATGAGATTTCACAAAACTTCTGAATGATTATACAAAAGATTTGTAAATAAATATGTGGCAGGTAGGTACTTACACTGCTGTTTTTACATTATTAAGTTCCGCAGCATAATAATCAGCGTTAGGTATTCTTAGAGAAAAGTGCAACCATAAATGCGTCTATCTTAGGTAGGTTGTATCAGCTTGCACAAAATTTGACTCCATTTTGAGATTCGATATGAATATTTATGCCACTAGATAGAAGATTTCTATGAAAACAGCTTCAGAAATAGCTCTAAGATCAAATATAGCACCCAGAAAACATAAAACGCAAACTACAATCTGTCAAAGCCGTGCTTACTCCAATGTTGCCAAGCTAGATTTTCATTTTACCCCAATGCCTGATTAATTTTACTCTAAAATCATAACTATTTATACAAAAATACCTGGCAAAAGTTTTGGTTTTAGATATACAATAAAACAAGTTCTTTCTTAATCAATGGTCATGTTTCACAATAAAAATATGCTGAATTTGTTTAACTCAAATTCAATTCAAATACTTAGGTACCTACATGTATTGCTTACCAAAAAGCCCATAAACTATAGTAATCATAACAACAATACGAAATCTAACCTTAAAATTTTGGAAGTGACTCCGCGACCGCCGCCGTGACCTGAATTTGCAGCCGGCACTGGTTGCTAAATTGGCAGCCGGCGCTGACTTTTGAAAATAAAGCGGGAAAGGGAGTTGGCAATTTGTCATAATTAAAAAAACATTTCATGTTTCATTTGAGTAACATACCTAATTAGGGTCCAAGAGCGAGCGAAGCGAGCTCGGGAACTTGGACACCCCGACACGGACAGGTTAGGTTCGAAGGGGTTGACGGGGGCTTCAGTGAGCGAGCGAACGAAGCCCCCGTCAACCCCTTCGTGTTATGTTACTTTTAACCTTGTAGATAGAAATAGGAGCTCCGCGTACCGGGGCTCCGTCCCCTTGTAAGTCCAAAAAAGTTGTATTTTGTTTTCCATTAACTGTTATTTAAAAGTCAGTCTAAGGTATTTAATTCAACTTAAAACACGGCAACATTAATCTGCTGCTACGGTAGTTTGCAATTATTTTCGTCTGGTATCACTGCTACTTCAAGGCTACTCCGGTTCCTAACGGCATTATTTTTGGGAGCCTAGTCGGCGCCGGCTGCGGAGGCGCTCCCTAAAATTTTACCCTCTAATTTACCCTAAAGAATTCTTTACCCTAAAAATAAGTTGGCAACACTGGCTTACTAGCGTGTGACGTCAACAGAGTGCGACAGGCCATTCTTGTGACAGCTACAATAACAAAAAATATTGCATTTTATTTTCGTGTAATTTGCAAAAAATATACATATTTTAGTTAAAAATCAAGTGAAATAAGTTTATTTACGCTATGAACTGATAGGATGACCACAATCTGTAGCATATTTTCAATGTTGTCAAGAACCGAATTTTTTCATTGGATTTACTGGGATCCCACTAGATGGCGTGCAAATTCGTCTCACATTTTTACTATGAAGTTGATATTCTTCTCGCTAGAGTAATATTGTTCTGTGGCGCGCAGTCTGCGCGTGGCCGAAATCGGAACTAATTTTACGGGGTCCGTCCGCTATTGGTAAGGAGTAGTACCTACCTACCTACTCGTTATCGTTACCAATAGCGGACGGACCCCGTAAAGACGTGCAGGAAACGGTGTAGTGCACAAACGCCCTATGTCTATGCGCGAACCGGTGTTTGATTTTGTATGACTTTCATTAACGTTCTTACGATCATTCGACTATGTTAGAAAAACTCGCACTTCTCTGCACTCGAGTGTCAAGTTGGGTACCGTACGCACCCAAGAATCTTAAAGGTATGGTCCATTTCAATAGAACTTGTAAACTTTGTAAACAAACTTTCTACAGGGTGTCCCAGAAAGAATGGATAATCCTGAAACACCCCATAGTAGAGCTATTGCTGGATTTAAAATGCTTTCTCGTTAGTAAGCCTAATATCATAGAATTAAACAAAATTATTCAAAGCCGTCAGTCCAAAGCCTGTGAAAGTGTGATGGAAAGATTGCATCATAATTTTATTAGTTAGAAAACTATCAATAATAGCTATACGCTGATATTATTATCTAGTTAATATCAAACAACTTGTGACCTGTACGTAAGTCGTAATATTCGGTCATTCAATTCTAGTGCGTAGGTACGCTTGTAGAACCTACCTACTACATTTATGTTCTGTGCCTACTACTAGCAGCTGACAGGCGCACGACTCCGCACGAGCATGTGTGTGCGCTCGCGCTACGGGTGAGTGTGTGTAGAGATAGAGTAGTATGCTCAAATGTTTTACGTTTAGTCAGGATAACTATTTTATAAAAAATGACTAGGTGTGGTTTAACTAAATTAAATTATAGATGTTATTTTAGTCTTATAATTTAATATTCTAGTTGGGGTGTATGAGGTCTTGCGTTTATTACGATACACGTTGTATATTTTTTTAATGTGTTTCCCAAACATTCGCATTCACATTCGCACATTCGCATCCCGAACATTCGCGAATGCGAATGTGAAAAATATGACATTCGTAAGTACCTACTAGTTTTTTTCCCGTAGGATTTTATTGGTGGCACGGACTTTAATATGAATAGGTTCGGCCGTTTTTGAAGAGGTAGAAGACTGAGTAGGTACAATAACTGATATATTTCTTTATTATTTGAGTAACAATATGAGTATATGAGCATGCCGTTTGCCGAATGGTGAGCATCAAACCGTGCAATACAAATTTTAATGTCTTTATTTCATTTTAAAACAATAATATTTTTAGGGTATTTTTTCCAATGACACTGCAAATCTAGGGTAAAAGTTAACGGAGCTTAGGGTAAATTGAAAAAATAATAATTTAAAGAAAAACAAAAAACCCGACTGTGTAAAAACTAATTTTAAAAAATACGTGAAAGAATTAACTTAAATAAAAACTAAAAAGAAAGAAACAAGCCCAGTAGTTTAGAATTCTGAGTAATACTAAATAACTACACAATTGAAATAGTTTTATAATCGATACACACATAAAACAAATCATAAATTCTAATGCAGAACAGAACGACTCACAGTCGGGGCCCCTTGGGAAGATTTGATTGGTAAAATTTAAATGGGCCCCGACTGTGAGTCGTTCTGTTCTGCATTAGAATTTATGATTTGTTTTATGTGTGTATCGACTGTTTTTTTGTTTGTATATCGTTAATATAAAATAAAAACTTAAATCAATAAGTAAGAATTAGCGAGAATGATTGCTTTGTTAAACAACTTTAATTCGTTATACAGCGTGTAATTGACAGGTTGGCAAAAACGAAAAGTATGAATTCAGACTGGTATTGTTAATATTTTGATAGTGAAATATTTTCCCGGAAATGATGTAGGTACTACGGAGGCCAGTAAACTTTTACAGCTAACAGCTGATTCCACGCGGGTTGTATGAATTTTCTTTTACGATTACATTGCCGAATTTATGTTTTTTGCTTTTTTTAACTAAAATTGTGTTTTTAGGGCTGGATTTTGTTGTAACAAATGAATAGAACACAAATCTAGTTGAAAAACGGTCGGAAAATTAGACAATTTTCCTGAAGAAAATTCCAACGTTTTTCAGTCATAATCATGGTCATGAAGCTACAGTTTCAGTTTTTGCCAACCTGTCAATTACACGGTGTATATCCTAAACTATTATTTAAAATGAAAAATGATAAAAGGAACTTAAAAATGATTTTAAAATACCTATTCATTTTTTTTTTTTTTCTCTTCGCCCTTCTTGGGCAGGCTAAGGTCTTGGACCATACCGCCTCGTCTTCAGTAATTATTGTCCTTCTTGATTAAAAGTAAGGCCAAAGCCTCGTCTTCAGTTTTATCCTTCTTGTTCAAAGGTAAGTAAGGCCGAAGCCTCGTCTTCAGTTTCATACTTCTTGTCCAAAAGTAAATAAGGCCACAGCCTCGTCCTTAGTAGTTTATATCTTGATTATGTTTATTTATTTTAGGCCAGAGCCACGTCTTCAGTATTCATTAGTCAAAATCATAATAATAAGGTGTCATATCCGTGTATTCGTCATAATCATGTTGTAAAGTAAGGTCATATCCGGGTCATATCCTTCTAATATTATTATGTCGCCCCGATCGGTCAGATTGCCCAACCAGTGCTGTCAATAAATGTATACAGTGCTGTGTATGTACTGTAATTTTCCAGCAAACTTTGAGTGTCGCGCGGGATGCTTGCTGGCGTTTTATATATTTCCAGTAAATTATCAAATAGAGGAATTCTTTGTAGATCATATGCAGGGCATTCAAAAATTATATGATCTAGGGTCTGATCAATTCCTAAGTTACAATTTATACAAACAGGCGATGTAATAATTTTCATTCTGGCTAAATGTGCATTGAATCTTCCATGTCCAAATCTAAGACGGTTTAAAGTTGTGTAAAATTTTCTGCTCTTAGGAAGAACAGATCTGGTGAACCAGGGCGCAGAACCAGTGATTTGATTTATTTTCGCATACCATTTTCCTTTAGTTCTTAGTGTTTCTTGCCAGTTCTCATGCCAATTACAGGTGTTTTGTTCACGTAATTTAGTAAGCAGGTCCGAACTTGGTATGGCAACATTTCTTGTCTCTGGGATGTCAACGTCAACAATAACTCTTGCAAGATAATCTGCGTTTTCGTTTCCTGCTACTCCTATGTGGGAGGGTGTCCATATTAAGCTTATTGTAAATCCTCTAGAACAAAGATCAGCGTATAAAGTCCGAATCTCATATAAAATATTTCCGGTATTGGCGTCCAGTTTCGGGTTTTGTAAGGCCATGAGAACACTCATGCAGTCGGTCGCTATAAGCCAAGTTGTGTGCCCAAGATTCTTTACATGTATGTACTGCAGAGCTGATAAAATGGCTAGAGATTCTGCTGTAAATATAGACATGGCTCCAGGTAACCGAACTCCATGTCCAACAGTAAGATGAGGTAAATATATGGCTAACGAAACATTTCTATTGTTTTTGGATCCATCAGTAAATATATGCCTGTACCCAGGGAACTCTGCAATTAACTGATAGACATCTTCTTTACTCCGAAGATCGCGATTAATGTAAATGTTCATGGGCCAGAATTTGCTGATGTAATTACCGGAGTAACATGGCCATCTGCCTTTACATTTCTCAATTTGATATTGATCATCAATACTGATTAGATTAGAAAAGTCATGAAATATATAAGGGACATTTACGAAATTAGAGGGATTGTATACTCTATAATAAAATAATATTTTCTTTAATAAAGGATGATTTTCGAAAGATAAAAGCTTGAGAATGTATTTGGACTTTAAAAACTGAAATCTTATATTCATAGGAGGAGTGTTACACTCAATTTGAAGTGAATTAATTGGAGTTGTCTTCATTGCACCAGTTACACATCTAAGATTGTGGTTTTGAAGAATCTCCAATTTGTGAACCAATCTCTGATCAGACCCAAAGCACAAAAATCCATATTCGAAATGACTGCGGACTAGAGATTTATATAACATAAGCAAAATTTTTGGATCAGCTGCAATCGACAGTGACTTTATAAAATTAAATGCTTTATTAGCTCTACCTAACAGATAATCGACATACTTAGTCCATGAAAGGTTGCTTGTAAAAATGATACCCAGAAACTTCACTTCATTCACTATTGGAAGAACACTATTATTGTAATAGATATGTAGGTCTGTTTCACACTCTCCAAACACTATAACTTTAGATTTTTCTGGACTAATATCTAAGTTAAGATAATGAAAATAGTTCTTCAGCCGAGTTAAAGCTGTGTTTAAAATACTTTCAACAGAACTTATATCTGAACCTGAAGCATAGATAACCAAATCATCTGCAAACTGCAAATTTGCCACTTCAAGACCAAGTACAATGTTTAGTCTATGTAAATAAAGGAGATAAATCAATGGACTGAGGATGCCACCTTGACATACGCCTTTATATGAAAAACGTGGCCCTATTAAACGTTTATTCACCTTGACATATACTTCTCTACCATGTAAAAAGTTAAAGATCCATATTATAATTTTTTCAGGAATACCAAGGGCACGAAGTTCACCACACAAAATGTGCAGATTAATGTTGTTGAATGCACCCACTACATCAAAGAAGACACCAACAAAATGATTGTCCATTTTAATAGAATTGTATATATCTAATTGCAAATGAGAAATGCTATCTCGAGTAGAGAACCCACGTCGAAAGCCAAATTGATTGGATGGTAATAGACTATTACTTTCTATATAAAATTCTACTCTTTGTTTAATTAGTTGTTCAAAGGTTTTTCCCATGCATGATGTTAATGCTACTGGCCTATAAGATTCTGCTTTGTGTCTTACTTTGTTAGGTTTAAGTACTGGGATAAGACAATCTGTTTTCCATTCATTAGGGATAACCATTTCCTGCCAGAGTAAATTTAAAACACTTAATATGTCAGAAAGTGCCATAATTGATACATTTTTCAACATTTTGTAAGGTATTCCATCAAGGCCAAAAGCTGAATCTCGTCTAGATGATATTGCAGATTTTAATTCCTGAAGAGAAAATGGATAAATTAGATATTCATAATGTCCTGAAGCTTTTACTTCATGAGGAATTGATTGAAATGGCCCCTCAACTGTATCTGGAGTATATTTTTTAAGAAAATCAAATACCCAAGGAGCAATATTATTACTTGAAGGTGAAAATGTTTTATTAAATCTTTTTGACATTTGCCAAACCCTAGATAATGGAGTAGTTCTATTAAATGACTCACACAGAGAAATCCAACTTAAATATCTTTCTCTTTTTAACACTAATTTTTTAAGAGCTTGTAATTTTTTAAACTCAATATATTTTTCCAATGTGAGATGGTGCTTGAATACTATATAGGCATTCCTAGAGTCTTCTACTGCTTTAGTGCAATTCAAATTCCACCATGGTAATGGAATGCGTTTTTTACGATTATTATTTACTGATGCTGTATCAAAAGAAGAATCAGATCTTATAGTTGATGGTAATGACTTAATAACAGCTAAATTTAATAACTTTATCATGTCATTATATGAATTTAATGGGTTATCTTTATTAATTTTAAAATTCATTAACAAACTATCAACAGTCTTCTTGTATATTTCCCAATCAACCAGGTTAAAATTAAAATGTTTTGGCAAATTTGAAGCTTCCATATCATGTGGGTTATTATAATTGTCATTAATAAGTAACTTTGTAATTACAGGCAAATGGTAACTACCTAAAGGATCATCATGAACAGACCAGTTACAAGATAATGAAATTGAAGTTGATACTACAGTTAAATCAAGTGCATTTCTTTGCCACCTATCAGAGCCTACAGTTGTCATTTCTCCATCGTTCAATAAAACCAAATTACAGTCATTAATGATTTCAAGCACCTCTCGGCCACGGATGTTCACACTGTTACATCCCCAAGCCGAATGATGTGCATTGAAATCTCCACCCACCAAAAGAGGACCAGGAATATTGCGAATTAAATTATCAAACTTATACTTAGTAAATGAAGCATTTCCAGGACTATAAAAACTAACTAATGAAATTTCTTTTTTATTGCCATATTTTAAACGAATCGCTATATTTTGTATGGAATCATCATATAAAGTATCTATTTTACTAAATTGTAAACTGTTATGTATTAAAATAGCTACACCATTGTGTGAATTACCTGAGTCTAATCTTACTATATTATAACCTTTAATACTAAATCTCATGTGAGGCTTGAGCCAAGTCTCACACAATAAAGCTACATGTATGTTATACTCATGTAAAAAATACGAAAAAGCAAGTTTATTACTATTGATGCTCTGAGCATTCCACTGTACAATATTCAGCTGATCCATAACATTAAGGTTTATTTATATTATTCTGGATTTTTGATAATAGAACATCTTTTATGCTTTGAGTACAAATACTCTTTTCATTATTTTTATTTTGAGAAATTAATGTTACTATTGTCTGTATTAAAATATTTAAAATTGGTTCTGTTTCAATTAGTGATTGTAATTGTTTAGCAGGACTGGACTTTGAAAGGGATGGAAATGACTTTTCATTGAATAAATCTGCATAAGATTTCTTATTAATTTTGTGTTTGTTTTCTTCCACTTTTTGCTGTTTGACTGGACACTGTGCCGAAATAGCTACATGATTACCTTGACAGTGACAACATGTAGCCTCAGTTGATGGTATTTGACATTCTTTATAATTATGGTCCTTTGTACATATGGAACATCTTTGGGAGTTCTTACAGAATTTGGCTATATGACCATACCTTAGACACTTCAGGCATTGTTTCACCGGCGGAATGTACGGCCGTACTTCGAATCGCCAGCTGTTCAGGTCTACACTATCGGGTATTGTTGCACACGAGAATGTGATGGACACCGTCTTCGTAGGCTGAAAAGACACCCCCCCTCCTTCTGAAATAGTACGACGCATAAATCTTCTGACAGAAATAATATTCTTTGTGCTAGTTATAGCATTATAAATGTGTTCGTTGCTCAGGTCAATTGGAACATGCATAATAACACCTGTATTTTCCGTAGCAGTTGCAGGAATACTGGCTTTCAATTTATAACTATCCAAAAACTTACGATTCAATAACGCTGCATTGGCTAAACCAGGACGTTCAAAAATAACACCAATTTTATAACGATTCATGCGCAATAATTGTTTTACTCCCTTGTTGTATTTTTTTATGCTGGTTGAAAGGGACATCATGTCTCTATCACCGATTGGGACTAAGTCAATACTTTCAAAAAATACGACATATTCAAAATTGCCTCCGCTTTCAGGGTATGACCTAATGTAGTCAGGAATCCTGAATTCCCGATACTTATCCTTTTCAATTGGTACTGATTCCTCTGAAGAGCTTGAGGCTCCACCGTCGTCTTCAGAGGACAGCAATGGTGGAGCAGAAGACGAAACATCTTCTTTTTTTCTTTTCTTTGGATGCCCTTTCTTCCCCATCATGAGAAAAGCAAGCAAATGAACTTGTGAAGGAATAAACTAATTATTTGAAAATTTGTTTTAAAAAAGGCGCCCAATCGATACGAATTTCCCGCGCTTTTTTCAATACCTATTCAACGACACCCCACTTGACATAGTTCATCAACTTTTTTTTTTTTTCATTTTGACAATATGGCGTCTGGTTGTCGCTGTGGTGAATTTTGATTACTGTTACCTATGTCTTTAGTGACACTCGCAAGTTTAAGACGAATCGATTGACGTAAGAATTATCAAAATCGGCCTACGCATTTGGTCTCTAGAACGCCACATAGAAACAAACAAACATACATACATAGACTGATAAACACATTACCCTCCTTTGCGTCGCGCAGTCGGGTAAAAATAGACCTGGCAACACTGAATCTGTGCTACTTTCGGTTATTCATTTTATTTAAAATAATCTACTCTTCGCGAACAATATTACTCTAGCGATAGGGATGCAGAAGTCCCAAAAAGTATCGATATATATCGTATCGATATAAAAAAAAATATCAATATCGGTTTCGATATATCGAAAAAAAAATATAGATATATCGATATATCGGTGAAATTTTCAAAAAAATTTAGTACTTTACGAAATTCTATTGTGTTTGTTTTTACAAGTTTAATTCAATAAATATGTCAGTATTATTACTATTTATAAAAACCGACTTACAAAAACTACACTAAAAACTATGAAATAAAAAGTTTAAACTTCTTTAGTTAAAAATCTAAATGTATATTGAAGCCGGGGCGCAGGTTTTTGCCTCTCAGTCTTTAAACAGGAAGGGTGTGCGCAGTGTGTGCACGTGGAAATTAAGATTTCCTTTTATTCCATGTTAATCTGCAATTTTGCTTAATTTCATGCTAGGCCCCGCCGACTTCAATATACATTTAGATTTTTAATTATGGAAGTTTAAACTTTTTATTTCATAGTTTTTAGTGTAGTTTTTGGAAGTCGGTTTTTTTAAAACCTGTTTTTTATTTTTAACCTTTTAGTGTAGTGTAACATGTCATGTTTTTTTTTATAAATATATATACCTTACGTATATAAAAGTACCATAAAATCACTTTAATAATATACTGCCTATTTAAATTCGTGAAAAAAAGTTCATACAAAATATGTGTCAACACATATTTTGTATGAACTTTTTTTCACGAATTTAAATAGGTACTTACCTTCTAAGATATTCGTGGATAAGTGCGTTTCAGTAATCGAAAACAATGTTTTTTCAGCAATAGGCTCTTTCCCTAACCTTCTATCAAATAAGACTTGAACATAAAAAAACTGTGTGTACTATACACCTTTGCCTAACCTTGCGGAAAATAGATCGATTGCGTCCAGGAATTCGTGTACCTTTTTTTACCGAGAATTTTTTATTATCGTCATGATGTCATCGATATACACGAAAAATTCCATTTATTGAAGCTGGTTACAAAACTATTCAACCTAAGTTAATATAATTTATATGGGACCACCGCGCGAGCTTTTTCTACCATATGAAAAAAAAATCACGTAAATCGGCTCACAGATCACAGAGTAATCGGTGTACATACATAAAAAAAACAACCAACCGAATGCAGAACCTCCTCCTTTTTGGAAATCGGTTAATAAGTAGTGTGCGTTTCACTAAGAATTCCTTTCGGCGCTGAATTTCATTAAGTTGCAACGTTTTTAATCTTAGATCGTAGAAACAAGGGAGATGTGCCAAGGCGCTATTGAGTTTGATACTTACTTTAATTTGGGCATTTTGAGCGTAGTACAAAAGTACACGCTGGCGACGAACCGAATTTAAATTTAATGCTAGTGTTGAGTTACGATTAACAGTGTTAGATTGAGGGTGTGCGGATTTTTTAATGTGTGGGAGATCTTTTTATTAACAAGAAGCGCTTGTAATCGTGTCGAACATTGTACTAAAAGTGATAACAGTTGTTCCCGTACTAATTTGCTATGATGGCATAACTCCTTGTTTCTATGATCTGAGTTTTTAACGATGTTGGAAGTGTTCTTTCAGCACCTATTCTCGTTCACAACTTTTAGTGTCCCTGACATTATCACTTAAATCTAAAAACTGACATTTTAATCAATGGCGACTATGGTCCTGCTACTGAAAATATATCGTTTTTGATACGTTTTCGATACTTGATATTTTATATCGATATATCGATGTATCGAAATAATAAATATCGCTAAAAAATATCGATATATCGAACAAAAAATATCGATATATCGATATTTATTCTGCAAGCCTATCTAGCGAGTTCTACTCTTTGATTCGACCATTGCACATGTGGTGCAACTCTAAATCATTCTATTTTGTCCCGTAATCAACAAATAATGCGACGTAATCCTCGATTTAATTTAACAAAAACTATGATTATTTCGTGAACTGAAAAAAATATTTCATGTGGCTATAGTGTATTTTATTGTTTAGAAATTTAATCGTTTTACAGTGCCTCAGTCAAGTCAGCTGACGTGCGTAAACAAAGGGCATGTCAATAATTTGTGAAGTGGTGAAACACCTTCAAAGTGATTTTTGTGATTTATGCTGAATACTTTTATTCTAATAAAATGGATATTGACGGTTCTTCAGTAACTGGAGAGATTGACCAAAATTTATTACTACAGTTTAGTTGTATGAATACAACAGACAGAGATGAACTTGTTAATCAAATGCAGAGACTCTTGGGCCCTAGTATGAATTATAACACAGCCAGCTTTTTCTTGGACATGAGCAATTGGTAATATTTTCGGGTTAAAAACATGATTTTTTAATTTATACTATTTCAGTTCACTAAATATATTTATTTACAGGAATTTACAAACAGCAATATGTTGTTATTTAGACTATACTTTACCACCAAAGCTTCCATCTATGTCACTAAAAGCTGCTCAAAACCAGGAGACTGCAGTGGGGCCCGGTGTTTGGTAAGGAACCATTAAATAATATGGAACATGTGGTTTTTTTATAAATATATTTTATGCAATTCAAGGGATCATTGTGAATGATTTACTTGTGTGATAGTTACCTTCCTACTATTATTACACATTCAAACATGTTATAAAATTCCGAAATTGTAGGTAAACTTGATATTGAGATTTTAATGATGATGTTAATAAAATTTTTGATTGTAACCATTTCTCATATTCACTGTCCATGCCCCATACCTACATGTGGCATTGTAAGGTGCACTTAGTATATATATGCATGTCACTTTAGCATGATTGAGATCAACTAATTTTGTCAGCATATTATTATTAAAAGCCTGTAATGTCCCACAGCAGGAGGCATTTGCTCTGCCTATATCGGCATATAAAGGTGAACAAGATTAATTAACCCATCAATGTAGGAAATTAAGAATTTCAGACATTATGATTCAGATAATGTAGTAGACCCATAGGGTCACTTGTGCACCTGCAAATCAATATCATATTTGCATAAAATATGTTTACACATAGGGGATGCATCAGCAATCTTGGCTTGCACAGATAACATAATATTAATGTTATTAATATACATAAATAGTAAAGTTGTTGGTTCATTTCAGTTTTGAACAAAGTTGGAGTATTGCCAATACAGGGGCAGAAGGGTGGCCAGGCAGCTGTAGATTGATACAAGCTGGGGGTGAACCACTTGGTGCCACCCCAGTCTATGTTCCACCTTTACCTGCTGGACATTCCACTACAGTAACTTTAAAGTTAGTAGCTCCCACTACACCAGGCACACACAGAGGGTATTTTCATTTGGTGACTGAAAAGGGTGAGCAAATAGGGGGTGAGTATTGATAGTGATGGCTTTAATTGCAGTTTTTGGGTAAATAGTAAACAAGTTTTTTTGAAAGATATTTCTTTATTTTATGCATAAATATTACTTAACCAACTGCATCATCTCCTAGCACCAGCCGGCCTAGCATGACCACAATAGAAACGAGTTTTGTATACAGAAGAATAGACAAAGTGACAGATGTAGAAACATTTCTACCATTTTATGGATACAATGAAGAGAAGAAATGTTTCTATTCTTCAGTAGACAAAATTCTGATAAGCCAAACACGGGTCGCCGCATGCTCGGGCAAAGAGATAATGAGTAGGATAGAAAGAACTTTAGTCTATTCTTTCGTAGAATAGATACAATCATGCATTTTTAAAGCAAAACACTTTCACGCTAACACAAAAATGACTATTACAGTTTTGATATCTCTAAAGCTGCAGCATCAATCTAATAATGAAATTATTCATTACTAAGATTTTTTCGAAATTTTATTTTAGATACACTATGGGTGGAAGTTACTGTGGAGTCAGAGATGACAATGGCTCTTGTTGAACAACTTGCTGCCTTACCCGTCCCAAGTAGTAATGGTCAGGTACGTTAAGTAAAGAGCAAATTACTATTTCATGTCATGGTTTAGCTGGACTGTTAAGTGCCGATCAACGACCCAACGCCCGATCTGTAGGGGCAATCCGACCGAAAATTGGGCTAATGGTAATTCCAGTAATCTATCTCTGTGCCTAATTTCCTCCCGGTTCAGCTGTTCTGGCGTGATTGAATAACACATCCATCCAAACTTTCGCATTTATAACATTAGTATAGATTATGACCCTTTCTAGGGTTCCGTAGTAAAATAGGAACCTTTATATTTTAGTCATGAAACTGAGGGATGAAAAAATATATTTTCGCAGATCTTTGAAAATAACACAACATTCCTAGATGTTTTTTTAGGGTTCCGTACTAAAATGGTAAAAAAGGAACCCTTATGGTGCGACTTCGTCTGTCTGTCTGTCACGGCTGCTTTTTTCAGCAACTACTAATGCTATTGACTTGAAATTTAGAACAGTTATAAAAAATGCTTGCCTAATTTTATTGAAAATGAAAAAAGTCAATTTTTTTTTTATTTTCATTGCAAAAGGGGCCGGAGTAGGGGTCCGAAATTTTAAGCCTGCAATACATGTTGGCCGAGCCTTGTCGAGTGAAGGCCAATACCAACATGTAGACAGTATATTTGCCTTGTCTTGCTATCGCTCGGTGTCACTTGCCTAGTTGGTTGAGTATAGACAAGCGCCAACGTGTATAGACCTCATTTGACGTAGCTTGCCACAATTTGCAGTCGCTCGCGATCACTTGCCTCACTTCGGAGCGGTGTCGGTTTTTCTGCACAAATCAAAGGCGTTGCGCGCGCTCGTACAATAGTGTTCACATATTTGTCCGCGCGCTATTATGCGGTTGACGTCAAACTTGCCGAACGTGTATACAGTAGCGCTTGCCTTGTGTCAATTTGTCTAGGCTCGCGTTGGTCTAAGCTCGGCCAACGTGTATTGCAGGCTTTAAAGTGGGGTTACTAGGTCAAGTGATATATATGAAAGGGCTTGTTTTGCACATTTCAAAATATATTTTCATTTTATTTTGTTTCACAGTTTTCGATATATGATAAAAAATGTCTGAAAAAATACCATTCCCTTATCTCCGAAGTTTGCGAAGCAAAAAATCTGAAATAATTAGAGTTGATAGGAATTAACCCAAATATTGCACTAAAAATAAAACGATGTTCCTCACTAGTATAGTTTTTTTCAAAATCATCAAAATTCCTTCACAAACAAAATAGTTTTGCGGTCCGGTTTTTTTCACTTTATGCGTCCAAAAAATGATACGGAACCCTCGGTGCGCGAGTACGGCTCGCACTTGGCCGGTATTTATTTAAGTGTATATGTTACTGTAAAAGCCCGAACTTAGGTAAATCTTAAGATTTACCAGTAAAACCTAAGATTTACCAACCCTTCATGGTAAAAGTCCGAACTGTTCTGTGATCATCGTTCATTTCGGACTTTTACCACCATACACTCGGTAAATCTTAGGTTTTACCTCAGAGACACGGTAAATGTTGAAAAGAGTGAATAAGTTGTGACAGAACCGAATTGGTCAACCCCGACTCCACGTGATCTTGTATGCCCTACCCCTAGTGTTTTTATAAACCCGGAGGCGCGGAGGGAGACCAGCCCCCGCCCGCTGTGACGAAGCGATTTGTTACGCAAGGGCGGAGGGGCTGCACTTCCCGCAGCGCCGGAGAAGTGTAAAATGCAAGTGGCACCGAAAACTAGGATGGAACTCGCAAAATATTAGTTTCCGCAGCCCCAAAACTAACATTTACCAACCGTCATTGGTAAAACCTAGGATGTACCAAACTCTAATGGTAAAAGCCCGAAAAATTATGTCCTTTTTATAAAATCCTTACATTTACCAACTCATGTTGGTAAATCCTAAGATTTACCGGTAAAACCTAGGATTTACCAATATTCGGGCTTTTACAGTAACATAATACATTATACGATACTATGTAATTCATAATATAGGTAATATTTTGAATTACAAACTTATATTTGCGGTCGGAAGACTGAAATGCTCCTTGCTACGGAAGCCTAGACCGTGCGTGGTCCAACATGCTCTTGCCCGGTTTTCTTTTCTAAATTCTCAAATTGATTACTTTCAGATGCCACCACAAGACGACCAGATGTGTTGATGAAGAGCAGTCACAAAATGTTTTGTAAAATTTTCATTAATCTAACACTGATTATGATATTTCTTACTATAATTTATATAGAAGGCAGTTAAAGAGCAATCTTATGTCTTTCTTGTGAAATAGCCAAAGAATAATCACAACACTATTTTTAATTTTTCAGCTTTTTTTGTATTGTGTTATTTATCTATCACTATCTAGTTTACCTACTTATGTATATGATTGTATTGCAATTTATTGAACCTAATCAAGGCCTTAGCCAGAGACAGTTGTTTTCATGTTTGTCCTATTTGACATAGTATTGTTTTTAGGGTTCCGTACCTCAAAAGGAAAAACGGAACCCGTTAGGATCACTTTTTCGTCCGTCTGTCCGTTGCAAGTACGAGGCATTTGCTCATAGATGGCGCCACTGTAATAGCGACATCTTGCTCATAGAGGGCGCAATTGCATATTTCTAGTGGAATATTGTATTTTATATAGGTAATACATCTACATCCTACATACATAATTCAGTTTGTAAGGAACCCACAGGGCGCGAGTCCTACTCACACTTGTCCGGTTTTTTTACATGTTTGACATTTTTATCTATACTATTAAAAAAGTGTAAAAAAAAGCCGTGTCGTACATTGAAGATATTCCAGAAAAAAATGTCGGAATAGGGTACTGGGACGTAACTATGCCCGAAAAAATTTTTTTTGGAATTTTTGACCGTTTGTCTGTTTGTGCGCGCATCACGCAAAAAGTACTGAACGGATTTTGATTTGGTTTTCACAATTCGATAGCTTGGGATCCAACTTAAAATCTAAGCTACGTTTCATTTGATTCCGGTGGGATAAACCAGAGATACAGCTTGACCTCTTGGTAGTACTAGCCACCCTACACTACGGAGGTCATTTAAACTGGTCATTTTACTGTAGTCCACGCAGACGGAGTTGCGGGCAAAAGTCTAGTTACGATATACAGGGTGGCAGGTTAGACAGTGGAAATATTTAAAGGGGTCATTGTACTCATCATTATGAACAACCCCTGAAATCGCGAAAAAAAAATCAGCTGTTCCATACATTTATGTTCCCATAACTCAACAAAATGTATGGAACAGCTGATTTTTTTTCGCGATTTCAGGGTTGGTCCCATAGTAAAAGTTGTTCATAATGATGAGTACAATGACCCCTTAAAATATTTCCACTGTCTAACCTGCCACCCTGTATAATACGACGTTTTCTTTATACACTTTCAGACAAATTGATTATTTGATACCCCTGAATGTGTCTGACTACAACCTTGGTTTAGTGCCCTTAATATTATTTAATTGCATGTTTATTTTATCATTAAACTTTGCTATACAAAATTAAAAAGACTCCTAATGAAATGAAAATAATGTACAAACAAAATACATTATACCTACTCTAAATATTGATTAGCTGTAAGACAACAAATTAAGAATTTGTTAGATATTGTTGAATTTTACAAAATGTAATAATGATTTTATTAGGATTAATTATATGTATTATTTTTAGATTGCATTGCCATTAATGTAATATCTATGGGGGTTTAATTTTATAGTATAATTAAGCAAGTATAACGATGAAATAATAATGATTGTTTTTTTTTATTTTCTCATTAAACAATCTCGCTCTCCTGTGCCTACGCATGTACAGTCAGCATCATAATGTAATACAGTTGCTTATAAATTATAAAAATATCTTATAAATAGGTATTATATTTTAAAATTATTTTTTTGGCCGCACGGTTGGCGCAGTCGTTTAGAAGCTTAAGGTCAAAAGCGCGAAATGACAAGTCGATGCAAATTGTCAAAAGAGCAGTGGCTGAGAGATTGGCTGCTGCGCAATGTGCCGCGGGTTCGATTCCCGCACTGCACACTGTCTAGCTGTTTGTGTATGTGAAAGTGTTTGTAAACGCACCCACGACACAGGAGAAATCCTAGTGTGGGGCAACATTTTAAAAAATAAATAAAATAAAAAAAAATTTAAAGCACAATGCCAGCCTATGTATGGCGCCCCGTACCAAACTCAAAAGTCTTTGTGTCACAACTAGGGTTGAACTTTTTTTGAGAAAAATAACGTATCAAATTATTTGGATACGAAAAAATAAAATAAGTATTTTTTTTTTTTTTTTTTTTTTTTTTTTTGTGCCAATCTGCCATCAGTATTTTTACTTTTATCAGATAGGTTGAAAGTATACATTGGCGGGAAGAGTGTGACTCCAGCGAGCCATCTACTCTATATTTGTGCTTAAGTCCCTACAGTTAAGAGGACTACACAATGTCTTTCCTCTTGAGTCTTTTCCTGTAACTTCTTGTTGTCAGTGCAGCAGCCAGGTCGTTAGGGTGCCTTTCCAATCTCTCCTGGTATCTTTTTCTGATGTTTTTGATTTCCTCCATGACGGTATCCATAGTTAATTCCTTGTGTATTTCAGCGTTCGTGACAAGCCAAGGAACGCCACTAATTGAGCGCAAGATAGCATTCTGCATTCTCTGTATAATGCTAATGCTTGAGTTACAGGCGCTACTCCACAGTTGAATTCCATAAAGCCACACTGGCTTTAAAATCACTTTATATATCAAGACTTTGTTGTCAGTGCTCAATTTACTGTTTCGTCCCATGATCCAGTGTAAGTTTTTGTAGCGGATATTGAGCTCGTGTCTCTTGGTCTTGATGTGTTTTTTCCACGTTAAACGTCGATCGAGATGTAATCCTAAGTATCTTACACTGTCCTGATGTGATAGTGTGACATTATCCAGATGTACAGGTGGACAGTCGCCTTTTCTTAGCGTAAATGTGACATGGACCGACTTGCTTGCACTCGCCTTTATCCGCCACTTATGTAGCCATGTGGTTATATTATCTAGACTCCCTTGTAGCATATGTGATGCCATAGCAGGATCTGTGTGGCTTGCTAGTATTGCGGTGTCATCAGCAAATGTTGCCGTTATAACTTCATCAATCTGTGGGAGATCTGCAGTGTACACTGTGTACAAAACCGGTCCCAGTACCGATCCTTGCGGTACTCCAGCAGTTATGTTGCAGAATCGCGATGTCGCATCCGTATCTTTTACTTGAAATATTCTGTCCGCCAAGTAAGATTTAATTAGTGAGTAGTATTGGTGAGGAAGGTTGATTTTCAGCTTGTATAACAGGCCCTTGTGCCAAACCTTATCGAAGGCCTGTTGGATGTCCAGAAACACCGATGAGCAGTATAGCTTTTCTTCTAGGCTTTTTCTTATTCTGTCGTAAACTCTATGGACCTGTTCAGTAGTAGAATGCTCCTGTCTGAAGCCAAATTGGTGGTCGGGAATAACTTTCTCATTATGTAAAATTGGTAGTATTCTGTACATCAGTAGCTTCTCAAAGACCTTGGAGAGGATTGGCAGCAGGCTTATGGGTCTATATGAGGATACTTCGTTAGGTGGTTTACCCATCTTGTGTATCATTGTAATTTGAGATACTTTCCACGCCAATGGAAAGTACTGTATTCTTAAAATGCCATTAAAAAGTGATGTGAGGAATACAATAGCTTTTCTGGGTAGCTGTTTCAATATTTCTTTGGTGAGGAGATCGTAGCCTGGGGCTTTCTTATCCTGTAGTTTTGTGATGACTCTCCAGACTTCGCGTACTGTAATAGGGCGCGGGGGTGGCGACATCTGAAAATCCTGTTGTAGAACGCTATCAACAAGTACCTCATTTTCCAGGTCTACGGCTGGATTTGGTGTAAAGACTTTTTCCAGATGCTGGGCAAATGAATCTACCTTTTCCTGGGACGTCCGTGCCCATCCTGTTTCGGTTTTGAGAGGGGACTTAGCATTTTGAGGCCTGTTGTAGTTTTTGGTGAATTTCCATAGTGAATAGTTCGTTGATGCAGTTGCTGTTAGCGATTCCAGTTGATCTTCCAATGTTTTATTCCACTTGTGCAGAATTTCTTTCAGGTTTCTGGAGGCTTTATTAAATATAGTTTTATCTGCTGGTAGCCTGCTTTGATGCCAAATTCTTCGAAGCCTACGTTTGTCGAGCAGTGCATTTTTAATGTCTAGTGGATAGTTACTATGCCGATCTTTTGTTTTTTGCGCCGGGGTATGGATCCAACAAGCTTCCTGAATAAGTGTTGTTATATATTTTGTTGCCTCTTCTATGTCGTCCTGATTTTTTAAGGGTATATTCAACTGTATGTTGCTATCAATGTACTCTCTGAGGGATTCCCAGTCAGTGTGTTTGGAGATAAGCTTCATTACGGTTTCAGATTCTATCAACATAGTGCTTATTGTTAATATAACTGGAGTGTGGTCTGAGGAGCTGTCATAACAGGATTCAGGCTTGAGGTAGTGCCTTGGTAGTCCTTTTAGTACAAAAAAGTCAAGGAGGTCCGGGATTTTGTTAGAGTCTGTTGGCCAGTACGTAGGTTCACAGGTGGACGATACCATTAGGTTGCTTTTGTCTATGCTTATTTTCAGTTGTCTTCCTCGTGTTGTGGTGAGTCTAGAACCCCAGCTTAGGTGTTTAGCGTTCCAGTCACCACCCGCAATGAAACGATTTCCGAGCTGGTGGAAGTATCGTGTGAACATATTCTCATCGATTTTGTGTTTTGGGGGGCAGTATAACGCCGAGATGTTGATATAGCCCGTACTATCCTCCACAGCAATTGTTGTTGCTTGCAGGTGTTCAGTTCTGTATTCCGGCATTAAATGATGTTTCACCTTTTTGTTGACTATGACAGCTGTTCCGCCATGCCCAGTGCCATCTGGGTGGTATGTCATATAGCATTGATGTTCTTTAAATTTGATATTTGTGTTGCAGGTGCCATGAGCTTCAGCTACGAGAAGAATATATATATAAATAATATATATAAATAAGTATTTGGAAAAAAAAATGTATTTTCCAAAATGTTTTTCTTCGGTTAAACGAGACTTTTCTAGAGCTCTTGAACCCGGCCGTTGATTTTTCATCTCAATAATCATCATCTTAAATGTATATTTTTGTGAATTTTGAACATGATAAAGCCATGTTATGCTTATTTTTTAATATTAGCTGTTCCATACATTTATGTTCACATAACTTAACAAAATGTATGGAACAGCTGATTTTTTTTCGCGATTTCAGGGTTGGTTCCATAGTAAAAGTTGTTCATAATGATGAGTACAACGAATATTCGGCCTATTCAGCCAAATACCAAAGAGTGGCCGAATATTCGTTGCAAGTCTATTAAAAATAATATATGCCGAGTTTGATTTCTTTTGGTGTGCATAATTTTGATGTGCCATTGGTATTGTTGATAGGAAACGAGTACTTATATTTTGTTGAAAAAAAACAGGGATATTCTGATGTGCGGTTAAATATTATCCCATTAGAATGTGATTTTTTTTATTGTTTTTTCTCTCTCTCTCTCTTTATGTCCCGACACGAGCCTAGCCAAAAATATAGCAACCCTATACAGACAGATATAAACTGAATTATGGGATATTGTTACACTAAATTATCTTTTCAATTAATATTTATGAACACCATAAATATTACTAGTTGACCCGCCCGGGCTTCGCACGGGTAAAGTTTAGTACACCTACCATTTTTTTTTCTTTTTTTTTTTTCGAGGTGGAAATCCTCATGGATGTCCCCCGCCCTGGGGAGGGCGGAGGGGTCTGTCAGACTTTTACTGACTAAAACCACCCCGGTGTTCCTCCAACTACCTTACGCCGGGGGCACGGGAGTCACTCACGCATTTGTCCGCACCCCCGGCAGGTATTGGCCCGCCAGATGAAAAAGGCGGGACCCGTCACCGTATGCGGCCGTCATGTACGGCCGCAATTCCTCTTGAGAGGCGCACGCGGAACACGTCGCGCCACCGTCTCGGGCCTGTTTCTGGTCGGGCGGAGGACGCCCCAAGTCCGCCGCCCGCAGGCCGCACCCTATGGTGGCCGGAGATTGTTGGCCGCCCTACGGCTCCCGGTGCGTCTGCTGCGGATGGGGAGAGAGGACACCGCCTCCCTCTCCCTTTCCGCCGCCTCCTTGGCGTCCATCACCTCCTCGCAGGAGGCGACAGCGCTCCAAGCGCTCTCGCTGCCGACCATGGCCTCAACCACGGCCGGGAGCGAGAGGCCACCCGCAGCACCGACCGCCGCGACGTGGTCACGGCGCTGCACTGCCCAAGCTGGGCAACGTGTGCTGCGCCGTGTCGTCGGGGCAGTCACCGCAATGGTGGCAAGCGGGCGTCGGCTCCCGGCCTATACGGCACAGGTACTTTCTGTAGCACCCGTGTCCAGAAAGCACCTGTGTAAGCCGGAAGCTTAGGGCGCCATGCCGTCTCCCAAGCCATTCCCTCATCACGGGCCTTACCGCCGCTATTGCGGCGTGCCCCGCGCTGGGTCGCGCAAGTAGCTGCTCCCATTCCGCCACAAGGATCTGGCGGAGCTCAGCCCTTTGTGCCTCAACCTGTCGAGGCACCAGGCGTTCGCCCCGCTCCGCTGCAGGCCCGCGCCACCGATATAGCGACGCGAGGAGTTCCGCCTCGAGATCCCAGGGCGGAGATCCGGCAAAGAGGCTCGCCGCCTCGAAGGAGATCGTACGGTACCCCCTTATAATCCTGACGGCCATCGCTCGCTGCGGTCTTCGCAGTATTGAGACGTTGTGGGCCGTCAGGGTTTCCGCCCACACTGGCGCCCCATAGAGCGCCATGGAGCGTACGATCCCCACGTATAGCCTCCGGCTGGAGGTGTTGCCCCCCCCCAGATTGGGCAGCAGCCGCAGCCCCCATCAACCTGGGGGCCAACCGCCGGAAATGTGGTCCGAAGTCCCACCGGCTGTTGAGGAGGAGTCCTAGGTACTTCATCGTCGACTCGACACCGATGGAGACCCCTCCCACCACAATGTTGGATCCCTGAGGTGGCCCCTTCCGAGGCCCGTGTAAGCGAAGGGCCTCAGATTTGTGCAGGGCCACCTCGAGACCCAACCGCCGGATCCTTCCAACGACTTGCGCGCCCCCAGCTGTCGCTAGTATGGTCGCCTGCCGGTACGTCTTCCCACGTGCTGTTACCAGCGTGTCGTCGGCGTAACAAATCACGCCAACGCCGTGGAGAAGCGCACCGTGCAGCACCCAGTCGTATCCGATGTTCCACAGGAGCGACCCCAGCACCGATCCCTGTGGAACACCGCACGACATCTCTCGCCGACTCGGGTAGATGACGGCTCGGTCCGTCAGGTAGGCCCCGAGGATGCGGCGGAGGTAGTTCGGCACTCTGTGATACAGGAGTGCCTCCCTAATGCAACTCCAGGGCAAGGTATTGAAGGCATTGGCGATGTCCAGAGACACCGCCAAGACGACCTCACCCCGGGCTACTGCTACCTCCGCCAGGACCCTTACGCGCATGATCGCGTCCACAGTGGAGCGACCCCGGCGGAAACCAAACTGGTTCTCCGCCAGATCCGGCCCCTCCCCAGTCAAGTGCTGGACGTGGCGGTCTGCGATAACTCTCTCGAAGAGTTTACACACCTCGTCCAGCAACACTATGGGCCGGTATGCGGACGGACTGTCCGCAGGGCGCTAGTACACACCTACCAAACCTACATACCAAACCTCAAAAATAAATTTCAAGCTTCTAGCTTTAAAAAGGACGTAATTTCCATACAAACTTTCATCCCCTATTTCAACCCTTTTTTCGCAGTATAAAGTAGCCTATGTCCTTTCTCAGGCTCTAGACTATCTCTGTACCAAATTTCATTTTAATCGGTTCAGTAGTTTAGGCGTGATTGCGTAACACAGACAGACAGACAGTTACTTTCACATTTATAATACTAGCTGACCCGCTCGGGCTTCGCACGGGTTAAGTTTAGTAACACCTACCCTATGCCTACCCTACGCCTACCTTCAACTACCCTACATCCCAAACCTCAAAAATAAGTTTCAAGCTTTTAGCTTAAAAAAATATGTTATTTCCATACAAACTTTCATCCCCTATTTTAACCCTTTACAGCCCTTTTTTCACATTAAAAAGTAGCCTATGTCCTTTCTCAGGCTCTAGACTATCTCTATACCAAATTTCATTTGAATTGGTTCAGTAGTTTAGGCGTGATTGAGTAACACACAGACAGATAGACAGAGTTACTTTCACATTTATAATATTAGTAAGGAAGTAAGGATTAGTAAGGATTTTATAATACTTTTCTAAACATTTGTACTTTCTAAAATTAGGATCAAGTAGGTATCATCAATTCTACAGCATACTAAACAGCCATTTCCATATCAATTTTTGGATGAGGTTTATAACCTTTGATAACAAAATCTTCATACTTGAAATCATCAATTGATGTAATTGTACGAGCAAACTCCAATGTGGGGAATGGAGTAGGCACTCTCTGTAGTTGTTGCTTCAAGGGTTCTATGTGGTTCAAGTACACATGAGTATCTCCTGTAGTGTGGATGAATTCTCCAGCCTGTTAAAAAAAAAAAAAGATAATTCAACAACATTTAAAAGCTGTAATGAAGCAATTTGGAATTTTTGGCTACAACAAAGCCAAAATGAAGTGTAATTATTTTTACAGGCTATGAGTGTTTGTATTGAAGATAGTTAATTCCCTCATACAGCTAAATACTAAATTTCAACAAAGGCCAGGCTAGGCTACATGTAATGAAAGGCAATACAATAAATTGCTAGATGTCATTATACAGGGTGGCAGGTTAGACAGTGGAAATATTTTAAGGGGTGATTGTACTCATCATTATGAACAACTTTTACTATGGGACCAACCCTGTAATCGAGAAAAAAAATCAGCTATTCCATACATTTATGTTCACATAACTCAACAAAATGTAAGGAACAGCAGATTTTTTTTTCGCGATTTCACGGTTGGTCCCATAGTAAAAGTTGTTCATAATGGTGAGCGTTACCCCAGCAGGAAAGTAGTTCCTAGGGAGATATGAGTGGGACGAATAATTAGTGCCTAATCTGCTGTAAATGTGCGCCAAATAAAAAATTTGTGCGCCTTGTAGTTTTGGAGAAAAACAGAAAAAACGATTCCTGCTGGGGTAACGTTCTTCCAGCAGGAAAATTCTAAACGAATGCTCGGAGAGAGAAATATTATGCATGGGCAGAGAGCTTATATTTGTGCATAAATGTGCCCCAAAAATATAATTTGTGCGTCTTCAGGTTTTCGAGATATTCCATTTCCTGCTGGGGTAACGTTTTGCAGAATCGTGTTTCTCTAAAACCATTGTATGTGCGCTTGTAGAATAAACATACACGAATAGCCCTTAATTTGTGCGTATTTGTGACAGAATTAGATTTAAGAAAATATTTATAATTTTCAAGTAATCGCGCTTTTTCGAAAATCCGAAAAAAAATCGCAGCGCCTAAATAAGACAACGTAGAAGCTCGCTGAAAACTGTATTCGGTCCTTCTTGACTCTTATAATAACCATAAAAAGTTTAAATAGTGTACATGCATGCGTTATTGAATAATATTGCTGAAAGTGAAAACGACGGTGTCATAACTTTGACGAAAAAATACAAGAAATCGGCTCAACCGAAGACGTGTAAGTGTGAACCAAAAATTAGTGCTTTTAGTCAAAAATATATAGTAAAAATATTCAGTTTGGAATATTTCGCATTAAGTAGATATAAACAAAAAATTAAATACGTAAACAACGGCTGGCTATCCGACCAAATTCGAATGACTACAAAAAAGCGACGGATTCATACATATCGATGACCTTCTTAACTTTACTCACGAACCGGTGGCAACGTGTTGTGCCTGAGTACACTGAAGTAGAAAAGATGGAAAAAATAAACTTGTTAGTTAATAATACGAAAAAAAAAACCTAACGAAGAGTTGATTATACTTAGATTGAAATAAATGGAATAATAATATTAGGTATTTTAAATAAACATTTTTTGTAATAATAATATTATTATTATAATCTAGAGATTTTATGGAGATACGTATAGATATTTACCTAGAAAAAAAATAGTAGGCCTATGTATTTTATTATACCCTTTTAAAATATTTTTGATTAAGTAGGTACCAATTTTTTTGCACACACTAACAATTTTTGGTTGTCTTTGAAAATTTCAAGGCCAGTTTTACAATCGAAATTTAGATTTAAATAAATAAATAACTCGTATTTTGATTAATTTATGGACGATCTGTTTCATATATAATCGCATACTTTAGTTTTATGCAAAAGTATAAAGAATACTTATTTTATCGAAAATAAAGTAGGATACGATTATTATGGTTGGCAACACTAAGTACCAAGGACACTGTTGCGTTGAGTCACGCGTGTTGCGGTTGCACTGTTACACTTTAAGGACGGTGTCACAATTTCGACGCGCTCGAGTTTAGGTATCTGAGTCGCATCACAACAACATAACGTGCACGCACACATAGAAAGCGCTTCGCGCGCAATTTTATACGCTACCTTAAAAATCTTGGTATTTGCAGGTATTACATTTTTTTTTTCTAGTATATCTACCTAGTAAGTTAAGTGAGCTAACGAAACTGCAATAGTATTTGGTAACCGTTACTAAGTGTTATATGCATGTTATTAATGTTTTTATTGTTTGTCAGTCACTTCATATCTAAACATTTTAAGTGCTGCTGGTCAGAAAGAGAAATTACTAGATTCTTACGGGAAATAACTGAACATTTTTTATTATGACAAGGAATACAGGCTACAATATTATCGTCCAGACCTCCAGACTTACAATTTTTGGAGCATTACATGGTAACACTTTCCGTGATACTTACACGACAAGGTCATGTTCTGACGGTTTTTGAGCCTAAATTTTTTTATTTGTAATATGTACTTACTTACAGGTACCTATGTTATGTGCGTTCCAACTTCCAAGCGCGAGAGAGAGACAATTCGGAAGTATGTCATGTCCTAAATCAAATTCTACCACTCAGTAGTGTTGCCAAACTATCGATAGTTCCACTATCGATAGTTTTCATCTAAAAAAGGCAAAACTATCCATAGCTCAAAATGTGACAATACTATTGATGGGTTGCAATACTATCGATAGTGGGTATCGATACTATATACATATAGGGTCCTACCCTTCATACTCGAAATATTTTAGGAGGTACATCTATAGGTGGTAAAGATGCTATACAAATGAAAAAAAAACTTGATCTGAGTATTTTTATTTTGTAATAAATTAATTATATTATTTTAAATTAATTATTTGACACATAAAAATACTATTTTCGACATCCATTACGTTAGTTTCTAATATTAATAGTAAGTTACGTAAAAACTAGCGTAATGGATGTTGAAAATAATATTTTTTATGTGTCAAATAATTATAAATTTATTTATTAAAAAGAAAAATATAATCAGAAAAAATATTTTTTTCGTTTATATAGCATCTTTACCACCTACAGATGTACCTCTTAAAATATTTAGAGTATGAAGGGTAAGACCTTATATACAGGGTGGCAGGTTAGACAGTGGAAATATTTTAAGGGGTCATTGTACTCATTAATATGAATAACTTTTACTATGGGACCAACCCTGAAACGCGAAAAAAAAATTAGTTGTTCCATTCATTTTGTTGAGGTATGTGAACATAAATGTATGGAACAGCTGATTTTTTTTTCGCGATTTCAGGGTTGTTCCCATAGTAAAACTTGTTCATAATGATGAGTACAATGACCCCTTAAAATATTTCCACTGTCTAACCTGCCACCCTGTATATATATACATATATATATCGACTATCGATAGTATCGATACTATCGATAGTATGGCCTCCATCAATAGTATTGTCACGATCTGAGTTATCGATACTATCGATAAGTACAATCGATATTCTTGTTATCGGCCCTATCGATAGACTATCGATAGTCGTGTATCGAGCGGCAATACTACCACTCAGCCGTTCGACCTGGGACACTGCTTATCCCTCGCGCGTAGGGCTGCCATCACCTAAATTGTTGAAGCCGGACAAAAACTTTAAAAACCCCGGACATTTGGCTGAAATTGGGTATATTTCCCGGACGCGCCCGAAAAAAAATTTCATCAATCAGGATTCCCCTGACACAAAGTGTCCGGGTTTCACCCGGACATTTTTTGAAACCCCTACCGGACGCTCCCCGGACGCCCTCTAAACTAGGACAAATCCGGGGAAACCCGGACGGATGGCAGCCCTACTCGCTCGTCCGTCCACCCTTGCGCGCACCTTGACCGGGCGGGGCTCCGTTGCTCGCGCCGCCCGCCGTAACTAAAACCTGCTTACCTCCTTATACTTATGAGCAAGCGTGAAGAAAAAGTTACAATTTTTTATTTTTATTAATAACGATCAAACTTATCTATTTTTTAAAATCGTTATCTATAAATCTAAGATACTCAAAGCGTGTAATACAAACAATAAAAAGTAAATAAGTATGGTACTCGTGTTTACTTTTCGAAAAAGTATCAACTTTTTATAACCACATATTACAAAATATTGTAGCGATCCTTGATGTAATAATAATTATAACATCTAACTTCGACCTGTGACAAACAATAAATGAATTTGAATTTGAATTTGACAATTTTTAATAGAGTTTTATTCAAAAATGTTTCCGCAAACATGCGATACAGGCGTGCTTTCAATAGCGCTGCTCGGCGCGTACTGGCCAACTCGCCATCAACTTTCATTAGAAAATGTATGGAGATTTGTTTTTCATTGTATTAACTTCCTCATATATAAAAAAGTAATTTATGTAGGGATAAAATGATGCACTAGACCTTCAGAGGACTATTTATGACACATTTTTTAATAATTTTCGTGTTAAAATATGCAGTGATTTAGGTGTACTTTGTACCTAACCAGAACCCATTTTTTGTCATTTTCAACGATTATTGCGATGGTAAAAACGTATTTATGTGAAAAAATTGTATGGGACTAAACAATATTTAAAGCTTATTTCTAGAGATGAATGTATTAGCTTTAATTTGATACTATGACATCCCCACAATTGTGATTCCTGATTCATTAAATGGTACCTGAAAAACGTTGATATTTGTAGAAAACTGTGACACCGTCCTTAATGTTATTGTTTGTTTACTTCTTTTTTTTTAAGTTGGTTGAAAGTGAAGTATTAGTAAGCATATTCGGAGTTCGGACATTTAACAACGGTTTACCATGATGGCACCATCTGCGATGGTAAGTATTTAATGGCATTGTTTAGACTCATATATAAAAGTACGTACTAATGCGATCAAAATAAGAATAGGGCCGACCTTGCGCCATATTGTGACGTTTTGTATTGAAAAATGAGCTGTTTTGTAAAAAATCTAATAGATTTGGTAAATCCAAGACTCGGTTAAATAAAGTCAAAAAAATAATTACGTTATTGTTTCGCAAATTAATTTTCTTTGTAAGACTTAGGTACTTACTTTTGAAGTGATAGTTGACAGTTGATGTTCCTATTCTTATCGCGATCGCATACTTAAAACTTATACTCAGCAAATAGACGTACCAATACCTATTTGATTTTTTTCAGTAGGTAGGTACCGACTTTATTTTTTTTAACCAATAATAATGTACTAAGGGTCAGGTTCATCGACAAGATAACAGTCACGGCTCAGGTTTCGTCATTGACGATTCGTCAGAAAACACGATACAAACCTACGTCATGATGATGACGGATGGACGTTCACATTGCATAGGGGCCGTCCATTAATCACGTGAGGCTCGAAAGGGGGGGAGGGGGTTCGGAAAAAATCACGAAATATCACAAGCGGGGTGGGGGGGTGTAGTGAGATATCACGTGTATTTATTGGGTGATCTTGGGTAGAGGGGAAGGGGTTAGTTAAAAACCTCACCACGTATCACCAGGGGCGAGGGGGGAGTCAAAAAGTTGCTAAAAACTCAACAAAATGTATGGAACAGCTGTTTTTTTTTCGCGATTTCAGGGTTGGTCCCATAGTAAAAGTTGTTCATAATGATGAGTACAATGACCTCTTTTCGTATTGCCACTGACTTAAATTTCACGCTGTATAATATTATGCCACATGTAATAGTCTACGTCCTAGTTGGTAGAATAGACAAATTGTACAGGGTTAAGTAAAAAAAAAATGGTACCCCCGCCAATAAAGAAGTGAATCTAAAATGGCGGAACTAACACTCTTCTCTTCACCGTCTCACTCACACTCGCTTCTTTATTGGCGCGGGTTATACCTACAGTTACGAATTTACTGTTTGTATTTTAATATGTAGGTACTTATAAAATAATAGGAGAAACAATCTGTGATTTTAAATTATAACGACTACACAAGGTACAAATACTTTGATTGAACTACTTATTTGTGTTCTAATATATTATATAGGCATGTAACTTGATCTGTGATTTTATGCCATAATTACTTTAAGAATAAAAATTAAGAGAGTAAAAATTATAATTTCCACATCAACAAGCTCTTTCATTTCATAATAATATGGTCACAAAATATATTAAATGTACCTACCTACCTTAATTTAATGTATTTTTTAATTAACCCCTAAAACTAGATCAATATAATTTCCTTCCAACAAACGTCTGAACGCGACTGTACGGACAACGGCTTAGGCTTAATACGTCCAATAAAGAAGGTCATCGATATGTATGAATCCGTCGCTTTTTTGTAGTCATTCGAATTTAGTCGGATAGCCAGCCGTTGTTTACGTATTTAATTTTTTGTTTATATCTACTTAATTCGAAATATTCCAAGCTGAATATTTTTACTATATATTTTTGACTAAAAGCACTAATTTTTGGTTCACACTTACACGTCTTCGGTTGAGCCGATTTCTTGTATTTTTTCGTCAAAGTTATGACACCTTCGTTTTGACTTTCAGCAATATTATTCAATAACGCATGCATGTACACTATTGAAACTTTTTATGGTTATTATAAGAGTCAAGAAGGACCGAATACAGTTTTCAGCGAGCTTCTACGTTGTCTTATTTAGGCGCTGCGATTTTTTTTCGGATTTTCGAAAAAGCGCGATTACTTGAAAATTATAAATATTTTCTTAAATCTAATTCTGTCACAAATACGCACAAATTAAGGGCTATTCGTGTATGTTTATTCTACAAGCGCACATACAATGGTTTTAGAGAAACACGATTCTGCAAAACGTTACCCCAGCAGGAAATGGAATATCTCGAAAACCTGAAGACGCACAAATTATATTTTTGGGGCACATTTATGCACAAATATAAGCTCTCTGCCCATGCACAATATTTCTCTCTCCGATCATTCGTTTAGAATTTTCCTGCTGGAAGAACGTTACCCCAGCAGGAATCGTTTTTTCTGTTTTTCTCCAAAACTACAAGGCGCACAAATTTTTTATTTGGCGCACATTTACAGCAGATTAGGCACTAATTATTCGTCCCACTCATATCTCCCTA
The DNA here is from genome assembly GCA_948465475.1 of Thalpophila matura. Classification (NCBI taxonomy): domain Eukaryota; kingdom Metazoa; phylum Arthropoda; class Insecta; order Lepidoptera; family Noctuidae; genus Thalpophila; species Thalpophila matura. The sequence continues at coordinate 13,326,979 of OX419183.1, forward strand.
GGAGCTACTTTCCTGCTGGGGTAACGCACACTTCATAATGATGAGTACAATGACCCCTTAAAATATTTCCACTGTTTAACCTGCCACCCTGTATAGAAACCTTTGTATTTGTATGCCCATAATTGACAATGTCTAAGGTTTCACTCTCTTGGATTTTATAACAAACTAAATTAAAAGTTTAAAATATAAAGTTTTACCTCTAATCCTGTGATGTGAGCAATCATATGAGTTAGGAAAGAATAGCTGGCAATATTAAACGGAACCCCTAGGCCCATATCTGCACTTCTTTGGTAGAGCAGACAAGAGAGTTTACCACTAGATACATGGAATTGAGCTAGGCAGTGACATGGAGGCAAAGCCATTTTACTGAGATCCGATGGGTTCCATGCACACATCAAAATTCTTCTATCTGCTGGACGATTCCTGGAATTATGGCAAGAAAATATTAATAATGGTTAAAATTTTTTACATATGAGTGGGAGCAGTGGTGGCACAGGCTCCGACTTACAAGTTGTAGGTTGTGGGTTCGAAACTAGGCAGGCATGCACATAATCTTGTGCAATTTGTTTCATCACCACTTGGCACACCAAATACAGGCTTAGTCATGGAGTTGTGGAAAACAGCCCACTACCATACCATTCATCTCCACTGCTCTAAAAAGGGTGAAGGAAAACATCGTGAGGAAACTGGCACGTCCTAGAATGGGCCTGTGTGGTGGATTATGTCCCACTCCTTCTCTCAAGTCCCAGCAGTGGGAACATTAAGGACTGATTATGTTATGTGCAGGCGCGGTCCTGCACATAACATAACCCCCCCAAAATCGTACAAAACTGCGTCAAACACGGTAATTCACGGTATAGCACGTCGGCATTAATCGGTATGACCTCCCCCAAAATCGTCGGCTGCGACCGCGCCTGGTTATGTTACATATAAGTGAAGTTACTGGACATTGTTTTACATAATTATGAGTGAAGCTACTGGACAATCCTGAGACCTTACGAGATGCACTTGGGAACATACAGGACCTTCTAAATTTGCTTCTGTGGTACAAGCGCATAATGGCCCAATCAAGAGGCTAAGTGCAGAAATCAGGTGGTATAACTGTTACATAGCAGTAGCCTTGCTTCAATTTGCTGGAGAAAATTGTTTAAATCTATAAGCGGTGCATAATGAAGCTTACTTTATTGTTTCAATAACATTTTTTAATTGATCAGTTCCTTGTCCAGTGTAGTCAGTCTTTGCATCTACATAATTAGCTCCACTGTATCTCCACTGAAAACCATAGACTGGACCAAGGTCTCCTGTAATAGAAAATATTTACCTGAGATAAGGTGAAATATTTTTGAAGACATTTTCACCCTAACCACGAAAAAGATAAACACGTGTTGAACGCGAATGCTACCAAAAATAATACACACTTGTTTTAGACAAGTTAGTGCTAAAACAAGTGTGTATTATTTTTAGTAGCATTCATGATGAACATGTGTTTATCTTTTTTGTGGTAGGTATGGCCCTTTAAGTTTTAGATTTAAGTTTAAGATAGCTCACCTTCTTCTCTATCTGTAAATCCTAAATTATCCAAAAAGCTTCGAGATCCATTAGCATCCCAAATGTGTACTCCTTTGGAATTAAGTGCCTTGGAATCGGTAGAGCCAGATATCATCCAGAGTAGCTCTTCAATAACACCTCTGGTGAATACTCGCTTAGTAGTAAGTAAAGGTAGAGTGTTATTCCGAAGGGAATACCGTTGCATAGCTCCAAATATAGACAAAGTTCCGACGCCAGTCCTATCTACCCTTTTGTCACCTGTGTTGTAAAAGATTCAATATTTTGTCAGCATCAAATTGTCTAGTAGTATTTCAAATATAAATGTAGGATCTTAGGCTAAGAAGCTCAGGACAAACTTAGTAGGTATGTAATGTAAGTAATAATAATTATTCGCGCGAAAACTAACCTGTCTCAATTATTTGCTGCACCAGCTTCAAGTACTGGTACTCATCATGATTAGAAACAAAATTGTTTTCGTAACCCATATTGAGTCAGTGTGAAGGGGTGAAATAGTTCTGATCTTCTTTTTTCTACTTGATTCTTTTGTGAAGGAACTGAATTACTGAGTCTGAAGGAAGATCCAGGAGATTCCTTCCCTCCCTTCCCTGTTGGTCAAAAACAAAAAGGCGGGAACAATTTATGACAAATGTGCAAATGACGTTGACACTTGACAGGTTGACTATACAGTGTTGCCAAATCCTGCCAAAATGGATTAAAAACCCTTGTCCATTTCACGAAAGAAGTCCCGCAGACGCAGCGCTGTATTCGCGCGACATAATGTTGTTAGTTCCACAATAATCTAAGTTCGGAAATAATACATACCTACCTATGTACAAACTTCTTTATTGCATTGCCCAAATCCAATTAATATGCTTGGCCCAAATCATTCATCTTAGCGTTTCACGTAAGAAGTCCCTTCGGCGCTATGTTGGATGCCCTGAATGTCACTCTTATTTGGGTCTTAACGCTTTGGGCCGTACCATAAAAAAGATAAACACGTGTTCAACACGAATGCTATTGTAATGATTTTGAAAAATAATTGTAAAGAATTACATTTTTCCCCACAAACATCAGATGGCGCTAGTAGTTGTACCAGTTATTCACATTCGTCTTAGAAATTAATTAGTAAAACATATAGGTATTCACTCTAATTATTTTATACAAATAGTCAATATTTATTATTATATAATTTTTAGTTAAATATAATATTTTAAGTTCTAATGTATTTTAGTTAGTCAATTGATCGTACGTAGTGTTTACTTTGCTTTGATTGGTCGTTGCTAGCTGCGTGTTCACTTCCGTTTAAAGTGGGGAGACCACTGAATTGGCAAGACAGACAGATTCATAGACTAATATGTATATAGGAAATAGACTGCTAACTCGGCGTTTTTTTTGGTACCATTAAAGTGGCTCCATCTAGTTCTCAACCGATAAATGATTTCAATGGTACAACATACCTAGCTATAACTATATACCTAGGTATAGCTAGGTATAACCATACCTCTATATAGCTAGGTATTTCAAGTTTTAGGTAGGTATTTCAAGTTTTTAAGTCACAACAACACAACACAAAACACTTTGGAGTCTTATCTCAAGCAACATTGGAGTCTTATCTCAAACAAAACTGGAGTCCTATATCTCACCAAAACACAGTGTATATTTATAGAAACTTGACACTAACTCGGACGAATTATTGCTCTTCTCAACGAGATTATGAAGCACTTTCAAATTACACACTTTAAGCAAATTCTACTTGTTCAAAACAGATAAAACAAGTAAAGTTCGCAGATTTCCAGTGAGTGAAAAATTCAAAACAATATGGCAGGTACAGACCGGCGCGCGCATCACAATAGGCTTGCAGAAAAATATCGATGTATCGATATATCGATATAAAATATCAAGTATCGAAAACGTATCAAAAACGATATATTTTCACTTTTTCAGTAGCAAGACCATAGTCGCCATTGATTAAAATGTCACAGTTTTTTTAGATTTAAGTGATAAAGTAATGTCAGAGACACTAAAAGCAGTGAACGAGAATAGATGCTGAAAGAACACATCTAACATCGTTAAAAACTCAGATCATAGAAAAAAGGATATATGCCATCATAGCAAGTTAGTACGGGAACAATTGTTCCCACTTTTAGTACATTTTTCGACACGATTACAAGCGCTTCTTGTGAATAAAAAGATCTCCCACACATTAAAAAATGACCAAACTAATGTATCAAGCTCAATAGCGCCTTGGCACGTGGCACGTGGCACATCTCCCTTGTTTCTATGATCTAAGGTTGAAAAGGTTGTAACTTAATGAAATTCAGCGCCGAAAGAAATTCTTAGTGAAACGCACACCACTTTTATGAATAGTAATAATACTGACAGATTTATTGAAATAAACTTGTAAGAAGTCGGTTAAAAACAAACACAATAGAATTTCGTAAAATACCTACCTACTAATATTTTTTGAAAATTTCACCGATATATCGATATTTTTTTTCGATATATCGAAACCGATATTGATATATTTTTAAAACATCGATACGATTTATATATCGATACTTTTTGGCACTTCCTGCATCCCTACATCACAACTCAATGTTGCTAGTGAAAATTGAACTAACGTACCAAGCCAAAAAATGGCAAAATTGTTTTCTTTATAAAAATATTCATATAGCTTAAAAACTTATAAAAACTGAGTTTTAAACCTAAAATAATCTGAAACAATAATTTAATGATAGCGCAAGCTTCAGTTTTTGTATATAAACAGTAGTTTATTATTCTACTACCCTACCATATCCATTTTAATATGGCAGCACTGATCAAATTTATTTATCTGGAGCAAAAAGACTTGATTCCAAAGTCATGTCTTTTAAAAAAGCATTGTTCATAGTAATAATTTAGAATAGCGCCATCTCGTTAACAACCGATAAACGTTTTTTTTTAGAAGACCACTACATTTGTTCTAAGATAGCATACCATGGACAGATTCAGTTCAGACAGAATGCATGGAGATTAGAGTCTAAGACACAGAACATAATATATATAATAAACTCCTAGCGGGGCTAAGACGTCGGCCAGTGAACATCTCTTACGATCTATTACTGTCGTTACGGAATTATTTATCAGCAAGTGTTTGTGATTTGAGAGTTTGAATAAATGTTTATATTAACAAACTGAGGTGTCTGATTTCATCATTTTCATCACACTATTATACCAAAAATAATACGCACTTGTTTTAGCACTAACTTGTCTAAAACAAGTGTGTATTATTTTTGGTCGCATTCGCGTTCAACACGTGTTTATCTTTTTTGTGGTAAGGGTGTTAATGTTTTTTTGTAGCTATACTATACCTAGCCTATATTTGTGTTACAGTAATGCCTATTATAGGTAATTTAAGCCTAGGGCCTACAGTCTCAACATAGGTACCTACCTAGATAGCGATCGCTTTACGACTAAAATCGGTTGTTCCGCCGTATTTTTCCATAGATTTTTTCGTAGATAGCGACCGATTTTGGTTGTAAAGCGATCGTTATATATGTCGAGACTGCAGAGCTAGGACACTATTAAAGTGGTGAACGAAAGATATGAAACGCTCTCTGCAGGCGCGGCCCGAGGGGGGGGGGGGGGTCGTGGGGGTCATGACCCCTACCAAAATCGTACAAAAATGCGCTAAACACGGTAATTCACGCTAAAGCACGTCGGCATTTTTAATCGGTATGACTTCCCCCCAGTCTTCGGCTGCGGTATGACCCCTCCCCAAAATCGTCGGTTAGATCGCCTCGACTGGCGACCGCGCCTGGCTCTCTGTATAGCGCAGCGGAGACCAATCATTAATCTATGGGCTAGGACTTTTGCTTTGGGACTGTTGCTAATAGCAACCATCAAACAAAGTACGAAAATATTTTCAATCAAGGAATATAATACTCTCTGACGAGTTTTCAATTCTATACGTTTTTACTTAGATATTCTGTCGAGCGAGACTCCTATTTTTATTATTATTACTGTCCCGAGATAAGCTGTAATTGTGCTGTTGTATAGTAGCTTGTAAATAAATTGTACTAAAGCAGGTCAAAGTAATTTTTTTTTTATGATTGTATTTGTTTATCTTCTTAAATAATGGTAGTTGTTTACATTTTTAAAATCGTCTGGTCAGTGGTCAGATAGATAATTTTGGATTTTAGGTATCTAATATTTAAAACTAATACATCATTAATTTAGGTATTTATTTTCATTGTAGATATTTATAGAATGCCTGCATTTGAAGCGCCAAGTGTCGAGCTGGGCAGTGCACCCCGAACACCCAGTGTAGCTACTTCACCTTCGCCTTCGGAAATCTCCAGTGCCAGTTCTCCTGAACCTCCAAACATACGAGCTACTCCATTATTTAGGTAAATAAATTATATAAACTAGAACACCTTAAAGTAAGGGACCATAATAATTATTATAGTTTATTAGGTACTTTTACTTATCCAACATAGGTACCTAAAAGTCATTAAAAACCTACGTTTATCAAAATAATAATAACACAACTGCGATTTGCTCTGCTTTTTGTCTGGTATTCATAAAACCACTCAAAAGAAGCAGAGGTCCCGACTGGAATGTCTTGCTTTTTAGTGGTTTTATTAAGTAAAAATATATAAGTACCAGGCATGATGAACTGGACTACTTTATTCAGAGCTCTGGCCATGCCTCTTCCTGAACCGGAGCAACCACCAGGGCAGGAAGAGTTGGAGCGCCGTCTTCCAGGATACAGACGCATCGTCATACCCCGAGAATTAACTTTAATAGAACTCTTGGTGAGTTTGCAGACCCCTTACTTTTGACTTTTACAGGCAGACGCGTATTCTCCAAAGGTACCTATATCATGTATGACTTGTTCTTGAGGATGTGCCTCAAGAACTGACCGCGGCAAGCGCAGCTTAACCAAGCAGATTGATCGATCAGCGCAGCTAACATTATTTTAGCCACGAACCCCTCATCAATACCACTCACTCATTTAAAAGAAAAAACAAATCGGTTGGATGGACTGATCGGCCGGATGGATTCGTAAAGTCGTAATAGATTTCATTTTTTTGTAAGTACCTATAAATTATAAATTCCCATTTGTCACTCTTCACCAATGGTGGTGATGGCGGCGACAGTGGGGGTAACTGGAAATAACCGAAATAGGTACTTACCTATAGTTATTATTAGCCCAGGACACTAGTAGCATCAGTAGTAATATTACTTTTTTTTATCCAGAAACAAAGCAGTGGAGTAACAACCGATGATGAGGTTTTGCGTATTCGGGAAGCTAAGCTCCGTGTTGTAGCGGATCGAGTTGGCTTGAGAAGACTCCACGTCCTATCTCCGAGACTTCGCACGTTGACGCTAGACGGCAGCGCACTTTCATCTTTGCGCGATCTTGGCATCGGTTTAGTTCATCTTAAAGTAAGTTTAATTTACGTTCCACGTAGAAGTTTTCGTTAGTTAGACTCTATCCTAATACTTTTAGTGCCTAATAAAGTAGCAGCTTTAAACAAAGTTCTCTTCCCCTCTGCTATTTTGCTTCTTTCTTTCTCGCGTTGGCGCTATCTTTCTTTAGATATCTAGGAAGGTACCTACTTATTAATAAAGCTGAGCTAAGGTAAATGTGACGTATTTATTTTGTCGCTAAATAAACTACACTTTTTTATATCATTACACAGATCTTGAGCATCAATCGATGCGGCTTATCGACTTTGGACGGCGTTTGGGGGCTAGGATCATTAAGGGAATTGTATGCTGCTGGAAATCGTCTTCATGACTTGCAACCCTTAGCCGCGTTGCAAAAATTACACACACTAAACCTGGCTAAGTATGCCTTATTTACCTATATCGTTGTAGAAAAATTTAGGTAGGTATCACCGAAAGGCTATCCTCATCCTTTGCTGAATATCAGGGCTGATTCAAACAGGCGGTGACTACTAATTGTCTGTAGACCATACACTGGCCAAACGAACTGCTAGTGATAACAACATATAGATACGGTACTACTTAATTTAGGTTGGCACTGTTAGCAGTTAGATATTAGTCCACCGGCGGCGGCGCGCGGTAAGTTCGAGTATAGGTATATCGTGTGCTTGACGGTTAGTATGCAGAAGTGGAACAAACCTCAATATGTTTGCAATTGCATCTAAAAGTGTGAACCTTACGAAAACTTCAACCTTTTTGATTGCAGCATTTAATTGTCGACTATTGGTAATTCCTGAATGTTCATAATATGATATATTCATTTCACCTTCAACTCACAGCAATCCTATATCGGATTCGGGTCGTCTGTGGACGCTGGGAGTATGCAGTGCTCTCCGGAGGCTTACTCTTACTGGGGCGCCAGCAGCTGATGACTTCGACTACCGCTCTCGCGTCGCCAGCGCATTGCCCATGCTCGTCTATCTAGATGAGAGGCCTTTGCATACCGATATTGAATGTATGTATTCACCTCGCGGATTCAAGGATTATTTTAATGTCTTTGTTGGTAAACATGCAAGAGATATACTTACTTTTTGTATTGGATGACTAGACTACCCATTCCATCAATATGTTTTAATATTCAAAGCAGGCAAAATTGAAATGCTTTAGTTTTTTTGTAGGGGAGGAACATCTCAATAAGTGGGGTACCTACATACCTATATCATTAAGTATTAACATCATCTGTCAACAGTTTCGGTGTCCTCTCCACAAATCAAGCGTAGAATAGACCGTAGGATGATTCCTACGGTCTATTCTACGCTTGATTTGTGGAGAGGACACCGAAACTGTCAGTTCTAATAATGACTTAGATGTTCATCTACTCGACGACTACTCTACTCTACGATTCTACATTACAAGAGACTTAATGTCCGATTTCACTGACTTTGTTTAAAACATCTAAGTCATTATTAGAACTGACAAAAAGATAATATAAACGAAGCTGGTTTGAAGATAACAATATTTTGGCAGACGAGGATGATGAAATATTCGGTGCCGGATCGTCTTCTTCTGAGAGCGATCCTGAAGCTGAGCCAGATCTTTTACCAGAAGCTACTAACCCTCCGCCCGCGGAACCTGAGCCGGGCCCTTCCACATCACAAGACGTAAGTGTTCATTTATTCTTAGGGAGTGCCTCCCCAGCCAGTGCTGGCTCCCAAAAATAACGCCATTGGGAACCGGCAGTAGCGGTGTTACCATATGAAAATAATTGCAAACTACCGTAGCAGCCTTGGAGGAAGAATATATTGGAGTTAGTCTAAAGCCGCGTATTCATTAGGCAACATTTGTTGATATACAATGTTGCGAAACGTCGACGTGTTTATCAGCAAGTTTACCGTAACCACTGTTTCTAAAACATGGCCGTCCTTCTTGAAACTTTCGAATGAAACATTGAAAAAAATCGGCCAAGTGCGAGTCGGACTCGCGCACGAAGGGTTCCGTACCATTATCTATACAATTAAGATCGATCTGTTTTAGTATGTATTTGTTGTTATAGCGGCAACAGAAATACATCATCTGTGAAAATTTCAACTGTCTAGCTATCACGGTTCATGAGATACAGCCTGGAGACACACAGACAGTCAGACGGACAGCGAAGTCTCAGAAATAGGGTTCCGTTTTTACCCTTTGGGTACGAACCCTAAAAACAACGGAATTTAAAAGAAACGGGAATTTTTCCTGCTTTTCTCAACCCTAATTCCTCGGCACTGCTTCCAGTTCTTTTTGATGTTACAAGTTTTTTTTTCACGTGAAAATTGTGAGCGTAGAGTATGCATCTTCGTTTCCACATCTTATAGCGACATATTTAATGCTGCAGCAATATCGGCCCAAACATCATTTTTTTTTAATTTATCTTTATAATCTCTATTTGAAGAATCCCAAACTTCATGATGCTGTTGAAAAGCTCTATGAGCATCGAAACCTGGTCGTTGGACCACACTACTTCCATGTTAATAAACTCGCGCAACACACTTCCAGATGATTTTGGGGGGGTCATACCACAGTCAAAGACTGGGGGGGGGGTCATAGCGATTAATGCCGACGTGCTATACCGTGTTTGACGCATTTTTGTACGATATTGGGGGGGGTCATGACCCCCATGACCCCCCCCCCTGGGACCGCGCCTGTCCACACCTGTTGACATTTGACTATAAACAAGATGTTTCGGAGCACCCCGTTCGATCGGGGAGCACGGAAACGTGTATCAGAAACAAAGTTTGTTTATAGACTGTTTCAAGCCGCGTATTCATTAAGCAACATTTGTTGATATAATATACTGCTGCGAAACAGTGTATATCAAACAAATGTTGCCTAATGAATACGAAGTTTCATCACATTTATATATCGACTGTTTATGCAACGTTGCAAAACACTGTCAATAAACTGTTGCGCAACAGTGTATATCAACAAATTTTGCCCAATGAATACGCGGCTTAACCGTGTCTGTATACAGTGTGAAGGCTGTCATTTCTCGTTGACAGTGATACAGTGACGTCACTGTAAAGTACACCGCGCATTGGCGCCATGTTTTGATACAGTGACGTCACTGAAGCGTCAACCAGTCAACTTTTCCCTAGTCACGCACACTAATACAAATCCAGACCCGCACATAAACAAGAAACGGCCAGCGGCTTTATCTCTTAGGCTATGTCTATAGTATCCTATGTCTATGGTAGCAGCAGATTAATGTTGCCGTGTTTTAAGTTGAATTACCTTACATTTACTTTTTAACCGACTTCAAAAAAAAAAAAATTATAGAAAAACAAAAAACCCGACTGCGTAAAAACTAATTTTAAAAAATACGTGAAAGAATTAACTTAAATAAAAACTAAAAAGAAAGAAACAAGCCCAGTAGTTTAGAATTCTGTTAAGTAATACTAAATAACTACACAATTGAAATAGTTTTATAATCGATACACACATAAAACAAATCATAAATTCTAATGCAGAACAGAACGACTCACAGTCGGGGCCCATTTAAATTTTACCAATCAAATCTTCCCAAGGGGCCCCGACTGTGAGTCGTTCTGTTATTTTAAATGAAACTATTATTTTAAATGAAAAATGATAAAAGGAACCTAAAAATGATTTTAAAATACCTATTCAACGACACCCCACTTGACATAGTTCATCAACTTTTTTTTTTTTCATTTTGACAATATGGCGTCTGGTTGTCGCTGTGGTGAATTTTGATTACTGTTATGTCTTTAGTGACACTCGCAAGGTTAAGACGAATCGATTGACGTAAGAATTATCAAAATCGGCCAACGCATTTGGTCTCTAGAACGCCACATAGAAACAAACATACATACATACATAGACTGATAAACACATTACCCTCCTTTGCGTCGCGCAGTCGGGTAAAAAGGGGGAGGTTCTCAATTCGTCGGAATCTTTTTAAATTAGTGTACTATGTCGCAGGCAATTTGTATGATTCTGCCGTTTACTTAAGGCGCGACTAAGTGCCAGCGGCCTTGAGTGTTTTGGGCGGTATAGCTTGAGTGTTCTGCGCTGAGGTCACGCAACGCCACCGAGCAATACGACTCGCCCATCAAGGGGCGCGCTGTGCCGAATTAGACGTATTATTATTTTTTAGTAACGAATATTTGATTAAAGAAAAAACACTCTAATTAAAAGTTAGATAGTTAAATTATCTTTAAAATGGTGAAGGTTTCGTAAAAATACGCTCAATAATTTTCGCACGATCTTCACTTTTTTGAACGCGTTAGACCTAACTTTACAAATTAATTACACTACATAGATAAACGTAATCTAAAATATACTCTAATAAAATTATTAAGAAAATGCTCTAGTTTAGCATATATTTTTTTCAAATCATTAACTCAATCTTTTTCAAATCTTTAAAAGTCGTATATCAGCGCCTTAAGGCGTCGGGCGTCGTCAGTTTAAAAATTTTCGATATCAACTTAGAATTTTTCAGTTAGTTTTTACGTCTCCGGCGCTGTGGGAAGCGCAGCCCCTCCCGCCCTTGCGTAACTTGATTTATAAAAATACTCTAGTCGTGTAGGGCAGAGATCACGCGTGGAGTCGGGGTTGGCCTATTCACGTTTACAAGTACGTAGTAAAAAGTACCTACCTGATTGTTGAAATAAAGTCTGACAACTGTCAACCCCTTCGAATCTAACATGTCCGTATCGGAGTGCCCAAGTTCTCGAGCTCGCTTCACTCGCTCTTGTACCCACCCTAGTTAGGTGTGCTACTCAAATGAAACATGAAAGTTTTTTTAATTATGCCAAATTGCCAACCCTATTTTCCGCTTTTTTCCGTCCGCGTCGGCTGCCAATTCAGCAACCCGCGCTAGCAGCCAATTCGGGACACAGCGCTGGTCGCGGAGTCACTTCCTGATTTATCTTAGTTCCTATGGGGACAAGTCTTTGTCTGCGTGGGTGTGAGTTGTAGGTACAGGTTGTACTGTACGGAATATAACTACATACCTATTTAGTTGTTTACGCTAATTGCTTTGTTTTGGTGTTGTATAGATTTATTACAATTTTTTAGGGTTCCGTCCATCAAAAGGAAAAAACGGAACCCTTATAGGATCACTTTGTTGCCCGCCGTCAGTCACCGGACCATAAGTGGAGCCCCATCTGCTCATAGATGACACCACTAGAAGTATGCAGTAGCGCCATCTATGATCATATTTCGGAACCCTTAGAGCGCGAGGCATACTCACACTTGTCCGGTTTTTTTGTAAAACTGGATTTATCGGAGGCACCAAATATAGATATCTTACCCAGTGTCTTATCTTAGGTCGGTAATATCGGTATGTTCTCCGTGGTGCATCGATACGAATCTGAAAGGCAGTGAAAGGGGCACTTAGCATCACGATCTGGCTTAAGTACGTTACGTACATTAGGTACACTCGACAACATTGACGGTCGACCACTTTTCACCCTTATTACTAAGAACATAAGGGTGAAAAGTGGTCGACCATCAATGTTGTACGTGTACTCGTTAGAACTTGAATAAACTGTTTTTAACAATTTAATGATATAATGGCACAGCTTAAGGAGGCTTATGGTTATGATGAGTTATGATTTGTAAAAGTAATAGAAATACGCATAGACAGTCATTAAAGAGTTACGTAATGAGTTTTTAAAGTGCGAAAGTCCAAAGTCAACATCACAATCACGACACTATTGTATTGACCACAATTGACCTCATCCATATACAAACTTAGGTAGGTACCTAGTACGCATACCTACCTATTATAAAGTCGCCGACCGCTGTGAACGTAGGTTAGGTAGCAGTATTATGTTAGTAGGTATACAGTACGTATCTATATAGGTACTTAACGTAAGTACCCAGGACCTGCAGTCTCGACATTGCTAACAATGTCGTCGCAAACTACCGATCGCTAATTAACGAAAAAAAATCGTTGCATGCCGTAATCATGTCTACGAAAAATGTAAGTCTCTATAACCGAGATATCGAGCAAACCATATCGCGACATATTTATTGTTGATTTAAACCCCAATTTTAATTACTGCGATCAATAGGTACTTTGCGGGCTGTCAAAAATGGTCGCAAATATTTGCAAAAATTACGAGAAATCGTAAAGTTTGCGCAAGAGTTAGCTACCTATGATACCGATAACAATCGATAGCTTTGACAGTAGAGACTACCAAATATCGTTATAATCGGATCTTAAGGACTTTTCGACCGATTTCAGTCGTAAAGCGATCGCTAATAAATAATAAAAGAACATTTATACTGTGAGATTTAATCAATTTAGGACCAGAAGTATTATCCTATATAACTGCTCCTAAATTGATTAGATGACCCAGTAGAAATGTGTTTTTATTATTTACCTGTTAAATTAATAGTAGGTATTATCTAAAACATTATAAGAATACATTTTTCAAAAATGCATCTTTTCATTTAACATTCTTAAAAATACAGTTTTGTGTGTACGGTATCTACTACCACTACTTCACTAGTAGGATAGGACCCACATCACAAACCACTGTGCGTCGTATTGGTTGTCATAGGTACATGGTTGCTAATTAGCTGATGTTCCAAACGCATGATGGCATCAACTAGGGCTCAGAACGCGTCATGGCTTTTCTTCATTGCCACAACGCGTTGTGGTCGAATAGCATGATGGTCACGACACGTATATTTCGCTATGTAGTCTTTCTCTGTTTGCCACAAAGCGTCATAAGCGTTTTTTTAAGAGCAATAACCACAGATTATACCATAACACGAATTTCGCAATGTGGCTATTTTACAGTGACCACACCACAATGCGTTGTGAGCTATTTTTTCGCTCAATGAGTGTTTTCGGTCTTTGAGTCTAAAGCCGTGTCTCCAGCGACGTGTTTTCGTGTTCATTGAACATAGAACGTTTAATGAACAAAAAGGGGCGTGGCCTACGTGTTTTGTTTAGCAAAAACACTTGAACACGTGACGGAAGACATGTTCGATATTCCATGAACACGAAAATACGTCGCTGGAGACACGGCTTTACATAATATTATAATAATAATTATATTTTCTGATAGGATATTCCGGAACATAATAATTGTGAAGGTGACAATCGGAGCCTTGAATGCGATTCGTCATGTAGACGACTTCGGCGTCGTCCGGCGACAACAGAGAATGCTGGTGTCAGGCCAACGCGGCCGAATGTCCCGCTAAGACCGAAAACTGCCCACGACAGACGTTGCAGCAATAGAGACGAGCCTACTAGATTACAGATGCTAAATACGCTTATGGGTAAGCATTTTGTCAGTTCATGGGTGTCACATAATATGAAGCAGAAATGTAGAGTCGCCACAGCAGAATAGTACTTACCTACCTGGAGATGCAATTGCAAGTAAAATTGCTTCGTATTTTAATCACTTCAATTATTTTTTTGAAATGAAATGAAATGAAATGATATCGCTCCGTCGCTAAATATCATATTCTCAAAAGACCACATTCGTAAAACACCACATTCGCAAAACACGATATTCGCAAAACATCATAATCTCATAACATCATATTCTCAATATATCATAATCTCAAAAGATCACATTCGCAAAATACAACATTCTTGTAACACCACATTCAAAGTACAGTCTCTGACAATATTTTGAGAAAATGATGTTATGAGAATATGATGTTTTGCGAATATCGTGTTTTGCGAATGTGATGTTTTACGAATGTGCTCTTTTGAGAATATGATATTTAGCGACGGAGCGAATGATATTTGTAAATAGGTTACAGGTAACTCTTTTACATGTCAATATATATTTTTTAAACTAGATGAGGCTGGTGTTTCCTATCGCTCCGTCGCTAAATATCATAATCTCAAAAGATCACATTCGCAAAATACAACATTCTTGTAACACCACATTCAAAGTACAGTCTCTGACAATATGTTACATGTTTTCATGTTTTAATTTTTTTTACTAAAAACGGAATAAGAAAACAAAGGATAAATTCTATCCTGATACATTATTGGGTTTTAGTAGTTTAGTCACAGTGTATTATCGTCACAGTTTTTAAAACTCCATACATTGAATGTAAAATGGTCACAGGTACTTTTATTTAATAATAGTTTTGTGTACCTAAGTTCGTCACAGGTACATAATAATATAGGAAACTATAAACATCTACTTTTTGTACAGACTGCAACAAAATCGTTCGATAAATAAAACATATTTTTAGTAGGTATCAATATTAGCTTACAAATCAGGGTTGAAAAATTTATTTTATCAAAACAATTAAGATTTTGAAGTACCTACCTACTGAGAAATCAAATTGCTAGTAGTTTTTATAACAAACCTTGTAATTTTCGATGACCAGGAAACTAAATCAAAACTGGTACACCACTTTGTTGGCCGACCGTACTAGCACAGTATTTTGACAGGTCAGTGCCGGTCAGAATGATGAGATTATGAATAGAATGGCAAAAGTACTAGGACAACATAATCATGAAGAAGATAATATAATAGAAGAATGTCTCACATGAAATATTATCTTGAAAAAAATATTGCAATAAAACATGACTAAACGATGACATTGTCATTATCTATACAAATATTATAAAGCTGAACTACCAATTGCATTCGAAAAATTATTTTTGTATATGATAGCTAGATTCATGAGGAATAGTATAGACTATTTAACATCACGCTATGACCCTTAGGAGCCGAGCAACGGGGGTGAAACCGCGGGAAACAGCTAGTTAGTCATAAGAGGAAATAATTCGCCGGCCAGTATGAGTCTAAGAAGTTTCGTATGTAGATTTTACCATTTGCACTGGTGCACGTCGGCATTATTTTTTGGAGCCCAGTGTACTTTTTCACCTTTTTTGAAAATATGATGTTTAGAGAATGTTGTATTTTGCGAATGTGGTCTTATAAGATTATGATATTTTGAGAAAATGATGTTATGAGAATATGATGTTTTGCGAATATCGTGTTTTGCGAATGTGATGTTTTACGAATGTGCTCTTTTGAGAATATGATATTTAGCGACGGAGCGTTTCCTATCTGACTACTTTGAGAAGAAACACCGAAACAAACTCAAAGGTCAAGGTCTCTTTTAAGGTCCAGACAATAAAGATTTGAGCTATGTAAGAACCATGCAGGTTAGTCTGGAATGGCCTTTAGAGGAAAGAGCCATACAGATTTGAGTGGACCTGTCCTGACTGTGCACGCATGTGCACATGAGTATCGTAGTAGCTCAACCCTCGCTTCTCGGCCTTTTGGCTAAGATCAAAGTGTAGTATCTGTTCTTTTCAGCTTAATATCTGAAAGTTCCCTCGCTGAGGGACCAGTATATTAAACTGATTTTTGTAAGCTGACGGGATGTTCGGGGCTCGCTCCACTCCCGTCACGGGTCGGCCCGGCATTGCAGTGCCGCCGGGATCGGCCCACATATTTTCAGAGAGGGGGCCCATTAGGGCCCAAGCCTGCCGGGAAAGCGGGATTGTCCGGAAGGGATACCGCTGACCCGGACAAAAGGGCTAAGGAAGGAACACGGGTGGGTTTTAGTCAGTAAGAGTCTGACACTCCCTTCCGCTCCGCCCAGAGCGGGAGGGGTCATTTGATGATTTCCCATCATCAAAAAAAAAAAAAAAAAGTAGCTCAACCCTGACTTAGGGAGCTCAACGACCCGACGAACAATACCATCAGAAAGGACATTTGTGTAGGCCCCATAAAGTACTCAAACTTGTCAGACCAAAACTTGCAGATCTGAGACTGTAACTTAATAATCCACATAGTACTCACATTCACAATTATAATTCAAATAATAATGTCACATTAAATGTCATTGTGTATAAATATGCATGATTTCAATTAAATAGAAAACATTTCATGTCAAAGTGTATATTAATATAAACAATAAAAATACCTAAGTAAGTTTCATTAACTTGTCAGTTTGCTAAATGGATTTATTTAGCTGTACATTTTATTAGTCAAGCACCAACGGTTTTGCATAGTGCATATAGGATTAGTGCTACTTGTACTTCTTCGTAAGAACAGCCCGCATGGGCTGCATCGTGCACGACAGCATTGTCGTCAAAATATGGCCAGTCAGCAAGGTGGGGCAGTCCAAGGCCTGGGGCTGGTTGCCCAGGGTGCGCCGGACATGGATCGAGGTGGCGATTTCATTAATGCACTCCATTAGTGTTAAGGCGAGTAACAAAAAAACGCCGGGAGGGGACGCCTTGAAGGATATAAGCCCGATGTATGAATATGGACGAAGCAAAAGTGCTTCGTCCATATTCATAGGTATATCGGGTATGTATTGTACAACGCACCGGAACCTGTCCTTTTTGTAGAACATCACAAAGTAAGATCACTGTAAGTATATTATGCTTCGAGGCGTCCCCTCCCGGCGCTTCTACTAACAATTACCTACTCCTTTGAGTAAGTATATATAAATAATTATAAAAGAATCGTAGCAAGTGGCGTTCTGTACCTACCATCGATCACTAATATTAGTGATCGATGGTACCTACAGTAGTTTCTGCCTACCCCAATGGGAAAAAAATAGTGTATAATAATTATGTAGGTATGTATTTGTATATTGTGTATTTCTTCAAAAGATGATGACTGGCTAAGCAGTGCAAGTAAATTGACGTCTTTGGATGCAGTCTGTGGAAATTTAGCGAGAGCTCTGCGTCGCACCACCAGCGCGTATCATCGTCGCTCCACAGGTACTTTTCTGCTTACTTACTTTTACGTATTTTTCCATAGATAGGTACAGGATGAATTTTTCAAGTGGGCGTGGATTTATTATGCTGCGTTTCGCCTCACCTTCAGCTATTGTGTGGTTAAGCGGAGCCCCAGGACTCCGCAGAGCACACTTTGAGTATGACTGATTTAATCGAACAGATGATCTAAAAGATTTATTTAATTTACATAATTTATTTTCTTTGCATATTCATGCAGAATGTAAACGAAATCAATATTATTTAACGAGCTGTACCGTACTTAATAAGTTCTGTTTGAAATCTTGCCTCGGAATGATGATGGTCTTAGAAACTCTCTCAAAATATTTTAGTAATCGACTCGACGAATAACCGTACCTCAAAAGGTAAAAAAGGAACCCTTATAAGATCAGTTTCTTGTCCGTCTGTCTGTCCGTGTGTCACCAACTCACCACCGATGGTAGTTCCCGTTGACCTAGAATCACGAAATTTGGCAAAAAGCAAGATCTTACAGCACAAATAAAGGAAAATTTTCAAAAACTAAAAGAAGTTGAAAATTAAAGGGTGTGGCCATCTGCCCATACAAACATAGTTGACGCAAATTAAGGTAGTACCTACTCTGAGTTGTATGGGCGCTCATACATTTAACTTTTATATGTCCAAGGATGGTACGGAACCCTCGGTGCGCGAGTACGACTCGCACTTGACCGGTTTTTTTCGGAGCAGTCTTCGAGAAATTATCAAGATTAGGCAAATACATCATACTGACGTTTAATAAACAAGTTATTCAGGCTGTTGTGGGGTTGTACGCACTTCTACTAAACGAGCAGCCGGGCGACACGACTAGCGCTGCAGTGCAATCAGTAACAAAGTGTTTAAATTTAATAATGTCTTAGGTTTTCGCGATTATTACACATTATAATAAAACAAGTTTAAACGGATTAAATTGCGTATATTACAGATTTTACAGAGTTTTCGCGATTTAATCCGTGTAAACTTGTTTTATTATAATGTTTAAATTTATTTAACCACGACGTCACAAGTCACAACATAGATTGGACAAAAGACCGTTTATGTTTTTTTGCCTTAACTTAATTGAACTTTCTTATGACTTGCAAAAACTGCTAAGGCAAATTAATTCTTACATTTTTCCATACGATGTAGGTACCTACCTACCTACTTACTTTTGCGCGTTACCATTACCTGGCTCTACCACAACACAACTCAAAACGATAAAGATGGCCAATCGAGTATGAGAAATAATTTTTATAAGTACTTACTTATATTGTTTTAACACGTGTTACATAGGTATACCTATGTAACACGTGTTAAAACAATTACTTAGGTAGGTATCTACCTAGTGAGGTAACTTTAAATTGCCGTGTGACCTCGACCTAAGGTGACGCTATAGTACGAAAGCTGTGAAATTGTGCGTGCTCTTTGTTAACACTGCTAACACCGCATGCTTATGAGATATCCAACATGACCTTGTCCCTTATGAGTAATGACATGCTTTTGTATTTGAAAATAACTCTGCTAATATTTAGAAAGCCAGCTATGAGGATCCTACTTATTAGAGCGTTGAAGTAGGGAGGTACATAAATAAGAAATGTACTTAGTTATGTAATTTTACAATTAGTTGAAGTTATTTTAATGATTCTTCATTTTCAAAAATACTTTTGTCTATTAAAGCTAGTTAGTTTGTCGACTTCTTCCACAGTAAATTTTTTATGGACCTAAAGCCCAACTCCCTTACTTATAGACGATGATTAAATTAAACAGCTCAAGTCAATTGTCATCTCTATTCATTGTCATATTTGTCATAGGTACATACAAATGACAAGGATGGTTACTGTTCTATATTTAATCAGTGGTTAATGTTAAGAGGCGGGTAGTAATCTGTGGTAAGGGGGCAAATGTTCAAACGCTAGTTAAAGTTCAACCCTTGTTACATATCGAGCTGTTATGATTAGCTGGCCCAAACAACATGAACATAGGTACGACGTACCTGGTCTATATACATACCTATATCATAGGTACGTCCTATACCTATAATAAAGGTACGTCAGGTGATACAAGGCATCAAGAAAAAGCTTTCCGTATCTGTACAATATGTACCTACTGTTTTCGTTTTTATTTAATCTTTTGTTAAAATAAGAATCTACGCTCATTGAAAAAAGTTAAACTACCTATAATTTTGTGCATTACATGATTGCAGAAGATGCCGAGAAAGAGTCAGTGGAACAAACGTTGGAAGGTGCGTCAAGAGCGTTGGCAGCTGAAATACCACGCGCCCCGCGATTTGAAGATTGGGTAAAGTTCAAAGAAGAAACTGGGTAAATATAATTATAAGTAGAGACTAGCTTTTGCCAGCGGCTTCGCCCGCGTGGAGGTCGGAAACAAAAATTTTCCCATACAAACTTTGCCACCCCTTTTCACCCTCTTGGGGGTGGAATTTTCAAAAATCCTTTCTTATCAGATGCCTACATTATATAAGGAATATGTCCTCCAAATTTCACGTTTCTACGACCCGTGGTTTAGGCTGTGCGTTGATCCGTCAGTCAGTCAGAACACTCAGGACAAAGCATTTTATATACAAGAGAAGATTGTATGCTGCATGTACAGATTGTACGCTTATTCAAAAAGTTGTTGATGCAGTGAAAAGAATGTGGGATTTGTTGATAAAAACTGTATTTTTAATTAAAGCTGTTAGCTATAATATCTTAACGCCGACAGGCAAAAAAAAGAAAATCTAATTTGCAGTGCAGGATTTTTCATAGAAAATGTACTTATATAGAAATAACAAGAAAATTTGGTAATAAAAATAATGTTTCTTTCATTAACAGGATTGACATCAATATAGATTTCAATGACAGACCAAAATGTCCTGATCCATCAAAGATTCTTGATCGTCTCGAGCAAATAGAGAAGGAAACCCAGGACAGGATAAAAGAAGAGACATTAAAAGGAAAACCTATCAGTACAGACAGAAGTACTAGCAGTACTTCATATTTGCCAAACAGTGCATTCAATACAATGTCCGATGATTATGAAATGTTTCAGACGAATATGGTATCCATGGTTTTTAGATGATGCTAATGATTTGCACTCTGTAAGCATAGAAAGGGTTAGGTTTCCCGGTAACAATGACTCACTAACTGAGTAAGAACAACTTTCACTAACGTTTCTGTCTTGATATTATGTACTTCCTTTACCTAGAAAATCAGTTCTGGGATTTGTTACATTTACTGCAGAAATTCGATTTAATTTTAAATGAATGTATAAGTAGGTACCTAGATCCTATACTTTTATGTATGAGTTATCATATCAGTAGTGTTATTACAACACTAAATATTATTATGTTACAGCGTATACCTATTTAAAGAAATGGGTTTGTTTGTTTGTTCGAATCGCTGAACTGATTAGAGTGACTACTGCTATTCTATTCTAGGGGAAGTATTATTAAATAATTTCCATAACGGTACCTATTTATTATACCTACCTAATGGTAAAAAGTTTCACAGCTAACCCAAAATTGAACTAAAGAGACTGATGTTGCGTTTTTATTTTACAAGAATTTGGAATCATTTACCACCTTCACTGCATAATCGTTAGCACAATAAATTCCTACGGTTGGTAGAGTAGAGAGTTGGCATCGTTTAATTAATTTGATATTAATTTCGTGACTTATTGTCACGAGACCATGAGTCCACGACGAACCGCGACTTGTCACAGAAAGTTTAAAAAAACCGGCCAAGTGCGAGTCGTACTCGCGCACCGAGGGTTCCGTATCATTTTTGGACGTATAAAGTGAAAAAATCCGGACCGCATAACTAAGTTTGTTTGTGAAGGAATTTTGATGATTTTGAAAAAACTGTACTAGTTAGGAACATCGTTTTATTTTTGGTGCCATATTTGGGTCAATTGCTATCAACTCTAATTATTTCAGATTTTTCGGCCCGCAAACTTCGGAGATAAGGGGGGGGGAAAGGTATTTTTTTTGTCATTTTTCATCATATTATGTGGAAAACTGTGAGACATAAAATTAAATAAAAATATATTTTGAAATGTGCAGATCAAGTCCTTTCATATGATATGTCACTTGACCTAGTAACCCTACTTTAAAATTTGGGACCCCCACTCCGGCCCCTTTTGCAATGAAAATAAAAATATTTTTGGATTTTTTTCATTTACAATAAAATTGAACAAGCATTCTTTATAATTGTTCCAAATTTCAAGTCGATAGCATGAGTAGTTGCTGAAATAAGCAGGTGTGACAGTCAGTCAGACAGACAGACAGACAGACAAAGTCGCACCATAAGGGTTCCTTTTTTACCATTTTGGTACGGAACCCTAAAAATTATTTTATTTTTCGTAATTTTACTATATCGGCTTATAAAAGACATCTATCTGCGAAGTTTCATACAACTGTAGATTTTGACGAGGGTGGGACAGACGGACAGACGAACATGACGAAACTATAAGGGTTCCTAGTTTTACTACGGAACCCTAAAAATACACCAGCAGGTGCAAGTCAGCGTACGAGAAAAAGTTTTTTAGAAACATAATAGCCTAGTAGATACTTACTGAATAAAAATGTATGGAACAGAACAGGTGATTCTTCTTCACGAATTCGGAGTTGCTTTCGTACTGAAAGTTCCTGCAGCCTAATTGTGTAACTCAATTTCTTTCGCCATGGCTTTCATTTTGACAGTTCAACAACCGTCCATTGCGGCGTTGAGCTAGTTACGGGAGCACAGATTAACAATCATACGGCGTAATGAATGTCAAAAATAATGATAGCAATTGAGTTACGCAATTAGGGTGCTGCTCTCACCTTTTAAACTTTCTTTTAGATTTCTTATTTAGGTATTAAGGATTTTTATAGTTAAATGATTCTTAGATGGCAATAAAATCTTAAAACTTAATAAAAATATATGCTATATAATATACAGGGTGGCAGGTTAGACAGTGGAAATATTTTAAGGGGTCATTGTACTCATCATTATAAACTTCTTTTACTATGGGACCAACCCTGAAATCGCGAAAAAAAAATCAGCTGTTCCATACATTTATGTTCACTTATCTCAACAAAATGAACACCAGATTTTTTTTTCGCAATTTCAGGGTTGGTTCAATAGTAAAAGTTGATCATAATGATGAGTACAATGACCCCTTAAAATATTTCCACTGTTTAACCTGCCATACTGTATATTACTCTTTATTATGTCCTTTATTGTGGAATAAGTATCTACATGTTATTTATTATGTTGTTGTTGTGTAGGCGTAGGTAGTGAAAGTTGTTGAGATGTTTAGCGCCGTAATTGAAGGGCTAAGTGGACTAAGGTGTTATCCGACAAAATTAAAAAAATCCGACTATTTTGCATAAACATAGGTTTTAACTGATGATGATAAATTGATTCACAAACTTAATTTTATTTTTTAAATTTGTCAGATAACACGTTTGTCCACTTAGCCCTTCAATTGTTTTGAGTAGGCACCTGATGAGTTAATGACCATCAAGATCTATGTACAAATTATACATTATTTAGGTATTTAAATTATCCGCTGCGGGACCGCCGCGCCCGCTGCTTATATATGTATAGTACAGTCAGTGCCCTACATTGTCTGACCCCTCTTAGAATCTTATTATTTCTAAAAGGGGTCAGACAATATGGGACACTGACTGTACGAATTCGCTTGACCGAAGTTATTCGCTTGATTGAAATTTTATGAAATTATTTTACTGTTTCTTGTGTTTATGTATTGCAAAATTTATAAAATAAAATGTATTTATGGTTACGAATCGTTTTATTTCATACTTTTACGGTACCGCTTTTACTTAGGTACCTACCTAAGTATATTTTCTTACGAGTGCCGACGAGTCTGAGAAAGCGTCTGTCGGAAAATATCACAACGTTACGGTTATTATACCTACGTAGGTAGTAAGACACATTCTCTGAGTTCCGTATTCAGGTAGACTGCAGCAGTGTAAAGTAACAGGACCGTTATAAGTACGAAGATTTAGAACTCTACGTAATTTTAACTGGATCCAATACAGACTGTACGTAGGTAGGTGCCTACCTACTATTAGATAAAGAAAGAAAACTTTCAACACCCAGCTATTAAAACGAAACTTATCATTTATGGGACCCAACATTGCGTCGATGGGGTGGTCTATGATCGAGGGTGAACGCACTGTAGTGATCTTGTGTGCTGCTTGGAGATTATTTTAAGCCCCAACGAAGTGACGTGTGCTGCAGACGAAAATCGATTCGATTCACTTTAGACCTACGATATTCTATTCAACTGGAAAAGTAACAAAAAACCAATCGTGAAACATTGCAGGTGTGCAATTTATTTATAACGTACCTACTTAGGTAGGTAGTGTTATAAATAAATTTCACAGTAGGTAAATTATAGCGTTTTTCAGAGTCAGATCTTGGTAGGTACTTATTATTAAGATTCCGTACCAAAATGGTGAGGTGCGACATCGTCTGTCTGTCCGTCCGTCTGTCACAGCTGCTTATTTCAACAACAACTACTAATAAAGCTATCGACTTAAAAGGAACAGTTAAAAGAATGCTTGCCCACTTTTATTGAATGTGAAGGAAGTCAAAAATGATTTAGGTAGGTAGGTAACCTAGGTACCTATATTTTTCGTTTCTAAGTTGAGTTGCATGTTGCATGTGTAGGTACCTACCTAAACAGCATTGTTATATCAAAGTGATATTTATTGTGAATTTTAAACATGCCAAAGCTATAATAGGTATGCTTCTCATCCCGTCCATAATTATTATTATGCGAACGTAGGTAGGTACCTCAGATCATAGAAACAAGGAAGATGTGCAAAGGCGCTATCGAGCTTGATGCCTGAACTTGAGCAAATTGCTCATAATAAAAACGTACGCGCTGGCGACGAACCGAACACGATCGACAGTGTTTTAGTTTAGTGTTAGTGTTGAGTTACGAGTTACGATTAACAGTGTTAGATTGAGGGTGTGCGGAATGTAATGCGTGGGAGATCTTTATATTCACAAGGAGCGCTTAATTATGCGCGTAATTGTGTTGAAAAATGTACTAAATGTGGCATCAGTTGTTCCCATACTAATTTGCTATGATGGCATATCTCCTTGTTTCTATGATCTGAGGTAGGTACCTATCATGTAGGCTGTGCAGAATAACAAACTGTGCTGCCCTAAATAGTATATGACTACGCGATACGCGTAAATTAGGATATTATACTATTACACGTATATTTTTGAACATTTCTGTAAAGTTTGTTATCGATCTTGTAGAAAATATTTAAAGTAGGTAAGTAATTGGCAGTAAAAGCAAATGTTAAAAAAGACTATTTCATGTCGAAGTCAAAGTGATTATGTTACAAAAAATAATAATTTAAAGAAAAACAAAAAACCCGACTGCGTAAAAACTAATTTTAAAAAATACGTGAAAGAATTAACTTAAATAAAAACTAAAAAGAAAGAAACAAGCCCAGTAGTTTAGAATTCTGTTAAGTAGGTAATACTAAATAACTACACAATTGAAATAGTTTTATAATCGATACACACATAAAACAAATCATAAATTCTAATGCAGAACAGAACGACTAACAGTCGGGGCCCCTTGGGAAGATTTGATTGGTAAAATTTAAATGGGCCCCGACTGTGAGTCGTTCTGTTCTGCATTAGAATTTATGATTTGTTTTATTTATTTATTTATTTTATTGATTTACACGGCATATACACACCAATTACATAAATCAAAGTACAAAATTATAATAATTACAAACATAGACTGATAATAGAAATTATTCAAATCTTATTATTTTCCAAGAAAAGTAGGCATATAACCATTGAATTGGCGAATTTATTATAGAATAGATCGAAGTCTTTTATGTGTGTATCGATTATAAAACTATTTCAATTGTGTGGTTGACAGTTCATCAACTTTTTTTTTTTTCATTTTGACAATATGGCGTCTGGTTGTCGCTGTGGTGAATTTTGATTACTGTTATGTCTTTAGTGACACTCGCAAGGTTAAGATGAATCGATTGACGTAAGAATTATCAAAATCGGCCTACGCATTTGGTCTCTAGAACTCCACATAGAAACAAACATACATACATACATACATAATAAACACACTAGGTACCCTACTTTGCGTCGCGCAGTCGGGTAAAAAGATTATAGGTACCTATTTCATGTCGAAGTCAAAGTCAAAACTTTCATCAGACCATTTACAGCGTTTTACAGGCACTTGAATTATCAAGCAGTAGACAGTCTGTTTGTATGTAATGTTGTAAGTATTTCTATCAGAGTTAAAATCAATCTCATGTTAACGCGTTAAAAGTTAATAATAAACCTAGCTGCTACTGTGAACAAGCCTTTACGGATAAACCGCAAAGTTTACGAGTGCGGCGCGGGCGTTCTTTACCAGTCCGCAGTTATCTGTAAGGACTGGGCTGAAACACACGCATACGCTCTGCCGACCACCGAGAAATTCATCAAAATGAGTATGTGTCAGTGTCTCCATCGTGTAGTGGTGTCGAATCTATTAACTTTATACTACAGCATTCAAATGCTCTTCGTGTTTGCTTTAGTATATTTAAAAAATCCGTTCTCTAGTCCCTGGGCCCAAAAACTAAAGCTAGTGCCACCACCACGACTTACAGATCCTAAATATGGGGTGCATAAGTACATCAAAGTTAATGTAAGTACTAAATGTTATTATGTAAATATAACTGTGATTTAATGAATAAAAAGCTGTTCAGTGTTGGAGATGGGTTTCACTTGACTGCAGACGTTATAAAATAAAATTTATAAAACCATTTTATAATTTACCGGACAACAGCTGCAAGTTTTACCGCGTCGATACGATCGTACCTATTATGATGGTACCTACATAATTAAATAATAATGCATAGGTAGGTATTTTAGATTAGTGTATGTAGCCGCTCAAGGATAATAAAATACCTACCTAAGTATGTACTTAGTTATAATGAAATAGCCAAATTTTATTAATGTGTAGGTACTGGTAGGTACAGGTACCTACCAGTACCTACACATTAATAATAGTATGTATCTTCTGTAATCTTTCTAATTATAATTAGGTAGGTACCTACTAACCAGCATAGGGCTGCCATACGTCCTGGTAGGAACACTGGGACATGTCCCGGTTTGAAGCCTTGTGTTCCGGTGTCCCGGTCAGTAAGTTAGTTGTCCCGGTTTGGTAGTTTAGTTAGACATGAATAGTTGCATAAATTATATAAGAAATATGTAAGAAAAGTAAATCTTCTCAAAATATGCCAATCTCTCTTTACAATCCCAGCCGGCCTAGCATGACCATGATAGAAACGGGTTTTGTCTACATAGAAATAGACAAAGTGACAGATTTCATTCATAAAACGTAGAAATGTTTCTACAATCTGTCACTTTGTCTATTTCTATGTAGACAAAACCCGTTTCTATCGTGGTCATGCTAGGCCGGCAGGTATATTATCTGTGTCCCAGGCAACAATGCTCATGTAGAACGGGTGTTTTCGTTGACCTCATCGCCGTGGACGAATAAACGAAAAGGGTGAAAAAAGGGTTATTTCAAAAAGTTTGAACTTCAAAAAAATATAAAATGGGCAAAGAAAAGTTGCACTGAGAACGTAGAGTAAGCCTTAGAAAATTAAGATGTCGTTTTTAGGGTTCCGTACCAAAATGGTAAAAAAGGAACCCTTATGGTGCGACTTCGTATGTCTGTCTGTCTGTCACACCTGCTTATTTCAGCAACGACTTATGCTATCAACTTGAAATTTGGAACAGTTATAAAGAATGCTTGGTAAACTTTATTGCAAAGGAAAAAAGTGCAAAAATATTTTTATTTTCATTGCAAAAGGGGCCGAAGTGTGGGTCCGAAATTTTAAAGTGGGGTTACTAGGTTAAGTGACATATCATATGAAAGGGCTTGATCTGCACATTTCAAAATATATTTTTATTTTATTTTATGTCTCACAGTTTTCGACATTTGATGAAAAATTTCCAAAAATATACCATTCCCCCCCCCTTATCTCCGAAGTTTGCGGGGCGAAAAATCTGAAATAATTAGAGTTGATAGGAATTGACCCAAATTGACCCAAAAATTGACCAAAAATAAAACGATGTTCCTAACAGTTTTTTCAAAATCATCAAAATTCCTTCACAAACAAACTTAGTTATGCGGTCCGGATTTTTTCACATTATACGTCAAAAATGATACGGAACCTCGGTGCGCGAGTACGACTCGCACTTGGCCGGTTTTTTTTTTTCTACTCCAAATGACCCGGTTGGCGTTTCAGCATTTATGGCAGCCCTAAAGTAGCATGATACAAGTTCATAAAAACATGGTCTCTAATGGCTCTAATTATTTCAGATTTTTCGCCCCGCAAACTTCGGAGATAAGCTGGGGGGGAATGGTATTTTTTTGTAAATTTTTCATCATATGTCGAAAACTGTGAGACATAAAATAAAATAAAAATATATTTTGAAATGTGCAGATCAAGCCCTTTCATATGATATGTCACTTGACCTAGTAACCCCACTTCGGACCCCCACTCCGGCCCCTTTTGCAATGAAAATAAAAATATTTTTGGACTTTTTTCATTTGCAATAAAGTTGAACAAGCATTTTTTATAACTGTTCCAAATTTCAAGTCGATAGCATAAGTAGTTGCTGAAATAAGCAGGTGTGACAGACAGACAGATAGACAGACGAAGTCGCACCATAATATTAGGGTTCCTTTTTTACCATTTTAGTACGGAACCCTAAAAATGAGTAATCCGCTTTAGGAACATTAAAATTAAATTTTTGGTAGGTACCTACCTATATCATTTATTATGATTGTAGTCTCTACGACACTAATTAAATAGGTATCTACCAATTACCGACCGAGGGTAAAATGAGACACAATTAAAATTCTCTATTGTTTGCTATCGTCGAAGGTCTAATGAATTTAAAAAATACTTATGATACTATGGGGTGAAGGAAACTTGAAAAACAATCAAAAATAAAGTTTTTGTATGTTAAATGTTAATAGACAATTATTTATATCTGCCTAAATAAGTAGGTACCTAGGTAATTCAATTTTCAATTCAGTTCACTGTCACCTTCGATTTTACACACAATGTAATTATATAATATATTATGGTTATTTTAAGTGTAATGACTGTAATGAGTAACATATATGATTCCACCTAAAAAAAGCTACATTATCACTGAGTAACATAGGCTAGGCCCAAAATCGTCGGCTGTGACCGCGCCTGGAAGGGTGCAGATACTGAACCCATGATTTCAGTTTTCGTTACGCTGTCGCTTACACCTTACACCCCGTATTATTTTTCTTCGGTAATGTACCTACCTACCTACTGTCTTACTACTTAAACAATTGATTAAAAATATAAAAATAACTTTAAGAAGGACCTATGGCCTGCTGTGTTGTGGGACAATTACATATTAATTCATCGATAAGTGTAACTAGCGGCACCACTTATGATCACAAACGTCACTTGCGCCATTAGCTGGTTATTCGGTTTCTTTGGCGGAATGAAGAAGACGGGGGGCGCCAAGGCTGCACGCGATTGGTTCGTCGGTTGGTCGTATTGGGCCAAAAATGTACATGCGCGATCTGTGATCATCTTTCCTGCCGGATACTATACCTACTTACTTTATTTATAAGTTTATAGATAACTAGCACTTAGCCCGCGACTGCGTCCGCGTGTCCCACAGGAAATGTGCATCTTTTCGGGATAAAAAGTAGCCTATGTTACTAAGTGATAATGTAGCTTTCTATTAGTGAAAGAATTTTTTAAATCGGTCCAGTAGTTTCGGAGCCTCTTCGGTACAAACAAACAAAAAAATCTTTCCTCGTTATAATATTAGTTTAGATTATTAATTATTATTATTATATTATTAAGTATAGATGTGTCG
Organism: Thalpophila matura; assembly: GCA_948465475.1. Classification (NCBI taxonomy): domain Eukaryota; kingdom Metazoa; phylum Arthropoda; class Insecta; order Lepidoptera; family Noctuidae; genus Thalpophila; species Thalpophila matura. Next base: position 13,356,637 of record OX419183.1, read on the forward strand.
TCTCATCGTCTGTCGACTGATACCTACCATGCGTTTTTCTCGAAATGTGGCTTTCTCATATTCCGTGTGTGCCGCCATGCAGATGCGTTGTTTATCGTAAGAACGGCATCATAGAAAATATGCATTAGTCATTAGTGTCAGTCGGGCGTGCAAACGCATAACGTAGACAACAACATAATATGAATTCAATCGTGTACCTAGTAGGTACCTATGCATTAAGTAATATCTACATATACCTAGTACTACTAAAAGAGAATACACGATAGCCGTTCCGCTTTCTGTCTTAGCGCGTTCTTCCGGCGAGTTGTATAAACCTAACTGACCCGTTTTCGCATGCCTCTCAATCAGCCGGTGCCGCGCCGGTTGGGATGATTTATCGTAGGCCATAAAATTATGGTAATAAATCAAATAGGTTAACAATGTTTACATTTTCATAGAAAGAAAGTCTCCAGTCCTCACTGTTCTGTACACGGAATACAAGAAAAGTCTATCCTGTGGTCCTGCACTTCCCCAAATAGAGCAATATAGGAATAAAGAGTTTATAGGATAATTTTGATGTCTCTTTATAATTAATTTATTATCCGTAGGTACCTTAGTAGAAGATTCTTTAAGTACGGTACCTACCTAATACCTATAATAAAACAAATTGCTGTTTGTAATCTTTTGTTTGCCGCAATTCCAGACACAATAATAATGTAACTGTGTCTTAGGTAGGTACCTACTTATACGTAGATCCACGTGAGACACAATGACATTTTAAGACGGATAAAAAACAAAACAATCAATCAATTTTTATAACATCGTGTTGATCGTGTTATTTCTTTCGGTTTATGTCTACAATAAATGTTGCATGAAAATAAGTTATTTTATTAGGTAATCTCTCAGATCATATGGTCACCTTTATGGTAAACTTACGAAACTGCAAAAAAACACATTTTACAGGGGAACGTTTTGAAACATTAAATTGACAATAACTTTTTCAAGAGACAGATTAGATGTAGGTAATAAACTCTGCGATGCATTTGATTTTCAAAATTCCACTTCTTTTATTATTATTTCTTCTTTTATTATATTAAACCAGCCAAGTGCGAGTCGTACTCGCGCACCGAGGGTTCCGTATCATTGTTGGACGTATAATGTGAAAAAATCCGGACCGCATAACTAAGTTTGTTTGTGAAGGAATTTTGATGATTTTGAAAAACTGTACTAGTTAGGAACATCGTTTTATTTTTGGTGCCATATTTGGGTCAATTCCTATCAACTCTAATTATTTCAGATTTTTTGCCCCGCAAACTTCGGAGATAAGGGGGGGGGGGAATGGTATTTTTTTGGACATTTTTCCTCATATGTCGAAAACTGTGAGACATAAAATAAAATGAAAATATATTTTGAAATGTGCAGATCAAGCCCTTTCATAAATGATATGTCACTTGACCTAGTAACCCCACTTTGAAATTTCGGATCCCCACTCCGGCCCCTTTTGCTTTGGACTTTTTTCATTTGCAATAAAGTTGAACAAGCATTCTTTATAACTATTCCAAATTTCAAGTCGATAGCATAAGTAGTTGCTGAAATAAGCAGGTGTGACAGACAGACAGACAGACAGACAGACAGACAGACAGACAGACAGACAGACAGACGAAGTCGCACCATAAGGGTTCCTTTTTTACCATTTTGGTACGGAACCCTAAAAATGGAGATTCGTACTATTGGAATTTGGATTGAAATTGGAAATTCGGATTTGTCTAACCGTCAGAAATTTGAAAATTTGACACCTTATCTAGTACAACATTAATAAGGTGTAGTTTTTTATAGAAATGTCAAATTTACAAGAACTGCAGATTCGTTCGTTTGCCGTGGAGGTGACGATATGATCTATACAGGGTGAATTTTTCAAGTCGGGTTGGATGGCCAAATCCGAAACTATAAGAAATAGCGAAAAACGCTCCAAGGGGTCTCGGGGCCGATTTTGATAAAAACTAAAACTGCATCATTCGATTTTTGAAAAATCAATTTTCTTAGTCAGGATTCGAACCCGTTAATTTTGGAAAAAATAACTCACTATAAATAATTTTCTTCTTTTCATGGGATCCTAGGATACTTTCGAAGTGGTCATATTGTCACCAAGTCGATCCTGACTTGGTGACAATATGACCACTTCGAAAGTATACCCTTTAGTGCCGAAGAGTAAAATTTTGTAAGAGGTAAGCCGGAGCTACAAATGCTTACCGGCCACGAAAAGCTAATTATAAATTTTTGACAATAGCAATCAGTACTGCCTGTGCTATTGTTCAAAGGGAAGCCGGTAGGAATCGTATTGTAGGGACCCTTCGCCACTGATACCTTTTCAAACGAAAAAGAATTTCCAAAATCGGTCCACATTGACGAAGAAATCGGTGAACAACATTACATACAGCCTACAGGGATACAATACAATACAGCCGAACATAGAAATATTTCATAACCGACTTCAAAAAAGGAAGTCCTTTTTTGAAGTCGGTTAAAATTACAAAGTGGGTAGGTACAACCTGGTTGCGATTATTTTTATTTTCAACAAGTGTAAAGCATCAGTAACGTGTAAAAACATCATGCGGGCCGTTCCCAACAACGGTAGGTACTCAATGTTTTACGTAAGTAGCACGTATTGTAGGTACCTAACTTGATTTTGCGATTGGAATTCGCATCGTCATGGTTCAAAAGTTGGACACAAAAGTGAAATTTGGCATCATTAATTATGTAAACTATAGTATTTGAAATAACTGCTGAGTCATCGGAGCCAAAACTGTCTCCAAATGCTCCTTATGGCAGCAGGCTTGCCCTATCGGTTGATAGCTGTAGGTACCGTTGCGTTGATAGGTACAGTACAACCATGGGTGGCTGTAGATTACTAACGTTCTAAATTCTAGCCTATTGAAGAAACTTACTGTATTATTTATTTTTGTTGTCCACAGAGCACAGTTTTACATTACGTTGAGAGCGGTGACTCTTCCAAGCCTTTGATGATATTTTTACATGGATTCCCAGAATTCTGGTATTCGTGGCGACACCAGATTGTTGAGTTCCAAAAGGATTATTGGTATGTATTGAATTTAAATATTATGTACTAACATTATAAAGATATTAAGTTGATCTAGAACCTGTTTGGTCCAGCCAGCCGTGAGCCCGTGAGTCACAAACTTTTGTTCGTGAAAACGGAAATTAGTGTAGGAATAGGGTATAGGTTTTTCATTTCTTTTGTATTGTTTTGTGTTCTGTTTTGCTAATTACCTAATTATTCTGTCCGTGTCTTTTCTGTGTTGTGTCCAAATAAATATTTTGCTTTCTTTCTAAGATAGTTATAGCTCGGGCCGCACAAAAGACGATTAGAAAGATTTTTTTAGGTAAAAAAGTGGTTTTAGGTAGGTGGGTAAATATACTGTAATTTAATTAGCAATCTATGCTACTTATGCCAGGTCACAAACTATCAGGGCCGGATTTAGGTCAGGGCAACCGGGGCTACACCCGGTACCTACGTAGGTAGGTAGGTACGTCCACAAAAAAAGGCCTCCACAACTTGATTTTTTTTTAACAAGCATAATAATCGGCCTACCTATAATGTTCCCACTACTGGGATACAGGCCTCCTCTCTGTGAGAGGGAGTGGGCCGTAGTCCACAAGTTAAACAAGAAAAACAAAATACCTATCAGTACACTTACGTTTTCAATGCTTTTTAAAAACATTTCAAAGCAGCATCATCATCAAATAAGTATTTGACGTCAACCATTCATTTTACTCTGTTAGAGCATTTTTTTTATTAAAATAAATGATTAAAAATCCGTGAAAATATTTTTTTCGTCTGATTCAAACATTTTCGGAGCCTCCCCTTCTTGGTTGCCCCAGGGCCTCTGCATTCCTTTGACCTTTGAATTGACTTTGAATTGACCTTTGAATTCGGCCCTGCTGCTGACTTGCTGTAGTTATATTTTCTCAATTACTTAGAGCAGCATCTGGGACGTTTGTACGGTTGATAGGTATAAATCCGGTTAGCAACGGTGCAGCATCAGCGCCAAAGCTAACATGAAACAAGTTTTTGTGAGCACAGCTGGCTCTTAGAAGTAGTGCGCATAATGCAGTTAATTTTAGCTGTTTTTGTTTAGTTTAACTCTTTCGTCAGTATACCTACATGATTATTTTTACCAATCGATTAAAAAAATATAAGCAGGTTAGGTAGGTAGGTAATTATAACTAGCGGCATCAGTTATGATCACAAACGTCACCTGCGCATTAGCTGGTTTTTCGGTCTCTTTGGCGCAATGAAGAAGATGGGGGTCGCCGAGGCTGTAGGCAATTAGTTCGTCAGTCGATGCTCGTCGTCTATAGGACTATTCTCCATTACGTGTTGTCAACTGTCTATTGGGTGAAAAATGTACATGCGCGATCTGTGATCAAGATCACTGCCGATACTTTATACCTCGTTGGAAAAATTGTGATAGTGAATATGGAAAGAACATTGCTTCGAAAGAGTCACTTTACAATATTAAATCATCGGCATTTAACAGCTGACAAGTGAACTTACCTACCTCGGGTGCGACTACTCTTTCGAAAGACACACGCTGACATGACATGATGAACGAATGTTCAAAAGAACTATTTACCAAACGCCTCAATGTCTGCGAGTAGCTTTTTCAGGGTACAATAGAAAGGGTACCGGTGCCTTTCACTGGAGATCCCGGTGCCACCCACGTGCTGAAGGCGTCTACTACTTCATTTTTTTGGTCATTTTTCATCATATGTCGAAAACTGTGAGACATAAAATAAAATAAAAATACACTGAAATTTTGGACCCCCACTCCCACCTTTTGCAATGAAAATAAAAATATTTTTGGACTTTTTTCATTTGCAATAAGCAAATGAAGTTGAACAAGCATTTTTTATAACTGTTACAAATTTCAAGTCGATAGCATAAGTAGTTGCTGAAATAAGCAGGTGTGACAGACAGACAGACAGACAGACAAAGTCGCACCATAAGGGTTCCTTTTTTACTATTTTGATACGGAACCCTAAAAATGGTGTTGCTGTCCATTGTCTTTTATAGCACGTACCTACCTATGGAGAGAGTATTCCTATTATAAATCATAATAATTGTCCTTATATGTTTTCAGGTGCATAGCCATTGACATGAGAGGCTACGGTGATTCAGAAAGACCCGAAGGCGTTTCTTCATACAAAATAGAACTTTTGATTGAAGACGTGAGAGATCTTATTCGACAATTAGGTAAGTTTCACTTTCATGCAATTTATTATACAGGGTGGCAGGTTAAACAGTGGAAATATTTTAAGGAGTCATTTTGACCAACCCTGAATTCGCAAAAAAAAAATCAGCTATTCCATACATTTATGTTCACAAAACTCAACAAAATGTATGGAACAGCTGATTTTTTTTTTGCGATTTCAGGGTTGGTCCCATAGTAAAAGTTGTTCAGAATGATGAGTACAATGACCCCTTAAAATATTTCCACTGTTTAACCTGCCACCCTGTATACCTAGGTAGTGAAAACGCTTCATCATAGCGCTGCTTTTAGGAATTTTCTAAATGTCTGACGATACATAGGTGCTATACAGGATGGCAGGTTAGACAGTGGAAATATTTAAAGGGGTCACTGTACTCATCATTATGAACAACTTTTACTATGGGACCAACCCTGAAATCGCGAAAAAAATATCAGCTGTTCCATACATTTATGTTCACATAACTCAACAAAATGTATGGAACAGCTTTTTTTGCGATTTCAGGGTTGGTCCCATAGTAAAAGTTGTTAATAATTATGAGTACAATGACCCCTTTAAATATTTCCACTGTCTAACCTGCCACCCTGTATAGGTACATGATGAACCTATTGTTAGGTGTACCTAGGGCTGCCGTGCCATCCATCCGGGTTTCCCCGGATTTGTCCTAGTTTAGAGGGCGTCCGGGGAGCGTCCGGTAGGGGTTTCAAAAAATGTCCGGGGGAAACCCGGACTCTTTGTGTCAGGGGAATCATGATAGATGAAATTTTTTTTTGGGGGGCGTCCGGGAAAAGTCCTCAATTTCACCCAAATGTCCGGGCTTTTTAAAGTTTTTGTCCGGCGTCAGCAATTTAGGTGATGGCAGTCCTGGCAGGTATTTATAACTATTACGATAAAGGTACACCGTGTACCTATCTCGTAATAGTTATAAATACCTGCGACTTCATTAATTGGGTAGGTAAACCCCACGCATACATTAGCCTTAGCAAAGGTTATCAATTAATGCAGCCGCTGCAATTTGTTCACAATAGGTAGGTAGGTATAACTAGCTACATAATTATAATGAACAAACAGGTTAAGTAGGTAAGATGTTAATCTGTGACCGAGCCATATTTCTAGCTAGGTACCTAAGGTTGTTTGGACTCTTAAAATAGAGCCGAGAGCAACATTTGATAGGTCAAACAACGACTTTTTTGACTCTATAAACAAATTGCATTAGCTGATCGAGTCTATTCGTAAGTAGAGTCTGGTAGAGTCAAAAACTTGTTGGTTGAATTTTTATATTTGTCCTATCAAATGTTGCCTAAAACATCCCAATATGCAACATAAAAGACCGATAGGTATGCAAAAAAGTGTTTCTACTGTCGAATGCATTTCAAATTTCAACTGGTTCAGGCGAAGTCACAGAGACACAGTAGCTCAGATGGTTAGAGCACTTGCCACGGTACGGCAGAGGTCGCGTTCTAACCTCGCCTGTGACAGTTGTTTTTGAAATATTTAATAACATTAAGCGTTTCGTTGTTGATATCAGATGGCAGGTACCTACATGCTGTACAAATATCAAGGGTCAAAACGAACGGTGCAGTTGTTGAAATAATGATAATATTACTAAGTGCATTGTGATATAAATTGTACAGAGGGCATGTACTCAGATCATAGAAACAAGGAGATATGCCATCATACCAAATTAGTACAGGAACAACTGTCGCCACTTTTAGTACATTTTTCGACACAATTACAAGCGCTCCTTGTGAATAAAAAGATCTCCCACACATTAATAATTCCGCACACCCTCAATCTAACACTGTTAATCGTTACTCATCACTAGCACTAAACTAAAACACTGTATTTATATCATCGATCGTGTTCGGTTCGTCGCCGGCGTGTACTTTTTATATACAGGGTTACAGGGAAAGTTGTACTGAATATTAAAGGATGTTATTATTCAGGTAATTTCCGATGAATTTCATTCTGAAATAAAATGTCCGAAACTTAACCGTTATGGAGATATTAAATTTTAAAGATTATTTTTAAAAATCCTTTATTTTTTGGCTTTTAGTCGTTTTCTTTGGGATTAGAGCTCCTAGAGTCGGTTTTTTTATGTATCTAGTTCGAGGATATGTCCATTAATAAAAATGATCAACAGAAACTGAACCTACTACTAACAGCTTAAAAAACTGCTCGACAACGGTTAGCATTATGAATTTTCTAATAGAGTGTTCTTAACTTTAACGGGCTTTTAATAAAAAAAATTGTATGGAACTTATTCTGCAAATAATTTTATAAAGTTCTACGTCTCTTTAGCTATTCAAAAAGGTATAACACTTGCTATTAAATAGGCAAAACATTGCCCAAATAACAGTTAAGTTAGGAGAGGGTACATTTTTATTTTGAGGTAAAAGTAGCTAAAATACGTAAAAAAAAGACAAACATTTTAGCAATATTTTTATAATTCATGTTCTAACTAGATACATCAAAAAAACCGACTCTAGGAGCTCTAATCCCAAAGAAAACGACTAAAAGCCAAAAAATAAAGGATTTTTAAAAATAATCTTTGAAATTTAATATCTCCATAACGGTTAAGTTTCGGACATTTTATTTCAGAATCAAAATCATCAGAAATTACCTGAATAATAACCTCCTTTAATATTCAGTACGACTTTCCCTGTAACCCTGTATATACGGTCAATGTGACCGTATGAAAGCGTCAAGCTCAATAGCGCCTTGGCACATCTCCCTTGTTTCTATGATCTGAGGGCATGTACGTGAGCATAATAAATAATACGGTACCTACGTCATATAATCTATACTATTATAAAATTGTAAAAAAGCCGTGTCTGACTGTCTGTACATTAAAGACATTCCAGAAAAAATTGTCGGGATAGGGTACTGGGACGTAACCATGCCCGAAAATATGTTTTTTGAATTTATTTCTTTCTGTTTGTGCGCGCATCCCGCAAAAAGCACTGAACGGATTTTGATGTGGTCTTCACAGTTCGATAGCTTAGGGTCCAACATAAAATCTAAGCCACGTTTCATCTAATTCCGGTGGGACGAACCAGAGATACAGCATATACATATATTGTAGTCCACGCGGACGGAGTCGCGGGCAAAAGTCTAGTAGGTATAGGTATCATAAGTATTCATAAGTTACAGTACCAGTGAATATCAAATTGATAACCATAATTTATGTAGGTAGGTAGTGGGTATACTTTAATCCAGACACAGTGAGTCATCTTTTGATGCAACAACAAAAATAACATTATGCATTTTATATTTGCGCTTGTGTATATTTGCGTATATGAATACGAACCTTATTTTTATTTAAATAATATTCATTTTCGTATGAGTTTCCTGTACACTGTGCGTTCGAGACCTCATAGTAATGTAAGTAATTTATAAATACGGAGGTGTGCACTGTGCATTCTACGCGCAATACATGGGTATAACTGGACTTAAGTTCCTGCGAATGGCGCTGCAGTATCTGCTTCTGCGTAATTTGAACCTTATAATTATAATGACTTCTGGCAATTCTGGAAAATTCTGTATCGACCAGTGTATTCTAGTTAGCTATACAGGGTGGCAGGTTAGACAGTGGAAATATTCTAAGGGGTCATTGTACTCATCATTATGAACAACTTTAACTATGGGACCAACCCTGAAATCGCGAAAAAAAAAAATAAACTAGGGCCCCAACTAAACTATGTAGGTATTTAAAATCGTTTGTTCCGTAGGTATTCGTTGTTCCGAATTCGACGTACTCCAGATTTTTTGTAATCCAGATTCGTCGTACTCCAGATTCGTCGTAATGCAGTCGACTCCATAATAAAATTAAAAACCAAATTCGCCAAACGGAGGTTCGCAAAACGCTGCGCAATCTTGACGTGAACAAGGCCAGTGGCCCAGATGGTATTCCAGCTTATAGTTCTGAGGACTGCGCCTGAGTTGTCTCCTGTGCTGACCCGCCTCTTTCGTCTCTCTCTTGAGACTGGTCGAGTGCCGAAATCGTGGAAGTCTGCAAACTTACGTCCCGTGCCCAAAAAGGGTAGCCGAGCCGACCCTGCCAACTATAGGCCCATCTCGGTTACGTCCATAATCTGTAAGATTATGGAGCGTGTACTTAATACCAGGCTCCTAACGTACCTAGAAGCTAATGACCTCCTCAGTGACCGCCAATACGGATTCCGCCGAAATCGGTCTACTGGAGACGTTCTAGCGTACGCCACTTACATATGGAGTGAAGCCATCGAGAAACATGGGGAGGCGCTCGCCTTTTCCCTAGACATCTCGAGGGCTTTCGACAGGGTTTGGCATGAAGGCCTTATTCGTAAGCTTTCTTATATGGCTTGTCCACCGGTTTCGTTACGTGGATAACGGACTTCTTGAGGGACCGTTCGATTCGAGTGGTAATTTGATGGCTGCTCGTCCGATCGAATGGCTATTAATGCGGGTGTCCCCCAGGGGTCAGTGCTCTCTGCGACGCTCTCTCTGCTGCATATCAAGGACCTGCTCAAGCTCGGAACCTTTGGGTATGCAGACGACAGCACTGTCGTAGAGAGCTACATAGCCAATGCACGGACCGGTGGACTTCAAATCCAGTCTCTGAGAGAGGCCATGGTCGAGCGCTTGAATTTGTCCCTTAAGGCAGTGTCCGATTGGGGCGATGCCAATCTGGTCAAATTCTATGCAGCTAAGACCCAGGCGTGTCTGTTCTCTGCCAAAAGGAAGCCATTCCAGCTGGCTCCTACTTTTCGAGATGTGTCTATACTATACCGATAACCGACTGCCTTGAGCTCCTGGCGTAACTCTGACGTCAACCCTCAACTTTGGCTCCTATATTGAGTCCAAAGCTCAATTGGCTGCTAAAAACTGGGTATCCTCTCGAAGGTGCGGCGGTACTTGACGTCGGAACAGTTGCTTCAATTGTACCAAGCACAGGTTCGTTCGTGCATGGAGTACTGCTCGCACCTTTGGGATGGCACAGCCAAGTATCAGCTTGAGGCGTTAGAGTCTATTGAGAAGCGTGCCAAGAAGCTCATCAACAACGACTGCCTTGTTCAGACCAAGCTCCAAAGTCTTGAGCATCGGCGCAAAGTTGCTAGTCTATCCGTTTTTACCGGATACATTTCGGAGAGTGTGCTTCAGATCTGCATGATCTAATTCCCTCCTGTCCTTTCTTCTATCGGACGGCCAGAAGCACGACAAGGCGCCATCGGTTCATGGTAGATATACCAAGAACCCGAACAAAGCGCTTTGATTCCACTTTCATTGTGAAAACCGCCAAGCAGTGGAATGCGCTGCCCGAGTGGGTGTTTCCGGACAGTTACAATCTGGGTATCTTCAAGTCACGAGTGAATCGGTTTCTTCTAGGCAAGCGTGCTCCATTGTAGACCGCATCATCGCTTAACATTAGGCGAGATGGCGGTCAAGCGCAAGCCTATCATCGAATTAAAAATAATAATAATAATAATAAAAACTATGTTGTCTGGAATCTGGTTTATTAATATTCTGAATGTGGGAGAAATTTTCACTAGTTCAATTTATAGTTTGTGAGTCAAAGGGCCCCTGAGCTTAAGGGCCCCGGCCCCCGGGGCACCGCCCCGTCTAGCCCTCCGGTAGCTACGCCACTGGGAACAGCTAATTTTTTTTCGCAATTTCCGGGTTGGTCCCATAGTAAATCTTGTTCATTATGATGAGTACAATGACCCCTTAAAATATTTCCACTGTCTAACCTGCCACCCTGTATAACACACGGCTTTACCTAGGAAATAAGCTCTTGTGCCGTGTAGGCCCTTACTGAAATCACTGAATTTCTTTTAGGTCGTGAAAAATGCATCTTAGTATCCCACGATTGGGGTGGTTTGATCGCCTGTCAGTTCCGCAACCAATACCCTGAGATGTTGAGTGGCTTGGTTATGCTCGCAAGCGTCTCGAGCACAGCTTGGGTACGAGAGATCTGGAGCAACCCTGCTCAGAGGAAGCAGTCGTGGTAAGTTTCTACGGATACACACTGCACACTACACATCACTACACATCCACATTACAGGAGGTCTACTCTCTAAGCACGAAATCCGTAGTTTCGACCTTAGTTACGGGCGTTTCTTACTCCGGACTTAAGATTAGTTCGGGGCCTGAACTAAGAATGAATGATAGCACGATTTGACAGTTGTCCCTACTCCCGATGTGTTTTTATCCGTCCGAAAAATTTAATTTGACACTTGTTTTGACGGAATCTTATGTCTATTGGACTTTCAGACGGGCCGGTATCTTCGTTGACGGACTTACAGAGTAGACCCCCTGGTCAGCCTGTCTATTCTGCAAACGTTCGAGGGAGAATGTCACGGTGAGGTTCTCCCTCGAACGTTTGCAAACAAATTGGCAGTTCTCGCGGTGATATCATGCGGCGTGTTGGTACAGAGGCCCTAGACAAGTTGCTTTTCTGTTAGCGTTAGCGTCAAACGCTACGGATGAAATGTATGGAAATGACATTTGTGAGTCACGTGACTTTTCCGCAGGTAATGTCATTGCCATACATTTTGTGCTTATCGTTTGGCGTGAACGCTAACAGAAAAGAAACTTGTCTAGAGCCTCAGAATTGACAGGCAGGACGTTGCGCGTTGTAGTCAGGCGCGACGATTTTGGGGGGGTCATACCGCAACGAAGACTTTAGCGGGTTATACCGATTAATGCTGATGTGTTATACCGTGAATGACCGTTTTTGGCGCATTTTTGTACGATTTTGCGGGGTCATGACCTCCACGACCCCCCCCCCCCCCCTGGGACCGCGCCTTGTTATAGTCCTACTATTGTACTTAAATGCGAAAGGTTGTGAGGATGGATGGATGTATGTATGGATGTTTGTTACTCTTTCACGCAAAAACTACTGAACGGATTTTGATGAAACTTTAGGTACAGGAAATATAGGTTATACATCAGAATAACACATTGGCTACTTTTTATCCCAAAAACGCGGGCGAAGCCGCGGGCGGAAGCTAGTCTGTTATAATGGTGTATTCCTGTTGGCCCCACTGGCCGTGTCCCCACTGGTGGGGCCAACGGGAAATAATTATGCCTTTTGCAAGAAGCTACATGAAATATTTTTAACGGAGTTTTTCTATACAGTAGGTAACAGTAACAGGTAACAGTATGTAAGTAGTTGTAGGTAGGTACCTACTGTCAAAGTAACAGCACAGTCTATAAATCCATACTGTTATGGATTTATAGACTGTGCTGTTACTTTGTCAGTCGGTATAATAATAGTCATCTAAGATCAAGTAGGTACCTACCACCTACTATTATAAAATTGTAAACAAGCTGTGTCTGTACATTGAAGATATTCCAGAAAAAACAGGGATAGGGTACTGGGACGTAACTATACCCAAAAAGTTTTTTTTTAGATTTTTTGTCTGTTTGTCTGTTTGTGCGCGCATCACGCAAAAACTATTGAACGGATTTTGATGTGGTTTTCACAGTTCGATAGCTTGAGGTCCAACTTAAAATCTAAGCCACGTTTTATCTAATTCTGATGAGAGGAACCAGAGATACAGCTTGACCTCTTGGTAGTACTAGCCACTCTACACTGCGGAGGTCATTTAAACTGGTCATTTTACTGTAGTCCACGCGGACGGAGTCGCGGGCAAAATCTAGTAAAGAAATATGACTGATATTGCGTTATTATCACGGCACAGCAAACATTTGACTTGTATGCTTGTATGGCCGGCACACACAGCAGAGATCGAAAGAGAAATCATTGTGTGCAGTTTGAGTGTCGTAACGTAACGTTCAGGCATTTTGTTAGTATTTTTTGCAAGTAAGACTACCTACGTTAGGTACATGTATACGTACACTCGTACAGTTGTTATTGTTACATCATTAGGTTATACCTACCAACTAACCTACGTTTATAGTAGGTATCTAATATGTAATTATGTACCACAGTTATGTATGTATGTGACGTACGACCAGTAGCCTTGTGGGTTATGTTTAGGTAGGTAGGTACATTAGGTAAATATCGTCCTATGAATGTAATTCGTATTGTCTTTGATGCAGTTCTGACTTCTGAGTAAGTAGGTATAGGTACCTAGGTAGGTACCTATACCTACTTACTCAGAAGTATGCTCGTAGGTACCAGCGTTGCCAGACGTACCGATTTTGGCGGGACGGGTTTACTTTTAACCTTACAGACAAAAAAATAGTAAATTAAAAATAAAAAAAACCCGACTGCCAAAAAACAACTAAAAAGTTCAAAACAAGTGCACTTTTCAAACAGTCTGATGCAGTTGTTGGCAATTAGGTATTTGACTGATTTTGGGAAATGGTTTATATTAATCTTCATTATATTATAAGCACACTACATTGATATTTCAGGGAGATCTACTGTATTTATCAATAAAAATCAGTGATAAAGTATAAATTTCCAAAACCGCTCCAAAAACGCTGTTTCTGCGGAAGTGACGTAACACGCTAGTAAACGAACTTTGTCAACAAGACAGACGGTGCAGCTGAAATTAATTTCATCAATAAATCATTTTTATTGGCTATAATGGCGTATATAAATGGTGTGTAGTTCCACAATGTACAAATACGTCTTTAAGCAGTCCATCATGATTCATGACACAAAAGAATTTATAGGTAATGTTTCTAAGTTTTTATCAACATAACCTAAAATGAGATTTCACAAAACTTCTGAATGATTATACAAAAGATTTGTAAATAAATATGTGGCAGGTAGGTACTTACACTGCTGTTTTTACATTATTAAGTTCCGCAGCATAATAATCAGCGTTAGGTATTCTTAGAGAAAAGTGCAACCATAAATGCGTCTATCTTAGGTAGGTTGTATCAGCTTGCACAAAATTTGACTCCATTTTGAGATTCGATATGAATATTTATGCCACTAGATAGAAGATTTCTATGAAAACAGCTTCAGAAATAGCTCTAAGATCAAATATAGCACCCAGAAAACATAAAACGCAAACTACAATCTGTCAAAGCCGTGCTTACTCCAATGTTGCCAAGCTAGATTTTCATTTTACCCCAATGCCTGATTAATTTTACTCTAAAATCATAACTATTTATACAAAAATACCTGGCAAAAGTTTTGGTTTTAGATATACAATAAAACAAGTTCTTTCTTAATCAATGGTCATGTTTCACAATAAAAATATGCTGAATTTGTTTAACTCAAATTCAATTCAAATACTTAGGTACCTACATGTATTGCTTACCAAAAAGCCCATAAACTATAGTAATCATAACAACAATACGAAATCTAACCTTAAAATTTTGGAAGTGACTCCGCGACCGCCGCCGTGACCTGAATTTGCAGCCGGCACTGGTTGCTAAATTGGCAGCCGGCGCTGACTTTTGAAAATAAAGCGGGAAAGGGAGTTGGCAATTTGTCATAATTAAAAAAACATTTCATGTTTCATTTGAGTAACATACCTAATTAGGGTCCAAGAGCGAGCGAAGCGAGCTCGGGAACTTGGACACCCCGACACGGACAGGTTAGGTTCGAAGGGGTTGACGGGGGCTTCAGTGAGCGAGCGAACGAAGCCCCCGTCAACCCCTTCGTGTTATGTTACTTTTAACCTTGTAGATAGAAATAGGAGCTCCGCGTACCGGGGCTCCGTCGACCACCTCCATCCCCCTTGTAAGTCCAAAAAAGTTGTATTTTGTTTTCCATTAACTGTTATTTAAAAGTCAGTCTAAGGTATTTAATTCAACTTAAAACACGGCAACATTAATCTGCTGCTACGGTAGTTTGCAATTATTTTCGTCTGGTATCACTGCTACTTCAAGGCTACTCCGGTTCCTAACGGCATTATTTTTGGGAGCCTAGTCGGCGCCGGCTGCGGAGGCGCTCCCTAAAATTTTACCCTCTAATTTACCCTAAAGAATTCTTTACCCTAAAAATAAGTTGGCAACACTGGCTTACTAGCGTGTGACGTCAACAGAGTGCGACAGGCCATTCTTGTGACAGCTACAATAACAAAAAATATTGCATTTTATTTTCGTGTAATTTGCAAAAAATATACATATTTTAGTTAAAAATCAAGTGAAATAAGTTTATTTACGCTATGAACTGATAGGATGACCACAATCTGTAGCATATTTTCAATGTTGTCAAGAACCGAATTATTTGTGTTAAATCTTAGATTTTATGCCACCAACTGCATCAGACTGCTTGAAAAGTGCACTTGTTTTGAACTTTTTAGTTGTTTTTTGGCAGTCGGGTTTTTTTTAATTTTTAATTTACTATTTTTATTTTTCACTTTTTAGTTTTTAGGGTTGCGTACCAAAATGGTAATAAACTATTATTTAAAATGAAAAATGATAAAAGGAACCTAAAGATGATTTTATAATACCTATTCAACGACACCCCACTTGACATAGTTCATCAACTTTTTTTTTTTTTCATTTTGACAATATGGCGTCTGGTTGTCGCTGTGGTGAATTTTGATTACTGTTATGTCTTTAGTGACACTCGCTTTAAGGTTAAGACGAATCGATTGACGTAAGAATTATCAAAATCGGCCTACGCATTTGGTCTCTAGAACGCCACATAGAAACAAACATACATACATACATACATACATACATAGACTGATAAACACATTACCCTCCTTTGCGTCTCGCAGTCGGGTAAAAATAGGAGCCCCGCTACGCGGGGCTCCGTCGACCACCTCCCTCCCCCTTGTAAGTCCAAAAAAGTTATATTTTGTTTTACATTGACACTGTAATTAAAAGTCAGTCTAAGGTAGATAATTCAACTTAAAACACGGCAACATTAATCTGCTGCTACGGTAGTTTGCAATTATTTTCGTCTGGTATCACTGCTACTCCAAGGCTACGCCGGTTTCCAACGGCGTTATTTTTGGGAGCCGCTGCCGGCTGCGGAGGCGCTCCCTAATTGTAAACATAATTTGAAACTCAAATACAAGGATGAGTACCTAGGTAGGTACTTATAAGGACATTCAGCAGTTTATATTTTATTTTTACTGGGTAGTAAAAAATAAAAAATAAACTGCTGAATGTCCCGCTTTCGACGAAATAATCCCGCTTTTTTTACTCAAAAAGATTCAAAATCCCGCTTTGCCGCTAAAAAAAAATCTGGCAACGCTGCTACCTACCTACCGCATCGTTAGATGAATAGTGGTAGGTACCTAGGACACTAGGTCATTAACATTAACAGTCTCGCTTCGGCCGCGTTTTGATGCGGACGTGTTGCTGACACTACAAAAAACCGTGCTGCGCGGCGCCAGCCGTCGCCCGTAACATCAATCGCCATGAGTCAACAACTTGTGGCGAACGAATTACTAGCGTTCCTGCAGCAGAAGCTAGACGTGATGGATGAGGTGTCTGCAGTCCAAATCTGCTCCACCAACTTCAGCGAGGAAGACATCGCCACTGCCAAGCTGCTCTTGTACAAAACGTTGAACAAGGCAGACCAGATGGTGTCCCGCCGGCGTGACGGGACTAAGAAAAGCGTGCAGGACATCATCACGCTGTTGAAAGAGACCGACCCTGACGACGTGCCGACGTTTGTGGCTAAGGATCTGCATAAGCTCCCTCCTGTCACCTTCGACCACGTCGACGTAACCAGCCTGCTGAAAGACATCGTTTTTCTAAAGGCAAGCTTAGTGGATGTGCAGAAGAAGTTGGATGCATCCCAAAACACCGTCGCCGATTTGCGCAACGACCTTATAGAGTTGCGTAAAAAGGTAGCGGTAACTGGGTCACCATCGAGTGCATCGAAAATAAACATGCGTCGCGGAGCGAACCTCGATTTATCGGGGGCAAGTTTCGCGTCAGCAGTTTTGTCTTCGCCGACACCGTCACATGCTGAGCCTGCAGAGCGCGCACCGTGCGCGCCCCGCAACTCCGCTCCCGCCCCTGCGGCTCCTCCCCTCACTGCCGCACGACCTACCCGACCCTCTGACCCGGTGCCTGTGTCTACCGCGTCAGCGAGAAGTAGAGTTCTCGCCAGCGTCGCAGTGAGCACTGTCGACGCTACTACGAAGCCCTTGCTTGAAAAAGCACCGAAGCGGGCTGATGGTGACGGTTTTGTGACGGTGCAAAGGAGGAAGCGCCGGCAAAGAACCCCGAAGAACCGCTGCGGCACGGCTCCTGTGGAGCCTAACGTAATCATACGTGCTGCGAAGCCGAACACTCCGGTGTACATCTCCCGCCTACACTACAGCAGTAAGGCGGAGGATATCGTGGAGTACGTGCGCCAAAGGACTAAGTACACGCCGAGAGTGCAGCTGCTGGAATCGCGCCGCAATGTCAACTTCAGGGCATTCGTGGTGCGAGTACCAACTTGTCTTCTGCACCTCGTCATGGAAGAGGACTTTTGGCCGCAGGGAGTGGTGTTCCGTCGCTTCCGCGGACAAGTGCCACACGATCGCACAGTGAATGACATAGTGCACAAGTGAAGTGTTCTTACTAACATAGGCTAAGTTTTATTACTAACATAAACTGTATAATATTATATACCTATATATGTTAGTTTGTAAGGTATATATCTATGGGCCAAAGTAGCCTGATAATAAAGAGTTTATTATTATATTATTATTATTATTTAAAAAAACCGGACAAGTGCGAGTACAACTCGTGCCCTGGTTTATACTATTTGTTTTAGTGGTTGTGCACTGCGTCCGATCCGATTTCGAGTTGTTTTCAATCATAGTTTTCATCCATATTTTTTTCGGACCGAAAAACTGCATAAGTTTTCCGATAGATGTCGCTAAACGCTCCTAAGAAGCGTATTACAAAGGGGTCTCAAATTTCAAATGTTTCGGGCGAGACCCGGTAGCTCAGTTGGTTCAGAGCACTAGCCACGGTTCGGCAGAGGTCGCGGGTTCAAATCCCGCTCGAGTCACATGATTTTTGAGAATCACATATATTTAATAACTCTTTAAGTAGTTAGTGTTTATGTCAGAAGCCCTCTTTATCATTACAAATTAAATAAAACTGATTAAGTAAAAACCGAGTGATTGTATGAACTTTTGGTTGTTGTGACACTTGTGACACTCCATGGCATAAATTGGTACGGCGCGCGGCGATTGCCTAGGAATCGACGACGTCAATTGGTAGAAAAGGACAATGCCAGGGGGCCGATTCACAAATCTCATTATAACTTTTATTAAAAATAATTAAAATTAGATAGGTACTTACTTACCTACCTATATTAATTAATAGGATACTTTCAAATATTTTTCAGGTATGTGTTCCTGTATCGCGCACCCGTGATACCGGAGAAATTACTCCTCATGAATGACTTGGCCATATACGAAAAAGTCATGTTGTTCCCTGGCAAGAACTCTACGGACAAGGAAGACATTGAGTGCTACAAATACTGGTTCCGAAGGCCATGTAAGTTTTTAGAAGATTCTTTGTATAATTTCTAGTGTTGCCATAGTTAAAAATTAGGTTGGCAGTTCTCGCGGTGATATCACGCGGGGTGTCGGTAGATACTGAGTAGACAAGCAGGGGGGTGATTCTCGCGGGTGATATATTGATATCGAATTCGTATATTGCAACAAATGTCAAAATGGTAGGGATTTTGACAGTGGTTAAAATTTTAGTGTCGGTCCCATAATAAAAGTTGATCATATTCATGAGTACTTTCACCTCCTAAAATATCCGCACTGGTTTTAATTTTACCCTGTATATCGAAGGCGATATCAATATCGAACCCGCGAGAATCAGCCCTTAGATCTCGCGGTGAATTCACGCGGCGGCGCGGTCGTGTCGTTACAGCCGGTCGATTCTGTAAAAATTTTACCGTGAAAATTTAAGTGAAGTGATTTTGTTGTTTTTGCTAGGAATTGACACTATTGACAGCTCACTCCACGCTCACTTCACCTAAGTTTTTACGGTGAGATGGTTACAGAATCGCACTACTGAATAGACTAGCTGAGGTAAACTCCAAAAAGTGAATATGTAGGTATAGGTAGCGGCGTGAAAGATGACCACTAACGTCACCTGCGCATTTGGTTTTTTCATAGATATATATAATCTATAGACGGAGCCTAAGGACATAAAGCCGCGGGCCGATTTTTGTTTGTGTGCGGTTCTGCAGCATAATTATTGTGTAACTCAATTTCTTTCGCCATGGCTTTCATTTTGACAGTTCAACAACATCCATTGCGAATTTGCGACGTTCAGCTAGTTACGGGAACACGGATTTAGAAACATACGCCGTAATGGATGTCAAAATCAATACCATGGTGATAGCAATTGAGTTACGCATTAGGGTGCAGGGTTGTATTATTGTGCGTGACTAGGGAAGAGTTGACTGGTTGACGCTTCAGTCACGTCACTGTATCAGAACATTGCGCCAATGCGCGGTGTACTTTACAGTGACGTCACTGTATCACTGTCAACGAGACATGACAGCCTTCACACAGTATACAGGTCAGACACGGTTAGACTACCTCCAGTATATTATTCCTCCAAGGGTTTTTCGGTCTCTTTGGCGGAATGAAGAAGACGGGGGGCGCAGAGGCTGCACGCGATTGGTTCGTCAGTTGATGCTCGTCGTCTATTGGACTAATTTCTATTACGTATTGTCAACTGTAGTAATAAATAATAAAATATAAAAATACACTAATAAAATTTCACTACCTACCAATACCAGTTATTTACCTTGCGTATACGTACTGTATCAGTACAAAATGATTTAATAAAAGTAAGTTCGTGGTAGGTACCTACATAGATAAAAAAACCGGACAAGTGCGAGTATGCCTCGCGCCCTAAGGGTTCCGCTAAATGTTCATAGATGGCGCTACTGCATACTTCTAGTGGTGTCATCTATGAGCAGATAGCTCCACTTATGGTTCAGTCACTGACGACGGACAACAAAGTGATCCTATAAGGATTCCGTTTTTCCTTTTGAGGTACGGAACCCTAAACAGTCGGAGCGTAGATTTAAAAAATTTCGCTCCTCTCTGACTAATTTCATTACTTTCACTTATTTTTTATCGCATGTCACACGAATGTAGCATCGACGTCTAGAGAATATACCTTAATTATGAATTAGGTACGTACTTACCTCTATTGCATAATAATAATTGTCATAGTATCATACCTACATTATTCTATTACAGTTGCACTAACGCCTCCAATAAACTACTACCGGGCTAACTTCAGGTTTGACCTGCCGGAGATTGTCGAGTACAAAGAGAATGTACCGATGCTTGTGGCCCATGCTGCCAACGACGATTACCTAAGCCACAGCTTGCTGGACACCATGAAGAAGGAATACTCGTGCATAGAGACCACTATTGTCGAAAACGCCAGTCATTTCCTACAACAAGAAGAGCCTGAGAAAGTGAACAAAATCATCCGAGACTTCCTTTCTAATAATAATATTTGATTTTTTTTACTACCTAGCTCTTCTTTTGTTAATCCTCTGCTCGGTCCATTGGTCACTGTCGCAATGATTAACAAGTTAATTCATAAAATTATAAAAGATTTTTTGTATATATTATGTAGTCTACCTGCTTGTATAATAGATATTATAATAAAAAATAGATAAAATTATACTTAGTAAAATGTGTGCCTTCATAGTCAGTCAGGTTAAATTTTTATTTAATGTGTTTTGCTTTGTGTAAATGCATACCAGGTATCTAATAGTAGGTAATTATTTGTCGTAGACAAAGGTATTCTCTGCGAGTACCTATTATTGTACCCACGATAAGTAGGTACCTATATAGAAAACATAAATTGTTGATATTATAAATTAAAATAATTATACATTTTAACAGTTATCATTTTGACATTTAACAACTAACAGAGATTGGTGAAATTGGCCCATGGATAAACTAAAACAACATTAACATAGAGTCTGGCAAACGAAAGCTGAGCCTGAGATTTAATCGAAACTTTTTACATGGCAACATTCTTTATAGGGTTATTTTAACAGTTAAAGTTTTGATACTAATATTTCAAATTGTCATATTTACTTTATTCGCATAATTATGTAATAAATGGTTTATTTAATAGGTAGAATCTTTATAATAAATTAATCTACGTAAAATTAAAACCAATTAAAACATAATTACGTACCTTTTTTACTTACGTTCGATTTTTTCAATCGTCAGTTAGCTTTTTCTGAGGAATAGATGTGGTTGTTTGGCATCTTTTGTGTACAAAGTATGTCAAACCAACCATCGCATTATATTTTCAATCAATTGAAAAATCCGCCTAACATATTAATTGTTGTCAAGTATCAAAACAATTTATTCCTACTGTTCTTAGTGATACCATAATGTGTTCTTTTAAAATTTGCCGCGCTTTTTCAAGATCAGCTTTCGTTTGCCAGACTTCTATTAAAGAAACACTAATATTTTCATGGCAACAGTCACCAATAGTGCTGAGTAACAATCATAGACATAATATTATAATCTACAGACAGAGCCTAAGGACATACAGCCCTTAGCCGTTTTTTGTTTGTGTGCGGTTCTGGATTTGTATTAGTGTGCGTGACTATACCCTATCCGTTTTACCAAAAAATAAAATGTAAACAAACAAACCAATGGTTCTCAAATATCTTCGAGATATCCCCATGATCTCCGCAGTTTTATCGGCTATGTCGTACTTGTAAGCATAGGAATCCTTAGGCCACGTCTCTTCTACAAGCTTGTAGACGTTGATAAGGATCTCCTTATCCACTGAACCCATCACTGTCCTCTTGGACCGCTTTTTTTTCGGTGATGAAGAAGTGCAAATATTGCTCGGCCCAGGTTCACTCATTTTACAAAAAAAAACAATAAAAATAAGAGTAACAAAGAAGACAAACTCAACAAAAACAATAACTTAATGAATAATAACGAAAACACAACGAAATATCGAATAATAACACGGTGGCATCAACGAGTTCAATCACAGCTGTAAACAAAACATGGCGGTTATAATCCGACCGAATTAAGAAACACTCGTTCCAATGTAAAATAGTCAGTTATAAAGTACACTTTAAATTATCAGCGTATAAAATGAAATACAGATTAGGAAACCTTGCCATTTTAGTTTCTTTATAAGGTAAGTTAGTTATTCGTATTATTTTGTATTAATAAAAATTTTATACGTATTAATATTGGTATCAATAATAATTGTAAAATCTAAGATTTTATGTTTTTTTATAAATGTAAAGAGTTTAAGGTGATATTTGAAATAAATAATTAAATTTTGCTATAGTAATGTTAATATTAACTTTATCATTGTAAATGCGACATCCAAACAACCCTTTTTATGGTTTGTTTACATTTTATTTTTTGGTAAAACGGATAGGGTATAGGGAAGAGTTGATTGGAGTTGACGCTTCAGTGACGTCACTGTATCACTGTCAAGGAGAAATGACAGCCTTCACACAGTATACAGGATACGGTTAGACTACCTCCAGTGTATTATTCCTCCAAGAACATACTATGCGATCAAAATAAGAATGTGTCTGACCTCGTGCCATGTTGTTGCGTCATACAACGTCACAAAACAATGTTTTGTTCAAAATTTGGTGCAGGAGACACGGCTTTAAGGCGGGTCTCCAGCGCGTGTTCATTGAACATCGAACATGTTTAAAGCCGCGTCTCCTGCGCCCTGTTTTCGTGTTCTACGATCATCGAACAGTGAACAGTGAACGAGAAAGGGGCGTGGTCTACGTGTTTTGACGAATAAAAACACTCTAAACACGTAGACCACGCCCCTTTATCGTTCACTGTTCACTGTTCGATGTTCGTCGAACACGAAAACAGGTCGCAGGAGACGCGGCTTAATGAACAAAAACTTTTTTTTAACAAAAAATAACCGACTTCAGAAATCCACTACAAAGAAAATAATAATTTTGGTTTCGGAAGTCGGTGGCAAAAAAAAGCAAACAAAAATCGCGCACATACAAACATACATACATACATACATACGGGACGAATACAGAACCTCCTTTTTTGAAGTCGGTTAAAAAGGGGCGTGGCCTACGCGTTTTGCTTAGCAAAATCACTCGACCACGTGACGAAAAACATGTACGTCGTTCAATTGAACACGAAAACCGAAGGAGACGCGGCTTTAGTGTTTTGTGCTGTAAGCTGTAACTACCAGAGGTTTTAATCAACTATAAGCTAGTAGTAGTAGCGCAGAACATTACGCACATAGAGCTGACTGAGCTCCATCCAAGAGTCCCTGTAAAGTACCTAGTAGTAGCGCAGAACATTACGCACACAGAGCTGACTGAGCTCCATCCAAGAGTCCCTGTAAAGCTCATAATAGAGTGCCTACGGATAGCCTGCGGATACAGCGTTCCATAGTGAAAATCTCGGACATTTTGCCATAGACTTTAATGGTAGGGTTCGCGGTTCACCAGGCTTCCTTATTCAGAGGGTTCACCGATGTTCGCGATGTTCGGTCCACAGATTTGTACGGCGTGGCACTCGTCTCGAGGCTCGTGTAGTGTAGTGTACTTATGAGTAATGTGATGTCACACGCTCTCAAGGTAAGATTACCCTGAGCTCACGCCCTGCGAGTGAAATTCAAAATATTTTGGTTTTATTGTAAATAACAGCGCTGTTTAACGTTTAATGATAATAAAGTTACTAAATTATAATCATCAAAATCATAAATATGTTTAGGCTTCGATATTATATTTGAGGAAAATCGAAATATTTTCACGAAATAATCGTATTTTTCTCAAATATTATAAATACCGTACAACATACAACCACATACAACGTAAAACAGCACTCCAATTTGCAAAAAACCACAGATATTTTGAATTTCGCGCGCGACCTTGACGGATCCACCTTAACCTAGACATATAATCTATAGACAGAGCCTAAGGACAAAAAGCTCCTGGCCGTTTGTTGTCTGTGTGCTGGATTTGTATTAGTGTGCGTGACTAGGGAAGAGTTGATTGGAGTTGACGCTTCAGTGACGTCACTGTATCAAAACATTGCGGTGTAATGTGTAGTGGTGTACTTT
The DNA here is from genome assembly GCA_948465475.1 of Thalpophila matura. NCBI lineage: Eukaryota > Metazoa > Arthropoda > Insecta > Lepidoptera > Noctuidae > Thalpophila > Thalpophila matura. The sequence goes on from OX419183.1 coordinate 13,380,874, forward strand.
ACAGTGACGTCATTGTATCACTGTCAACGAGAAATGACAGGCTTCACACAGTATACAGACACGGTTATACTACCTCCAGTATATTATTCCTCCAAGCACCTTATGTTAAAAATAAAGAAATTCCATGCAACACTCGAGAAAACCACAAATTATTTTGCTGGTGCAACACTAAACCTTCTTCGATTCTCTGTGATCAAGGTCATGTCACAATAAAGTCGTCCTAATTTGTGAACTATTGTGAATATGTGCTGTCTCTTTTCTGTAACAAATGAAAACGCTAAAACAACCTCAAATAACTAGTGCTGTCTTCCTCTAGCCCGTACCTTTCTATTTGGAAAGTTAATACTCCGCTTCAAAATGAAATGAAAGCTAATGGCTGCTGTACTCTAATCACGAAACAGCTGATATGCGTCTTTTAGTTTTACTTAAAAATTAGTGTTTTGTTTAAATTTATTGTTTTAAATTGTTTAGATGAAACGTTATTTGTGTGACAATTGTGTGTGGATATCAGGGTTGGTGCAGTTATGTTTTAAAACCGATTTTTGAAGTGGTCTGTTGTGAGGTTTCTACATTCCTGGCTTTTTCAGATGTCACTGACCATACAGCAAATAATTTTGGATGCAAAACGACTTGCGGGACGTCTCAAAGAGCGCGAGACCGAAGCTGATGCTTTGCTGACCGAGACTCAGACCGCTTACAGACAAATACATACGATGAAACAGGTAGGTTGTTGCAATGTTATACGCGTACGTATCTTGACGCTCACTCTTGAATGTTGTCTATTGTCTGAATATCAAATTTATTAGGACACAAGAGCCTACCAGAAATTACTATCAGAGCAAATAAACAAGATTTATAAGAAATCTATGCAATTAATTAGTAAGTCTATGACCTTGTAGTTTGTTTCTCTCATTATGTTGTGTAAACAGTTGGCTTTCACAGTTTCACATCATTTTATTAGCTAGCTCCTAGCCTCGCACAAAAGTGTTCGGTCAGGAAATGCCACAACATACCTAATTATAAAGAGTGGAAATGCTAATTTCTGTTTTTATGATTCCATGAACCTAAGGTAGGTATATGAAATCAGTACCAATGGTAATTATGAATATTAAAGAGTTTGATTTCACGGTTTCAAAATAATTATGTATGTAAATAGTGATAGGGTTTTCCTATCTCATCAGTGAAAAATATTAAAAGATTGTACCACCCTATTATGTTAACTCCCTGCGCAAGTCACCAAACTTATGTAAGTGAAAGGAGTACCATAGTACTGCTGTAAAAAAAGATGTGCTGGCAACTTGTCAGTGTAAAATGGTCGGCTTATCTGGTCAGCTAAATGACTAGTTTCTGTTTTATTAACTTACAACAATAGCTCGCTACTATAAAGAAATAGGACAGTCATAATTGCCAACCATTAGGATAATAAATTATCATAATGTGTGACTGTAATAATTTGATTGTATCTAAAGCATTTATTATCACAGTTATGTACCATAGGAATAAGAAAATATAACTTAGTAAAGTAACATTCATGACAACACCCCTTTTTATTATGATTCTATTTGCTTTGCAAATGTAACTTTGTATCATTGTAAGATAATCTAATGACTTACCTTTTTCTGATACAAAATCTGTAACTATGTCACTGGACTACTATCAGAATGTCATGCACTGATGTTAGGGCATATACACATACCTTATAAATACAAAGTTACCTACTACCTACCTATTATGTTATTTGGACTATGAGTTTTTTTTATATCTCATCAAAGTTTGGGATTCACTTGTGTGTTATATTTTGCAGTATAAAACAAAATGAGGAAGGAAAAGTATTTTCAATCTACATTTCCATAAATAAAATAATTTGATTATAACACAACAATATATACGTCATCATAATAACAATGTTATGACAATTAAAAGGAAAACAAAAAGGTTTCCTTTCTCAGTAATATCATTGCTAATGACATATTCAAGTAATATCATTACTATTCGAATGCAACAAGTTTCATGGTAGTTTCAAACAATTTTTCTTAAAAGGTGCAGAATTAGATTTTTTATATGGGAAAACAGTTTTGTTTACTTATGAAAACCTAAAAAGGTACAATATTTAGATATACATTAATGATGGTTTTAAGGCTTATTTATGCCATCGGCATGGGGGTAGTTAAATGTGAAATCTAAAATACATAAAATGAAATACTGGTATCTGTCTCCTGTAAATTGCCATAAAAGCGTGTAGTAAAATTACGTAAGAAAAACATTTAGCCGGGGCACTCCATACATGAAACTGAGGGTTGAAAAAAATATGTAGGCACACCTCTTCATGTGGGGAATATTGGACAGGTATTTGAAAATAAAGGTTTCTCAGTGGTTTTCGTTAAGGTGAATATTTGGTGAGATGAGCTCCAATGTGTCCCCCCACTCCCGACTTTCCATCCATGTTATTAACAAATTAAAAAAAAAAAACAATTAAAAATACAAACTTATATTTGCGGTCGAAAACTGAAATAAGTACTCCTCCTGCACTGCATGGTCCTTCGCGCTCTTCCCTGGATTTTTAATGTTACAATTCATAATTATCATCATCAGGCTAGTAAACAGACAGATTATTCCAACTGTAGTCATATTATATTTCAGTATAAAGAGGAAGTGGATACTCTGAACGAGGCATCTCGCGAGCGTCCACGAGGCGCTCTCATTGCGAGTATCGAGCGGGAGTCCCGGCTGATGCGAGACGTACAACGCGAGAATGGTGAGCTGAGGGCAGCCTTGGAGGATCACAGACGAGCACTGGAACTCATCATGTCCAAGTACCGACAGCACACTGAGAAGAGAATATGGGAGTCAAGAATAGACTTCACAAATGCTATCAATGAAAAACAGCAGGAGGTGTGCAGAATTCAATTTAATTATTTTTTATTCCCCATTTGCACAACGTATACATTTGTAAAAAGCAAGACTCTCACGTTATTTTAACTCCTTTGGCGGGCAGGGTGCTAAACATCAATACGGCCTTATTTATGGCGATAAAAATCCACATAAATTGCTTTTGGCCAAACTTCTAAAAATAGCTTAGCATAATTTATTTTGAGTTTTTTTGTCTATTTCAACTTAGTTGGTGCAGTGGCTGAGCTATCGGCTTCTGCGCGGCATGTCGTGAGTTCGTTTCCCGCACGGAACAAATATTTGTATAATCTACAGATTCTTGTTCCGGGTCTGATTGTGCATGTGAAAGTGTTTGTAAATGCACCTACAATACATGCGAAAATCCAAGTTTGGGGCAAAGCTTATTGGTTGGTTTCTAATTACAGTTGATCCGACAACAAGCAGAGAGGATTAATGAGATGACAAGCATCATGTACAAAGCTGTCACTTTGGATGAAAATGGTGATGCAAGGAAAGAGGAGGAACTCTACCAAAGGCTCATTACAGAAAATAAGGTATGTATGATTATCTTTCTATTGCCAAGGAACTGTTACGGCCTTACCACAAAAAATATAGACACACGTTAAACGCGAATGCTACCAAAAATAATACACACTTGTTTTAGACAAGTTAGTGCTAAAACAATTGCCTATTATTTTTGGTAGCAGACAGCACGGGTTTTAATAGTTTCGTCACAGTGTATTATCGACACAGTTTTTAAAACTCCATACATTGAATGTAAAATGGTCACAGGTACTTTTATTTAATAATATTTTTGTAAGCTCGTCACAGGTACATATAGATCTATAAACCTATAAACATCAACTTTTTATATAGACTGCAACAAAATCGTTTGATAAATAAATTATATTAATAGTAAAGATCAATATTATGTTATAAATCAGGGTTGAAAAATCAGTTTTCTTTTTATCAGATTTATTTTTATGAAAAGAATGATTTTTTTAAGTACTAACCTACGAGAAATCAGATTGCTAGTACTATTAGCACAGTACTTTGACAGCGTAGTGCCGCTCAAAATGATGAAATTATGAATAGAATGGCAAAAGTACTACGAGAACATAATTATAAAAAAGTTATTATAATAGGAGAATGTACTTTGAATGCAATAATTATGCTAATGTACCAACCAGGAATGTAGATTTGCTTTATAATAATAATTCAGTAAAAAATGCCGTTTTTTACTTACTGAATTGCCTAACAAGATATTAAATTATTACATGATGCTAACTTTCAGTTACAAATTCAGTGCTTGCATTATGCATTTGAAAGAACTTCAAATATTGAGTCCTTCGATAATAAAACGATGTAAAGATATTTATCTATTTTAAAGAGCTACCTTTTCTTGTTGACTGTACTTTTCAAAGATATTTCAAATAAAAAAAGTTGTGACGATTTTATACAGAGTAAATGTACCTACAATACCTGTGACGATTTTACACGTAGATTTTCTGTAACGAAACTACAGTTGTGACGAAACGACTACAACCCGACAGCATTTCACTTGTCGTATTTGATCAAATATTCGCGTTATTTCTCTAATAGTAGATAAATAAACTTTATCCCAATCGTTATAGGGAATTTATTTTGTATTAGCAAAATAACGCGAATATTTTGGTCAAATATGCCAAATGAAGTGCCAGTATAATAAAAGTGATATGATACGACACATAATTTGTGTACGTTTTACATTTCGGTATATTCTCTAATAAATTGAAATGTTATTATAATAAATCATTATTAGCTATTTATCGTCTGTGTATATCTACATACCACTAGAATAAATATCAGTCATGTGTTCATGACCCTCGAAAGTCAAATCAATACATAAAATTAATATTGTGTTGTTCAAAAATATTATGTCTTTGAAGTCACTTAAGCCGAGTTCACATTGGACGATCCACCGCGCTCCGATCGCGTGCGAGGTTTGTTCCCGCTCGTTCATACCCCGTCGTTCACACTATTAACGACTGGGAATGTTTTGTTCCACTCTCAAGCCGTGTCTCCTGCGCCCTGTTTTCGTGTTCGACGAACATCGAACAGTGAACGAGAAAGGGGCGTGGTCTACGTGTTTTGACGAATAAAAACACTCAAAACACGTAGACCACGCCCCTTTATCGTTCACTGTTCACTGTTCGATGTTCGTCGAACACGAAAACAGGGCGCAGGAGACGCGGCTTAATGAGTAGAACGAAACATTCACGGTCGTTAATAGTGTACAGAAGTAGTGTAGTGTAAAGAACGCAATTTTTTTCTCCTAATTGTCAAAACCCTCGTTCCACGTCTAATTTAGGAGTCAGGCTGCTTGTGCACTACTCCGTTTCCAGCACATTTTTTCACGGACCGTTTTTTTTTTCATACATTTTGAAATGTGGTGGGGATCGTTCCGCAATGCTATTGGCTAAAAAAAACGGTCCGTGAAAAAAAGTGAACTGAAACAAAAGACATTTAAACGGTTAAGGCGCGTCTCCTGCGCGTGTTCATTGAACATCGAACATGTTTAAATGAACGAAAAGGGGCGTGGCCTACGCGTTTTGCTTAGCAAAATCACTCGACCACGTGACGGAAAATGTTCGTCGTTCAATTGAACACGAAAACACGTCGCAGGAGACCGTTCTTCAACACTGTGAACGACGGGGTATGAACGAGCGGGAACAACCCAAACAAATCATTCCCAGTCGTTACGGGGTATGAACGAGCTGGAACAAACCACGCGCGTGACCGGAGCGCGGTGTATCGTCCGGTGTGGAAGTGAGCGTGGAGTGAGCTGTCAATAGTGTCAATTCCTAGCAAAAACAAACTCACTTCACATAAGTTTTCACGGTGAGATTTTTACACAATCGACCGGCTGGTCGTTTATGCATGTGTAATTGTATGTTTGTAAACGAACCTACGATATAGGAAAACATCTAACTGGAGTTTTAGGTAACAAAGTTTTTTTATAAAAATCTTATTAAAAATATATTATAACTTTATAAGTAAGCCATCTGTAGTTTATAGTTACACACTGTGTCAAGTACTAAATTATTTCATTCGAATAAAAGAAACAAAACATTGTGTCGTTATAAATACGGCTTATATAATTTTTAGTAGTAAGGGGTTACATTACCAGACAGTCCTTACAATCTGGAACGTATGGTTACTCTATGAGTTTAACTAAAATGTAAAATTAGGTACGCGCGCAGCCGCACGCATGCAGTCCGGTCGCCGGAGTGAAGTGCAAGCTCCTCCCATTCACTGAAGGTCGCTAGCATGTATAGTCGCCTTAAGGTCTCCTTTAAACCTTAATGACCCTTTCTGCAACTCATTGGTTCTAACAAATATTGTTAGTTACACTCAGGTAATGCAGATAAATTATTTTTTTTAGGGTTTGAGAGAAATGTTGGATTTGTCAAGGAGATATGGGTCGGACCGTCCGTGTGTGCCGCTCACGGAGGACAAGGACGTGCAGACAGACGGGCCGCCGCTGACAGGCGCGTGACGGCCCGCGGTCGAGCCCTGCCGCCTGTGAGCGCGCGGCGCCGGCCGCCCCGGGACGCCGCCTCGCCCCGACACTCATAGGTAGACGTCACACCTCCTGTCCGCACATTTGAAACCTTCACAGCACGGACTCTTGTACTCAATAGTGTGTACATACTTAAGATAACTACGTAACTCATGTGTCCAAATCCTTCAAAGTTTAGATGCAGTACCAATGGTAATTACGTGTAGATGTTGACTTTGATATTATATTGTCCAAAAATAAGTTTGCATCTGATAAAGAAGGTAGCTAGCAGCATGTATTCAAATCGATGGTATCCTACGTAACTGTCGGGGTATCTGCCCTTCGTTTCATTACAGTAATCTCAAAACGTATTGTACGTTGGTTGGCCGACTGTAATACAGTTGTATATACGACTGTGACGCACTTGCTGTGATATGACTAGCAGGATATCATTCACGCACGACTAGTACTTACTGTCCATGTTAAGTGGTGCATCTATGGTCGCAAATGTGATGTTGGAACTATGTCAGATGTGCAGGCAGGATTGTAATGATTTGCTAACAACAGTCACCGTTCCAGTATACAACTTGTATTTTATTGTTACTCACAGGTTTTGGATCTTAGGTCTTTTGACATTATGTACCTTTCAGATTCACATTTATTTAAAAGATGTGAGTGTTACTAATTAAATACAGCGAAAACTACAATGTAGCTATTAAACATTTGGTTTCTCCTTTGGTTGTATTTGATGTTAAATATTATAAATAGGAGTATATTTAAATGGCGTTCCCAGTTAGAGCTCATGTTATTTCTATGTAATGATGAAATGTATCGTGTTCACACTACGTCTTTAGTAATAATGCCATTTTGTGAAACCAAATCACTTCATGTATGGCAGAAACTGTGATCTTTAGTATTGCACTGTTAAGTTGTAGATTTTTTAATTTGTTGTGCTTTACGTCTAAAGACTCAACCACTTTAATGAATATTTTGATAATAATGTCTTCATTTGTCTTTGATTCATATAATATTAGGAAATTAATTATCATCATATTAAAATTACCTATAATAAATGCTTGCTTACATCATGGCATAAATGTGGTTGGACATCTATTCATTTTGATTACAATTTAGATACATATTTATCTCGATACCTACCTAATCTATGATTTAATTGTAATACTCTTTGATTATTTATATATAAATAATCAAAGTACTCTATGTATATGTACCTACCTACATACCATAATTATGTTTTAAATTCTAGTAAATGTACTTTGTTTAGCATGATATTAGATTTCTCGAATTACATTTAGAATTAAAGAAATTGTAACTTTAATTTGTCATTGCAGTACTCTTACGACCTGACTTTTTCAGTTGGATGTAATGGAAATGGTCGTAACGAGTATTATCATTACCTAATCCCATGTTTACTAGTCAATTCGTATGAGCAGGTCAAGTACTGTATTAATAAACTGCATAAGATTTTGTATTTTATTTCATGTTGTTGAATTGTAGTTAAAATAGAAAATACATAAAACATGCGTCATCTGTTATGGTTGTTGTGCGTACAGATTGATTGCGATAGTGTACCTACATCAGTAAAGTATTTACTTAAATATGCAATATTTTTTCATGTAATTTAGGTGGGATCAGCTTTGAATGTTAGCATAATGGTAGTAGACGTCTTAGGCGATTCTTTGTAGGGAAATTCGTAAATTCTTAATAATGCCGAAGGCATACGCAAGCAATACACTATGAACTTTTACAATGTAAGTAACCTTTGTTGACTCGATTTCACTTCATGATAATAATTCTAGTGTACAATTATAAGGTAGCTGTTTATCTTGCGTTTCGTTAAAAAAATATATGGAATAATATTTATTGATCTACAGCAAAGTACTTTCGATATAATAATTTGAGGTGTGGCAAGATACATTTATGAGATTTAAAAATCTTAGTTTAGAAAAATTTAATGTAATCAAATAAACCTTTGCCTTGATTTTCCCTTTACCTGGTTGTGTGGTTCTTTTGGTTAGTAGAACAATTTATAACCAATCCCCAATGAAAAAAAAGAATATATTGCATTAAGTTCTTATTTTCTTTAAGTAGCAAATAAGTAATCTTTTTAAGATAAATTTAAGAGTGCTTACTTGTGTTTTATGGTCATGATCAACCGAATACACTTGCACAAATAGAAAAATATTAATTAACATCTTGTTTTAATTGCTTTCATTTGTGGATTATCCAGTTGTAGATGATCATTATACAGGGTGGCGATTAGGTTATCACATTAAATGAAACCATGTATCCTAAATGGCGTTCTTAGTACATACACAATAAAAAAAATTGCCGGTTGCCGCTTTTACAAGTCAGTAAATGTACCAACTTGTATTAACAGTTGTACTATTACTGGTACATTTACTGACTTGTAAAAGCGGCAACCGGCAATTTTTTTTATTGTGTATGTACTACGGACGCCATTTAGGATACATGGTTTCATTTAATGTGATAACCTAATCGCCACCCTATATACCAATAATAAAATTTACGGTAAAAAAAAATTGGAAGGAAATAAGAGATCTTTGTTGGAGAATATTTTTACAGTTAATTAGATGTTAAATTATATTTTAAGGGTCCTCATAATATGGCTCCAGAATATAGAAAATATAATAATTCATATACATATATATTATTGTATGTTTCAAATATTATGTACACGCTTGTATGAGGTTTTAAAGTAAAAACACTTGTAGTTGGAAAATAAAAGTTTAGATTAATGTTTCTGCTTAGTTCATATGCATTTATATTATACCTCAATATTGGAAATTATACCTCCTGAATATTTTGTTAAAACTAGATGGTTTTATAACGAACCTTTATTGTGCTAAAATGTTTAGTTAGAAACAATTCATATTATGAAAATGTCTAAGTGATAAATCCAGTCCACTTGAGACTTGTAATATTGTTTCATATCTGATGATGCCGATTGGCAAATTGTTTTGAAGACCTTATAGATACCTCTATTACAAGCAATAGTAGAGGTCACTAGTATTTTCTGCTGTAGAACAACACTGTAGAGCAAAAATGATTAATGTATGTTTAATTAAAAATGTAATTGATAATTATATGATATAAAATTTATCATTTTTTATTGTAACAGTTATAAATCCTATTATGTTTCTTTTCCTTTTTGTACAGACTTTGTGAATTAAAAAAAAAAAAGACAAATACAGAACATCTGTTTATTATATACAATTATTCGCTAGTTTATTCAATTTTAATAAATGCTGAAAGCATTTTTAGAAATTAGGTCACCATACATTAGATATATGTATTGACATAATATCATAATGTAACAATAATTAAACATAATAATATTTACTGTCTCTTTTATATTTTGTTATTTAATTACTATGGTACAAACCTATAGGCTGAGTTCACTTGAGTTCATTTATTTGATAAATGTAGCTAGGCAATAATTAACTTACAGGCATTAAAAGTAAAATATCTAGGTTTTCTACTAGTAGGTAGTTAATTAGATACTTATGTACAATCTTATCAGGAAGTAGGTATGTAATAAATAAAACCCACAAATGTGACAAAGCAGTATACTTGACAATTTAATGTAACAACTTTATCAGGACCCCGGCTATGCAAAATGCAATATCTATAAGTAACTTACGGATCATACCCTCGTCTGAGTGTAGTCTGTGGGAAACTTGAAGCTGTGCTGGCCGAGAGCCTGGATGTTGGGCAGCAGGCCCGCATTCGGTATGATGTTCCAGGATAGAGTCAGAGTAACATTGCTGTGACTTCTGTAAAGTGAAAATATTAGATTAACACCTCATATTGTATACTAATAAAATCTATTTAAGTATGCAATTATGCTACTATTTCTTTCTTTATGCAACTATGCACATCAAACAACAACCTTCACAAACACTTTCTAAGCAATAAACCCGCTACAAATGTGTCCTTTGTGCGCGTGCTTGCGCGCAGATGTACGGGGGCGTTAAATGTGTCAGCTGAATTTCACTTTATTGCGTCATGGTAAGAATAGCTATTTATGTACCTCCCTAATTGTCTTTGCGGAGTTACCTTTCTGCTCTGAGGCTCTAGACAAGTTGCTTTTCTGTTATCGTTCACGCCAAACGATAAGCACAAAATGTATGGCAATGACATTACCTGCGGAAAAGTCACGTGACTCACAAATGTCATTTCCATACATTTTATCCGTAGCGTTTGACGTGAACGCTAACAGAAAAACAACTTGTCTAAGGCCTCTGTGCACTACTTAGGGACCGTCCATTAATCACGTGAGGCTCGAAAGGGGGGGGGAGGGGTTCGGAAAAAATCACGAAATATGACAAGGAGGGAGGTGAGTGGTAGGGGGGCCCTCCCCCCTACCACTGTGTGAGATATCACGGTGTCCGTACGCGCAGCGGAATGTTGTTGAATTTAAAGATTTTAATTATGCAGATATTTAGTGTATGACGTCGTATAATTGTGTATGGTAAAAAAAAATTTGTGCACGCAACCATTGTGGAGAAATTCACCAAAAACTGATTCCGCTGGGCGAACGTTGTCCTGGCGGAACTTTTTTTAATCCATAGACTTTAGAAGAAAAGAGATGTGTCCAAAAATTAGTGTGTATTTGTGTGTAATTGTGTATGTATGAATAAAACTAGTGCATGCATAAACTTCGGAGAAATTCAAGTTTCCGCTACGCGAACGTTTGGCCATTAGCTAGTTTTCATATAAAGCGCTTACATAGAGAGCTGTAGATTTTTACATATGTACGTTGTTTTGATTTTTTTTATATTTGTTTAAAAAACAGATTTAAAAAAATCGTAGGGCTTAAAAGATAAAAATATAAACGTAAAATACGCTTATTAGGTCTTAGTTCTTAAAGTATGCACTTTGGGGTCTAGATTTTCACGTTTATACAAACCTTGTAAGTGTCTGCAACATGTTGCCAAGTATCAATGATGTTCCGTTAGTAACTAAAGAGTTATAGGACAAATTTACCATGAACAGATCACTGTATACAAAGCAGTCAAATATCACGACGTTCTGAAGGAATTCATGTATGTCAATAATTAGTGTATTCATTCAACTATTCTTATGCAAAATTTCATGTCATTAAATTCAGTAATTAAAGAAAAACAATTATAATACTGACGAAGCATCGAAAACCTACATAACCCGACCAAGTTCGGATGGCTACAAAAAAGCGGCCGTGCAATATATTTAGGTAACATCCCAAAATTTACAGTATAATACCGGTATTGAATTGGTATAGGTGATAACACAATTGTTGTTTCGATATCATTTATAGGTCATTTATTTTTGTACACCTACTTTTTTAAATGTATTTGACTATGACAGAAAGTAGGTACTATTTATATATTTATTTATTTGTCTTAAATAATATATTTAGATTATATCTCAAGTCTCAAGCGCATACTTAAATAAAGTACCTACGTAAGTAGTACCTACTTTCTGTCATAGTCAAATACATTTAAAAAAGTAGGTGTACAAAAATAAATGTCCTATAAATTATATCGAAACAACAATTGTGTTATCACCTATACCAATTCAATACCGGTATTATACTGTAAATTTTGGGATGTTACCTAAATATATTGCACGGCCGCTTTTTTGTAGCCATCCGAACTTGGTCGGGTTATGTAGGTTTTCGATGCTTCGTCAGTATTATAATTGTTTTTCTTTAATTACTTAATTTAATGACATGAAATTTTGCATAAGAATAGTTGAATGAATACACTAATTATTGACATACATGAATTCCTTCAGAACGTCGTGATATTTGACTGCTTTGTAAACAGTGATCTGTTCATGGTAAATTTGTCCTATAACTCTTTAGTTACTAACGGAACATCATTGATACTTGGCAACATGTTGCAGACACTTACAAGGTTTGTATAAACGTGAAAATCTAGACCCCAAAGTGCATACTTTAAGAACTAAGACCTAATAAGCGTATTTTACGTTTATATTTTTATCTTTTAAGCCCTACGATTTTTTCTAAATCTGTTTTTTAAACACATATAAACAAATTCAAAACAACGTATGTAAAAATCTACAGCTCTCTATGTAAGCGCTTTATATGAAAACTAGCTAATGGCCAAACGTTCGCGTAGCGGAAACTTGAATTTCTCCGAAGTTTATGCATGCACTAGTTTTGTTCATACATACACAATTACACACAAATACACACAAATTTTTGGACACATCTCTTTTCTTCTAAAGTCTATGGATTAAAAAAAGTTCCGCCAGGACAACGTTCGCCTAGCGGAATCAGTTTTTGGTGAATTTCTCCACAATGGTGGCGTGCACAATTTTTTTTTTACCATACACAATTATACGACGTCATACACTAAATATCTGCATATATAATTAAAATCTTTAAATTCAACAACATTCCGCTGCGCGTACGCACACGATATCACGTGTAGAGTCCATTTCAGGAAAGAAGTCCCGCGGACAATTGGTGGAACTACAATAAACTACATTATGTCGCGCGAATAATGCGGGTGTCCCTCAGGGGTCAGTGCTCTCTGCGACGCTCTTTCTGCTGCATATCAACGACCTGCTAAAGCCCGGAACCTTTGGGTATGCAGACGACAGCACTGTCGTAGAGAGCTACACAGCCAACGCACGGACCGGTGAACCTCAAATCCAGTCTCTGAGAGAGGCCATGGTCGAGCGCTTGAATTTGTCCCTTAATGCCGTCTCCGATTGGGGCGATGCCAATCTGGTCAAATTCAATGCAGCTAAGACTCAGGCGTGTCTGTTCTCTGCCAAAAGGACGCCATTCCAGCTGGCTCCTGCTTTTCGAGATGTATCTATACCGATAACTGACCGCCTTGAGCTCTTGGGTGTAACTCTGACGTCAACCCTCAACTTTGGCTCCTATATTGAGTCCAAAGCTCAATTGGCTGCCAAAAAGCTGGGTGTCCTAAATCCAGTCTCTGAAAGAGGCCATGGTCGAGCGCTTGAATTTGTCCCTTAATGCCGTCTCCGATTGGGGCGATGCCAATCTGGTCAAATTCAATGCAGCTAAGACTCAGGCGTGTCTGTTCTCTGCCAAAAGGACGCCATTCCAGCTGGCTCCTGCTTTTCGAGATGTATCTATACCGATAACTGACCGCCTTGAGCTCTTGGGTGTAACTCTGACGTCAACCCTCAACTTTGGCTCCTATATTGAGTCCAAAGCTCAATTGGCTGCCAAAAAGCTGGGTGTCCTCTCGAAGGTGCGGCGATACTTCACGTCGGAACAGTTACTTCAATTGTACCAAGCACAGGTTCGCTCGTGCATGGAGTACTGCTCGCACCTTTGGGATGGCTCAGCCAAGTACCAGCTTGAGGCGTTAGAGTCCATTGAGAAGCGGGCCAAGAAGCTTATCAACAACGACTCCCTTGTTCAGACCAAGCTCCATAGTCTTGAGCATCGGCGCAAAGTTGCTAGTCTATCGGTTTTTTACCGGATACATTTCGGAGAGTGTGCTTCAGATCTGCATGATCTAATTCCCTCCTGCCCTTTCTTCTATCGGACGGCCAGAAGCACAACAAAACGCCATCGGTTCATGGTAGATATACCAAGAACCCGAACAAAGCGCTTTGATTCCACTTTCATTGTGAAAACTGCCAAGCAGTGGAATGCGCTGCCCGAGTGGGTGTTTCCCAACAGTTACAATCTGGGTATCTTCAAGTCACGAGTGAATCGGTTTCTTTTAGGCAAGCGTGCTCCATCGTAGACCGCATCATCGCTTAACATCAGGCGAGATGGCGGTCAAGCGCAAGCCTATCGTAGAATAAAAAAAAAAAAAAAAAAGAATACAGCGCTGCGTCTGCGGGACTTTTTTCGTGAAATGGACTCTATTTATTGGAACGGAGTTCCTTTACGCACGTTACGTACGAGTGAACTAGGAGAAATAAGCGATGACGGCGATGACGTTTCTGCCATTTCGCTTTTATACCTATTCCACAAATTAGCACACGCGGTCTATATCGATTACCTCAAAAACTACTGAACGGATTTTCATACGGTTTTCACCAATGGACGGAGTGATTCATGAGGAAGGTTTTAGTAGGTATATAATTTGTGAATGATGTGTTATATATATTAGCTGAGCTTTCACGGTTTTTTATCAAGGACGTCAGAAAAAATATCGGTTTGAAAGGGCTGTTTGCGCATGCGCTGCTTAAGCTGTCTGATATTATACCTAATTATTATGAAAACAATCAAGAAGGTTAGATGTTATAAGATTCTTGAAAACAATGTAGGTATGACAAAATGGCCTTAAATATTTCTACAAAAAAGTCCGCAACAGCATAATATATTTATGTATAAGATTATTATTTATCTCTCAACTTATATGATCTTGGCAAATTAATAAACTATGATGTCATTGTGTTGCTCTGTGTTCACAACGCGACTACTATCGCCATCTGTTATCTGCGATGGGAGGCGCAACGGTTCCTTCGTCAGCGCGGACGGCGCGGGCGGTGCGCGGGGTGCGGGCGGCGCGGGTTCTGCGACCGATGAGAACCCCGCGCTCAACACATTCATCGATATACTGGCTCAGTATTATTGTTCTGTGTACTGGCTCCGGCCAGTGTGGATCTCTCGACATTGTCATTATACGTTGTAATTTTATTTTCAATATATACGTTTTGTTTAACCGATTTAATAAAACCATTCATTGAAGAAAAGCTCCCCTTGGCTGCCCTAACATCACACACCAAACACTCTGTAAAAGAGAAACGACATTCAAAGTTTTTTATCGTGCCACTTCCTCTCTTCTCTTTTATATTATTTAAGCCACAAAAGCTGCTAGAAAAGTAATGAATGAGGTATGTTTAAGTGGACACATTATCAATAAAGTATTAATCCTTATGAAAATAAGTTCCATTGTCACAACTATTAAATTTTTTTTTCCTCTGCTGAATGTGCTGATCTGCAATCAGTAGGCAACTTTAAGCAGATATTTTGTGAGATCTTGTCAGGTCGAGTGCATCCTCCAATGAGGACAGCTACTCGTATTCATAAGGTGAGATGTCAATGTAGAATGTCTTGTCTCTTGAGACGTTTTTGATAGCTGCGCGTGATTAGACTCGCCGCAAGTACGTTCGGGTGGTATTCCAGCCGCTTTTGATATTTTTTTGTGGAACCCTGAATTTCTTCTCTCACAGTAGTCATATTTAAGTGTGTGTGGATTTCAGAATTGGTAATAAACCATGGGACGTGCGCTATTGTTCTTAAGATTATGTTCTGCATTCTTTGCAATATTGCGATGTTTGAATTACTTGCACTTCCCCAAAGTTGAATGCCATACATCCAAGTTAATCCAAGAACTATTTAATGGAGATGATTTTTACCGTTTACAGTATCTTATTTGGAGGTATAGTTCAAGAAATAACATGATGTAATCAATGCACAACGGAGTGATTAGGTACTAGATAAGATACTTTCTGTTTTATAGTGATGAAACAATTACAAAGCCTTAAATATCGGTTTTAGAAATCTGGTTTGGAATTCCTTTAAACTAATTTTAATTTAAAATATTGCATATATAGATGCAAAGATAACCATAGGTTTATAATGTAATTTAGTTATTATTTTAATTGAGCTTAACATAATATTGTGGCATTTCTAATTATGAATTAGGCAATAAAATAAGACAAGAGTGTCCATTCTTTAATTAGTTCAACTATCTGAAGTAGGTACTCCTCATGTAGAATGTGTTAATATGGGACACCGGTGTGCCAGGTTGTGGCATTGAAATTATTACAGGAGCTATTGATTACTGCTAAGTGATAATTGTTTCATAACTAGTTTTAATATTGGCAGAAATACAACATTATACCTACCTACCTACTGATTTATTGCAATAAATCAAATGATGAAGGAAATGATGCAATATAAAGTGTACTTACTTTAAACCATTTCCATCATCCCAGAAATAGTATTTGGTGTTCATGTTCTTGAAATCCAAGAGAGCATTTTCACCTCTGAGGATAATTTTGTCCCACAATACAACCTGGTTTAATTCGTTATTAGGAGTGATGTACTCAGCAGTGAGGTATAGGAACAGCTGTTTCACGTTCCAGTTGAACAGGTGAGAGAGATCAGTTTTCAGATCGAAAGTTAGGAAACCAAGATCATTCCTTTCCCTCGAAGCACCATAATCTGGCACATTTTTACTGTAAACACCATTGATAATTTAGTATTATAAAACGAGAATCTAAGCACGAAATATGTTTTGTATACTCACACGACTACTTTTACTGTGTTCATCTGAGCTGCGGTCCTGTAATCCACAGTTAATGTGGATAGAAAACACAAAAAAGTGAGACATGCTAGCACGCTTAGTGTGTACGTCAGTATCGCATTTCCTCTCGTTAATACGGAGTACATTTTACTTTAGATTTTTGCAGCGGTGGCATATAAATCTATTTAAAGGCTTTTTGTTGAAAAAATTGAAATTAAACTTATGACTTTAAGACAGGCGGACACGTCATGTCTATTGTCATCAGTGTTGTCAAAATGAAAATCAGACCCATAGATAATACACGATATTTTTAATTATAAACGAGTCCACAGATGTAAGGTCTGTGCCAGACATGGAGAATAGTTATGAGGAGGAACATCTCCATGTATGAAAAGTGTCCGTCAAAATCTTAGGCTCGTATTACAGAACGATACTCGAGCACAGATCTCTGCTTGAGCATAGATGTCAACCAATCAAATGTCTTTAAATGTATGCTCAAGCAGAGATCTGTACTCGAGCGTAATAGTGTAATACGGGCCTTAGAGCATTATTGTTGTTGCCAAAACCGGGCGAATGCCAATCCAAATGCCATCTTCCCTTGCATCTACCCATGGAGAAAGAATATTTTTTACTGGAGGTCGTTTAACCGTGCCCGTATACTGTGTGAAGGTTGGCTATTTCTTGTTGACAATGATACACTTAGAGTATCAAAACATTGCGTGGTTGTAATAAAATGCAAATTATTAAATAATGATAGCGGTATGGCTTTTAAGTGCTTAAAATTAAAACATGTCGTGTGTGGCTGTGAACTGTTCATCAAGATCAACGAAAAGGGACTTATTAGTTCCGGAATTATAATTTTACAGCTTGGCAAAAAAGAGTTTGGAAAAAATGAGCGCGCCACTATTACACTAAGACCACTTTTAATGGGAAATTAGCAAAAGAATTTGAATAAATCGTTAAAATAAATAAAAACAATAAACGGATGACTCAAAATCTATGTACTATTGGGAATCTAAATTTGAAATAAAAAAAGAGACAATATTACACGAACTTTATAATAATATCAAGTAATTACAAAAATCAACAATAATAAGTATGACACGTAAACATGGTAAGCATAAAGCAAGAGATGTTGTCGGTAGAACGCGCGCCAGTCAAAAGAGGGCGGCACACTCGCAGCAACGGCTTTTATGTCCTTGCGTCAGATGACGTCAGCTTTGGTAGTAGTGGTGGAGAGGATTCTGCTAACATAACCACAGATTAGATAATAGTAGCTAGGTAAACAGTACTATATTTTAGCATTTGTGGACAAAGTACTGTCTCCGCTAAGTAAAATATTTAATTCCGCCTGTCACCGCGTCAAACTCTTTTTTGCCAAGCTGTACACGCAAGTCTTTGACACCAATTTTATCGTTAATTACTGAAATTTTTATTTAGAAAATCGATAAATATTGAAGACTTACACATTGTGAGTAAGATTGTCTTACATAATATTGCTATAAAACCATGATAGCATAAGCATAGCATAATCGGCCTATAATGTTCCCACTGCTGGGACACAGGCCTTCTCTGTGAGAGGGAGTGGGCCGTAGTCCACCACGCGGGCCCAGTGCGGGTTGGTGGACGTCACATGTCTTCGAATTTTTGGTTCTAGGACATGCCGGTTTCCTCACGATGTTTTTCCTTCACCGTTAAAGCAAGTGATAATTAATTTCTAATACGCACATGACTTCGAAAAGTCAGCGGTGCGTGCCTCGGGATCGAACTCGAACCATTCGCCGTGGAAGGCACATGGTTAATCCACTAGGCTATCACTGCACTCCCATGCACAACCATGATAGATAAAGTAAAAATTATCATTTTACAAGTACTTAAGTCTTTGACAACGATTTTATCGTTGACTAGCACTTCGCCCGCGACTTCGTCCACGTGACTCACAGGAACTGTGCATTTTTCGGGATAAAAAGTAGCCTATGTTACTCAGTGATAACGTAGCTTTCTACTGGGGAAAGAATTTTTAAAATCGGTCCAGTAGTTTTGAAGCCTATTCGGTACAAACTAAAAACACTTTCCTCTTTATAATATTACTAGCACTTCGCCCGCGACTTCGTCCGCGTGTCCCAGAGGAACTGTGCATTTTTCGGGATAAAAAGTAGCCTATGTTACTCAGTGATAATGTAGCTTTATATTAGTGAAAGAATTTATAAAATCGGTCCAGTAGTTTTGAAGCCTATTCGGTACAAACAAACAAACAAACAAAAAAATATTTCCTCTTGATAATATTATTATAGATATTAATATTAATTAGTATAGAAGTATAGAATGAATCGCGACTTGGCTAATATTAGTGAGTGGGCTAAATCTTATGGCCTGCAAATCAACCCGTTGAAATCGCAAGCCATGATTATAGGGAGCAGACATATTCGCAGCGCAATTGATGTTTTATCATTTTCGCCGTTAAGTCTTGATAATACTGTAATTGCGTATACTGACACCGCTAAGAACTTAGGTGTTTTGATTGACTCAAACTTATCTTGGCGTGGTCAAGTTGATGAAGTAAGTCGCAAGGTGCATTTCTCCTTTCACTCGCTCAAATGCCTCCAGAACTTCTTGCCCTTGAAGACAAAGATCCACCTCGCTCAGACACTTATTCAGCCGATCATTGACTACGCTGACGCTTGCTACTTGGATGCCACTGAGGAGCTGTTAAATAAACTTGAGCGGTTGCAAAATATCTGTATTCGATTTGTTTTTGGTCTCAAGAAGTATGATCACGTTTCACACTTTCGCAAGGAACTCAAGTGGCTCCCGATCCGCCTTCGCAGGAACACTCGGATATTGTGTCTCCTTTACAATGTACTGCATAACCCAGCATATATTATCCGTCTTACTTGCGTGAGCGTTTTTCTTATGCTCGTACTCCTGATGCTCATTGTAGATCCCACATTCAATCTCTTCTTAAATTTCAACAGCATAAAACTGATTTCTATTCCTTCTCTTTCTCTGTTCATGCAGTAAGATTGTGGAACTCGCTTCCGCCTAACATACGTGATTCTCAATCAATTTCTATATTTAAGAGACGTGTTAAAGAACATTATCTTTCTTTATAAAATTTCTATTTTGTTCTTATATTTATATTATTTATGTTAGCTTAGTTAGGTATTATATATATATAGTCTTAGTTAAATATTTTATTTTATAAATGTATGTATATTTTTAACATATTGTTGATATATGTTGTATTAGAGACTATTATCTATAATTCTTATTATTCTACACACTGTGTCTTCGTTTATACCTGTCAAATATCCTGTCGCAGGTCTGCTGGCAGAAATTTCTTTAGAAATAAGCAGTACCTTTGTACCTAATGATTCATATGCATTTGTTATTCTTTGTATGTTGTGTGTACATAAATAATAAATAAATAAATAAATAAATAGATTACTGAGATTTATATTTAGAAAATCGATAAACATCGATAAACATGGTGAGTAGGTAAGATTGTCTTACATCTTAATGCTATAAAACCATGCTGTAAAGCGTCAACTCTTTCCTAGTCAGGCACACTAATATAATAAATCTAGATCCGCATACTAACAAGAAATGGCTAACCGTCTTTCCCCTTTCCCTCTAATGCGCCGTCTATAGACCCTATGGGCGTTTCTGCACTACAGACGTTTTCAATTCGTATTCGGTTTTAAACTTGTTTGCGGTTTGACTGACCGGCTGAGAGATTGGCTGCTGCGCGACGTGTCGCGGGTTCGATTCCCGCATTGCACATAGGTCTGGCTGTTTGTGTATGTGGAATTTGTGTTTGTAAACGCACCCACGACACAGGAGAAATCCTAGTGTGGGGCAACGTTTTTATAAAAAAAAAACAGATTTTTAACTGCAGGCCTATTGGCTAAAAATCCGTGTAAAACCGAATACGAATTGAAAAAGTCTGTAGTGCACAAACGCCCTATGTCGTGTTTCGAAATTATGTACAAGCAGGCACCAGACCTACCTACGTCAAAGATTTGAACAAACATTTGCACTTGGCCATTACATTATCGGTTTTAAAAACTTTGAATGCCTTGATGCAAGCTAAAAACCGACTGTGGATGGCAAAGTGCACATGTTTGACGTAGGTCTGGCGCCTGCTTATACCGTACATAATTTCGAAACACGAGTTCAAGAAACTGGCGGGGAATCATTTTGAGCTCTGCCTAGTGTTGCCGAGTTAGGCAGGCTGCTAACCAGCAAAATTAATATCCTACTGGGGCCTCTCGGATCTCCCTGGACCCAGTCCCTGGCATTTTGCCAGTCATTCTAGCCTGTAGTTAGACCACATGCCTACAAACAGCAGACCAGACAGACGTTGCATGGATGCTTGCATTCATAGTAAAAAAAATAAAAAATAATATTATTTTCAAGTTTAATTAACAAAATCTTAATTAAATATCATAACTAAAGCAACAAGAATGACAAATATCGTGTTTATATTTGATACAAAAGCGTTATTGCAGGGTACACCTCCAGGCACAGTGCGACAGAAGCATGCTTTGGTGACAAAGCTACCATTTCTTTGTTCGTAACAACCGCTTGTTATTGCTTCTCCGTTGTCGTCGATAGCTCTTGTGCACAAGTACGTTGAATTGTCCACTGTAATAAAAAAATGACACTATACATACATAGAACAGCTGTGAGCTGTGTGAACGTTCTTAATATTAAGTTATTAGGCAAGCAGATTGAATGAACCCCGACCATTTGGAATGCCAATGTGGGTAAGCTTGTTAATGATCGAATTTTGTGAATGCTAGATTGCGGTCGCTTTTAATTTTTTTCTAACTGTACTTTACAAATTCGATGTAAAGGGATTTTTTTTTTAACTTTAAGACTCGACGTAGTGGGAGTCACTCGACGTAAAGGGAACATATCGTGGCGATGCGATGCTTGTAAAGAGGCTATGCTCAGCAGTGGAGATTTTTCGACTGATATTATAATTATTAAGTACCTATCTATCTATATGTATAGTATAGTTGGAAACCTAACTTTATGTCACAATCATCCGATAATTAGGTATGCCTCATTAACAAAGTGGTGGAAAGTCCACCACTTTGGTGTGTTCTAAGATTGCCGAGGTTATATGGCTGTGGCCCTAATGCAAACTATTACAAAACGGAAGCTATTAAAAGGCCGCCACAAATGACGATACACTTACGTCCGTCGCACCTTGGGCAGTTAGCCCCACTTGCTGACAGGCAAAACTTTATACCGCACGAGTCCACGACATAAGTTAATGAGCAAGAAAAAGGATTACCTAATAGTAGGTAAATTAACGGTAATTCTCACCATGCCCGTCGAAATAATATGTGTACTGGGCGCATACGTCGTTGTTAGCTAGTACGCATGAAGCATTTCCCAAGTGGTTTCTCCAGATGTAATTTACGTCCGGCCAGGTTCCATCATCTGAAAAAGTTACACTGTAAATTAACTTTTTTTTGGGTTTCATACATACCTAGGTAATGATTGCGATTACAACAGCTATTGGGTCATAGGAAAAACACCTTAAACATTGCAAGGTGAGGTGTGAATTTCTGTCATGCAGGATCAATATCGTGGGTAACCTATTTTCAATCTGCAGATTGCAGACGATCATCATTTTAATTCTTAATTTCTACGATCTCATCTAAACTATAATCAGCACATAGCTTGACCATTTCCATCTCTATTCTACCTACCAAGTTCTTTCTATGCAACTGGTTATCTCTTCTACCCGAGCACACAGCGACCCGTCCATCAGTAGAATTTTTTCAACAATCTGTCATTTTGTCTATTCTTCCGTCGACAAAACTCGTTTCTATAGTGCTTATGCTACGCGTGCAGTACCTAAGTAGGTATCTAAGCAAAACTCATTGTTTACTTTTTATACAAAAGCTATCATATTATCAGTATAAAATTCACACACCTACAGACATACAAAAACAACTGACACAGGCAGGGATTGAACCCACGACCTCTACTTAAACCGGAACAGCGCTCTTACCAACTGAGCTACAGTGTCATGTTTGAATGAGTTGAAATTGGAAACCTCTTTTTACGCCTCTTATGAGCGTTAACCTTTTTTTTGGGCAGTCGTGTTAAAAGAGAGGTTTATTTCATAAACTTACAAGAGACGACGAGCGGTTCGACGCAGGGCACCCCACTGGCGAGCCGCGTCGCTTCCTGACACGTAGCGTTCAGAAACACGCTGTCGCTATTATATCTGGGACCCAGCCAAGTGAACTGAAAGCATCGGGACACAAGGGCAGTTTGGTTGGCAGCCGCTATAAATACTGCACCTGATGTGATAGAGAAGTATGCAATGGATTAAGGTATGAGTAGTAATCTGTGGTATGAATTCGTAGCCGACTACAGACAGCAGCAGCAGCAAGCGATACTACTGGTTTCTATGAATTACCTTCCATAGCTAGTGACACGTCGTCTTTATAGAAATACATAGAAACCAGTATTGTCGCGACGATACGTCTCGCCTGCTACTGCTGTCTGTAGTCGGCTACAACTCGTACCTTTGTGCAGTTTTCTATGGTCTTTTATTTATCAATTCTCAGGTACTTCTCTTGGCACCAGAAGGGTGCCAAGTTGCCAACGGGGGCCAATCCTTCCCCGCGCTGTCTGTTCATCCGTCTGACACAGGGCTGTATCTTATGAACCGTAGCTAAACAATTTATTTTTTTACAGAATACGAGTAAGTATGGCCGCTATCATGGCAAATAATAATAACAACAAAAAGTCTAAACCCAAGAGGGATGGGTCTCCATACAACCAGAATAGAACCTTTAGCGCGCGAGTTCGACTCGCACTTGGCCGGTTTATATTATTTAATGTAAGAAATAGGTATTATTGCTTTGTGTTATGCATGTTAATTGTAGATAATATAATAACAGGAAAACTTACATGACACGACGATGCTAATTGTAATTATAAATGTGTTTATTGACATTTTAGAGGTCTAAGCCCAACAGCGGACTGTGATAGGTTGAATTTATTGATTCCTTTGAGTACACTTAACACTTTATGTTGAACATTGCAAAATATAACAAATAATCAGCAGTTTATTGTTCGCACCACATTAGTGTTCATTGTTTATCAAGGAGGATCGCTTTAGAATGATTTCTTATCATTATAATTTAATCTTCATTATTCATTGCCGGTAAAATTGTACTGATTTTATATGATAACTTGATAAGATAACGCGATATTTTAGTCGCATAATTTGATATAAATATAAAAAAAATACCAGTCCATAATGACAACATTTGTTGTGTTGGATGCTCAGTGGTAGCGACCCCGACTTATAAGTCACTAGCTGTTCCCCGCGGTTTCACCCCCGTTGCTAGTCTCCTAAGGGTTGTAGCGTGATGTTAATAGCATAAACTATTCCTCATGAATCTATCATATAAAAAAAAATTTTTTGGAATCCGAACCGTAGTTCCAGAGATTAGCGCATTCAAACAAACAATACAACCTCCTTAATTTTATAATATTAGATAGTATAGAGAGATAGGTCGTGGGTTCGTATCCACATTTTGTGCAAGTTGTTTTATCATCACTGCTCTAAAAACTGAGTGAAGACTTCGTGAGGAAACCGGCATGTCTTAGAACCAAAAAATCGAAGACAGGTGATATCCACCAACCCGCACTGGGTCCTTGTGGTGGACTACGGCTCTACGGCCCACTCTTTCTCACAGGGAAGAGGCTTGTGTTTCAGTAGGTACTGAGAATACTTATTATTGGCTGATTAGGTATGTTATTTTTGTGTTGGAATGCCATATCGAAGCGCGAAAGATAGGTACCTACTACATATAATACTTGTGCGACATAATCACACCACGTAAGTTCGACAAGCCAAAGTGACAGTTTGTAGAAAGATTTATATCGTTTTATGCATACAATGAAGAGAAGAAATGTTCCTATTCTTCAGTAAGTAGACGAAAGTCTGGAGTACGCCAAGCACGGGTCGCCGCGTGCTCGGGCAGTAGAGATAACGAGTTGAATAGAAAGAACTTTGTCTATTCTTTGGTAGAATAGAGATAGAATTGGTCATGCTAAGCCTGCTGGGATGTTACCGATGGGAAATCCCATCGGACACACGGCTAATACCTACCTACTATAAAATTATTATGTCTACGTATCTATCTAACCTTGCAAAACAGATTTGCCCGTATCACGTACGTACCTAGATAAGTATGGCTTGCAGCATTTTTCGTTGCGAGATAGAAGGCTTCACATGAAGGCACATTGTCAATTTGCATGACAGCACGGGAAGCGAGACCGGTCGCGGCTGGTGCATGCCCAAATGAAATTATTCCCCGGTCCTTCCGCCATCGTCGGACGATAAGCCGATTCCATCTAACCTCGTTCAATCAGCGAGCACTGAAACCGAATACACTAGCACAGATTTGCACCAGAATAGATAAGGTACAATGTGCAAGATAGTTTTATCATTTTTGTGTTTTACGTCTATTTTTTATTACCCGCTGTCCCAGAAGGAGGGTAATGTTTTTCTAGAGAGTATGTTTGTACTAGTGATGAAACGATTACGATTAATCGTAATCGCGATTATTGGCATTTAGCGATTAATCGTAATCGTCGATTATCGTTGCGATTATTTAACGATTATTCGAATGACGTATTTTATCTAATTTAATCACGTATTTGTCTCAATCTACACTCTGAAAGATATCAAAGGTCCAAACTAAACATAATTTTCTGTGACATTGGTGACTTCTTTCAGACAAAAATTTAAAGTTCCTTCTACAAAAAGGTATTTTGGTGCCAGTTGAAAAGCACTTATTAGTTTGATTCATGTTGGAAGCATTAACTATGTACATAATTATTATACTGACTTTATGTAACCAAAATTACATCTCAATATGCTTAATAGTGTTGCATGCCAAATTTAGCAAAAAAAGACTTGACAGCTATTTACCCGACTATTTCAGACGGAGCGTAATGTTTTTCGAGTGTATGTATGTTCGTTTGTTCTTTTACGATATGGCTATTTTTCTTCGGAGTGTAATAGGCGTCTTGTTGCGGTAACAATACCAATATGACGAAGTCAGTTAATAAAATCTCTCAAAAAGCCTGACTGCGTACAAAAAGAACTGAAAATAATAATGTAAACAAGACGTATTATTATTATAATCACAATAAGGACTACAAATATTTCTGGTCAGTTTGTGAATTACATAAATATAATATATTATACAGGGTGATTCATTATAAGGGTGTTAAGCCGTAAACACTGCATTGCTCTGTACACTAGTAGATATTCTGGAAGGTCGCCATGGTCGTATCTCAACTTTAAGTAATTTTGTTTTTCTCTTACAAAGTACTAATAATATTTTAACTTTGCCATGTCGTAGCAACCCTAATCGATGGGCGGAGCCAATAATTATTAACAAAGATTGTACATATGTATAAGTAGGCACTGGCGCGTCCTTTGACCTTGTCGCGCGTCGCTCGAAAACACAAAGGTACCTACACCGTGTCTAATCGGCGCATATTATGAGTGAAAATTATCAGTAACTATTAAGTTTGTGGGTCTACCATTTTCCTTTTTTAATCCCGCGTAGCTTTACACACGTACGCGTACACTCATAGTTTTAGTAGGTAGGTAGGTACCTACATGAAAATATTTACTATAGGAACAACAAACACAAAGGGTAGGTACCTACCTGAACACAGAACTCCACACAGAACTCGGTCAGAGTCACATAACTCTAATTTATTAGTCTTCACAAAAATTGGCGGGACGGGTGGGCATTGTCTTTGTACTGGTTGGCTAATCAATGCGTAATACCACTATGGGTTGTACGATGAAAGGTCCCAGTGGAGTGAAGGCGATGCACCAAACCACTGAAGCAATCGTACCTACTACGGAATTCTTCTGTTGCGAAAACGCCGCTGCCTGTAGCATTGTCTTGCTGATGAAGATTATTTTCATTCGCAACTAGGTAGGTAAGTACCTACCTACCTACTATTCCGTCATGATTACTCATATTCCTCGCTAAATTCACTGCAATCTAACGCGAAACTAGACGACATGACGACAAGCATCCGATTCGGAAGCATCAAACGAACTAACAAAATAAATACGTAATTATCTAACTAGCCTACAAATAAAAATGTACACAATTTTAGAGATCGTTATGATATTATGTGAATTCCAATAAATACTATTTTTATAATAAAATAAGACGATCTTTTCATTGTGGATAAAACATACCCCTGACATACCTACACTGTGATGCCTACGGTAATTCTGTCGATATGATAAGGAGCGAGACAAAATTATGATATTGAGGTTGACTATTTGTAGCATTAATTACAAGTCTTACGGGTTTTTTTTTTACCTATTTTCTGATTTTTTTGTGAACGAAAAAATATCGCTTATTACGAAGCAATGCTAATTTCGGAATAATCGAATACAGTTTTCGAAAAGTTCATAAAGATTGCCCATCATCATTACACTAATCTTATGTAGGTACTTGACGCATGAATAAATTAAAAGTTAGAATGATATTTGTTTTATCCCGGTTATAACAAGTTGTTTCGAAAAATGTTCGGTTTGTAAATCTTAGTTAAAAAAAAAACAATTGTACGGAACTTAGTAAATTAATTTTCGAGCCGGCGCGGCGGCGCGTCGGCGAAGCTCAAACAATTGTCGGTCCGTAACATTAGCAGAGGCGGCTTAGCAAAGGGTTTTTGTAAGTTGAAAGATTTTGAATCTTATTTTAATGATAAAATAACATTCAAAATAATTTCAGCTTCAAAAAATCTTTCAGATTTGTCATATCCAATAAGAAAGCCGGAAATAATTAGGGCGTGTAGTTAGTGTAGTAATACGTTCGACATTGGTTGCATTTTTACCAATCAGATGATTCCAACTGCAATCAATTCTGTTGAAAATGTATTTCACCAAAGAGTAATGAAACAGTTAGGTCGTTCGATTTGTATTATTTTATTTGTACTTTTAAGGGTGGATTTCTAATAACCAAGAGAATTACATTACATAGCGAGCTAAAAGGTTTTTTTTAATTTGTATTTTTATAAAAACCTAGTTGTCTGGTTTTAACTAACAGTTTTATGCAAATGTATGTAGGTACATCTACTTTTGCTCTGCGTAGGTATGTCGCATACCGTACCGGTATTCAAGACCTAATTCGATCTTGAAATAAAAATACAACTTGCCTCTCTGATGCAAGAAAATGATAGGCTTTTTACCATTAAGTGTTAAGTGTCCTATCTGTCGCATTTATCCCTATATCGATGAAGTTCAACAGAGGTCAAACAATTTCAGGGTTGACTCCATCAAAAATATGAAAAAAACTTTGACATGTCGAAAACATTAAAAATCATTAATAAACAGTGTTGGGGATCTCATACAATGATCAACAATACACAACAGAATATGGAATTCACGGCTGAACAGGGGTTATTAGAATCACGCTGTATATAATATGCATAATAGTGTTGCATGCCAAATTTAGCAAAAAAAGACTTGACAGCTATTTACCCGACTATTTCAGACGGAGCGTAATGTTTTTCGAGTGTATGTATGTTCGTTTGTTCTTTTACGATATGGCTATTTTTCTTCGGAGTGTAATAGGCGTCTTGTTGCGGTAACAATACCAATATGACGAAGTCAGTTAATAAAATCTCTCAAAAAGCCTGACTGCGTACAAAAAGAACTGAAAATAATAATGTAAACAAGACGTATTATTATTATAATCACAATAAGGACTACAAATATTTCTGGTCAGTTTGTGAATTACATAAATATAATATATTATGTAGTTTGTAGGTAATTTGAATTGATGGCATGATTTTTTGAAAATCTACATTATTTTTTCAATCATTTTAAAGATTTGATTATAAAAGTCAAGTTTTTGAACAGGTAGGTAACCTACAGTTTTGAAACAAAACAAAACAATTAATGTTTCTATGTCTTTCATCTTTTTGTAGCAACTATACAGGAGCAAAAAATAATCATAATTTATGGTACAGATTTCACCTCGCTAATGATATAGGATTTGTTCAAAAATCCGTAAATTCTGTTTTGATACACTTAAAAAATTCTAGATATTTTTCTAACATCAAATCTTTTTTCTTTATTTTACCGGTTGGCGTAGCTTGTCTACATCTTTCCAGTTTAGTACGCAGACTTTGATTTTCGATTTTATTGAATTTTAATTTTAGTAAAAAAAATATTCATGTTTCACTCGCCCTCCAAATATCTTTAATTAACTCTCGAATCATAATACGATGAAAAATATTTTTTTTTTTTTTTAATAATCGTAATCGTAATCGACGATTATTTCGGGCAATAATCTTAATCGTAATCGCTAAGCGATAATCGTTTCATCATTAGTTTGTACGAGTAGATTTCTTTGGCACGCTCTATAGCCTAAACGGCTTGATAGATTTCCACTTATTGAGGTGTCGTTAGATTCGTTTTCATTGTGGGAGTGCTATAATATTTGATTATTATGCAGTCAGGTTATTTGTTTCTAAAAATTTTGATTGTCTTGTAAGTTTTTCGTTTGGTAAATTTTATTATGTCATTGTCTCTACCATTTGACAGTACGGCTGGCGCGGTGGCTGACAGATTGGCCGCTGCTGCGCTAAGCGTCGAGGGTTCGGTTCCCGCGTGGAACAAATATTTTTATGACCTACAGAATACAGATATTTGTTTCGGCTGTGGCTTTTTGTGTATGTGGGATTTGTGTTTGTATACGCACTCACGATACAGGATAAATTCTAAATTCCTAGTGTGGTAAAAGGAAACACTAGTTTAGACTAGCGTTTCCTTCTCCCACACTAGGCATTTAGTGAGTGACACCTCATTATGTGGAAATCTATCAAGTTCACCGACAAGAAAACAGTCCGATAAATTGAAAACGGCCGTTTAACATGACTTTTTGTATAAGTACTATATAGAAAAAGATATGATAAACGGCCGTTTTAAATTTAACGGACTGTTATCTTGTCGGTGAACTTGGCCCTATGTGCGAGTCGGACTCGGGCAATAAGGGCCCGTTCCGGTTGTATGGATGGGGACACCCTTGGGTTTAGACTTTTTGTTTTTATTATTATTTGCCAATGATGTTAAACGCGTATTCTGTGAAAATTTCAATTGCTTAGCTATCACGGTTTCTATGATACCTACAGCCTTGTGACAGACGGACAGACGGCGGGCTTATTAGGTAATAGGATCCCGCTGGCACCTTTCGGGTACGGAACCCTAAAAAGTGTTTGATATTGACAATTCGTGTAGGTGTGTATGTGCATGAAGGTACATACATATTACATAATGATAACAATCTAGTTATACCTACTGTAAGTATATTTTGTTTAGTAGGTACATTACGTCTGTTGCTTTGTTTATGGAGTTTTGGTCTGATGTCAGGGTCCCGAATAAGAACATCATCAATTCTGCGATACCAACCAATTTCATCCAATGTCAGGGTGTATCATCGATCAATGCTCGTCGTTCTCGTTGACATCACAGTTCTGTTATCTCCATCATGAGAACTTTCAAAAGACAAAATAATGGCAAGTCAGAGTTTCAAAACTTATTTTGGGTTTGGTAGTAGGTATTCTTAAACCAACGTAAATATTACTAAGTATTTTCGTTTTAATAAAATTGGTTTCACAAGCCATCAATAGATTTACAAATCACGTAAATTTCTTTGGTCGGGGATAATCAACCAAATAAAGCACTGTAAGATAAACATAGCCGGAAAAGGATAAAAGAATGGACTTTTTTCTCATGTTTACGTTAGGTTTAAATATACAGTGTATTTGTGCCGCGTATTGTGAAGTCTTCGAGTTTATTTAACACTGGGCGAGAGGTGCAAGCTTTATATTTCCCGCCAACATAAAAGCACACCATGATTACCAGCGTCTAAAAGGATAGGGAAATATATCCACTGGATAATATTTGCTTTGTAGTTGCTTCAACGCATTTGTTCCTTTCTAAAGTTTTTGTACGAATCAATTCGAAGTGCTGTAAAAGTCACAAAAACATATTGTTTGTTTCGCTAAGGTAGTTAATATGCTCTTGTACTCCCTTACTAATACACGCCTTCTAACTTTAACCACTGGTTAAATATACAACTATCTTTGTCATTTGTATGACAATGTATAGAGATGACAATTGACATAAGAGTTGTTTAATTTAATCATCGTCTTTAAGTAATAAGGGGGTTAATATAAAAAGATTTTTCAATACATCAATATTTTTAATAAAACGACACTTTACTAAAAGCATCAGATAAATTTCAACATAATGAGGCTTGAGGCTTCTGTTCACAATACAAAAACAATATAATAGTTTGTATGTGTACCTATTAAAGGTATAGACAGATTTACTGACAAAGGTAGGAGTATTCGAACCCTGATAATATGACAAGCAGACAATAAGCCTTCATCGGCAGAACACTCCATCATGTAGCTATGTTTATATAGTTCCAAATGTAGAATAGAATATTATGAATAGAATCTGACATGTCTGGTTTTAATAGGTATCAAATAGGTATTCGAGCACAAATAATTCTCATTGTACGAGTATTCTAACAGAATGATAGCGTCGTAGACAAGAATATCATTATCAGCTTCATTTTTGATAGCCCAGTTGTTCAGAGAGTGCCCTCGTTGCTTGCATGAAATCTTTTTCCATGTATAATAAAATTGATTAAACGCTTTTGTTACGACTTACACAACTATCAGTCTCTCGGAATTTATTGTGTGTTATTTGAGGATGCTTCGTGTGCAAGATTTTTAACAGCGCGCTCTACATATTCCGCCGGAGTTTATGTATTCTTGTATGCTTTATTATAATTTATTTCTACTTATAAGTTACATTGTGTATTATGTGTAATGTATATGTATATGCCTTAGGGCCGATTTCACCAACGTCAGATAACTTTATCCACGGATTAATTTCAAATTTTTGACAGATTTTCTATACAAAATCTGTCAAATCTCAACTTTATTCCTTGGATAAATTTTATCTGACGTTGGTGAAATTGGCCCTAAGATGAATAACTATATTCATCACTAACTCATTTGTTAAGCTTGTGGATTATGAAATGATTTCATGTTGTGTAGTTGACGTTTGGTGCTGATATATGAGTAGGTAGGTACCTTAAGGTCGTAATGTAGGTATATTTTTTCAATAGCATATTATTATTCAATAATATACTTACCTAATATTCGTCATCATACTTACTTAGATCCATAATGTAACTTGTAAAGCTGAATATCACCACTGCCGCATATTACACTCGTTCTCAATGGGTTCTTTATCTACCCCTTCATTTCATTACTACGGGTAGAGTTTAGTTAGATACTTCTTGAAATTTCTTTATGGTATATTAAAAAATAACGAGAGTTCCCAGATGATGAAAAAGTAGAATTTCAAATTCTAGTTTAACTTATTAAGTTTACAAAACAGCTTCTATTAATCTTAGTTTCATAACTTAAAGGCCTCTTTTGTTTCTTTCGGCGCCCCTGCTTAGTATGAAACGGCTTCAATTAAGATATCATGGGAAATATAAACCTCTCAACTCTGTGAAATATTAGTCTCTGGATTTTGAATAAATTGGATTTTTTCAGTAGAACAAAAATGTTTATGTTTTATTTAATGCCCCTTGTTGCAGGTAATATTTTGTCCTCCTCTGTGTTTGTTAGTGAACTTAGCCAAGACAGAGTTTTACAGATTTAATTTAAAATATTTTTTTCTAATGATCGTGTCATTTTTTTTACTGGGAAATATTTTTTGATCCCTGTAGCAGACATAAAAAAATTCTCACAAATTGTTAATAATTATGTCTAATTTATTAAAATCAAGAAAAAAATGCTCTCACCGAACCGGATGGAACTAATAAGTTCATGTTTTGCAATTTTTACCGGAATAGGTTCTGGGTTCGATCCTTGGAGACGTTATTGGATTCTCCATTAGGAAATCAGTAGCAGGCCAGTTTGGATTTGTGCTCCTTCGGGGAATGCAGGCGCGATGTGATGTATGTATGCTTAGAGGAATAATTCCGAATAATTAAGTCATGGACTCATGGCTCGTGGGTAAATTTTCAGATTTAGCATACCTGCCGTACTACCTACATTGTAATGAAATGATCTAAGAAAATAAGACAAGTTACACGTATTTGTCATTTATTTGTTTAATAGTATAGAACCCTCTTATTCTAAGCAATACATGTACAAAAGTATAAAATACATTTACAGGAGCTATCTACAACTATAGCTATAGATAGGTATACAGTTATGTACAGGAGTACTATTCATAAATAATAATTATTTACAAAGCAATTACAAAATACAAAGTAAATTGCGTTACATATTATCTCTAATACACGTCGGTAAACATTACCTCCACGTACAGTTTGCTAGCGAACGCATCGCATAGCCGAGCTCACTAAACTTTATAAGAAATACAACTTCAGAGTTTTCATGTTTCCACAAAGGCTATAAATCCCACCGTTCTGCTGCTTTTGCACTGTTTACTGTTCACCTACTCGCAATACAGTTTATCACGTGCACTACAACAACGCATTCACAGTTTAAAGTTTCGTTTCTCGTGCAAAAGTTACGTGTTATCATCACATACACTGGTGAACACAATTTTTAACTTATAGTCCGCACTTATTGATTTTACATACAATATTTACCTACTGGTCTACTTATCCTACGTAAGGGAAAGGTGCGAATGGCGGCTGGTAGTATCCGGGGTAGCCATGGGGCGCGGCAGTCGGTTGCACCGCAACTGATGACGTCACGTAAGACGTCATCACAGTAGGCACAACTTGAGTGGTGAAGAGCGTCGTGTAAACCGTCTTCGCGCCAAAGGTTAATTTCAAAATTTGACTATTGGTAGCTGTAACTTCCGTGTTCACAATGACTGGTGTCGATACGAGAGTAAATTGCTGCGGGAACAGTGGGTTGATCGTTTGTAAGGGTAGCGCCGGAAGACTGCTGGTTCCAATTTCGTATTCTGTTTTGGTAATTGTTGCTACCGGTCTAGATATAGTGCTTTGAATAGTGGTCTTGCCGTCATACACCGGGATTACATGGGACTCATATATAGTCTCGTACTTGAGAATAGGTTTGGACGTGGTCACAACATCAGGGATTTGGGCAGCAGCTGCTGGATTAAGAAGTCTTAAGAGAGCCAGCTGCTGAGCCTGTTCTGGTGAAAACGCAGGAGTGGGTGGGTTGGGTGATTCAGTAACTTGGTTACCTTTGTTTTGACCATGGGCTTTCTTTAATCTCAGGTGATTTTCATGTATTCTATACTTATCTACTTCAGTTAGATCAAAGTCTGATCCAATGTTAGCGAGGTCAAGATCAGGTGGGAATACGCGTCTTGGAACTCCGTCTTCATCTTCATTGCTGTCTCCAAAGTCTAACTCCAGATGTAGCTCGGAACCAGCTTCGTCTAAACGGCTATTAAATTCTTTCAGGGTTTTACTTGGAATGAATTGGAAGAAATCCATTGGGGGCAACGTTTTAGTTGCTGTTACGAATCTGGTGACTTCATAAGTTTGGATGAAAGTTAAGCTACTAGTCAAGTTAACGTCTCTCACTACGGGCAAAATATGCGTTTTCAACATGTGCTGAGTTGTGCTAAACGTTTCAGTAACGGTTTCTAGCGGCGGTGTTTCCATGTCTGAAGATAACGTTATCGCAGGTAGGGTAGCTATACTTGAGTCCAAGAGATTATGATCCTTTTCATAAGGAGATGCTGTCGCTAATATGTTTTCTGTCAACGGTTCGTTGAGAGAACTTTGCGAATTAATTGCCAACGTGGGTTCTATACGCTTTTCTATTGTAGAAGTTACAGTAATTATGCGAGTGTTTTTGACACGTCCCACCTGGAAGTAAAAGTATTGGTGTTAAATAGGTTTCATTATAAAGAAAATAAATGTTAATCTGAACAATGTTTACCTGGAAAGTATAAGGAGACTTGATAGTAGCAATTTCGTAGTAAACATCTCGAAAATCAGCAGGGGTAGATATTTCAACTTTCAAAGTTTCTACTGGTGGTGGTTTCTCAATAGAGTTGTCATCGGTGTCGTTTTCAAGGAGAGTACCAGGACCACTCTGTGAACCTGATAGTTCTAAATCATTATCAGATCTCGCTTGTAGAGATATATCATTGGTTTGAGTATCATCAAGAAGCGGATTTGAATTAGGCGTTGTTTGTTGCTCATCGTCACCATTCATTTTACGAATAGTCACTTTAGGCTTTGGACTTGTTTTGTATTGCCAGCGGCCGGATCCCGGGGCCCGGTTTAACTTAAATTTATACACACTGGTGGAAGCTGCTGGTGTCACTTGTTCAACAGGGGTGGGTTGCACCCGAGGTTTGAATCCACGTTTAGACTGGTTGTCGTTGTTACTCGAGGGCGTCACAGTCGTTTTATGTCCAGAGTTACGGTTGTTTTTTCTTCTGTTGGAAAAGGATGAAGTAGCTGTTTCACTGAAAACAGAGACGGTTGCCAGTTGAGGCGTATTCACGGGTCGACCAAATCGTGTACTGAAAATAAAATTATTTACAATTGCCGATGATCACAATCATCTTACAAAGTTGAAGCTCAAAGTTACAGTTTAATTTGTTAAATAATAGCAGCAAGCCAGAGTACGGTCAGCGACATAAGTCACTGATAATTTCGGAATTTTAATAATTCAATATATTAATTATGTTTTAAATACACAATAATGGTTTTCGAAGTATTCCTGCTCTTCAATAATTTGTTGCAAACAAGTAATAACTGACAAGTTTTCTTTTATAAAAAAATCCCAAACTTTGGAGTGAGTTTATTGACTTATGTCGCTCTGACTGTACCCATACCATGCAAATGCGATCAAAATAATATTTATTTAGATAGGATAGTCGGCAATAGTACGACATTTTGTGTAGCTATATCTACATAATTAATGCATGCGTTGAATGTAATGGGTCCTGTACATAACGACAAATTAAGAACAAGCTTACATTAAAGTTAAAAGTACGTCAAATTGTCACGAGCTATTACGTACAGGACCAACAAAATTAATAAATATTAATCTTTGTGTTACCTTTGCGTCCGTTGCGAATTATTTCTATTTTTGAACTTTTTGCTCTGAACTGGAGGTGGGTTGCTGTGGCTTTCACTTTCGGCATTGTTTTGTGCCCTGTGCCGGTTTTTGAACGAACCTCCTCCGTTATTTTGGCGACGAGTTGTTTTTCCGTAATTGCTATCGTCATCATTAATGGATGGCGTTGGCTCCAAGTGTTGTCTGTGATTTTTCGATATAGACGGCCCTACAGTCTTCAATATCCTATGTGTGGGACTGGGAGATATCTTTCCTCTATGTCCAGCTTGTGGAAGTACTTTCGAATTGCTGTTTAGCACTTGAGCATATTTACCAGATATAAAAGTACCAATCACGCTTGTTTCATGAACAGTTGTTAGTCCATCTTTAACGATGGTGCCTCCAAGAGTTGTTACCAAGCCGAGAGGATGGTCATCGTCATCGTCCGGGGGTGGAGTTGGCTGGTGTCGGTTTTTATGACCGTGTTTCGGTTTTTGACCGGGTACCTTTGACGGCCGTATGTTAATAACCTTGTATGTTTCTTCAACAAATTCGGAAGGCTGGCGTGATAAGAAATCATACTCGGGCTCACCGATATTATTATTAGTAACTAAAATTGCAGGCTCTTCTACAGTTTGGCTAGATTTTACAGTAACTATGCTACTGACTTTGGAACTAATTATCGATGGTGGAGGCCCTTGTTTAACTTCGACTTTACTGCTTACAATGTTTGTTACAGATTTTATACCGTCGTTTTTCTTGTTGGTTGGTTTTGGTTGTTTTGCATTGTTCGTTTGTGAACTTTGTTTGTTCGATTTTTTAGGGGATTGTTTAGGAGAGCTACTTTCTACGATTTTGGAAGGTCCAGCGACTACTTCTACTTTTGTTATGATTTGTTTTTGCTCTTTCGCAGCAGACTTGGGGACGTTCGGGGCTTTGTTATCTTTTTTCGGTGGGGAAGATACTACTGACACAGCACTGGATAGTACTGCTGGGGCGGCGGGCTTATTAGTTTTATCTTTATCAGATATTTTACTAGGTTTGATCGCTTCAGGCTTGATACTCGTGACTGATGGCGGAGGTGGTTTCGTTTCAATTATGTTTTCTTGTACAGACTTTTCTGTTTTCGGTGGTTCTGAAAGTATACAAAAAATAAATTTGTGAGTTCGCTATTATAATAAACTTTTTTAGTTAGTTCATTTACATTTCATTAGATTGAAAATAATTTTAATATTTACGATTTTACGTAAGTATAAACAACATATTTATATTATCTGGTTATGCTGCTAGTAAACTTATTGCATGTAACTATAATTATCAAAGATGCGACCTGGTGGCGGTGCTGACTGGGGAGAGAACACCATGACCGTGTTGCCTATTGTCGTGGTGAAGTCCAAAAATCCGTAGACTGTTTGTGTGAGGAAGTTGACGGCAGGCGCGAGGTCGATTGGCTTTCCTTGTCCATCGTAGACTGGTGCATCAGCTAATACACTACCTGTAATTTACACAAATAGTATACATTAATTTAGGGTACGATGGTATAATAGTTTGTTCACATTTACACTAGCTACTAAGTATCACCATGAACAAAGGGGTAATATAATATATCTCATCTTTCATTCTAGGTGCCTTTCTTATCCCTAAAAATATAATATCTGAAAATAAATCACTCTAACTTCATATTCTATAGCCCGTCAACTCACTTACGAGAGTTTTTATGTTGGAAACTCAGAACAGAATGTATCGATAAAGGCGAAAAGTCAGAAACGGTGTTACTTCAGTACCATTGGCTGACAAATGATCTGTGATAGTACCTTCATATGGCTTAAAAAAGAGAGGGTGTTTACAAACAAAGTCATTGGCAAGATACGACCATAGTTAAGCTAATGACGTGTGAACGTTAAGAAAAAGTTGTTGATATGAAAACAAATGTTGAGCGCGCCTTGAATGTGGGTCGTGACTAATGACATGGGTGTGTTTGGGTACGCGAGTTTTTGCTATCGTTATTTTTCTGTGAATCGAAGATACATTATTTTAGTCATAATACGAAAGCTATGTTCATAAATACGTCTGAAATAAAGGGAGAACATTTCGGGGCGATTGGTAAGCAACAAAAGAAAAGTTGCCATTATGTGGACCTATCTAAAACAAAGTCCGTTGGAAACAAGGTTGCTTCCCGTAACATAGATTCTAGCGCTACAAAAAGGGTCTCGTAAACTATGTTCCGAAACCCAATCTGCCACAAATAATTAAATGAGTTCCGCGAACCCATTTGTCTGTGGCAGGTTAACGTTTAGTGAAAAGAGCGTGCCCGTGTATCTAAAGTGTTTTCAAATGCAAATAGACTCCCATCCTTTTATGCCGTTTCAACATTTATAAAGTCGTGTAAAATAAAAGTATCTGTAAAGTATCGTTCTGTGTAAAAGTTGGCACACGACGTTTCAACGAAACGTAGTACTAAACTGACTCGTATTCGAGTGCGCGTAACAATATACAATGTACAATGGAGAAATCCTAGTGTGGGGCAACGTTTTATTTAAAAAAAAAAAAAAAAAAAAAAATATATAAAATTTCAATTGTGCCTCTGGCATTGGAAAGTGAGTAACAAATTCCAGGATCGTGTCGCTATATCCTTGTTACTTCCGCGCCATTTGCTAGCAAGTGGGCTGAGAT
This sequence comes from Thalpophila matura, assembly GCA_948465475.1. Classification (NCBI taxonomy): domain Eukaryota; kingdom Metazoa; phylum Arthropoda; class Insecta; order Lepidoptera; family Noctuidae; genus Thalpophila; species Thalpophila matura. The sequence goes on from OX419183.1 coordinate 13,419,424, forward strand.
AGTCCACCTTAGATACGGATCGAGGCCGTCACTTGCCCCCACTATTCCAATCTATGTACTTTCAATTACTTTGCCCCAAACCTTTTTGTATGTTTTGTCCTTCAAATGCACGTTTTCACATATTCTCACGAGTTTTTAGTCTATCCTTATTCATGAGTTTTCGTATTGACATGTTTACCCTATTTACGCATTCTGTAAGATCCATTCAAACTTTTTCAAATGTATTTTTACAAGAGTAATATGAATATTTTCGTCGTCGAAAATATTTGTGGGGAAATATTTTCTAAACAAATTCTACAGAATACACTCCCATGGTACCCCGCCAGAGGAATTCATGATATTAGTTCGGATATTGGAGTAGTTCTACCTATAGTTTGCCTTTTATTGCTATTAATGTAACTGCCTAAAAATCTCTTTTGAAATGTTTTGTACCTAAGTTATAGAAGAGTAGGTACCTAATGAAAAAGAGTAAGTTTCATGAAATTATAATATAATTTCATACTTTACTATGGAATACCTACCTATTTAATTAAATTTTGATTTTTAATACATACTTAATACCTATCTATTTTTTTTTCGGAAGGATCTTTAAACTTGAAGTAGGTAGGTAAGTATTAACTTTTTATTCTGTTTATTTTTGAAGTTGGCACATGGTGTTTTAGAATAACAAAATAATCAAAACAAAAGCTATAGCTATACTCACATAAATGGGCGGTTACCGCCAAAACAGCAATTAGTCTTCGATCCATGGCGGGTGACTCTCGATACTACGGGCAAATTAGTTGGATGCCTGGTGTAGACACACTCCTAGGTCATAGGACAACCTCATTCTGTGTTGAAACCTGAAACAATTGAAACACATTCTTGAACATTTTATTGGTACAGTATTTTTGAAATAAGAACTAAGTAACACATAAGAACCGTAGGTACCAAATATGCAGTAACGATCCTGTAAACATAGATAAGTACAATTACCTATGTAGATGTTTAGTTATTTTCAAAATATTTATAAAATCGGTTGAAAACTCGAAGATAGCCAAGGGCGCTTGTAGACGTGCGGTTTTTTCACCGGTCAACGGACCCATTTTTTACCGGATTCGCAGTTGTGTATGGTATATAATGAATGTGTGTACACGCACCGGACATTGGTCCGGCGAACAATTTACGCCGGATTCATTATAAAATCGGTCCGATGTCCGGTGAAAAAAATCGGACGTCTACAAGCGCCCTCAGAGTTTTTATACCACTACTAGCACTTTCCCCGCGACTTCGTCCGCGTGACCCACAGGAACTGTGCATTTTTTCCGGATAGAAAGTAGATTATAGCACTCAGAAATAATGCAGCTTAATTAGTGAAATAATTTTCAGAATCGGAACGGTACTTTCATACAAACTTTCATCCCCCTTTGCACCCGTTTTGGGGGTCAATTTTCAAAAACCCTGAAACACGTATTTCTTCATTCAAAAAGAAAAGCCTAAATACCAATATCCATGACTCTAACTTCAAAACTAACAGTACCTATTTCCATACAAACTTTCATCCCCCTTTGCACCCCTATTGGGGGCGAATTTTCAAAAACCCTGAATTACGTGTGCGGTGATGGCTCTGCGATGATGAATCAGTCAGTCAGGACAAGCAATTTTATATATGTATATATATAGATATACAGGGTGGCAGGTTAAACAGTGGAAATATTTTAAGGGGTCATTGTACTCATCATTATGAACAACTTTTACTATGGGACCAACACTGAAATCGCCAAAAAAAAATCAGCTGTTCCATACATTTATGTTCACATAACTCAACAAAATGTATGGAACATCTGATTTTTTTCTCGCGATTTCTGGGTTAGTCCCATAGTAAAAGTTGTTCATAATTATGAGTACAATGACCCCTTAAAATATTTCCACTGTTTAACCTGTCACCCTGTATAATATAATACCACTATAAATAGCTTTTAGTAGATTAATTGCGCTTCATTGCTCTGTTCATTCAGCTAGGAGAAAAAAGGTAGATCTAATCGCTCTATCTGTAGGTACAACCGACAACATTGTCGGTCGACCACTTTTCACTCTTATTACTTAGAACATAAGGGTAATAAGTCGTCGACCGTCAATGTTGTCGAACGTACCTATAGACTGGTACAGAGCAAGATAATGTGCATAAAAAAAAAAATATACATTGTGTAGGTACTAGTGAGCCTGGGACTGCTTTGGATGCAATCTACTGATGTAGCGACATAATATCAAAATATTGAGATTTGATTTTGCTGTACTTATACCTATAAGTTAAAGATTAGGGAGTGCCTCCGCAGCCGGCGCAGGCTCCGAAAAATAACGCCGTTGGGAACCGGAGTAGCCTTGGAGTAGCAGTGATACCAGACGAAAATAATTGCAAACTACCGTAGCAGCAGATTAATGTTGCCGTGTTTTAAGTTGAATTATCTACCTTAGACTGACTTTTAAATTACAGTGTCAATGTAAAACAAAATATAACCTTTTTGGACTTACAAGGGGGAGGGAGGTAGTCGACGAAGCCCCGCTACGCGGGGCTCCTATTTCTGTCTGCAAGGTTAAAAGAAACCTAACGAACGAACCTAACCTGTCCGTGTCGGGGTGTGTTCCCGAGCTCGCTTCGCTCGCTCTTGGACCCTAATTAGGTAAATGAAATGTTTTTTTAATTATGCTATATTGCCAACCCCATTTCCCGCTTTTTTTCCAATGTCAGCGCCGGCTGCCAATTTAGCTACCGGTGCCGGCTGCAAATTCAGGTCACGCGGCGGTCGCAGAGTCACTTCCTAAAGATTATCATAATATACCTAAATATAAAAAGAAATCAGCTGTTCCATACATTTATGTTAACAAAACTCAACAAAATGTATGGAACAGCTGATTTTTTTTTCGTGATTTCAGGGTTGGTCTCATAGTAAAAGTTGTTCATAATTATGAGTACAATGACCCCTTTAAATATTTCCTCTGTTTAACCTGCCACCCTGTATATGGACAGTAGTATCTGTACCTACGTGTAGACGGTCACATTTATTATGTTAATGTGCATATGAATGAATACGAAATCAGCCGGTGAACCGCAACGCATCGACGACGGACAAAATAATCAGTCGGTATGCAAAATGTCGGGCCGCGGTCGCGCGTCTCATTTCGGCGGCCGACCGAATTCATTGCACTCAAAACCAATACAAATTTTAATATAAACATGTTTGGCCGATTGCTCATTGCCTCCGTAATTATTATGGCATCCCCAACACATTAAAAGATTGTTATTTTAATTCAATTTGGAAATATTTTATCGCCCTCATTTACTCGGGTGATAATTTTACATTGATTTCGGTTGTGATTTGTTTGACAAATTGGGATCACAAATGTTCGGATTTTATTATAAAAACTGCGACTTGCTAACAATTGACTAAATTATTAGTTTGCCTAGCTAGGCAAACTAATATTTGTGATCCCAATTTGTTTGCGCATAGATGGAAAGCGGCTGTAGCATATAGCTATATGCTACAGCCGCTTTCCATCTATGCGGATTCTATCATTTAAAGATTATAATAATATATATTAGTATAATAATATTATCATATCTTTATTAAGCTTTAACTCCCCTCCCAGTCATAAAACGTTGTACTACATTTCATTCTCGACTGTTTATAAAGCTGTTTAATTTACGATGTTCCCAATGATTGCGGCTGGCAATTCACGATTGGCATCCTTTGTGGGGTTTTGGCATTTGAAGGCGCCGTTCGAGGGTCTAATTTTAAGGCCGCTAACATTAGAGGGAATGCTCAGAAATATGGGCTTCTACTGATTGAATTCTTGAATCATTGTTTGAATAATTTGACCAGAGTACTTAAATAATATAAAAACAAAAACCCGACTTTGTTATATTTAAATATTATACCCTAAGTCACTACCACAATAAACATGAATCTAACGAAACAAAACCTATCGAACAAACTCTTTAGGTGTGCCAAAAACATACACATAGGTAGGTACATACATACACTCGAAAAACATTACCCTTCTTCTGAGGCAGTTGGGTAATAGTAGAGTAGATTGCATCCTAACTAATTGTAATCCTAATCCTACTAATATTATAAATACGAAAGTAAGTTTTTTTGTTCGTTACCTTTTCACGTTTAAACCATTGAACCGATTATCATGAAATTTTGCATAAACGATGTCAGTGGTAGGTATAGAAAAGGACATAGGTTATTTCACCCAGAAAAAAAGTAATGTTCCCGAGGGAAAGAACAATAATCTTCACCTTTCACAATTGCTTGGAACACTAGATGGCGTTCCGTGTAATTCACGCGGACGCTGTCGCGGGCAAAGTATTTTGTTCGGCACAAATTCTAGTAAGGACTTCAGACGCTAGCATGTAATTAAGTGCTTACCACACCTCTCAACGTGACATCTCTGGGGACGCAGATCTACATGTATAGGTGGATGCGTCCAAGCCAAATTCCCGAGCAGATTGGCATCCATTGTGCCTACCACGAGCACAGACAGGCCTGCATAGCGGAACGTATTGAAACCATTTGAATGCTTAGTGAGTTCCGATTGTTGGCACCGAGTGCATTGCAATGGGTAAGAGAATTTATGGAATACCTATTATTATGTACCGATACCGACTTGCACAGAGCGCCTTACTGGTTGGATTGTGCTCAGCCAGACGTACTAATGTTATTTGAATGATTTTTGTGACGCTCAAGCGAATTACTCGCATACTTTGAGGCCAACAAGTTCCAAGTCCTATAATATAGCCTCTTATGTATATTTAGTTGGGTTCTGTTTGAAATGTAATCCTTGAAATAATACAGATTATCCCCGTATTATCTCACGTTCAGTAACTATACCGTGAATAAGGAGCTATTACATACTCAATCATAAGACAGGACTCCGGCGCGTCGTGAAAGAGCCTGCCTCCTTTGTGACCGCGATGAGGGTTTACTGTAGACGTGTGTGTGTGCGTGCGTGAATGGCCGACGGGAGCAGGGAGCCGGTATGCAAGTGTTTGCTCCCGAGATGGCGCGGTGATGGAGCGATGATGTTTGTGGCTCTCCCTCCCGTCTGGAACTATTCAGCCGATGCTCCTATACTGGGTAGGGTCAGCGTGTAAAGTTTGTTGATGTAATTTTGGGATTCATATTTTTTTGATTGGTGATTATGAAACTATCATTTCGATTTTAGTCTCATGTATTTTGTATGACAGTACCTACATAGCTAGTAGATTTAAAATTTACTCTAAAAACCTTCTGAATTATTACAAGAAATAGTAATAGGTACTTAAATATAAAAAGTAAAAAAACGTTTACAAGAACACATGAGGTAACTCACTGTGTGGATTTTGCATATATTTACTTAGACTGATGGAACTTAAAATCTTGTCTAAGTAAAGTGCAACATGTATGACTATGTACTTAAAAACTACTTCTGCAGACGTAACGAAAACCGGTGTAACTTGTGAACGTTTATTGCTCTTGTGTATTGTCACAATGTAATGGATGTAACTGCTGCGTTTTCCGGAATTAGTGGTCAACGACTGTAGAAGGCCGTCTCGTAGGTATTAGATAATTTTGATTTATAATACAGTAATTCTACAGAATTACTTCATGTACCTGAATAAAACGTAGATATCCTATTAATATATGCATTTTAATCTAGGATTCAAATCTGATGATGCGGATCGAAAGGGTTAATTGTAAGCATTAATTCATTCTAAGTAATATGGTATCCTAAATTAAAGGAACACCGTAATATTTTCATTTTTTTTCAAATTCACTTACCGTCTAGATCACAGCAAAGATGCATTCAAAATTTCAGATGGTATTTTATTACATTTATTATCGTGCACTTTTATGGAAAACAGTGTAGAAAAGTACTTATTACTAAATAATCAAAGTTATCTATGAAATTCGACACGAAAAGTTATTCTAATTAATTATTTTCCTAAACATAAATGTGAAATTTCACCATGTTATTTTAATTTAAGATACTATGTTTCTTAGAAGGAATTAGTGCTAATATCTTATATACATATTATGATCTTTATGGGTGATTGAGTAAAAAACAAAATATTGTCGTACGTCGTTACGTTTATAATATTAGTGGTTTTTTTTAGAACATTTAAAAGTTAAATGTAAAATGAACTAAAAACCTATAGACGTAAAGAATGTTTCTTTTTAACTCCAAATGCAGTTAAGTAGGTATAGAAGGAAAAATAAAACATTTCACTTTTAATTTTTCTTTGCATCTGCAAAAATAAATATTTTTCTTCGTTTTTATTTGCGGTAGATATTTGTATTCCACACGGAATATATTAATAGATTTTACTTCAGTTCTCAGAAACCAATTAGTGTCTAGCAAATAAATCAAGACTTGCGGCAGTTCCCCAAATTCAAAACAAGTTTGGCTGGCATGGGTTTTGAGTAGGTATATTACACGAACTATTTCAAGCACTTTTTTCCCTATTTCAGTCTTGAGGGCCAAATGTAGCGACAAGAACCTCTCACGTGGCTATTCAACGTGATCCAAGCAGAATCGAGGAAGTTAAAACGTGACGTACGAAATAGGGAGTCATATTACATAAACTCCAATTTCTTTGGAAAAACGTAACTTTGATCATTAAAATAAGTTTTTTAGCTAAATTGGTTAAGTATCACCTTTTTTTAAAGACTACCAAAAAATATGTTGATACGTGTCTACCTATCTACTGTTTACGGATAATTTATCCAAAGTAGATTGATGGTGTTTATAGACATTTTGTTTTTGTTGACGGTACAACCTGTATCTGACCAAGTAGGCAGCCGGTCGGTTCATCCCTCTATTCAAACAAAATTTAATGAGGCGTACGGTACAAGCATACGCGAGTGTGCGCCCTCTCTCACACGACCCCGCTTGATCCATGATCATTATACGCACTATGCAGGGTTATTCGTAAAACACTAACAACGTCTAAGGACCATATTACTACTAACACCATAAACAACAACTTTTGTTTTGTGACTTTTAATAATTCATCAGATTTAAAAAAATATCTGGCTTTTGTGTAGAAACTTGTTAGTGTTTTACCAATAACCCTGTAGACAACAAACGCGTAATAATAACCATTATACATAAAACATTACCTCCAATATATTTTTTCATTAAGCGACACACATGCACCAATATCTCGAATTATTATCACGCGCTTCTCTGTAATAATTCATCGACATGTAATTATAACAATTGTAACTTACAGCAAAAACAAATATTTTTGTTTCAGAATGCCGATCGCGTCCGCTGCATTTTTATTAAAGATGTTGATTAAATTGCACAATTATTTGTGCGAGGCAACCTTAAAATTGCACAAAAGAGCGGAAGGCAAGGCAACGAGTACGAATATTTTTGTTCAGACTTTCTCACAAAGTTTACCTAACAAGCGTCTGCTAATGACGTTTAATTTACTGGATATATGCGAGTTCGAAGCACAATTACCACTACAAGGTTGCATTTAAAAATAAGATAAACGCCGTAAGTATGTTATAAAAAAATAATAACATAAAATATGATTGCGATTGTCAGAATATCTCGCAGTTATGGTAGGAAGATACGTTATGTATCTCCATTGCAAGTCATCTTCGGCCATTTAATGTTGAAGAAATCATTAAGATTAGCCATCGCGATTTCCTATTCTCATTCGTGAGGTATTAGGGAGATATTTTATTTATGAGTGTGGATTATATTCCATATTTTTGTGTTGGTTCAGCTTCAAACAATATCTACGCAAAATTATATAAATATCCAATAAATTACTTAAAAGCTTCTCTGAATCCAATAGTAAGTAAATATTCAGTCATGTTCAGACTCATAATATATGAAATATCAATGGAAGACCTTCAAATAATACGATCTCAAAAGAGTAATGACCGCATTAGTCTCCCAAGCAGACAGAACAACAGGAAAGTTTATCGCCCTGTTTCAGAATATGTTGTTCAACAAACTATGTAGTAAAGTAGTCAACTATTTCACACAGCCCTCAGGTGTGTACGTATTATGTGGACGTAAATCGGGATTTTCCAGAATGTTTTACGAGTTTCTATTCAGCACCGAAAGCGTAAGCCTCTTTTCAGATTTCCAGACGTCTTATAAAGGCTTTAATCTTCGCCTTGGAAATGTACGGATGCGCGACAATGCATCATTTCTACACTTTGCTTATGAGGAAAACTGTATTCAATCCTATTTCTTACCCTTCGATAAAGTTTTCCTATAACTAAACGGCCCTCCCTAAAAGCGTATATTTTGCTCAAATAACTCAACGGAGAGAGAATATTTCGTTACAAAACTACTAGCAGAATGTACTTACCTAGAAAGGTATGTAAATATTTGGCGATCGTTGTCGGTGGACTAGAGACGAATGTTGTCCGATAATTTATGTTGGCAACCGTGCCTATTGTCGGACAAACAACGCGCAGGCTCGCAGCCAAATTTATATTCCAAGTTTGGGCGAACAAGGGCTGCCCACAGAAATGCCCTCCCGACTGAAACCGATAAAGAACTTACTAAGCAAAACTGATACAAATGACCGTAAATAATACAAAAGCTCAATGTTTATTCTTTGTTTGGATACAAGTTTTGTATGGAGGTGGAGAAAGTTCGCAATGTACTGTGGAGAGTCTGAATTAGATGCATTTGTAGCGAGGGTTTTTGATTCAATAAAACGCAAGGATGCGAGTGAATTCGTAGTCCGCGCAGAATATTATGTTAAGTAAACAAGCTCTCGAGGACGGGCACTGACGCACCATGCTATTCGCTCGACATTTTGCCATTGGGGATTTATTTTTATTTTATTTAATACTAACTGTTGCCTGTGACTTCGTCTACGTGAAAATGGATGAAAAGTACCCTATGTGCTTTTCCAGTTCGCAGGTTACCTCCATCTAAATCCGTACAACCCTTTTAGCGTAAAGGAGTAACAAACACACACACAAACTTTCGCAATTATACCTAATACTAGCTGCTGCCCGCGACTTCGTCTGCGGAAAATGAATGAAAAGTAGCCTATATGTTTTTCAAGGTCCCAGGCTAAATTTTATCCAAATCCGTCCAGCCATTTCAGCGTGAAGAAGTAACAAACACACACAAACTTTCGCATTTATAATATTAGTGGGATTAGCCTTGCGTTTGACCGCCATCTCACCTGATGTTACGCAATGATGTGGTCTATGATGGAGCACGCTTGCATGAAAGAAATTCACTCGCGACTTGAAGATACGAGAAAAATGTAAGTAGTAAAAATGCTTTAAGAAAATATCATTCATGAGAAGTAGGTAATCACTGATTTTTATCATTCTAATTTGTTAACACCTCGTGTCGTAGACATGGATGTAACATTACACGTAAATTGACTACCGGTGCGCAGAATCTTAACTATTAAATTAACAGTTGTGTCTCATAATTAACATACATAATATCAGAAAAAAACAAACAGACCATTTGTATTCTCTTTGATAAAGACATTTAATACAATAATGATGAACCTAACATCCTCTAATTCAATAATAATACTACAATAAAGCGGGCTGAGCAAGTTGCAGGCATGCATTACATACTCGTTAATTCTAAATCAGCAGTTAAGTTGATTTCCGTGTAATAATCTGCGCTGCATGCGAGGGTACGGCAACTAGTTGGTAGTAAATAACGGTTTAGTTGGGAAAGCACAATTTTCCAGATGAGAGGGGGCCGAGGGTGGGGCGCGCCGAGCCGTTTTGGCTGCATCCCAGACACGTTTTGCATTTTATTCAAAACGTTGACGTGAAGGATAAAGTTTTATTATTTTACTACTTTGACGTGATCTGACTGTACCTGAGTGATGGCGTACCTGCTGATGTGATCATATTCAAATCGGAAACCTGCGAACATTTTGTGAATTCTTTGCATTTTTATTTCATAGTTAAATTGAAATTGAAGATTGGCGAGTACAATGGCTAGATATGAAGAATAGCTTTCATCATAATAAGATGGTATACGAAAATAATTGATTGCATTAGAAAACCACATTAAAATCCATTGTGTTGTTTAGCAGAACTAAGCGGACAAAGCGACTTTGTTTTATTATTTATAGATTTTAATATAAATTGATGGGCAGAATAAATAATTTCAATAATTAATTAATCAAAATATGTAACAACCGTAGAAGTGAGTTGTCGCAAACAAGATATTCATAATAATAATTATTTCATTGTCTCTTTTACATTGAATGCAAATTGTGAACATGTGGAATGAAAGGTTCAATGCGTGAACATGTTTAACATACCTAATGACTAATGAATCGTGTTCGAATGCCAATGTATAGTTAAATTGATCATACAATGGACGCTAGACGTTCGACCTTTGAGTTCCCTTCACCTTGGCCGCAAATAGTTCTTGTCACTCAGATTTTAATGTAGGTATGGTATAACACCTTATTGTTAAGAACTAACAATCCCTTAGTGTGTGACGTCATTGCATCAGTTCAATGTCTTCAAAGATTTTCAGTTTGTTCAGAATAAATTAAGCATTTTTTTGCTAAAATAAATAAATAGATGACTGCTAGTTAATTTACGAATAATAGTATTAAAACACTTATTTTATTTGGTTAAGTAAGTATTTTTAAGGTTACTAACATAGGTAAATGGATATCAAGACAAGAAAAATGAGTGGGTGTATGAAATTAATAAAACTGTTTGCTACGCGTAGGTAAAGGTTACGTGCTACGACTCGGCTACGCGGCGCTCAAGGGTAATGTTGCTATCGGATCAGCAAGCCTGCTACGCTATACCGTGACAAGACATGTATCACGGTACTCGTTCGATCACACGTATGCAATTCATTTTACAGTCAGCAAATATTACACTGTAGTGCGTGCTAGTATCTAAATTATACATAAATGCTATACATATGTATGTATGTAACCACCAACAGTTTAAACTAACAAACAAACCGTGAGTTGAGCAATAAATTTAACTTTACGAGCCCTAAAATTCACTTCTCGCCTGTTTGCCACTAATGCCATATTAACAGCAAGCAGTCAGTGAGGCATTGTTGCACTAATGAGACGTAACTATGTTTGTTGATGGCGTATCCTATATTACGTAGGCAGTGGGAAAGCCTCCATAAAATTCGATTCCTACTGGCTTCTCATTGAAAAATGGCACAGTCGGTAGTGCAATGTTTACTATTGTTCAATTGTTCATAATAGAAAAGTACATCAAAAAAGAAATAATAAGGTAACGGTTAACAAGACAATTTTTTTTTTTGGTTTGCACACCCATGGGTGTGCTTCGGGGAATAGTTTAGGTGCAGTTCGAATTGGTGCGGTTGGGTTTGGTGCGCTACCTGGAACACCTCGACAAGAAGACCATGAAGCCAGAAGCGAGCCACAGCTATAGGCTATAGAGTTACTGGACTGCATACGTTCACGCTTGTCATAGGTAAGCTCGACATACCTCTTACAAAAATTTACCCTTCGCAACTGGTAACGATTTCATGTTAAGCTGAAAATTACTAAATTGTTAGCAACATACCTATCCGCTTTGATTAACTTTCAAAAATAAACTGATAAACCTGGGAACCTTCCAAGTACAAGTACAATAGTTCAAATGCTAAACATGCATCAGTTAAATGTGAAATTGCAACACAAAACCGTGAGTAACTTCCTCAATGAGCACAGTTAAAATGGTGCTCCTTGGTGATTTCGTAAGTCAAGCCCACGAGGCATTTTGATCAGCATCGGAACCGTGAGTCATGAGCGCGGGGCACAAGCCACGAAGGCGCGCCAACACCGCTTAGTACCCGAGATAAAGAACAATAGATACAACTACCTCCACTAAGTACAGGTGTAACACCCGCCTACCTTAAAACCACATATTATTTGAAAAAATACACTTGATCGACGTGACCTTACGTAAGGTTAGCGGAGGTCAGATTAGTCACAACGTTATTATACGCTGGGCGGGTGCGGTACCTAATACGTCTTAGTAGCAGCCAATTATATGGCTTAGCCATAAATCTACACGCTTTTTCGGATTAGACCGTGAAATTTAAGCAATAGTATTTTAAAGCTCATTATTTTTTTTAGTGTAATTTGACTCATAGTAGGTCTAGGCACGACTCATCATGTATTCATAAGAACACACAATTTGTATTAATAGCTTTTGTATTTACGGGTCCGACCAGGAACACACAATTCAGGTCAAACATTTATTTAACCTAAAATTAATTCAGTTGTTTACAGCCGTGAGCATATTAGGACAAATAGGTAGCTATCCCGAACAATATTGTGGAGCTGTTTACAGGTTTCCTAATAAAAGCGGTTGAACACGACCTCCTTGTTTATGTATTGTGAGTTAGAAAACAGAAGCACCTAGAGCGAGGTCTGGGAGGTATTGTGCCCTCATACAATGCGATCGATGCCATCCGCGGCCACACCAGACAAAGGACAGGGAATATTGTTTGTCACAAAATTTATTATGGCGGCAGACAGAGTGGGACGCGAGCGGTGCGAGCAACATATCCAATATATCAGCGGCAACAGTAACGCGGCTGAACGCAAACATATTTACGTGCTGCGCGATTGTCGGCCTGCCCTAAACTACCATGTTTGTAATGCACAAATACTAACTATGACTCTGTGTTGTCAATGGAAGGAAATTATGGCTACATTATCACCTTGCTTAAATAAATCCAGCGGGAATACCTACTGTAATGCTTGTACGTTATAATTTTATGGACACCTCCCATTGCATACCTATTTGCAATTTTTTTTTTTTTTTTTTTTTTTTTTTTTTTTTTTTTTTTTAAAAACGTTGCCCCACTCTAGGATTTCTCCTGTGTCGTGGGTGCGTTTACAAACACAAATTTCACATACACAAACAGCCAGACCTTGTGCAATGCGGGAATCGAACCCGCGACACGTCGCGCAGCAGCCAATCTCTCAGCCACTGCGACAACCGTGCGGTCTAATTGTATTGTATACATTTTCTTGTAACTTTGCCAATAATGAAGTAAGACCATGAACACACAGTATGAATTATCTGCAGAGACGGTAATAAGGACTAGACTTGACGGCGACGGTCGCTACATTCCTTTCACGCCGTGCACAGACATGGCGATAATGAGCAAGCTTAGGTGTTAAATAATACCGAAGTATTAACCGATAATAATACGCTAAACGATATTTATTAGCATTAAGTCACGAGTAAGGATGTTAAAAACAGGATGTATGAATACGGTAGTGGACTACTATTCAAAAAGTACAAATAAATTATTTTATTCAAAAGATGGAATAGGAATAACAAAAAAGTAACAAAAAAAAAAAATTGTCACAAAATGGAAAACATAGACGCTTTTAAAGTTTTTGGAGGGAGTATCGCTCCGTCTTTGTCACGCGAAGCGGACATAGGTGGTGTTACGTCACTTATCATGCAGTGCCGTCCGTGTCAAGCAAATCATTTTAAAACGCTTATAACTTTGCCAATTTTGTAGATGTTTCATCGGTTTTTTTGGTGTTAATTATCTTTTTTCAAATAGTTTACAGATACACAATAAAAAAAAAATTGTCCGGTACCGTATTATGCCTCTCAATATCTAAATAACGTTTGATATTTGAGAATGAATTACCTACCTATAAATTCTAATTGCATAGCTTACCACTTTTCGAAGTTTGCAATCTAGAATGATTTAATTTGGTCTGAATTTCCGTATTAACGCGAAAGCGTCATAAGGCAGATAGGTATTAAAAATATATTTTTTTTACTGTAATAGGTACTTACCCATTAATGTTTCTGAACTAGGTACACTTACACAATTTGCTTCCAAATATAAAATACAGTAAAATCTCTGTGGTTTTAAAGTAAATCATATGCAATTTCTCATTTCAGTCAGTTCCACAATAGTTACAAGCAATTTAGTTGGTTTGAATGAATGCGTGTAGAACGATCGTTCACCCCCCGGACAAACATGGGGTCTTCGCTTCGTTTACTGTTCCCTTTATAAGTCAATTCCATCCGAATGGCGACTACGCGACTTGTTTACACCATGCTTTTATGTTTCTTTGCTCTTTTCGATTGGCATACACATTGCTTTGTCTGTAGTGTGTGTTATTTCGTTTTGTGTTTGTTAAATTGACGCCATTGTGTTTTTATGGTGATACTCTTAATAAACATCTCTATTTTTAGTGTTTTTAAGCTTTCGCTTGTGAATAATCATTTTATTTTATTAGCTCTGCTGTTATACCTTTAAAAGTTTAAAATGTAATATTTACTCTTATAAATATATATATATATATATATTTGTATCGTTAAATAATTTAACAATCTACAAAATCCCACTTAGAAATACTCATCTTTGTCTGAGAGTTCTTAGAAATTACATGTAACATCATCACACAGAGGTAATTAATATGATGTTATTACATATTTATTCATTAAATACTTGTAGTAGGTAGGTACCTGCTCATGATTAATAAGTTTGTTGGTTGATATTATTTGCCTGTTTTCGCAAATTGGATCGCTCAACTGATGTACTATAAGAATGCCTATAATGACAATTTAACGGATAGAAATAAAGAGATAATTACAATGTGAGTTTTATAGATTGGGCTTTTGGAAAAAGAAAGTACTTGCTGATTATTCTCAACTAAAAATTGACTAAAATAGGTACCAACATAACCTAAAAAGTAACTGGAACACTCGCTGGAAACACAAACGCCAAAAATGCTAGCTAAAAAACTCGCACGCGTTGTACTTTGTTTCACAATTGGTGAGAAACACAATTAAGACAGCGGAGAGGATGGGATGAATTGTCGTTAAAAATAATTAATTAAGCGTCCCCAAATCTGGGCTACGAGGAAAGCTGGCATTCTTTTCCACATTAACATTCTTTTAGTGAATTATTCATGTGCATTTAATTGAATAGCATTTAAATTCATTAGTCTTGCTCCACTCTTATCTAAGGAGAGTTGCGCCATTATTATTTTGGTGTTCATTTTTCATGAAAGGTGTGCACTGTTTTAATTTAGGAGATTATTTTAGCCCTTTTTTGTTTATTTAAATTACACGTTACATTGGGTACAAAAAAAAATGTAGACTCTTCTCTAAATTTTATAAACCTATGTGAACGAGTAGGTACCTACTGAGAAACGTATTGAACATAACTATTTCAAAATTGTGAGTCACTTGCGTTATTCAAAGGCTGACTTTAAGCACCCATAATTCAATTTCTATAGGATTTACGAGAATAGTTAATGTTTAGGTTATAAAACCTCAAGGTATCGTCTCCTTATCATAAATATAGCATAATGCGCTCCTCCGCCGTTCAAAGCTGTCCACGTACCCAACTAGATGTCGCTATTATAGTCATAAATATAACTCGTAATACCACGATATAATACGATATAATATACCTAATATACCTAATAAATGTCAGGGCTGAGCACTTATGATGTCATTATACTGCTAGGACACCTGAATTTTGAACACCAGCATATAAGTCCGATGGGTAAAACATCATTTTAACATTTTGAATAAATTCGTCAAGTGTTTGCTGTCAGCTCTTAAAGAGGATATTCCTTCCATTTATCTGTTTCAACAAAAATGTTGAATTTCAGATCAGTGAGTGGCACGTCGCGGCTTTTAATGGATGAATAATACCATTCTCTCTAACGGTGTCCAGTAATGGAATCTCGAATATATTTCTGCGTTCACATTATTTTGACATTCCGGGTCCTTCGCGACAACGCTCCAAGCAAGCTGTAATTTAATTTTCAATGATACTAGAATAATAATCGAAGTTACCTGTGGGTAAATACTGACTAAAGTAATAAACTTTGAGATGAATAATAGCTGGGGTAGGTAGGAAAACATCCAAGTTATATCGCCCATCATCGCAAGTTTGTAACTTAACAAACGAAAGTTGTCGGCGAACTGTAAACAGATGTAACAATTCTATTGATCTTCTAAACTGACGAGGTTATCAAAATAGTTAGTTATTTGTTTTAATATTACTTTGTCAGTGGATTTCTAAAGCTTTGTTATTGATAATCTATAATTTATCAGACACCTCATAAATCAAATACACAAGATGTAGAGATTCGTAGTCGTCGCCAGTACATAAGATAAAAAGATGGCAGAAAAAGAAAGTACACTACTATTTAATATTTAAACTTCAGGATAAAAAAAAATGGACAACAATAACTCAAACAAAATATTGCCTTACATACTACATTACACGTTACTGATAAGGTACTCAAATAAAACAATACAGAGATGATACTTGTTTATTCAAGATGTGACCCTTCTTATTTTTTCATATCTATTATAAGTTGTTTGATTTCTATATCCGATAAATTGTTTTGCTTCTCGGGCAATCCCGTTATAGTTTTATTTATAGAAATGAAAACTGGGATATAAGGTATACCTAAGTGCCAGTAAATGGTTATCTTGATATTATTCTGATTTGTTGTTGCTATTTCCTTTGCGAGGTAAACAAGTTTCCATATTCTTCTCTACTATGTATAGCTATTGCTTATGAATTAGAACCTTCACTTTGTTTTGTATTATTATCCAAGTAAGAAATGTTGAGTACCTAAGTGTACTGTTATGACTTCTAACGGAATTGTTTCGGAAATTATGTTCGTCTTTGGTCTTTATGGCGTGAAGAAGCTGTTGTCATGGTATATCTGCTTTTCCGTAAAGAAGAACTGCGAATATGAATTCTGCGAGTACATATTCTAGGGTTCCAGAATTTTCAGGAAAAAGATCTTTAATCATACTAGTCTGTTCCCTGTTGTAATATAGTTGGGCTTTACCTCCTCCATTAAACCTGAGCCGTTTGATAAATTTATGAGTAGATGTCAGGTAGGTAATGAGAACTTGACCTTTCAGAACAATAAACTTAAAGAGGTTTCATGTCATAGGTCGTCCTTGACCCTTCGTCAGGCTACGGAAACGAAGCCTTTACCAAAAAGTAGATAAGAAATGTTGAATGTTAAAGTCGTGATAAATCTTTTGCGTCTTGCTTGGTTTACTTTGTTTATTCGATCTGTGCTATTGTTTGAATATCTACAACATCTAGATTTGTGGATCGCGAGTGACGTTTGGTTTGAACAAGTCTTTTCTATTTATTTCGAGGTCTTTTGTATTCAAGATGAAATAGCTGCAGGAGCTATTTAATCAGTAGTTTACATGCTTTGAATCATCAGAACATGTAAACTTCTGATTAAATAAAAAACACAAAAGGATGTTACCACCTATCAAGGTGGTATATGTATAGTATTCTTTTGTGCTTTTTCAATTACATTGGTACCTACCAATGCGCGAGCTAAATATGACTACGGAAATATTCCTTCATAACCGTTATGTTTTCAACTTTCAGTTTTTTTATACCTAGTTTAATGGATATACACGGGTTAATATTTTAGCAGGAACTGTTAATGACGTTATAGCTTCCTTATATTCAACCGCTGTAGATATCTAATTGGTATCATCTATGTAACATTAGATACTAAAATATGCATGTGCATGCTAACGACGTTTGTAAGATTATGATTAAGTTCTCTCATTTAAAAGATGTGGGAACGGTAGCAATAATCCTCGCTTCATTGCTTGAGATATGTAATACTTTGATATGAAACGTATTGGGGTCAAAGATTGCACCAATGCATAAGTAGTGCTACCTTTCGTGATGAGCATCGTAATCTATACTTACCTTCCATTAATTCGTGGGAAGATTACCAACTGATGGAAGAAAAACATTTCATGTTATTTTTTCATCCCTTATTCGGATGAACATCACAACGACCTTTGGAAAACGTCGTCCCACGTTTGACGGTCAATATAATATTTGTTATGTTTAAAGCTTGTTTAAAAGGTTTGTCAAGCGTGGTGTATTTGTAGCAACAACATTAATTTTATAACAAACTTCCTTTGAGTACTCGATTATCTTCAATAACCTTTGTGATCACTGCCATTAATTGTATTTACTTACTTTAGTGCCCTAATTGATCTATTAATGTATACCTACACTTCTTGTTGATTTCGTACTTTGGTTTCCCAAAGAGCTTGAAAAATCTAAATAGATTTTCAACCTTATTGTCTTCTAATTTAATAATCAAAAACTGTCTCGCATAAAATACTTGTACATGAAAATATATGTCATGACCTTGCAATTAGCAAAGTCTAACTTTTAATATGACAATGACGAGATAAACGGTTATATGACATTTAATTTAATTTAATTGTGATGGGTGCAATTAGTTTAGAGACACAAAACTTCAAAAGCATCCGATGTAACCTTCATTGATGAATCTCTCAGGAGGCTTTGTTTATTGTCTTGCACATCGCCATTGTGTGAATATTCACTACGGATTGAGGATGGAAACTTTGCTTATAGCAGGTATCAAAGGCGCAGGAGAGATTGAGTATGTGGTCAGCAACCCGCTTAATTGTTATACTGACTATCCAGAACCTCTTGTTTGATAAAAGCCGTGCAACATGTTTGCACGGCTAAGAGAATAAACCTTTTTACAGTCTCTTACTAGACCAACTAATACCAATTTTGCAGTTTTGACTAATATGACCGTAAAATTTGCTACATTATAGGTACTAATATGCGACAATCCCAATAACCAAATCCGTGTGTCATAGTCGCATGTTTAATGCATGCGTGCACATTTGGCTAACATTAGCCAGGCCGAGATTACAATTGAACATGCTAATATGCATTAGCCCCAGACGCCGTGTAACATGATATGCTTTCAGCTGTAAATTGTGCAAACAGTCCGTATAATGATAACTGAATTTGATGAGTTGCGTGATATGATTAAATTGGATGCGTAATTGGAATTGTTTTGATATAGCTTAGTTGCTGCGAATTTGTAGGAGCTTAGATTACGTTAGCCGATATGAGTGGCGATAGGAGACTTTACTACGAGACTTATACTATTAAAATAAAATGTCGCACGTGAATTAGATAAAAGTTTTTATAAAAATCTAATAGTAAGTATAAAAATCCTGGGAAACATTGTCTCTCTCTCTCACGCAAAGAAAAATGCTTTAAAAAACACATTGCATGCATTTCATAGCAACCTTATTATTACAGATTATAAAATTGACTGAATAATAATCTTCTTTAAACTGATTACGATCGCGTTTTGTTTATTCCATTTTCAATACATTCTTGTGTCGCATCGTTCGATTGGTCCTTTTCACTTCACAAATCTTTTCAAATATGGATCATCACATCCATACAAGAGTGCATTCAAATCGTCTCCCTTTCATTAGTGGTGGCCGCGTATTGGCCTATTGGCTTACGTCCCGGTCAGCCGTTCTCGTTACTCGCTCAGCGTTTTGCGGTTCGACCACCACTCATTCAAATAAGCTAGCTTATCTGCATTGAGGGTGACCGTGAGTCTGTGGGACGTAAGCTTAAAGTAATGATACCCAACAGTTACGTGATCGTTAGCGCAGTATTCACTCGGTTCGATTGAGCTTCAAAGGCATATTGAGTGTGACCAATTCGTTGGACTTTGAATAAGCTAGATTTTCTTAGGATTAATGTTTAAGGTTTATGACTTAAGATCAGGATACCTCAAAGTTTCGTGAGAAGATTCCTTAGCTAGAATAATTTATATGTGAATCCAAGAGGGGGCGCTAGGGGGGAGGGACTTCAGCCCCCTAGCGCCCCCTCTTGAATCCACTAATGTCACGGTGTTTCTGTAAATAACTTAAATAAGGCTGGTTTGCACCACATACCTATCAATATATTCTAGCTAAGGAATCTTCTCACGAAAATCTTAAGGTCCGACAGATTTTAGACTACATTACTAATTTAGTGTTTTAATTTTTACCTCTTTGGGGGCCCCACGAAAATTATAGTTATCTGGATGAGACCTCAACCCCCCTCAAAAATAATTCCTGGATCCACCGTGCACTGTAACATTTAAATTACTGTTTTTCTAGAACAAACGTTGCTCAGACTATGGTCTACTGCGGCTTATAGCATCAAATAAAAAGTAAAAGATAAGGTAGTAAGCGCGGTTGCATGTCATTGGCTATGGCATGTATTTGCATTTCGGCCCGCATTGGCCAGACGTCTTTGTTAGTCCACGTGAACTTCTCTTATCTCTTGAATCTCTTATCGCTACCGCGGTGAGTGAACATTTTACGATTAATGTTTGAACAACTTAAGACTTTAGTTAACTAACTTTAACTTATTTTTTTTTAATAACGTACGTTGATGCTATAGAATGGTAGTGGATCATAGTCTGAACAACGTTTGTTCTAGAAAATAAATTGATAATACAACTGACTGTAAATGTATACAGTGTTAATATTGTTTGGTCCGACTACACTCAACAGTGACATAATCATTGTCAGTGACCGGAATGGCTCGAGTGGTTTAGGGATCGATGCAGTTAGAGTTACCATGCGGTATCAAAGGCCTATGAACCACATATTTTGTAGCAATAGTCTGAGTATCTACCTAAAAAAGTATTACTACAATCTTTTATTACATCTGCCGCATTACTAACAGGGCTTAAAGTATTTGGGACCAGCTCGGATCTTGGGCTTTTCGTCAATACCGGTCACAGATCACAGTAGATGGATGGCCACTGATAACGACATCCCTACCGCTTACTTTCCTGTTTTTGTGAAAGTTCTCGATTCGCGGACTTTGATATGGTTACCCTATTTACTTTATCTACCTGTAGTGATTTGCTCTCGCTTTATGGAGCGAAAATCAATATTTGGAATAGAGTAAGTTAATTAGCTCTAGTTGGCATGGCTAAGTGCATATTTGTGTAAATAACTAACGCTATATAAATAGAACATTCACTGAAAGCATGACTGTACAGAAATGCAATTTCCAATCTGACTCCGTTTATTCCTCTAATCTGTGGCTACTTAGTCGTAATTGAAAAACGTGGCACTTAGGAAATTCTTTTTGTTTAATGTGAGCATAACGAAACGTATCTAATTTGTATAATAATCACGCTTCCCCAAACAAAATGATGTTTTATTCTTATTTGCGAGAGTAACAGCACCTCTGGCATTAATAACAAAAGCTATGGCCGCCCGTTAAGGAAATTTCGTTTAGATTATAATCAAATGGCAACGTAAACAAACTTTTCGTGCCACGTGACGAGCATCGGAACTGCTCGGGACGATTCTAATTTCACGGCGTGACGAAGAGGTCTCCTCATTTTCCTGACGGTTGCGGATATTTTCAATTTTCCCGACGGTGGCTCCTTTTTATTAGTTGTTGTTTCGCCTTGAATACTAATCGCTGAGGAATTAACATTCACGTGACATCTCCTTTGCTTATCCGAGACGTTGTGGCCGAGCCGGGGTTCGCATCCATTCTAAATGGTGCAGTTGTTGTTCTGTTGTTGATTCTGACGGTTTTCCTGTTTTATAAATACTGATTCTTTTTAAGTACTTCTGCCATTGCCACACAGATCCGTTTATTTTTTGTTTATTTCTTTAAATCAAGTCTAAAGCTCATATAAATGATTACTTTATTTAACTTCGTCATTATTCGAGTTAATAATGTAAAGATGGATGAGAAACCACTTCATTACGAAAGTATTAACGTGACGTAAACACCGGGTATCGATACCTAATAGTTTATCCATCGACAAGCGTTTTAATTAAGCTGGAGGTTATTACGGGCGATGTCACTTGCCTTCACAGTTAACACGTATAGATATTCTGACGCTGCATCCAGTTATTAGCTTCCTTGCCAAGTTATTATGATATTCACTTTGCTCGCCTTAACTACAGCCGAGCATACAAAGCTGAGGGGTTAATCATTATTTTGCTATTAATATATTTATACAATATTGCATATTTATCAACTTTGATCGTTATTTGCTGGTATTATGTATGTCTTACAGTCAGTTGCATAAAAGGTCATTAAGTTTTAAAGGAGACTTTAACCATTGAAATTGTATGGTTAAAGTCTCCTTTAAAATGTAATTACTTTTCTGCAACCAACCGTTAGTAAAAAAGCAATAGATATATGTAGTTATTTTCGATGAATCTAAAAGTAGTTTGCAAATATTAGACGCAGATAATGCATTCGACTATAAATTTAATGTAGGTGCGGAAATAAGGTGACGGTTAGTTCGTGCTGGGCTCTCTGGTAGACAGAATACTTGCCCGCGCCAGCCGCGCCAGTAAAATAGCAAGTTGACTGGAATAGTGCTGGCGGCGTAATTAAAGCTGAACTTAATCTCCTGTCACCGTTTCACGAGCTGAAGCCCCGCGCCCACCGACTTAATTAGATTTTTGATGAATTGTTCCACCCAATAAAGCCCACGCAAACTTGTGTGCACAAACATGTTTTGGTCTAGTGTGTCGAATTAAAGCTAGCAATATAGGTACGTAAAACTCGAAATAGTTTTCTATTTATAAATGAGAAGATAAACTAACAATAGAGTGAACCTGACAGGTCTAAAAATACCTAACCCAAAGCTGTTATCTAAAAATAATAATACACGTGCAAAAACATAAAGGAAAATGTACTTCTAAATCGTATTGGCACGATATAAACAAGCGTTCAACATCTGGATCCTTATTCAATGTTCAATCGACCGTGACTCCAATGGTATTCGAAGCAACGATAAGTGGATCGAGTACTTTTGACGTTGGCAAGTGGAGCCATCACAATGGCTGTGGAGCTTCAGAGATAACCTTTCCCCAATATTTTGATTGAACCGATGTAATACACCAAGGTCGACGTCATTGTACGCCCATTGTGTAAGCCGAAGGCTCACTCGACGATCCTATTCAGAACAACCAATTATACAGGCCGGACCATTTTGAAACCAATCCATCATTCCAATATAATAAATAGTAGTAAACAAAGGGCTCCATTGTGAAATCAATTTCAACTCGATGTATTTACAATAGGCTTCGTGTACGTGGAAATAGAACGCCCTAATTCTATTTAATATCAAACAATGTGAAAGCCTTCTGTTAGGATAATTAAGCGAAGTCCTTCAGTTAAACATTATTCTTTTAAACGAGTAAGTACTCATAGGGAATGTTTGTTTCGCCGAATTCGAGTTTGGGCTCGGAACGGAAAACTTATCGGAGCTCGAATTACGATATCAAGGAAACAAAATAAATTATTAATGAAACGTTTTATTATAACACACATTTATGGTGAAGTGTTCTATATTAATGTGTATCATGCTTGGTTGCCATAGTTAAGGGCCGCACACGATGATTCAATCTATTCAATCTTTCAAGACTGACTTATTGATTCACCGTGTGGGGTATCTGTTCAAAAATGTATGAAATGAACCAGTAATTGATAGGTGTTGTATAAAAAACTGATGACACTGATTTATGGTATAGCCTGATCAATGTCTTGATTGTATCAACATTTTGATAACGATTGATTAAAGGATTAATGATGAATAATAATTGTTTGTTATTATTTGTTTTTATAAAACTAATTACATTAAAAAAATGCGTGTCAGCGTTGTGTGGAGTAAGTGACATCTTTGATAAATATTCGAGTCAGCAAAGGTCATAAATTAGACAGCCAATTGTAGCGTTTAATTATTGCTAGCAATCTGTCGTGTCACGTCGTGTTATCGTGTGCATCAGTTATCGTGTGCATCAGTTAGCGCCTCGGAATAACCTTTTATTTCACATTTCATGTCATCTTCATTCATGTGATTAAGTTAAATGAGAAGGACGCACAATGTAAAAGTTCTTTGTTTTTTTTTTTACAAATGAATGATGCGCATGAATGATTTAACTAATGGTATTTCGTTTTGACGCATGTCTTTCACGGCGTTGGTATGTGGATTGTTTTTTAGGGTGCCATAGTAAAACTAGGAACCCTTATAGTTTCGCCATGTCCGTCTGTCCGTCTGTCTGTCTGTATTTGAGCTGTTCTGAATATTATTTTAAAGATGAATACACGTGTAGGTACTGTTAGGTGCTATTTCTGGCACCTTTTTGTCACAAACATTTACTAAATTGTGTTATACTGTTCCTTTTCCTTTGAGACTTTTTGGTATTACTAAGATTTCTAAATATCATTGACGTAACCGCAAGTGTCTGTAAATACCTAGCTCCAACCTTCACTGAATCCTAAATGAATGATGCGCTCAGAGGATCGTCTTTATCAATAAAATTCTTATAAAATTATACTAATCTCTTCCTTAAATTCCTTTCAAAAGTATTGAATAATATAGCCATTACAGTCTAACCTCGTCTTTAGAACTAAAAAGTCAAGGGCGATAGTACATTTTATTGTTTACTAAATGGTGCGCGTCGCTTGCGTTGGAATATTATTTCAATTGCAGAGCAATCAATCATTTTAGTGTCAATAATTGGATGCTTCGTGTTATTACTGCTGAATAGTCAATATTTTGTTTGTAGGCAATAATAATGTCAGAATTTAAATTGTGTGTTTTGGAAAAATGGTTTATTGCCTTCGAGAAAATTGAAGTGTTTTTTGTTTGTGTTTTATGGAATACGATCCAATGTTTGAACCTTCGCCGGACATCAATGTTTGCCTACGTAAATAGAAACAGGGGTGGCTCATCGTAGGCATGGTGACTCGTGCGAGTAACAGTAGGTAGGTACATAACCAGTTTGAAAATAGACTGAACTGCAAAAAGAAGCTACAACATTCTAAAAAAGATTAGGACTTTTCTTAAATGGTGTGGGGTGATGCGTAACCCCAATTACTTTCAGTACGGCTCGTGGTATATGAAATTATTTTTTTTATTGATTGAACTTTGCTTTTAACACGAATTCGATTATTTGATTTTCGAGATACCATTTTTTTATTGCATATCAAAAAGCTTAGTCAAATAACAGTGACCTATTATCTCATCGAGGTTAAAACTAGTTTTATTTTTAATTCGTGACTAACGCATATGTATGTGCATATAGGGCTTTAGTTCCGTCGTTCACCATGAGTCGTGCACAACCTCGCTCCTAAGATATGACACGTAATTCCATTCACGATTCTCAACCAATCAAATATTATTATTGATGTGAATCGATTATTTGAATGCTTAATGCAATTATGTACAGTAAAAACCATTTATTGAGGACAACACCTAGCGATTATCTGCTACGACAGCGTCATTATAGCAATCGCTTTAATAGACAGGCGGTTTTGACTGAATATAACAATTTCCTTGATGTTGGCATCGAAATCAAAGGGGTTAGCCTTAATTGATCAATTTAATATGGTAAAAGACGCCTAGACTAAACGAGACATTCTTAAATTATGGAAAATGGTATCATAAATATTCAATAACGAATCGTAGCATATTAGAAGGCTCACGATTCGCAAAAAATATCAGGAATTTTAAAGTAGGTATCACCTTCCTTTTACGTGAAAACTATAAGCATTTCCCTAAACAATAGTAATGTACCTACGCAAGCTAATAAAATGCTAATAAAATACCGTTTCATTACTTCTTACTAGCTACGTTTTAGAAGTGGAAGATTGTCCTCAAAATCTAATCACTTTTTCAATATCCGTAGCGACATCTGCACTCATTAACACGATTTTTTCCAACTTCACCCTTTTCCGGACTAAATTAAGGGTACATAGAGAAACTATTATTAGAGTTTTAATTGCTCAATTCCGTGCGACGATAAAAGGGGTCGCTTAGGTGCTGCTTTGCATACTTTGTGGAATAAGCACGAAGGAAACGCCGGACTGTATTTTTTCATCTTTCTTGGCTAATAGATTTTTTATTCAACTTACGGAACCAAGAATAGATGGGGGGATTTTTTGAATTAAAATTTACATAAAGAAATTTCTATTAAGATGAAAGTTAACTTCAAACTTTGCTCTGGGGAATTAGTATTTAGTTAACTGCATTTGTGTGTAACTGTGCGTTATTAAACGCGAGTTAATTAATTTTATATACAGCCATTAGCAGCACATGTTGGAAATTGTTTCAGTCTTGAATATACTTTAAATAAAGTTGGGTGCTATAATAGGCTACTTCTAATCCCGAGAATGCGGAAGGAACTTCTAATGTAAATTTATATCAATATAGGAAAAAACCGGACAAGTGCGAGTATGCCTCGCGCCCTAAGGGTTCCGACATAAGATCATAGATGGCGCTACTGCATACTTCCAATTGGCGCCATCTATGAGCAGCTGGCTCCATTTATGGTCCGGTGACTGACGGCGGACAACAAAGTGATCCTATAAGGGTTCCGTTTTTCCTTTTGAGGTACGGAACCCTAAAAACGAAAATTTTATCAGCCTGGGGTAATTTAGAAACAGTCACACGGTCAAGGTGCTAGTGAATATTATAAACGTAATAAATATGGTCTAGTTATAACTACTATTAATTTTGATGTGGGGATTAAAAGAAAAAGACATTTTTCAGCTGCTTAATTTTTATTATATACTTACATGAACTCTAACTATGAAAATAAATATTTTGCGTCATGCACACTGCAGCACTATCAAAACAAAAATATAACTATCTACGTTATTATTGAAGAATGATAAACAAAAAAAAACCACTGCGTAACATTTAAATATTATACCCTATAATCTACATCACTCCCTCTGATACTTTAGAGAGAGTATCAGTGGAAAAAGACCGGGAAAAAGGCCAAGCGCTCGACGACCAAAACGGTGGACAAACCTGATCCTCCAAACCTTGGGACTCTCCTTTCAGGAAGCCACACGAATGGACCAAGACCGTGACATTTGGCACCAAGCTGTGACAAGAATAGATGGGTCACGATCCTTAGCATTGAGGGACCCATTATAAAGAAGAATATCACTCTCACAATGAAAACAAATCAAGCACCTTATACATATAGGTAATTACGTTGACATTCATGACGCCATTATAAGCTACTCGTAGGTACAGTGCGTGCCAAAGAAATAGACATACCTACCTACATAGGTACTCTTGAAAAACACAAGCACCTGCTCATGTGCATAACAGCGACTTACGTAAACATATTTACATTTCCTTTTACATAATTATATTTCCCGTACAAAGATCTTCCGCCCAAGCTTTCGTGTTTTCCTTATCTTGTATCTGTAAGTTATCCTACTCCATGGAAGCTATTCATAGTCCTCTATCTCCACATACATAGTATATTATGTACGTATATTTGCCTTTGAGAGGGCACTAACGAGGAGGTCGGCTATCGACTTCACTGTATTTGCATACGCAGTGCCCCGGAACGTAAAACGGCATATTACAGGTTTTACAGAAAGAAAAGTCACTGGAAAATGCAAATAATGGACATTGGACTGGAGCTATCGTTTGGGTAGTTTGTTGAATTGTATACAGGGTGACTTGTAATTTGATGTATTATATTTGACTATTATTTGAGTGATAGTGTGTGTGACCATATGCTAGCCATTTAATTTAGAGAAAAATGGAATTAAATAGCCAGTTTTGAATATTTTTCAAAATTACCTAAAATCTTTAATTTCTCTAATAAATTCTATAAATATTGACAACTGCTTTTGAAATAACAATTGCTGTACTTTATAGTGATGCGTCATTATTGACAATAAAGTACATCAATAAATTGTTCTTTCAAAAGTAGTTGTCAATTTTTACGAAACTTTATGAGCGGAAAAACTTCAAATCGGTATTATAACGTGCCGTTTGTTTAGTAGCTAAATCTGCTATCAAGTCTCATGTCAGCTACTGTTATTGGTTTACCAAAATAATATTAGCCAATTATATAAATTGACATGAGATTTACGCTGAGTTGCAGAAAAGGTAATTAAGTTTTAAAGGAGACTTTAACGAAAGAAATTGTATGGTTAATGCCTCCATTAAAATTTAATTTTCTTTCTGCAACCGACCGTTAATATATTAAATGAAACAGGCTTTCAGAAACTGTTTAATCAATAGACTTAAACCAAACCAGCCGGCCTAGCATAACCACGATAGAAACGGGTTTTTTCTACATAGAAATAGACAAAGTGACAGATTGTAGAAACATTTCTACGTTTTATGAATGAAACGGTAGAAATGTTTCTACAATCTGTCACTTTGTCTATTTCTATGTAGACAAAACCCGTTTCTATCGAGGTCATGCTAGGCCGGCAGACTATGGGGAATGATGTTTAATTTTCCGCCCAGCCCAATTGACTAGTAAACGAACATTCGAGATCTCATAGACCTCCCTATATTTTCTGTTAGGGAAAAATATTCTATGCATGAATTCAAAGTGATTACCCATAAACGCTCATAATGCAATATAAAGACTACAATTATGTACTCCAAGTAAAATAAACACCTCGGTCCACAAAGAATGCTGCCTTCGTTCAAGACTCAGTAATTATTATTTAGGCACTTGAGGTCGAAAGTAAGACCACTATTAGTTAGTTCTACGTAATAGTGGCGCATCATTACATGAACGAGCGCGTTACACGAGAACTAGGAACAGTTAAGCCTGCAGCACACATTTACCACCTTACACGCGTTTACGTAACGTGGCTCTTGCGCTGAAAGGTGTCCAATGAGATCGTTGCGTTCACGTCTAGTAGCATGATGTGTGTTATAAGTCTGTTTACGGCTTTACAGAGTTACGGTTTGCTACCCGACACCTTATGGACACCGTTATTCCGACTAAGGAACTAAGAAATAGGAATACTCTTGTTGGTTTTTTCTCGCTACCTCTGTGATTTTAGTTGGTTAGATTTTCTGTTTTGTTCTCACTATAATTACAGTCTAATTTTGAGTAGGTTACTAACACAACCTTTACATTTTCTACTAATGCATCTCTACATATATTTTCATCGTGCGATTTTCTGTAGGTACCATGAATTTTGTTTATCACTGTATTGAATGATATGTATTGTTTAAAAAAAAGCAATGAGGGTTTCTCATTAGATACTACTGTTTTAACCCTATAAGTTAGCGAAATAAGTTTAGATGTGGTTCGAACGCACGGCTTTCAGACTTTAAAGGTAAGCTTTAGACTACTTTACCATACACCTGACACTCAGTAGAGTAAGTAGTACATACCAAAGCCTGGATGTGAAAACTAGTGTCTCCGATTTTGACACGACCAGACATTTCGTTAAAGTAATAAATAGTACAGAAATCAAACAAATTTTCGTCGCAATTCCTGTCGCAGTCTAAATAAAGCTTAATGTTGAGGTATAATAGCTATTTTAATACTAAGAAGAAATCGTCTAAATGTAATTAAAAGAGGTTCAATACAACGCAACGCGGGGAGATGCGGCCAGCGTCGATATTTGATATTGCGAGGAAGACATGCAAATGAAGATCCCCGCTTTACTGCGAACAGCCCTGGGGTATCAAACTATAGTGCTAGTATAAATCATTATTTTAAGCTCTCTCTATTCATGCATGAATACACGTTAGGTAATAGAATGCTTGCAATGCAAGCACTTGAGCATCGTTCAAGCGGTGCGTTTAAATACTTGGGAATTATGAAATACTACTCGTATTTTATGTAGGACGCAGCCAATACAATTATGCTCTTCATCGAATATAATGAGTATGTCATCAAAAATAATGAATTCATTATGACTCAATTTTCAAAACAAACTTCATAATTTTAACTAGACACCTTTAGTTTTAGGTACTAAGTATATCTAGTGTACTAAGTATACAAAAGAAATATAATATTTTAAAGTTACTCTGTTCAGAAACTTATTTTATTAATTAATAGGATACACCAAATAAAGATTCCTGCGGGACAGCCCTAGCCTAGTGCAGGAAATCTTTGAAAATGTGTTCATAATAATGTGTTTATAAGAAAAAATATCAATGTTTTAATTAGTATATTATTGTAATTCTTTATTTTCTTATAGGTATTCAATCGCTAGAGCTCTTGAGGATGCGCTGTGTTGACAGCGATCTCCTAAGCTGTCGACACAGCAAGTCCTCATTTTAAAGGGTCGGCAATGCGCATGTGATACTCAGTGTTGCAGGCGTATCATTGGCTACGTTGGGTGCTTTCCATCAGACGGGCCGTCCGTCGCCTTGCCACCATTGTCGTATAAAAAAAATCTTATTCTTACATAATAAAATGCTTTTACGGATTTCTGCATCTTCTTCAACCTTCTGCATTCTTTTTGCCACTGCTGAGATGAGTCGTTTCCATAAGTTCTGTATCTAAGCCTATCTAAGTATCTAACTATTAACAAACTAAAAATGTGACTTATGTATTACGCCGTATAATCATTATTCAAGCTTAATTTTTGGTAAACAAAACAACACGTTTTTGAATATACGGACTGGGCATTAGAAGATAATGTTAGAACTAGGTTATGGAGCGGGCGGTAATCTAGGCGTTTATTCATTGTCACGCGTGTGACAGCGCGGTCGCATCATTATTCGTAGACATGCATGTTTCAAGAGAGCATGCTTTACAACATGCGGCTGAATACAGCTATAGTAGTGTGGCTGTCGGCTGCGCTAAAGGCCCTTAAAGCCTCGCAATTTACGTTCGCGACACGCATATGCAAGATTTGCAATGCTTTATTAAGTGCACTCTGCATATTTTATGACATAGATACCTATATCTCCATGTTTACTTAGCATGTGAACATATTTCTATTGACGTATGTTAATACCTACATTGCAATTTTGCAGTGAATATTATTCAACGACTATTGTAGTGTAAAGTTACTGAATCCTTCAGTTGAGATGGTAACAAAACGTGAACACGTTCAGCACTTACGACATTTGACATATGGCACTCCATATTCAGCGCTTTTGTGATACATAGAGGGTCATCATGGAACCGATACAAAATGTAACACGGATTTTAAAGCTACGAGGTTTTTGTCCGACACTGCAGTCGATAGCTGACAGAGTAATTCCAGGTCGGCGACACAACGAGGCCTGTCGCTCATACTTGATCCGCATCGATTATCCAGGTTCAACAGTGCCGAGCGATTCTAGTCTGCCTGCCCTTTGTTGCATTCCATTGTTGGTCTATGTAGCCACGCGCGCGTATAAGAGACATTCTGACTTGCAGTGGAATCACTGTATATTGCAACCGGTGAATGCGTCCGCTTTGTTCGTGTAACAATCGAGCTGCGATCGTCAACTCGTTTGATCGGAGATTAGGTGTTGTGATATGTCTTGACTTAACAAGGTTGGAACGAGATTGCTGATTTTGAACGATAATTTGTTATGATTAAGTACCGGTTATTTTGGTTTAGGCACCTAAGTTATTACGAGTAGACCTACAGTTTTAGCTCGCAATTTAAGATAATTTTCTTGCATATTTTTCCCTTTTTCATAATGCTGTTTTGCGTTGTAATTAACTATTTAATTTAGCGATTTATAAGTATGCAAAATCTCAATGGAAACGAAAATAATGTCCACGGGCTTTACACAACAGATCAAAATTCGGTAACATGGAGAGCATAATATTTGATTCAACAATACGGCCATGCAGATGAAACAAGACGGCGCAATCAATCCAATAATTCACAGCGGGGCTGTGCGGTGCAATCGCATCATAGTGTTGGGATTCGCATCAGTCCCTGGTTCATTTGGCCGTCATTATTCTGGGGCACGTCTCGTCGTCACGTCCGTCGACACCCATGTCACTCATTGCTCAGTTGTTCACAGTCATTTGTAAAGCAGTCTGGTTAATTACGCGTGTAGAGCGCGTAATTATTACAATTTGAATTTCGAATAGAAGTTTAATTTTGAATTATTAGCACTAGGCAAACAACGTTACAGTTACCCGATGTTTGTTTATGTTACGCTAAAATGAATAATATTTTTTCCGTACATTTTTCTTTTTATCTCCGATCTTATTTACTTGTACCTATATTTATATTACCTACAGTGTCTTGCTCTACACGTGTCTTTGAGACTAAAATCAAAGTATATACTTTTATAATTTATTTGTATTGTTCTTATAGGTATCAATTACAAAGTAACTTTACCCGTATTAATAGTTAATTAGGTACTAAAATAAATGTTCTCGAATCACAAAGAATCCAGCGATATCTAATTACCTAATCGCAGCTCATATTAATTAAGACTAATATAATTTTGCCGTGATTAAATTAAATTACTATGCATAATACGAAACTTATTGGAAAATCTATTGTGCAGCCTTCACAGGTTGAAACTGTGATGAAACATTTGACATATCACGTAGGCATACTTCGTACACGTAATTAATCAGTAGTCCATTCACGAATACGAATTTGCAATGTAGATGCACTCATAATTTTGTAGGTATATGTGAGAATTTCAATTTTGAATTTGTACCTACTTTACACAGAGTTGAGAATCAAATAAACGATGAATGAAATATTGAAGGGTAGATGGATTCAAGAAGCAATGTTATGTCTCAATACAATGCTGATCTAGCAGAAATACAATAAGTTGCTATTATTGCTTACAATAACAATTTAGCTGTTACATTTTCTTGTAAGATAGATCTAAATTATGGTAGAACGATCTGAAACGTCAGATTTTCTCGAACGTTTCAGTAAGGTTTTAGTATCTGTTAACAAAACAAGGGACCATATAGGTGAAGCAAATCATATTTCATGATAGGTATCAGGATGTTGGATGCAATCCCTTCTCCCTATTTATGTGACGTTTGTCAGTCACCGTTGCGTGATACAACTATAAATTGGAAGTGTTATCGAATTGAGTTTTGATTGTGTTTCCGTAGCAGCCGTATCGAAATGTAGGTCGGTCGTAGTTACAAATTCGACACATGCCGCTAGCGACCCTTTACACTCGTCCGCACGTCAGAAATCATCCACTTACCCTTTATGTGGATTAGAATTCGGCGTAGAAAATATACCTCGTTTATTATAAAGGGAATATAAATATGTTTATTCCGATAGTCGTTTGAAAATATGCGTTCTTCGCACCCAATCAAATGTGAAATATGAATTATTGTGACGTCTGGAGTAATTCATCGGATTTCTATTTGGATTGCTTGTGTACGAGATTGAATTTTCTTCGCTTCGACGTCTGTTTGCAATCAGCTATTTGAAAGAGTAAAATAAATAAGGTATGTTTGCGACTAATCAATTGATTTGAAGTAGAATAATTTAGTATTTTGTAAGTATGTTTGTTTTTAATTTGTCTTCATGGTTCTGTAAACTATTCACCTACGTCTGTAAGTCTATAAATTATTCTGAAAGCGACATTTGTGTTTTTTTAGAGTTCCACACTCCAAAAGGAAAAGATGAAACCTTTATACCTAACGGGTGATTTTTTAAGAGGTATAGGATTTGATTTTCAAAAAAAACACAAAAAATTTGAAAAATTTGATGAAATCTTTATTGGAATCGATAGAACGATCAATATAATTTAATGTTTGAAGATGATTTCATGCAAATGCTGGCCGCGGCTCCGGTTTAGATGGCCCATTCGCAAGGCCCAATTTCGGCACACTCTCTCCAACATATCAGCCGTAAACGTATAAGGTACTTCCGGTTGACCTAGACACATTTTTGGCAAAAAGCAAGTAACAGCACAAGTTAAAGGAAAAATCTGAAAATCGTTAACTAATTATTTATAAAAAAATTGCGATTATAAACCTACATTTGTATGGAATCTTCAGGGCGTGAGTCCTACTCACATTATCCAATTTTTTTATGCGGCCATCTTGACTATGACTTAATATGACAACCAAATGCTCGCGCAATCCTTCAATAGTAATCCCCGTGATTACTACGTCTGATTGCATACGTAGGAGATAATTTGCACCTGCGTGCGCGATAGGCACTACACTTATGGAAATGAGCTTATAAGCTGAATGCAAGCGTGCTATGATTTGCTTTCAATTTTGTATATGGGTCGCGATGATTGAACCGTCCCCCGTCATTCGGCAGCCCATCTGGTTGGAATTTCGATGTCGTTCGTTCGCTGCCACTCAAATCAATGCCAGATTTTTGTATTTTTTTCCCTCATCTCTTATTTTTGTGATACACGGACCTGGGTGGATGTTATTTTGGATAGTGTTTCACTTTGTTTTTGTGGGATTTTTAGATTTATATGTACTCAATTCTATATTAAATGTTCTTTTTATTTAAATGGAGCCATGACGTTAAGTTTTAAGGCTTTGATTTGTTGACAGAATGTGTAGTAGTAACATATTACCAAAAGGTGAGTATAGACTAGAGCATTTCTCGAGTATTTCTGTGTAATGTAACGTTCTTACGAATGGTACAATATAGGTAAATAGAGCGGCTCGTTGTTCAACAAGTAAATGCTATAGTCTAGTCTATACTCACCTTTATATCCCTCCATCTGTCGCATTTGAAAAATCCGCCTCATTCAGGTCGAAATCAATTGTGTCTGTCAAGTGTGACAGACGAACGAATATTTGAGCAACTGTAACGTAAACAAGGAACATTATTAGCACCGAAATATTCTGTATACCCACAAATTACTGTTTATTTTGGCAATCCCATATATTCACGCCTGCTTGTAAATGAATTTTGATATCCAAAAGTTGTAAGTGCATAAATCCTGAAACACATTAGTGATGTTGGCTACGTGTTCAAAGCACCGAATAATTGCATCAAATATTCCTAGTTACTGTATGAGTTGTTATTATTAGTTTTGGAGGAACTGTTGAATTATAAAGGCTATTTCTGAATCATTATCACTGTATTTTCCTGATTGATAGACGATAAATGCCGTTACGTTTTGTCATTTTGGTATGTAAATAATATTGTTACTTAAACGGTGAATGGTTTAGGCTTTCATTATGCCTAAAATGATGAATGTCAATAAATATTAAAGTTTTACGACTGATTAATTGATCACTATATATAAAAAAAAAAAAACTACTCGTAACTTCAAGTTTTACGATTGTTTACTGCCTGGTTTAGGTACTATGCATTTATTTGCTTTTTGTCGTGGTGTCCGCAGCAAGATGCATATTTGCATGTCACAAAGTATCTCTTTCTTGCAGCATTAATAATATTGTATCTCATATCTACACCTAATTTCAAGATGCAGACTCACTCATTGCTTACGAACGGACAATTTAAATCGAATTTGAAAAGCTGTTAGTAATTAAGATTTCAAAATACGAAGCGCACAGTTCATGTAATAATCTAGCACAATATCTGAGTAATTGTGCTAAGCAGGTATTTAGACCTAATCTATGGCGGTTTTCCACAATTATCGGACTTAGATCGAGGTGTGGCCGAATTTATAACCGCATAAACTTTCAACGAAAAAGGTTGGCTTGCGTTATATTAAAGTACTCGGCTTTAGTGCGCCGTAAATCTAACCGCGAAACGGTAAAAAAGTTGCTACAGATGATATCATTGTAGAGCCTTGCAATATACTGCTAGAGCCGCCTCATACGGTCTTATTGTATGACATTATGTCCCCATTTAACCTGGTACATAATATTTTATCGCGACAATTACAACACAATAAAAATTCAGCTGAAATATTAATCGTCACCGTGATATTTTAATTGTGTCGCAATGTCTATACGATTTTAAATTTTATACATCATAGCTTTCGCCCGCGGCTTCGCCCGCGTTTTTCGGAATAAAAAGTAACTTATGTGCTGTTCCAGACTATTATATCTCTGTGCCAAATTTCAAACAGATCCGTTCAGCCGTTCTGGTGACTGAGTAACAATCATCCATCCCAACTTTCGCATTTATACTCCCAAACTACAGAGCAATTGCTAATATTCACAAACAAACAAATCTAATAGTTTTAGATATGAAGGTAAATAGGATAAGATTTATTAGGAATTTTCAAAGGAAAATCAAGGTAAGGAAACTTTTTGATTCAAGAGCAGACAAAGTTGAATTTCGAATTGAAAACGTTTTTGTTTTTAAAAAAATATATTTGTTTGAATTTGGAATAGTTCGTCACATATTTTATTACTAAAGTTGAACGCCCATTTATCCGAGCCAAACGCGCTGAAGGAACCAACCGAACCGAATTTTCTTAAAGCCTTGCACAGCTATCCGCACCGAAGGAACCGAATCTAACACTAGGCTAGAATAGGCTAGATGCCGCACGTTCCTTTAATTTTTATTTCAAAATTCCCGAAATAATTCTAAAATTTGGTTCGGTCGGCTCTGTCCGCGCGTTCGGTTTGGGTAAATGGGCATTCAGCTTAAGTCTTTGAACTCTACATTTATGAATTTAAAGTTAAAAGTTGATCAGACTAAGTAAACCAAAAGTAAACACGTTTTCCCATACAAACTTTGCCACCCCTTTTCACCATCTTGGGGGTGGAATTTCCAAAAATCCTTTCTTATCGGATGCTTACATCATATATAAGTAATACGTCCACCAAATTTCACGTTTCTACGACCAGCGGTTTAGGCTGTACGTTGATCCATCAGTCAGTCAGTCAGTCAGGACAAAGCATTTTATTAATATAGATTGTATTCTTTTCGTTGTTCGTTTAATTGAAAAGCATTTTATCTAACGTTTTAATCTTCAGTAATTAAATTGGTTCCGTTGGATTCGCTGCACGAGGTCGGACGACTCACTAATGAGAAATTAAATTGGCCATTTGGATTACCGTTTTTCAGTTCAATGCTCTATTTGTATAATGGAATTGGTAAATCTCTAAGCGGATTATAAAAGTATTTTTTCCTTAACACCTGAAGATATTTCTTTTTGTCAGTCAAGACAAAATTTTGAGTGAAAGGCAGATTTCAGCCAAGAACAGTCGTCCCGACCGATCTCAGTTTAATATAACGTGAACATTATGATGTATGACCAGGAATTATTTGTTTCTGTTTTTAGCTTACGTAAAAAAGCTTTTGTTTTTTTTTATTTCGATAATAGGCTTACGTCTGATCGCCATTTTTGCTTGATGTTATGCGATACAATCGAACAAGTTTGCGGAGAAGAAACCGATTCACTCGCGACTTGAATGAAGACTTGGTAACGTTAGAAAGACTATTATAGGAAAAAATTAAGTAGATAAATCATTTACGAAAGTAATTTTATTGTTCCTACCTGTCAATTTAAATAGTCATTTCATTACAGGACTTAAATAAGATAAAATATAATATCTAGCAGGTAAAAAACTTTAAAATGTTTCCTTGAAAGTCAATAGGCGAGTTAATAGATCGGGGTCGGAAGCCTAGCGTCATTACGCCCACCAAGTGTCAGGTAAAGTTCGCTAATTAATTTCATTCAACCTTTCGTAATTGGATGCAAAGGGCAGAGGGGCTGTCACAATTTTAACATTTTAAAAGGGCACAATGTAACTGTCGATACATTTCTGTACCTTCATTACTTTTTATTATTGTTGGGTTTAATCGAGAAATCATGTTTCTAAAGGTTTTTTGGGGACAATAATAACAATATTCAGAATTAAAAATCGACCCTCTTTTTCACGTTAGGGATCGTATACACCTGACGAATACGCCGCGAATGCGCCTATTCTGCCGTGTGACACATGTGTCTGTTATCTTAAGATACATGAGATACGCGTTACAGGTGCAAATCGTATTTCATTAAGGTCCTTTATCAACCACAAATACATTTTTTCATCTAACTTTAATCGATTCGTCGTATGGGCCTCTCCAAACCTCTTATAAGATTTTAAAGGATTTTAAAAACTTTAAATGCTAATATCTCAAAACTAATGTTTTTTGAGAAACAGCAAATAGGCCTGACACGGTAATATTTGCGAAAAGCTCGCGACCTGCACGCGTCGATTACCTACGTAGGTACCTATTGTCATTGTGATCCACGATAGAGTTGTGGGTAAAAAGGCGCACCAAACATTTGCAGTAACCGCACGCGTACAATGCACGTACAGCGCATTTGCCAGATGTGTACACACCCTTAAATACCGTTTACCACCGATTCCTTCATAAACAGAAGTTGATTAAAAATTAAAACAGGACCCATACCTGAAACAAAAAAGAAAACAGTATTAAAAAGGATTCATTAAAAAAATATAAGACGGGTTAAATGAACAGTTTCCGCATTTACGGGATTCATAATTAAGTTATACCTGAGTGCAATAAAACAAATTTTACGTAAGTAAGTTAAAACAACAATAAATAAATTGCGGTGGCACACACAGACGGAACACTGGGAATAAAACTCAATTAGAGATTATAGCGTTTCGCAGTTTTACTCCATTTTAATGCACTCGGGTGTTTTTGTTCGCAAATCGAGTTACATAATATATACGAATTCAAATGTTTTAAAACTGGATTGGTTTGCTTTATTGACTTTATGGCATTAAAGTAGCCGCTGTTGGTTTATAGTAACGATTACATTTTCGTTGGACAGCAGACTAGGGGCGGGTTGCTTCAAACCATCTGTATCCGTAAGTCAGTACGTAATCGTTAAGTCAGTATGAAATTGTCGTACAAGCCACCATATTTGACGGTTACAGATACGTAACTGTAAGATGAAACAACATGGCCTAGTTGCGGTCAGTTTTAATACAATCGTTAACTGAAATAACGAATGGCAGGAAAACCCGCGTATGTGATTTTGATTAATTTCCTGAAGCCGTAGAACAACTGCTTTTTATGCCTTATTTTTTCATACCGACTAAAAAGCAGGTGTGTAGTAAACTAGTATTTGCTAGTGACTCTGTTCGTGTTCAAGTTGAAGTTGTTGAAGTTGTTGAAACCATAGGTAATTATCATCAGAGACCTACAGTAATTGATTTTAAAAATAAAAACAAGCACTCAGAGATAATGTAGCTTCCTATTAGTATTACCTCCTACATACCTACATTCAAACTTACAAACTTTATCCCTGTTGTTGTTGTCGTTTTAAAGACTTTTTTCTCTGTATATGGCCAAGAAATTAACTTTCAAAGTAACATTTTACTATACTTATTTTATTCAGCGTATTTACCGTTTATTTTCCTCGCAGTCTAAAGAGAAATGGATCAGTAAAAAGTTATTTATACGTTATGTGCTCTTGCTCGTTTTCCATATACATTTGGGCTCTTAAAACTCAGAACATTATTGCTAGCGCGAACGTTAGTGTTAATACTATGACGCCGTTAAATTCTGCTCAATAAGCTACACGGATGTATCCGCGGCG
Organism: Thalpophila matura; assembly: GCA_948465475.1. Classification (NCBI taxonomy): domain Eukaryota; kingdom Metazoa; phylum Arthropoda; class Insecta; order Lepidoptera; family Noctuidae; genus Thalpophila; species Thalpophila matura. The sequence continues at coordinate 13,458,482 of OX419183.1, forward strand.
TCAAATGGAAGCTGGATTATGTACCACGGCGATAATACACAGGAAACAAATTGTGTTAACTTTATCATAAGCATAACGTTTATTATGATAATTAGTGTTAGTTTAGTCGTTAGAGTTATTTTTATTTCAAGTTATTTATTAGACTGTTATCCAGCGTTTATGGTTTCGGCACAGATTTGTTGTAGCTTATGCATTTATATGGGTATATAAAAAAGTATTAAGACTTGTTTACACTAATATGCATTTGTATGCACATTTGCACATGATTTCTTTACAAAATTGTCAATTTCTGTGTTTGATGAAACTTTTTGTTTTCATATATTTTAATGGCATAAGTCACGAAACATTATAATCGCAACATGTGCCTTCAATCCAGTACTGCTGTTGTATAATTTATAATTATTTCAAGATTACCACGAATAAAAATTGGGTCGTAAAATGAACGTATGTGAACGTACGTACGTCTTGTGAACGAGTTTAATATAGGACTAATAATTACCTAATTCCTCGTCTTTCTGAATGACAGTATTCGATAACCTTTTCATCCCTGTTTTCGTAGTAATCGTACAACGAAAATAAGGAAGGAAACAGAACCGGGTAGAAAACTAACATAATTTATCATGACCCGACAAAATTCCGTCCCATTTTTGGACATTTCGATTTTCAACCCTAATCGCTAGTGGTGGGTTTAAAAAAGAACGCCGGGTTCACGTGCGGTGTTGACGTTACCCGATTAAACTCGGGTTTAACCGGATTACGGAATTCTTTCACGGGATCCGATCGTGATACCAGGTTTTAACATAATCAACTGTAAAGCGAAAGTAGTAATTAGTGTCGAATCAAGAAGGCACAAATGCCCGTTTTTATTCCGTGTAGTGCGGTTAGGGGTTTTTCAAATCTGTTAATTATCAACTATGTATTATTTTAGCAATATTTTCGAAATCTCAGCGGGATTTTCAATGCAAAATGGTAATGAACGAGTAATAGCCGGACTCCGTTTATTAAAACAGGCTTCACCTTCCATAAAGAAATAGTTTTGACAATAGCCTTCAGCAGGGCTTCCGGACTCCCTTTACTTACTCAGTTCTTTCCAGCTAGACTATTTGTTGGTGGTAGTGGTAGGGCATCTAAGCAGTTTATCGTTGCGAGTTGAACGGAGTCCGTACGAGGTCCGTTCCGCTCGTAGTGGAAGCCCGACTTGAATGGAATATAAGTCAGTTTTAAAACAAAATCCTTCTAAAAATATGGTGTGACAAGACAACCCTCTTATATAGTAAACTTTATAAAAATGTTGATTTATTTGAAAGGGAAATACATATTCACTATTATAACAACGTATTTAATTCTTAATTTAAGGCAAGTCACGTCTCGTGACTCATTATTTCACCATTGTTTTTGAAGACGTCTCAACGGGCTGGCAATACGAAATAGCAACTATTTCGCCAATGCAATAGGTAATAGGGGCGTCGATCAGAACCAACGAAGCCAAAGAAATTACTTTGAACGTTAACACCGACTTGATTGCTTTCAAAGCGTAGTTTCCTGGATTCCCTTCAAAAGGACGCAGTGTTGCCGCTTGAAAACATTTCGCTGGATGCAGGCGACTAAACGTGACTACGTACACAGACTAAATTATTCAGATTCCCCTCCAGTGAATTACGAGCAGTGGCTCAGCTCACTAGTTATCCGTCTTATTTTAGCAATTTACTGCTGCTTGTAGAATTTTTGTAAAAAAATTGCCGTTTTACTGAGCCTGCCTTGCTTGGGAAAACTGAAATGTGGGGCGAGTGACCCAAAATTATAAGTTATGGTTTTATGATATTTTTTTATAGGTAGTTACTTCGTGGAAGGCAAATTGAGGCAGGATAATAAAATATGAAAGTGTTTAATGAGTTAATCAGTTTGATAGGAAATCAGGGTCATAATACAATTACCATACAAAAAGTAATTTAAGCCTGAAATTGTGCTGGAAGTTAATAACGGGTGTACTGAACTCGCTTGAAATTCGGCTCACCTTGCTGATTGCGCCGATGCAGCGATGTTTTTAAAACAACACAATTAAATCATCGATGCTCATTTTCGCGTTAATTATTTTCGGATTACGGAATATTTTATTGGGTAATCGCACATATCGCCGTAGGCAGTGTCTACATTGTCACCGCAAGCGGCGCCGGGTTTTAACACAATTTACGCGAAAACAACGTTCATAGCATTCAAATGTGAAATTGAAAACTGGCGAGCTTCGCGCTATTCGTAGTGAGATTAACTTAACTAAATTATACAATCAAGTGTGCATTCACTTCGTAGCCGAGCGCGCCGCGCCGCAAAAAATATACCTCTCGAGTCTCCCACACCATTCAAATAAGCGCAGGACCATCCTTCTCGACTTAGATATTTCATATGTGAAAAATGCAGCTTTATCCGCCTTCTGCGAACCTTTACTGCACCCGGTGGACACGTTCGCCGATATAATAAACACTGAAACTACGTTAGTTTACAGATTCCTCTCATACAGTATAATATGCAGCCACATTATACAGCACATTTTCCAAACAAATTGTTTTATCTCTACTTCTTAAGTGGATTCGCTCCGTCGCACACGTAATTCTTCTCAGTCCGCATACAAACAGCCCCTAAGGAGGCGACAATCCTCACCGCAAACAATAAATATATACATAAAAATAAATTTGATACTTCCAAACCGCGGACCGTGAGGAATATGCAATGGGCGGGTTACCGAACATCTTTTGTAAAGGCGTTACTTGTACGTTGCGAACTTGTCAGTGTTTCGAGACGAATGCATCAATTCAGTTGTCAATAGTCTCATTCATATGAGGAATGGCGTCATCTTTGTGTCGTTCCGCGGAGATGAAAATGGGGTGTGTTGGAGAAATACGGGCGTGTGTTGAAACGTCGTCGTAGTAAATTGCATTGTGCCGCGACGCAGGCGCCGACATGAAATTGGATTGCGCGCTATCCAATAATTTCGATCGTGATTTTCGATGATGATGGTCGTGACAGGCGTATTTGCAATTACGGGGACTAATGGGTGACTACATTTCGCCAATATCACACGTATGAGTAAGTTGTATGATTGTGTGTGGCAAATAGTGTTTATATATTTATTTATGTATTGCCGAAAGTGTATTTGAGATTATTATAGTATTACCGTTGAATTATGCAATTATGTCAGGTTATTGGTTAATGATATTTTAATTTATACTATAGGTTCTCAAGTATTAAATACACATACATATTTATAAAGATTTTACGTCGTCCTAAATGCATGGCACCTTCGGGCTTGAATTAAATTAGCATGCTCATAAGCAAGAACAATGAATTATGATACTGCGCATACCATCAGTCACTGATATTACGGATTACCATAACAAATTGAGTCATTCAGCATCTGTTGTAAGTATAACAAGTCGATCATTCTCGGCGACACGAATAGTTGCTGACAAATTATGATCAAATTATGAAACTTTAATCTATGTGATTAAGTTGTTTATTCAAAATTATCTCTTGTGAACAAAGATTTATCGTTTTTAGGTAAACTAGAGGGATTTGTGTATTTTTTCTAATGCTTAGCCGCCGCAAGCTGCAAGCTGCAAATTGTTGGCTAACGACTAATTATCTCTCGCAGCACGTGGGAAGATCCCACGACTTAAATAGCTGTGCCATTGATCGAGTTTACTTTTTAGCGATAAGGTACTCTGCTTGCGCATTCGCTAACCAGAGACAATGAGCGCTCGTATTGTTTCATTTACTTTGACGTATGTGTTCAAGTTTGTTTGGATTAATGGTTTTGCGAGGTGCAATGTACTGTGAAGTTGTAGAAGGATCGGTAAGTTCGTTTCTAAATAATATTGCTACATTAGTTAAGCAAACGCCCTGCGCTGTGAAAAAATGGAAATCACTGTTCTCAAGGAGAATTAGCCTTTTCGTTACACCTCTGTGAGCATAGATTAATGTATAGATAGCTGTTACAATTAAACCGATTATCTAGTTAATTTCCTGTGATGTAGGATACGTTCGTCATGATTACGAGCAAGAATCTTTTACAAGTGCAGTTTGATAGATATGGTGTGCTTTAATGGTTTAATCGGTCTAAGATGTTTGTGTTGCTTCATGAAATTAGAGTACTTTGTAGCTGATTGTACTCGAAGATAGAGTGTAGCGCACATAATTAATCTGTAGTTTCTTAAAAAAATATAGTAAAAAACTAAAACCCGACTCCGAAACAAATCGAACTGAAAAGCATGAAACAAGAAAACATTCCTGTCTGACAGCCTGAAATGGGTATTGCCGTGGTCGCATGCCCTGTTGAAGTCAGTAGGTAATGCGGTTACGGCACGGCTATACCCATTTCAGGCTGTCAGACAGGAATATTTTCTTGTTTCATGCTTTTCAGATCTTGTTTCGGAGTCGGGTTTTAGTTTTTAACTATATTTTTTATTCTAAATATTTTTAGTGGTTTCATTAACACCGCACAAGACGCAATGCAAATCGCAGTCGGGTTTTTAAAAAAAAATTTCAAGTCTTATTTTTCAGTTTAATTTTTTATATATATAAATACATATTTATATATATTTTTGATATATATAAGATATAATTTAGCCTATGTTACCCGGACCATAATAACGAATCGATTGACACCTTCTTTATCAAAATCGGATGAGTAGTTTAGGCGCTACGGTGGAACACACTTAAATACAAACATACATACATAATAGACTGCTAAAATCATTACCCTTCCTTTTGGCTTTGCCGAAGTCGGGTAAAAACTACGTAAATATCTGTTGCTAGAGTACACATTTTCGTAATATCTGTATTCATTGTTGCAACAATTTATTGATATAACTGATTAACAACGTTTAGCATACAATAACGCATTAAATGCAGACACAGTTATGCTCGGATATCGTTTATATTTTGGCAACAGGTTATTACAAGCAGTTAGTAAACAATAAATAATGTTTAACGAGTCACGTAATTGCGATATTGAATCGGGCTTTGGCATTGACGTTTTAATTGTCACGATGTGAAACTGTGCCTGTTTTTCCAGAATTTTCTAGCTTTCTACATAACTATGTATACGTATGATGTCGTAACAATCACAATCAGTGCATTCGTGATGATTATGTAATTGCTACGTACACGCTAGTTGTAAAGGTTTCCGAGACTATGGATAGATCTTATAGTTTTAGGCTGTGTCCCCAATAGGCAAACTGTGAGGGGCCGACTGAGTTTGCGGCGTATCGATTTAGTACGCCCTTCCATATATTTGAAATGGAGTGTCCACAGTTTGCTAGTTTGCTACTGCAATTTGTTAGCGCAAACTCAGTCGGCCGCTCACAGTATGCCTATTGGGGACACAGCCTTACAGTAAAAGTTCGCTACTATATTCAAAGATGATAATAATAGGGTACACCGTAAACCAAATTTGAATTAAGGCCGCAAGTGGGTTTGTTTTAATTCCTTCTCAATAAGTCCTCTAGGACTTATTTTAAAGGAATAAAAGCAAACCTTTAGCTACTTAGCCCTAAATACGAATTACATTGCGGAGCTAAACAGCTGTCTGAGAATTTCGGAATCTGTAAAAAAAATGTCTTTTTTTGTTCGACCTAGAAACTGAGTCCAGGATCACACGCTGAGCAGAATTTTTTATTGCAATTATAATAATAAGAAGATAGATTTTTGCCAATATTTGTATTGATATTCATTAACAAAATGTTTTTGTATTTTGTTGACATTAGACTAAAAGCATTTTTATATCATAATTTGTTTACGCGCCGTCGACGACTGCCAGTATTTCATGGAGTCTAAAAGGCATGTATTTTTATATTTTATGCCCAAGAAATGCCTGTTATTTTTCTTTTGGAATAGTTGCCCTGTCATTGTTATTTAGTGGTTTTTTCTACTTTTTATGTGCCTATTGCTTATTCATCTTCAAATTATTGTTGTTACTATTTCTCCTAACCAAAGATCTTTGCGAATAGCAGTAACTAAGACGCTTCTTGAAGACATACATCTCTCTACATCAGTTTTCCAAGTTTGATCAAGCAAACTAACCCTGAAACGACACAGGAGGAGATTCGTATTTCAACAAATGTTTAGACTTACGAACAAGCCGAACAAATAGCGGCGCAACTCTACAATCCTTTTGTTACATCGTGTATTTGTTTACCAAGTTTTTGAGCCAAGGATGCGGTGCCGTGCGCCGAACATAAATCACTGTTGACAAGTTGCCTATTTTCACAACCGTCGTCCTCGGCACTCGGCAGTGTCTCGGCAAATGCCGAACGTTCGGTATGCAAAGCTATGCACAATAAACAATGGGATTGTTACTAAACATCATTTGTTTACTTCGCATGCACGATTAGCTTATTTATGTCCAAAGGGACCAAGGACTCACGAATCCTGCAAACGAATCGCTTGTCGTCTACGTAATTAATTAATTACACAATGCACCGGTGGTTTTCTTCTTCGCTGCCGTTTGTTACAACAAACAAAAGACGTGCTCTAGTGTTAAATACGCGATTGTTGTGAAAGCATTGGATTAGATGCGTTGTACAAGGTTAATATTCAATTAATTTACATTTATGTGTTAGTCGCACGGAGGTTAATTATAATTAGCTATCATTATCTGTTTATCTAATATATTCACATTATGCTTTCGAAGTTTGCACATAAACATTTTTAAGGTACTATTTCTGTAAACAAAATAAATAATTATCTTCTCCTGGTGTTGGTTGTAAATGTAACCTCAGGTATCGTGGCAAACCAGACAAAGATTTAAGTTATGCAGGGTCTGAATGTCCAACTAGCATGTCAAGTCTGTAACTTCAACTTCAATGAAGTCTTGAAATGTTGTGGACAGTTGCGGAGCCGGGGTCTAATCAGGGGTCGGGCCCGCATCGGACTCGTAAGTCCGGGACACAACACGACTGCAACCGGCAATGGAGTTACATCTATTATTCCAAGCGACATCTGTTTTTGAAGAGGAGTACACAATGGATTCACAGGCAACTATTGTCGGAGCTACACGCTCGGTTGACTTATTTACACGTTTCACCGTGTAGGAGCAATACTCTGCTTTGAGCGTAGGTGAACGTCTACTTAGTTTGTTTACTTATTAAATAGTCGCTTCGTTGGTCTCCAGAGTTTGTGTGAAGCCACAATGTTTTATAGCTTGTATTTGTTATTTGTTTAAGAGGGCTCTCGCATTCGGCACCTCTCTCGCTCGCACAAAACCATATATTTTAAGAAAGTTAAATGAAAAGATGCATTTTTGAAAAATGTAATCTGATACAGACCTACAAAATGATATTAATTATAATATTATAAACTCCAATTTAATGATTAAAAACACATGAGTTAAACATGTCTCAAAAACACATCGTAATCATTCTTTAACCTAAGATATCACAGTAGAAATGTGTTTTAATTATTTACCTGTCAAATTAATACTATTTTGTAGTTCTGTATCAGATTACATTTTTCAAAAATGCATCCTTTTATTCAACATTCTTAAAAATGGTTCTGTGCGAGCGAGAGAGGAGACAAAATTCCGAGAGCGCTCTTAAAGAGAACTTAAACATTTTAATTTAATATTTTATTAGTCAATTTATAGGTATTATAGGTACTGACAAGAAATCGAGTGAAAAAATGAACAAATTCGGTGCATCGTGTGATTTTGAAATTAAAAAAAAATTGGGTTAGACTTCCATTGTCTAAGTACGTCAATTGATCCTAGAGATTTTAGCGTATAATCATTTTTGTTAACGGATATGAAGTCGAAATAGTGTATTATTGCGTGATTTCTGACTACATCATAATATTGCTTAGTATCATTCATTTATGAGTACAATGGTTCTATAATTTGCTTAAAGCATTTGGATCGGATCAGAAGTTCAGGTCAGATTATTATGATATGACCCGATTGCTTAATCGTTTCGCTACTATGAATGGATTACACACAATTAATGGTGTAACGATGGTAGCTGATTTCTCTTGAAGATAAATTACCTGCCACTTAGTATTACAAACATTTTAACACGTTATTATTAAAACGGTAACACTCGATGATTGTCAGATTCTTATAGAGGAAAGATAATTAATTATTATTACGCAATTTTTGCCTAAATAAATAGTCTAAAACTTTTTAAGATTATCTTAATCCACATCTAGATACAGAACATGAGAATTTGGCGATGTCAATGCAGCGGAAAGTTATCAACTATTGTATAACTTGTTCCGGATTGTATAACTTTGTATAACAAGTTCCGATAAAGATAACAAAATTGGCACGACGCGACGCAAAATTAACTCCATACAATAGATGTTAAGGAACAATATCGATAATATCTACGAAGACAAGGGTGTTTCGCGACTCATCGATATTATCGATATTATATACCGAAAGACCAATTTACTTGACATTTACTTCACGAAACAGTATGTATCTAGAAACGAACACGTTTAGGTACTAAACGCAGCGTGAAGATGAGATAATATTTGCTTTGAAGTACGTAATGCTTTGCCATCGGCCATTTTGGTTTCAACAAACATAGTCTCTACATTGGACGTTGTGTGCTAAGTTAAGAAAATATTTCCTATTTTGATAATATCTTTTCAATGTTAGTTTAATTTTAGTCTTTAAATGCTGGATTTATTTATTTATTTAATAATAAGCTTGCATTTGACCGCCATCTCGCGCGATGATGCGGTTTACGATTGAGCACGCTTGTCTAGAAGAAACCGATTCACTCAGGACTTGAAGGCACCCAGATTGTAACTATCGGGGGACACCCACTCCGGCAGCGCATTCCACTGTTTAGCGGTTCTCAGAATAAAGGTGGAATCAAAGCGCTTCGTTCGGGTTTTTGGTAAATCAACCATAAAATGATGTCACTTTTTCGTGCCTCGGTCATCTGATCGAAAAAAGAGCAGGAGGAAATTAGATAATGCAGCTCTCGGATCCGAAGCACACTCTCCGAAATATGTTCATGTAATGCTAACTGTGTTCATGTAACTCTGGTAAATTGATCACTGCGATCTACACCGATTACTCTCCGTACAAAAGAATATAGGCAAGACGCGTGCTCTAGGTAATTAAAAGTCATTATTACCATTCCTCTTCTTCTTTTAGTGCTGGTAAACCAACTCAATTTTTCTCCGACTAATAGAAGTGTGTGTCAACCTGACGGCTCTGTTATTTACTGAAGCCACATTTCCGACATTGGCGACAGCAACCGACCGCAGCGGCAGCTACTGTTGCCGACTGCAAACGACACTTAGTGGCTCCTATTTATTTGCTATGAGATTGTATGATGGTACATTCCGAGCGCGGCAGTACTTTTTTCTTTTTTTTGCTGCCGTCTGCCGCTTTGATTGGACGCTGTCGCCGGTATCCGAATTGTACCTATAAAGCGTGGTGCAGCGTGGTGGTGTAGTGATTGAGCTTATCAGCAAGAAAATAAAGTATGACGTAATTATCATGTGAAATTTACTTATCCACGAACTAAGACTTACACTGTGCCTGGGATGAGTTGATGGTACCCTATTTAATCACAATTACACGTCTTCTGTAGCACATGAGAATTCTTATAAAGACCAACTTTAACAACTGAACGACCGCTACATAGCGCGGTCAAAGAGGAAATTAAAATAATCATCAGAATTGACAGAGGCAATAGTGATCGCAGTTGTAATAAGGTGACAGATAAACGCTGTTGCCCATTCCACAGACACAGATATGGATTAGGTATATTGAGCCTTCAAGATGTAGTAAATATACCTATTCTATGATCCCCTTATATTGAAAACATGAGTAGATACGATTATTTACTACGTATTATCGGGATATACGTTGGTATCCCTTTCAGGATTAGCAGGCATTCAAATGTCTAACGGACTGAATGCGTATGTCTGGGAGCTCAACTAAATGCGGTCTTAATATTTCTACGTCTAGACCTCGTTCCTAATTTATGGGTTTACTAATAATGTTTGCTATTATAGTTTAAAGCTGCTAATAAATCAATTTTGTGCGCGTGAGTGGCAGAGCTGGGAATCACTGTTTATTTGTTGTCACACGTATCAAGGTTCCATGACCAATGTTATTAAAATTATTTAGTACATTTAGTAAATACGTGTTTATTGATGTATAGGTAAATACCTTATAGCCGTTACATTATCCAATTTGCAGATTAGTGCAGCAATGGTAAATAAGTAGCGCTAGCTGCCTCACTGCCTTCACATTATACAAATCTAGCTTACGCCCGCGGCTTCGCCCGCGTTTTACGGGATAAAAGAACCCCAATTCTAAGTAAACAATTCGACTGTGATCGTTTATCCCGACAGCAGCATCGTTTTTTAGACAACTTTCCTTCAAGGTGAAGCTGCGGGCAAAACTCTGTAGGTAGATAAAAGCACATAAATTAAACTTTAATTTATCAAGCGTCTGTATCTTGGCGAACAATCCCATTTGCATTCTATTACGTGGGACTGACAGAGCGATTTACTTGATTTAGAAAAAAAGCATTTATTAAGCTGTCTTAGCTCAATCACGAATCACGCATGTTTTTACGTTGATTTTATTTAGTAGTTTTAAAATACCTGTATTGTAAATACGTATTGGACCGTTAATTTTATCGTGTTCAATAACAATATGCATTAAAGGATAGTACGGAAAATCGCGTTTAACGTTATAAACGAATGGAATCGCAGGTACGCGCGCTCTCCGTCCACTCCCCTGTTATTTGACTCGTTATGGAAATTGGACCCGTGATGCGACCGTATAATTTTATGTCACGTTATCCCATAATTTGCGATATTATTGCCGCATACATGAATTATCTGTCGTGTTATGTATAAAATGTGTTTCATAATTCGTAAAGACGACTGCGCCATAATCGGACACGGTGCTATTGTTTGTGGAAAATGGATTAAAGTCTTGGTAATATTTTAATACTTCCGCAACGCAAAGTTTGGTGTGGCGGCATCTTCGACAGCCGTTGCGAGTATAATTAATGGGTTAGCTAATAACGACTTTTAGAAGGGACGACAGCTTCACGATCATTTGTAATTGTTAGAGATTAGTGAATTTGTTGCGGCAGATTGCCAATGCCACTGGTAATGGTGCTTCATGTCGAAGAACTGACAATGTGTCATGAATGTTGCACTATATCAATCACAAATAATAATCAGTTATTTTATCTCGCCGTGAAACACATTTGTGTTGCACCATGACCTCGCATTATATTTTATAACAGACATAGAGTTATTGAATAGGCTCAATAAATTAAAAGTAAAACAACTTTTTTTTTTATTTGTCAATGTCGGACAGTCGTTCATTACATATTATCGCGCCTGTATTCCCCGAAGGAGTAGTCCGGATTTTGGGCTGCTACAGATATTTTTTAATGGAAGAACCCAATAATACTTTGACCGACCAACTTTTAGCTGATCAAGTAAAGAAAATTATTTGCACTAAAGAGTCGAACGTCTTTATTGAAAGCGTTCTTATTATTCGATTTTTATTCAATTCGCAAAAGAATTTCAAGTTGACCGATTTAAGTCACCTCATGAAGCGCTGCTTAACGAAACAGTCGTACAGTCGTCTCCGATATATTAATTGTAAGCCAGTTAACAAATCGTGTTTCATAAAGCATACCCCAGCATCGAGCGATGGCAGACGGCAGCGATCGTATGCGTGTCAACTGGAGGCTGAATAATGACATCGGGTGACATTTAATTTCGGATACAAAAGGCTTTTTATACTGTTTACCCTAATCCGTTTAGCCCCCTTCGCCCCTATGTTGACAGTCAACCTTTTAACTCCTCCCGCTTAATTACATTGATGGGATTATCATCGGGACCTCATTCGTATCGATGTGTTCGGTATTAGTTTGTCGATTTCGTTTCGGGTTAGGGTTTTAATTGATGGACATTGGTGTCGTTATGTTTATGTTAATGCGTGACGCCCTTTTTGTGTCCAGAATATCAAATAGTATGGAGAAGGGTTTTCCTTGATGTTGTGCGACTTCTAAGTAAATGTCGTTACACAATTACTGTTTGATAAAATATTGCAAGTATGATTTAACATTTTGGTGGCATATTTCAGTATTTAACAAAACTGTTGTCTGCTTTAGTTCTGAAATAAAAATACTAGAAGTTACAGAAGATTATATAAGTATAGGTAGGTAAAGGCAGGTAGGTAAGTTAATAAAATTTATTAAAACTGAAAATAGATGCCCAAAATGTCGAAATATTGTTAATTATAACTCTATTTACATTTCAGAAGTAAATAAGAGTATTGTGAATTACTAATTGGCAAGACTTAGTGGAATTCTCTTATAGAATTTGTACCATAGATTGAATGTTACATGATTAAAATTAATTACTGAGATCAAAAGCATTACTGATTTGAATTAGTGCCGCTTTATAGTAAAACTTAAATTAATTTTATAATTATTGTTAAGAAAAATTGGGAAAGCTGAAAATATTTTATTTTAATCGGTGATATTAAAACGTCAACGATTGACTTGAACATGCTCTATTTTTAAAAACTACTGAGCACATAGTTCTATATACTACGTTATGCCCGGTTCACATAATTCCATAGTAGAAACCAGCGCTGAAATGCCACTGGAATAATGTGAACGGACCTGAAATGTATCCATTCCAGTGGACAATTCAGAACAATCTACTTTTTCATTTCACCACCACTGGAATAGTGTAGACGGCTAATCCATTGATGGATCCAACGTTGAACAGTGAACATGCATTGTTGTCTTTTGTGAACCCATTTTTACCGATTCAACAGCTTTTGAATGACTGGAATAATGTAGACGATATGATCTAGTCTAGCACTGGACTGGAATAATGTGATCCGAGCATTAGATAAAAGTGGCCCACCAAGGCATGAATATCTTTTGATCCATTTCTTCAAGTAAAGATTCAGATCATCTTAATCAACCGTTAAAGCGTAGTAAAATACACATTTCTTAGCTGAAATGGGTCTCTATTTCATGGGAAACTCTATTTCAGATCTCATATTCTTACTTGTTGAAAACAAAAAATATTACTCGTAAATAAGTACCATGTAGTCTTGACTTCGTCATAGGCTTACAAAACGTTATAATTTAGAGAATTCTCATAACATTGTGTTTTAACCTTTAAGAGCGTAACCTAATGCGCCTTAGCAGGCAATAATAGCTTCACCTAAAGTTCATTTAAGTTGCGGTAACATTTGCGCAAAGCTTTTGATACACATTTCTTCATAAAATGCACTATTGTTTTACAGTTTGAACCATTCTTGCAAGTGACGTTATTCATGAGAAAACATCTTAGGTATAAATGATGTAGGTACCTACGTACTTTTTGAAAAGTTCGTTCGTTGCTAATTTCGAGGAATGAGGAATTATACCTACCTTTAGTATCTATATAACTCAAACAACTTTTAACACAGATTGAATATTTTTTGAACGTTATGTATACACACATACACAGACGTTCTCGACGTGAAATCGAATCTTATTTAATAAATAAAAAAATATTTTCAACTGTTAGTCAGAGGAAAGAATTATTATGAACTGAAATATTTCTGCTTATTCGATATTTTTTTACAATCATACTTTTAATTTAATTCCCGCCGTAGGGCTATAGGTACTAAATTGAAATAAGATCCCGAAAAATATTCACTCCAGAATACCTACTGGCTTATTTATGAAGTCACGAAGTTGGCTAAGTAATCATAATATAGCATTTTATCGCAATTGCCTTGAAAATAAATTTAAATGCTTACCTTTATGAAGTGTACTTCAGTAAGGCACCTCTTCGCAGAAACTGTAAAAATAAAAAAATATTATGTTAATTTTTCAGTAAAATATACAAGAATATTTATTTGTCAGGTCGGAGTGGATCAAGGGAGATATTTTTTTTTGCTCAATTAATATTCTGACTTGGGCACAGCTTTGGGGCACACTCGGATACTTATTTTTTGGGCGCACGGAAATTAATTTTCATATCCGTGGTTTGGCCAGATTGGATTTTAAAGACGGATGTTATTCGTAGGTACCTTAACTTACTTAAATTGGTTAGCTTCGTTTTCAGGTGAAATGGATATTTTTTATATGAAATTGTTTTGGTAAAAATGTTGAGTTGGACTCGATGATAAAAAATGTAAACTTGTTTTTCATGTGTTTTTTGTTGAAAAAGATTGAGCTTAATTTATTTTTATCGAAATTCAGTCGTTCATTTTAAAAAGTTCAGACTTGATAACTTCTAGATAGGTATCTAAAGTTTCAAAGAATTAGATACTTTGATTCATTCGATTATTCAATCAGCTGAATCACGTGGCGATAGGCTTGGGGCGGGCGGCTGCTAGTGTCACAACATCGAATAATTCATGAGTCACTAGTGATGTGCACGCTACGCGGGATGTACGGGTTTTTAGAAGCTTAGATTTGCGTTTGATTGAAATTGGTTGCGATATGTTTGTGACTTCACAATGCTTTTATGGTAATTTGATTTAAATCTCGTATGGATTGGTCCAACGTATTTAATATTTGATGGTGCGCAGCAATTAATGTTTGTATAGACTAGGTGCCGCGTAGGAAAACCAAAAGTTGACGCCTTAATCCTACTAATATTATAAATGTGAAAGTTTTGTGAGGATGTGAAGATGTATGGATGTTTGTTACTCTTTCACGCAAAAACTACTGAACGGATTTTGATGAAACTTTACAGTAATATAGCTTATACTTACATCAGAATAACACATAGGCTACTTTTTATCCCAAAAACGCGGGCGAAGCCGCGGGCGGAGGCTAGTACTTGATATAACAGCAGGTTTGAAAACTAGAAGCCTAGCCTAGAACTACAGTTCTTATACCTGTTTGTTATTTAAAGTTCGAACTGGCTGTTACCGCATAACTCGACATAGAACCTTTTTTCTAGAAAACAGGAACAGTACCCCTATCATGAGTTTTTTTGACGTGTAGTATCGTTAACGTAAGCATATTTTGAATTGAAAATACACGTTTGTTACACAATATTTATATAAATTAAATACATAATTAATTTCTCTGTATTTTTTAAAATGTGCAAATTGTATAAAATCTCATCAAAATGTTCCAGAAATGCTGTATTTTAAATTCAAAATATGCTTACGGTAACGAAACTATACGTCAAAAAAACTCATGATAAGGGTACAGGTAGAGAGCGTTTCACTTAAGAAGTCCCTTCGAGGCTATGTTGGCTGCCCTGAATTCCGATATGTTACATTTTTAACGGTGTTAGAAGTTTTCTTTCAGTACCAATTCTCGTTCACCATTCTATAGTGTCCTAGGCATTACAATATCATATAAATCTACATTCAGGGCAGCCAACATAGCGTCGAAGGGACTTCTTACGTGAAACGCTCTACAGGGTAAAATTAAAACCAGTGCGGATATTTTAGGAGGTGTAAGTACTCATGAATATGATCAACTTTTATTATGGGACCGACACTGAAATATGAAAAAAAAATCAGCTGTTCCATACATTTTGATTGTGTTATAGTGCATTTTTGTACAGCTGTTTTTTTTTCAGTTT
This sequence comes from Thalpophila matura, assembly GCA_948465475.1. Classification (NCBI taxonomy): domain Eukaryota; kingdom Metazoa; phylum Arthropoda; class Insecta; order Lepidoptera; family Noctuidae; genus Thalpophila; species Thalpophila matura. The sequence goes on from OX419183.1 coordinate 13,474,082, forward strand.
CGGTCCCATAATAAAAGTTGATCATATTCATGAGTACTTTCACCTCCTAAAATATCCGCACTGGTTTTAATTTTACCCTGTATAGTCTATACCAACGAGTTCTGTTTCCCGAATCGTCCAAGACATCACTAGTGGCGTCGCGGCGTCAGGGCGGCGCAACCCAAGGAGGTGTTTCTTTCTCGTTTTGTAACAACGTTTCGTACCACTCAAACCATTGTGCTATTATTATGCAAAACTGACGACTGCCGATCGCAACAAATGTTTCTAGCGAACACTGAACTACATTTCTTTGTGTTAAAAGGTTATTAGAATGTAGGTCTCGATGTAAACATTTTCAAGGTTACGCTGCTGTTTTGAAAATTGATTATACCTGTCAGTGGCGAAGGGTGAGGGGAAGCCGGTACAATAAATAGTAATATTATAAATCATTCCATTCTACTTATGTCATACTTATTCGCCTATTCAAAATATGTAAATATACCTACAGTGAATAAACGTATAAGTATGATTAAGTAAAACGCAATTATTTATAATTTTGTTACTGTTTTATTGTACCAGCTTTCTCTCACCCTTTGCCATTGATACCTGCCTTTGCCATTGATATACTAAGTATAGGTTAGGTAGTTAGATACTACAAGTACCTAAGTAAAAAGGTTTCCAACTGGTTAAGCATGGACTATTTTCTTTAATGTAGGCAAGTGTTTGTAGCTTAGCTTTACAATTTGAGAGAAATGGAGACCGCATTGGGGTGCCGACGCGTTGCCAGGCTTGTTGATGGCGTGTTCTTACAAAAGACGCCAAGAGAATCGTAGCGCCATACAGAGCCTAAAATGAGGCGACGTTTTGTTCTAATTACTCGTAGAAATGTGAACATGACAAAACACTCGAGGTTTCTGGTACTTTCGTTTACTTTTTGTGTACACAAATATATCTCAAAACAGCGAACTTGAACACGTAAAGCAAGTTTTAAAATATTTATAATTAATAATCCTTTATCATTCGGCAGACTCGCTACCTTTCACGTAAATAAATACAATATAATACTCGCGAATGACTTCAAATGTTTTGAAAATACATACAGCAATAAAATATCGTGTAAAATTACATACAAATGGTGAGAGAATTCTGGCACATCGCCGAGGAATGTCGACCCATTTCTTTCGGTTGACAAGTGCAAAATGCGTGCATGCAAGCAAGCAGATATCTTATGTCTCTGAATGCACATGAAAATTGAATTAAAGTGCAATTCAAGACTATTTTTGAATTATTGTTATTTTATTTCCAGCAAAAAGCATAATTATGAAACGGTATTATATATGTATATATACGGTATTATATACGGTATTATACTTGACTCGTTCATAAGCTTATTGATAGAAAAAGATAGGGACCAAATCAATATTTTATTTTGAAGATTCGAATAAATTTTATTGTCCCCACAAAGTTGACATATTTCATGGACGAAGTTGGATCTCATAATAATTAATAAAAAGCCGGGCAAGAGCGTGTCGAACCACGCACAGTCTAAGGTTCCGTAGGAAGAAGTATTTTAGTCTTCCAACTGCAAATATAAGTTTGTATTTATTTATATTTATAAGTTTGTATTTATTGCGGTCAAAACTGAAAATAGTGAATATTTCAAAAAGTTACTAACGTATCTTGTTCAAACCAATTTTAATCGAGCGTGTTTATTAGATTCTTTGATAACGCGGTTGGAAAATTACAAGGGGGGGCGGGACAAATTGTTAACGACTTTCGAAGCTTCTAGTTCACTAACTATGCAGTTAAATAAAGAAGTAATTTAGAAAACTTGATCTTATTTTCAAAGACCTATCCAACGATACCCCACATGAAGGGGTGCGCGAAAATATTTTTTTTCATCCTTCAGTTTCATATATGGCCGGGCCCCCTAATTATTTTATTTTTTATAATTTCGCCACAGGTTTTTATAGCGGCTTACAGAAGACATCTACCATCTATCTATCATCTATCATCTGTGAAGTTTCATACATATTAGTTATGAACTGTAGATTTTACAAGGGTGTGACAGACGGACAGACAGACAGACAGACAGACGGACAGACGGACATGACAAAACTATAAGGGTTACTAGTTTTACTACGGAACCCTAAAAACGTAGACAATAGACATTGAATAAAGTCAATTTTTCTTTCAATACATTTACACACCTTTTATTTGTCATTTCTATGGAATCGATAATTGTGAACGAGACTGTTGGACAACTTTAATAAATCCGCCAAAGAGATTGAAAGTCGTTCGTCATAATAAAAGGATAGCCTTATTCTATAGCTCCCTTGTAAAGGACATCTGTGGTAGAAACCAATACCACATAGTTTTGTTTTCAAAAGATCGGCTAGATATTGAATATAGCATAAAAGGTACTTCAATATTGGATTCAATTCGTAGACTATACGAGTATTGAATCAAGCTGAAATATTATCAATTTGTAATAGTATCCAATTTGAAATTAGAAATCTGGGGACTATTAGAGGGCGTTTGGTAACTAAAATAGGGTAAAGTACTATCTGAGTGCCCTCTAGGTGTACCTACTGAGACTTCGTGACTGAGTGTATAAATGTATAGGTATAATAGGCATAATAACAACACCTTAAGTTCAGAGATTGTTATATCGAGAAGGGCATAAGAGTGGCAGTTTAGCTGCTCTATGATAGGTATGTAATGTAAACGGCGTTTACTGCATTCTTTGCCGTCACAGGGTCAAAAGTTACTATGTGACTTTTACGAATTGCGCGGTTTGTAATTTTTTTATTCAAGTAGCTTTCTGGTCACAGCGTCTTTATAATATGTCGAGCAGTTTGTCGCATCTTACAGAACTTAAGCTTTTTGTATTACTTAAAGTCGACAGCTAATTATTCTACCTTTGTCAGAAGTCTTATCGAAATTCGTGTACCTATTTAAAAAATTGGTAAGTATCGTTTATTTGATTATTTAATTATGCTAATAATTATAAATTATTATTAGGTATATATAAGAGATTTAAAAGCAACTGACACAGCGGGATTTGAACCCGCGACCTCTGCCGTCCTGTAATGACGCTCTGACCACTGAACCGTGTCACACCCACATCAGTTGAATTTTTAATCTCTTTATTTAAGATAAACTTGTTTTTGACATGTTTAATAAAAATATACATGACTAGTGACTAGTAGGTACTTTGCCCGATTTCGTCCCCATGACTCACAGAAACTGTGCATTTTTCGGGATAAAAGTAGCCTGTAGCACTCAAGGACAATGTAGCTTTCCATCAGTGAAACAATTTTCAGAATCGGAACAGAAGTTCCGGAGACCCCCTTCATACACACTTACAAACAAACAAAGACCTCTTTATAATATTAATCTAAATAAGCTAATACAGTTACTGATTCGTTTCTTACTAAGTTACAACCATTATCTAGATCTGTTTTTCTCTTCACCGCGCAAAAACAATGACTTTAAAATGTAGGTAAATAATACAACCAGCTAATTACTCGACGCTGTAATTACATTGTCATTGAAGCAGAGTTTCCAAACTAGATATGTTTATATTAGATGTGAACCAGCCACGAGATTGATTACGTCATGGAGATTATGAATAACACAGAACGCGGTACGTTAGTTTTGGTAGCTGAATTACAGTGTATGTAAATTGTAATTGTATTGTTAATTTATAATCCTAGTAACACATGTTAATATCTCATAAGTTCGCTGTCTGAGTTCTGTGTGTGGAATTGAGTTAATTTTACTAATGAACTATGAATAAATTAGTTGCTTGTGACATTTGAAGGGAATTGTATTTAGCTATGTTTAGGCTATGATGCTAATTATTTTGAGATACAACTATCTGATTGGCCATTATTTAGTCTGACTAAATATAAAACAATTGTTAAGCAGATGATCAGTCTTATAATCAACAAACGATAAGTTTATTTTCATGATTTTCTTAATCATTTGTTTAATCAAGCAGAAAAAATAAACACGAAATCTATAGAATCTTTTGTTTTTATTTCAGTAATTTCCAACAAACCACTATTAACCCTCGTACATCACGGGCACGACTGAAGCTTGAAAAATGAATTGGAAGGTACAAATAATTAAATCAGCAGCCATGGAGTTAAGCGTGCCTGCGGGGCTAAATGTCCAGGGACGCGGGATCAGGCGTGCCAATCAAACAAACTGATACAGATTGATGTCCTGCCCGACTGTGCCGAAAATAACGGGACATGCATTAACCATGACTACGCATTTATTGGACGAATTCGGATTGAAACGGCTGGAGGCCGGTTAGCGGATCAAAGGATTATGGATGCAAATATTTTGTTTAGTACAGTGGCTCCCAACCTATTTAATGACTAGGGACTACTAGGATTTTTTTGTTCGGTGTATGGTCTGGAACCTACTTATTTTTAACGATGGAGCTTATTAATCGAGCATTAAATCATCTAAAATAGGTGCTTACATCAAAGTCAGTTTGGTTGCTTTTTGCTAGGCGAATAATTTAATAATGCAAAAAGATATACGATTTCCCATGCCTTCGGAACGATTATCCTTATTACGTAATATTTTTGAAGCTAACTGATATTAATCATAACTTCTTACAAAAAAATATGAAGTATTTTTTGTTTTGATTGATTCTGTTTTATATAAAAAGTGAATCGTATTTGTAAACAAAGATTACGTAAGAATTATTCAAGTTGGTGATGTTATCAATGATTCGGAGAATTTTTATCCAATTATAGCTTCAAAGAAACATACAGACCTAGATTATATAAAATAAGAAAACCGTTTTTCTTAAATATATGTAGCCGCTATAGCAGGTTTAATTAAATATCTAAATACGTCGTTGATACAAAGCGAATACATTTTCTTACCCGACTACGGCAAAGCCAAAAGGAGGGTTATGATTATGACCTGTGCCTGGTGCCGTTCGTTTCCCTCTCTTTTACCTTTCCTCCTATCGTTGCTATAAATGAAACCCAGTATTCTTACATAGCTTCATACGAGTACAATTAAGAATTTCCGGCCAGCCCTTATTAGTTCTCGTATATAACGCCTACGCTAGTGAACCGAAGTTGTTAATAAAAGAACCGTCATAAGAGACCTACTGGAGCAGACTTCCTTTAACAAAGACAAAGCGAAAAGAGACGGGAGAAAACTTTGAATCTAGGAATGCTTTGATGATTTTTTTAAGTAAAATGAGACATAGCTGGGACACAATTTATTTCTTATTTACAACGAACATTTCTTTATTAAAAACATGGAAAAAGAAAGTAGTACGCTACTTCTCATAACTTAGTTATTCAATGATATTCAGATTTCTCAACGTCTTTATTTGAAACTGGCGTTACTTCGTTGAAAATCGATCCATTGGAAAGTGACTTACTTGAAATTGAATTCGATTGTTCATTCCTACTGTAATAGTATACCCTTGGAGCTTTAATCAAAATATTTGTAATGTGTTTTATTCACAGTCTCACAATTTCGATTATTGCAGTCCAATTTTGTAAGCTAATTACAAGAATTGTAATAAGAATCATAATTAATATTGTGTTTAACAATAGCGAGCAGTGTCATGCCTTTAAACAATGTCAGGTCACGATAGATGGACAAACCTTCATGGCACTGCGGCTTCAAGGTTTGTGTCAAATGTCATGACTGGAATGCCGGATCAACATGTACAGTTACGAATAAATTTAAATAGATCGTGTTAGAAGTACTTAAGGATATTTTTAGTCATACTTATTTGCTCATTGCTTTGGACTGTTAGCCTGTAGCCTTTATTGTATGTAACTGCTTAGTGCTTAGTGATAACTGAACCGATTAGTTCGAGAGGAATGTTTGTGGTGGTTCTTTGACCTTAGGGTTTCTATTGGTTTCATTCACTACTTTTATACTTATATTTTTTAATAATGAACGAAAAATGTTAAGTCGTGTAAATTTTTTTTAGCTATTTCGAATTTTGGCTGACGGCGTTGTTGGTCCAGTGCATTACGTAAACGCGACAGTACCTACCAAATGCGAATATCGGTGGTGCGACAAAACTGTAGCGCAAACCACGAAAGATCGAATGCTGGTTTGAAGAACTTACAGCTCGAATCCACATAAATGCGAAAATATACCAAAACACCCCGTACGGTACCCAAGGGAGGAGCGAGGGCACAGCACCCGTAGGGGCTTCGGGGGGCTAAGTAAAAATAAAAACAAAAACTGATATTTCTACGACCGGTTAGGTTAGACCACACAATGCCAGAAACGATCAGTCGATCTTTCAGCTTTTGTGTGATGTCGAACTACAGTGGTGTCGATCTTGTGTCGCACTAGCGTGATTCGCACTTGAGTAGAGTCGAGCTCCAGTTCTTCAAACCAGAGTGCATTCGATCTTCCGTGGTTCTCCCTATAGTTTTTACAATTCTCTCTTATTCTTAGGTACTCTTCTCGTTACAATTAGGAAATTCTGAGTACTAGCCCGGTGTAAATAAATCCATAGCTTGGATTTATGCCCAGTCAATGGCAATAAGATCGCCCCCTTTTAGTTGCGTAGAACTTTTATCATAAATGACGAAATGTGGATTTAGGTATAACTAGCGGCACCAGATATGATCACAAACTTCACCTGCGCATTAGCTGGTTTTTTGGTCTCTTCGGCGGAATGAAGAAGACGGGGGGCGCCGAGGCTGCACGCGATTGGTTCGTCAGTCGATGCTCGTCGTCTATTGGACTAAGTATTTTCTGTTACGTATTGTCAACTGTCTATTGTCTATTGGGCCAAAAATGTACATGCGTGATCTGTGATCATCTTTACCTATACATACATACCTACCTCTGTTTATGCCTTTGAGGAAAACAGGCGCTATGTTGTGTTGTTGAGTTAACAAGAAGTCTAATTGGCGCCTTAGTGTAATGAGCCAGACAATGCAATAAGATAGCTACTTTAGTGTATTGTTGAAGTATCTAATTGTTGTACAGTAAGTCATTAAGATAACAGATTAATATACAGGCTGAGATCTCGCCGCCGATAGTCGTCGCTAAGACAACTACTAAACACGATTCGATACAAATGTCGATATTATCGTGGTAGGCGCTAATTTTTAATCACGGTGCAATAAATGGTTTGTTGTTTTGACATGAATGGGTATTGCTTACCTTTGTATCCTACTAATATTATAAATGTGAAAGTTTGTGAGGATGGATGTATGTATGTACGGATGGATGTATGGATGTTTGTTACTCTTTCACGCAAAAACTACTGAACGGATTTAGATGAAACTTTACAGTAATCTAGCTTATACATCAGAATAACAGATAGGCTACTTTTTATCCCAAAAAACGCGGGCGAAGCCGCGGGCGAAAGCTAGTTGGAAGATAAATCATAGAAAAAAGGAGATATGCCATCATAGCAAATTAGTATGAGAACCACTGTCGCCACTTTTAGAACAGTTGCGACACAAATACAAACGCTCCTTGCTAAAGATCTCCCACACATTAAAAATTCCGCACACCCTAAATCCAACATGGTTATTCGTCAGTAACACTACTAAACTAAAACACATCTCCCTTGTTTTTATGATCTGAGGGAAGATACGATAAGTATTTGGTTTAGCACTATTTAATAGATGACCCATAAGGAACTTTAAGGAACTTTCAAATCGTTCATGTACCTAATCTTATTAATTTATTTTTTGTCCTTAATTCTTTATGAATTAAAGTTATGGAAGATTAAATAACTTGTCAGTTGAAGAGTGCACTGTATTTACTTTTAAAAACATATGTATGACCTTAACAAAATATTGTTTTATAGGCTTAACTCACGCCTGCCGTTAATAACACTTACATGAAAAATAAATAACTGAGAATAAACAATGAATTTTATTATTATGCAATTCGTTACATCAATTGCGATGTACGTTTATATTTTAATCGTTTAACATTGACCCCAGAGGAGTAGGCCATGCGCAGAACGAATGCAGAACAAGCAGGTACGCCCCTATTCGCATACAGTGTGGCAAGTCATGTGGGTAGATGCCTAGATGTAGGTACTATTGTTCTATCTGTGACAATATAAGCCTTGCATATTAAAGGCAATTGCGCAAAGGTTTGGAGTTTTTTATGTTGCTGGATTACGACATTAACAGAATGCGACATACGACGGTCTTTTTGCACCTCTGCTTTATACAAATACTTCTGCGACTCTAACCGCGTGGAAGTCGGAAAACAAACACCATGTTATCATTCTCTGTAAACAAATTTTCCATTCCTTTTCACCCCTTCAGGGATGGAATCCCAAAATATCTCTCCTTAGTGCATCTATAAGGTGCTCCAAGAATATTTCCTCCAAATTTCAAATTTATAGGTACCCTGGTGTAGGCTATGCGTAGTCCAGTCAGTCAATCACGGTACTGTTTTATAAGTATAACCCATTAAGATTAGAAGCAATATTTTTAAAATTTCAGGATATCTATACTAATATTATAGAGAGGAAAGATTTTTTTGTTTGTTTGTTTGTACCGAATAGGCTCCGAAACTACTGGACCGATTTAAAACAATCTTTCACTAATAGAAAGCTACATTATCCAGTGATAATGTAGCTCTCTATTAGTGAAAGATTTTTTTCTCGGGATAAAAAGTAGCCTATGTTACTCAGTAGTAACATAGGCTACTTTTTATCCTGAAAAAATGCACAGTTCCTGTGGGACACGTGGACGAAGTCGCGGGCGAAGTGCTGTTATTATATATTATTACTGCTATTATTATTATGTTAGTTATGTATAAAAGTACTTGGACGACCAAGTGTCGTTTGAGATTTTCTTAGCGATTTTATCTAGATATACATACTTGGAAAGTGAAGCATTATATAAATGCAAAAAATCATCCTTGACGTTAGAACCGTTCCCGAGAAACCATCAATTACTCACATAAAGTAATAAGATAATTAAATGGTGCTGGTATGAGTACCATTTCTAACCTTAAATGGTACTTTAGAGGTAAAACAAAAAATCATGATAAACCAATATACATACACATTACACCGCTCTATTAAAAACCACCACTAAAATGTAATTGCATTTCATACCGAACCCTTGAATTCTCATATCAGATTCTATGATTAAATGATTGTGTGCCCTTTGTTATAACAACAGTACAATTTCAAACAAAGCGGTATTTATCAACCACGTATCGAAATTAATGACAAGAACTGCCTACTGGCCCATTCTACTGGTCCAATCGTATCTAAATTAAATTCATGAATCAATTGTCCCTGTGACAGGTCATTTGCTAATGTACTGGTCGGCCTATCAGCTGTGTTATCGTGATTACGTTTAATAACTGGCCTGAATACTTTGGCACTAAGTATTGGAGGGTCATACGTTGACAATGAACTCAAACTGTCTAATAACAGTTAATTGATCGGTGTGCTTGTCAATCGGTTCTGTTATTATGGTTTGTTTGTACACATTAATATTGTTGGTGTTGCAGCTTGTCATTATTTTGTAATTAATTGATTTCGGTCGATTATTTTAATCATTCGAAAGATGTCCATTGCTGGCTTGCCTCAACGACCGCTCTTGCGCTGCCCACTTTTCAGCGGATTTCCACGACATTTATTCTTTTGTTTTGAAACTTTACTTAGCGTACTGCCGATTAAAGTTACATTACCGATATTTGCGATTAGAAACCAATTTATACCAAAATACTGAATTAGAGAGATTTCATTAAAATTAAGCAAATCATTTCGTGTATTAGCCCGTGTGCGTCGATGCTTAAGTCTAATATTTCAATGCTAACTATGCTGTCGAACACGTCCTCATTGTTTAGAAATATTCGTACTCTGATATTCTTTTGTTCATTATAACGTAAAAGGTTATAAAAGAAGAACACAAAGCAAGCAAATATCAAGGTGATACATTGTGATGTTTATGATATTTACAGAGGGTATGTTTGATTGTACCGCCTCCCATAGATAGTTATTTGATAAACAAGCAGTGTAAATTTGCGATTGTTATCGAACAATATAAATCAATTGCGTATCGGAATGTATCAGCGCTTCAGATATTCCAAATGTAGATTGGGCTATAGAAATGTATTGACCCGTACTTGATTTAGTATTATTCAATGTTAGTTCATTCGCCTAGCCTTTTCCCAAACTAGGTTGGGGTCGGCTTCCAATCTAAATGTGGTTGAATATCAGTAATTTACGTGGAGCGACTGCCATCTAACCTCCACAACCCAATTATTGGGTAACACTGGTATTCCAAAGTTAGACCAGTTGGCAGACTTTTGGGCTTCCGACTATCCCGTAACGATTGTCAAAAATATTTGTATGACAATCGGGGCTGATTGTTTAACGTGCTCTCCGAGGCACGGAGGGGTTGGATAGAATGGTTAATATGGTTATCCCTCGACGGACAGACCGCGGCAAGATTGATCGATTAGCGCGACTATTATTTAGCCACGAGCCCCTCATTATATTCGATGGTAATTGTTTTTTTTAGATGTTTATGCAAACAATTTTTAAGTTAACTGATATTTTTTTATTTTAACTGAGGTACTTACTATGTAGTTGCTTCCCGATTTAGTTATATGGTTTCGTATGTTCACCTTTTTAACGCCTGTTTGATTAAAAACCTCACGCTATTATGTACCTACCTACCCGTAAAGTATCTGCTGGCTGAATTCCAAGTCCCTATTAAACAATATAACAATTAAAAGTTACATACTTTATTATTTTAAGCATAAATGCAGATTGTCCATGTTTAATTACTATAAATAAATTTTCTAATCGATTACACGAATAGGTCGAAACTGTCACGGTATCGTGTGTTGCTTCAAAATAACGTACGAGTCACGAATAAACATGAATTTATGGGATTTAATCTGCGCAGTTGACTAATTAGTTGTTTTGTTTAATTTAATATTCATAACTATACTAGTTATTGGTCGCGACTTTGTCCGGAAAAAGAATTCAGCCGCCCGTTGACTCACACAGGGGCGGAGTTTCAAAAAAATATATTTCTTAGCGCTCTTCTATTCATCCTTTTTAAGGAACTTAATTTTTGATAACGCGATAAATATTATCAGGCGATGCGGCATATTTTTTTTTGTGATGATATACGGTCACGTCGGCCACCCATTCTGCGGATGCTGAATGCGCTCAACACTCTCCTTGAATCCAGTCGCACTCTGGTGCGGTCGCAGCCGATGGTTTTGGGGGGGGGGTCATACCGCAGCCGAAGACTTTTGGGGGGGTCATGCCGATTAATGCCGACGTGCTATACCGTGAATTACCGTGTTTGGCGCATTTTTGTACGATTTTTAGGGGGGTCATGACCCCCCCCATGACCCCCCCCCCTGGGACCGCGCCTGCCTGGACTAGATCTATATGCTGATGAAACGAAGGTGATACTGTTAGAAAACTTGGCGTATTGTGAGCAGACTGATTCAAAGGGTTCATATTTTATGTTAAACTTATTTAGTATTAACGTATCACTGTAATTAGTGGTATGTTATGTCGTACTGATATAATACAGCGTGATGTTATTTAAGTTATACATAACAAATTAAGTTTTAGTAGTTGTATTTCTTTATATTTTCCATAGTAAATGTCTACGAAATTGCCGGTCCATAGAATTTATATTTTTGGAAGTAAGTCGAGTGCCTTAGTCACGATGGTATTGTGAAAAATTCATGCAAGTTACCACTTAGCAGTTGACAAACTATTTATGGAATTGAATAAGCGTTTGAAGGTTGACACTTAAATAGTAAGAATAGTGAATGGTTTTACTATAACAAAGAGGAATATTGTTAAATATTGGCATATTTTGAAATGATAGGTAGGTTACTTCAAAATATTTGTGTGCAAACAGTGCTTTGTGGTTGTGATCGTGAAGGGGGCAAATAAGAATATTTATTATTGAATTTTGAATGTGTTTTTGTTTGCATAGATTTTTTATTTAATATGCCGTCATCGTCCTTACGGATGTTAAGTTAGCCAAACATTTCGTATGGATGAAAATTATGTGTCATTTCCTTGTTTGCAGTAGTGATTACAAAAACCTCTGTATTGCAATAACAGGCTATAACCATCAGAATAAATAGCAATGTTTTATAAAATCAAGAAAAAAAAATCTCGTTGGCTAATGCACACATACCTATTTCCTATTTCATATGAGTTTTTTCTACGACAATGGTGGCATAGACGCGTTCGGCCTGCCTGATGGTAAGCGGTTCCCGTAGCCTATGAAAACGCTTGCAACACCGAGTATCACATGCGCGTTCCTGATCCTTTAAAAATGAGGATTCGCTGTGCCGACAGCTTAGGGGACAAGCTGGTCCCCCGCTGTCAATACAGGGCATCCTAAAAAATCCTTTTTAGGGTTCCGTAGTAAAACTAGGAACCCTTATAGTTTCGTCATGTCCGTCTGTCTGTCTGTCTGTCCGTCTGTCACACCCTCGTAAAATCTACAGTTCATAACCTATTGGTTATGAACTGTAGATTTTACGAGGATGAAAGTATGAAACTTCACAGATGTCTTCTGTAAGCCGCTATAAAAACCTGTAGCGAAATTATAAAAAATAAAATAATTAGGGGGGGGGGGGGAACACATGAAACTGAAGGATGAATAAAAATATTTTCGCGCACCCCTTCATGGGGGAATCGTTGGATAGGTCTTTGAAAATAAGATCAAGGTTTCTAAATTACTTCTTTATTTAAGTGCATATTTAGTTAACTAGAAGCATTGAAAGTCGTTAACAATTTGTCCCCCCCCCTGTAATTTTCCAACCGCGTTATCAAAAAATCTGAAAAAAATCAAGCTAATAGCATCTAATAAATAATTACGATTAAAATTGGACCAGAATAAAATAATTAGGGGGAGGGGGGCCCCATACATGAAACTGAGGGATGAAGAAAAATATTTTCACGCACCTCTTCATGTGGGGTATCGTTGGATAGGTCTTTGAAAATAACATAAAGGTTTCTAAATGACTTTTTTATTTAAGTGCATATTTAAAGAACTAGGAGCTCCGAAAGTCGTTTACAATGTATTTGCCCGCCTGTATTTTCTAATCACGTTATAAAAAAATCTGAAAAATTCAAGCTTATGGAATCTAATAAAAACTCTCGATTAAAATTGGTTTGAACGATACGTTAATAACTTTTTGAAATATTCACTATTTACAGTTTTGACCGCAAAAATAACTTTATTTTTCATTATAATATTAGGAAATACAAACTGTTGTTTGCAGTTGGAAGACTGAAATACTTCTTCCTACGGAACCCTAGACTGTGCGTGGTTCGACACGCTCTTGCCCGGTTTTTTACTATGATCTAAGAGGCGCTCTTCTCTAAAAATACAAATTTGACTAGCCACCCAAGTGGCATTATATTCCTATTGTCAAAACTACGCATTTATGAACGTAAAAAGTAAACAAACAGTTGAATGACTTATTCGATTCGCTGGTTGAGCGAAAACGAGTTGTTTATTTTTTTGGTTCTATTGTAGTGTCGATCAATCGATCAAAAAGTGTCGGCAAACAATGTAGTCGAGTAGATATCGATATAGTATCGATTATAGAGGCGAAATGTTTGAAGAATTATGTAACGGTAGACCTTGAAGCTTGACCCTAATCGTGATCCGCGGCGGTGACCGCGCGTGGTCCAAGTGTGAGAGGTAGCGATTGTAACTAATATTATAATAATTATTTTTCCTAATGACCTTCATTGCAGATTGTTTCAGTTTGAAATTCTACTGGAATGTTCTAGTTTTTTTTAAAGTCATTGTGGATTTAGTCAAACGAAACAGATCGATTAAAAGAATAATTGTGTTTCAGTGCAATTATGACTTTGCATTTAATTAATTAACAAAGACGACTATTTTTTTACAATAAAGAAAATATACATAAGTACGTATAATAGAAAATAATTAAAAACTTCCCGGTCTTTAACATAATTTAGGTAGTTATTTTTGGTTGTACTTTTTGTTTTTTAAAATAACTTTGCACCACAAAATTAACAACAACTAGGAGTTATCGTGATCGTATGAATTTCGAGTCATAACTTACCTACGTCCATGTTTACGTGCACTTCAAAGCCAAGAGTGCCGTGACAGACAACTGAAAGTGTTACAAAGGGCACACCCCAGTAAAAGGCACAACATGACAATGATATGACATAATAAATTATCGTGTGTTACGGAAATTCAATCACCTTCAACTATTTTGTAACAGAGACAAATAGCCTGTTTTGTCTAAAACACATACGAGTATGTGCATAATAATTGAAAGTTTCAATAATTTGACAGCTCTTTTATGAATTTTGACATTAACAAATTATACCTTTACGTGTGTACGTTTCCTCATTGTTGGTTTACGAATAATAATTTGGCATAGATATTAATGATTGCTTGCGTTCCTCGAAAGGTTATTAATTAGGGCTATTCTCGAACCAATAATACCTAATAATTATCCTTGTTATAAAAGATTAATGATTGATTATAATAGTTCTTATCCGCAGTGTTAAATATCTAGACGTCATAATAGTAGGTTTCTACCGAAGTCAAGTAGGTAATAATGTTTTGACATTGTCAATGTTTAATCATGAATTAACAAATATACGTGAATTGTTCTTGAAAGTTGGATTTTTCTATTTGCGTAGTCCGACAGGATTCAATTAAACATGTTTACCTCTCCAGAGAAAAAAGTATGGAAATAGGTACTACGTTTGATTTTCAGTCAGTTAATGTATATGGGATAGGTACTTACATGAATTTCGGGTCTCTGGAGGCGCTATTTTGAAGATTTTATTTACCATTATGTACAGAAGGGGAAACAAGGTGTAATTTTAATGGTCTAGTAGAGTGAGCAAACGATCCTACTGGTCCTTTGACGGTCCTATTACCACCACGGTCCATCAACATCACGAGGCGAGTCGCATATGTGCTGCCAACCTTACTCAAATGCTTTGTTCAATCAAATAAATACTATTTTTATCTATTGCGCTTAACTATTGTAAACCTATAGAGCAAAGTCATCCACAACTTCTGACTTCACATAAATCTTAAAAGCAACATTGAACTTTAATAAAATCGCTTTAAAGTCTACAATGCATACTAGAAGCTTCTATAGATAGTGACTGTAAGTCAAGTATTGCACGTAGTTACGGTACAGTCATGTACAGTCACAGCATTTTCTCACGAAGATGGTGAACAAAAACAGAAATAAAAACCCATGTCGTAAAAAAAAACCAGTGATTTGCTGTTTTATTGTTTTCGGAGTTTTGTATTAATTCAATTAGGTACAGGTATTTCCTTAAGAGGCATTGAGAGATATTTTGGTATCAGTGAAATGTAAAAAAACCTTTGGTCTTGTATCGTATTTGTGTCTGTTTGATATAAAAAATGTCTGTGAAACTGAAATCTTATAATAAAACGATGTACGTACGTTTATCCTCATTTTTACTTTTTTATTTTTCTCCATTGTTGGCTGACACCGATTTTTAGTAGATATCAATTCACTTTCTTTATAGGAACTGTATCTATCAATCGTAGCTGAATAGATACTATGAAACTCAATTATTTACTCTCAAGATTAAGAACATACCATCAGACCAATATCAACTTAATAGAGTGAATAAACCTTCAGTACCTCTGAAATTAATATGCATGCCGGAACGTAAAGGTTTTGGCGTTCTAAGCCTCGTTCATCTCACGAGTGTGAGACGACATACACGTGTCAAAAGGTCAAAGGTGTACAGGATAACATGGCAGGTTTAGTAACATTAATCTTACCTACCATTTCACACCTAGGTATGTACTGTACTTATGAATGTCTTATTTATATTTTTATAACTCAAAGGAATGGGCAGAAGTACCCACATCTTTGCTAATTAAAACTAGAAGTAACAGGACTCTTTCAATTTAGGGGCAACATAGACGATAGACTTTTTGTGCGATTGAGTCTGTAGCGCTCTGCAGCGCTCGAACAATCTGCGAAACATACTGCACAGATTGTTCGAGCGATGCAGATCGCTGCAGTCTCGATCGCACAAAAAGTCTGTCGTCTACGTAGCCCCTTAGGCTTAGACGATTGGTGTCGGACTGCTACCGTGCGGTAGTCGTGCGGCAGCCGTGCGAGTGTCGTACTGCGCAACGCCAATTGTTTTTTTCCACACATTTCAGTAAGTAACACTGGTAATATCTACCTATTTGAAAATTCCTTTGACGATTAAAGAATAGAGACATGGTGTCACGATTCTGTAATGATACAATTAAATACGTTTTAGTTATATTACAATAATTATTATCCTGGGATTACGAAATATATATACAATTATACATTCTAGTTATAATGGGGTTCGCGAACCGAGACGGGGACATTAATTAACACTGCAACTAACGTGAAGCTTTGTTTAACAAACGCATTACACGATTTAGTCTTCGCTTTGCTAACGTTTCGAACAACTTCGTACAGAATATGGAAGTGACATGAATTTGGGGCGGTCTAGGGGTTTTAAAGATGGACGCACATTTATTAGCACCGAACAAAATTATTTTTGAATACTTTATATTCTTATTACTCTTATGAGACCTCGCCCACCAATTCGCTCCGAATCGGGTGAATCAGCGGAATAATTCGAAAGTTCCTAAAATTCCAGACGGATTAAAATGACGGCATCAGAATCGGCAATGCAGCCGGTGCACCCGTAATCTGTCAATTGCGTTTTTTATTAGTAAATAAACTATTTGTTCAGTAGAAAACTTTTTCCCCTTGATCGAAAAACTAACTGAGGTGTGGTCAACGTCCATCATTCATAATAATTGGATACCTTGGCGCACAAGTGATCCTATGTGAAATTTTGGTCAAAACCGAGTTATGTGCATTTTCGCTTATTTCGGACCATGGTATAGGTTTTTCTAATTGCGTTACCACTTGGATCAATTGTGCTTATGCACTGAGGTATTATGATGATTTTAAAGTATCTCCTTTAATTTAGAATCGTCGGAGCGCAGCGGAGACTAATGATTAATCTATGTAAGAATCCTACAGGTAATTAGAGCTTTCATCTATAAATATTATGTTATTAAGTACGTTAATCGCTACCTACTACACTGATATCATAGATAATCTGTTTTTATTCAGCAGTACGTTCTCGTGGATGATATTCGAATCTAAATCGCATTAGACGTTATCTAATAAACTAACACAGTCGATAGACAATAAATAAATATTACAATCAATACAATAGCGTTGTAGTGTAAACTTGTAATGTAATGCTGTATTCATTGTAATGACGAGATTCTTTAAGACATTTACTTTCTATTTTATATACTTCCCGTTCTCGTTTTACACATTTACTGTAATAAAAAGCTAACATCTTCTACTCAATCTATAATGTTTAGAATGGAAGAAACGTAAGGAAGTTGCAGAAATGCATTACTTTCTGCACGTTATATGTCATTAAATTAATAATAAAATGTCTAAGTTATAACATTGATGTTTTATAGTTTAGTTTGATATCTATGATGAATTGCGAGCGTTTGAATTGAGACTTCCCTGTTATTTTATATCTATTTGGTAAGGCTTGAGCTTTCATCATGTTTGCACGTAGGTAAGTGGATGACATAAGAGGCCCAAAGCCACAACGCGTGGCAATGGCTAGAGCAGAGCTAGTTAGGTATCTACTTCTAACAAGCCATAAGTAGCTAGATGCTACAAGTATAGCTAGGTGGTATAGTTAGCTAAGTGCTATAAGTAACTAGTTGCTATAAGTAGCTAGGTCGATTCAATCTAAGATAACAAGAAAGATTTTTTTATTTTTGAAAACTATAAGAACGTGTTTACTGAATTTTTGTTAATTCTGGTAAACAAAAACCTGAATTGAATTAAATTATTTTACTGTATTAATAACATACATTTTTAATGTACTTAAGTAATGTCCCGAAACGCGGGACAATTCTCGTCCCGGAAAATGTTGTAAGAAAGCCTCAGTTTTCGTCTCTGTTTCTCGAAGTTTAGACGAATTTGCACGACCTATTCCGACCCCTGGTTATTACTATCTAAAGAAAAAAAAAAGAAGCAAAAGCTCAACAAATTTCGACCACATCCAGTAAAACCATTGACTGTTCGGATCTAGGCGAGCGAATTAAAGTATTTGTAGTGCGCTCTCGCTATGTGTACCCAGCGCGGTGATACCTAGCTTTGACTGCAAGCACAACGCATCTCACGGCGGGCGCTCAAACTCATCGGAGTAAAGGCAAGTCTACAAAGGAAGGATTTTAAAACTCGAAGTTACAATAAAATCCATAAAATTGTCTAAGGAGGTCATGACTGTTGTGCTGGACGTCTAAAAATTAGTCGAAAGTTTATCTATTCTTGGATTGTAAAATACTCTGGAACATGTATTTCGGGTGCACTTGGTTACAGTTTTATGAAAATAAGTCCCATTGGATTTATCTTTTGTATAAAACTGTTGAAATTCGGTAACTGCTAGACGTACGCGAGAGGTGTTAAACGACGCGCCTCGTCGCGGCTAATCGAACGGTGTAAAAATCACGGAATTTTTTTTTCATTTCTCATACTCGGAAAGTAGTGTTTGTTTGATCAGAGCAGCGGGTCGAAAACGATGCTTCCCTCCCTTGGGCGGGAAAGACTCATAGTAATTGCTTCCCTCCCTAGGGCGGGAATGAATTTTAAAAATAGAACTAAAATTGGTTATTTAGTCGGCTATAATTTTTTTTACATAATTAAGAAAAATATCGATTAAAAAAAAAATGCTGCGGTCTTGTGAGTGTATACGGCCAATGTGAATTAAAAAAAATACCTATTAAAGTGGGATGGCCCGCGGCGGTGACGCGGGCGGTGTGTATCATGTGTATCGGTGTGTATCCATATTTGAAATTTAAATTAAAAAAGACTATTTATGTATAATTTGGCGGGATACTAACTCTGTACCGAAATTATTTGATTAAAAATGAGTTCAAGCGATTCTGAAATGTTGACCCCCAATTCCGTTAAAGAAAACTACTATTTTTTACTTTCCTTAAATTTGAAATGAAAAGTAGAGTGTTTAACACGGGTGAAAGTCATCAATTCCCACTCGGACTATAGCCGCCCTCGCTTCGCTCGTGTGTCTAAATACCTTGTATGGGAATTGATTTCTTTCCACCCTTGTATAACAATCTACTATTTGTGTAAAAACTGTAGGTACCTAAATATGCTAGGATGAGGAAAATTTTTAGCAACAGTGTCTAGCAACAATATGCTTTGAGTATTTTGACTTTACTCATAACCACCATTTGCTTGTCATGCTTCAGTCGGGCCTAACCTTACGAACCATAGAAATATAAAAAGAGTTACGAACTATCATCATCAGAGAAGTTATTTTAAAATTAACTATTTAGACAGAAACGGCCGTACCACAAAAAGATAAACATCTCTTCAACACACGTTCAACACGAATGCTACCAAAAATAATAGGCAATTGTTTTAGCACTAACTTGTCTAAAACAAGTGTCTTTTATTTTTGGTAGCATTCGTGTTTAACAGATGTTTATCTTTTTGTGGTAAGGCCTAAAGTGTTTAGATAAAAAACCACGGCGATGACGGCTAAATTCACGTTGAAAATAATATGAAAGTGGACTAATTTGCTAGCTAAAGCTAAGCCTAAAGCCTAAAGACTAAAGTCTTTAATCAGTGCGTCCTACCTGTCATGACTTACGGAGCTGAGACGTGGACACTCACGGTACGGCTGGTCCATAAATTCAAAGTCGCTCAGCGAGCTATGGAAAGGGCTATGCCTCGGAACGAGGTGATCCGACAGAGAACGAAAGTAGTCGACATAGCCTACAGAATAAGCAAGCTGAAGTGGCAGTGGGCCGGCCATATCAGTCGTAGAACCGATGACCGTTGGAGTAGACGTGTTCTAGAGTGGAGACCGCGAATCGGCAAACGAAGCGTAGGACGCCTTCAGGCTAGGTGGAGCGATGATCTTCGCAGGGTGGCTGGTGGCAGCTGGATGAGAGTAGCCGAGGATCGAGTTAAATGGCGTGCAATTGGAGAGGCCTATGTCCGGCAGTGGACTGCTATAGGCTGATGATGATGATGATGGACTAATTTGACAGGACTAAATATATCTTCTAAGTATCCCTTTCACTCCCTTTTTTGTTAGACATAGACTTAATGAGACTAAATTAGTTTAGTTAGTAAACAATAGAATCGGCACCAATCATTATTACTTAATTTCCAAACCACGTTAAATTCGAAACCTCAGCAATTATAAAGATATCGATCCTGTCTGGCTTTAAGTACTTAGCTGCTATTTTTGTTCGTGTGATTAGCCGCAATTAGGTTCGCGCCAGTAAGCAAGCTTCGTAAGAATAGCTGTGAAAGGGGAACGGATATTAGGGCCACAGACGAATAGCTATATTGGCTTTTATATTGTAAAATGTGATGTACCAATGAGCGTTACATTATTTAAAATGCCCTAAAAATAATGAGGTAACATTCAAAAGTTAATTTTGTCATAGGGATATTTTTAATCTCAAAATAACTCAAAATATGCCAAATATTTTGTTTAGCATTTACGAGAAAGTATTGCTATCGATAGGTGTCCTTCTAAAGAGTAAAGGCCCTACTTAGGAAAAATATTGTGGTTTAGGTACTTATCTTACAGCGAATTCCCATAAAAATACATTTATAAATGATCCTCAATGTGAAAGAACCTTTACCGATCCGGTTTTCCGTGCGCACCGTGTGTAAATACGTTTGTTTACGGGATTAATCAGGAAACTGTTTTGTCTCTAAGTCGGGTGTTACTTTACAATTCGACTTAGTAAACTTTGATTGCATCAGATTACCGCGACTGGTTCCGTATGTGCCGTAAACAAGGATTTATGTTGATTTGATCGTGTGGTTTTAGAATCAGCGTGGTTTTAGGTAAGACAATGAAATATACTCGTATAGAAAGTACCAAGATGATTTTATGACGGAAAATTTGCTGTAAGAAGAAAATTTCATAAGTTTTCAAAGAGATTTCAAATTTCGACTGAAGCGGTTGGGACACGATAGCACAGTTGGCAGAGCACTTGCCAAGGTTCGGTAGAGGTCGCGGGATCAAATCCCGCTCGCGACAGTTGTTTTTTGAAATCTCTTACAAAAATGCTGTAAGAATTTTACGTGATGTATAGATAGACGCTATCACAGTCAATATATAAGTACTTAACTTAATCAATTCTTAAATTACACTTCCAATCCAAATCCAATAAGTTATTTCCTAATAAATAAACATTTACGTTCGATAAAATTATAGTAATTGCTTCCTCTTTTAAGAGAAAGCAGTAAGCATAAACACAAGCATAAATACGTAGAATCAATATCCCCTTCAGGCCAGTTGTTACTTTCTGTAATTAAGCTCATTATAATTCGTTGTACTGTTGATTTTGAATAATTAAATAGAGTTTTCATTGTACAAGAGTTATTATGAAAATACAGTGTTTTCCTTATTTCAAATAAAGCTTGTTTCATTTTGTGACATGCGGGAATCGAACCTACGACAGCTACTCAGTCGCTTGGCCACTTGCGACAACAGTACCCCTATCATGAGTTTTTTTGACGTGTAGTATCGTTAACGTAAGCATATTTTGAATTGAAAATACACGTTTGTTACACAATATTTATATAAATTAAATACTTAATTAATTTCTCTGTATTTTTTAAAATGTGCATATTGTATAAAATTTTATCAAAAAGTTCCAGGACTGCTGTATTTTAAATTCAAAATATGCTTACGTTAACGAAACTATACGTCAAAAAAACTCATGATAGGGGTACAGTACTGTCACTAATCGCTTGGCCAATTAAAACATATCTGTTAGGCATTAGCAATACAAACAAAAGATGAACCTTATAAGCCTCCTATGTACACTCGACGTCATTGATGGTCGACCACTTTTCACCCTTATTACTAAGAACATAAGGGTGAAAAGTGGTCGACCGTCATTGGCGTCGAGTGTACCTACCTACTTAGTCACTTTTCGTGTCAGTCTGTTTGTCCACTAGTTCCTCTAAACGACGCAATGGATTTTAATGCGGTTTTCACTACCACTTAGAGAATGTATTCCGAATGATTTATGTGTTTATTACGTTAAATGGTATTTAACTTAGATACATAGAATAGATAGATACATAGAAACATCGATGTTTTGACATGTCGCCACATCAGTAGATTAGATCGCACCCGTGCAAAGCAGGGGCGGGTCGCTAGTTATGTGTACTTACTTAAGTGTAATCAAAAGGTCAACACCGTTGGTAACTGTAATTAAATGCACTATAACAGTTGTTTTAATAACTTTACACTCCATAAACGTGTCAAATAAATCATTAGTTTTGAAAACTTTATTACCTTACGCAGGTATGTACTTAGGTACTATTACAGTAGAAAACCTTGGATAGTAGAGATAGTGTTTTAAACGACCGTTAAATTAAATATAACAATAATTAATTATCATTGCGACACATGGAAACGAATGGAGTTGATAAAGATATTCTACCATAATTCATTTCATAATTTAGTTTTTTTAATTTCAATCTATTCCATAATTTTCACAGTAGGTAGGTACTTCAAACTGACCACATTAATAGAATGAAAGTTGAACTATTCGTTTTAGTTTCGGTTTTATAATGTAAAACATTGCGCCCAAGCCCGTACGTTTTGTTAGAAATAATTGCACTCGGATACTTAGATTTACGTATGCGGTAGGTAAGCTCTCAGAATGGGTTTTATCTTGCTAATTGCACAAATGAGTTATAGTCTAAAATAAACGGGAACGTATTTTACTAATTAGTCGCAGTTAGCTTATGGATTAACTCGTATTTCATACCAAAATATATCTTTCCCTTTTACGAATTTAAAGAGAAATTTCTTGTTATTGTGTCAAGGATCAACATTAAATGCTTTCGGCGAAAGTTTCTCACTTAACATCGAAAGAAAGTAAAACCTTAAAAAGTTATCGCATTCATCTGGAGATTTGACAACATCGTGCTTTCAACAAAGGTTGTTAACACAACATTGTCTTATTACGTTATCGAACGGATACTTGGCCATGACTCGGAATGCATCGGAAAGTTATTGACTTTTGATAATGAACGAAACCAGTTTGCGGCGAGCTGACCGAGAGCCCGCGGCCTCGTTCAATACCAGATGCACATAACCACGAAGCTGCCCCTAATCCCAAAAAATCCCCGATATAGCATACATTAACATTTTTCTTATAGCCTACTCGCGGTCACCGCGTAACGGACGCGAAGTGTAAAGCGCTCTGTCCGTGCAACCAACTTATCATCGAAACTCACCGCGACTTTAGTAAAAGGCAAGTTTATAGTAAGCGACAGGTCTCAAGTTTGCCGGCAGAATTTTGCCGTAACCTCTTTGTGGAAGTAAAAACTGATAATAGGGAAAATTATAAAGTCAATTTTACTTGATAAACCGCCCGCCCAGGCATTTTATGGTCAGGAATGAACTATAACAGTTAAATTTTATGACCTCGTTACCTTAAATAGGTTACTATATTGTTGCTTTTATTTGTTGCTTTCCTATAGGTAAAATGTTCATTATTGCTTTTATGAAAATGTATAAAGCACAAGTGGTTTATTTTAAGTCTGAATTATTTTGTTGACACCGCAAAGCTAGATACAGCTCAAAGAAGTAGAAACTTTCTAATTTATGGTTGTGACGTAAACGACAAGAACATAGCGCGGTGCCATATCGGGCTTAACATCGTCACGTATGCACTAACCCAGCATGTAATAAGCATTTGAAATATTAGGTCTTTACCTATGAAATTGCCGTTCTGCAGTACTGGCCATTTCAAATCAAAATAATTTTTGTTTGGCTAAGAATTCTAATTTCAAATTAATTTTATTTTAAAAACATGGTTTATTTTTTCCAAAAGTAGTCATTTGTTTATTGATTAGTGTTACATTTTCATCGCATTTCAATCTTTTTCGTCATCATGGATACGTTAAAAATTCGAGTAATTATGGAATACGAGTACCGTCGTGGCAGCAACGCGCACAAGCGGCACGCAACATCAACGACGTTTACGGAGCTAACACTACAAACCAACGCACCACCTGTTATTGGTTTGCTCGCTTCCGTTCTGGAAATTTCGACCTGAAAAATGAACCTCGCGGTCGTCCGAAGACTTTGGTTGACAATGACGAATTAAAGGTGATTGTGGAAGCTGATGATACACAATCTACGGCTGAATTAGCAGCAGCTTTCGACGTTAGCGTCAAAACAATATTGGTCCATTTGCGTCAAATTGGCAAGGTAAAAAAGCTTGACAAATGGGTGCCCCACGAACTCAATGATCGCCAGCGCGAAGTACGCGTCGAGACGTGCCTTGCACTGCTCAACAGACACACAAATGAAGGAATTTTGAACCACATTGTTACCTGCGAAGAGAAATGGATTCTGTTTGATAACCGCAAGCGCTCAGCAAGTTGGTTGGATCCTGCTTCAGCACCTAAACAATGCCCTAAACGAAAACTTACCCCTAGAAAAGTGATGGTCACTGTTTGGTGGTCTAGCGCCGGTGTGATTCATCACAGCTTCTTACCAAACGGGGTGAGCATTACTGCAGATGTGTACTGTGAAGAACTGAACACAATGATGAAGAAGCTGGCACATCTCCAACCAGCATTGGTCAATCGCTCGTCTCCGCTGCTCCTGCACGACAACGCGCGACATGATACTGCACAGCAGACGGTCTCCAAGTTGCAAGAACTGGGGTTGGAAGCTCTCCGTCATCCGCCCTACTCACCAGACCTTGCGCCTACAGACTACTACTTTTTCCAGAATTTGGATAACTTCTTGGCGGGAAAAAAATTCAATACCCGAGAGGCAGTACAAAATGCCTTTGAAGCTTTTGTTGCCTCCCGTCCAGCTGATTTCCTTAAGAAGGGCATCAATAAACTGCCACTGCATTGGCAAAGATGCATTGATTGCATGGGTGATTACTTCGATTAATACAAATAAAAAATACATGAAAAAAATTAGTTTAAATTTTTTCATACAAAACGGCAATTTCATAGGTAAAGACCTATTATCAGCCAGTAAGTGGGCGCGTATAAATAATAAAATTACTCGACGCGGAACATTGTGGTTAAGCGATCACGACAAGTTTCGTAAAGTGTTCGCTTGTCTTTGACAACGCAGCTCCGTTGAGCAAGGTGTTTGAAACGTTTTTGTCACTTTTTAATTTTCCTTTTTCCATAAGGTACGCAACAGGTCACGTCCGAATTTGGTGGGGTTATGGAACTGATTGCGATAAGTACTTGATAAATTAGGCAAGTAGCGAAAGGGATTCGAGACTATGCTATGTTCCTCGCTTAGCACAAATTTTCGCTTTGCGCCGCCGGCAACCGCGTGTAAATGAGTTGTCTTTGCTTATTCGTCGTTTATTTTCTCTCGGAAATGCAATTAACACTTAGAACTGTGTTTGTAATTATAAGAGTGAAAACAGAAAAGAGATGTAATAATAATTGGATTATGTTTAGCTTACATTATCTAGGATTGTATTTTATTTCTAAATGAACTTCAGATACTGTATTTTTCTTTGTTGTTAAAACTGTTTTATTTTTCCTCAACAGTATTATCGCAAATCAGAGATGGATATCGATCCAATTTGCAGCATTGTTTAAAGTTGTATTTTTATTCAATTTGATTCGCCTCATTAACACACAAAAAGAACATCAGTAAGCGATGTCGGCTGTAATAAAGTAGCTCTCTCACTAATGTGACGTTAGTAGCGTATGCGCATTTCAAGTGGCGATGCTCCGAGGAGATAATGTTATTTATCTAGTGAGGGGAACACACAACGCTTTACTTTCTCGCCGCTCCAGGAAGGAACCCATTGTTCTTCGCGCCCGAGGCGTCCACACCGGATTTATCATAGCACATCACTCTACGCGTACACATAACACCTCGCATTTACATACCTGCACAATTTAGCTAACGATGAACATAACAAGTTTGTTATTCAAATTCACGTTATCGCAAACGCTCAAGTCCAGTATACAATGCTCGAAAACTCTACTAATGTATTCATAGAGGAAACTGTATTCCGTTAATGACAGTATTTGAGTTAACATCGCCGGACGGGCGCTTTCAACGCGCACCGTGTAATTTTCTTCGAGCGGACAACTTGAAAATTGTCTAGTTTGGTTGGAAAAGGTATTTCTCGCTGAGAATTTCTCGTCGAGCAATAAACTGTTACTTGTTTAACGTGGATGAAATGAGAGGATGCGAGACGCGTCTAAAGACTGGAGATAGTTTTCTTAAAGTTGGTTAGGTCGCCGGCGTCGGCGTCGGGTACGGGCGTGCATTAATAAAGAGATCTCCACCTCCGGGCGAGCAATCTCGGGATCCGCTTCCAGCGCCGTCGCGCGCCGGCCTTCCTTAGGTCTTACTTGCATGTTTCACAAGATACATCCACACTGGACAACTTACCTATCACCACATCTATCATTTAAATCACAATTTTGTGTTCTGTCTACTCCATTGATTGATCATGCATTTCTCTGTACATCATTTTAATATTAAAGACATCGAAAAGAACATTCGAAGTGAAAGTGGTTACACTTGTCTGTAAATAAACGATTATCCGACGTATTTAAGTATGAGAATTAATCAGATGTGGGATTTTTAAGTCAAGCTTACTATCATCATAACATCGTTCTGAATAACTTCACGTACGATTATAATCGAGTGACAGCGATGCGTAACGCTTATTTACAAATTACTTTGAAGATTCGTTAACTACAAAATATTACTATGCGTAAGTTTAATGTCATCTAAATACACTTTCATGAAGTGTCCTCAAATACCATCATGCTCACACGAGCATGATGGTATTTGTCTATCCCTTCGAGGAATAGAGTATTCTCAAATTCTAAGGCCCGTATTACAGAACGATGCTCGAGCACAGATCTCTGCTTGAGCATTGATTTAAAGCCATTTGATTGGTTGAAATCTATGCTCAAGCAGAGATCGGTGCTCGAGTATCGTATGAAACTGAAGCGAGTTTTAACCACACACGTGTGGGCAAGAAACTTTAGCTTTGGACTGATAGACAGTGGCACATCCATAAATTAATTTTGGGGGGCCTGAGGGCTCATGTAGATATCATTATGGTGAAGGGGCAGGAGGGCTAAGTAGTTGAAATAAAAATACTACTAATCTAAACTGAAATATTTAAGAACTTATGATTGGGGGGGGGGAGCTTTAGCCCTCCCCTAGATCCGCCACTACTGGTAGACGTATGCCCGTTTTCATTACATTAGGAGACACCTAAATGTAATGCCTAAACATTGAAAGGAGTTACCTAGAGCTTAAAAACAATATGCCACCAGCCACTAGGCGACAACTATTATGGACTATCCGTGGTCGTCTAGTGGTTGGTGTTTATTTGCGCTAGGTAATTCTTAATATTTAGGCATTATATTTAGGTGTCTTTTATGCCCGTTTTTACCAACACTAGGAGACACCTAAGTGAAATGTTTAAATATTAAAAGGAGTTCCCTAGCGCAAAAAAACATGTCACCAACTACTAGGCAACAACTATGGACTATCCATGGTTTTTGCCTAATGGTTGGGGACCACGGAGGTAAAAATTCCTCTGTGTTGGGGACACGTTTTTTAGCGCTAGGTAAATTCTTTTAATATTTAAACATTTCACTTAGGTATATCCTGTGTTGGTGAAAACGGGCGTTAGTGTAGCGAAAATTCGCATTAGTCATCAGAATACTTACACTCTTATAGGTAATTCAAATCTCTTGTAACTTTTTCTCATGATAGTCTGTGTGAACCCACTTCTATTGCTTCCATGCGACATATTCCTTGGTCAGTGTGGACGCTGCTGCAGTAAACCGAGGCTTAACGAGCAGTGTTCCGGTAAGCAGGCTCTAAACTCCACTCACCCCTTACAAAGTTAGACAAATAGATTGTGCAGGAAACATCGTGCTCCCTTTTTTACCTTTACGAGACATTTAAAGTAATTATCGTCACTGTAAAGGGAAGGAGTTACGCTAGCTGTAGTTGAAGGGTTTTGATTCGATTTTAATTGAGTTTGGGACCAGAAATCCAGAATTAGCTAACATTCCAAACGTTTACTTTTTATTTTAATATTTGTAAAGAATATTTAGTTACTTGGGCAAGCTTTAAACTTTTATGGATTGAAGAATATAGATTCCGATCCTTTATTGAATCCCGAGTCATCAATAAGATTTGATGCTACTATCATTAGATACCCAAAAATATTTTTGTCAAGCCAATTTGATAAATAAATCCATACTTACGTCAAAAACGTTACCATTCCATATCAATCATTCTCCACTCATATTCGTAGGTAGAAGTAGGTACCCAATAAAATAATAATCCCGTACCTACGTCATTATACCTCCACGGATGAAATCACTCGGATTTTTCATAAAGAAATCTGAAGTCCGATTAACAATGAAGTCCTCTTAATATTCACGTCAATTGTGATTACATAATAATATAGGCACGTATATATTGAACGCTTGATTGGAAGCCGTTGGTGAGGGGAAATGCTCCAGTTTCCTGAGTACATTCATGCTGAAAAGGAAATTGAATGGTCGTTATGAACGACTACGGAGCCTTCATAAATTCGCCAATTGATAGATGATTAGTACGTATTTATAGAATGTTGGACCATTATTTTGGACGATCCCTTCTATTGTGTTGTTTCTTACGGAGCAATATTGCTTTGTTAGTAAAAATTTTACGAGAGAATTTTGTACTACAACTGTATACCTACCCAGTCCTACGTGAATCAATTGGAATTGCAAAACGCAACCGTTTTTAGAAAGGCTTAGGTTCGGCCATAATTAACCTTATTTTCTACCATAATTGTTTTATGTAGGTGTCAATAACTCGCACATGTAAACTGGCTGTTTACGATGGAATTTAGATATACAGGCAGGTACTAAAATTATTTGCGAAATGTTGATTGTCTGGAATTACTAGAGTGTAGTTCCAAATTTCTATCTGTTGGCATTGACTTTCGAGTGTTTTTTATCTTTTGCAACTATTCAGTTTTAGAGGTAATTGGGGGTACTCACGGAAGCGTGAATTGATACGTGCGGCGCGTGCGCATTGAGAAACCGTTGCCTTTGGTGAAACGTTCAAAATTGTATGATAAGACAACAAGTGATGGGTGGATCTGGAGTAGGTACCTACTCCATGCGTGAACTACTATATGAAAGTAAAAAAAAAAACAAAATAAGTAAAACATTTCTATTTTATTTCATGATTATTTTATAGGTTTGTCTAGATTAGACGTTAAAAGTTTTTTGCTTGTTATGAAAACCTTGATGCTCGTTTTCACTAATACTAGGAGACACCTAAGTGAAATGTCTAAATATTAAAAGGATTTACTTACCTAGTGCAAAACACCATGTTATTATTACTTCCCAGAATTTTATCTTTTTAGCGACACTATATGATGATGCAATAATTTAGTGTATTTTTTTCAATATTAACAAGTTTGTTAAAATGGCTAAAAACATTAACTTTTCAAAAATCGAATTACACCGTTTTTGTTTTCCAAGAAAATAGTAGGTATCACACTTGGAAAATTCACCCTGTATATGTATAGGCGAGCACAGTACGTACACTTTTGCTTACTCCCTTAAAGCGTTAGGTATAATCGAACTGATACGTTACGTAGTTTCACTAAGTTATAGATAGTGTTAAGTTTGAAATCAATAGATACTACACACATCAAAAGTGTCTAGGGATCAAGCATTTTTATGCGGATTTCTTGAGATTGAGATGTGGCTTTGTAATAAATTTATGATTTTATAAATTTATATGGATCCTTTTTGGTGCATTTCATAATTTGAATCAGGAACTCTCAATCAAATTCGAGTAAAAGATGAAAATAAGCTGTCAATATTTTCCCTATAAAAACATACAACGCATTGAAGACATTATTAGTGCTACTGTTTCCCTACTACTGATTAAAACCAACGTTATTATGGAGCGGCGACGTCATTTAAGCAGGGAAGAAATGCTCAGAGCCGTGGGAATGATAGAAGCTGGTTCCCGGCAACGTACTGTAGCTTTAGCTCTGAATACAAGTCAGAGTGTTATCAGTCGACTTTGGACACGTTACCGAAGCACTGGTACCGTGGCTGAGCGCCATGGAGGACGGTATCGCTGCACCACACGGAGACAAGACCGATACATTCAAATCTTAACTCGAAGAGCTCCAACAATAACCGCCATGATGTTAGCCGTGAGGCTTCATCACTCTTCAGGGAACTTAATTAGCGACCAAACAGTCAGAAACCGCTTGCATGAAGTGAACCTTCATTCCCGAAGACCGCTACGGGTACCACCTATAGCAATGCACAATCGTAGGATTCGATATCAATGGGCTCTTGAACACAGAAATTGGGCAGAAGAACAATGGCGTTTCGTGTGCTTTTCTGATGAGTCTCGTTTTGGTATGAGACCGGATACAAGACGTATACGACACTGGAGAACCCCTGGACGCCAACAGCGATTAAAATCCTGCCAGGAAGTCCATCCTTATAGTGGTGGAACCATCATGGTATGGGCGGGTATTTGGATCGGCGGAAGAACTGAGTTGATTTGGATCAGAGGCAACCTCAACGCTCAAATTTATGCTGAGACGATTGTATCAGACGTCATCGTTCCTCTACAAGTGCAAATCGGTCCCTTATTTCAGTTAATGCATGATAATGCACGACCGCACACCGCAAGAGTTGTAAGACAGACTCTCGCCGCAGCTAACATCAATGTCCTGCCCTGGCCTGCTCAGTCGCCAGACTTGAACCCGATTGAGCATGCATGGGATATGCTACAGAGAAGAGCTCTGCCGAATATGGAGGGTATCCAGTCGCAAGAAGACCTTTTTTTGTTGTTGCAACGAACATGGGCGGCCATTCCACAGCGTGATTTGGATGAACTCATTTTGAGTATGCCAAACCGATGTTCTTGTGTTGTTAGTGTTCGCGGTAGAAACACGGATTATTAATTGTTTAAGTTACCCAATAAAATTTTAAAGAAAACTGTTATTTCAGTCTTTTTTTCGAACTTTAATGTTAGTGGTTCAAATGTCAAAAATCCCTTTATTAGGAAAATGGCAAATTTCTTTATTAATGCAAAGGTGACTTGGTTTATCGTTACTGTGACAAACGAAAACACTTTATTTGATGAATCCTTAAAGAAAATTTTAATTAATATCAATCAGGAGAAAAGTTATTGCAAAAATATATGTTGATCCCTAGATACTTTTGATGTGTGTATTTGTTGATTGAGCGAAACCATTCCGTGACCAATGCGAATAAGACTGTATTATTTAGGGCAAAAAACAGAATGATTAATTGTTTGAATGATTAATTTATGCTTCAATATTTTTTTATTTGAATTACGTTCAAATACCTATATTATTCTTGAGTATTCATTACGTTATAATCTGATCAGAACGAATTAAGTATCTACCTTTTATCAACCCCAAACAACAAAAAAAATAAAAAAAAGATTGATAATAAAGTCACACAACACAAAAGTATACCTACATACTAAAAAAATTCACTAACAAGATTTGTTTAATTCAACACCTTGAAAAATTTACTGCATCCGTCACTTCCCTTTCCTGCACAGTCTATAATCATACTATTAAATAGACGAAAGAGTGTAATCAGAACCATTATTAGACGCCGTGAAGGCTGACTTTTCAATTTTTTGTTCCAGAATATTTGTTTAGATCATAAAAACGCAATTTGGAGTGCAATGATCTGTTGTATATACTGTTTCAGTGTTTATGGTCTGTATAGCTATTGTAGCGTGAAAAGTATACCTACCTATGGTGTTGCTTGACCTGTTTAGAATGTTTAGGTAATGTAGTTTAAGTACTAGTGGCCTGCTATAGGCTGATGAAGAAGGTTAGTTAGGGGCTATGTATATTATGTTTTATAAACAGATTTAACAGTGAAATTCCTAGATACAAGTTATTAAATATATAAGTGATTGACCTCTGCCGTACCGTGGCTAGTGCTCTGAACCAACTGAGCTACCGGGTCTCGCCCGACTCATCTGAAATTTGAGACCCCTTTGTAATACGCTTCTTAGGAGTGTTTGGCGACATCTATCGGAAAACTTATGCAGTATTTCCAACTCAATGCCAATTACTTTGCAGTTATCGGACATCGATGCGATATCACCATAGCTACACATTATAAATGTATATTTTTTGTGAATTTGAAACATTTCAAAGCCATGTTATGCTTCTATTAAGTTATTAAATATATAAGTGATTCTCAAAAATCATATGACCCGAGCGGGATTTGAACCCGCGACCTCTGCCGTACCGTGGCTAGTGCTCTGAACCAACTGAGCTACCGGGTCTCGCCCGACTCATCTGAAATTTGAGACCCCTTTGTAATACGCTTCTTAGGAGCGTTTGGCGACATCTATCGGAAAACTTATGCAGTATTTCCTTGATACTATTGAAAAAAAAAACTTTATAAAGAAAATATTTATTTCGTCTAGTACCTACCTATTAAGATTGCATACATAATAATAAGTACCTAGGTACTTGAGTGACCGAGGTTCGCCGGGGATTTTCTCACGTATGACGTAACGCCTATCTATATAAGCTTGGTAAGTAAATATTATTTAAACACAATATTTCATCGAAATTGTTAGAGCTGTTTCCTAGAAACCAATTATATAAATATAAACAAGACTTGCCCACAGGTTAGATCACATGGAATTGATTCTTAGGACAAGCTAGATTAATTGGTCAAAATGACACCACATGGGCTACCTACTAACTAATTGTCACTGAGTCTACATAAACTTTCTTTTAACAAAAGAGAAATGGCCCATTGAAACCAAATATAAACCAACCTTTTTAATATCCAATTTATAGCCATCAAAGTGTAAAATGAATGAGTCAAACATGTCGAAACAGCGGTTTCACGCCATTTGTATCCAACATATATACCATTCATGCCAATGAGACGTGGCCCGCATAATAACGTAATGGACACTGGTTTACCATATTGTTTTTTAAAAAACCAACTTCAAAAATGACGATACAATGAATTAAAAATTCTGGGAGGGTTTTTTTAGGTATGGAATTTAAAGTATTTTTAGATAAATAATGTCATTGAATGTTTGTATTCTTTTTATAATAGTAGAGTCCCATTGCAAGGCTCTCATTTATTTTGCAATGTATGTAGGAGTCCCTTTATTGCATCCGTCATTGGACATTTTCCATTATTTCAAATTTACATACCCACAGTAAATTCCGTGTAATCCCGACGGCATTAATTGTTATGCTTAAATTTTAAATTGCTACACATAAGGATGACTCATTCTTATCAGTTAATAATCTATTTCCACAACGTGCGTGCAAAATGTCAATTACATCATATAACATGTTATGTGAAACCGCAACGATAAAAAATTTACGAACGTCTAATAAAAAATTTGACACTTGTCAATGTCTATCAATTATGAACTTTCAAATGCAGATTGTCAAATGTTTGCATTCGATCAATATTTTATAATACAATACATTATTATATCATTACAGTCCGGCCGCTGAGAGAATGCGTATTTTAGCACTAAATTATTTAAATTTATTGTAAATTGATGTTATACCTAATAAGAATTTTACTTAAATTAGTATCAATAGTGCATGTAAACGACGAAAATATTTTTAATAGTAAAATATTTTCCACGTCAAAGTTTCGTCGCCCATACAATCACGACCTGTCGGGGAACGCATTCTTTCGCGGCCAGACTGTACGGTCGTTTATCAAGGCAAATTATGTTGTTGTTTAATAATGATAATCGCAGGTTTTGAAACAAGGGATTTAGTAATTGATTTCTGTTACTTTCGACAAACAATCACATTTGACAGCAGAAGCCTTTCTCAGGCTCTCAAAAGCTGAGAGAAAGGAGGTGGGGACTTTCAGGACCAGCAGTCTTTAAGCATAGGGTCTGTATTATCACAGATATTTCTTCGTTGGCAACATAGGTAGTGTAGGTACATAAGTTCGTGATAGTGACTAGATTTATATTTATGCAAATAATCTATAGTAATATTATAAAGCTGAAGAGTTGGTTTGTTTGAAAGTGCTAATTTCTGGAACTGCCAGTCGGATTCGAAAAAATATTTTTGTATATAATAGCCAAATTCATGAGCCTATTTAACATCTATCTACAACCCTTAGGAGCCGATAACGGGGGTGAAACCGCGGGGAACAGCTAGTTTTCAGATAAAGATAAAGATTCACTAAGGGAAAGCTTGAATATTAGTTTCATTTTTTTAGTCTATTAATGAATAACGGTGGTCTGTGAACTGCGATACCTCTCAGCTAACATCCCTGATAGATGGATAAATACATAAGTCGTAATTTTTGATGATGCATCTCAGTGAGCAGACCTCAATTTAACATCAGGAAGGTCCATCATATTAATACAAGGACTCGGTATGCGGTCGTGCGTAAATGGGTACATGATCACTACAGTGTACGTAAAACGGGTCAAGTTAGTGATTCGTCACCCATGTCTCTTAGACATTGACCCACTATGTCATCTGAATATTAATTACACGACTTTGAGGAATTTTTCATGGATACTATACAAAAATGGGCTAAATTAATTAATTTTTGGGCATATTTACCTGCGTTAGGCAAGTAGGCAAGTTTCAGTTATGAAATTAGAGCCGTGTTTAGCTAGAATTAACCTTCTTGTGATACCTATTTGTTACATAAAATAATGCACGATGAGTTTCTAAAATTCTGCTAGATCATAAATAATACATAATTTTATTGCTCTGGTTCTTTATATAATCATTTGAAAATATAAACTGCAGATGCTTCATTATCTTATTGGCAGACTAGAAATTCTTAGGATTCTCTTTAAACTGCTTGATTTATTATTATTTTATTTAACATCTATATCTCAGCAAAGTTCTGTGGAATAATTTCATTGCTGAGCAAATCAAAATTTGTTTTGTCTTTTACACCGCGACGGAGTTTTGAAATGATATCTATTTTTTTTCTAACAAGCATTATACTTGACTATTTTACGAAGTTTCTCAATTATTTTATGTGAACATTCATAACGGTCTTACACAGTATGTTTTATTATATTACACTGATTTGTGTAATACATAAATTGTTCTCATTCTACAAACGTAGCTGGTTTCGTAAATGACACTTTTACTTTTTAAAGTTCCAGTGTTTGGGACGGCCTGTGACATATTTAGTATGCGTTGCATCTTGAACGAATTATTCTGTGCTGTTGCTGCATACCTGGGCGTGTTTTCACGCTCTAAGCGCTCAATAAAGTTCAAACTCTTAGGTCAGGTATCCCTTTGTTCCTAAGGTTAACAGTTCATAATATAAGCTTTAAGTCTATCTATCGTAGTATTCAAGTTTAAACTTAAGAGAACCGTTATAAACCAGATCCAAAAAACCGCCAGTGTTATACGTACAAAAATTATTTAAAAAAAGTTGCCGTTACCAAATATGGTTTAGCAACGCAAGCTAAATCTGTTTTCTTCGGATGTCAACCTCTATGGGTGAAAGCGTTCGTTGATGTGTCGTCATGCTGCTAAAGAGGAACATAATGACATTTGCGTACGAGTTTGTCACATTCATGATTACGTATAATGAACACTTCACTTTCGCTCAAACTTAAAAACGTTTCTAAGTACCTATTTCTTCACTTTTCATTGTAACTAACATCTGTTTTATATTTATGCAAATATGTTTTTGTTTAGCTTAAATTATGTGTTATGTGAAAAATGTTTAGTCATTCATTATGCAAGGTAACAAGGCGTGACTTTAATGACAAAACATTTACGCGCCTTGTGTGAAAAGTGATATTGTAACGGTTACTATTTGGAAAATGAGCCTAATTACCTACATAATGTTAAGTGACCGATCAGATAGCAGGTGATAGGTACACTAGCTGACATAAAATCAAAAGTCAGGATCATTAAGAAGCGCTGAAGAAGCGACGTTGCATCTAAAACAAAAAAAAAACGAATAACTAGAAATTATCACATAGGCGCCTACCTATTACAAAACAAAAAAAAGTACCAAAGTAAGAAAATCACATTAAAGTGCCAATACTAAAGGGTTAATTGAAGGTGATTTGTTTAGCGGATAACTACAAAGTCTATACCTCAGTGTGTGTGGCTATCGCACCATATTCAGACAAAAAACTTCAATTAATTCAGTTCTCAGCATTCAACACCGTATTAATTAATGGAATTTCAAGGAGTTCTTCACTTCGTTACACTCCACTTGCGAGTAAAACTACATATTTGCCGATGTATTGCACGTTACTCGAATAATTGGAGGATTTTCGTCAGTAAGTTAGTTTATGTAACGTTTGTTTCCTGTATTTGAAATATTGATGCTCCGTTGAGCAATAATCAATATTGTTTTGTCAATTATACTGTTGGATGGTTAATTGTTTGGTAATAAATATGGATGTTGAATAGAAAATGTATTGCGTTATTAATTATTCTTCATTAGAAAGCATTTCGAAACCAGATGCTTTGTTCGTTTTCTTTTGTAAAGAGTAGATTTGTTGTAGGTAATAATCTTCTACATTACATGGTTGTATGCGTTATTATATTATAACTACATGTTCCCTGCGGTTTCACCCCCGTTACTCACCTCCTAAGGGCCGTAGTATGATGTTAAATAGCCTATACTATCCCTCAAGAATCTGGCTATCATATATAAAAATAATTTAAAATAAAGATAAACACAGACACGTGTGAAAACATGTAGGTAACCTTTAAGAGGGGTAGGGCACAGCGGGATATCTCGCTCAAATCTGGAGCGGCAAGACTGGGAAAGTACCGCCGCCTTACTATAGATGGGCAAAACACCCGGGTGTTTTGGTAAACACCCGATAAACACCCGTAAACATCCATAAACATCCAAAATCTGGGTGTTTATCGGGTCTTTACCAAAACACCCGGGTGTTTTGCCCATCTATACACCTTACAGAATACCACAGCCAAATAACGCTACTCTTCTGTAGTCTTGTGTTCCTGTGGTAAGGTCACCAACAGATCTCCCGCTGAACACAGCGCATCCTCAGGAGGCGCTGTGTTGACAACGGGAGATCTGTTAGACCCCTGAGTTGTCGGCACAGCGTATATCCTCATTATAAAGGATCGGCAACTGTCTGCCACCATCTATTTATTTATTTATGTGTTATATTGTCGTATATAGAAAAAAAAAACATGTGATAGTGACAATATATTTATAAAACAAAACACACCGTTAGCACCTCGTTCCTACAAAAGCGCTAGAGATACAAAAGCGAACAAAGGCTGTTGGCGCCAACTTCGTGTCGTCGAAAAAGTTCCACGAGGACCGTAAAAGCCCAACTATTATAATGATGTGACGCAAAGAGGCCTTTAAGCTATGGAAATGACGGTATATTTAGTTAATGTACGGCTTCTATGCAACAATATACATAGTCGTTTAGAACTGTATTAGAATATAATGTTAGTAGCGTCTGGTTTGTATTCAGGGTTCGGTTTTAGTAAGGATTTTTTTTGTTGAAGATGTGCTATCCTGGAGGCAGACAATTAAATATCGAGTGTCGACGAATGTCGATACATGTCGTCATTTTAAAATTTGTACTTACTTTTACATAGAAAGAAAATTGGATACAATGCGAGCAGCATTGTGTAGCAGTGAAGTAGGTACCTATTTAATAAAATTAATATTTTTAGAAAACCTCCATATGCGATACAAAATATCAGTTTAAAAACGATATTTTAATGCAAAGCAGTGTAGTATTATCAAGATCTATAAAAGCCGGCTGGACGCGAAAATGCGTCGTCCATATTCGGATTGTCACTTGCAATTTCCGTGTATGGTACCTATTGAGACGGAACCCTCGCACCGTCTGCTCCTAGAACCGTTTTGTGTGACCTCGCCTTAACCACTCAATTTTTAAATGGACGCACTCGTGTCCACCGCATTATATTCATTTTGAAGCCATGTGGCGTTTAAGAAAATATTATAAAGTAAAAATACGGTCAAAATAAATCCAGATTTTATATTTATTTTGCCATAATAAAACAACTTATTTCCAACGATCGTTGTATGTTTATTCTCATAATAAAAAACATAAATAATTTATAACACAGCTTTTAATCTTCTTATTTATAAGCTCAGAAAAGCACAAAAAATACAATTGTAATGTACTTAAGAGCGACGAAAACATTTAAAACGTTGTCAACTTAGCGCTAATGCAATATTCAGTACGTTTACACGGATGTTCAAACATAATAAATCATTTTTGTTCTGTGCCCGTACGTACCTGTACGGTGAAAAAAAAAACATTTTCCTCCCTTCAACCCTTGTTGACTTGCGCGTGATGTGAAAGCCACTGCTCCGGATTTGGGGGAACAACATTAATTTATGAATCGAGCATAAAATATGTGAAGATTATGTAATATTTTGTAGCATAATATTTCGATTTTTTCTTACTTTTAATTATTTAGTGCATTGGATCGGCGTAATTCTTGTGTCGATATATTTTTTTGAATTTAATAATAAGCTTACGATGGACCACTATTTCGCCTGATTGTTTAGCGATGATGCGGTCTACGATGGAGCACGCTTGCCTAGAAGAAACCAATTCACTCGCGACTTAAAGACACCCAGCTCAAATAATTAGGTTTAGCCTAGATATTAGGAACAAATAGGGTGTAATTAATAAAATTACCTACGTAGTTTGTGCTCTTATTACTTAATTTTGTGTTCTACTTAAAAACATATAAAGCTGGGATCGTATCACGTGGCATGTGTAAATACGGTAGTGGACTACTATTAAAAAGTACAAATAAATTATTTTATTCCAGAGAAGGAATAGGAATAACAAAAAAGTAAAAAAAATAATAATAATTTATCACAAAATGGAAAACATAGACGCTTTTATAGTTTTTGGAGGGAGTATCGCTCCGTCTTTGTCGCGCGAAGCGGACATAGGTAGTGTTACACCTGTGTGTCACTTATCATGCATGCCGTCCGTGTCTAGCAAATCATTTTAAAACGCTTATAACCTTGCCAATTTTGTAGATGTTTCATCGGTTTTTTTTTGTGTTAATTATCTTTTTCAAATAGTTTACAGATTCACAATAAAAAAAATATATTCAACATCCCTATTACGCTTACGACGATGGGAAGTGCCGTGAGTTTATTTAGGTATATTTTAAACATCAAGCTACTGGAGAAGAAATATCAATTTACATGTTACATTCTGACAGTTACAAGTATTTCATCGTTGCCTTTATTTACATAACAACTTATAATGAATGAATGTAATATTGTTTATAATTTTTATTTAACCTTCATCTGACTTGAGAATAAAATGCCTGTAGGTCATACAAGTATCGTTTTAATTTAATTCAATACTGAAAGCAGATAAGAATCGCCCTTTATTAAAAGGATGTTTTCATGAAATAAGACGTCTTGGGAGTTTACCAACAGGTGGTTATTGTATGGCTGTTTCTTCGGTGATAGCTATTTCTTTTGCTTTTTTTCGACCCATCTGAAGTTTTTAAATAGTTATCTCTGTCTATTTCAACAGCAATTTTATACACTCACGTGGGATGCCGTGCTGTTCATTGCATCCAACCAGAGATCAAATTAAAATTCTCATATGCGAATAATTTGATCAACACTTCTTTGTGTATCAACGGCTTAGCTAAAAACGATATTTTTACTATTTCCACATTCAACCTTTCGCTACTTATTAGGAATGCCCAAAATAGACGTGAAAGTTTACAAGGAGGTAGTATCACTAGGCGTAAAAAGTATTTCATTAAAAATACTATAATTTCTAAAAAAAGCTTAAATATGCTAGATACTATAAAGTCGTCGTGATACGGGCATTATGCTATTTCATAAATTCTCCTATTGTACACCGTATTTCAAATTCGTTGCGGTTATTTTTTGCCATAATGGTAGTAAAACTACGTTACAGATTGCCGGCGTCTATATACCAACTTTCCCAACTCACATAAATTACTACAATTCTAGTTTAAAATAGTTTTTTATAGATATGTTTTCTGTATAAGTTTTATGGGATATGCTTGCCAGCGACACTTTACATATTTATGTTGGATATCCGATCATAAAACGCGTTTTAAATTGTGTTACCAGGAGCGCAGTAAATTGTAGGGGCAGTTAATACCGTTAGCTATCCCCCATTTGTACAGAGAATTAACAGATGGTTCGGTTAAGTCTTCTGGTTGTAGACGGACGTTGACCATTGACAGGGTTCACCCCTTCATTATTTAGTTTAATCCATCAATCTATTTGGGATTCCCTTTACGAATAGATACATCCCTTTTATTAGTTCGATGTTTGGCTGGACGCGGATTACTCTAACTAATCCGAAAGCCTTATCAGATTATATCATTGGAATTCTATATAACTTTGTGTACCGATTTTCTGAAAATAAACGCAACCACTGAAAACTTTTTGAACCGCCGGGTAGTTTTCCGTGCGGTGTTGTTGGGTACTATAAAAATGATAAACGAATGAAGTTGGACCACACCGTCACATTTCACTAGATGATGTATGCCACCAGTTAAGGCGATAACACAACATTATAAATGATATGCAACGCATTATGCGCATACTATATGAAATATGCACAGACAGATAAAATTGATAAGTGAATGCGACGGTCTTTGAAATGTTGTGCTTTCCGTTTGGCGCAGTAATAAAAACGTTTAATAGATTTTTTAGGCAATACCATCTTGACAGTTATTGTTTGGTAAGTGGGAGCAGCAACATTTTTATAGAATGATATTTCTGAAATTTGTAGGACAGTACACACATCTTATCGACAACACGACGTCCGAGAAAACGGATTGCCAATATTTTGTGCTAACGCAGAATCGAAGAAAGTAGGTTCGTATTCGATTTTTATTTTAACACAAAACAATAGGCGATCATTACTTGTGATGTTCTTATCGTTTTCTTTCTGTTTTATCTGCGAGTAAAAGATAGCAATCGTTTCAGTTTCTTTTATTTGGTGCTCAACTAAACCACGGCCATTATCACGGTCAGTGATTATAATAAAAATCCACTAAATTACGGCATTGTAGAGATTTTATGCACACATTAATTCAACGGTAATGAAGATAATTTCTTGTAGAGAATTATTAAATGTTTCGCCTAATTCGGCTTGCGGCTAACACGTGCGCTGGCTTTCAAAAGATTTACAGAACAAGCTCAAATGGAATATTTGGAAACCTTTTGATAATAGCTTTGTCTTTTTATAATATTAATGTGTCACGCTTATTTGAATAATTAGAATTTCTTTTTATTTTACCAGTTGTACAAAGCAAAATTGTTTTCTATTTTTATATTACCGAAACTGTCAAATATTATAGGATTAAGTAAAATAGTATAAAAATAATGAGAAAAATTGTTTTCATTTCGGGACTTTATCATCAGAAATAATGCTATTATGTGATTCCAAATAGTAATTCAAAGCACTTCGAAAATTATTGCGTAAGTAAACGTTTATGAAGAGGCATTTGATAAAACTTGACAGCGATGTAGAAAAGCTGACAACCCTAATAATTAAACATTTCATTTACCAGAAGCTAAAAAAGCATTCACTTTTACAAAACGTTAATCCACACCTAAGAAATCGATAACCTCAACCATAAAACCAAACCTCAAACAAGACGGAACAGATATAAAAAATCACAAGATTCCATGACAAATAATTCGGCCCAATAATTGAAAATAAACGTGAACAGTCACATAGGTACTGCCGACTCAATGTGGAGACGTGGTCAGTGGCAATATCTCGTTTCTTAATTTCCCAAGGGAGGCTGCCTTGCTTTCTCGACAAATCGAAGTGTACTTACATAGGTACACGATGTCAATAATAACAATATTCAGAATTAAAAATCGACCCTCTTTTTCACGTTAGGGATCGTATACACCTGACGAATACGCCGCGAATGCGCCTATTCTGCCGTGTGACACATGTGTCTGTTATCTTAAGATACATGAGATACGCGTTACAGGTGCAAATCGTATTTCATTAAGGTCCTTTATCAACCACAAATACATTTTTTCATCTAACTTTAATCGATTCGTCGTATGGGCCTCTCCAAACCTCTTATAAGATTTTAAAGGATTTTAAAAACTTTAAATGCTAATATCTCAAAACTAATGTTTTTTGAGAAACAGCAAATAGGCCTGACACGGTAATATTTGCGAAAAGCTCGCGACCTGCACGCGTCGATTACCTACGTAGGTACCTATTGTCATTGTGATCCACGATAGAGTTGTGGGTAAAAAGGCGCACCAAACATTTGCAGTAACCGCACGCGTACAATGCACGTACAGCGCATTTGCCAGATGTGTACACACCCTTAAATACCGTTTACCACCGATTCCTTCATAAACAGAAGTTGATTAAAAATTAAAACAGGACCCATACCTGAAACAAAAAAGAAAACAGTATTAAAAAGGATTCATTAAAAAAATATAAGACGGGTTAAATGAACAGTTTCCGCATTTACGGGATTCATAATTAAGTTATACCTGAGTGCAATAAAACAAATTTTACGTAAGTAAGTTAAAACAACAATAAATAAATTGCGGTGGCACACACAGACGGAACACTGGGAATAAAACTCAATTAGAGATTATAGCGTTTCGCAGTTTTACTCCATTTTAATGCACTCGGGTGTTTTTGTTCGCAAATCGAGTTACATAATATATACGAATTCAAATGTTTTAAAACTGGA
Organism: Thalpophila matura; assembly: GCA_948465475.1. Lineage (NCBI taxonomy): Eukaryota > Metazoa > Arthropoda > Insecta > Lepidoptera > Noctuidae > Thalpophila > Thalpophila matura. The sequence goes on from OX419183.1 coordinate 13,516,987, forward strand.
TTGGTTTGCTTTATTGACTTTATGGCATTAAAGTAGCCGCTGTTGGTTTATAGTAACGATTACATTTTCGTTGGACAGCAGACTAGGGGCGGGTTGCTTCAAACCATCTGTATCCGTAAGTCAGTACGTAATCGTTAAGTCAGTATGAAATTGTCGTACAAGCCACCATATTTGACGGTTACAGATACGTAACTGTAAGATGAAACAACATGGCCTAGTTGCGGTCAGTTTTAATACAATCGTTAACTGAAATAACGAATGGCAGGAAAACCCGCGTATGTGATTTTGATTAATTTCCTGAAGCCGTAGAACAACTGCTTTTTATGCCTTATTTTTTCATACCGACTAAAAAGCAGGTGTGTAGTAAACTAGTATTTGCTAGTGACTCTGTTCGTGTTCAAGTTGAAGTTGTTGAAGTTGTTGAAACCATAGGTAATTATCATCAGAGACCTACAGTAATTGATTTTAAAAATAAAAACAAGCACTCAGAGATAATGTAGCTTCCTATTAGTATTACCTCCTACATACCTACATTCAAACTTACAAACTTTATCCCTGTTGTTGTTGTCGTTTTAAAGACTTTTTTCTCTGTATATGGCCAAGAAATTAACTTTCAAAGTAACATTTTACTATACTTATTTTATTCAGCGTATTTACCGTTTATTTTCCTCGCAGTCTAAAGAGAAATGGATCAGTAAAAAGTTATTTATACGTTATGTGCTCTTGCTCGTTTTCCATATACATTTGGGCTCTTAAAACTCAGAACATTATTGCTAGCGCGAACGTTAGTGTTAATACTATGACGCCGTTAAATTCTGCTCAATAAGCTACACGGATGTATCCGCGGCGTCAAATGGAAGCTGGATTATGTACCACGGCGATAATACACAGGAAACAAATTGTGTTAACTTTATCATAAGCATAACGTTTATTATGATAATTAGTGTTAGTTTAGTCGTTAGAGTTATTTTTATTTCAAGTTATTTATTAGACTGTTATCCAGCGTTTATGGTTTCGGCACAGATTTGTTGTAGCTTATGCATTTATATGGGTATATAAAAAAGTATTAAGACTTGTTTACACTAATATGCATTTGTATGCACATTTGCACATGATTTCTTTACAAAATTGTCAATTTCTGTGTTTGATGAAACTTTTTGTTTTCATATATTTTAATGGCATAAGTCACGAAACATTATAATCGCAACATGTGCCTTCAATCCAGTACTGCTGTTGTATAATTTATAATTATTTCAAGATTACCACGAATAAAAATTGGGTCGTAAAATGAACGTATGTGAACGTACGTACGTCTTGTGAACGAGTTTAATATAGGACTAATAATTACCTAATTCCTCGTCTTTCTGAATGACAGTATTCGATAACCTTTTCATCCCTGTTTTCGTAGTAATCGTACAACGAAAATAAGGAAGGAAACAGAACCGGGTAGAAAACTAACATAATTTATCATGACCCGACAAAATTCCGTCCCATTTTTGGACATTTCGATTTTCAACCCTAATCGCTAGTGGTGGGTTTAAAAAAGAACGCCGGGTTCACGTGCGGTGTTGACGTTACCCGATTAAACTCGGGTTTAACCGGATTACGGAATTCTTTCACGGGATCCGATCGTGATACCAGGTTTTAACATAATCAACTGTAAAGCGAAAGTAGTAATTAGTGTCGAATCAAGAAGGCACAAATGCCCGTTTTTATTCCGTGTAGTGCGGTTAGGGGTTTTTCAAATCTGTTAATTATCAACTATGTATTATTTTAGCAATATTTTCGAAATCTCAGCGGGATTTTCAATGCAAAATGGTAATGAACGAGTAATAGCCGGACTCCGTTTATTAAAACAGGCTTCACCTTCCATAAAGAAATAGTTTTGACAATAGCCTTCAGCAGGGCTTCCGGACTCCCTTTACTTACTCAGTTCTTTCCAGCTAGACTATTTGTTGGTGGTAGTGGTAGGGCATCTAAGCAGTTTATCGTTGCGAGTTGAACGGAGTCCGTACGAGGTCCGTTCCGCTCGTAGTGGAAGCCCGACTTGAATGGAATATAAGTCAGTTTTAAAACAAAATCCTTCTAAAAATATGGTGTGACAAGACAACCCTCTTATATAGTAAACTTTATAAAAATGTTGATTTATTTGAAAGGGAAATACATATTCACTATTATAACAACGTATTTAATTCTTAATTTAAGGCAAGTCACGTCTCGTGACTCATTATTTCACCATTGTTTTTGAAGACGTCTCAACGGGCTGGCAATACGAAATAGCAACTATTTCGCCAATGCAATAGGTAATAGGGGCGTCGATCAGAACCAACGAAGCCAAAGAAATTACTTTGAACGTTAACACCGACTTGATTGCTTTCAAAGCGTAGTTTCCTGGATTCCCTTCAAAAGGACGCAGTGTTGCCGCTTGAAAACATTTCGCTGGATGCAGGCGACTAAACGTGACTACGTACACAGACTAAATTATTCAGATTCCCCTCCAGTGAATTACGAGCAGTGGCTCAGCTCACTAGTTATCCGTCTTATTTTAGCAATTTACTGCTGCTTGTAGAATTTTTGTAAAAAAATTGCCGTTTTACTGAGCCTGCCTTGCTTGGGAAAACTGAAATGTGGGGCGAGTGACCCAAAATTATAAGTTATGGTTTTATGATATTTTTTTATAGGTAGTTACTTCGTGGAAGGCAAATTGAGGCAGGATAATAAAATATGAAAGTGTTTAATGAGTTAATCAGTTTGATAGGAAATCAGGGTCATAATACAATTACCATACAAAAAGTAATTTAAGCCTGAAATTGTGCTGGAAGTTAATAACGGGTGTACTGAACTCGCTTGAAATTCGGCTCACCTTGCTGATTGCGCCGATGCAGCGATGTTTTTAAAACAACACAATTAAATCATCGATGCTCATTTTCGCGTTAATTATTTTCGGATTACGGAATATTTTATTGGGTAATCGCACATATCGCCGTAGGCAGTGTCTACATTGTCACCGCAAGCGGCGCCGGGTTTTAACACAATTTACGCGAAAACAACGTTCATAGCATTCAAATGTGAAATTGAAAACTGGCGAGCTTCGCGCTATTCGTAGTGAGATTAACTTAACTAAATTATACAATCAAGTGTGCATTCACTTCGTAGCCGAGCGCGCCGCGCCGCAAAAAATATACCTCTCGAGTCTCCCACACCATTCAAATAAGCGCAGGACCATCCTTCTCGACTTAGATATTTCATATGTGAAAAATGCAGCTTTATCCGCCTTCTGCGAACCTTTACTGCACCCGGTGGACACGTTCGCCGATATAATAAACACTGAAACTACGTTAGTTTACAGATTCCTCTCATACAGTATAATATGCAGCCACATTATACAGCACATTTTCCAAACAAATTGTTTTATCTCTACTTCTTAAGTGGATTCGCTCCGTCGCACACGTAATTCTTCTCAGTCCGCATACAAACAGCCCCTAAGGAGGCGACAATCCTCACCGCAAACAATAAATATATACATAAAAATAAATTTGATACTTCCAAACCGCGGACCGTGAGGAATATGCAATGGGCGGGTTACCGAACATCTTTTGTAAAGGCGTTACTTGTACGTTGCGAACTTGTCAGTGTTTCGAGACGAATGCATCAATTCAGTTGTCAATAGTCTCATTCATATGAGGAATGGCGTCATCTTTGTGTCGTTCCGCGGAGATGAAAATGGGGTGTGTTGGAGAAATACGGGCGTGTGTTGAAACGTCGTCGTAGTAAATTGCATTGTGCCGCGACGCAGGCGCCGACATGAAATTGGATTGCGCGCTATCCAATAATTTCGATCGTGATTTTCGATGATGATGGTCGTGACAGGCGTATTTGCAATTACGGGGACTAATGGGTGACTACATTTCGCCAATATCACACGTATGAGTAAGTTGTATGATTGTGTGTGGCAAATAGTGTTTATATATTTATTTATGTATTGCCGAAAGTGTATTTGAGATTATTATAGTATTACCGTTGAATTATGCAATTATGTCAGGTTATTGGTTAATGATATTTTAATTTATACTATAGGTTCTCAAGTATTAAATACACATACATATTTATAAAGATTTTACGTCGTCCTAAATGCATGGCACCTTCGGGCTTGAATTAAATTAGCATGCTCATAAGCAAGAACAATGAATTATGATACTGCGCATACCATCAGTCACTGATATTACGGATTACCATAACAAATTGAGTCATTCAGCATCTGTTGTAAGTATAACAAGTCGATCATTCTCGGCGACACGAATAGTTGCTGACAAATTATGATCAAATTATGAAACTTTAATCTATGTGATTAAGTTGTTTATTCAAAATTATCTCTTGTGAACAAAGATTTATCGTTTTTAGGTAAACTAGAGGGATTTGTGTATTTTTTCTAATGCTTAGCCGCCGCAAGCTGCAAGCTGCAAATTGTTGGCTAACGACTAATTATCTCTCGCAGCACGTGGGAAGATCCCACGACTTAAATAGCTGTGCCATTGATCGAGTTTACTTTTTAGCGATAAGGTACTCTGCTTGCGCATTCGCTAACCAGAGACAATGAGCGCTCGTATTGTTTCATTTACTTTGACGTATGTGTTCAAGTTTGTTTGGATTAATGGTTTTGCGAGGTGCAATGTACTGTGAAGTTGTAGAAGGATCGGTAAGTTCGTTTCTAAATAATATTGCTACATTAGTTAAGCAAACGCCCTGCGCTGTGAAAAAATGGAAATCACTGTTCTCAAGGAGAATTAGCCTTTTCGTTACACCTCTGTGAGCATAGATTAATGTATAGATAGCTGTTACAATTAAACCGATTATCTAGTTAATTTCCTGTGATGTAGGATACGTTCGTCATGATTACGAGCAAGAATCTTTTACAAGTGCAGTTTGATAGATATGGTGTGCTTTAATGGTTTAATCGGTCTAAGATGTTTGTGTTGCTTCATGAAATTAGAGTACTTTGTAGCTGATTGTACTCGAAGATAGAGTGTAGCGCACATAATTAATCTGTAGTTTCTTAAAAAAATATAGTAAAAAACTAAAACCCGACTCCGAAACAAATCGAACTGAAAAGCATGAAACAAGAAAACATTCCTGTCTGACAGCCTGAAATGGGTATTGCCGTGGTCGCATGCCCTGTTGAAGTCAGTAGGTAATGCGGTTACGGCACGGCTATACCCATTTCAGGCTGTCAGACAGGAATATTTTCTTGTTTCATGCTTTTCAGATCTTGTTTCGGAGTCGGGTTTTAGTTTTTAACTATATTTTTTATTCTAAATATTTTTAGTGGTTTCATTAACACCGCACAAGACGCAATGCAAATCGCAGTCGGGTTTTTAAAAAAAAATTTCAAGTCTTATTTTTCAGTTTAATTTTTTATATATATAAATACATATTTATATATATTTTTGATATATATAAGATATAATTTAGCCTATGTTACCCGGACCATAATAACGAATCGATTGACACCTTCTTTATCAAAATCGGATGAGTAGTTTAGGCGCTACGGTGGAACACACTTAAATACAAACATACATACATAATAGACTGCTAAAATCATTACCCTTCCTTTTGGCTTTGCCGAAGTCGGGTAAAAACTACGTAAATATCTGTTGCTAGAGTACACATTTTCGTAATATCTGTATTCATTGTTGCAACAATTTATTGATATAACTGATTAACAACGTTTAGCATACAATAACGCATTAAATGCAGACACAGTTATGCTCGGATATCGTTTATATTTTGGCAACAGGTTATTACAAGCAGTTAGTAAACAATAAATAATGTTTAACGAGTCACGTAATTGCGATATTGAATCGGGCTTTGGCATTGACGTTTTAATTGTCACGATGTGAAACTGTGCCTGTTTTTCCAGAATTTTCTAGCTTTCTACATAACTATGTATACGTATGATGTCGTAACAATCACAATCAGTGCATTCGTGATGATTATGTAATTGCTACGTACACGCTAGTTGTAAAGGTTTCCGAGACTATGGATAGATCTTATAGTTTTAGGCTGTGTCCCCAATAGGCAAACTGTGAGGGGCCGACTGAGTTTGCGGCGTATCGATTTAGTACGCCCTTCCATATATTTGAAATGGAGTGTCCACAGTTTGCTAGTTTGCTACTGCAATTTGTTAGCGCAAACTCAGTCGGCCGCTCACAGTATGCCTATTGGGGACACAGCCTTACAGTAAAAGTTCGCTACTATATTCAAAGATGATAATAATAGGGTACACCGTAAACCAAATTTGAATTAAGGCCGCAAGTGGGTTTGTTTTAATTCCTTCTCAATAAGTCCTCTAGGACTTATTTTAAAGGAATAAAAGCAAACCTTTAGCTACTTAGCCCTAAATACGAATTACATTGCGGAGCTAAACAGCTGTCTGAGAATTTCGGAATCTGTAAAAAAAATGTCTTTTTTTGTTCGACCTAGAAACTGAGTCCAGGATCACACGCTGAGCAGAATTTTTTATTGCAATTATAATAATAAGAAGATAGATTTTTGCCAATATTTGTATTGATATTCATTAACAAAATGTTTTTGTATTTTGTTGACATTAGACTAAAAGCATTTTTATATCATAATTTGTTTACGCGCCGTCGACGACTGCCAGTATTTCATGGAGTCTAAAAGGCATGTATTTTTATATTTTATGCCCAAGAAATGCCTGTTATTTTTCTTTTGGAATAGTTGCCCTGTCATTGTTATTTAGTGGTTTTTTCTACTTTTTATGTGCCTATTGCTTATTCATCTTCAAATTATTGTTGTTACTATTTCTCCTAACCAAAGATCTTTGCGAATAGCAGTAACTAAGACGCTTCTTGAAGACATACATCTCTCTACATCAGTTTTCCAAGTTTGATCAAGCAAACTAACCCTGAAACGACACAGGAGGAGATTCGTATTTCAACAAATGTTTAGACTTACGAACAAGCCGAACAAATAGCGGCGCAACTCTACAATCCTTTTGTTACATCGTGTATTTGTTTACCAAGTTTTTGAGCCAAGGATGCGGTGCCGTGCGCCGAACATAAATCACTGTTGACAAGTTGCCTATTTTCACAACCGTCGTCCTCGGCACTCGGCAGTGTCTCGGCAAATGCCGAACGTTCGGTATGCAAAGCTATGCACAATAAACAATGGGATTGTTACTAAACATCATTTGTTTACTTCGCATGCACGATTAGCTTATTTATGTCCAAAGGGACCAAGGACTCACGAATCCTGCAAACGAATCGCTTGTCGTCTACGTAATTAATTAATTACACAATGCACCGGTGGTTTTCTTCTTCGCTGCCGTTTGTTACAACAAACAAAAGACGTGCTCTAGTGTTAAATACGCGATTGTTGTGAAAGCATTGGATTAGATGCGTTGTACAAGGTTAATATTCAATTAATTTACATTTATGTGTTAGTCGCACGGAGGTTAATTATAATTAGCTATCATTATCTGTTTATCTAATATATTCACATTATGCTTTCGAAGTTTGCACATAAACATTTTTAAGGTACTATTTCTGTAAACAAAATAAATAATTATCTTCTCCTGGTGTTGGTTGTAAATGTAACCTCAGGTATCGTGGCAAACCAGACAAAGATTTAAGTTATGCAGGGTCTGAATGTCCAACTAGCATGTCAAGTCTGTAACTTCAACTTCAATGAAGTCTTGAAATGTTGTGGACAGTTGCGGAGCCGGGGTCTAATCAGGGGTCGGGCCCGCATCGGACTCGTAAGTCCGGGACACAACACGACTGCAACCGGCAATGGAGTTACATCTATTATTCCAAGCGACATCTGTTTTTGAAGAGGAGTACACAATGGATTCACAGGCAACTATTGTCGGAGCTACACGCTCGGTTGACTTATTTACACGTTTCACCGTGTAGGAGCAATACTCTGCTTTGAGCGTAGGTGAACGTCTACTTAGTTTGTTTACTTATTAAATAGTCGCTTCGTTGGTCTCCAGAGTTTGTGTGAAGCCACAATGTTTTATAGCTTGTATTTGTTATTTGTTTAAGAGGGCTCTCGCATTCGGCACCTCTCTCGCTCGCACAAAACCATATATTTTAAGAAAGTTAAATGAAAAGATGCATTTTTGAAAAATGTAATCTGATACAGACCTACAAAATGATATTAATTATAATATTATAAACTCCAATTTAATGATTAAAAACACATGAGTTAAACATGTCTCAAAAACACATCGTAATCATTCTTTAACCTAAGATATCACAGTAGAAATGTGTTTTAATTATTTACCTGTCAAATTAATACTATTTTGTAGTTCTGTATCAGATTACATTTTTCAAAAATGCATCCTTTTATTCAACATTCTTAAAAATGGTTCTGTGCGAGCGAGAGAGGAGACAAAATTCCGAGAGCGCTCTTAAAGAGAACTTAAACATTTTAATTTAATATTTTATTAGTCAATTTATAGGTATTATAGGTACTGACAAGAAATCGAGTGAAAAAATGAACAAATTCGGTGCATCGTGTGATTTTGAAATTAAAAAAAAATTGGGTTAGACTTCCATTGTCTAAGTACGTCAATTGATCCTAGAGATTTTAGCGTATAATCATTTTTGTTAACGGATATGAAGTCGAAATAGTGTATTATTGCGTGATTTCTGACTACATCATAATATTGCTTAGTATCATTCATTTATGAGTACAATGGTTCTATAATTTGCTTAAAGCATTTGGATCGGATCAGAAGTTCAGGTCAGATTATTATGATATGACCCGATTGCTTAATCGTTTCGCTACTATGAATGGATTACACACAATTAATGGTGTAACGATGGTAGCTGATTTCTCTTGAAGATAAATTACCTGCCACTTAGTATTACAAACATTTTAACACGTTATTATTAAAACGGTAACACTCGATGATTGTCAGATTCTTATAGAGGAAAGATAATTAATTATTATTACGCAATTTTTGCCTAAATAAATAGTCTAAAACTTTTTAAGATTATCTTAATCCACATCTAGATACAGAACATGAGAATTTGGCGATGTCAATGCAGCGGAAAGTTATCAACTATTGTATAACTTGTTCCGGATTGTATAACTTTGTATAACAAGTTCCGATAAAGATAACAAAATTGGCACGACGCGACGCAAAATTAACTCCATACAATAGATGTTAAGGAACAATATCGATAATATCTACGAAGACAAGGGTGTTTCGCGACTCATCGATATTATCGATATTATATACCGAAAGACCAATTTACTTGACATTTACTTCACGAAACAGTATGTATCTAGAAACGAACACGTTTAGGTACTAAACGCAGCGTGAAGATGAGATAATATTTGCTTTGAAGTACGTAATGCTTTGCCATCGGCCATTTTGGTTTCAACAAACATAGTCTCTACATTGGACGTTGTGTGCTAAGTTAAGAAAATATTTCCTATTTTGATAATATCTTTTCAATGTTAGTTTAATTTTAGTCTTTAAATGCTGGATTTATTTATTTATTTAATAATAAGCTTGCATTTGACCGCCATCTCGCGCGATGATGCGGTTTACGATTGAGCACGCTTGTCTAGAAGAAACCGATTCACTCAGGACTTGAAGGCACCCAGATTGTAACTATCGGGGGACACCCACTCCGGCAGCGCATTCCACTGTTTAGCGGTTCTCAGAATAAAGGTGGAATCAAAGCGCTTCGTTCGGGTTTTTGGTAAATCAACCATAAAATGATGTCACTTTTTCGTGCCTCGGTCATCTGATCGAAAAAAGAGCAGGAGGAAATTAGATAATGCAGCTCTCGGATCCGAAGCACACTCTCCGAAATATGTTCATGTAATGCTAACTGTGTTCATGTAACTCTGGTAAATTGATCACTGCGATCTACACCGATTACTCTCCGTACAAAAGAATATAGGCAAGACGCGTGCTCTAGGTAATTAAAAGTCATTATTACCATTCCTCTTCTTCTTTTAGTGCTGGTAAACCAACTCAATTTTTCTCCGACTAATAGAAGTGTGTGTCAACCTGACGGCTCTGTTATTTACTGAAGCCACATTTCCGACATTGGCGACAGCAACCGACCGCAGCGGCAGCTACTGTTGCCGACTGCAAACGACACTTAGTGGCTCCTATTTATTTGCTATGAGATTGTATGATGGTACATTCCGAGCGCGGCAGTACTTTTTTCTTTTTTTTGCTGCCGTCTGCCGCTTTGATTGGACGCTGTCGCCGGTATCCGAATTGTACCTATAAAGCGTGGTGCAGCGTGGTGGTGTAGTGATTGAGCTTATCAGCAAGAAAATAAAGTATGACGTAATTATCATGTGAAATTTACTTATCCACGAACTAAGACTTACACTGTGCCTGGGATGAGTTGATGGTACCCTATTTAATCACAATTACACGTCTTCTGTAGCACATGAGAATTCTTATAAAGACCAACTTTAACAACTGAACGACCGCTACATAGCGCGGTCAAAGAGGAAATTAAAATAATCATCAGAATTGACAGAGGCAATAGTGATCGCAGTTGTAATAAGGTGACAGATAAACGCTGTTGCCCATTCCACAGACACAGATATGGATTAGGTATATTGAGCCTTCAAGATGTAGTAAATATACCTATTCTATGATCCCCTTATATTGAAAACATGAGTAGATACGATTATTTACTACGTATTATCGGGATATACGTTGGTATCCCTTTCAGGATTAGCAGGCATTCAAATGTCTAACGGACTGAATGCGTATGTCTGGGAGCTCAACTAAATGCGGTCTTAATATTTCTACGTCTAGACCTCGTTCCTAATTTATGGGTTTACTAATAATGTTTGCTATTATAGTTTAAAGCTGCTAATAAATCAATTTTGTGCGCGTGAGTGGCAGAGCTGGGAATCACTGTTTATTTGTTGTCACACGTATCAAGGTTCCATGACCAATGTTATTAAAATTATTTAGTACATTTAGTAAATACGTGTTTATTGATGTATAGGTAAATACCTTATAGCCGTTACATTATCCAATTTGCAGATTAGTGCAGCAATGGTAAATAAGTAGCGCTAGCTGCCTCACTGCCTTCACATTATACAAATCTAGCTTACGCCCGCGGCTTCGCCCGCGTTTTACGGGATAAAAGAACCCCAATTCTAAGTAAACAATTCGACTGTGATCGTTTATCCCGACAGCAGCATCGTTTTTTAGACAACTTTCCTTCAAGGTGAAGCTGCGGGCAAAACTCTGTAGGTAGATAAAAGCACATAAATTAAACTTTAATTTATCAAGCGTCTGTATCTTGGCGAACAATCCCATTTGCATTCTATTACGTGGGACTGACAGAGCGATTTACTTGATTTAGAAAAAAAGCATTTATTAAGCTGTCTTAGCTCAATCACGAATCACGCATGTTTTTACGTTGATTTTATTTAGTAGTTTTAAAATACCTGTATTGTAAATACGTATTGGACCGTTAATTTTATCGTGTTCAATAACAATATGCATTAAAGGATAGTACGGAAAATCGCGTTTAACGTTATAAACGAATGGAATCGCAGGTACGCGCGCTCTCCGTCCACTCCCCTGTTATTTGACTCGTTATGGAAATTGGACCCGTGATGCGACCGTATAATTTTATGTCACGTTATCCCATAATTTGCGATATTATTGCCGCATACATGAATTATCTGTCGTGTTATGTATAAAATGTGTTTCATAATTCGTAAAGACGACTGCGCCATAATCGGACACGGTGCTATTGTTTGTGGAAAATGGATTAAAGTCTTGGTAATATTTTAATACTTCCGCAACGCAAAGTTTGGTGTGGCGGCATCTTCGACAGCCGTTGCGAGTATAATTAATGGGTTAGCTAATAACGACTTTTAGAAGGGACGACAGCTTCACGATCATTTGTAATTGTTAGAGATTAGTGAATTTGTTGCGGCAGATTGCCAATGCCACTGGTAATGGTGCTTCATGTCGAAGAACTGACAATGTGTCATGAATGTTGCACTATATCAATCACAAATAATAATCAGTTATTTTATCTCGCCGTGAAACACATTTGTGTTGCACCATGACCTCGCATTATATTTTATAACAGACATAGAGTTATTGAATAGGCTCAATAAATTAAAAGTAAAACAACTTTTTTTTTTATTTGTCAATGTCGGACAGTCGTTCATTACATATTATCGCGCCTGTATTCCCCGAAGGAGTAGTCCGGATTTTGGGCTGCTACAGATATTTTTTAATGGAAGAACCCAATAATACTTTGACCGACCAACTTTTAGCTGATCAAGTAAAGAAAATTATTTGCACTAAAGAGTCGAACGTCTTTATTGAAAGCGTTCTTATTATTCGATTTTTATTCAATTCGCAAAAGAATTTCAAGTTGACCGATTTAAGTCACCTCATGAAGCGCTGCTTAACGAAACAGTCGTACAGTCGTCTCCGATATATTAATTGTAAGCCAGTTAACAAATCGTGTTTCATAAAGCATACCCCAGCATCGAGCGATGGCAGACGGCAGCGATCGTATGCGTGTCAACTGGAGGCTGAATAATGACATCGGGTGACATTTAATTTCGGATACAAAAGGCTTTTTATACTGTTTACCCTAATCCGTTTAGCCCCCTTCGCCCCTATGTTGACAGTCAACCTTTTAACTCCTCCCGCTTAATTACATTGATGGGATTATCATCGGGACCTCATTCGTATCGATGTGTTCGGTATTAGTTTGTCGATTTCGTTTCGGGTTAGGGTTTTAATTGATGGACATTGGTGTCGTTATGTTTATGTTAATGCGTGACGCCCTTTTTGTGTCCAGAATATCAAATAGTATGGAGAAGGGTTTTCCTTGATGTTGTGCGACTTCTAAGTAAATGTCGTTACACAATTACTGTTTGATAAAATATTGCAAGTATGATTTAACATTTTGGTGGCATATTTCAGTATTTAACAAAACTGTTGTCTGCTTTAGTTCTGAAATAAAAATACTAGAAGTTACAGAAGATTATATAAGTATAGGTAGGTAAAGGCAGGTAGGTAAGTTAATAAAATTTATTAAAACTGAAAATAGATGCCCAAAATGTCGAAATATTGTTAATTATAACTCTATTTACATTTCAGAAGTAAATAAGAGTATTGTGAATTACTAATTGGCAAGACTTAGTGGAATTCTCTTATAGAATTTGTACCATAGATTGAATGTTACATGATTAAAATTAATTACTGAGATCAAAAGCATTACTGATTTGAATTAGTGCCGCTTTATAGTAAAACTTAAATTAATTTTATAATTATTGTTAAGAAAAATTGGGAAAGCTGAAAATATTTTATTTTAATCGGTGATATTAAAACGTCAACGATTGACTTGAACATGCTCTATTTTTAAAAACTACTGAGCACATAGTTCTATATACTACGTTATGCCCGGTTCACATAATTCCATAGTAGAAACCAGCGCTGAAATGCCACTGGAATAATGTGAACGGACCTGAAATGTATCCATTCCAGTGGACAATTCAGAACAATCTACTTTTTCATTTCACCACCACTGGAATAGTGTAGACGGCTAATCCATTGATGGATCCAACGTTGAACAGTGAACATGCATTGTTGTCTTTTGTGAACCCATTTTTACCGATTCAACAGCTTTTGAATGACTGGAATAATGTAGACGATATGATCTAGTCTAGCACTGGACTGGAATAATGTGATCCGAGCATTAGATAAAAGTGGCCCACCAAGGCATGAATATCTTTTGATCCATTTCTTCAAGTAAAGATTCAGATCATCTTAATCAACCGTTAAAGCGTAGTAAAATACACATTTCTTAGCTGAAATGGGTCTCTATTTCATGGGAAACTCTATTTCAGATCTCATATTCTTACTTGTTGAAAACAAAAAATATTACTCGTAAATAAGTACCATGTAGTCTTGACTTCGTCATAGGCTTACAAAACGTTATAATTTAGAGAATTCTCATAACATTGTGTTTTAACCTTTAAGAGCGTAACCTAATGCGCCTTAGCAGGCAATAATAGCTTCACCTAAAGTTCATTTAAGTTGCGGTAACATTTGCGCAAAGCTTTTGATACACATTTCTTCATAAAATGCACTATTGTTTTACAGTTTGAACCATTCTTGCAAGTGACGTTATTCATGAGAAAACATCTTAGGTATAAATGATGTAGGTACCTACGTACTTTTTGAAAAGTTCGTTCGTTGCTAATTTCGAGGAATGAGGAATTATACCTACCTTTAGTATCTATATAACTCAAACAACTTTTAACACAGATTGAATATTTTTTGAACGTTATGTATACACACATACACAGACGTTCTCGACGTGAAATCGAATCTTATTTAATAAATAAAAAAATATTTTCAACTGTTAGTCAGAGGAAAGAATTATTATGAACTGAAATATTTCTGCTTATTCGATATTTTTTTACAATCATACTTTTAATTTAATTCCCGCCGTAGGGCTATAGGTACTAAATTGAAATAAGATCCCGAAAAATATTCACTCCAGAATACCTACTGGCTTATTTATGAAGTCACGAAGTTGGCTAAGTAATCATAATATAGCATTTTATCGCAATTGCCTTGAAAATAAATTTAAATGCTTACCTTTATGAAGTGTACTTCAGTAAGGCACCTCTTCGCAGAAACTGTAAAAATAAAAAAATATTATGTTAATTTTTCAGTAAAATATACAAGAATATTTATTTGTCAGGTCGGAGTGGATCAAGGGAGATATTTTTTTTTGCTCAATTAATATTCTGACTTGGGCACAGCTTTGGGGCACACTCGGATACTTATTTTTTGGGCGCACGGAAATTAATTTTCATATCCGTGGTTTGGCCAGATTGGATTTTAAAGACGGATGTTATTCGTAGGTACCTTAACTTACTTAAATTGGTTAGCTTCGTTTTCAGGTGAAATGGATATTTTTTATATGAAATTGTTTTGGTAAAAATGTTGAGTTGGACTCGATGATAAAAAATGTAAACTTGTTTTTCATGTGTTTTTTGTTGAAAAAGATTGAGCTTAATTTATTTTTATCGAAATTCAGTCGTTCATTTTAAAAAGTTCAGACTTGATAACTTCTAGATAGGTATCTAAAGTTTCAAAGAATTAGATACTTTGATTCATTCGATTATTCAATCAGCTGAATCACGTGGCGATAGGCTTGGGGCGGGCGGCTGCTAGTGTCACAACATCGAATAATTCATGAGTCACTAGTGATGTGCACGCTACGCGGGATGTACGGGTTTTTAGAAGCTTAGATTTGCGTTTGATTGAAATTGGTTGCGATATGTTTGTGACTTCACAATGCTTTTATGGTAATTTGATTTAAATCTCGTATGGATTGGTCCAACGTATTTAATATTTGATGGTGCGCAGCAATTAATGTTTGTATAGACTAGGTGCCGCGTAGGAAAACCAAAAGTTGACGCCTTAATCCTACTAATATTATAAATGTGAAAGTTTTGTGAGGATGTGAAGATGTATGGATGTTTGTTACTCTTTCACGCAAAAACTACTGAACGGATTTTGATGAAACTTTACAGTAATATAGCTTATACTTACATCAGAATAACACATAGGCTACTTTTTATCCCAAAAACGCGGGCGAAGCCGCGGGCGGAGGCTAGTACTTGATATAACAGCAGGTTTGAAAACTAGAAGCCTAGCCTAGAACTACAGTTCTTATACCTGTTTGTTATTTAAAGTTCGAACTGGCTGTTACCGCATAACTCGACATAGAACCTTTTTTCTAGAAAACAGGAACAGTACCCCTATCATGAGTTTTTTTGACGTGTAGTATCGTTAACGTAAGCATATTTTGAATTGAAAATACACGTTTGTTACACAATATTTATATAAATTAAATACATAATTAATTTCTCTGTATTTTTTAAAATGTGCAAATTGTATAAAATCTCATCAAAATGTTCCAGAAATGCTGTATTTTAAATTCAAAATATGCTTACGGTAACGAAACTATACGTCAAAAAAACTCATGATAAGGGTACAGGTAGAGAGCGTTTCACTTAAGAAGTCCCTTCGAGGCTATGTTGGCTGCCCTGAATTCCGATATGTTACATTTTTAACGGTGTTAGAAGTTTTCTTTCAGTACCAATTCTCGTTCACCATTCTATAGTGTCCTAGGCATTACAATATCATATAAATCTACATTCAGGGCAGCCAACATAGCGTCGAAGGGACTTCTTACGTGAAACGCTCTACAGGGTAAAATTAAAACCAGTGCGGATATTTTAGGAGGTGTAAGTACTCATGAATATGATCAACTTTTATTATGGGACCGACACTGAAATATGAAAAAAAAATCAGCTGTTCCATACATTTTGATTGTGTTATAGTGCATTTTTGTACAGCTGTTTTTTTTTCAGTTTCGGTCCCATAATAAAAGTTGATCATATTCATGAGTACTTTCACCTCCTAAAATATCCGCACTGGTTTTAATTTTACCCTGTATAGTCTATACCAACGAGTTCTGTTTCCCGAATCGTCCAAGACATCACTAGTGGCGTCGCGGCGTCAGGGCGGCGCAACCCAAGGAGGTGTTTCTTTCTCGTTTTGTAACAACGTTTCGTACCACTCAAACCATTGTGCTATTATTATGCAAAACTGACGACTGCCGATCGCAACAAATGTTTCTAGCGAACACTGAACTACATTTCTTTGTGTTAAAAGGTTATTAGAATGTAGGTCTCGATGTAAACATTTTCAAGGTTACGCTGCTGTTTTGAAAATTGATTATACCTGTCAGTGGCGAAGGGTGAGGGGAAGCCGGTACAATAAATAGTAATATTATAAATCATTCCATTCTACTTATGTCATACTTATTCGCCTATTCAAAATATGTAAATATACCTACAGTGAATAAACGTATAAGTATGATTAAGTAAAACGCAATTATTTATAATTTTGTTACTGTTTTATTGTACCAGCTTTCTCTCACCCTTTGCCATTGATACCTGCCTTTGCCATTGATATACTAAGTATAGGTTAGGTAGTTAGATACTACAAGTACCTAAGTAAAAAGGTTTCCAACTGGTTAAGCATGGACTATTTTCTTTAATGTAGGCAAGTGTTTGTAGCTTAGCTTTACAATTTGAGAGAAATGGAGACCGCATTGGGGTGCCGACGCGTTGCCAGGCTTGTTGATGGCGTGTTCTTACAAAAGACGCCAAGAGAATCGTAGCGCCATACAGAGCCTAAAATGAGGCGACGTTTTGTTCTAATTACTCGTAGAAATGTGAACATGACAAAACACTCGAGGTTTCTGGTACTTTCGTTTACTTTTTGTGTACACAAATATATCTCAAAACAGCGAACTTGAACACGTAAAGCAAGTTTTAAAATATTTATAATTAATAATCCTTTATCATTCGGCAGACTCGCTACCTTTCACGTAAATAAATACAATATAATACTCGCGAATGACTTCAAATGTTTTGAAAATACATACAGCAATAAAATATCGTGTAAAATTACATACAAATGGTGAGAGAATTCTGGCACATCGCCGAGGAATGTCGACCCATTTCTTTCGGTTGACAAGTGCAAAATGCGTGCATGCAAGCAAGCAGATATCTTATGTCTCTGAATGCACATGAAAATTGAATTAAAGTGCAATTCAAGACTATTTTTGAATTATTGTTATTTTATTTCCAGCAAAAAGCATAATTATGAAACGGTATTATATATGTATATATACGGTATTATATACGGTATTATACTTGACTCGTTCATAAGCTTATTGATAGAAAAAGATAGGGACCAAATCAATATTTTATTTTGAAGATTCGAATAAATTTTATTGTCCCCACAAAGTTGACATATTTCATGGACGAAGTTGGATCTCATAATAATTAATAAAAAGCCGGGCAAGAGCGTGTCGAACCACGCACAGTCTAAGGTTCCGTAGGAAGAAGTATTTTAGTCTTCCAACTGCAAATATAAGTTTGTATTTATTTATATTTATAAGTTTGTATTTATTGCGGTCAAAACTGAAAATAGTGAATATTTCAAAAAGTTACTAACGTATCTTGTTCAAACCAATTTTAATCGAGCGTGTTTATTAGATTCTTTGATAACGCGGTTGGAAAATTACAAGGGGGGGCGGGACAAATTGTTAACGACTTTCGAAGCTTCTAGTTCACTAACTATGCAGTTAAATAAAGAAGTAATTTAGAAAACTTGATCTTATTTTCAAAGACCTATCCAACGATACCCCACATGAAGGGGTGCGCGAAAATATTTTTTTTCATCCTTCAGTTTCATATATGGCCGGGCCCCCTAATTATTTTATTTTTTATAATTTCGCCACAGGTTTTTATAGCGGCTTACAGAAGACATCTACCATCTATCTATCATCTATCATCTGTGAAGTTTCATACATATTAGTTATGAACTGTAGATTTTACAAGGGTGTGACAGACGGACAGACAGACAGACAGACAGACGGACAGACGGACATGACAAAACTATAAGGGTTACTAGTTTTACTACGGAACCCTAAAAACGTAGACAATAGACATTGAATAAAGTCAATTTTTCTTTCAATACATTTACACACCTTTTATTTGTCATTTCTATGGAATCGATAATTGTGAACGAGACTGTTGGACAACTTTAATAAATCCGCCAAAGAGATTGAAAGTCGTTCGTCATAATAAAAGGATAGCCTTATTCTATAGCTCCCTTGTAAAGGACATCTGTGGTAGAAACCAATACCACATAGTTTTGTTTTCAAAAGATCGGCTAGATATTGAATATAGCATAAAAGGTACTTCAATATTGGATTCAATTCGTAGACTATACGAGTATTGAATCAAGCTGAAATATTATCAATTTGTAATAGTATCCAATTTGAAATTAGAAATCTGGGGACTATTAGAGGGCGTTTGGTAACTAAAATAGGGTAAAGTACTATCTGAGTGCCCTCTAGGTGTACCTACTGAGACTTCGTGACTGAGTGTATAAATGTATAGGTATAATAGGCATAATAACAACACCTTAAGTTCAGAGATTGTTATATCGAGAAGGGCATAAGAGTGGCAGTTTAGCTGCTCTATGATAGGTATGTAATGTAAACGGCGTTTACTGCATTCTTTGCCGTCACAGGGTCAAAAGTTACTATGTGACTTTTACGAATTGCGCGGTTTGTAATTTTTTTATTCAAGTAGCTTTCTGGTCACAGCGTCTTTATAATATGTCGAGCAGTTTGTCGCATCTTACAGAACTTAAGCTTTTTGTATTACTTAAAGTCGACAGCTAATTATTCTACCTTTGTCAGAAGTCTTATCGAAATTCGTGTACCTATTTAAAAAATTGGTAAGTATCGTTTATTTGATTATTTAATTATGCTAATAATTATAAATTATTATTAGGTATATATAAGAGATTTAAAAGCAACTGACACAGCGGGATTTGAACCCGCGACCTCTGCCGTCCTGTAATGACGCTCTGACCACTGAACCGTGTCACACCCACATCAGTTGAATTTTTAATCTCTTTATTTAAGATAAACTTGTTTTTGACATGTTTAATAAAAATATACATGACTAGTGACTAGTAGGTACTTTGCCCGATTTCGTCCCCATGACTCACAGAAACTGTGCATTTTTCGGGATAAAAGTAGCCTGTAGCACTCAAGGACAATGTAGCTTTCCATCAGTGAAACAATTTTCAGAATCGGAACAGAAGTTCCGGAGACCCCCTTCATACACACTTACAAACAAACAAAGACCTCTTTATAATATTAATCTAAATAAGCTAATACAGTTACTGATTCGTTTCTTACTAAGTTACAACCATTATCTAGATCTGTTTTTCTCTTCACCGCGCAAAAACAATGACTTTAAAATGTAGGTAAATAATACAACCAGCTAATTACTCGACGCTGTAATTACATTGTCATTGAAGCAGAGTTTCCAAACTAGATATGTTTATATTAGATGTGAACCAGCCACGAGATTGATTACGTCATGGAGATTATGAATAACACAGAACGCGGTACGTTAGTTTTGGTAGCTGAATTACAGTGTATGTAAATTGTAATTGTATTGTTAATTTATAATCCTAGTAACACATGTTAATATCTCATAAGTTCGCTGTCTGAGTTCTGTGTGTGGAATTGAGTTAATTTTACTAATGAACTATGAATAAATTAGTTGCTTGTGACATTTGAAGGGAATTGTATTTAGCTATGTTTAGGCTATGATGCTAATTATTTTGAGATACAACTATCTGATTGGCCATTATTTAGTCTGACTAAATATAAAACAATTGTTAAGCAGATGATCAGTCTTATAATCAACAAACGATAAGTTTATTTTCATGATTTTCTTAATCATTTGTTTAATCAAGCAGAAAAAATAAACACGAAATCTATAGAATCTTTTGTTTTTATTTCAGTAATTTCCAACAAACCACTATTAACCCTCGTACATCACGGGCACGACTGAAGCTTGAAAAATGAATTGGAAGGTACAAATAATTAAATCAGCAGCCATGGAGTTAAGCGTGCCTGCGGGGCTAAATGTCCAGGGACGCGGGATCAGGCGTGCCAATCAAACAAACTGATACAGATTGATGTCCTGCCCGACTGTGCCGAAAATAACGGGACATGCATTAACCATGACTACGCATTTATTGGACGAATTCGGATTGAAACGGCTGGAGGCCGGTTAGCGGATCAAAGGATTATGGATGCAAATATTTTGTTTAGTACAGTGGCTCCCAACCTATTTAATGACTAGGGACTACTAGGATTTTTTTGTTCGGTGTATGGTCTGGAACCTACTTATTTTTAACGATGGAGCTTATTAATCGAGCATTAAATCATCTAAAATAGGTGCTTACATCAAAGTCAGTTTGGTTGCTTTTTGCTAGGCGAATAATTTAATAATGCAAAAAGATATACGATTTCCCATGCCTTCGGAACGATTATCCTTATTACGTAATATTTTTGAAGCTAACTGATATTAATCATAACTTCTTACAAAAAAATATGAAGTATTTTTTGTTTTGATTGATTCTGTTTTATATAAAAAGTGAATCGTATTTGTAAACAAAGATTACGTAAGAATTATTCAAGTTGGTGATGTTATCAATGATTCGGAGAATTTTTATCCAATTATAGCTTCAAAGAAACATACAGACCTAGATTATATAAAATAAGAAAACCGTTTTTCTTAAATATATGTAGCCGCTATAGCAGGTTTAATTAAATATCTAAATACGTCGTTGATACAAAGCGAATACATTTTCTTACCCGACTACGGCAAAGCCAAAAGGAGGGTTATGATTATGACCTGTGCCTGGTGCCGTTCGTTTCCCTCTCTTTTACCTTTCCTCCTATCGTTGCTATAAATGAAACCCAGTATTCTTACATAGCTTCATACGAGTACAATTAAGAATTTCCGGCCAGCCCTTATTAGTTCTCGTATATAACGCCTACGCTAGTGAACCGAAGTTGTTAATAAAAGAACCGTCATAAGAGACCTACTGGAGCAGACTTCCTTTAACAAAGACAAAGCGAAAAGAGACGGGAGAAAACTTTGAATCTAGGAATGCTTTGATGATTTTTTTAAGTAAAATGAGACATAGCTGGGACACAATTTATTTCTTATTTACAACGAACATTTCTTTATTAAAAACATGGAAAAAGAAAGTAGTACGCTACTTCTCATAACTTAGTTATTCAATGATATTCAGATTTCTCAACGTCTTTATTTGAAACTGGCGTTACTTCGTTGAAAATCGATCCATTGGAAAGTGACTTACTTGAAATTGAATTCGATTGTTCATTCCTACTGTAATAGTATACCCTTGGAGCTTTAATCAAAATATTTGTAATGTGTTTTATTCACAGTCTCACAATTTCGATTATTGCAGTCCAATTTTGTAAGCTAATTACAAGAATTGTAATAAGAATCATAATTAATATTGTGTTTAACAATAGCGAGCAGTGTCATGCCTTTAAACAATGTCAGGTCACGATAGATGGACAAACCTTCATGGCACTGCGGCTTCAAGGTTTGTGTCAAATGTCATGACTGGAATGCCGGATCAACATGTACAGTTACGAATAAATTTAAATAGATCGTGTTAGAAGTACTTAAGGATATTTTTAGTCATACTTATTTGCTCATTGCTTTGGACTGTTAGCCTGTAGCCTTTATTGTATGTAACTGCTTAGTGCTTAGTGATAACTGAACCGATTAGTTCGAGAGGAATGTTTGTGGTGGTTCTTTGACCTTAGGGTTTCTATTGGTTTCATTCACTACTTTTATACTTATATTTTTTAATAATGAACGAAAAATGTTAAGTCGTGTAAATTTTTTTTAGCTATTTCGAATTTTGGCTGACGGCGTTGTTGGTCCAGTGCATTACGTAAACGCGACAGTACCTACCAAATGCGAATATCGGTGGTGCGACAAAACTGTAGCGCAAACCACGAAAGATCGAATGCTGGTTTGAAGAACTTACAGCTCGAATCCACATAAATGCGAAAATATACCAAAACACCCCGTACGGTACCCAAGGGAGGAGCGAGGGCACAGCACCCGTAGGGGCTTCGGGGGGCTAAGTAAAAATAAAAACAAAAACTGATATTTCTACGACCGGTTAGGTTAGACCACACAATGCCAGAAACGATCAGTCGATCTTTCAGCTTTTGTGTGATGTCGAACTACAGTGGTGTCGATCTTGTGTCGCACTAGCGTGATTCGCACTTGAGTAGAGTCGAGCTCCAGTTCTTCAAACCAGAGTGCATTCGATCTTCCGTGGTTCTCCCTATAGTTTTTACAATTCTCTCTTATTCTTAGGTACTCTTCTCGTTACAATTAGGAAATTCTGAGTACTAGCCCGGTGTAAATAAATCCATAGCTTGGATTTATGCCCAGTCAATGGCAATAAGATCGCCCCCTTTTAGTTGCGTAGAACTTTTATCATAAATGACGAAATGTGGATTTAGGTATAACTAGCGGCACCAGATATGATCACAAACTTCACCTGCGCATTAGCTGGTTTTTTGGTCTCTTCGGCGGAATGAAGAAGACGGGGGGCGCCGAGGCTGCACGCGATTGGTTCGTCAGTCGATGCTCGTCGTCTATTGGACTAAGTATTTTCTGTTACGTATTGTCAACTGTCTATTGTCTATTGGGCCAAAAATGTACATGCGTGATCTGTGATCATCTTTACCTATACATACATACCTACCTCTGTTTATGCCTTTGAGGAAAACAGGCGCTATGTTGTGTTGTTGAGTTAACAAGAAGTCTAATTGGCGCCTTAGTGTAATGAGCCAGACAATGCAATAAGATAGCTACTTTAGTGTATTGTTGAAGTATCTAATTGTTGTACAGTAAGTCATTAAGATAACAGATTAATATACAGGCTGAGATCTCGCCGCCGATAGTCGTCGCTAAGACAACTACTAAACACGATTCGATACAAATGTCGATATTATCGTGGTAGGCGCTAATTTTTAATCACGGTGCAATAAATGGTTTGTTGTTTTGACATGAATGGGTATTGCTTACCTTTGTATCCTACTAATATTATAAATGTGAAAGTTTGTGAGGATGGATGTATGTATGTACGGATGGATGTATGGATGTTTGTTACTCTTTCACGCAAAAACTACTGAACGGATTTAGATGAAACTTTACAGTAATCTAGCTTATACATCAGAATAACAGATAGGCTACTTTTTATCCCAAAAAACGCGGGCGAAGCCGCGGGCGAAAGCTAGTTGGAAGATAAATCATAGAAAAAAGGAGATATGCCATCATAGCAAATTAGTATGAGAACCACTGTCGCCACTTTTAGAACAGTTGCGACACAAATACAAACGCTCCTTGCTAAAGATCTCCCACACATTAAAAATTCCGCACACCCTAAATCCAACATGGTTATTCGTCAGTAACACTACTAAACTAAAACACATCTCCCTTGTTTTTATGATCTGAGGGAAGATACGATAAGTATTTGGTTTAGCACTATTTAATAGATGACCCATAAGGAACTTTAAGGAACTTTCAAATCGTTCATGTACCTAATCTTATTAATTTATTTTTTGTCCTTAATTCTTTATGAATTAAAGTTATGGAAGATTAAATAACTTGTCAGTTGAAGAGTGCACTGTATTTACTTTTAAAAACATATGTATGACCTTAACAAAATATTGTTTTATAGGCTTAACTCACGCCTGCCGTTAATAACACTTACATGAAAAATAAATAACTGAGAATAAACAATGAATTTTATTATTATGCAATTCGTTACATCAATTGCGATGTACGTTTATATTTTAATCGTTTAACATTGACCCCAGAGGAGTAGGCCATGCGCAGAACGAATGCAGAACAAGCAGGTACGCCCCTATTCGCATACAGTGTGGCAAGTCATGTGGGTAGATGCCTAGATGTAGGTACTATTGTTCTATCTGTGACAATATAAGCCTTGCATATTAAAGGCAATTGCGCAAAGGTTTGGAGTTTTTTATGTTGCTGGATTACGACATTAACAGAATGCGACATACGACGGTCTTTTTGCACCTCTGCTTTATACAAATACTTCTGCGACTCTAACCGCGTGGAAGTCGGAAAACAAACACCATGTTATCATTCTCTGTAAACAAATTTTCCATTCCTTTTCACCCCTTCAGGGATGGAATCCCAAAATATCTCTCCTTAGTGCATCTATAAGGTGCTCCAAGAATATTTCCTCCAAATTTCAAATTTATAGGTACCCTGGTGTAGGCTATGCGTAGTCCAGTCAGTCAATCACGGTACTGTTTTATAAGTATAACCCATTAAGATTAGAAGCAATATTTTTAAAATTTCAGGATATCTATACTAATATTATAGAGAGGAAAGATTTTTTTGTTTGTTTGTTTGTACCGAATAGGCTCCGAAACTACTGGACCGATTTAAAACAATCTTTCACTAATAGAAAGCTACATTATCCAGTGATAATGTAGCTCTCTATTAGTGAAAGATTTTTTTCTCGGGATAAAAAGTAGCCTATGTTACTCAGTAGTAACATAGGCTACTTTTTATCCTGAAAAAATGCACAGTTCCTGTGGGACACGTGGACGAAGTCGCGGGCGAAGTGCTGTTATTATATATTATTACTGCTATTATTATTATGTTAGTTATGTATAAAAGTACTTGGACGACCAAGTGTCGTTTGAGATTTTCTTAGCGATTTTATCTAGATATACATACTTGGAAAGTGAAGCATTATATAAATGCAAAAAATCATCCTTGACGTTAGAACCGTTCCCGAGAAACCATCAATTACTCACATAAAGTAATAAGATAATTAAATGGTGCTGGTATGAGTACCATTTCTAACCTTAAATGGTACTTTAGAGGTAAAACAAAAAATCATGATAAACCAATATACATACACATTACACCGCTCTATTAAAAACCACCACTAAAATGTAATTGCATTTCATACCGAACCCTTGAATTCTCATATCAGATTCTATGATTAAATGATTGTGTGCCCTTTGTTATAACAACAGTACAATTTCAAACAAAGCGGTATTTATCAACCACGTATCGAAATTAATGACAAGAACTGCCTACTGGCCCATTCTACTGGTCCAATCGTATCTAAATTAAATTCATGAATCAATTGTCCCTGTGACAGGTCATTTGCTAATGTACTGGTCGGCCTATCAGCTGTGTTATCGTGATTACGTTTAATAACTGGCCTGAATACTTTGGCACTAAGTATTGGAGGGTCATACGTTGACAATGAACTCAAACTGTCTAATAACAGTTAATTGATCGGTGTGCTTGTCAATCGGTTCTGTTATTATGGTTTGTTTGTACACATTAATATTGTTGGTGTTGCAGCTTGTCATTATTTTGTAATTAATTGATTTCGGTCGATTATTTTAATCATTCGAAAGATGTCCATTGCTGGCTTGCCTCAACGACCGCTCTTGCGCTGCCCACTTTTCAGCGGATTTCCACGACATTTATTCTTTTGTTTTGAAACTTTACTTAGCGTACTGCCGATTAAAGTTACATTACCGATATTTGCGATTAGAAACCAATTTATACCAAAATACTGAATTAGAGAGATTTCATTAAAATTAAGCAAATCATTTCGTGTATTAGCCCGTGTGCGTCGATGCTTAAGTCTAATATTTCAATGCTAACTATGCTGTCGAACACGTCCTCATTGTTTAGAAATATTCGTACTCTGATATTCTTTTGTTCATTATAACGTAAAAGGTTATAAAAGAAGAACACAAAGCAAGCAAATATCAAGGTGATACATTGTGATGTTTATGATATTTACAGAGGGTATGTTTGATTGTACCGCCTCCCATAGATAGTTATTTGATAAACAAGCAGTGTAAATTTGCGATTGTTATCGAACAATATAAATCAATTGCGTATCGGAATGTATCAGCGCTTCAGATATTCCAAATGTAGATTGGGCTATAGAAATGTATTGACCCGTACTTGATTTAGTATTATTCAATGTTAGTTCATTCGCCTAGCCTTTTCCCAAACTAGGTTGGGGTCGGCTTCCAATCTAAATGTGGTTGAATATCAGTAATTTACGTGGAGCGACTGCCATCTAACCTCCACAACCCAATTATTGGGTAACACTGGTATTCCAAAGTTAGACCAGTTGGCAGACTTTTGGGCTTCCGACTATCCCGTAACGATTGTCAAAAATATTTGTATGACAATCGGGGCTGATTGTTTAACGTGCTCTCCGAGGCACGGAGGGGTTGGATAGAATGGTTAATATGGTTATCCCTCGACGGACAGACCGCGGCAAGATTGATCGATTAGCGCGACTATTATTTAGCCACGAGCCCCTCATTATATTCGATGGTAATTGTTTTTTTTAGATGTTTATGCAAACAATTTTTAAGTTAACTGATATTTTTTTATTTTAACTGAGGTACTTACTATGTAGTTGCTTCCCGATTTAGTTATATGGTTTCGTATGTTCACCTTTTTAACGCCTGTTTGATTAAAAACCTCACGCTATTATGTACCTACCTACCCGTAAAGTATCTGCTGGCTGAATTCCAAGTCCCTATTAAACAATATAACAATTAAAAGTTACATACTTTATTATTTTAAGCATAAATGCAGATTGTCCATGTTTAATTACTATAAATAAATTTTCTAATCGATTACACGAATAGGTCGAAACTGTCACGGTATCGTGTGTTGCTTCAAAATAACGTACGAGTCACGAATAAACATGAATTTATGGGATTTAATCTGCGCAGTTGACTAATTAGTTGTTTTGTTTAATTTAATATTCATAACTATACTAGTTATTGGTCGCGACTTTGTCCGGAAAAAGAATTCAGCCGCCCGTTGACTCACACAGGGGCGGAGTTTCAAAAAAATATATTTCTTAGCGCTCTTCTATTCATCCTTTTTAAGGAACTTAATTTTTGATAACGCGATAAATATTATCAGGCGATGCGGCATATTTTTTTTTGTGATGATATACGGTCACGTCGGCCACCCATTCTGCGGATGCTGAATGCGCTCAACACTCTCCTTGAATCCAGTCGCACTCTGGTGCGGTCGCAGCCGATGGTTTTGGGGGGGGGGTCATACCGCAGCCGAAGACTTTTGGGGGGGTCATGCCGATTAATGCCGACGTGCTATACCGTGAATTACCGTGTTTGGCGCATTTTTGTACGATTTTTAGGGGGGTCATGACCCCCCCCATGACCCCCCCCCCTGGGACCGCGCCTGCCTGGACTAGATCTATATGCTGATGAAACGAAGGTGATACTGTTAGAAAACTTGGCGTATTGTGAGCAGACTGATTCAAAGGGTTCATATTTTATGTTAAACTTATTTAGTATTAACGTATCACTGTAATTAGTGGTATGTTATGTCGTACTGATATAATACAGCGTGATGTTATTTAAGTTATACATAACAAATTAAGTTTTAGTAGTTGTATTTCTTTATATTTTCCATAGTAAATGTCTACGAAATTGCCGGTCCATAGAATTTATATTTTTGGAAGTAAGTCGAGTGCCTTAGTCACGATGGTATTGTGAAAAATTCATGCAAGTTACCACTTAGCAGTTGACAAACTATTTATGGAATTGAATAAGCGTTTGAAGGTTGACACTTAAATAGTAAGAATAGTGAATGGTTTTACTATAACAAAGAGGAATATTGTTAAATATTGGCATATTTTGAAATGATAGGTAGGTTACTTCAAAATATTTGTGTGCAAACAGTGCTTTGTGGTTGTGATCGTGAAGGGGGCAAATAAGAATATTTATTATTGAATTTTGAATGTGTTTTTGTTTGCATAGATTTTTTATTTAATATGCCGTCATCGTCCTTACGGATGTTAAGTTAGCCAAACATTTCGTATGGATGAAAATTATGTGTCATTTCCTTGTTTGCAGTAGTGATTACAAAAACCTCTGTATTGCAATAACAGGCTATAACCATCAGAATAAATAGCAATGTTTTATAAAATCAAGAAAAAAAAATCTCGTTGGCTAATGCACACATACCTATTTCCTATTTCATATGAGTTTTTTCTACGACAATGGTGGCATAGACGCGTTCGGCCTGCCTGATGGTAAGCGGTTCCCGTAGCCTATGAAAACGCTTGCAACACCGAGTATCACATGCGCGTTCCTGATCCTTTAAAAATGAGGATTCGCTGTGCCGACAGCTTAGGGGACAAGCTGGTCCCCCGCTGTCAATACAGGGCATCCTAAAAAATCCTTTTTAGGGTTCCGTAGTAAAACTAGGAACCCTTATAGTTTCGTCATGTCCGTCTGTCTGTCTGTCTGTCCGTCTGTCACACCCTCGTAAAATCTACAGTTCATAACCTATTGGTTATGAACTGTAGATTTTACGAGGATGAAAGTATGAAACTTCACAGATGTCTTCTGTAAGCCGCTATAAAAACCTGTAGCGAAATTATAAAAAATAAAATAATTAGGGGGGGGGGGGGAACACATGAAACTGAAGGATGAATAAAAATATTTTCGCGCACCCCTTCATGGGGGAATCGTTGGATAGGTCTTTGAAAATAAGATCAAGGTTTCTAAATTACTTCTTTATTTAAGTGCATATTTAGTTAACTAGAAGCATTGAAAGTCGTTAACAATTTGTCCCCCCCCCTGTAATTTTCCAACCGCGTTATCAAAAAATCTGAAAAAAATCAAGCTAATAGCATCTAATAAATAATTACGATTAAAATTGGACCAGAATAAAATAATTAGGGGGAGGGGGGCCCCATACATGAAACTGAGGGATGAAGAAAAATATTTTCACGCACCTCTTCATGTGGGGTATCGTTGGATAGGTCTTTGAAAATAACATAAAGGTTTCTAAATGACTTTTTTATTTAAGTGCATATTTAAAGAACTAGGAGCTCCGAAAGTCGTTTACAATGTATTTGCCCGCCTGTATTTTCTAATCACGTTATAAAAAAATCTGAAAAATTCAAGCTTATGGAATCTAATAAAAACTCTCGATTAAAATTGGTTTGAACGATACGTTAATAACTTTTTGAAATATTCACTATTTACAGTTTTGACCGCAAAAATAACTTTATTTTTCATTATAATATTAGGAAATACAAACTGTTGTTTGCAGTTGGAAGACTGAAATACTTCTTCCTACGGAACCCTAGACTGTGCGTGGTTCGACACGCTCTTGCCCGGTTTTTTACTATGATCTAAGAGGCGCTCTTCTCTAAAAATACAAATTTGACTAGCCACCCAAGTGGCATTATATTCCTATTGTCAAAACTACGCATTTATGAACGTAAAAAGTAAACAAACAGTTGAATGACTTATTCGATTCGCTGGTTGAGCGAAAACGAGTTGTTTATTTTTTTGGTTCTATTGTAGTGTCGATCAATCGATCAAAAAGTGTCGGCAAACAATGTAGTCGAGTAGATATCGATATAGTATCGATTATAGAGGCGAAATGTTTGAAGAATTATGTAACGGTAGACCTTGAAGCTTGACCCTAATCGTGATCCGCGGCGGTGACCGCGCGTGGTCCAAGTGTGAGAGGTAGCGATTGTAACTAATATTATAATAATTATTTTTCCTAATGACCTTCATTGCAGATTGTTTCAGTTTGAAATTCTACTGGAATGTTCTAGTTTTTTTTAAAGTCATTGTGGATTTAGTCAAACGAAACAGATCGATTAAAAGAATAATTGTGTTTCAGTGCAATTATGACTTTGCATTTAATTAATTAACAAAGACGACTATTTTTTTACAATAAAGAAAATATACATAAGTACGTATAATAGAAAATAATTAAAAACTTCCCGGTCTTTAACATAATTTAGGTAGTTATTTTTGGTTGTACTTTTTGTTTTTTAAAATAACTTTGCACCACAAAATTAACAACAACTAGGAGTTATCGTGATCGTATGAATTTCGAGTCATAACTTACCTACGTCCATGTTTACGTGCACTTCAAAGCCAAGAGTGCCGTGACAGACAACTGAAAGTGTTACAAAGGGCACACCCCAGTAAAAGGCACAACATGACAATGATATGACATAATAAATTATCGTGTGTTACGGAAATTCAATCACCTTCAACTATTTTGTAACAGAGACAAATAGCCTGTTTTGTCTAAAACACATACGAGTATGTGCATAATAATTGAAAGTTTCAATAATTTGACAGCTCTTTTATGAATTTTGACATTAACAAATTATACCTTTACGTGTGTACGTTTCCTCATTGTTGGTTTACGAATAATAATTTGGCATAGATATTAATGATTGCTTGCGTTCCTCGAAAGGTTATTAATTAGGGCTATTCTCGAACCAATAATACCTAATAATTATCCTTGTTATAAAAGATTAATGATTGATTATAATAGTTCTTATCCGCAGTGTTAAATATCTAGACGTCATAATAGTAGGTTTCTACCGAAGTCAAGTAGGTAATAATGTTTTGACATTGTCAATGTTTAATCATGAATTAACAAATATACGTGAATTGTTCTTGAAAGTTGGATTTTTCTATTTGCGTAGTCCGACAGGATTCAATTAAACATGTTTACCTCTCCAGAGAAAAAAGTATGGAAATAGGTACTACGTTTGATTTTCAGTCAGTTAATGTATATGGGATAGGTACTTACATGAATTTCGGGTCTCTGGAGGCGCTATTTTGAAGATTTTATTTACCATTATGTACAGAAGGGGAAACAAGGTGTAATTTTAATGGTCTAGTAGAGTGAGCAAACGATCCTACTGGTCCTTTGACGGTCCTATTACCACCACGGTCCATCAACATCACGAGGCGAGTCGCATATGTGCTGCCAACCTTACTCAAATGCTTTGTTCAATCAAATAAATACTATTTTTATCTATTGCGCTTAACTATTGTAAACCTATAGAGCAAAGTCATCCACAACTTCTGACTTCACATAAATCTTAAAAGCAACATTGAACTTTAATAAAATCGCTTTAAAGTCTACAATGCATACTAGAAGCTTCTATAGATAGTGACTGTAAGTCAAGTATTGCACGTAGTTACGGTACAGTCATGTACAGTCACAGCATTTTCTCACGAAGATGGTGAACAAAAACAGAAATAAAAACCCATGTCGTAAAAAAAAACCAGTGATTTGCTGTTTTATTGTTTTCGGAGTTTTGTATTAATTCAATTAGGTACAGGTATTTCCTTAAGAGGCATTGAGAGATATTTTGGTATCAGTGAAATGTAAAAAAACCTTTGGTCTTGTATCGTATTTGTGTCTGTTTGATATAAAAAATGTCTGTGAAACTGAAATCTTATAATAAAACGATGTACGTACGTTTATCCTCATTTTTACTTTTTTATTTTTCTCCATTGTTGGCTGACACCGATTTTTAGTAGATATCAATTCACTTTCTTTATAGGAACTGTATCTATCAATCGTAGCTGAATAGATACTATGAAACTCAATTATTTACTCTCAAGATTAAGAACATACCATCAGACCAATATCAACTTAATAGAGTGAATAAACCTTCAGTACCTCTGAAATTAATATGCATGCCGGAACGTAAAGGTTTTGGCGTTCTAAGCCTCGTTCATCTCACGAGTGTGAGACGACATACACGTGTCAAAAGGTCAAAGGTGTACAGGATAACATGGCAGGTTTAGTAACATTAATCTTACCTACCATTTCACACCTAGGTATGTACTGTACTTATGAATGTCTTATTTATATTTTTATAACTCAAAGGAATGGGCAGAAGTACCCACATCTTTGCTAATTAAAACTAGAAGTAACAGGACTCTTTCAATTTAGGGGCAACATAGACGATAGACTTTTTGTGCGATTGAGTCTGTAGCGCTCTGCAGCGCTCGAACAATCTGCGAAACATACTGCACAGATTGTTCGAGCGATGCAGATCGCTGCAGTCTCGATCGCACAAAAAGTCTGTCGTCTACGTAGCCCCTTAGGCTTAGACGATTGGTGTCGGACTGCTACCGTGCGGTAGTCGTGCGGCAGCCGTGCGAGTGTCGTACTGCGCAACGCCAATTGTTTTTTTCCACACATTTCAGTAAGTAACACTGGTAATATCTACCTATTTGAAAATTCCTTTGACGATTAAAGAATAGAGACATGGTGTCACGATTCTGTAATGATACAATTAAATACGTTTTAGTTATATTACAATAATTATTATCCTGGGATTACGAAATATATATACAATTATACATTCTAGTTATAATGGGGTTCGCGAACCGAGACGGGGACATTAATTAACACTGCAACTAACGTGAAGCTTTGTTTAACAAACGCATTACACGATTTAGTCTTCGCTTTGCTAACGTTTCGAACAACTTCGTACAGAATATGGAAGTGACATGAATTTGGGGCGGTCTAGGGGTTTTAAAGATGGACGCACATTTATTAGCACCGAACAAAATTATTTTTGAATACTTTATATTCTTATTACTCTTATGAGACCTCGCCCACCAATTCGCTCCGAATCGGGTGAATCAGCGGAATAATTCGAAAGTTCCTAAAATTCCAGACGGATTAAAATGACGGCATCAGAATCGGCAATGCAGCCGGTGCACCCGTAATCTGTCAATTGCGTTTTTTATTAGTAAATAAACTATTTGTTCAGTAGAAAACTTTTTCCCCTTGATCGAAAAACTAACTGAGGTGTGGTCAACGTCCATCATTCATAATAATTGGATACCTTGGCGCACAAGTGATCCTATGTGAAATTTTGGTCAAAACCGAGTTATGTGCATTTTCGCTTATTTCGGACCATGGTATAGGTTTTTCTAATTGCGTTACCACTTGGATCAATTGTGCTTATGCACTGAGGTATTATGATGATTTTAAAGTATCTCCTTTAATTTAGAATCGTCGGAGCGCAGCGGAGACTAATGATTAATCTATGTAAGAATCCTACAGGTAATTAGAGCTTTCATCTATAAATATTATGTTATTAAGTACGTTAATCGCTACCTACTACACTGATATCATAGATAATCTGTTTTTATTCAGCAGTACGTTCTCGTGGATGATATTCGAATCTAAATCGCATTAGACGTTATCTAATAAACTAACACAGTCGATAGACAATAAATAAATATTACAATCAATACAATAGCGTTGTAGTGTAAACTTGTAATGTAATGCTGTATTCATTGTAATGACGAGATTCTTTAAGACATTTACTTTCTATTTTATATACTTCCCGTTCTCGTTTTACACATTTACTGTAATAAAAAGCTAACATCTTCTACTCAATCTATAATGTTTAGAATGGAAGAAACGTAAGGAAGTTGCAGAAATGCATTACTTTCTGCACGTTATATGTCATTAAATTAATAATAAAATGTCTAAGTTATAACATTGATGTTTTATAGTTTAGTTTGATATCTATGATGAATTGCGAGCGTTTGAATTGAGACTTCCCTGTTATTTTATATCTATTTGGTAAGGCTTGAGCTTTCATCATGTTTGCACGTAGGTAAGTGGATGACATAAGAGGCCCAAAGCCACAACGCGTGGCAATGGCTAGAGCAGAGCTAGTTAGGTATCTACTTCTAACAAGCCATAAGTAGCTAGATGCTACAAGTATAGCTAGGTGGTATAGTTAGCTAAGTGCTATAAGTAACTAGTTGCTATAAGTAGCTAGG
Organism: Thalpophila matura; assembly: GCA_948465475.1. Classification (NCBI taxonomy): domain Eukaryota; kingdom Metazoa; phylum Arthropoda; class Insecta; order Lepidoptera; family Noctuidae; genus Thalpophila; species Thalpophila matura. The sequence goes on from OX419183.1 coordinate 13,551,225, forward strand.
TCGATTCAATCTAAGATAACAAGAAAGATTTTTTTATTTTTGAAAACTATAAGAACGTGTTTACTGAATTTTTGTTAATTCTGGTAAACAAAAACCTGAATTGAATTAAATTATTTTACTGTATTAATAACATACATTTTTAATGTACTTAAGTAATGTCCCGAAACGCGGGACAATTCTCGTCCCGGAAAATGTTGTAAGAAAGCCTCAGTTTTCGTCTCTGTTTCTCGAAGTTTAGACGAATTTGCACGACCTATTCCGACCCCTGGTTATTACTATCTAAAGAAAAAAAAAAGAAGCAAAAGCTCAACAAATTTCGACCACATCCAGTAAAACCATTGACTGTTCGGATCTAGGCGAGCGAATTAAAGTATTTGTAGTGCGCTCTCGCTATGTGTACCCAGCGCGGTGATACCTAGCTTTGACTGCAAGCACAACGCATCTCACGGCGGGCGCTCAAACTCATCGGAGTAAAGGCAAGTCTACAAAGGAAGGATTTTAAAACTCGAAGTTACAATAAAATCCATAAAATTGTCTAAGGAGGTCATGACTGTTGTGCTGGACGTCTAAAAATTAGTCGAAAGTTTATCTATTCTTGGATTGTAAAATACTCTGGAACATGTATTTCGGGTGCACTTGGTTACAGTTTTATGAAAATAAGTCCCATTGGATTTATCTTTTGTATAAAACTGTTGAAATTCGGTAACTGCTAGACGTACGCGAGAGGTGTTAAACGACGCGCCTCGTCGCGGCTAATCGAACGGTGTAAAAATCACGGAATTTTTTTTTCATTTCTCATACTCGGAAAGTAGTGTTTGTTTGATCAGAGCAGCGGGTCGAAAACGATGCTTCCCTCCCTTGGGCGGGAAAGACTCATAGTAATTGCTTCCCTCCCTAGGGCGGGAATGAATTTTAAAAATAGAACTAAAATTGGTTATTTAGTCGGCTATAATTTTTTTTACATAATTAAGAAAAATATCGATTAAAAAAAAAATGCTGCGGTCTTGTGAGTGTATACGGCCAATGTGAATTAAAAAAAATACCTATTAAAGTGGGATGGCCCGCGGCGGTGACGCGGGCGGTGTGTATCATGTGTATCGGTGTGTATCCATATTTGAAATTTAAATTAAAAAAGACTATTTATGTATAATTTGGCGGGATACTAACTCTGTACCGAAATTATTTGATTAAAAATGAGTTCAAGCGATTCTGAAATGTTGACCCCCAATTCCGTTAAAGAAAACTACTATTTTTTACTTTCCTTAAATTTGAAATGAAAAGTAGAGTGTTTAACACGGGTGAAAGTCATCAATTCCCACTCGGACTATAGCCGCCCTCGCTTCGCTCGTGTGTCTAAATACCTTGTATGGGAATTGATTTCTTTCCACCCTTGTATAACAATCTACTATTTGTGTAAAAACTGTAGGTACCTAAATATGCTAGGATGAGGAAAATTTTTAGCAACAGTGTCTAGCAACAATATGCTTTGAGTATTTTGACTTTACTCATAACCACCATTTGCTTGTCATGCTTCAGTCGGGCCTAACCTTACGAACCATAGAAATATAAAAAGAGTTACGAACTATCATCATCAGAGAAGTTATTTTAAAATTAACTATTTAGACAGAAACGGCCGTACCACAAAAAGATAAACATCTCTTCAACACACGTTCAACACGAATGCTACCAAAAATAATAGGCAATTGTTTTAGCACTAACTTGTCTAAAACAAGTGTCTTTTATTTTTGGTAGCATTCGTGTTTAACAGATGTTTATCTTTTTGTGGTAAGGCCTAAAGTGTTTAGATAAAAAACCACGGCGATGACGGCTAAATTCACGTTGAAAATAATATGAAAGTGGACTAATTTGCTAGCTAAAGCTAAGCCTAAAGCCTAAAGACTAAAGTCTTTAATCAGTGCGTCCTACCTGTCATGACTTACGGAGCTGAGACGTGGACACTCACGGTACGGCTGGTCCATAAATTCAAAGTCGCTCAGCGAGCTATGGAAAGGGCTATGCCTCGGAACGAGGTGATCCGACAGAGAACGAAAGTAGTCGACATAGCCTACAGAATAAGCAAGCTGAAGTGGCAGTGGGCCGGCCATATCAGTCGTAGAACCGATGACCGTTGGAGTAGACGTGTTCTAGAGTGGAGACCGCGAATCGGCAAACGAAGCGTAGGACGCCTTCAGGCTAGGTGGAGCGATGATCTTCGCAGGGTGGCTGGTGGCAGCTGGATGAGAGTAGCCGAGGATCGAGTTAAATGGCGTGCAATTGGAGAGGCCTATGTCCGGCAGTGGACTGCTATAGGCTGATGATGATGATGATGGACTAATTTGACAGGACTAAATATATCTTCTAAGTATCCCTTTCACTCCCTTTTTTGTTAGACATAGACTTAATGAGACTAAATTAGTTTAGTTAGTAAACAATAGAATCGGCACCAATCATTATTACTTAATTTCCAAACCACGTTAAATTCGAAACCTCAGCAATTATAAAGATATCGATCCTGTCTGGCTTTAAGTACTTAGCTGCTATTTTTGTTCGTGTGATTAGCCGCAATTAGGTTCGCGCCAGTAAGCAAGCTTCGTAAGAATAGCTGTGAAAGGGGAACGGATATTAGGGCCACAGACGAATAGCTATATTGGCTTTTATATTGTAAAATGTGATGTACCAATGAGCGTTACATTATTTAAAATGCCCTAAAAATAATGAGGTAACATTCAAAAGTTAATTTTGTCATAGGGATATTTTTAATCTCAAAATAACTCAAAATATGCCAAATATTTTGTTTAGCATTTACGAGAAAGTATTGCTATCGATAGGTGTCCTTCTAAAGAGTAAAGGCCCTACTTAGGAAAAATATTGTGGTTTAGGTACTTATCTTACAGCGAATTCCCATAAAAATACATTTATAAATGATCCTCAATGTGAAAGAACCTTTACCGATCCGGTTTTCCGTGCGCACCGTGTGTAAATACGTTTGTTTACGGGATTAATCAGGAAACTGTTTTGTCTCTAAGTCGGGTGTTACTTTACAATTCGACTTAGTAAACTTTGATTGCATCAGATTACCGCGACTGGTTCCGTATGTGCCGTAAACAAGGATTTATGTTGATTTGATCGTGTGGTTTTAGAATCAGCGTGGTTTTAGGTAAGACAATGAAATATACTCGTATAGAAAGTACCAAGATGATTTTATGACGGAAAATTTGCTGTAAGAAGAAAATTTCATAAGTTTTCAAAGAGATTTCAAATTTCGACTGAAGCGGTTGGGACACGATAGCACAGTTGGCAGAGCACTTGCCAAGGTTCGGTAGAGGTCGCGGGATCAAATCCCGCTCGCGACAGTTGTTTTTTGAAATCTCTTACAAAAATGCTGTAAGAATTTTACGTGATGTATAGATAGACGCTATCACAGTCAATATATAAGTACTTAACTTAATCAATTCTTAAATTACACTTCCAATCCAAATCCAATAAGTTATTTCCTAATAAATAAACATTTACGTTCGATAAAATTATAGTAATTGCTTCCTCTTTTAAGAGAAAGCAGTAAGCATAAACACAAGCATAAATACGTAGAATCAATATCCCCTTCAGGCCAGTTGTTACTTTCTGTAATTAAGCTCATTATAATTCGTTGTACTGTTGATTTTGAATAATTAAATAGAGTTTTCATTGTACAAGAGTTATTATGAAAATACAGTGTTTTCCTTATTTCAAATAAAGCTTGTTTCATTTTGTGACATGCGGGAATCGAACCTACGACAGCTACTCAGTCGCTTGGCCACTTGCGACAACAGTACCCCTATCATGAGTTTTTTTGACGTGTAGTATCGTTAACGTAAGCATATTTTGAATTGAAAATACACGTTTGTTACACAATATTTATATAAATTAAATACTTAATTAATTTCTCTGTATTTTTTAAAATGTGCATATTGTATAAAATTTTATCAAAAAGTTCCAGGACTGCTGTATTTTAAATTCAAAATATGCTTACGTTAACGAAACTATACGTCAAAAAAACTCATGATAGGGGTACAGTACTGTCACTAATCGCTTGGCCAATTAAAACATATCTGTTAGGCATTAGCAATACAAACAAAAGATGAACCTTATAAGCCTCCTATGTACACTCGACGTCATTGATGGTCGACCACTTTTCACCCTTATTACTAAGAACATAAGGGTGAAAAGTGGTCGACCGTCATTGGCGTCGAGTGTACCTACCTACTTAGTCACTTTTCGTGTCAGTCTGTTTGTCCACTAGTTCCTCTAAACGACGCAATGGATTTTAATGCGGTTTTCACTACCACTTAGAGAATGTATTCCGAATGATTTATGTGTTTATTACGTTAAATGGTATTTAACTTAGATACATAGAATAGATAGATACATAGAAACATCGATGTTTTGACATGTCGCCACATCAGTAGATTAGATCGCACCCGTGCAAAGCAGGGGCGGGTCGCTAGTTATGTGTACTTACTTAAGTGTAATCAAAAGGTCAACACCGTTGGTAACTGTAATTAAATGCACTATAACAGTTGTTTTAATAACTTTACACTCCATAAACGTGTCAAATAAATCATTAGTTTTGAAAACTTTATTACCTTACGCAGGTATGTACTTAGGTACTATTACAGTAGAAAACCTTGGATAGTAGAGATAGTGTTTTAAACGACCGTTAAATTAAATATAACAATAATTAATTATCATTGCGACACATGGAAACGAATGGAGTTGATAAAGATATTCTACCATAATTCATTTCATAATTTAGTTTTTTTAATTTCAATCTATTCCATAATTTTCACAGTAGGTAGGTACTTCAAACTGACCACATTAATAGAATGAAAGTTGAACTATTCGTTTTAGTTTCGGTTTTATAATGTAAAACATTGCGCCCAAGCCCGTACGTTTTGTTAGAAATAATTGCACTCGGATACTTAGATTTACGTATGCGGTAGGTAAGCTCTCAGAATGGGTTTTATCTTGCTAATTGCACAAATGAGTTATAGTCTAAAATAAACGGGAACGTATTTTACTAATTAGTCGCAGTTAGCTTATGGATTAACTCGTATTTCATACCAAAATATATCTTTCCCTTTTACGAATTTAAAGAGAAATTTCTTGTTATTGTGTCAAGGATCAACATTAAATGCTTTCGGCGAAAGTTTCTCACTTAACATCGAAAGAAAGTAAAACCTTAAAAAGTTATCGCATTCATCTGGAGATTTGACAACATCGTGCTTTCAACAAAGGTTGTTAACACAACATTGTCTTATTACGTTATCGAACGGATACTTGGCCATGACTCGGAATGCATCGGAAAGTTATTGACTTTTGATAATGAACGAAACCAGTTTGCGGCGAGCTGACCGAGAGCCCGCGGCCTCGTTCAATACCAGATGCACATAACCACGAAGCTGCCCCTAATCCCAAAAAATCCCCGATATAGCATACATTAACATTTTTCTTATAGCCTACTCGCGGTCACCGCGTAACGGACGCGAAGTGTAAAGCGCTCTGTCCGTGCAACCAACTTATCATCGAAACTCACCGCGACTTTAGTAAAAGGCAAGTTTATAGTAAGCGACAGGTCTCAAGTTTGCCGGCAGAATTTTGCCGTAACCTCTTTGTGGAAGTAAAAACTGATAATAGGGAAAATTATAAAGTCAATTTTACTTGATAAACCGCCCGCCCAGGCATTTTATGGTCAGGAATGAACTATAACAGTTAAATTTTATGACCTCGTTACCTTAAATAGGTTACTATATTGTTGCTTTTATTTGTTGCTTTCCTATAGGTAAAATGTTCATTATTGCTTTTATGAAAATGTATAAAGCACAAGTGGTTTATTTTAAGTCTGAATTATTTTGTTGACACCGCAAAGCTAGATACAGCTCAAAGAAGTAGAAACTTTCTAATTTATGGTTGTGACGTAAACGACAAGAACATAGCGCGGTGCCATATCGGGCTTAACATCGTCACGTATGCACTAACCCAGCATGTAATAAGCATTTGAAATATTAGGTCTTTACCTATGAAATTGCCGTTCTGCAGTACTGGCCATTTCAAATCAAAATAATTTTTGTTTGGCTAAGAATTCTAATTTCAAATTAATTTTATTTTAAAAACATGGTTTATTTTTTCCAAAAGTAGTCATTTGTTTATTGATTAGTGTTACATTTTCATCGCATTTCAATCTTTTTCGTCATCATGGATACGTTAAAAATTCGAGTAATTATGGAATACGAGTACCGTCGTGGCAGCAACGCGCACAAGCGGCACGCAACATCAACGACGTTTACGGAGCTAACACTACAAACCAACGCACCACCTGTTATTGGTTTGCTCGCTTCCGTTCTGGAAATTTCGACCTGAAAAATGAACCTCGCGGTCGTCCGAAGACTTTGGTTGACAATGACGAATTAAAGGTGATTGTGGAAGCTGATGATACACAATCTACGGCTGAATTAGCAGCAGCTTTCGACGTTAGCGTCAAAACAATATTGGTCCATTTGCGTCAAATTGGCAAGGTAAAAAAGCTTGACAAATGGGTGCCCCACGAACTCAATGATCGCCAGCGCGAAGTACGCGTCGAGACGTGCCTTGCACTGCTCAACAGACACACAAATGAAGGAATTTTGAACCACATTGTTACCTGCGAAGAGAAATGGATTCTGTTTGATAACCGCAAGCGCTCAGCAAGTTGGTTGGATCCTGCTTCAGCACCTAAACAATGCCCTAAACGAAAACTTACCCCTAGAAAAGTGATGGTCACTGTTTGGTGGTCTAGCGCCGGTGTGATTCATCACAGCTTCTTACCAAACGGGGTGAGCATTACTGCAGATGTGTACTGTGAAGAACTGAACACAATGATGAAGAAGCTGGCACATCTCCAACCAGCATTGGTCAATCGCTCGTCTCCGCTGCTCCTGCACGACAACGCGCGACATGATACTGCACAGCAGACGGTCTCCAAGTTGCAAGAACTGGGGTTGGAAGCTCTCCGTCATCCGCCCTACTCACCAGACCTTGCGCCTACAGACTACTACTTTTTCCAGAATTTGGATAACTTCTTGGCGGGAAAAAAATTCAATACCCGAGAGGCAGTACAAAATGCCTTTGAAGCTTTTGTTGCCTCCCGTCCAGCTGATTTCCTTAAGAAGGGCATCAATAAACTGCCACTGCATTGGCAAAGATGCATTGATTGCATGGGTGATTACTTCGATTAATACAAATAAAAAATACATGAAAAAAATTAGTTTAAATTTTTTCATACAAAACGGCAATTTCATAGGTAAAGACCTATTATCAGCCAGTAAGTGGGCGCGTATAAATAATAAAATTACTCGACGCGGAACATTGTGGTTAAGCGATCACGACAAGTTTCGTAAAGTGTTCGCTTGTCTTTGACAACGCAGCTCCGTTGAGCAAGGTGTTTGAAACGTTTTTGTCACTTTTTAATTTTCCTTTTTCCATAAGGTACGCAACAGGTCACGTCCGAATTTGGTGGGGTTATGGAACTGATTGCGATAAGTACTTGATAAATTAGGCAAGTAGCGAAAGGGATTCGAGACTATGCTATGTTCCTCGCTTAGCACAAATTTTCGCTTTGCGCCGCCGGCAACCGCGTGTAAATGAGTTGTCTTTGCTTATTCGTCGTTTATTTTCTCTCGGAAATGCAATTAACACTTAGAACTGTGTTTGTAATTATAAGAGTGAAAACAGAAAAGAGATGTAATAATAATTGGATTATGTTTAGCTTACATTATCTAGGATTGTATTTTATTTCTAAATGAACTTCAGATACTGTATTTTTCTTTGTTGTTAAAACTGTTTTATTTTTCCTCAACAGTATTATCGCAAATCAGAGATGGATATCGATCCAATTTGCAGCATTGTTTAAAGTTGTATTTTTATTCAATTTGATTCGCCTCATTAACACACAAAAAGAACATCAGTAAGCGATGTCGGCTGTAATAAAGTAGCTCTCTCACTAATGTGACGTTAGTAGCGTATGCGCATTTCAAGTGGCGATGCTCCGAGGAGATAATGTTATTTATCTAGTGAGGGGAACACACAACGCTTTACTTTCTCGCCGCTCCAGGAAGGAACCCATTGTTCTTCGCGCCCGAGGCGTCCACACCGGATTTATCATAGCACATCACTCTACGCGTACACATAACACCTCGCATTTACATACCTGCACAATTTAGCTAACGATGAACATAACAAGTTTGTTATTCAAATTCACGTTATCGCAAACGCTCAAGTCCAGTATACAATGCTCGAAAACTCTACTAATGTATTCATAGAGGAAACTGTATTCCGTTAATGACAGTATTTGAGTTAACATCGCCGGACGGGCGCTTTCAACGCGCACCGTGTAATTTTCTTCGAGCGGACAACTTGAAAATTGTCTAGTTTGGTTGGAAAAGGTATTTCTCGCTGAGAATTTCTCGTCGAGCAATAAACTGTTACTTGTTTAACGTGGATGAAATGAGAGGATGCGAGACGCGTCTAAAGACTGGAGATAGTTTTCTTAAAGTTGGTTAGGTCGCCGGCGTCGGCGTCGGGTACGGGCGTGCATTAATAAAGAGATCTCCACCTCCGGGCGAGCAATCTCGGGATCCGCTTCCAGCGCCGTCGCGCGCCGGCCTTCCTTAGGTCTTACTTGCATGTTTCACAAGATACATCCACACTGGACAACTTACCTATCACCACATCTATCATTTAAATCACAATTTTGTGTTCTGTCTACTCCATTGATTGATCATGCATTTCTCTGTACATCATTTTAATATTAAAGACATCGAAAAGAACATTCGAAGTGAAAGTGGTTACACTTGTCTGTAAATAAACGATTATCCGACGTATTTAAGTATGAGAATTAATCAGATGTGGGATTTTTAAGTCAAGCTTACTATCATCATAACATCGTTCTGAATAACTTCACGTACGATTATAATCGAGTGACAGCGATGCGTAACGCTTATTTACAAATTACTTTGAAGATTCGTTAACTACAAAATATTACTATGCGTAAGTTTAATGTCATCTAAATACACTTTCATGAAGTGTCCTCAAATACCATCATGCTCACACGAGCATGATGGTATTTGTCTATCCCTTCGAGGAATAGAGTATTCTCAAATTCTAAGGCCCGTATTACAGAACGATGCTCGAGCACAGATCTCTGCTTGAGCATTGATTTAAAGCCATTTGATTGGTTGAAATCTATGCTCAAGCAGAGATCGGTGCTCGAGTATCGTATGAAACTGAAGCGAGTTTTAACCACACACGTGTGGGCAAGAAACTTTAGCTTTGGACTGATAGACAGTGGCACATCCATAAATTAATTTTGGGGGGCCTGAGGGCTCATGTAGATATCATTATGGTGAAGGGGCAGGAGGGCTAAGTAGTTGAAATAAAAATACTACTAATCTAAACTGAAATATTTAAGAACTTATGATTGGGGGGGGGGAGCTTTAGCCCTCCCCTAGATCCGCCACTACTGGTAGACGTATGCCCGTTTTCATTACATTAGGAGACACCTAAATGTAATGCCTAAACATTGAAAGGAGTTACCTAGAGCTTAAAAACAATATGCCACCAGCCACTAGGCGACAACTATTATGGACTATCCGTGGTCGTCTAGTGGTTGGTGTTTATTTGCGCTAGGTAATTCTTAATATTTAGGCATTATATTTAGGTGTCTTTTATGCCCGTTTTTACCAACACTAGGAGACACCTAAGTGAAATGTTTAAATATTAAAAGGAGTTCCCTAGCGCAAAAAAACATGTCACCAACTACTAGGCAACAACTATGGACTATCCATGGTTTTTGCCTAATGGTTGGGGACCACGGAGGTAAAAATTCCTCTGTGTTGGGGACACGTTTTTTAGCGCTAGGTAAATTCTTTTAATATTTAAACATTTCACTTAGGTATATCCTGTGTTGGTGAAAACGGGCGTTAGTGTAGCGAAAATTCGCATTAGTCATCAGAATACTTACACTCTTATAGGTAATTCAAATCTCTTGTAACTTTTTCTCATGATAGTCTGTGTGAACCCACTTCTATTGCTTCCATGCGACATATTCCTTGGTCAGTGTGGACGCTGCTGCAGTAAACCGAGGCTTAACGAGCAGTGTTCCGGTAAGCAGGCTCTAAACTCCACTCACCCCTTACAAAGTTAGACAAATAGATTGTGCAGGAAACATCGTGCTCCCTTTTTTACCTTTACGAGACATTTAAAGTAATTATCGTCACTGTAAAGGGAAGGAGTTACGCTAGCTGTAGTTGAAGGGTTTTGATTCGATTTTAATTGAGTTTGGGACCAGAAATCCAGAATTAGCTAACATTCCAAACGTTTACTTTTTATTTTAATATTTGTAAAGAATATTTAGTTACTTGGGCAAGCTTTAAACTTTTATGGATTGAAGAATATAGATTCCGATCCTTTATTGAATCCCGAGTCATCAATAAGATTTGATGCTACTATCATTAGATACCCAAAAATATTTTTGTCAAGCCAATTTGATAAATAAATCCATACTTACGTCAAAAACGTTACCATTCCATATCAATCATTCTCCACTCATATTCGTAGGTAGAAGTAGGTACCCAATAAAATAATAATCCCGTACCTACGTCATTATACCTCCACGGATGAAATCACTCGGATTTTTCATAAAGAAATCTGAAGTCCGATTAACAATGAAGTCCTCTTAATATTCACGTCAATTGTGATTACATAATAATATAGGCACGTATATATTGAACGCTTGATTGGAAGCCGTTGGTGAGGGGAAATGCTCCAGTTTCCTGAGTACATTCATGCTGAAAAGGAAATTGAATGGTCGTTATGAACGACTACGGAGCCTTCATAAATTCGCCAATTGATAGATGATTAGTACGTATTTATAGAATGTTGGACCATTATTTTGGACGATCCCTTCTATTGTGTTGTTTCTTACGGAGCAATATTGCTTTGTTAGTAAAAATTTTACGAGAGAATTTTGTACTACAACTGTATACCTACCCAGTCCTACGTGAATCAATTGGAATTGCAAAACGCAACCGTTTTTAGAAAGGCTTAGGTTCGGCCATAATTAACCTTATTTTCTACCATAATTGTTTTATGTAGGTGTCAATAACTCGCACATGTAAACTGGCTGTTTACGATGGAATTTAGATATACAGGCAGGTACTAAAATTATTTGCGAAATGTTGATTGTCTGGAATTACTAGAGTGTAGTTCCAAATTTCTATCTGTTGGCATTGACTTTCGAGTGTTTTTTATCTTTTGCAACTATTCAGTTTTAGAGGTAATTGGGGGTACTCACGGAAGCGTGAATTGATACGTGCGGCGCGTGCGCATTGAGAAACCGTTGCCTTTGGTGAAACGTTCAAAATTGTATGATAAGACAACAAGTGATGGGTGGATCTGGAGTAGGTACCTACTCCATGCGTGAACTACTATATGAAAGTAAAAAAAAAAACAAAATAAGTAAAACATTTCTATTTTATTTCATGATTATTTTATAGGTTTGTCTAGATTAGACGTTAAAAGTTTTTTGCTTGTTATGAAAACCTTGATGCTCGTTTTCACTAATACTAGGAGACACCTAAGTGAAATGTCTAAATATTAAAAGGATTTACTTACCTAGTGCAAAACACCATGTTATTATTACTTCCCAGAATTTTATCTTTTTAGCGACACTATATGATGATGCAATAATTTAGTGTATTTTTTTCAATATTAACAAGTTTGTTAAAATGGCTAAAAACATTAACTTTTCAAAAATCGAATTACACCGTTTTTGTTTTCCAAGAAAATAGTAGGTATCACACTTGGAAAATTCACCCTGTATATGTATAGGCGAGCACAGTACGTACACTTTTGCTTACTCCCTTAAAGCGTTAGGTATAATCGAACTGATACGTTACGTAGTTTCACTAAGTTATAGATAGTGTTAAGTTTGAAATCAATAGATACTACACACATCAAAAGTGTCTAGGGATCAAGCATTTTTATGCGGATTTCTTGAGATTGAGATGTGGCTTTGTAATAAATTTATGATTTTATAAATTTATATGGATCCTTTTTGGTGCATTTCATAATTTGAATCAGGAACTCTCAATCAAATTCGAGTAAAAGATGAAAATAAGCTGTCAATATTTTCCCTATAAAAACATACAACGCATTGAAGACATTATTAGTGCTACTGTTTCCCTACTACTGATTAAAACCAACGTTATTATGGAGCGGCGACGTCATTTAAGCAGGGAAGAAATGCTCAGAGCCGTGGGAATGATAGAAGCTGGTTCCCGGCAACGTACTGTAGCTTTAGCTCTGAATACAAGTCAGAGTGTTATCAGTCGACTTTGGACACGTTACCGAAGCACTGGTACCGTGGCTGAGCGCCATGGAGGACGGTATCGCTGCACCACACGGAGACAAGACCGATACATTCAAATCTTAACTCGAAGAGCTCCAACAATAACCGCCATGATGTTAGCCGTGAGGCTTCATCACTCTTCAGGGAACTTAATTAGCGACCAAACAGTCAGAAACCGCTTGCATGAAGTGAACCTTCATTCCCGAAGACCGCTACGGGTACCACCTATAGCAATGCACAATCGTAGGATTCGATATCAATGGGCTCTTGAACACAGAAATTGGGCAGAAGAACAATGGCGTTTCGTGTGCTTTTCTGATGAGTCTCGTTTTGGTATGAGACCGGATACAAGACGTATACGACACTGGAGAACCCCTGGACGCCAACAGCGATTAAAATCCTGCCAGGAAGTCCATCCTTATAGTGGTGGAACCATCATGGTATGGGCGGGTATTTGGATCGGCGGAAGAACTGAGTTGATTTGGATCAGAGGCAACCTCAACGCTCAAATTTATGCTGAGACGATTGTATCAGACGTCATCGTTCCTCTACAAGTGCAAATCGGTCCCTTATTTCAGTTAATGCATGATAATGCACGACCGCACACCGCAAGAGTTGTAAGACAGACTCTCGCCGCAGCTAACATCAATGTCCTGCCCTGGCCTGCTCAGTCGCCAGACTTGAACCCGATTGAGCATGCATGGGATATGCTACAGAGAAGAGCTCTGCCGAATATGGAGGGTATCCAGTCGCAAGAAGACCTTTTTTTGTTGTTGCAACGAACATGGGCGGCCATTCCACAGCGTGATTTGGATGAACTCATTTTGAGTATGCCAAACCGATGTTCTTGTGTTGTTAGTGTTCGCGGTAGAAACACGGATTATTAATTGTTTAAGTTACCCAATAAAATTTTAAAGAAAACTGTTATTTCAGTCTTTTTTTCGAACTTTAATGTTAGTGGTTCAAATGTCAAAAATCCCTTTATTAGGAAAATGGCAAATTTCTTTATTAATGCAAAGGTGACTTGGTTTATCGTTACTGTGACAAACGAAAACACTTTATTTGATGAATCCTTAAAGAAAATTTTAATTAATATCAATCAGGAGAAAAGTTATTGCAAAAATATATGTTGATCCCTAGATACTTTTGATGTGTGTATTTGTTGATTGAGCGAAACCATTCCGTGACCAATGCGAATAAGACTGTATTATTTAGGGCAAAAAACAGAATGATTAATTGTTTGAATGATTAATTTATGCTTCAATATTTTTTTATTTGAATTACGTTCAAATACCTATATTATTCTTGAGTATTCATTACGTTATAATCTGATCAGAACGAATTAAGTATCTACCTTTTATCAACCCCAAACAACAAAAAAAATAAAAAAAAGATTGATAATAAAGTCACACAACACAAAAGTATACCTACATACTAAAAAAATTCACTAACAAGATTTGTTTAATTCAACACCTTGAAAAATTTACTGCATCCGTCACTTCCCTTTCCTGCACAGTCTATAATCATACTATTAAATAGACGAAAGAGTGTAATCAGAACCATTATTAGACGCCGTGAAGGCTGACTTTTCAATTTTTTGTTCCAGAATATTTGTTTAGATCATAAAAACGCAATTTGGAGTGCAATGATCTGTTGTATATACTGTTTCAGTGTTTATGGTCTGTATAGCTATTGTAGCGTGAAAAGTATACCTACCTATGGTGTTGCTTGACCTGTTTAGAATGTTTAGGTAATGTAGTTTAAGTACTAGTGGCCTGCTATAGGCTGATGAAGAAGGTTAGTTAGGGGCTATGTATATTATGTTTTATAAACAGATTTAACAGTGAAATTCCTAGATACAAGTTATTAAATATATAAGTGATTGACCTCTGCCGTACCGTGGCTAGTGCTCTGAACCAACTGAGCTACCGGGTCTCGCCCGACTCATCTGAAATTTGAGACCCCTTTGTAATACGCTTCTTAGGAGTGTTTGGCGACATCTATCGGAAAACTTATGCAGTATTTCCAACTCAATGCCAATTACTTTGCAGTTATCGGACATCGATGCGATATCACCATAGCTACACATTATAAATGTATATTTTTTGTGAATTTGAAACATTTCAAAGCCATGTTATGCTTCTATTAAGTTATTAAATATATAAGTGATTCTCAAAAATCATATGACCCGAGCGGGATTTGAACCCGCGACCTCTGCCGTACCGTGGCTAGTGCTCTGAACCAACTGAGCTACCGGGTCTCGCCCGACTCATCTGAAATTTGAGACCCCTTTGTAATACGCTTCTTAGGAGCGTTTGGCGACATCTATCGGAAAACTTATGCAGTATTTCCTTGATACTATTGAAAAAAAAAACTTTATAAAGAAAATATTTATTTCGTCTAGTACCTACCTATTAAGATTGCATACATAATAATAAGTACCTAGGTACTTGAGTGACCGAGGTTCGCCGGGGATTTTCTCACGTATGACGTAACGCCTATCTATATAAGCTTGGTAAGTAAATATTATTTAAACACAATATTTCATCGAAATTGTTAGAGCTGTTTCCTAGAAACCAATTATATAAATATAAACAAGACTTGCCCACAGGTTAGATCACATGGAATTGATTCTTAGGACAAGCTAGATTAATTGGTCAAAATGACACCACATGGGCTACCTACTAACTAATTGTCACTGAGTCTACATAAACTTTCTTTTAACAAAAGAGAAATGGCCCATTGAAACCAAATATAAACCAACCTTTTTAATATCCAATTTATAGCCATCAAAGTGTAAAATGAATGAGTCAAACATGTCGAAACAGCGGTTTCACGCCATTTGTATCCAACATATATACCATTCATGCCAATGAGACGTGGCCCGCATAATAACGTAATGGACACTGGTTTACCATATTGTTTTTTAAAAAACCAACTTCAAAAATGACGATACAATGAATTAAAAATTCTGGGAGGGTTTTTTTAGGTATGGAATTTAAAGTATTTTTAGATAAATAATGTCATTGAATGTTTGTATTCTTTTTATAATAGTAGAGTCCCATTGCAAGGCTCTCATTTATTTTGCAATGTATGTAGGAGTCCCTTTATTGCATCCGTCATTGGACATTTTCCATTATTTCAAATTTACATACCCACAGTAAATTCCGTGTAATCCCGACGGCATTAATTGTTATGCTTAAATTTTAAATTGCTACACATAAGGATGACTCATTCTTATCAGTTAATAATCTATTTCCACAACGTGCGTGCAAAATGTCAATTACATCATATAACATGTTATGTGAAACCGCAACGATAAAAAATTTACGAACGTCTAATAAAAAATTTGACACTTGTCAATGTCTATCAATTATGAACTTTCAAATGCAGATTGTCAAATGTTTGCATTCGATCAATATTTTATAATACAATACATTATTATATCATTACAGTCCGGCCGCTGAGAGAATGCGTATTTTAGCACTAAATTATTTAAATTTATTGTAAATTGATGTTATACCTAATAAGAATTTTACTTAAATTAGTATCAATAGTGCATGTAAACGACGAAAATATTTTTAATAGTAAAATATTTTCCACGTCAAAGTTTCGTCGCCCATACAATCACGACCTGTCGGGGAACGCATTCTTTCGCGGCCAGACTGTACGGTCGTTTATCAAGGCAAATTATGTTGTTGTTTAATAATGATAATCGCAGGTTTTGAAACAAGGGATTTAGTAATTGATTTCTGTTACTTTCGACAAACAATCACATTTGACAGCAGAAGCCTTTCTCAGGCTCTCAAAAGCTGAGAGAAAGGAGGTGGGGACTTTCAGGACCAGCAGTCTTTAAGCATAGGGTCTGTATTATCACAGATATTTCTTCGTTGGCAACATAGGTAGTGTAGGTACATAAGTTCGTGATAGTGACTAGATTTATATTTATGCAAATAATCTATAGTAATATTATAAAGCTGAAGAGTTGGTTTGTTTGAAAGTGCTAATTTCTGGAACTGCCAGTCGGATTCGAAAAAATATTTTTGTATATAATAGCCAAATTCATGAGCCTATTTAACATCTATCTACAACCCTTAGGAGCCGATAACGGGGGTGAAACCGCGGGGAACAGCTAGTTTTCAGATAAAGATAAAGATTCACTAAGGGAAAGCTTGAATATTAGTTTCATTTTTTTAGTCTATTAATGAATAACGGTGGTCTGTGAACTGCGATACCTCTCAGCTAACATCCCTGATAGATGGATAAATACATAAGTCGTAATTTTTGATGATGCATCTCAGTGAGCAGACCTCAATTTAACATCAGGAAGGTCCATCATATTAATACAAGGACTCGGTATGCGGTCGTGCGTAAATGGGTACATGATCACTACAGTGTACGTAAAACGGGTCAAGTTAGTGATTCGTCACCCATGTCTCTTAGACATTGACCCACTATGTCATCTGAATATTAATTACACGACTTTGAGGAATTTTTCATGGATACTATACAAAAATGGGCTAAATTAATTAATTTTTGGGCATATTTACCTGCGTTAGGCAAGTAGGCAAGTTTCAGTTATGAAATTAGAGCCGTGTTTAGCTAGAATTAACCTTCTTGTGATACCTATTTGTTACATAAAATAATGCACGATGAGTTTCTAAAATTCTGCTAGATCATAAATAATACATAATTTTATTGCTCTGGTTCTTTATATAATCATTTGAAAATATAAACTGCAGATGCTTCATTATCTTATTGGCAGACTAGAAATTCTTAGGATTCTCTTTAAACTGCTTGATTTATTATTATTTTATTTAACATCTATATCTCAGCAAAGTTCTGTGGAATAATTTCATTGCTGAGCAAATCAAAATTTGTTTTGTCTTTTACACCGCGACGGAGTTTTGAAATGATATCTATTTTTTTTCTAACAAGCATTATACTTGACTATTTTACGAAGTTTCTCAATTATTTTATGTGAACATTCATAACGGTCTTACACAGTATGTTTTATTATATTACACTGATTTGTGTAATACATAAATTGTTCTCATTCTACAAACGTAGCTGGTTTCGTAAATGACACTTTTACTTTTTAAAGTTCCAGTGTTTGGGACGGCCTGTGACATATTTAGTATGCGTTGCATCTTGAACGAATTATTCTGTGCTGTTGCTGCATACCTGGGCGTGTTTTCACGCTCTAAGCGCTCAATAAAGTTCAAACTCTTAGGTCAGGTATCCCTTTGTTCCTAAGGTTAACAGTTCATAATATAAGCTTTAAGTCTATCTATCGTAGTATTCAAGTTTAAACTTAAGAGAACCGTTATAAACCAGATCCAAAAAACCGCCAGTGTTATACGTACAAAAATTATTTAAAAAAAGTTGCCGTTACCAAATATGGTTTAGCAACGCAAGCTAAATCTGTTTTCTTCGGATGTCAACCTCTATGGGTGAAAGCGTTCGTTGATGTGTCGTCATGCTGCTAAAGAGGAACATAATGACATTTGCGTACGAGTTTGTCACATTCATGATTACGTATAATGAACACTTCACTTTCGCTCAAACTTAAAAACGTTTCTAAGTACCTATTTCTTCACTTTTCATTGTAACTAACATCTGTTTTATATTTATGCAAATATGTTTTTGTTTAGCTTAAATTATGTGTTATGTGAAAAATGTTTAGTCATTCATTATGCAAGGTAACAAGGCGTGACTTTAATGACAAAACATTTACGCGCCTTGTGTGAAAAGTGATATTGTAACGGTTACTATTTGGAAAATGAGCCTAATTACCTACATAATGTTAAGTGACCGATCAGATAGCAGGTGATAGGTACACTAGCTGACATAAAATCAAAAGTCAGGATCATTAAGAAGCGCTGAAGAAGCGACGTTGCATCTAAAACAAAAAAAAAACGAATAACTAGAAATTATCACATAGGCGCCTACCTATTACAAAACAAAAAAAAGTACCAAAGTAAGAAAATCACATTAAAGTGCCAATACTAAAGGGTTAATTGAAGGTGATTTGTTTAGCGGATAACTACAAAGTCTATACCTCAGTGTGTGTGGCTATCGCACCATATTCAGACAAAAAACTTCAATTAATTCAGTTCTCAGCATTCAACACCGTATTAATTAATGGAATTTCAAGGAGTTCTTCACTTCGTTACACTCCACTTGCGAGTAAAACTACATATTTGCCGATGTATTGCACGTTACTCGAATAATTGGAGGATTTTCGTCAGTAAGTTAGTTTATGTAACGTTTGTTTCCTGTATTTGAAATATTGATGCTCCGTTGAGCAATAATCAATATTGTTTTGTCAATTATACTGTTGGATGGTTAATTGTTTGGTAATAAATATGGATGTTGAATAGAAAATGTATTGCGTTATTAATTATTCTTCATTAGAAAGCATTTCGAAACCAGATGCTTTGTTCGTTTTCTTTTGTAAAGAGTAGATTTGTTGTAGGTAATAATCTTCTACATTACATGGTTGTATGCGTTATTATATTATAACTACATGTTCCCTGCGGTTTCACCCCCGTTACTCACCTCCTAAGGGCCGTAGTATGATGTTAAATAGCCTATACTATCCCTCAAGAATCTGGCTATCATATATAAAAATAATTTAAAATAAAGATAAACACAGACACGTGTGAAAACATGTAGGTAACCTTTAAGAGGGGTAGGGCACAGCGGGATATCTCGCTCAAATCTGGAGCGGCAAGACTGGGAAAGTACCGCCGCCTTACTATAGATGGGCAAAACACCCGGGTGTTTTGGTAAACACCCGATAAACACCCGTAAACATCCATAAACATCCAAAATCTGGGTGTTTATCGGGTCTTTACCAAAACACCCGGGTGTTTTGCCCATCTATACACCTTACAGAATACCACAGCCAAATAACGCTACTCTTCTGTAGTCTTGTGTTCCTGTGGTAAGGTCACCAACAGATCTCCCGCTGAACACAGCGCATCCTCAGGAGGCGCTGTGTTGACAACGGGAGATCTGTTAGACCCCTGAGTTGTCGGCACAGCGTATATCCTCATTATAAAGGATCGGCAACTGTCTGCCACCATCTATTTATTTATTTATGTGTTATATTGTCGTATATAGAAAAAAAAAACATGTGATAGTGACAATATATTTATAAAACAAAACACACCGTTAGCACCTCGTTCCTACAAAAGCGCTAGAGATACAAAAGCGAACAAAGGCTGTTGGCGCCAACTTCGTGTCGTCGAAAAAGTTCCACGAGGACCGTAAAAGCCCAACTATTATAATGATGTGACGCAAAGAGGCCTTTAAGCTATGGAAATGACGGTATATTTAGTTAATGTACGGCTTCTATGCAACAATATACATAGTCGTTTAGAACTGTATTAGAATATAATGTTAGTAGCGTCTGGTTTGTATTCAGGGTTCGGTTTTAGTAAGGATTTTTTTTGTTGAAGATGTGCTATCCTGGAGGCAGACAATTAAATATCGAGTGTCGACGAATGTCGATACATGTCGTCATTTTAAAATTTGTACTTACTTTTACATAGAAAGAAAATTGGATACAATGCGAGCAGCATTGTGTAGCAGTGAAGTAGGTACCTATTTAATAAAATTAATATTTTTAGAAAACCTCCATATGCGATACAAAATATCAGTTTAAAAACGATATTTTAATGCAAAGCAGTGTAGTATTATCAAGATCTATAAAAGCCGGCTGGACGCGAAAATGCGTCGTCCATATTCGGATTGTCACTTGCAATTTCCGTGTATGGTACCTATTGAGACGGAACCCTCGCACCGTCTGCTCCTAGAACCGTTTTGTGTGACCTCGCCTTAACCACTCAATTTTTAAATGGACGCACTCGTGTCC
The DNA here is from genome assembly GCA_948465475.1 of Thalpophila matura. Taxonomy (NCBI): domain Eukaryota; kingdom Metazoa; phylum Arthropoda; class Insecta; order Lepidoptera; family Noctuidae; genus Thalpophila; species Thalpophila matura. The sequence continues at coordinate 13,571,528 of OX419183.1, forward strand.
ACCGCATTATATTCATTTTGAAGCCATGTGGCGTTTAAGAAAATATTATAAAGTAAAAATACGGTCAAAATAAATCCAGATTTTATATTTATTTTGCCATAATAAAACAACTTATTTCCAACGATCGTTGTATGTTTATTCTCATAATAAAAAACATAAATAATTTATAACACAGCTTTTAATCTTCTTATTTATAAGCTCAGAAAAGCACAAAAAATACAATTGTAATGTACTTAAGAGCGACGAAAACATTTAAAACGTTGTCAACTTAGCGCTAATGCAATATTCAGTACGTTTACACGGATGTTCAAACATAATAAATCATTTTTGTTCTGTGCCCGTACGTACCTGTACGGTGAAAAAAAAAACATTTTCCTCCCTTCAACCCTTGTTGACTTGCGCGTGATGTGAAAGCCACTGCTCCGGATTTGGGGGAACAACATTAATTTATGAATCGAGCATAAAATATGTGAAGATTATGTAATATTTTGTAGCATAATATTTCGATTTTTTCTTACTTTTAATTATTTAGTGCATTGGATCGGCGTAATTCTTGTGTCGATATATTTTTTTGAATTTAATAATAAGCTTACGATGGACCACTATTTCGCCTGATTGTTTAGCGATGATGCGGTCTACGATGGAGCACGCTTGCCTAGAAGAAACCAATTCACTCGCGACTTAAAGACACCCAGCTCAAATAATTAGGTTTAGCCTAGATATTAGGAACAAATAGGGTGTAATTAATAAAATTACCTACGTAGTTTGTGCTCTTATTACTTAATTTTGTGTTCTACTTAAAAACATATAAAGCTGGGATCGTATCACGTGGCATGTGTAAATACGGTAGTGGACTACTATTAAAAAGTACAAATAAATTATTTTATTCCAGAGAAGGAATAGGAATAACAAAAAAGTAAAAAAAATAATAATAATTTATCACAAAATGGAAAACATAGACGCTTTTATAGTTTTTGGAGGGAGTATCGCTCCGTCTTTGTCGCGCGAAGCGGACATAGGTAGTGTTACACCTGTGTGTCACTTATCATGCATGCCGTCCGTGTCTAGCAAATCATTTTAAAACGCTTATAACCTTGCCAATTTTGTAGATGTTTCATCGGTTTTTTTTTGTGTTAATTATCTTTTTCAAATAGTTTACAGATTCACAATAAAAAAAATATATTCAACATCCCTATTACGCTTACGACGATGGGAAGTGCCGTGAGTTTATTTAGGTATATTTTAAACATCAAGCTACTGGAGAAGAAATATCAATTTACATGTTACATTCTGACAGTTACAAGTATTTCATCGTTGCCTTTATTTACATAACAACTTATAATGAATGAATGTAATATTGTTTATAATTTTTATTTAACCTTCATCTGACTTGAGAATAAAATGCCTGTAGGTCATACAAGTATCGTTTTAATTTAATTCAATACTGAAAGCAGATAAGAATCGCCCTTTATTAAAAGGATGTTTTCATGAAATAAGACGTCTTGGGAGTTTACCAACAGGTGGTTATTGTATGGCTGTTTCTTCGGTGATAGCTATTTCTTTTGCTTTTTTTCGACCCATCTGAAGTTTTTAAATAGTTATCTCTGTCTATTTCAACAGCAATTTTATACACTCACGTGGGATGCCGTGCTGTTCATTGCATCCAACCAGAGATCAAATTAAAATTCTCATATGCGAATAATTTGATCAACACTTCTTTGTGTATCAACGGCTTAGCTAAAAACGATATTTTTACTATTTCCACATTCAACCTTTCGCTACTTATTAGGAATGCCCAAAATAGACGTGAAAGTTTACAAGGAGGTAGTATCACTAGGCGTAAAAAGTATTTCATTAAAAATACTATAATTTCTAAAAAAAGCTTAAATATGCTAGATACTATAAAGTCGTCGTGATACGGGCATTATGCTATTTCATAAATTCTCCTATTGTACACCGTATTTCAAATTCGTTGCGGTTATTTTTTGCCATAATGGTAGTAAAACTACGTTACAGATTGCCGGCGTCTATATACCAACTTTCCCAACTCACATAAATTACTACAATTCTAGTTTAAAATAGTTTTTTATAGATATGTTTTCTGTATAAGTTTTATGGGATATGCTTGCCAGCGACACTTTACATATTTATGTTGGATATCCGATCATAAAACGCGTTTTAAATTGTGTTACCAGGAGCGCAGTAAATTGTAGGGGCAGTTAATACCGTTAGCTATCCCCCATTTGTACAGAGAATTAACAGATGGTTCGGTTAAGTCTTCTGGTTGTAGACGGACGTTGACCATTGACAGGGTTCACCCCTTCATTATTTAGTTTAATCCATCAATCTATTTGGGATTCCCTTTACGAATAGATACATCCCTTTTATTAGTTCGATGTTTGGCTGGACGCGGATTACTCTAACTAATCCGAAAGCCTTATCAGATTATATCATTGGAATTCTATATAACTTTGTGTACCGATTTTCTGAAAATAAACGCAACCACTGAAAACTTTTTGAACCGCCGGGTAGTTTTCCGTGCGGTGTTGTTGGGTACTATAAAAATGATAAACGAATGAAGTTGGACCACACCGTCACATTTCACTAGATGATGTATGCCACCAGTTAAGGCGATAACACAACATTATAAATGATATGCAACGCATTATGCGCATACTATATGAAATATGCACAGACAGATAAAATTGATAAGTGAATGCGACGGTCTTTGAAATGTTGTGCTTTCCGTTTGGCGCAGTAATAAAAACGTTTAATAGATTTTTTAGGCAATACCATCTTGACAGTTATTGTTTGGTAAGTGGGAGCAGCAACATTTTTATAGAATGATATTTCTGAAATTTGTAGGACAGTACACACATCTTATCGACAACACGACGTCCGAGAAAACGGATTGCCAATATTTTGTGCTAACGCAGAATCGAAGAAAGTAGGTTCGTATTCGATTTTTATTTTAACACAAAACAATAGGCGATCATTACTTGTGATGTTCTTATCGTTTTCTTTCTGTTTTATCTGCGAGTAAAAGATAGCAATCGTTTCAGTTTCTTTTATTTGGTGCTCAACTAAACCACGGCCATTATCACGGTCAGTGATTATAATAAAAATCCACTAAATTACGGCATTGTAGAGATTTTATGCACACATTAATTCAACGGTAATGAAGATAATTTCTTGTAGAGAATTATTAAATGTTTCGCCTAATTCGGCTTGCGGCTAACACGTGCGCTGGCTTTCAAAAGATTTACAGAACAAGCTCAAATGGAATATTTGGAAACCTTTTGATAATAGCTTTGTCTTTTTATAATATTAATGTGTCACGCTTATTTGAATAATTAGAATTTCTTTTTATTTTACCAGTTGTACAAAGCAAAATTGTTTTCTATTTTTATATTACCGAAACTGTCAAATATTATAGGATTAAGTAAAATAGTATAAAAATAATGAGAAAAATTGTTTTCATTTCGGGACTTTATCATCAGAAATAATGCTATTATGTGATTCCAAATAGTAATTCAAAGCACTTCGAAAATTATTGCGTAAGTAAACGTTTATGAAGAGGCATTTGATAAAACTTGACAGCGATGTAGAAAAGCTGACAACCCTAATAATTAAACATTTCATTTACCAGAAGCTAAAAAAGCATTCACTTTTACAAAACGTTAATCCACACCTAAGAAATCGATAACCTCAACCATAAAACCAAACCTCAAACAAGACGGAACAGATATAAAAAATCACAAGATTCCATGACAAATAATTCGGCCCAATAATTGAAAATAAACGTGAACAGTCACATAGGTACTGCCGACTCAATGTGGAGACGTGGTCAGTGGCAATATCTCGTTTCTTAATTTCCCAAGGGAGGCTGCCTTGCTTTCTCGACAAATCGAAGTGTACTTACATAGGTACACGATGTCATACCAGGGGGGCGATCGCGCTATTTTGTAAAATGAACAAATGTCTAAAGATCAGTTTTGGTTCAGTTTTGATTGCAAATCGGTTTTGGTTCGGTTAAACGAAATTCGGTATCGCGCTAAAGTTTAAGCATTGACCAAAGTAGAACTGAAACTGAACCATTGTCATTATCAAAACATTAGAGGTGTAACCTAATATTGTTATTTTAAGCCTAGTATCTTAAGTATAATCGACCATCGATTCAGCGTTTCCTTTGTTGGCACGTGTAGTTTTGATAACACTTGGGTGAACTATGTATAGCTTTGTTACTTAGGTTTAAGTTTGGGTGGGATATTCAAGGAATTTGAAGTGCTGACTGAAAAAAAGTCGAGGTTATAGTTTGAAGTGGTTACATATTAAGCTTTTAATTGTCCTTTCAACATTTCGGGAGTGAATAGGTATCTACCTACGTGTTTTAAATAGATCAAAAACTCTACGAATACTTTTATATGTATTGTATTGGTAAGTTTTTAGGGTTCCGTAGTAAAATTATGAACCCTTATAGTTTCGTCATGTCCGTCTGTCTGTCACACCCTCGTCAAATCTACAGTTCATAACCAATTTGTATGAAACTTCGTAAGTAGACGTCTTTATAATTTAGTAAAATTATGAAAAATAAAATAATTAGAGGCTCCCATACCTACATGAAACTGAAGGATGAAAATATATATTTTCCTGCACCCCGCCATGTGGGGCATCATTGGATAGGTCTTTGAAAATAACATGGAGGTTTCTAAATGACATTTTTATTTAAGTGCTTATTGAGTGAACTAGGAGCTCCGAAAGTCGTTAACAATGTGTAATTTTCCAACCGTGCTATCGAAAAATCTGTAAAAAATCAAGCATATGGCATCTAATAAATACTCTCGATTAAAATTGGTTTGAACAAGATACGTCAATAACTTTTTGAATAATTCACTTTTTTCAGTTTTGAGTTCAATAACCGCAAAAAATAGCTTTGTATTTCATAATAATATTAACTTATGGATGAGATTTTAGTGCGCGAGTACGACTCGCACTTGGCCGATATTTTTTTATTGGGCTCGCGCAATGGCCCCATCACACTCGTGGGCCGTTTCCAAGTCTAGATACATCATTTTACGATTTTCACCTACTATTTACCACAAAAACACCAAAACAGTCCAGAAAAAGTCGTGAAAAAGTTGCTCCGCAGTAACTGTAACACAACCTTTTATAAAGCGCTCAGTTCTAGTCCAACTTCGGTTCAACCATCTGTCAACGCATTAGCGCGATACGAAAAGTACATAAAGTCGTGTTTTGGTTATGGTTCAGTTTTGATTCGGTTGGTATTTTTTAGCGCGATCGCCCCCCAGGACCTCTTATCGAATTATCTTTGTAAACAATGATGATATGACGTGCGCCGTGCGGTGGGAATGGTGTAATGTGATGAGTTTGGGTCGCATATGTCGCAGCCGCAAGACATGTGTCACAGATTTTGTTAAATTTTGACATAGTGTGTGACATGTGTCTTGTTACAGTGCGTACTAGTCTAGGCCACCTGGGGCCAAGGTGTGTCAGTGTTTTGTAAATTAGCTACAGTAATCTCAACTGATGGCACACGGTTTTCAAATTTATTTTTGTGTGTAAACGGATTTTCTCAGGGATGACACCTATCTCGATAAACTCGGAAAGTACAAAATTTAATCCAAATCGTTAGAGCCGTTTCTGAGAAAACGAATACAAGAATTGCTCGTTTAAAGTAATAAGATAAGTTTCGCGTCTATAGTTACAGTAAATGTCAATTTCTTTTAGTTTTCAGAGTACATGAAAGTCTAAATTCTATTTTATTATTTCGTTCTACAGTAGGTAGGTACGTAGGTACTCAGCTTACCTGGCAACAGTACCTACCGTCAGACAAATTTATTTCAATTATCTCGTTGTTTCTTATTACTGAGAGGACTGTACAGTACATTCCTATATTGTAACTAAAGCACAATTAAACTGATAATTACGTGCTGAAGACTTATTATTATTGCTGTTTACTATTGGGTCTGTGCTTATTACATTTATATATCTATACTACTCTAATCTATACTACTATACTTTACAATACCTATGTATTGCCTGTAATTTGCTCGAGTTCGAGAAAAGTGTTCTTTATTTTCTTGTTTTTCACTCGACATTAATCAGCATTTTGTTTAATTATAGAGAGTAGATATAAAAACAAATGTGAGTCTTCATAGATTTTTTTTAATTTTAAAAAGACTGGTAAAACACGCATTTGCCTTAATGAAAAATGTTATATAGCTAATAATAGTACTTTACTCCGTTCCTGGGCGGCAGAAGTAGCTTTTATGCTTTGATCTCAATTTTTTACGAACAAGGTATAGTTTCGCCGTAAAAGAAAAATCGCAATTTGGCTTGATGAGATTTTTTTTTGCGTCGACATTCTTTGAACATGAAAAGCGATCTTAACTTATGAACAGCGATGATATTATATTTTACTACACAAAAAATCTAGACGGAATTGTACTACTATGAAAACATTATGTAAGAATAACAGAAAAAATAATAAATTCAAAAGACTTTATAAAGAAAACAAAAACCTTGTAAATCAAAATGTAGGTCATATTGTTATTCGTGAAAAGATAATTAAGTAGATTACCTGTATCTAGAACTTTTTATCGGTATCTTTCAATGGATGTAGATAATTATAGGTGTAGGTACCAGTGGCGTGCCTACAGGGCAAGCCCGAGGGTATATCTCTAAATTTTTCATGAATGTAAGTGAATAGCGTACAATAAAAAACATTTACAATCATGAAAAATTACGCGAAATACCCTCGGGCTTGCCCTGTAGGCACGCCACTGGTAGGTACGTCTAAAAAAATCACAGATCGATGTAAAAGGCAAAAAATACTGCAACCGATAGTCGAAAAACCCTGATTCGCTTAGACATGCAACACAGCCTGTCAATGTGTGGTTAGCGTCTCAACTTGGTATATATATACAGTGTAGTAACGTCCTATTAAGTTTTTACTGTTTTTGTGAAATGATCAGTCGAAATACGCACTATTAACGTTGTATGAAACAAAAATATCCGTTTTGCGTAGGTAAATAAAAAAAAAATGTCAATATTTTTTATGGAACAATCATGGTTTCGAGAAAAAAATATGATATGTATATTGTATAGGTAGGTACCTGTACCGTGTTTATAAGAAAACAGATATTACATGTCAATAAAACGGAAACCAAACAAAGGCGGTTATTTAAGGCGGCACTCGAAGCCACGTCTGATAGTTACGTGTTGGGTTAAAGATCATACAAAGCTCAAAATTAACCGAAATGAATTCGATTTAAATTCAAATCCGTTTCTAAGCCGCAGAATCTATTTCAATTGAGTTATTATAAAGAAATATATTGAACGAATGATCGTTAATGTTGTCGTAATATCTCGATAATAATAAACCGTACTTAGTTTTATACATTTCTGTGATATTTTATTCTCTTTATAAATAATAAACATTACGCCAATTTTCATTCGTAAATTAATTCATGTTCGCAAAATTAATATTTATTATCATTGCTTTATAAAACGAAAAATGTAGTTCTCCACAGCCATTAACATTGGAATTAATGGAATAATTTATGAAATCCAATTCCACCGAAGCTTAAACGAGTACCGTGTAATAATGAAGTCGTAGAGACTGGGTTAATATTAAAAAAAAAAACGTTATTCGACGTTCAAATAGCCGAACACGTGTCGTGCTTAGCTGAAATCCGTTATCGAGAACGACTCTCAAAGGATTTAATTTCCTGCCGGCGAAATGAAAATCGATTAGTTTGATTTCCGCCGGCCGCCGGCGCCCGAGGGTCGATAGTTTCCGATGTAGCTCGTGCCAAATTAAATAAGACACGTTAGTTCTAACTGGGACACCTACCTTGCTGACATTAATTAAGTGGACTCAATGTTAGTTTTGTATCTCGAACGTTTCATTTGGCGACTTTTAGATTGGTGTGCGCGTGGGCATGGAATACGAAATAGTTATGTACTCGTATTAAAATTTTCTTGCAGTATCAATATTTTTAAAAGTAACTTGTATTTACCAAAACCGTTTTATAACTTTCCAATTCGTTTTGTGGATACATGAATCAGTTTTATACTTGGTTGAGCTTGTACAAATTATACGTATGAATATTTAGATATATACCTACCCACTACAATTTAATTGTTAACTTAATATTGAATTTACTTACCAAAAATACACCGTGGTTGGCACTTCAGTCTATCTGTAATAGAAAAAGTAGTAATTAGATAAGTTTTATTCATATTGCACATGTTATAAAGATCAAATCAGTCACACTAATGATTATAATGATATTGTAGCGTATTATAAGTAAATAGGACTTTTGATTGGTGGTGGCGAAACCATTTTGCAAATATGTATATTTTTGTGTATTTCAGACATGTCGGAGCCACATTATGCTTTTCTTTTTTATATCTCTTCTATATTTAATAATATCTAGAAAATCACACAAACAAGAATTTTATTTATCAGAAAATCGATGCCGAAATTAACCTCAATAATACATGTAAACAAAACATAATTAATATATTGCAGAATTCTCCGCAAAATTGCGCGAGGTTATACTAAACATTTTCGCTCCACATAAACACTGATAATTAACTTTGTCACTTTACCAAAATTATCTTTGCATGTCGCAGTATATCACGCTTCACGGGTAAAGTTAATATTCAGTTTGAACTGACAGCGCCTCAGGGCGTTTGTGACTTTAGCGATTAACTAGTGAAGATACCTCCAGTGATATTATCATACTTCACTATTGTGTAATCAAGGAAGGGTGAGCGATAATATTTGCTCAATCAAATTGAGTTGATAAAGCGGCGACAGTTCTGTTGAATGGAAAGAATATTTAATGGTGACTGTCATTTGTTTGCGTGGCTCAGTTAGGGGTCAATTGCCCTACAAGCCCTACATGAATGACGGCTTGATCGATGATCAAACAACCATTCCCTTTCTTATAAACAGTGATTAAACGTTATGTAACTTAAAAGCTCTTAGATCAATTGACATCTCTATTCATTAGCATAAAAATTACCAGGATAGTTTTATATTTAATCTGGTGGAAAGTGACAAGTTTTTATTTTTACATAAATAAAAACTTGTCACTTTGCTTTTCCTTGTCTTTCATAAAAAATACCAGGATAGTTTTCTATTTAATCAGGTGGAAAGTGATAAGTTTTTATTTATGTAAGGGGCCAGTTGTTAGATCGAGAAATAACACACGCAGCCAAATAAAACGTTTCACAAAGTTTCTGCTACTCATTTTGTGAATGATTTTATTTGGGTGTGGGCGAATGAAAAACCGTCTTATAATATGAATGCTCAAAGTAATCTTTTACAATTTTTTATTTTCACAGCTTTTAGTATTTTATAACTTAATTTCAGAAATTAGTATCTGAGATCCCTAATCTTATTTCTTATACCTTCAAGAGCCCCTTTTATCAAGGCTTAAAAATTCATTTCGACAGTTGAAATAAACCCTTAATCCCTTTGAGGGTGGATAGATAAATCTGTTTCTTTAGGTGTATTAATTAATCACCCTAAACCGATTACGTTGAAATTTTATCAGGCATTGTTAAAGAACCCTTTTATATTCAGTGTTATTGAGATCTATTGTATCGATATACTCGTACGTACTAGTTTTAAATAATATTGCTGGAGTTTTTTATGAAAGAGTTAACATTTATTTATTTATTAAACAACAGTATTTACATCATAACAGTTCCATTCGACCAAAAAAATGCAATATAATATTGTTACAAACATTTATTAACGATATAAAAACAAACAATATTAGGTATCAATCATGGTCTCGATATAAAGTGATATACATACAACATTATGTGTTGTTTAGGTATGCTACAGCCGAAACATCAAAAAAAGATTTTATTAAAAATGTAAAAGATTAAAAAATATATATATTGAAAACTGACAATGTTATACACTAGTTTCGCCCCGCGCACTGTGAACTTTAACGTACAAAATATTCAAATAATAGATTTAACGAATTCTGGATTTTCTGCCAGCCTGGGATACAATTTTAATTGGATGTTTGGGTATATATACCTAAAAATATACCGTAAAGAATGAGTACACATAAATACCTACAACGAATTTCCCAATTTTTATAGCACCTCACTATCCATAGTTTTTCTCTGGGGCATAAAGGTTTCTAGCGTAACTTCAATCTCCTTATCATAATGAAAACAAGGATAGCTACAATTATGTAATGCCTACATTGACCTATATGTCTAGACAAGCAGTTCCGAACATTATACGTGTCACACTCAAATGTTGTGCGGGCACAACACAAGCCTCACATTCACTTTGACGTTTGATGCGGTGAGCAACAGACAAGTACCCGCGTGTGGGGCATGATTTTTGTTCGAAACTGCTTGTCTAGGGACATATAGGTCAATGAATGTCTTTGCATTAAAAATTAATCGTGTTAATAAGAATAGGGGTTGGCGATAAGTGGTGGAGGGTGCATTTTAAAGTACCTACGTTTGGCACATAGAAACGCGTCCTGTCTGTAACCCCTAGAAGAGACCAATATATTCGTAATAGGTTTATGTAATATAAGTAGGTAATAGGTACAAGCCACGTAAAATCATTTGCGATTATAAAGTAATAGGTTACCCGGTATTATTTAGTCAAATGATGGGAATCCAAGGATTCTTATTAGGATATAATATTATGCTGTTATAGAATAATAGGCTAGAGCAGATTTTAGTCAAATAATAAGTAGGTATAGGTACGTGATATTCACACGATCAAGATTCATATTCTAATATTGAAATAGTTCACAAATATTTGACTAACATTCAATATAGGTACAGGATCCTAATATGAGATAACGAATATATTCAATATTAGTGTTATCTAAAAATAACCCAAATACTTCTAACATCTCTTGTAACCCCTAAGGGATTATAAAGGTTAACGTACGCTTACTGCTATGAATAAAATAATATCGCATTAATACCTGCTTATTATGATTTTTCAGGCAACTGTCACAAAAATTCTTTGAAGAAATTAGATTTTCAAGTACAAATGGCTCATAAATAAATACCTAAGTAAAAAAGAATTGCGAAATGTAAACCCACTCTAAGTACATTAATTTTATATTGAGTTCGTTATTTATAATTATTTCTTACAAAATATACCATTGACATTGTAAATATCATTGAGATCCACCAAAAATTTATAGGTACCTATATATTAAATAGGGGTAATGTTTGTAACGTTGTATGTATGAGGTAATCTCCGGAACTAGGTCTGAACTGATCCGAAACTGATTTGAATTTTTAACTCGAAAAATGCACAGTCTCTGGCCTTCAAGCGGGCGAAGTTGCATATAAAATAAAAAGTATTCACTGAAATAGGCAGCAATTTCAATACCATGTCCTTTCCAAGCATGATTACCAGTAATTTGCACTGAGTATAATTTTCTAGTATTTCAATAAAACGTCCAAAACTCAATTACTGTGTCAGAAGGGAAATAATTCACTGGCATCGGGTAATGGAGACATTCTAATGAAACTAAACTAGACTGATAGAATGGGCTCTATTGCAACACTACGGCGTAATTGTCCACCATTGCATGTATGTATAAAAACGTTAGATTGAAAGTATCATTATAGGTAGGTAGAGACCGTTCCACGTGAGAATTCCCCTAGAAGTTATGTTGGCTGCCCTGCTTGTCATTCCTATTTAGGTCATATCGTTTTGTGTTTTTTGTAGATTTATATTTTATAAAAATATTTAGGACGTCAAAAAGTGATGAAAGTGAATTGGTGCTGAAAGAAAACTTCCAACACCGTTAAAAACGTTGTAATAAATTGAGATTCAGGGCAGCCAACATAACTTCTAGGGGAATTCTTACGTGAAACGGTCTCTACTTGTTTATGAGTAAGGTATAGTCCTTAAAATGCGCAACAATGTTAAAAAGTAAAGATTATAGAGGGGAATTATGACGAGCAAAAAGAGGACGTACTTGACAAAAATTTAAAAGAGTAGGTATGCTTCGATATATTCTCTAAGTTATTATGACTAGGTCTAGTTATGATGAGATTAACTTACAGGATATATAGGGCGGACGTTAGCGGAGACGGACGCCTAGCTAGAACGACAAACACATGATAATTATGATATTATTGGGTTTTCCAAAAACGGTGTGCGCGTGTTTTATGTACAGTACCCGGCAATAAATATTGCACATCGAGTTTGAGAAAGAGATAATCGGCTAGCTTCGGCTTTGTAGAGCGTCGTATCCGTCACTCATACCTAAGTGACGTTTTGTCGCCGACTTGTTTATTAGATACCAGACTGTCAGTGCTTCGTGCGACAGAGATGACGCTCTATAAAGTCGAAGCTAGCAAATATCTCTTTCTGAAGCTCGATGTGCATTATTTACTGCCACGTGCTGTACTAGCTGTTGCCCGCAACTTCGACGTGAAAATGGACGAAAAGTAGCCTGTGTTGCTCTAGGTTCCAAGCTACCTCTTTGTCAAATTTCATCCAAATTTCAAATCTGTCCAGCCGTTTTAGCGTGAAGAAGTAACAAACACACACACCCGCATTTATAGTATAAATCGCAGTCGCAATATCGCAATATTAATATGATGAACATGGAAGAAGCATATTATAAGGAGTATGTGAGAATCATTTATAGCACGTGGCATTCTGTAGTATTTTCCAATGGCGTGCCTAGAGGGCAAACCTGACGCATTTTTTTGGTTTTAGAGGGTAATGATCATTTTTCATAAATTCAAGATTACATTAAAAATCACTTACATTCATGAAAAATTAACATAAATAAATGAACGAAATGCGTCGGGCTTCCCCTATAGGCACGTCACTACTCTTTGCTTACCCCCATTGGAAAAAGGCGTTAGGTTATGTATGTATGTATGTAGACCAATTTAGTGTTTCCATTGCTGTTACTAAAGTACCCCGTCATAAAATCGGGCTTGAGCGAAGGTTCGCGACATTGTTTTATTATAATAACATTATTGGGAAATATCCCATCAGAGTTATATAACCGAATTCCCATGAGTGTGCTTTAGCGTAAGCGTTAGAAGTTATCTCATGGAAACCTAGCACTGTTGATTTATTTTTAATGTGTCAACCGAGGTAATTTCCATTCATACAGGTTTCAAAAGATGATCTTCACTGTCATCGCGTAACGAGTGGGTATTAAACTCCCATTTCTGTGACCCGCATACAGATTACAATTTTGTGATCTTGTTTTTTAGAAGGAACAACTGGTTGAAAATATGGCGTGACGTCATAAGTAGGTACCAGCATTGGGAGTAGGTACAAATTATAATAAAACAAGTTTAAACGGATTAAATCGCGTATATTACAGATTTTTCCTACGCGATTTAATCCGCGATTTAATCCGTTTAAACTTGTTTTATTATAATGTGTAGTAATCGCGAAAACCTATGGCATTATTAGGTACAATTTTTTACGAATAAGTATTTTTTTGTTAGTCTGCATGGTGATTCCATGAAAAGACACAAAACAGTGGAGTGCGTTGCCTGAGTGGGTGTTCCCAGATAGTCACAATCTGGGTGTCTTAAAGCCGCGAGTGAATCGGTTTCTTCTAGACATAAGCGTGCTCCATCGTAGACCGCATCATCGCTTATCATCAGGGCAAGATGGCGGTCAAACGCATGCCTCACAGAAATCTAAATACGATTAATAAGATTTCTGTGGCAAGCCTATTATAAACTAAAAAAAAATGACACGCATAACTCGAAATTATTAACACTTAAACAATATCTTCACGCTTTTCCATTGGTGACGGAGCCTAGTAGCCCATCAGATAACCTCAATTAGACACATAGCTTTCTCTTTTATCCGCAGCGATTAAATAATCCAATCTTTTCTTCAACGTTCATCTATTGTTTTTCAAAATAAACCAAACGATAAGTTTCCGTGTTGTTATCACCGTTATGCATCAACACGTAATAGTTACATAACCAAAGATGCTCAGGAGTTATGTTGGAGTCAGAGGTCGTGGAGAGAGTGATGATTGACCCTGTCGCATGGCGACGTCATCAGAAACCTGTCGTACCGGTGATACTATATAGGTTTGTGACCACTTAGGTCGCCGAGAAAGTTACAGATGTTTATTTATTGTGTGACATTTTGCGGTTGTATCGGAATACTGAATTATGATCTGAGGTAAAAAATGGTCATACTTTAGTATCATATCGTTTGTCGTGAACAGCGAGAAAGGACTAAGGCTTCCTAATCATTCGGCAGATTTTAATGGTCGGGAATGATCGAATGATCGCTATCGTCACCAACTCTAGGCTTCTACCAAAGTCTAAAAACCACACATATACCTATGCTTAGTTAGTCATCGAAGACGTCTAGATAGAGCATCGAAAACGTCTAGTGCGGCGCGATGGGGGGCGAGACGCGGGCGGAGCGCTCCCGAACGACCGAAAGATGTCGGCTTTTTCAACAACATTAAATCCGATGACTGATTGTATTGTTCTTGGACTATGCTACTCCTAAGAATCTCCTAAAGGAAAAACCCATTAACACTTTGCTTGACTCGGGGATCGATCGAACCCACTAGCGCGCAACAGTCGCGCTTACAGCCGTTAGTCTAACGAGGCAGTCTCTATTAAAGAATGTTGTTAGTAAATAGTCCTATACATACACAGAAGGACACTTCGGCCAATAATTATAAAATTATCACTATGATAATTTGCCCTTTCACTGAGCGGAGGTCTGTGTCCCAGCAGTGGGAAACGTTGTTGGCTGATTATGATAGGAATAGGCAGTGAAATTTTGCGGGATTTCATGACGATATTTATCTTAATATGGACATGCCATACAAGCACCGTTTGTTAAGACTGGTTGCATTATTATATTTAAAAAAAAATGTTATTTTATGTAGTCACAATTAAAATATTAGCATTCTTACGGGATTCTTACGAATAAAGCTAAACTTGCAACCGTTTTTTTTTCATATAATTATGATAAATAAAAGCAAAAAGATAAATATATATATATATATAATTATGATAAATAAAAGCTAAATATAACGTTTAAGGTCGTTGACCCCAAACTGCATTACCTATTCCTATCACTGATGATTATGCTATAATATGCTTATGCATAATGATTATTAAGTGTTTCACTAGATCCGTTTGCTGTGTTGACGGAACTATCTATTGCTAA
Organism: Thalpophila matura; assembly: GCA_948465475.1. Taxonomy (NCBI): domain Eukaryota; kingdom Metazoa; phylum Arthropoda; class Insecta; order Lepidoptera; family Noctuidae; genus Thalpophila; species Thalpophila matura. Next base: position 13,586,754 of record OX419183.1, read on the forward strand.
CCATTCCAGTACCGTTTGACATTAAGTTAATTAAGTAAATTTTTACACAAAAGAGTAATTACCCCAATAGGATATGTCACGTAATAGAATTCAATTACTTCGGTACTAATAGAATAATTACAACAAATCCTTAAGAAATATAATTATAAAATAATAAAATCTTTATGCGACAGAGCGCGACAAATTACGAGTAATAATATTGTTAAAATGACTTAAGTTTTTAATTTGTTAGTACATATTGTTTGACCTAATTTGTAACTAAATTATTCATTAAAAAGTGACAATGACCTAATACCTAACTGAGGTATTGATTGCTGATCGGGAGGGAGGTCATGAGTTCCAATCTGTTGAACTATTTCTTGTGAACCGGATTATTTATCAAGCTGCCATAATTATTACTATTATTAAATGCGTCAGTAATTTCAAAAATATAAGGAAGCCGTATCTTAAAATGTCTTAATATTAACTCCCTTGATAAATTGTTTTACAAAATTTCCTTTTAAGGAAAGTTTTCAGTTCGTAGGAAATTATGAATACTTAATTCTAGTTCTCTTAAACACATTAAAAGCTAAGTGCCGTAAGTTTAGGGAATAGGAAATATAATTATAACCCTATAGAATTACTTAAAGGCAAACTTTGGCCTTTCTATATCAAATATTTGTAAGCGAAGACTCTTCAGTTACTCGGAACATGGCTAAACTCAAACAGTTATAATACTTACGCGAAGTCCCGACACTGAACTTGTTAATTAAACTTGTTTCATTCAATGAAACTGAGAATGAGTTCCAAAAATTAATCACCGAGTGCCTATTTGAATAAGTCTCGGAAAAAGAAACTTCTAAACGGGCGGACTTTGCGGAGAAATTAAATTTCATTCTATTCGCAAAGTGAGGCTGATTAGCATAATACAAGGCGAGATGAAAACGAAAGACTCACCTGCCGCTCCGTGCCGAGAACAAACCGGTGGCGGAGCGGCGACGGAGCGACGACGGGGCGATGACGGAGCGACGATGGCGACGGCGAGGATTTGCACCTCTATAGGTGACAGCCGTCTTATGAATGTGAATAATAGGAATTACGCGCGTGCCAATGAGATTCTTTATCAATGTTAGGTGCGCACCTAAATCGGATTTATAATCTTGTGTATCGCGTAATTCGCGTGTACGCAATTCGGTAAATCATGTTATTAATTCGATTTTATGAAGACTACAACTACACCTGGAAATGGAATGTGTAATAAAGAATTCCGAATAAATAAAGAGTTACAATTTAATGAAATAATTTTATCTGAGGATCCGGGAATTGTAAAAGTATTATTTGATGTCTAGTTAATTTATTTTAACCGGTTGGATACCTACCTCTAACATTAATACATTTTGTAAAATGCCTAAATATCCCTTATAGTATATTTTAGTTGTTTGTACAAATACACAAAGAAAAATGTAATCAGCAACAAGCGAAAGATAAAATTTTATAGATTTTCCTAAGAAAGGCAGACTGTGGGAACATTTGGACACCGGCATTCCAAGACAGCCGGGTGCTTTGTTAAACTTCCAAAGAACATTGCTTCAGCTGACAATAAAAAAATGAAACTGGAAATGTTATTTTCAGAAAACACAGCACCTGTTACTCAGAGCTTTCAAACCATATTCCGGTGTTGAAATAACTCAGTTTATCGTGAGCACAATTAAATCTATTGAGGCTACGGTATAACGTCGGACGTGCGTGGTTGAGGGACACACATGTCAGAATACTATTATAGTTTGGCGCGGTCCCTTCCGGACTATTATGTCACTGCCATAACTTATGTCCATGGGTACGCGACCGATCGAACCCTTTTAATTATTTGATCCCAATGTTATATAAAATGCCTTATTGTCGAAGTAATTCGTTAAAACTTGTGATTTAGTTTCAAAAGGCGGAATTGAATGGAGCACCGGGAATCCGACTTCCAGTCTGAAAATTTTAATGAGAAATTCGTATCTCATTGCTTTAGAAACAGCTATGGAGGGCGGCAATCTCTCGCGTCAATTATTCTGTCTCGACCGAAGTTTCAACTGTTTCAATGAAATTCCTTTCGGCAACATCTTATTTGTCTGTCGGGTCCAAATTAAAAGATAATGTGTTGAAGTTTGGCCGTTTTGAAGTTGTGCGGATGGTGCAGATTGGAATTATTACCTGGCCGTTAGGGCGGCCGGCAGGGCCGCAACTTAATGTTAAAACTCTGCGATTTATTTCTGCGCCCAGATGCCGACAACAATCACTATGATAAATTGTTTTTGTGCGTGACTCTAAATTTTTGCAACCGCTTCCTTAGAAAAAGTTTGTTTTAATGTTCATTTGTAAACAAATGGCGCAAAAGTTTTCGTCTCTAATTCAGCAACAAAAATATTTTTTTCAAGTTGCGTAATTAAAACGCTGGGATACTTTTGCTTCGAAAATATATTCCTTTCGAGATTCTCAAGAGATAAAAATGTAAAGTAATTTATGTTATAATTTTCCGTCATGAAATTGAATGAATAAATTGAATAGATTCCGACGGCTCTGAGAATGAAAAATGATATCAGATAGTAGTTGACATTTTCCGAGCAACCATCGTCAAAATATCGTTTTCAAATGATCAGCCAGGTAAAAATCATTATTAAGGTTCAAGACTGGATATCCCACTAATATATACTAAAACACTAATATTATAAAGGCGAAAGTTTGTGTGTGTGTGTGTGTGTGTGTGTGTGTGTGTGTGTGTGTGTGTGTGTGTGTGTGTGTGTGTGTGTGTGTGTGTGTGTGTGTGTGTGTGTGTGTGTATGTTTGTTACTTCTTCACGCTGAAACGGCTGGATGGATTTGGATGAAATTTGGCACACAGATAGATTATAGTCTGGAATAACACATAGGCTACCTTTTATCCCGAAAAACGCGGGCGAAGCCGTGGGCGGAAGCTAGTATTATAAATGCGAAAGTTTGTGTGTGTGTGTGTGTATGTTTGCTACTTCTTCACGATGAAACGGCTGATCGAATTTGGATGAAATTTGGCAAAGAGGTAGCCTGGGACTTGGAAAAACACATAGGCTACTTTTCATCCATTTTCCGCAGACGAAGTCGCGGGGAACAGCTAGTATTAAGATAAAATTATCCCAATTGTGTGTAACCCATGGCAAGTTGAATGAAGATTACCACATCTTCCAAATCGAAAAAACTCGATATAAAATTAACATAAAACATAACATCACGCCTGTTATCTCCAACGGGTTATGCAGAGGTGTATATAATTAGTACAACACATTTCGCCGATATGTTTAAGTCAATGTAGAAGGGGGTGAAGCTATTGCCATTAATCGGCAGAGACCGGAATGCTCTTGAAAATTTCCTAATAGAAAATCTAATACTACTTTGCCCGATCCGGGGATCGAACCTAAGACCTTACGCTCAGCAATCGAGCTTGCAACAACTAGAACAACGAAGCTGTATCCTAATATTATAAATGCGAAAGTAAGTATGTTTGTTTGTTACCTTTTCACGCCTAAACCATTGAAACGATCATCATGAAATGATTGCATAATACCTACGTTGTCAGGGGTACAGAAAAGGATATAGCGTACCTTTCATCCAGATAAAAAGTACTGTTCCCGAGGGCTAGAACAATAACTTTCGACGGTCACAATTGCTTTAAGACGCTAATAGCGCTACGTGTATGTCACGCGCACAAAATCGCGGGCAAAGTGCTATTATCAATATACAGGGTGGCAGGTTAAACAGTGAAAATATTTTAAGGGGTCATTGTACTCATCATTATGAACAACTTTTACTATGGGACCAACTCCGAAATCGCGAAAAAAAAATCAGCTGTTCCATACATTTTGTTGAGTTATTTGAACATAAATGTATGGAACAGCAGATTTTTTTTTCGCGATTTCAGGGTTGGTCCCATAATAAAAGTTGTTCATAATGATGAGTACAATGACCCCTTAAAATATTTCCACTGTTTAACCTGCCACCCTGTATAATCTTCATAAAAAATACACACGGAAGCAACACCTATGCATGTGAACAATTACATTTTACCACATTAATTTTGACAGGTACAATGATTAAAATACTCCTACAAACCACAAAGGTTTTATATCTCTATTGAGGAACAGAGGAATAAATTAAATTAATTGTTAAGACAAGGAAGCGGTGTCAAGTCAAATAAGATCGTTGGCTAATGTTCTCTTATTCGTGACATGACCTCACGTTTGCACCTCAGTTTTTGTTACAAATATAATATAGTATATTATATATTTAGTAACTCAAGGAACCACATGTCTATCTAATGTGCTATATTCATGTATAAGGTTCCACGTCTCTTCCGTATTTTTAATTGGTACCTTTGACGTGCTAATTAAGTGTGTGTCTTGTAATAAATAATGATATTAGGTATGTTTCGCCTATTATTGTTAATAATAATCGTTAATTATTTGATTGTCTTTATCCTTATGTACATAACCACCTACTTAAAAATTAGTCTTCAGTAACGTAACAAAAACATACTTCGAGTGTTTTTAATTTAGTGAACATCGTACATGTTTAAATTATATCGATGTCTATATTAATTATTCAATATTATTGTATTTTGTTTTAACTTTTCTCGACTTACATGTCCACATTTAGTTATTCTAATCATGACCGTGGCAATGAGTTACGCTTTTGCACTCAAATTAGTGAGATAACATTAGATCATTTTATTTGTTTAAACATAAGTGTACACACAATCAAATGCATGCAAGATTTAAAAAAAACAATGTTTGACTCAGACTTTGACTAAAATAAACATGTTTTATGGCTTATCCTGTCATTGACTATTAGATTGATATTATTATTCCTATGTTCATGACTGGCTATGCCTGTACCTACTTAGGTATTCCCATTTTACACGAATGTATAGTACCTTAACCGCTAAACACTGCGGTTAGTAATTCGACTAACGTTCTCATTGTGGCACTATTACAACGATTACACTTCTTTCTCTCTAAAAATTAACACGGAAAGTTAAGAGACCAACTTTCTATACCTTTACTTCCCACACGAGATAAACTAATTAATTAACTTGAAGTTTTAACATTTTATTATATTTTCTACATGGCAGATCCGTAATGCGATGTAGGTAAAGTAATGTAATGTAAATGTTATAGTTAATATTCTGCGTGCACATAAGTTTGTGTTGCGGAAAAATACGAAAATATAAAATGCCGTTAGTGAGGTGAAGGATGTCTGGGAAGCATACCTAGACAAAGTGACAGGTCAATACAAAAGTTTGTGTTTAAATTTATTCGTCATCGCTTGCTTTAGGACTGACGGACATTTTTTGGATATACCGAACAATGGTTTGTTCTATTCTTAAAACTGATGCGGGCCGCACATGAGAGCTCAGTGGTTAGAGTTACGCTACGGTGCGACTGAGGTCGCGGATTGAAATCTCGCCCGTGTTAGTAATATTTTAATCTTTTATTTATATTTATTAACTAATAACAGTAAGAAAAGCATAAGCTTTGACATGTACTTATAAAATTCACAAAAATATACATTTATATAGTATCAATGACTTAGGTATAACTGCAAAGTTATAGGCCCTAACTCAATGTTAGGGTCCATAAATATGTATTGTCTCCGATACATGTCACCAACGCTTTTAAGAAAAAAAATCCTACTGATGTGAGCGCCGTAGCTCAGTGGTTATCTTTTAAAATTGTAAATGGATACGTAAAATAAACATCCTTATATGCGCACTTGACTTTTAATGGAAAAAAATGTTAAGAAATTCAAGTTCGGCAAATATGTTTCTTTTACGTATCCGTTTATAATTTTTATATTTAAAAAATAAAAACTTTTTAATTTTGGATGGAAACATTTTTTTTGTATACATTTTTGACGCTATATTATTCAGATAAAAGGAACGCCTGTCATTTATTAACATACTATAGTTATATATTAGTTTCGCTGTTGCGAACTTGTGTATGATGAATATAATTGATGAGTTAACTACATACACAATTACACACGAAAATATAATTCTAAAAAAATAGGTACGACCCCCATTCTTTTTACATAAAATGTAGCTAAAAATAGAATCTTTATTTTTAGAAGTAGGAAAAAATGGAGTCCGTTCGATACGCTACGGAGATACGATACAAGATAGAAATGATATGTACAATATAAACGTATGTTCTACATAATAATAACACTATACACCGGACACACCGTGCCACTTAAGAATCCGTGATTCAAGGCTTTATATGTCTTTATAATTATAAAATGATTCAGTTTAAGCTATAAATAAATGCCTTCACAAATGATGGCTGAGCTCATTTTAGTTTAGCCTTAGTTAAGCCACGATTCTTGATTATTATATAAAGATAGATTGTAGGTTGCGGAAACTAGACTATATTTTTCAAGGTCTTTATGTGTTTTTAACTAGAAAATAGTATTGTACTTTCAGAGCTACTTAAGGTCAATCATCTTGTTCTATGTGAGTCATTTCAGTTCTTGTCTTCTTTTTATATAAAATCTATGGGTAGGATTTTGTGCAAGATGCATTTAGGCCATGTTGTTTCATCTTACAGTTACGTATCTGTAACCGTCAAATATGGCGGCTTGTACGACAATTTCATACTGACTTAACGATTACGTACTGACTTACGGATACAGATGGTTTGAAGCAACCCGCCCTTAGTGTACATAATTTTCATAAATAACATAATTTTCTTTTCGTTCTTTTAGGTTCCAAAGGGAAATACAGAAAAACATAAAAGTTGAAGCGCTGTTGAATTTCAAATTAGCTGTGGTGGTTGGTTGTCCAAAATAATTATTAAATCATACTGAGTGACATAAGACTTGAACACTTACCTTAGTAAGCAGAGATAAAGGTCTTGTAAAAAAAAATTGCGGCCACATAAAAAATTTTTGCCATAAAAAAAGTTGCCGCAACATAAAAGAATTGCCGCCATATAAAAACTGGTACCTATAACATAATTTTTCCATGCTCTGTGTTGTCTAAACACCTGTTAATCACGATGATGTGTATAAAACCCACTCAATAATAAACAAAATCTTCGCCCATTCATTAGAAAATATATCTTCACATGGAATAGTCCAAGAGTTCATAGCGTGCGGCCAACCATAATCATTACGTCGGACAGGCTAATAAATGCTTACAATACCTTTCGAATACCTACTGCTCTTCCTGATATAATTACTTAGTCGCTTGCAATGCGTGTAGGAAGAGATTAGACATTCCCATGGTATTGAGTTCCTTGGTCACCTCTTACGAAATTCACAGGAATTGATATTTGAAAACTTGGTTTTATAATTATTATATAAAGCATATTGTTAGGTTAAACGAGGGACATATATATTGAAGAAGGGTTTCCTTATTCAGTTTTTGATAGTAGGTACTTACTTATCCATACCTATCATTTGACAAAACGTATGGAACAGCAGATCTTTTTTTTGTGACATATTCCGACACAGTCGGTAGTGAGTAATTACAAAAAACAGCTGTTTTTTAATAGGTACCTAAAATCGTTTCCCAAGCAATTATTTTTGTTAATGTTACTTAATTACACGTACAGAATGCGTAGGTATCGGCTCAGTGATGTGTCTTTTTACACCCTATATGCTATCTACTAGATAAATAAAAACAATGTAACAGAATTAGTATGAAATTATCTGCCTAGTACAGTTTTCCCAAATTAATAATGCGCATGCAGATCTTCGTTAATTGTCGTATTCCCGGAAACAAAAAAGTATATAGAGTGGTTAAGTGCATTTTCTTCATGCATAATTTAGGGCTCTTACGATTCAATGATTCGGTGTTTCCGGGAATACGACTATTAGCGAAGATCTGCATGCGCATTATTAATTTGGGAATACTGTAAGTTAAACTGGTTTAACAGGAGGTAGTGAAACAAGCTATTACAGTATTTATTTTACACTCCTTATGCATTAGGACTTGTTGTGTTTAAAGGTGTAGGCAGCAAACATATGTATACGAGTGTGTATCTTCTTACAGTCTCAATAGTCCCATGTACGGAAGAAAGCGGACTGGTTGCGCTCGCGCAGCGTCCACTAATCGGAGAGAGCTGCAAGTGACACAATTTATCTAACGTCAACTTTATCGAACAGATCGCATGAATTACGAGATCATTTAGTTCCGGTTACGTCATATGTGGTCTGGTGCTAGGTACACACGGCTACACATCAAGCTATACATTCCCAGTTTACACTGACCTCTCACTGTAAGGAAATCCTATACAATGCGAGATCAGCTTATACTGGAAATGTATAGCTCGATCTGTAGCCGTGTGTACCTATTTGCTAAACTATAATGTACACGTGTATGTGTATGCGCAAGTACGTGAGTGAAATATACTTTGGGCACTTCAAAGTCAAGGATTTTAATACTTAAAGCAGGTAGGCAAGAACAATGAACATTCTAGAGTTATGGGAGTTGCATAAAAAGTTGTATGATTTTCTTTTGTTCATTTTCTTTTGTTCATTTCCGTTATTTTTTTTTTTTAAACCTTGCCCCACACTAGGATTTCTCCTGTATCGTGGGTGCGTTTACAAACACAAATTTCACATACACAAACAGCCAGATCTATGTGCAATGCGGGAATCGAACCCGCGACACGTTGCGCAGCAGCCAATCTCTCAGCCACTGCGACAACCGTGCGGTCAAATTTATTATTATTTTATTTATAGTCATTTATTCACGACGTTCCCCGTAAATATACATTTATTTTAAGAGTATTACTTGTATCATTGATGAGCAATTTATAAGTAAATTATATATTCATGTAAATTCTTACCATATTAAATTAACCGACCTAGTAGTTGCTTATGTTTAAGTAGGTAATAATAATAAATAATGCTACTATTCTTTTTATCTAAATTGTAGGCAGTTTGCGTTTTAAAATCATTACCACGATACTGAACTGCAATTATTTAAGGCAACATTAATATTAGCAAATAATAAAACATAGTCAATAATATCACACGTCAATATTCCCTAGGAATGTTGATACGAAAGCTAATTGAGAATCACGATGCATGCGCAAGCGCAGAGGCGTAGGCGCGTGCGTTGAACTCTTTTCCACTAGAGCGAGCGATCCAGATCGATTCGCTTTACTATGCAACTGTTAAGTACGCAAGTTACGCAAGTGTCATTGCCGTGATTTGCATCAGTCAGTACCTACTGAGTAATCACCATCGCAATTATTATTGTATAACACTTTGGAAAATTCCTTGACAGTTGATTTAGAAATGTTAACGGGTTAATTAACTTGCCTACAGGATGTGACGCCGACTTTATGGTTTAGGAGCTAGACTATTTTGTTGCTACGAGTAATCTAATAAAAATTTTTTTTTTTAGAATTTCGTTTTAGTGTTAAACAAACACACAATATCCAAGGAGGAATCACAAACATTGTGTTTACTTTAATTGTTCTTCTTCAAATATTCCCATAATCAACAATAAAAACGAGTGTCATCACAAAGATAAAACACTTTGAACGTCGCCAATAAAACTAATTTCCGATATGATTATAATATCATATCGGAAATCAGTTTCATAATTATGTGTATATATTTTATTTTATTACGGCTACAACCCATTCTAATGAATCTTGCCCTTTATTAGAGACCATTGCCTGCAATGACTTCACAATTGCTGCACTTAAAACGTAAATAGGCATATTATTGTCGATCGTAATGCACCTTAATCAACATAAAAAAACACAAAGTATGGTGTTCATAAATGCTCCTCGCATTACCTATACAAAGGACTTTATATTAAACATCTAGGTCAACGAATGACAAAGGATTATGTGAAGTATGTTTTTGCAGTGGCAAATTGTTATGTTGCAATAAAATAAACATAAATCATTCGTTTTTACTTTATTTTAAGCAAATATCACAATGGTTAATTTCGAAAATAGTCTTCCTTGTATTGTCATTGTCAAAGAATAGTAGTAAACCATTTTTGATTATATTAGTCAGGTTTAAAAAAATAGATACTAATTTTACAAAAAAAACTGTGGGCGGAGAAATAAAGTCACACGAAATTTCATAATTTTTTATGTCCTCAAAGTTGGTTGACGTGATAATGAAATAAACACACTTGAAATAAATGCTTAAAATAAATAATAATTTATAATAACATAGGTACTTAAATAAATTTTAATATAGGTACCTATCTATACAAACATCGGGCATAAACATCTTTTCTTATTACGTAAATTATTAATCGCCGAATAAAGCACTTATTCAATTGGGAACCCATTGAGTATAACAGTCAAATAATATTTACTTTTTATTATACTAAACGACAAGTGTCCATCTATTTCTATTATGTAGTTAAGTTATTATTAAAAAGAGAGAGTAGTAGGCTAGTAGCAATGATGATAGAATATTTATACCATGTTTATTAGCAGTCATAACACCGTCGATGTCTGTTGTATTAAGAGTGATAAATGAGTACCGTCTAAACGTATGATATTAAAGCAATTACGTCAGCTATCATAAACATAACATAATAGTTATTGTATGTTATTAAAATAAATTGTCAAAAACTGAAGTCGACTCCTGGACTTTGTGATTGAAAATAATAAGCTATGCATTTATGCAAATAATAATAAATAATATGAAAGCTAAAATAATTGGTTTTATATTATTCAGGGGGTGGCCCCTGAATAATATAAAACCAATTATTTTAGCTTTCATAAATTCAAGTTAGTGTTAATTTTTTTTATTATAATAATATTGAATAACATGAAAAATTATAAGTCGACTCCCGGACTTCTTGATAGGAAATAATGTTTTTATGAATAATAAAAGCTTGTTATGCAATATGTATTAAGAATTTTATTATATTTTCAACAATATTTTATAAGTGAACGGTGCATGTAAAGTGTGTTAATATCATAGTTAAAATGTGCTATTTTGAATTACAACAACTTGCAATCATCGGCAATGAAGAATTTTTTGTTGGTATGATATTTTAACAGTTTCTAATGGTGGGCGGGAAACTTGCGCACTTAACACTATAAAATACTTTTTTAACATACGGCTCAGTTCCAGGCTCCGGATTGGCACTATCCAATAGATAAATTAAAAAATGGGACAGTATTTGTATGAAATTATATGCCAAATGAGTTAAACGGATCCAGATGTAGTGAAACCGGCCAAAACCCGTTTTCTCATTCAAAGACACCACTTATGCTGGCGTTATTTAGCTAATACAAAATTCACTACATTTCTATTAGAACAAAGTTTATTTTGTATTAGCGAAATAACGCGAATATTAGGTCAAATACGCGAAGTGAAGTGCCGTCTTCAAAAACGATAGAAAATACTACAAACAGACAGCGTAGACTATCAGTTTACATAGTTTGTGGACTCTCAGTGCAAACATTGGCCAAAACGAAAAAACTAACGCCCGAAACGCTGGTAATACGAAAACGAAACTTAATAGACGTGTTGCAGCTGCTAAAAGGGGTGGTTTGTTGAAATAAGTGGCCAGTTTGCTTCGTCCCGGCTGCCAGTTTTAATCAAGTTGGTTACGAGGCAGAAACATCCAGCTAAGAGCTCGCACGGACGTCGAGTGCACTTTGAGAGCGGCTGATTAAGCCTCACGACGCACTGGGAGTCTCGCGACGGCGACGTTCCAAACTTGCTTTTGTTTCGATCGGGACTAAGATACGGACTTAAATAAAGTTTTCTGTGCGCGTCGATTTACAAGTAATTGTCCTTTGTCTTGCCGTTAATGGGAGATGCAATGAAGATAGGCCGGTATGGTGTGCAAGGTTCATATTACGTTTACCACATTTTACACGTAATTACCACATAAAAGTGGTATTTAATTAAAATTCTTCCATCATAAGCTGCGCTGCAAGTGCATTCTGTTTATTAAAAACTAGTCTTTTTTACAAGAGAGGCTTGCCAAAACATTGCAGTTCTAAGTGATATCTAGTTCACTAGCACTGTGAGTACAACGTGACGAGCCAAGCAGCCGGTCTATAATTACCTTACTTCGGGTGTGTTCGGCCATCGGACGGCAAGACTCGCCTTACAGTGCAACCATTCGAGATAATCACTTGGAGTTCGGATGAAATATGCTGTATTAGATGGAAAACCGACCAGTTGAGATAAGAGGAATATTGTAGAGTATTTCACGCTAGCTTAGGCATGCAGAATGGAGGTAAGTGCAAGTTGTGTTAAAGTTATCTTTTCTTTGTGAAGTGTTGCGCATTTTTACGTTTAGTTTATCATATTATGAGTTTTTTTAGGTGAAATTCTTATGGGACTTTTAGTTTTTAGTCTACTAGCCGTGCCCGACATGCGTTTTGAAATAGGTCTTTTTTTTCTCAAAAACTACATTGCTTGGCACAAGAACTATTCAAAGTTCAAATCGGGCGAACGCATAGGAAACGAAAAAATAAATATTATGTATATTAGATTAATAATAATAATTCTATGTCATTTGGGAGGTCATTTTCTAGTGCTCTTGTTTAAATCCTCAAGGTGATGTTTTTAGATTATGTTCATAATAATAAATATTATAGTGCGACGAAAAGTGTCCGGATTCACAATAGTATTTGCTCGCCAGTCTGACGCCTAGGTAGCTAGACGATTGCTGTGTTGACCTCTAATCCATCTATTTATCAACTTATAAATCAGCTACGAAAGTGCACAGTAGTGGTCTGACTAAATTAAATTCTATTTACAGGAAAGTAACAATGTTACTTAAATTGTTAACAAACGGTTGTTGTTGTGTAAACTGTTGTCAAGTATTAGTTTTGTTTCGAACAAACAAGTCTGTCAGTTAATTTCTACTTATTGTGTGCAAGTTGCACATCATATGTAATGCGGTTGCGTATTGAAGATGAACATCGTTATGGTATTTGTTCTTAAATCTAGGTACCTATTGATGGAGACCAGATATTCTGACTTCCTTGATTCACTGTAGGTACCTACTGTACTTTATTTCTTCTATCAAGTTTTACACAAAACCGTAATGGGGTCCTTCGTTTGTCAATTTTTTTCATTCTTAATTCAATCCCATCGCTCTATCTCTTTCACCACTCTCACTCTTATATCTGCTTATGGTGAAGTTTTAATAAAGAAAACCAGGCGAGAAATGTAATATTTTTATTATATAAACCACATGTGAGCGAGTTGTAGGTACTCTTATACAATACTTATGCTACTTATACTACCTACATGCATTGAATATAGATTCAGTGAGAGTCCGTTGGCGTTGCCTCCTTTATTGTATCAAATATAAACAAATTGGTTAATATTATAAACTAGCTTTCCGCTCCCGCGGTTTCACTCGCTAAGATGAAAAAATATAATTATTATGTTTTTTCATTCAAACTTTACCTAACTTTTCTACTCCCATATGGATGAAATTTAAAAAAAAACGTTCTTAAAACCTCTAGGGTACTCTAGGAATATTTTCTTCAGGTTTTAAATTTATTTATCCAGCGATTTAGGCTCTGCGTCGTCTGTCAGTCACAGCCTCAGATCATAGAAACAAGGGAGATGTGCCAAGGCGCTATCGAGCTTGATGCCTGATCTTGAGCAAATTGCTCATAATAAAAACGTACGCGCTGGCGACGAACCGAACACGATCGATGGTATAAATACAGTGTTTTAGTTTAGTGCTAGTGTTGAGTGACGATTAACAGTGTTAGATTGAGGGTGTGCGGAATGTTTAATGCGTGGGAGATCTTTTTATTCACAAGGAGCGCTTAATTATGCGCGTAATTGTGTCGAAAAATGTACTAAAAGTGGCATCAGTTGTTCCTGTACTAATTTGCTATGATGGCATATCTCCTTGCTTCTATGATCTGAGGTCACAGCACTAATTTTGTAGGTGTGGTGCCTTTTCACTGCATAAAATAAATTGCAATGCGTAAAAGGTGCTTTGGTGATATTAATTGGTATTTTGCAGGTATTTTTTTATTCAAAGGTGTGCCGTGTAAAAGAATGTACTTACATTACTTTAAGTTTGTTTTCTTCTAAAAACATTTTTGATTGTCAGTTAAGTAAATTAATTTTGAGAGATTAAAAAAAATCTTGCTTTTGTTCAAAATTGAGATATTCACATCGTGACCAACTTACCTACCATTACTTACATACTAACCTACCATTTTATTTATTATTTTGTATCGATTATAATTTCAAGCTAAAGCGCATACAAAATACAAACCTGTTATAGGTATTTTTATCGGAAAATACCATAAAATTTTAATCTTTATCAATACTAATCACTACAAATCTATTATTTAATAATAAATTACTATCAATACAAATCTTACAACAGATGAGTATTGGATAAATTCCCTAAAGGCGTGTTCCGTGAAGTGTTTGTCGCTTTCACTGGAAAGTCGCAGAGTCCGGAACCGGACGAGTTGCGTGCGCGTGCCTATGGTCGGAATCGGAACTCACCGCATTCATAATAATCTTGAGAGCAATTGTGAATTGTGATGATGTATTTTAATGAAATTATTGTCAGACTAAAGATAAAGAGTTAATAACCTGGGGCCTATTTGATCAGCAAGTCTTCACTCTGCACTCTACACTTTTCAAATATTGCAGAGTGTGGAACGAAAGTGTTCCAAATTTCAATTTTCAGTCTGCAAAATGTGTGTACATATAACATGATTCAGTTGAAGAGTTCGGAATTTGGAGTGCAGACTTGCAGAGTAGTTACATCAAATAGGCCCCAGGTTTGATTGCAATACTTCGTCTAATAAAATTTGTAAGTATAGTATCTCATGTAACAACCAGCTGATCCAAAGTGACATTATGCCACCTAAAACGTAACCATGTTTCGAAACAAATAAATCATACTTTATATTGTAATAAGTTTAGTAATCAGTGTCCATCAAGCCATAGCACTATAATTCAAAAAGTCTCTTATCCCATAACTTATAGAGAGGCAAGGCACAGCGGGATATCTCGCTCAAATCTAGAGCAACCCGACTGGGGAAGTACCTTCACCTTACAGAATACCACAGCCAAATGACGCTACTCTTCGCTAGTGTTGTGTTCCTGTGGTGGGTTAGGTCGCTCCTGAGGATGCGCTGTGTTGACAACGGGATCCTGCTTGTTCCCTAAGCTGTCGGCACAGCAAATCCTCATTTTTAGGGTTTCGTACCCAAAGGGTAAAAACGGAACCCTATTACTGAGACTTCTCTATCCGTCTGTCTGTCTGTCTGTGTGTCTCCAGGCTGTATCTCATGGACCGTGATAGCTAGACAGTTGAAATTTTCACAGATGATGTATTTCTGTTTCTGTTGCTATAGGAACAACAAATACTAAAAACAGAATAAAATAAATATTTAAGGGGGGCTCCCATACAACAAACGTGATTGTTTTGCTCGTTTTTGCTCGATATTGATAACGGCACCAGGTAGACGCTTGAAATACTCACATAATATTTAATTATATATTCAATTTAAAAATAAATAATTAAATTAAAATAGAAAAAATATTTAAGGCGGGGTTCCATACAGCAGACATGATTTTTTTCCCGTTTTTATAGATAATAGTACGGAATCCTTCGTGCGCGAGTCCGACTCGCAATTGGCCGGTGTTTTTTATGTTCAGTTGACCTAGAGTCATGTTTGACAAGAAACAAGGTCTCACAGTACAAGTAAAGGAAAAAATAATCAATTTGATGTTACCAACCGCAAAAATAGCTTTGTATTTCGTAATACTTATATCGATGGAAACTAAAATACTTATTCCTTAGTACGGAACCCTAGAGCGTGCGAGGTTCGACACGCATTTGGCCGGTTTTTAAAGGATCGGCTACGCGCATGTGATACTGCCGTATACCGTATGTCTGTTTTGTTTGCCATCATCGTTGTTTAAAAAAAGTAAAATCACTTATTCACTGACTACATAATGTACAAAGACGAAAATGTCAATTCTTGATTCATAGTAGATTGAATTACATTACATTACCTACATTTTTTTTTTACAGTAACAATCAAATTTTTGATAGCATGTAATATCAACACAGATGGAACGTTGAAAATGTTACTCAGAAATACAGTATTGCACTAGGGACGGCTATGAATTACTCTATTTGTATTCATAAGAAATCGTATGTACTCCTTCCAGTTATTATTTCAAAATTGAAACGAATTTTGAAATTGCATAGTCCGTCCCTTTATGTTTGACTATAAATGATTTTGATGCTAATAAATATTATTATTATTGTGATTTATTCGTTATCGATCATCGTTCACTATGCTTTTTCTTAAATTGACGAATCTAATTTAACAGTTTGCTCGGGAAAGTATTACTCACATACCTATTTCTGCTGCTAAGCAGCATTGTTGTGTTTCAGGGTATGGATGTTGGCGTTATTAAAGGCACATGAAATTTTAAACATTGTATCTCGGGTGCCACCACATTTGCAATATCCTTATGCAGAGGCGACCACTACGTACCATCAGGTGTTCCGCATCAAAAAATTATCACAAAGAACCCTTGATTTATGATCTAGCAAACGCATACACCAGTACATCTACACTGTATCAAAACTAGGGTAACAGTGTCCATTCAATTAAACTTTAATCGGTGAAACGGGATAAAATATCTTGACGTTGCACGCACACTCCATAAACCGTTCCATAACAAAGTAAAGTGCAACGAGTGAAAAATATCTTCACAATATGAAAATACTAAAGTTGCTGTTCATCAAATTTTAAAGTTATAGTGGAGGTGCTTCTGGGTCATTTTGTTCTAGCTGTATAAAACTGCTTGGTGCAGGTCGAACCGTCGAACTTGTTAAGTAACGGAATGGACAGACTATGTAGTCTGTACACACGGAGAAAGAGTTATGTATGCAGGCTTCCAATGAAAAACTTTTTCCTCTATGCATCACTTTAAAGTCGAAAAGTAGTAAATGCATAAGGTATTAAGTACAATAACAAATGTTACTACTTAGGTAATTAATTATTAAAATAAATCTATGCATGTACGTTATAACTTTTTTGCAGAAAACGCTCAGAAAATTACTGACAGCATCGGCTTCGTACATCAGTTTCCGCGTAGCTTTGTTAAAATGTGGATGTATGCTCAGCTGTTTTGCCGTGTGTACCAGATAGCCCGCTGGCTCCCAGTAATCTCGAGTCGAGATTAAGTCTCGAACTTTACTAGGTATCGACTATCGACTCGCCATTATTTTGTGTTATCCGCTGTACAAATTGGACGCAATTTGTAAGTTATTCCGATAGTCGGTTCTCGAATATGGCTTTTGTATTTTAGATGAAGCGCCGCTTTATTTATGAATGATTTAGTCGTCTTATTTCTTGATGTTATCTTCCATAATAATATAAGTATGTTTTTTACATATTTAATAAATGTTTAGATGTATTACGAGTAGGTGTACTTGACTACCGTATTGGAAAAGTTTTTGCCCATATTTTTTGTTAATAAATATTATAAGAGATTTCAAAAACAACTGACACAGACGGGATACGATATTTTTTGTTTCGATTCAAAACGTGATGTTGAATTTAACTGAATGTAAATACATGTTAAATTCACGTTACTGCAAACTGAAACTCGTCAACAATTCACGTGGGTTGAAAGAATCCTTAGTGATATAAAAGTTATAAACATTTTAATGATATTTATCAATCATCTCTGTTATGCATTTTTGTAGGTCAGTGACGTCTGTAAGTAAACATAGTACGATGACTAACAAACTTGTTTTTACTCCTTGATCTTGACATAGATTCTGTATAGAATAAATCCTTCTGCGCGAAACCTGTTCATTCGCGCGTATTTGCAATTGCCTCTTGATATTGATGGCGACTGGTGAGGGACTAGTTAGCGTATACATGTACCTATTATTGGTGGATAAGTGTTACTTGAATTCTTTATAATATCCTGTCGTTATGTAATAATTATACGGTACGAACACATTGTTAAAGTGGTTGAAGTAATGTTATGTTATGTGCATAAAAACTTTGTTTAAATCGCAATGGATGGTTTGTTGTCTTGAAGATATTGTCAACCTATGAGTAGGTAAGACAATGTGTATCAAAAAAATTTAAAATATCTCAGAAACTTGTTCAATTTTTTCGAAACAAAGTAAACACAAAAAAAAGTTATTACATTACATAAAAGCTTAATTAATTAATTAACAACATCTGCGAAGTGCCCGTAAACTTCATGTTTCACCAAACAATCTTTCTTTTATCGGAAAACGTGATTCTGTAGACTTTGATAAAATTAATTGAAGGGAGTCAAGTTATGGCTTCAGCCTTCGAAGCTCTGCTTAGTTTACGCGTCGATTTTCCTCTTATTTGCCGTCGGTACCTTTTAATTTAATTTTAATGTTTATGCTCGGTCAAAGACCTCAAGTTTCGTTATTTGCATCAATAGAATTTAAAATAAATAATTTATCGTCTACATGATTTATTACTGTATTAACACTGTACATATTATAATTATGTATACGTATTGTAACATTTTTATACGTGTATTTTATTGAGGTGTAAAAAATTTATTGGCAATAATAAAATTATTATGTTATAAAATTATTTATCAATGAAAAATACATAAGGTATGTTTCAAATATTTTAACGATGACAATTTAATTTTAACTTACTGCTAATTAAAATGTTTCAAACAACCAAAGTATCTTTCCTCATAAGTAGGTACCTATTCTGCATGTAGGTATAACTATTATAAGGTGAATGCTTAATGGAAAACGTAGCCAATTTTCTGCCACTGGATTAATTGCGGAATCGCAATCAAGACTTTTTACTATTTTTGTATAGGTATTTTTAGGGTTCTGTACCTCAAAAGGAAAAAAACGGAATCCTTATAGGATCACTTTGTTGTCCGTCTCTGCGTCTGTCAAGACCTCAGATCATAGAAACAAGGTCAAGACCTTTTTCCTCAAGAACAGGTAGAGGTTTTAACTTAAAATTAATGTCAAATACTAAGGTTTAAAGTCAACGCATTCAAAAGATATGGTCAATTATGTCACATATTTTGATGTATATAGTAATAGAGCCAGCTGACCTAAGGTTATAAATTCTTCAGCACGTGCTTTTACAACATAAATAACCTTTTGACTGTTACTATTGACAGACACAATTGATTTCGACCTGAATCATGTTGCTCGACACATGAACTAATCATTAAGTTTGTACCGAACCCTCAGGGCGCGGGTCCTGCTCGCACTTGTCCGGGTTTTTTTATTCAACGTCGACAGAGATGAAAAACTTTCACTGTCTGTGTCCAGACTAAAAACTGCAGCCTTTTAATGAGGAACTTTAAAAATAAAAGAAATGCGGTCGGACGATGTCGCTGGGAAGAGCTATTGAAGTCTACCTCTCAAGGTTTTTGTTGGTTCAGGAAAGTAGGCGCACGAATAATTCCTTCAAGTCTGATGCAAAGGAAAAGAAGAGTTTAATACTACGCTTGTGTTGTCAGATTTTTTTTGCCTTTATGAAAATCATTTTTGCACAATTATGCTAAAGGTTGTACGTGAAATACCTATCCAAAGTCCATGTCAACAGAACTTGTGAACTGTGTAAACAAACTTTCTATACAAAATCATAAAATGTTGACAATTTGTCAAACTGACATTGTTTATTAAGGTGCACCATTTTTATTGACATGGAGCTTTTAATAAATTCGTATAGCACTGTGATTGGCTATTACAAGATTATCAGGAAGGTATAACTAGCGGCACCAGTTATGATCACAAACGTCACCTGCGCGTTAGCTGGTTTTTCGGTCTTTGCTCTTTGGCGGAATGAAAAAGACGGTGAGCGCCGAGGTTGCGCGCGATTGGTTCGTGAGTCGATACTCGTCGTCTATTGGACTGTTTTCTATTACGTATTGTCAACTGTCTTGGGCCAAAATGTACATACGCGATCTGTGATCATGATTCCTGTCTACTATATCAAAGATGAGGGTGACTAGTTTCAATGGTGTATGCAAAGTATACTTAACGATAATGGTCAAGAAACTGAACTGTAGATATTTAATAGGAATAACTACAAACATAATTTCATTAAACTAATTTATGACTTTAAATTATTTCATACTTAAGTCCGATTTAAATATAAATTCGATACTAAAAGATATTGATAAGTCACGTAATTCGTGAACGTTATTAGACGCAAGTTACGATTTGTTATTAGATAACACGTCATATGTTGGCAAATTGTATGGGCTGAGATAATTTTATGACCGAATATGACGGCAGACGTCAATTAACGCTGTTTGTAAACAAGAGTAATTAACTAATTATTGTTAGAACATAGAGATATGAAATCATTGATTAATGTTTAATGTTCGCGTTTTATGTTTGTAGGTTTTATCGATAAATTATTAAGAGGCTGACATCAGCCAATTTTGTTTTTTTTGTGCACGTATTTAGGCAATAGCATTTACCTCTTTTATGTCATCTTAAAAATATTTAAAACCCAAAAGTCTCGTATAATTATGTAATCAATTTAATAGCTATTTTATACTATGTAAGTATTTAGTACATTCTTTGAATAAGAAGAACGTAGTTAATTTAGATTTTTCATAAAGTTGATATTTTCACATCAATTAAAACTTAACTACTTTTCATAATTATACCATACCATACACCACCGATAAAATACCCGTATTTTTATTATTTTTATTTTTATTAGGATCCTATAGTAACAATACAGTTTTAGGTTTTATTATAATTTTACAAAATGCATTCATGCGACTGTTGTGCTTGTGGACCTGGGTTCGAACCCTAGGTCGGGTAAAGTATTGTTTTATTAGAAAATTATCAGTAGCAGTCTAGAGGATTTGTGACCAATGTTTTTTTTTTCTATTTATCTAAGGCCTCCCCCACATTGGGCGTGCGCGATCCTCCGGCGTGTGAATGACGCAAACGTTCACGCACGGCGGCGTTCGCGTCGTTCACACGCCGGAGGATCGCGCACGCCCAATGTGGGGGAGGCGTAAATCAAAATGTTACAGATATCTCTAATTACATCTGCCAGTTCTATAAACCTCTGTCTAACCCTTCGGAGAAATATAAGCGTAATGTTATGTACAAAATGCATGGGAGGTTGAGCGTTTCACTAAAACGTTGCCTTCATGTAAATTACCAATTAGTCGCTTCGTTACAGGATATCAAGATGGCTCCGACGCTACTCTACCTAAATTAGTTTGGCAGTTTTAAATTAAAATTTTGAGACGGTTCGTTCTTCAGTGCAAAAGCGCAAAATAACAAAACTAAACTACGATTATCTGTGAAATGTGGTTACATTAATTGTGCAAAAATAGTTGTTTAGCCAAATAGGCGTGTAAACGAACCGCGTTCAAGATAATTCATCGTTTTTATTTCTTTATTGCGTACTTTTAGGTAAAAACCAGCTAACACTAGTTAGGGTCTCTAAGCACATAATCTTTATTTGCATCTAAATCACCATTCAGGCGAAACTAACCCACAACTACTTTTGCATAATTTTTACGTTCATGCAATGTTCACGTAAAAATTGTACAAGTTCTATTCTTACACAATGTTGCAAGATAACTGCGCGTTTTCGATATAAACCCACGTACATATTTGCGTTAAATGAGCATGAAGTGCATTGAACGAGTTAGTGGTGCGCGATTGAGTATTCAATACAGTTACGAGATTTTATTTTGTTATTTATTTCGGGTTTCGATATACATTATACATACAGTAGGTACCTACTTACTTGTTTATTATTTTCCGATTGAGTGCTCTTTCAGATACGCGCGTTTACGTCGGACACTGTGTATAAGATGTAAATTGAATTGGTATGAGACACGCTGTTTTCTATGTAACAAGAATTTTAAGTACATAGCTTCAATAAAAACCCCAAGGCTATGGCTGTTAATGACAGGTTCAAGAAGAAAGCTCATAGAAATAAACTACTATCTACGCGAACTATAATAATAATGGTATCGCCTTGACTATTTCTCATAACTTTCATAAAATGATAAGCAGTTGATTGTATTCTTTTCTCAAAGATTCGTCGCGCAGCTTGAAAAAAAAGCCATAATTTATTTTCAAATGAAAAACCGAATTGCTTAATAAATAAACAAATTCTGCGAGGATTTTACAAGTTTAGTGTTTTTATAGGGATGTTTGTACGTAGCGTTGTGTCAAATAATTATAATTAGGTATTTAATAAGTATTCAAGTCCTCTCTAATGTCTTAGGTTCTAATGCTGTAATATCTTAGGTTTTCACGATGACTACTTGACTACACATTATAATAAAACGTACTGCACACCACCGATTGTTTGGTTCCATACATCAAATGTTTTGTTCCATACGTCCGCTTTTTTTTTAAGATACCTATCTTAAAAAAAAACGCGGTGCGCAGTGAGTCACCCACACTGCTGCCGCACGACTACGACAGTAATACGACACCAATCGTCTAAATTGAAAAAGCCCAAAAAGAACCAAAATTATCACGATATTTCAATATGACAAGCAAAATCACTTACTAGGAGCACATGAACATCAGTGGGTTCCCGAACACAATTCGTGTGGGAACAACGCGTTCATTGAATGCACCAAGCGTTAATGTGAGCCTCGCTTTGCTGGCTCGCTTGTTATAAATGTTTATTTATGTTAATGTCGCGCGTAAAGAATGGGAATGTATGGCTCTGGGTGCACGCGATTTCTCTTACAATGTATTTTGCATTGCATTTTATCTGCAGTTAATTTTCGTTCAATTAAAGGGTGATTAAGTTTGTGTGACTCGTTTCTTCTGTTTATGTAAAATGTTTCTTCAGTGGGAAAGAATCTGAGGGTTTATGTTAAAAAAATAATATTAAATTATGATAGCGTGACGAAAAGTAAACCACGGATTTATTGAGATCGCAATACCTTGTTATCGTAATAATTGGTTAGTTCATCGCTCGAGAGTTTAACAATAACCTAGCTCTCTTTATTGATTTTTGTGAGACTCGTTAATTAGTGTCTGTTTGTTAAGGTAATTATGGCTTTTCGTATTATTAGATACAACACTAAGATCGGCAATTTAATCATCTTGTAATCACTAGATAGTATTTAAAAAACAGGGTCGCTTCCCGTTGTCTGTCTGTCTGTCCCTATGTAGGTATGCTTAGATCTTTAAAACTACGCAACGAATTTTGATGAAGATTGATTTCTTCTTGGATTCAAGAGGAAGGTTTATATCCTATGTATAATAACATTAATAACATCCCGAAAAACGTGGGCGAAGCCGCGGGCGGAAGCTAGTAGATGATAATTCAATGTGCTGACTGCTGATACCGTATTTTAATTGAGTACCAGTACTATCTGTACTAATAAAAAAAAGAAATAATAAAATAAAAAAAATATACATAGTTAATGAACAAAAACACATTAATTATTACATGCTGATCCTGATTCCTGAATCACAGTATACAAAGTACATTAAGTCCAATTAATAATTAATTGAATTAATGTTTTAATTGCATTAACGTAATTGATTGCAACCGACATGATGGATGGATTTACACAATTTAAATCGATTCGTTGCTGTTTGCAATTGTTAGCTAAAGTCTGAGTCTGTTGCTTGTAGACTAGAAACCAGTCTTGTTTATTTGATTTAATGCCTAAATCTGCCAGAATTGTAATAGTTTTTGTTGGAAAAGTATTTTTGCTATAACAAATAATTGCACAGTATTAGTTCTAGTTTTCAGTTATTCTGTAATGCGATGCAATTTCAATGTCATACATCTGGATGAGAAATCTAAAGAAATATTCAAGTCTTACAGTTTGTGATTCAATTATTTAAGTTTTAGATGCAAACATAATGATTTTAACGATAGTTTGTTGTATACCTACAATGTTGATTATACATATAGGTATGTACTGGAACTGAAACCAGTAAGTAACTTATCTAGTTTGTTTATTATGCTAAGTGTTTTCGTATCAGATACCTTAAGAGTTAATAATATACCTACAATTAAACATTGAATATCCATTCATAATTTGTACACTTTTTTCTCTGTATAAATTTTATTGTATACCTACTACAAATATTCAACCGTCAAATTATATTCTTTACGATAATCCTCCAAATTGCAAGCACAAAACAAAATAATCGAAAAATCCAGTCCCAATGTTAAAGTGGCCTCCCAAAACGTTCGTGTGAATGCACTCAACCACCTTTGTGACCACCTTCTCAAAACTGGTTACGAAAAATTCCCTTTGACTTACGCCATCAACAAAATCGATTATTGCTTTTTCGCCAAAAATATATTCTGAACATAAACGTTATAATAACGTTGTCATAAAAGGTGTTTTGCCAGTAATTATATCGATTAACTAAACGCCGATTAGGTATATATTCGGAATAATCGTTAGTGATATAGTGACCCAAACAGCAAAGTGCCTCGTTCCAAATTCCTTGCTAATAGCAGTGTACAAATAAACTAGAGTTTGGGCGAATAATTGTAGCGCTTGCTTTTATGCTCGGCATGAACATAGTTCTTTGGATATGCAAAGCGGGCATTGCTCGAGTCATGTCGCTGATGCTCGCAAATTTTCGGAAAAATTCGTAAATACACGGGAGCAGTTAAAAACTGTTTCTGCGTAGTAAATATTAGAAACTCTAATGTCACTTTGGACGATTTTCGTCGTTTTTTATAACGGATATAAAAACGACGAAAATCGTCCAAAGTGACACTTTGGCCATTATAAATAAATCGATGTAGCTAGAATAACGAACATAATCAGTAACCATGTTAAATCGTATTTTGAGTTCTAAGTTACAAAGTAATGATTTTATACTAGATCTTAACCTGTACATTATGACAAATAAAACTATAATAATTTGTGCCACAGTAAGTATGAAAAGTTTCACAAACATCAGATGAAGCATGTAAAAAATATATCAAATTGAAATTTTGAGTCTCTATTGAAAAAATTACAATTTGCACATTGGCTCTACATAGGATCCATTGATATACAAATAAGTTTTTTTCGAATCCGACTGGTAGTTCCAGAGATTAGCGCGTTCTAACAAACAAAGAAACTCTTCAACTTTATAATATTAGTATAGATAAACACTTTTTCATTTCTCATACTCGGAAAGTAGTGTTTGTTTGATCAGAGCAGCGGGTCGAAAACGATGCTTCCCTCCCTTGGGCGGGAAAGACTCATAGTAATTGCTTCCCTCTCTAGGGCGGGAATGAATTTTAAAAATAGAACTAAAATTGGTTATTTAGTCAGCTATAATTTTTTTTACATAATTAAGAAAAATATCGATTAAAAAAAAAATGCTGCGGTCTTGTGAGTGTATACGGCCAATGTGAATTTAAAAAAATACCTATTAAAGTGGGATGGCCCGCGGCGGTGACGCGGGCGGTGTGTTCCATATTTGAAATTTAAATTAAAAAAGACTATTTATGTATAATTTGGCGGGATACTAACTCTGTATCAAAATTATTTGATTAAAAATGAGTTCAAGCGATTCTGAAATGTCGACCCCCCATTCCGTTAAAGAAAACTACTATTTTTTACTTTCCTTATATTTGAAATGAAAAGTAGAGTGTTTAACACGGGTGAAAGTCATCAATTCCCACTCGGACTATAGCCGCCCTCGCTTCGCTCGTGCGTCTAAATACCTCGTATGGGAATTGATTTCTTTCCACCCTTGTATAACAATCTACTATTTCACGCTTATCGCATAATACCGTCGACGCTAATATTCTAAAACATTTGTAGAAAGTAGATATTGTGTTCGTTAATCTAAAGTGTCAACGAACGAGAACACCGACTTTACTCTCACTGCGAACTTCGTAAGGCGTACTTTACAAAATAATAGAAGTTAACGAAAGAACAAAACTTTCTAATAAAGTGTAATAGAGAATTCTATGGACATCGAAACTGAATAAATCTTTGAGAAAGTGATTCCAACTTTAACCCCTATAAATCGCGAAGGCAAACGTTTGACTCCTAGACGACCTAGGGGTTCGTTAGGTTAAGTCGGGTTACCCAGTCCTAATTTCATCCAGTCCAATTTTGCTTAAGCTGTTTGCGTTAGTAACTATTCTTACTGGAATATGAATGAAAATGTTCATAATTTTCGTATCTTATATTCTCAGATTTGCGGTTTGCCGCTTTCGGTATCAAAATATTTGTCCTAAATTAGGACAACTTTATGGGTTGGTTAAATTTACTTTAGACTAGATGTTGTATTTTACTCCGGGCAGATATTAACATTTTCGATACGGACGCAAATTATTACTAATAAACCAACAAGGATCGTAACGCTAAATAATAACTAGCAAAGCCTTATTTAAGCTTTACCTTTTAGTAGGTATTAGGTAACATGACTTTGAATGTAGAAGAAGGAAGAACTTCGAATTCTGTATGCCGAAACGATACTTATTTCTGACATTAGTAGTACTACAGTGTATTAAGTAGGTACCTCTATGACCTTACAGTGGTTCATCGCCCATACATTTTAACAGGACTTGAGAATTGTCAAAATTGACATATCAGCAGAGAAAGATCCTGGATTGCAATGACTGCATATGGCAGTTCGGGACCCCCTTCGGGGGAAGGTTTGACCTGCGAAAACGCTCACGTTGAACTGTCAGAAGTATTTAATAGCTAGACTATGATAGTACAATCACTCATCCAACTAGCGGTTGCTTTAGCTATAATATTATGTTAATCAACTGTCAGCTTTAGAAACAAAACGTAAAAGCTTATTAATTAAAAGTAAAACCTTAAAAGTGGTGCAGTTTCAAAGGGCAGAATAAATTAGGGATCAATTAATTTATAACCAATTTATTTTAAAACACTGTTTAAAGGCTCTTTCAATTTAGATAAGTCTCGGACTGCTGCTATCCGACTATCGCGCGATGCCCGCCCGCCTGCCGCACGACTGGCGGACGCATACGGTACTCGTCAAGTCAAATGTATGGAAAATTTCAATCGGCGGTGTGTAATACGACACCCGCACGGTTGCCGCACGAAAGCAGTCCGACATCAATCGTCTAAATTGAAAGAGCCCTAAGTGCGAACATTAATAAAGTAACTATAACATAAAAATATACTGAAGTGGAATAGTGAAATTGTCCCTCAAAACTTACGACCTATGGGCTTATGTCTTTTGCACAATCGTTCCCTAGTCACGCTAACTCCGTCTAGATTTCTCTGGAGTGCCCTCACAAGACTTATGAAGGCAATCTTGAATATACAAGATCACTGCATCTTGTTATACCATAGACGCTGGCTTAGTAAGCTGAACGTCTGTATAAGGCAAGATATTCCTTTTGCTGTGTTGCTGATGTTTAAGACTTTATAAATAATTCATTTTGTACGTCTTGTTTACCTTCCTTCTTTATGTTAAAATGAGCAAAAGCTTATTCTCATTAATATGATGGATGGATAGTCATGGTCCCACGTAGGCCAAAAGTCAGTAGGTCCGTTTCCAGCTGATATCTATACTACTTAATATAATAAAGTTGAAGAGTTTGTTTGTTTGAATGTGCTAATCTTTGAAACTACCAGTCAGATTCGAAAAATTATTTTTGTATATCATAGCCAGATTCATGAAGAATAGTACAGACTACATTATGCTACGATCCTTGGGAGCTGAGCAACGGGGGTGAAACCGCGGGGAACAGCTAGTTATGTTATACTGCCCCTTTTCGCCTCCTTGTATATTGATTCCCGAAAAAATATTTTTATTGCTTGCCGCATCGCAAATAGAACCTACTCTTTAAATGTCGTGCGTCTATCTTCAGTAGTTACGGTTCTGCGTTCATGAGGTCATTCATAAAAGATTTCTCTCTTTGTAATATTAAGTACTTTTGTCCACAATTTCCTCGGCGTGACTCACAGAAATTGTACATTTTTCGGGATAAAAAGTAGCCTAGCTATCAAGGATAATGTAACTTATTATTAGTGAAAGAATTTTCAGAATCGCATCATTAGTTACGGAGATCACCTCCTACATACAAACTTCCCCCTCAGAATATTTTTCGCAATTTTTTCTTATAGTTTCGGATTTGACCATCCACGTACACTTGGAAAATTTACCTATTTGTAGGTAGGTATACAAATACTGGAAAGATTCTACTTAATTAGATACGGAAGTTTTTGGTGTTTTTTATGTTTATTATAATTATTTATACACTACGACTACGTAACATGTTTGTTTGATTTATTTATAAAAAAACAACATTTTGGGTATAGTGATGTTCATTGCTGAATAACAAAAAACAATAGGTAATAGCTGTTTGAGAGTGGGATGCAAAACAATTTATTTATTTACTATTGTGAATGGTGATGCAATCGGAAGTAACAATAATTATTTATGTCGTAATCTTGTATCGTTTCTTGATATATGTTACAAGATGGAGTCTGCTGCCGTGCCTATACTCTTAAAATATCATTTGTGGTGATCACGGAAAGTGATGCGACTAATTTATTGTAAACATGTCTACACTGTCCACACTGTTCTACTGCACATGTTTTACTAGTTTTTGGTCGCCACTTTGCCCGCGTGGGATCGGAAATTATCTCACGGGAACTTACTACCGGGACAAAATGCCTACATTACTTTCTGACCCGAAACTTATATGCAAAAAACCATAGTGATCTGTTGCCCTGTTGCTGCGTGAAAGAAAGACAAACCAACAAACACATTTTTGCATTTATAATAGTAATATAGTCCGATAGGGATTATAATTATTTAGTATCGCTTAATAAAAAACCAAAGCTATTTTCATAAAGGTACAAAAAAACACAATATTTTCGGTAAACTCGTTTTTTTTTACGTTATCCTTAAGAATTCTTTTAACTACAGTGTAAATATAATTTTCAACTTAAAACCACATTGTTAACTTTTAATCCCTGCGATCCTTTGACATTTACGTTGAAAACATCATAATAAACTTTTATGTGTAAGCACTTGTTTAATATGACGAACATGGTATTTTCTCAGAATTTTTAAGAAATAAAGATCTTTACATTTAAGTACACGTGGCAAAGGAATTAAGTAGACAGGTCAACATCAAACATAAAATGAACCACGCAGGCAACTATCACCGGGGAGCGTGATACCGATTTATGCGTTGCACTTGCAAAGATTTGGCCAATCAGCTGCACCTTTACTAAATTGCGGATTCAGTAGCTTGCATATTAATCTCTTTAGCTCATAGTATTCCTTTTTTGTCTGTCAGTATTAAGTAGCTATTTAACCAAGGTGGAATGTCAAGAGCAACGTAGGAATGCATCCGTCGACTTGACCGACTTTGGACCTAGTTTCTTCTTTATATACATATAGCACACCAGCCTTGCGCCTTATAAGTGACTTACGGCTAATAATATTGCCGGTTTATGACAACTTGACAAGTCTACAGATTATCTCTTTATTTAGTTGCTACTTGCTACAACGATTAAAACCTTCGTTGTCCTTGCCTTTAAATACTGCATTATATATACCTACCTACTTATGTAAATACACGTGTTTTAACTGTGTGTATCTATTATATAGCCTTAAGGGGTTCGCAATATCAAAACACGAGGTGTTTCGGTACCGCTCGAGGCAAAATAGTTCTAAGAGACTTACAAAGTTTTTGGTTCATCGCCTCAGAACACATATTGCTTTTAAGGGTTCATTTGACTTCTAAACTCCGAAGGGATTACGTGATGCAAATTAAAGGCAGGTACTAAAAGCTTTTTTTGTTTTCGTGATGAGTTCATCGGTTACGTCATTTGGGAACATAAAAAGTCTCGAGAGTGATAAATTAACTGTAGTCCCTGAGACCGCGCAAGAAATGCTTAGTTTTATGTTATTTTTATCGCGTACGTTGCGAGAAAATTGAAAAAAATATGCCAAAACTGTTTTTCACTTCGTTTTCCGACCACGCTACACGTTAGTTGATAATAATAAGCAGTCACACAAAGTTTAAGTGACAAACATTTATGACAAATATTTTCGAATGGAAAATTTTCAACGAGGTGAATATGGGAAAAATATATGGTTGGAGTGCTTGCTTGGCCCCGATTCGTCTTTAGAACTTCAATTTTCCAAATATATTTCTGGAGTGAATTCAGAAGTTGTTCGGTAAAACCTCAACTGTCACATACATTTACGCGATATATAAGTTTTAACATTCAGCACGTGTCTAGAATATCTCGGGAGGAGCACTGAACTTGGTTGTGGGTGCATTGACTCCCTCGCTCAACCCGTACCTACCGCGTCCTCGAGGACATTATACAATTTATATCAACGCTAAAAGCGAGAAGTGCCTTCCACAATTTTTGTTCTTCTTTTGTTTAACTAGGTAACAACGAGATTAAAATAATTACTCTTCAAACAAACTACGTAATTGGACAAAAGTGTTGGAAAAGAAATATCTAAGTATTTACATTTGTATTTCTTTTAGGTCTTGTTTCCCTGCGCTTATTTACATAACAAGAAATGTTCATTCGAAACTGAACCAAGAACTATATTAAAATGGAAGTTCGATTTGCAAAGCTTGTCTGAATATTAATTTGTTTGGTAAATAAACACAGCACAGAGCGGGGCGCGCTGGCTGACATTTTCTTTCATTTATTTATCTTGAATTATAACGAAATGAAAATGTATTTACTACACAAATATTTTGTTTAATTTTAGTTAAGTATCATGTAGCACAGAATTAATGTTCAAATGCGGCTTACTTGGAGAGACGTATAGCCAGCAGTTGACTGCGACTGCTTGTAGCTGGGACTGATTTGATGATGATGAAGAGGACATCAGTTTGTCTAACCATAGATATCCAAACAAACAGCTTATAAATCCAACCTTTCCTCTCCTTAATAACATCAAACAGACCTTTGTCTTCCATAGATTTCTCGTATAAACAATCCTAAACAGAATGCCCAGACGAAGACGTCCAAAGAATCGCGTGCGTTAAGTATTACGTCCGACTTTCGCTTCGCTTTGTCGATCGCCAGGTCGATTCGTCTATTGAGGCGTTATGTATAATTAGTTGCGTCAGTCCCGCTACGTGATCTACCGGTCCCATATTCTCGCGTGCCGTGAATATGTTATGATTGCTACTTTCACATACCGGTACGAATCTTCAACTGGTGGATAGTTTCCGATGTCTGGTGATGTACGGTTTTCTGCATTGTTTACGGTAGGTATGATGTTGCGGTTTTGGTGAGTTACGTCACTAGTCTGGCGTGTGTGTTTTTGTTACGGTTTTTGTTAGTCGGGATTGTCGGGGTTAAGGTTAGAAGCGGTAAGTATACTTAATTATAATTAAATTAAAGCCAGTATAATGTAGAGTCATCTTTTAGTTTAATAATAATAAGCCTGCAATAATTTAATCCCGCCATAATAAAGGTTGAGAGACTCTTTTAATGACCTATATAGTCTGGCTCATTTTCTTTATTTCAATAATTCATCAGTACATTCTAAGCTATTCTCTGATTATTCGTTATAGAGCGACAATTCAATCTCTCGCACCATGAAAATCTGGGTAAACTCAATTACTTAATAGTAAAACGTTTTTTTGGTTCAATAAAAAAACGGTTATTTCAAAAACGTATACAACTGAATCTTTACAGTCACGGTTAGCTGACTGTAACACTTTCGTATGTCAACCGAATTAGAACGAACGATGAGCTCAAGGCAGAACAGTTGTCACTGACACACATATTTATTTAGGTTATGTAACGTAACGAAAATGAGTAACGTAACGCTATGTAATAGTTATAATATCTGTTAACTGCTTTAATTGTTGCTGACATGTTTTGATAGCTTCGATGTTTGTATAGTTAAGTTTTATGGCTTAACGAATGTAATAACTATTGTGTAACTTGTAAGCAAGGGCAACGTTGTAGTTTTTATCTGAGACTAGCACTTTGCCCGCGTGACCCACAGGAACTGTGTATTTTTTCGGGATGAAGAGTAGCCCATATAAGCGCTAAGGAGAATGTAGCTTATTCCTATTATTGAATGAAAGAATCGGATCAGTAGTTCCGGAGATTATACATAGGTACATACAAAATACAAACTTATAAAATTTACCTCTTTATAATATTAAGTATATATTTATAATATTTACAGTACAAGTATATACAACACAGTTCATCTAAACAGCTTAGTTTATTTTTTAGTCGGTGCTGAATCAAACCAAATCAAACATCAAAGGCATCGATTGCCGAAACTGTTTCACACAACATTATTGTGTTCTTTTAACTTTTTTTGATAATATTTGTTTACATTAATAGTACAAATAGCTGTTAATAAACATATTGTGGTGTTAGTTTGTCAAGTCACTATGTTCGTAAAACCTTGACAGAGAAAGATTTTTATATATTTGTATTCAAAATTGTTCATTACATAAACAGCTGTTCGTGAGTGCGGGGTTAGTTTTTCGTTCGTAAAACCTTAATATAGGGAGGAGCACAGTACTGCGAGTGAGTCTAACAAAATTAAAGAAAGTTAGCACTGATTGCGTCGTATGAAATTATCACGAGTTCCGTAGACGTATCTACTCGTAGAAGGGACTGATTCAGTTCGCAGACTCCTCACATGCTAACTTCAGGTTATTATTTCAACTTCAAATAGGTTTCTACATTATAAAGTTTGACAGGCGTTGTTTACTAGATTGCTAGATTTATAGCTTTGTGTTATATTTTCAACGAGTTTCAGTTGTAACGGCAACATTATTCTAAGTTTAGGATTGTGTATGTGACGTCCTGTTTCTGAAGTATGAAGTAATAGAAGTCTTAAGGGCTAAGTTCACCGATATTGAAAACGGCCGTTTAACATGAATTTTCTTTAGAAAAAGATATGTTAAACGGCCGTTTTCATACAAGGTAACAGTCTCTACTGAGACTGTAACAGTCTGTTAGGTTAAACGATGGACATATTGAAGGTTTAATATACTGTAAACATATTGAGCATATAGGTAACTAACTTTAAACTTTGATAGTAATCTCCAGATTACAAGTTTCTGTCAAAGGTATAAAATAAATATGAGATAAGGAGAATATTGTATGATGTTCATAATCAAAAAGCTGCACGTTGTAAATAGTGTGTATTATAAGTTGCTCAGTGAGTTAAAAAAGCATGCAAAACACATACAAACTCTTTTTTTTTGCAGTCAGCTAAAAAAGTAAAACGGGGGCACTGGGTCAGTTTTATTTTGAAAACATTGACTATGAATGTTGGTACATAAAAGTTTGATCTTCAAACCTAAACTATACGTAACGGTACGTTGAGCTTGGCTTATCGGGTTTTTAGAGAGTTAATTTCGTTTGTATATTTTTGCGAATTTTAAACATGTTATGCTTATTTATTTTTATTAAATATATATAAAAAAATTTCAAAAACAACTGACACAGGCAGGGTTTGAACCTCTGATACCCAAGATACAGTATAGCGTGTGTGTCACCCTATTAGGCTGACCCTATTGCCACTAACTGCGTACAAATCCAAACTCCAGGTTATAACTGAAAATTTACTTATTGAACAACCCAGAACCGCTATCGTTTCATGGTTGATAAACCAAAAACCCAAACGAAGCACTTTGATTCCACTTTCGTTGTGAGAACCGCCAAACAGTGGAATGCGCTGCCGAAGTGGGTGTTCCCCGATAGTTATAATCTGCGTGTTTTCATTTTTTCAAGTCGCAAGTGAATAGGTTTCTTCAAGGCATAGCGTGCTCTATCTAAGACAGCATCATCGCGCGAGATGGCGGTCAAACGTGAGATTATTATTAACTAAATAAATAAATAAAAAAGTTTGACTGACCTAAGAATCTAGAACCACGCTTGTAAAAACTAGACCAATGAGACAGTCCAACGTTAAATCACCTACTAATTTTTAAATCGGTCCAATATTTAAGTTAGAGACTAAGTTAATTTTTTAGTCACTCTGTGCAATGAAGTTGATTTTTTGTGACCCCATTTAAATTTAGTGCAACATGTTGATGATTCTTCAACATTACCTAGTGACAACTACAGCGCAATCTGTGTGATCAGTTTGGACACAGACATCATCGATTTGCGCTGTTGAAACGACGGTTTCATCCGATTCAACTGTCGCAATGGATTCAAACGGCTTTTGCATGCCAATGATGCTATGTTCCTGCAATGAGGCAAGTTTTGTAAAGGACGTTGGTACTTTGTCATATTAAGTTGAATTTTCACGACAAAGTTAATTTTATTGTAAAACTGTCCATGTCAAAGACAAAGTTTCTCATGAAAAAAATATTTACCTACGGCCGGTTTTATTCTCTGATCCGGTTAATTTATTTGACAGATTACATACGAATTCTGTAACACTTTTGAAGTTATTTAGTAGGTAGTTTGTGTGATTAACTTTTTATTATCGAGTGGCAAAGTAACCCAGCTGATGGTAAGTGGTCACTGCCGGCCGTAAACATCTGCAATATCAGAAGCATCGCAGATGCGTTGTCTACCCTAGAAACAAAGTTGAAATTTCTCATGTGCCTGTAATTACACCAGCACCCATACCCTTTAAGAGGACTCTCGCATTCGGCACCTCTCTCGCTCGCACAGAACCATTTTTAAGAATGTTAAATGAAAATATGCGTTTTAGAAAAATGTAATCTGATAGCGAACTACAAAATTATATTAATTGTAATATTATAAACTCAAATTCAATTATTAAAAACACATGAGTTAAACAAACCTCAAAAACAGATCATAATTGTTTTTCAAGTTTGTTTTTATTTATTAGATAACACAGTAGGAATGTCTTTTAATTATTTAACTGTAAAATTAATATTATTTTGTAGTTCGCTATCAGATTACATTTTTCAAAAATGCATCTTTTCATTCGACATTCTTAAAAATGGTTCTGTGCGAGCGAGAGAGGAGACGAAATTTCGAGAGCGCCCTTAAATCAGAACACAGCAATGCTGCTTAGTGACAGAAATAGGTATTTTGTACTTTTCCTTTTTGCTCTGAATGTCAACAAGTTACAACGTTTTTATCGGTGTTGGAAGTATTTTTCAGTACCAATTATCGTTTACCACTTTTTAGTCTCATAGGCATTACTTTAACACATAAAGCTACATAAAACTGAGACCTAAACAAGACTGACAGGGTGAGGAGCCAACATAGTGTCGAAGGAACTTCCTACAACGCTCTATAGGTACTAACACGTGTGTGGTAATTTGTCACTTGTCAAGATTAAACGAAATATAATCAAGAAGATCACATCTTCTATACTTAATCGAAATTTGGGGAAGCGCTGTAAAAACCAAATTATCAGAACTTCAAGTTTCGCAAAATGAACTCGTAAAAATGCTTTTCAACTACCCATACTTAACATCAACCAGTAAAATTTATAGTGACACAAAAATAATGAATATAAAACAATTATACATTTATAACACATGTATTTTTATCAGAAAAGCCCTTAATAAAAGTATTCACACAAATATAATACTTACTCAATTTAGACAAATTAGTCAACGTAGCACACGACGAGCTAGCCTACTAGTTTTACCAAAGATCAGAACCAACTATGGCAAAAAAATGCTGACTTTTGAAGGAGCACAACTATACAATAAAATACCCTCACGTATAAGAAATGTACACTCATTCAATGCATTCAAAACTCAGCTTAGCCGTTATCTAATTGCGGATCGAACACTTTTGGAGAAATGAATACATTGGATGGGTAATTAACTGATAAAACTGATGATGGCGAACTTTTTGTAATTTTAAGTATGATTAGTATTGTTCTCAAGTAAGTGACATATTATGTTTTTATTGAGAATAAAGTTTCTTTAAACCTAAACCTAAGATAATTTGAATATGTCACGGGATTTATTTCAAATAATGTTGTTATAAATATTATTTACTTTGATATTTATATACTGTTAATGTGATCATTTATGAGTTTCTAATAGAAGACCATTGTCAGTAATTAATATTCTTCGTAGAGTGTTAACAAGAATTTCTTGGAATTCATACGTATAGTCATGTTCTAAGTTTTTTTATATACTAATGCTAATGCTTTTGGTACTAATGTTAATGCTACTATTGCTACATAATTAATGATTTTTAAAATGCTTTTTCTTTTTTTTTTGTCAGAAACGATGGGCGAGCGCATAGAAGACGAAACAACAAAATCAAAATATAATTATTTTACAAGCTTTTGTTTAGTTTCATCTGTCGCAGTGTCTGTGGGTAATCCTATCTTACAAGTTAAAGACCCACTTCCCGGTATTCGATTGACCTGATTTTTTTTATTGCATTAAAAAAAACACATGTAACCTACATAATAATATCATCACGCCTGTATTCCGCAACGGATTAGGCAGAGGTGTAGGTATTGTAGGTAGGTACATCCTCATTTCGCTAGTTATGTTTAAGTCCCATGTACCTAGTAGGTACTACGACAAGCCTATTGCCACTAACCGGTCATAATTCCAGACTCTTTCTTCTACTGACAATTTTCTTGTGGAAAAACTTAATAAAACGGCCAGACCCAGGGAGCGAACTCATGATCCCGCACTCAGCAATCGCGCTTGCGACCACTAAACCATCGAAGCAGATAATAAACTTACTTATTTCCAAAATAAGCAATATGGCTTACAAAAGCTTCAAAATATTGTATAATTACCTATAAATATTATATTATAATAAATGTAGATACACACACAATCATAATGACGGTAACAATTGAAAGAACTTATACCAAATTATCAAGCACTTATATTTTTATTCAACACGCTACATGTTCAAATGAATCATTGATCATGACCGTCAATTATGATATACCTAGTAGGTATTTTTTTGTTTAGAATTCTGATTCTAAAAAAGTTATAACGTGAGAGCTCTACCCGTCATCGATCGAATACCTAACCTCCACCAGTCGAATGCATAAACATGGCCTCCTTTATTTGAAGTCGGTTAAAAGGTAACATAACATCATCTTAACATCACGCATGATTTCTCCAAATAGGCAGAGATTCGCCAATTATGTTTTGTTCCCATGTCATAGGGGAGCCTTTTGTCAAAAACCGGGCACAAATCAATACACTAGGCTACTACTGAAAATTTTCTAATGGGAAATCCAATAACACTTTATTTAAGCCGGGGATCGAACCTAGGATCTCACGCTCAGTATTCGCGCTTGCGAGCAATAAACCAACGAGGCAGTCGGTTTAATAGAGTAACTACAGTCCGGCCGCTGAGAGAATGCGTTCCTGACAGTTTGTGATTGTATGGGCGACGAAACTTTAAAGTGGAAAATAATTTACGATTAAAAATATTTTCAGTATTTATAAATTATGCCTTATCGATAATAATTTAACTAAAATTCTTATTATAACATCAATTTACAATAAACTAAATTAGTTTAGTGCTAAATTAATCAAGTGTCAGAAACGTATTCTCTCAGCGGCCGGACTGTAGGTAGGTCTGTGCGTTTATAATTCTTTCAGACATTATTTTTAAGTAAGCTAAAAGACATCGTTTATATAATAATTGCAGATTTGTTGAAAAAAAAGATAAAACGGCTAGTTAGTAGCCGTCCGAGCACCCTCCGTAATTAACTCTTCCGTTTGCCTCATTTTCCTCGGTTCCTTCGTTTACCCGACAACTTCGTTCCACTTACACAATTTACGTACTCGCAGTAAAATAGAAAACCTGTTCAATTTGAACGTTACGTCTCATATATCACAGTGGCAACACAAAACGGTAACAACTAGTTGCTAAAAGTCAAAAATTCAAAGTACACTGCGTTTAAGGTATTGTGAAAATCGTTACCCTCCTTAACACACGCACTCGAGCAAAAATGAGCAAGGTCTCAATAAACTACAATTAGTTCACTGATTAGATAATTAATTCAAAAAAATTGTGTCATCGTTGCAAAACAGTACAGGTGCAGTTTAGAAATATCTGTTTTACTATTAAAGTTACTTTAACGCGTTTTACCTTCGTCACTGGCCTTTGTAGTAACTCGTGTATGAAATATTCATAGAGTTGTAATTAAACAATTTGCAATGCCATTCTGGTTATAAAAATACTAGTTTTTTCAACTAACAGGCATGTAATGTAAGCCGTTTGCAGTTTGTCTATTATTTTGAACATGCACCACATTACTTGGTTGATTTATGTGCGATGTAAGCGAGCATAAAATGAACGACTAAATAAACACGAAATAAATTATGTGTTAGATATGATATCAGAGCGCTTTGGTCAATTTTAAGAAAGAACTTGTAATTCAGATGTGATGAGATATTTAAATAGTCAGATTCAGTGTTTTGTTATGATATTAAAGTTTATTTATTTATATTTTGTGTTTACTTATTTTTATTATGTTTGGTTTTGTAGGATATAAATTAAGCGCCAATTCAACTAACCAAAGGAAATAAAATTAAGTTGTTATTATTTTATTTTCGCTGGGTAATTATTTTATTTCAGTTCTATTTATTTCTATTGCAATAAAAATTTTGAAATTATTTTATAGATCGTAAGTTAAAGTTTTAGGAAAATTATTGTCACTAGATTAATATTTATTGATACAAAATATGTTTTAATAAAATAAAATGCGTTTTAAATAATATTTAAATAAAAAAAAACTTTGCCATGAGAACTTGAAAATCAACTTTGATTTTGAGTATTATTGTAATTGGTTATGTTGCATAATGCGATTCTTCGCTTGTCGTGACAGTGAGAGTATTTCTACGTTTTGTAGGTCGCGATCATTGTATTGAGTAGAACATGGAGCACCGAGCGTGGGACATTTGGAGCAAGTGAAAACTAGACACACTTCGTAGTTTTTATCTAATTATGAACTTAGGTTGAGTGGTCTCGAAATGATTGAGATGTGGTCGCAATAACATCTGTTATCTATTATTTAAATTTTAATTGGTTAGTTATTTTTATGGCTTTTTTTTCTATGTACCTAGTTTATTTTATAGTCTAACATTATGTTATTTCTAGAAGCAAAAGGATAACCTATTTTGACAGTTCATAATTTTACCTAAACTAGTAACTCGCTAATAAGTTTCGACGGTTATGGCTCAACGATGTTACACATTTCGAACCGTATCGATGTTATGAAATGAGCGAAAAAATTCATTGACTACCGATTGTTACAGGCGCATGCTAATTCGAACGAAACATTGCAACTGTTTCGACATTCGCTAAAAATTTAAAAATTTTCCCGAATTTCGTTTCCCCATTAATTTCGAATTTGACAAAACAAAATTTTGGTTTCTAAATTGTGGCATTTTGCATAAAAACGCCATTTGGTTTTGCAATATGCTTTAATGATAATTTATAGCGTTTGTTTTAATTAATGAGGTACCTAATTTAAAATTATGATTAAGTACCTTTGTTTGTTAGACAAAAATAATAAAAGTTGCAATTTATGTAAATGATAAAAAAATTATACCTACTTTTGTGATTATTTATAAAAATAACGAGTGTTCCCCTGAGTCAAGCCCGAATTTTATGGGATTTCGAAAATACCGTACCTAACAACATGAAATATACGAGAAAATATTTATTCGATATAATTTAATTATGTAAGCATTTTTATTACATACTACAATTTAAACTTTCTTTTACGTGCATGTTAATAAGTCTTTTAAAATTTACATTTTTACTAACGAATAATCAATTTAACAAATATGCAACCAATTGTTCGTGAACTTGTTATCTATTACCTAACGGCTAAGAGACTCATTAATCAATAGACGATAATAAATTAATATTACTCGAGACAGTACTCATCCTAGCATTAAAATAATTCATCAGCCGGTACCGGCTCCTCTAATCACAGCTTTCTTCGTCTGTCACTGGAGAGAGCGCAACCGCTATTTTATTTTAAAGAAAGTTTATTTCTCTCAACATTTACGAGCCGTCATTAAAAAATATCAACTTACCGTGTATATGCCAAACAAAACACAATCACAATATAATTGGCACAAGAAAGTCCGCAAGTTCACAGTTCACAGGTGGAGCGGCGCGCGATCTTGACGCGGTCTACGATTCGAGGTTCTAAGTTCGTTCTCGGCCAGTGTCGTAGTTGCACTGAGCGTTCTTAACGGAAGAGCAGTGCGTGGTTGCGCTCGCGCACGCTCACCTAAAAGTAAAACCAAATACGCGCGCGTACGCCTTACCGCGTAAATCGGTAAGATATCACTGTCGATCTAACACCCTACACAATGCGTCGTATGCGCGGGCGATTTATTAAGGTTAAGGATAGAAAAGTACCAGCGATAGTTATGGGCAAAATTTTGCGTAAATTGATTCGATATAGCGTGCGTAAATAGCGTGACTCGATTTTAGTGCTAATTGAGTTTCAGTAAGATACAATTGGAGCGTGAGAGTATCTCGATAGTTAGAGGTCTTAATTAGTAAGTAGATGTTCGAAGATGAGTGCTTACGTGTGCTTGTGAAATATGCATTTTATGTCATAATTACTGTACGATAACATGTATGTGATACACATCACAGTGGCTGTATTCTAAAGTTTATTAAACTCAAGACTTATCGAGTAAAGTCTTTTGAAGGACCTGTGAGAGGCGGCAGATGACGGAGTAAGTTCCCAGGAGAAAACATTGTCGTATCCTCAGCTCGTCCGAAGTTAATGAGAAAAGTGACAATAAATTCCAATTATACATAATGTAGGTCGATATTATAGACGCGAGGATACGTGCACTGTCAAAGCGCTCAGCTAAAGTACTGGGCGGCTGGGGTAAACATCGAATCAAGATCGGTGCAGGCGTTTGCAGTCGTGCGTCTAAGAAAATCGTCACAAAGAACTGTAATAAGTATGCATTTATAAGTATTGCTCATGCATTTTCTATTGCAGGTCTAAGATTACCGTATGATTCATCCGAGATCGAAATCAACTCGTTTGAAATTACAGTGTTATTTCTTTTTGGTTAGTATTCAATATTAGATTTTGTATTCAATATTAGGTATTCAATATGAGTGAATTGTAGTATTTTAGTTTCTTTGGAAATTGAAATGTTTCAATATTAATAAACTAATGTAGCATGTGCTGATACCTATATAATAGATCTTAAAAATCTTGCCAGTGTTGCTAAACTACTAATAGAAGTGATTTAAATAATAGGCACTTATCCCATACTTTGTGCAACAAATGCAACGTATAACAAGTGTAGCGTAATAAAAATTACGTATAGCAAGACAATATTGTCACCACATCAAAGTGCCGATGCTGTGGTAACGATCAACTTGCGACACTAAACCGATTTTGACTCATGTGTGAGGAAATTTTAACTAGTGCGTATAATATCGATTACTTGAACAATTTTGGTTGTTATAAGCTCTACGTGAACATATTTCAGAAAGTGATTGGTGAGTTGCGCAAAATTGGTGCGTAGAAAATATTTTTTTTTTATTGCTTATTTATGACTGTTGTCGATCTAATGAAAGTTTATAATTCTGATACGATAGATAATGATTCTTTCGTAATATTATTTGCATATTAGTTTAGAAGAACATTAAAATTCAGCCATACATTATGTAAAATGTCTGAATTACTTTAGAGTAAAAAAAACACGGTACCCATTTTTGTTTCCAAATGTTCATTTGCATATTTTTATTTGACAACTCGTTGAAAACCAGGAACGAAAAGTTTATTTTTATAAAATTTTACCAGAGAGTTTTAATATAATAGAAAACGAATAAAATGTTTAAAAATATGATTCGGGATTTATGTACCTATACTCTTTATAGGAATTTATTTAGTAGCGTGTGAATCATAATACGATTTTCAGCCAAAACCGTAACTGTATATTCGGCTCCTCTTTTAAAAACTGTAAACCGAAACTTCGGTCGGTTTCTGATATTTTAATAAAAAAAATAGTACCTAATACCTACCTATAGAGTATATCTAGTGAAAATATTACCTAATAGAGTACCTATATAAAAAAAAGAATATTTAGTTAGATGGCTGGTATATGGAGGGTGTACAAGAGACATGTAGTGATGTAGGATAAAATATTTTATAAATAAAAAAAGTTAAATCCGCTGCAGTTTCGGAAGTCGATGACTTTGATTTTCGTTTAGGTTTGTTTTGGCACCAACTTCCAAAACTGTTTCACACAACATTATTTTGATCTTTTTGAAGGCGACTTTAACATTATTTTAAGTTTTTTTATTTTTCTATTTTTAAGTAACTTAAATCGATTTTTCTTATATGCACTAGAATTTGAGATGCTTTTCCATAAACCCCACATCTGTAGCACGTATCAATAAGTCAAGCTGTCACACTTACACGTATTAGTCTATATCTTGAAAATTACTCAACCGATTTTGATGAAACTTGCACTGTTCCCTAAGTTGAAGTAAATGTGAGCCAATAAAAAAGCTGTTATCAGTGTGCCATAAATTGTACTTAAGTAGCAATAAGTGTCGCCCCCACCAAAGAAAAATCAGTGCTCATCATTAAATAGGCAAAAAAAAAACACTATATCTGTATTGGTT
This sequence comes from Thalpophila matura, assembly GCA_948465475.1. Classification (NCBI taxonomy): domain Eukaryota; kingdom Metazoa; phylum Arthropoda; class Insecta; order Lepidoptera; family Noctuidae; genus Thalpophila; species Thalpophila matura. The sequence goes on from OX419183.1 coordinate 13,629,284, forward strand.
GAAGCTATTCACTCGTAATTAATACATGCTTAGGTACTACTTGGGTATCATTTTTTGAGATGTTTAAATCGTCATGGTTAACCGGGGGTGGTCCCACTATCCAGACGTCAGGTTGGCGGGCCACTTTGAAAATGCAATAACATAAAAAGTATTTAGGTACTTTCGTACTGGTACTTACTATATTTGATAAAAGGTACTAATTAGGTATTATTTTGTATACTTCTCAATATACAAACTCTTAACTTAGTCCCGCCATCCTGACACTCGCTGAGTCCCTATTGAGACAAAACACAATTACAGCTTTTAATTTGATGTCCAGTGCGAATACTCGTAGATATAAAAAAAAATGGTTATAAAACACCATCGTTTACGGTTGATTCAATTGTCATTTGTCTTGCTTACAATAATTTATAATTTCTGGTTGACTTCCTTTAAAAATAGGTATTAAAAAAAACTATTACTTACAGTGACAGTAAATTAAACTTTCACTACAGTACAGAATTTAGTTTGTATTTGTTTGTAATTGAAAAAAATTTACAACAAAATAATTATTAGAATCCAAAGTGCTTTGAAACGGATTAAGTAATTATTCGCTATGGTGATTCGGCACCATGAAAAGTTACGTCAGTTGATGGCAGTACGACCAATATTGGTTCCAAGATCTATGGGTACGAACATTACTAAGTTTTTTTTTTGTTTTTTTACCGTGGTCGTTTAATTTGCATAATAGATTTTAAGATAAAGCTGGATACAGCGACTATGCTGTTACAAAACAGCGGGACCAATCGATAGATAGAACCAAGCGGTAATATAATATATAATATAAACGGTTAATTTCTTTACTTAGATTTTACGTTTGCTTTAAACAAATTCTGATGCTGAATTCTCATGCTGTCAACAAATTCTGATATTAATTGTAATAGTACAATTAATATCAGAATTTGTTGACACTATTGGTCATTGAAGGCACTCTGCAAGTTTCCGTTACAATTTAAAAAAATATATGCTATTAAAATTTATTTCATTCTATTATTATAGGTAATCATAATTTATATTTTCTTCTTGTCGTTATCGTAAATAAATTATTAAAGCATGTTATGGACCTACCTGTAGCTGTGAGAAAATGTCAACTGAGTAAATAAATCCATGAAAATATTTAAAAACCTTTAATATATTTATTATTTAGAATATTTTTTTTTGTGAGTAGTGTAGGTATACGTAGTGAGAACCACCTATGGACCAAAACTCAACTTTCCACTGTTCACAATGCTAATTTAATTAGATTGACCCGGAAAAGCCGCTACCAGTGAGTTGAGCTTAGGCAAAATGTTTGTAGTTCGTTCGTGTTTGGTTTTAAAGTATTTATGGAGACAAATTAATGTTATATTTCTGGGTACTTACGTCAACTTTTTAACTTAAAATAATAACTAGCACTTTGCCTGCGACTTCGTCCGTAACATACGTACACGTAGCATTATTCCTGTCACTGTCACACAACCGTCAAATTATAAATGCAAGATAGAGCGGGGAATATACAGGTGAATTTTTCAAGTGGGCGTGGATGGCCAAATCCGAAACTATAAGAAATAGTGAAAAACACTCAAACGAGTCTCGGGAGCGATTTTGATAAAAAATAAAACTAGGTACATGATTAGATTTTTGAAAAATATTTTTTTCTAGCCAGGAATCGAACCTTTTGAATTTGGAAAAAAGATACACGCGCACCATTCGACAGTGTCGCTAATAAGGATCAAATTTTGGGAAATAATTACATATGGCAAACTAAGGGTCGTAAGATCAATCGTAGTTTAAACCACAGAAGAGAATTTAATACCCCGTCTTCGATTGTTTCTTTGGGTTTTTGTTTTAGAAAACAATCGAAGACGGGAGATTAAACAAACTCTCCTCCGTGGTTAAGCTACGATTGATCTTACGGCCCGAAAGGAAAGTCTTGAATGCTGTATCGCTACCGCAGTGAGTAAATTTTAAATGAGCAACATAACTTATTTGAGAATGCCAGTTTAGTTTTTAGGGTTCCGTACCCAAAGGGTAAAAACGGAACCCTATTACTGAGACTTCGCTGTCCGTCCGTCTGTCTGTCTGTCTGTGTGTCTCCAGGGTGTATCTCATAAACCGTGATAGCTAGACAGTTGAAATTTTCACAGATGATGTATTTCTGTTGCCGCTATAACAACACATACAGAATAAAATAAATATTTAAGGGAGGGTCCCATACAACAAACGTGATTTTTTTGCTCATTTTTGCTCGAAATTGATAACGGCAACAGGTAGACACTTGAAATATTCACGGATATTTAGTTATATATATTATCTTTAAAACAAATATTTAAGGGGGGCTCCTGTACAACTGACATAATTTTTTTGCCGTTTTTATAGATAATGGTACGGAACCCTTCGTGCGCGAGTCCGACTCGCACTTGGCCGGGTTTTTTAAATTACATATTTGATGCCACAGACCAGTATAGGTTGAAACTGTGGGTTGAAAAATAATCGCGAGTAACTCTACAAACCTTATCTGTACTAGTTCGCTATTTAAAAAGAAAGCCTGTATGACCACCGATGACAAACACAAACAACTTTTCAAACAACAATTATGATAAGCGGTTTACAAATCATTGTTGAATACCAATCTGTTTATTTAATCTATCATTATGGCCTACCAGATGTCAGCTTTATATTGACAACTTTACTGGTCCTACTACTCTCTAACATCTTCTATTCAGTATGTAGGAATATAAAAAGTGATTTTGAGTATTTTTAATTGGAAGAAATAGTAAATGTGCTCGTTAATGCTAAGGGTAAGGTGCGAAGTGATTATTTTTGGTAAATATACATAATATGTAGGTTGATAATGTTAATAACATTATCATTATCATGTAGGTATTGTGTCGGACGTTTTTTCGATTTATTACATAAGTTTCATTTGTAGCTTTTCAAACTTCATTACTAGGTTACTGCAATTATTGTAAATATTATAAACCTTATGGTATAATAAATGTCTAAGAAATTCTTACACCAATTCGGAAAAAAATCTGACTATTTAACAACAGGACAGATTTTATCAAATATAGCTAATAACCATCCTGATTTCCTTTCAATTCAATTAATGACCTTTCAATTAAAAAAAATTGCATTTAATTTGGTCTATCCGTTTGAGAGCTACGATGCCACAAACTGAGACACATAAACAGATATAGGATTCAAATTTATAATACTCCTCGTTTTTCAAAGTCGGGGGGGAAAAACAATTATCTTGATGGATTAGAAACCTGGTTAGTAGTGAAGTTACCTCAATCTGCAACTTAATGTGCCTTAACCCTTGAACTTTTGCTTTTTTAATAAAAATTAGTCGGGTAAAAAATTAGTAAATTACATTTATACTTTATAGCCTGGCCTAAGATTTATCAAAAACTCAAATTTCATAACAGGCGTTTCTAACAAAACAATGACACTTTTAATCGACCTATAGTCGTTTCGTTATCTTTAACATCGATTGTCTAGATCATAAACAATAAATTATAAATACCCAACAAACCAGCAAGATATAACCAGAAAACTTTTAGCGAGTTCTTAATCACAAGAATGAGCCCTCCCTCAAAAATTCAAAATACCTACAAAAATACACAGAACATTTTCATGGTCGAAAAGTTTATCAAAAGAGCTGGAAGTTGCCCATGATTTATCACTCTAAATTGATTTAATGACTAACAGACGACAAGGCGGTGGCACCAACAGTCTCTCGACCGAAGTTTCGAAACTTTTACCTTACCGATAATAAATGAAGCAAGTTATGACAGTTGGGATGGAATCGTGACCGTTTGTGCGTGCTGTCAACGACTCTTACTACGCCGATGGTCTGAACAAAGCAATTAGCGACGAGTGGTATTAATATCGTAAACGAAGTTGATGCTATCGGTGGAAGGAGCACCGTGTTTTTTTGTTTGATACGATGAAATATTATACACAAGCTATTATCCTGGTAGAAAACGATGAAAGTGAAGAATAAAATTAGCTAGATAACATTTTTTTAAATTGTTCCCCTTATCTGGTCTAACGGGGACTGTTTATGAGCGAACAAAGTTACAGGTAATGCCTCATTCATTACCATAAAAGGTAATTTGTCACCAGTATCTGTTCATACCTGACAGGACGTTTGTGACTGGTGACGTCAGCCAAATGTCAAACCGGGAAAAGACATTTAAATTAACATATTATGATAACCTTAGTCATCATTTGTTTCATCGAACGTGTTAAACGAATAGTATAAAATTTATCACTGTGGTAGTTTTACCATTACCGTTTTACCTTTAAAGGCGCGATAGTGCATTTAAATAATACGCAATATGTCGATTTGATCTACTGACTTTTTCTGTTTATAGCCACATAAATATTTCATGGTGTGAATTTCGAACGCATAGTAATATTTTGATCTGCAACTTTATCAATTCATGATGAGATCATCATGGAATTGTTTGTTATTTCATTCTTCAGGATGCTTGATGTGTCAAGCATCCTGAAGAATGAAATAACAAACGTTTGGTTTAAATGGTTTTAAATGGTTTATGGGTTTACAGCAGAAGTGTATTCACACCCGTGTAAGAGGGGGCGAGCTTATTGTCACAAACCGGGCACAAATGTAGGCTGTTAATGAAAATATCCTGATGAAAAATCAGATAACACTTTGCCCCGCCCGGGGATTGAATTCAGGGGCCTATTACACATTTTGCAGACTGAAAATTTAAATTTGGAAGAGTAAAGAGTGAGCTCGTACATTCGAAAAGCCAATAATAATTTTTCATAAAACACTTTCGCTCCACACTCTGCAATATTTGAAAAGTGAAGAGAAGAGAGCCGAGTGCAGACTTGCAGAGTGGTTACATCAAATAGGCCCCAGGTCTTCACGTTCAACAGTTGCGCTTGCGACTTGCGACCATCAGACCAACGAGATAATAAAAAAAATTAAATTGCTAGTAAATAAAAACGAAAAAGAGCGACGAAGTGCGAAGGAAGCAAGAGATTGTCTTACTAACTCTTACACTGCCTCAAGACACACGGCTTCCATATTTAGTGAACTATTGGACTTTAACTTAACTGGCGCAATGTAGTTGTACTATCCTTGCCTACCTTTCAGGGAATACAAGCGTGATGTTATTGTTTGATAGTATACTATCTTTTAAGTTACTGACAATACGGTCGACCGTGAGTCCCCGAACAAGACGTTAGATTAGTGTTGCCGATCGATAGTTATTCGATAGTCTATCGATAGCTGGCCGATAGCAAGAATATCGTTTTTTTTTATATACTATCGATGGTATTGCTGCTCATAAATGATAAACAATCGATACTATCGACAGTTCAAAATAATCATAATCCAAAACAATCGATAGTATTGTTTTTCAAAAGCAATTATATAGCAACACTATCGATAGTATTGATGGTATTGCCTCCATCAATACTTATTGTCACCTTTCCAGCTATCGATACTATCAATCAATCAATCAATCAAATCAATCAATCAAAATTTTTTTTATTTGTAAACATAGGTTACAACAGTGTGGAAGATGTTAAAATTATTATAATGTTCTCTCTATGTTTTGCCATATGGCGTACAAATATCTGATTATTAGGTATTATTCATTGTTTTATCATTATGATTCCTGGCGCATTTTACAATAATTATTAAGTAGGTATACTCACTAGACAATTAAACATACAAGGAGAAAAAAAAAAGACAGTTAATCTTGACATTGTTTCAAATTATACATTCCATCAAAATTAAACACCATTTCCTTGCCTAGCGTAACAAATAAATGTAATGTACGTAGTAATTGAGTTTGAATTATTTATGTCCAAATACTTTAATAAAATGCAGTAATGTCAGTAGTTTTATAATTTATAATGTCAACAATTGAATGAAATTTAATTATGTCAATAATTTAATAAAATGTAATAATGTCAATAGTTTAATAAAATGTAATAATGTCAATAATTGGATGAGACAATCGATTCGATTGCACTTTCGATAGTATGGCTTACTTATATGAAAACTATCGATAGTGAAACTAGTTCGGCAACACTACGTTAGACGGTATTCAGTTGACGGTATTCAATTTGGTGCAATAGTTACGCGCACCTTATTCAATGTTACATCTACGTTATGAACACATCTTATGTTTGGTTTGTCCGGTAACCTGCAAAATGTTCAAAATAATGCTTGATTACCTAATAGTTTATATATAGTAGTCATAAGTCTTTTACTTATATAATAAGTTTATTATATAAGGAAAAGAGTAAATCATACGTGCCTAAATTATAACATTTTAAAGTGTCATAAATAGGTACATGAAACTAGGCCTGTCTCGTAACTTCACGCGCTAATGACTGCTTGGTTCCGCCCGGTATCAACAAAACATTTCCTAACCTGAGAAATTATGCTAATCAACGTATTTCATAGTCATAGTCTATGTTTCATACGTTTTCATAATGCGACCTTAGATACGTCACAAGCAAGTATGCGACAATAGGTTTTAGCTATAATTAAACATTTTATGTGTAAAAGGGTTTATGGGTATGTATTATAGCTAAATTATGGTTGGTTGGTATGGATGATTATAACTTTTGTGCAAATTGTAACGCAAAATCAAATAATTTAGGCATTTTAGAAGGTAAGGAACTTTGAAATTAAAATAAATTTATACTTACTTTATTACTACTTAGAAAATAAAAACTAAATGCTGCAAAATGCTGCGCCGACTCTAAATTAAATAAGGAATAAAGCTAGAGGATAAAGTTTGTATAATTTGTCATAACGTCACAAACATCAAACTAATGATTTTACTACGAGTATTTACCTAGAAACTGATATATTTAAGAGTAAGGGAGAATAAGGCGAATTTAATCACACTATACAGGGTGGCAGGTTAGACAGTGGAAATATTTTAAGGGGTCATTGTACTCATCATCATGAACAACTTTTACTATGGGACCAACCCTGAAATCGCGAAAAAAAAAATCAGTTGTTTACATAACTTAACAAAATGTATGGAATAACTGATTTTTTTTTCGCTATTTCGGGGTTGGTCCCAGAGTAAAAGTTGTTCATAACGATGAGTACATTGACCCCTTAAAATATTTCCACTGTCTAACTTGCACCCTGTACAAATATCACACTAATCCTACTTAATATTTTAAATGCGAAAGTTTGGGTGTGTGTGTGTATGTTTATTACTTTTTCACGCTGAAACGGCTGGACAGACTAAGATGAAATTTGATTAAAAGACGGTCTGGAACCTGAAAAAGCACATAGGCTACTTTTCATCCATTTTCATGTAGACGAAGTCGCGGGCAATTAATGCTAATGACATTTCATAGTCTGATGAGTATTTTAATCCGCAGCTTAAACTGAGTCAGACTCATGCAAACAAAATACATAATGTCAATAAAATAGGGATAATAAATAAGGAAAATAATGAGTGCTATACTTTTTCCTGGTCCATGAAATCCTGTTGTATTGTAGTTACATTATAAATGTGGGTAATGGAAAGGTCCGAAACATCTAAACTAATATTATAAATGAATGCGAAAGTAAATCTGTTGGTTACCCTTTACGGTTAAACCGTTGAACTGATTTTGATGTTTTTAGGGTTCCGTACCAAAATTGTAAAAAAGGAACCCTTATGGTGTGACTTCGTCTGTCTGTCTGTCACACCTGCTTATTTCAGGAACTACTTATGCTATCGACTTGAAATTTGGAAGAGTTATAAAGAATTCTTGTTCAACATTATTGCAAATTAAAAAAGTCAACAAAATATTTTTATTTTCATTCCAAAAGGGGCCGGAGTGGGGTTCCGAAATTTTAAAGTGGGGTTACTAGGTCAAGTAACATATCATATGACCCAAATATGGCACCAAAAATAAAACGATGTTCCTAACTAGTACAGCTTTTACAAAATCATCAAAATTCCTTCACAAACAAACTTAGTTATGCGGTCCGGATTTTTTCACTTTATACGTCCAAAAATGATACGGAACCCTCGGTGCGCGAGTACGACTCGCACTTGGCCGGATTTTTTTGCTTTAGGGATATCTTGAATCCTGGGGAAGGACATGGATACTTTTATCTGGGCTTTTGGTATACTCCACAAAAATCGAAATAATAAATAAATGGAGTCGCAAAGGCGCGTGACCTTTTCGCCACTTTCGAGAAAATTATGTACCTAAGGCAGGTGAAAGAAAGAAAGAAATATATTTATTTGACACTCGCACAGGAAATTACATATATAAAAAACCGGACAAGAGTGAGTATGCCTCGCGCCCTAAGGGTTCCGAAATATGATCATAGATGGCGCTACTGAATACTTCCAATGGCGCCATCTATGAGCAGATGGCTCCACTTATGGTCCGGTGACTGACGGCGGACAACAAAGTGATCCTATAAGGGTTCCGTTTTTCCTTTTGAGGTACGGAACCCTAAAAAAGAAAATAAAAGTGTGAAATAAAAAAATAACAAAAATTAAAAATAAGATGAAATGGTAAAACCTGTACGAGGCCAAAAGGCTCCTATCTCAGCATAGTGCCACGACATTTAAAAGGTGGTGTCTTCCACAAGTGCCAGGGCATGGGCGAGGGCCCACTTCGTCTACGCCTAGCTACGCCACTGAAAATCACGAGTGTACAATTCGCGAAAGCTTAAAAACTACCCTGCTACATGAATATTGGTTAATTGTTAGATGTACGAGCAAAACTGGTTAAAAAAGTACCGATTATGATTTGATTTTAAATTATTATGTGAGGAGAAAATTACTTTATACGCTTTTTTAAGAACATTGCGCGCGCGGAGGTCTGTGAAATTTGGCATAGTTAATGTTTATATGAAGAGGAAGTGTAGAAAGTCAAAAAACCTCAATAACGTTTAAACTTAAAAAAATATGAATTACGGTCTAATTTCGACCACTGGGCGACGACCTAGTCCTAATAAATATTGTAATTAACTGATTCAAAGTCTTAAATCAAGTCCTTTTTAATAAAATGGTTACGTGCTGTTGAAGATAGACACATTTCAGACTTGAATCTACACAACAGTCATTGGCTAGTTTCATATTTGATTTCAAAATACCGAGCAATATAGATGTTGTTTTGGCTAACCAGTCGAAATCAAACACGGCATATTATCTCGCTTTCCACAACGACGTGTGCTGTGCAGGTTGGTATCTCTAGCTTATGTATCGAAGGAAATGTTGGAAAGGGGTTGTTTAGTAGAATAAATATAATAAAAGTAGAATAAGGCCATGTTGTTTCATCTTACAGTTACGTATCTGTAACCGTCAAATATGGCGGCTTGTATGACAATTTCATACTGACTTAACGATTACGTACTGACTTACGAATACAGATGGTTTGAAGCAACCCGCCCTAAATGTTGTGGAAATGCCTTCTTTGCAAAGTATCCGGGTGTATAAAAGAAAAGAAAGAAACATTTATTTGCACTATATTTATTTATTTATAACTACATATTAATATATAGGTTAGGTTGAGGATTCCTGCTAATATTATAATCCCTATGTATTATTCTTGTGCATCAGAATAATACATAGGCTACCTTTTATTCCGAAAAACGCAGACAAAGCTGCGGGCGGAAGCTATAGTGATTTAATAAAACAACATTGCGGTTCAAAAGAGGATGTAGTGACAAAAATCTAATAGAGTACGCTTAGATGGTTTGAGCATGTTGAGAAAATGAGTGAAAAGAATTTATAAGGCGAATGTTAGTGGAAACACTGGACTAGATCTTTTAAATGATGATGATCTTCAAAAAGTTAAGGTGCATAGAACGTGCGACCAGCGTGCGTTCATGACCAGCACCCGAATTGCGTAACTCAATTGCTATCACCATGGCATTGTTTTTGACATTCATTACGCCGTATGATTGTTAATCCGTGCTCGGAGTAACTAGCTCAACGCCGCAATGGATGTTGTTGAACTGTCAAAATGAAAGCTATGGCGAAAGAAATTGAGTTACGCAATTAGGCTGCAGCTTGTCTATTTTGTAGCGACATGCTGCGTAATATCACCGCGATGACTTCCAATTTGTTTGCGAATGTTCGAGGGAGAATCTCACCGTGACATTCTCCCTCGAACGTTCGCAAACAAATTGGCAGTCTCGTGGTGATACCACGCGGCGTGTCGGCAATTCTCGTAACTAAAACATTCAAAATATAGTTCCGATCTAGTCTCTGTATGATCACATGTCATAAATGTTATTCTTCTGACAAACAACAACAAACGTGAACTTATATCGCAAGGAAATCTAAAATTGACAAAAAGTTGTGCAATATCAAAGCAAACATTTTGCTAACATTCTGAACTGGCTCATAAATAACAAAAGATATAATTATCCTCATGCTAAAAATATACGACAAAACTGTTAGCAGAATACCATTTTAGTCAATTTAAATTCTGGTCCCAGATTTGTCAATCAAAGTAAAAAGTTGTGCAATATCAAAGCAAACATTTTGCTAACATTCTGAACTGGCTCATAAACAACAAAAAATATAATTATCCTCATGCTAAAAATATACGACAAAACTGTTAGCAGAATACCATTTTAGTCAATTTAAACTCTGGTCTCAGATTTGTCAATCAAAGTAAAAAGTTGTGCAATATCAAAGCAAACATTTTGCTAACATTCTGAACTGGCTCATAAATAACAAAAAATATAATTATCCTCATGCTAAAAATATACGACAAAACTGTTAGCAGAATACCATTTTAGTCAATTTAAACTCTGGTCTCAGATTTGTCAATCAAAGTGCTAAATAAATTACGAGAATTGGTCTTCAGTTACATGAATGTTGACGAAGCTAAAGGTTTCTGCCTACCTTAATGGGTAAAAAGCGTGAGTTTCCCTACATATGAGTTAAAAATAACGAAAAAGCCATAAATTAACTTTTGCCGTTTACTACGAGCTAAAATTGCTGTTTTAAATTATTAATCCAATTCTTGATAAAACACGTCGTAATTAGGTGCAGTTGTGGTTGTAGGCGGACATTTGCCGTTCTGTAATTTCGGCATATTACCAGGACATAGCAGCGTAGGTACCGCCCCATCCTTGTTATCATCAGTAAGCGTAAATGGCATGAGCACAATGTCATAGAAGTACAGCAGCACTTGCTCAGGAGTTGCTCCGCTTAATACTGAGGGGATTGGGTCATTCAGTTTGGCGACAGCAGTGGTGATTGCGATCAAGAAGATTACGGCTCTCATTGTGTTGCGTTACTGTAAAAATATTAAAAAGACCCTAGTAAAAACCGCCTTAAAAAAATCACAATAATGTTGTGTGAAACAGTTTCAGAAGTCGATGCCTTTGATTTTTGGTTTGGTTTGATTCCAACCAAAGTTACATATAATATTTAAATGGGACCATCGGACAGGCATTCTCTACCAAATCAAAAAACAATAATTAAAATCGTTTATAATCGGCAAAGTTATAACAGGATACAAAAAAAAAATATGAATTGTATACCTCCTTCTTTTTGAGGTTGGTTAGAAAATTCATTAGCAGGCTCATCAATGTTCTGTTGCCTGAGTTTCACATTTTGATTATTTTGCGTATCTTCTATAAGTGAAATAATCAAAATACGGAACTCAGGCACGCAATCTGAATTGATCAACCTTTCCAGAAGTTCACGCATGTCCCTATAGCAACAGATACTGACGCCCAAGTGTGACACCATACCGACTTTAGTCCGGTCAACTTAGATTGCGCGTATTTTAGCTTCGTGAGCACAAGTATGTATGACTTTTATGCATGTATGATTGAGGTTTTATTATTATTTAATATTTTAATAGACTTTTGCCCGCCACTCCGTCAGCGGGCTATACTATATTGACAATGACCATTTTAATCGACCTCCTTAGTGTAGGCTATTGAATAAATTTAACATTACATGATAAAATTTATAAACACAGGCGGTACCTACTACGATGGATTAGAACCATTTAATTTTCTTTTCAACATCTCTAACAACTGATTTATGTTATATTATTAGACATAACAAGTAGACAAAGTTAAATAAGTTCATTTCTTAGATGAATTAAAGGAGTACATACCTGTAACTTATTCCTTCTGATCAAGGTTTTGACAAACAAAAAAGGGTCCTGATTAAAAATAATCGACTTGCGAGTGCTTTGATTTACGTTGTCAAGAGACAGCACACGACATATCTATATAAGTACGGAACTATTACTAACTACTACAACCGTTAGTGATCCGTAGAAGGAAAATGTATACAATGGACAGTAAGTATTTCAGAGACATAGTAGTGACGTTTCTGAAGTTGATATTAGTGTCATAGGTACAATATTGCTCACGTGTTTATTCCGGGTTTGCCCCGGCAAGTGTTGGGTTGCTAGGCCCTAAAACACAAAAGCCGGACTCGGCGTTTTAGTAATAGTTCGGGAATTTTGCCGAATATATCTTTTTTAACAACCAAACAACCTTTTTAAAATCCGTGCGGGCATACGTTTTTAAAGCTGGATAGAATTTTTAATAAAGAAATATGGTTACGTATTATAATATTTCGAACTCGAACCATTCGCCGTGGGAGGCACATATGGTTGAACCACTAGGCTATCACTGCTCCTCAGGCTATCACTGCTCCTCGAGGCACGCACCGCTGACTTTTCGAAGTCATGTGCGTATTAGAAATTAATTATCACTTGCTTTAACGGTGAAGGAAAACATCGTGAGGAAACCGGCATGTCCTAGAACCAAAAATTCGAAGACATGTGACGTCCACCAACCCGCACTGGGCCCGCGTGGTGGACTACGGCCCACTCCCTCTCACAGAGGAGGCCTGTGTCCCAGCAGTGGGAACATAATAGGCCGATTATGCTATTATAATATTTGTTTATTAATAACTGTGATTGTAGACAATCACAGTTTTGTTACAAAGATTAACCAGCTGTTGAACTATTTTGCATTGCTTCGCTCGCTCCACGGGTGCTGCGTACTACTTCTTTACACTGACAAAAAGCCGGACAGACCATACACGTAAATAATTGGCGTAATTGTGGCGTAAAACCCGTTTACCTAATATCAATGATAAAATGTCCCACGAAAGTTATAAATAGTATCTTTCTGTCGTTTATATTGTATTAAGCTTATTCAAAAAACTAAACCCCTAATCAAAAAGTTCTAGGACTGTTGTATTTTAGATTCAAATTATGCTTACATTCACAAAACTATACGATAAAAAAACTCGTGATCGGGCCTCAGATCAGCTCCTGGAAGATGGATAACTAGTAGTGGATAAGGTGGTTACTAGTAGACCCATCGAGTTTTTTGACAATTTCTTGCTGCAATTGTATATAGCCGTGAGTTGAGATCTTTAACGTACAGCAGTTATTGTGATGTACCATCATTTAATTTCATTGCAATATTGCCGAGCTATACTGCAAGATTGCGGAAATTGCATGTTAAAGATCTCAAATCACGGCTATAGAATTGCAGCAAGAAATCTAGCCCGTTTAACCGCACCTTTAGATTTTGTCCTATCGAATCTTATTGATGTCACATGTTCGTCTGATGACGAGGACCTAGACGGTAGATAACGGAACCCTTGAATAGCTTTAACGGAATAACAAATAACGTTTTATTACGTTTAACCAGTATAATGGAAACTGAATATGAACTGGAAATTAAATAATATTTTGATAGCATGAGCGGTGCGAAAATTGCGGCAATTACGCAGAACAAAACCTAACCTTTGGTAGGATTGTTTAGCTACCATGGCCATATGGTCGTGGAAAGTGAGCTTTCGGTCGAAAGTGACTCCCAGGTCTTTCATGGCTGTTGACTTCGTGATAGTGTTATTATTTAAGTTATATTCAAAGTTAACTGGGTGCCACCTTCGACTGAATGTCATAGCGAAGCATTTGGATGAATTAAACTCCATCTTGTTTTCTACGCTCCACTTATATATAGCATCTATGTCTTGCTGCAGCGCCAAACTGTCACGCTCAGAGTTTATTTCGAGGTACAGTTTCAAGTCGTCAGCATACAGAAGACACCGTGCATGAAGCAGAACTTGAGGAAGATCATTAACCATAATGAGAAATAATAAAGGCCCCAAAATTGAGCCTTGACTCACGCCGGAACGCGTGTGATAGGGATCCGAAACGTACATACCAAGCCTAACATACTGCTGTCGATCACGTAGGTAGTCTGCAAATAAACGAAGGAGAGATGGTGAGAACCCTATTTTGCTAAGCTTCATTAGCAGCACGTCATTGTTAACCCTATCAAACGCCTTCCGGAAGTCGAAATAAAGTACGTCTACCTGACGCCCGCGGTCCAAGCTAGACGAGATATAATCTACTAGTGTCAGGAGATTTGTGTCAACTGACCGTTTGCTCCTGAAACCATGCTGCTCGTTACAAAGATACTTGTTTACTTGCTCGTATACAGCGTTATGGAGAATGCTCTCGAAAACCTTCGCCGGGGCAGATAGGATTGCAATAGGGCGGTATTCTTCGACGGAACCTTTGTTTTGGGTTTTAGGGATAGGTGTAACTCTAGAAACTTTCCACTCTGTAGGATATGTACCAGTCTGCAAGGCTAAATTAAAAATGTGGCTGAGAGGATCAACAAAAATGTTTCTTAAGTCTTTAATTATGAAGGGGGGGATGCTGTCGGGGCCGATAGAACTGCTAGGTTTAAGTTTACTTATGGCTTTTACAATGTCTACATGGCATAAGGGGGATATATTTATGTAATTGCTGTTACTGGAACGATCAGACATACAGACATGATCAGCATTGAGCCGCGGAACGTCAGGCAGAAGTATACTGGAAACCAGCTCTTGCGTGTGGAATCCGCATGAAAGTACTTACGCACTTTTATTAGAAAAAGTCCAAAAAGCGTTCCTTAGATACCTATATAAGCAGAAACACGGCTATTATCCTTACCTCTACCCAACAAAATTCTTACTGGGTTGCCTTGGATATAACTCGCTAGAGGTAAGGCGAGCACGAGATCAGCTCACAATAGCTTGTAAGACGCTCCGTGGCGCTATTGACGCTCCTGATCTGCTTGATTTGCTAGCGCGCTTCTTTGTCCCGGACAATTACTGCCGGGGTAAAAAGCATAGGCTGTTTGCCGTGCCTCCGTGTCGTACTGTTGCACGAACTAAGTCGCCAATTCCTCGCACTCTGGCCGCGCTCAATGATCTCTTGGATTCCAATCCAACAGGCGATCTGTTTGCGGACGGATGGACGAAGATTTTATTGGTGTGTCAGAAGTACTGTGAGAGGAATGTATGAAAGTGTTGTTAACCTTCTTGTATATACATTATATATTATTGTTTCTTTTATTTTTATAATTTTAATTTTAATTACTGTAATTGGTTGTACAACCGTTGTAATTAAGTAAATAAATAAATAAATAAATAAATAATAAGGATTACAGAATAGAATATTGTCTCGTTGGTTTAGTGATTGCAAGCGCGACCGCTGAGCGCGGGGTCTTGGGTTGGATCCCCGGGTCGAGCTGTATTATTGGATTTTTCGATTAGGAAATTCTTAGTACCCCCCCCCCCCCACCCCGCATCGGCTTGAGCCCTCGCACCGAAAAAAATAAATTCGAAAGAGTGATTATATGACTTATTTTTACAAGCTTTTATGTAACTTATAAAATAATCTATACTTATAATAAATCTGTAGAGAGGTCAATTCTGTACATGAAATATATTTTCAAAATAACTATCAGGGGGTGATTAGTGATCGATACTGATGCCAATAATGCAATCAGTAAAAATTTTGTCTGTCTGTCTGTCTGTCTGTCTGTCTGTCTGTATGTTCCTTATAGAAACAAAAACTACTAGAGGGATTTTAACGAAACTTGGTACAATTATTTTTCATACTCCTGGGCAGGTTATAGTATACTTTTCATCACGCTACAATCAATAGGAGCAGAGCAGTGAAGGGAAATGTTGGCAAAACGGGAGAAGTTACTCCATTTTTTAAGCTTCCGTCGCGTGTGCAGCCTGAAAGCTACATAGAAATCATGTATGACGGAAATGTTCTACATAAAATTATCTAAAAAATATTTCGCAACAGCATATGTCTATCTTTTATGGTTGACTCACAATAACATGTGTAACTCCCGATAGCTTAGCAGTTCGGAGCTTTCTGATTGTATTACACACAAGGAGTTACACGCTGATGGAGTCGCGGGCACAGCTATTAATAATAATATTCTGCGGTTCCTTATTGCGATATTTTTAACAGTATTGTGGATTGACATAATTATTATAATCTCTCTGTTAAATCAAAACCATTGAACCGTGAGGAAGGACATATGCTACTTTTTTACGAAAAACGACGGAAACGGGGACGAAGTCGCGGGCAAAAGCTAGTACATAATATAATAAATTTATTTATTTGACCGTGTTTACACAATATGTTGTCTCATTATCAGGTAAGCTTAAAAATATGGTACAGTTAATGTGTTTATTAATTAGCATCTACTGCCGAACTAGGTTTATAGCCTGTGTTTCAGAACGCAGCGCCTCTTGCCTATGGGTTTGGTTATACAAGCTTAAGTAAGCAGCAAGCAAGCAACAGGATACAACTTGCTCGGTTAGTAGTGGGAAAAATCTTGCAATTTTTTTTTAATACTTTCCTTGCATTTGTTTTATTGTTTAGGGGTGATGGATGAATATTACATAATTTCATTGTGGAAGAAAAAATGTGTTTTAGGAAGTTATAAAAAAGTGAAAGGGCCCCGAGAATTTCTTGCCTAGGAGCCCCGACATGGTTGATCAGGCCCTGGTATTAAATGCCACATTTAGGGCCAAGTTTACCGACAAGATAACAGTCGGTTATATTGAAAACAGCCGTTTAACGTGACTTTTTCTATAAAAAAAGATATGTTAAACGTCCGTTTTCAATTTATCGGACTGTTATCTTGTCGGTGAACTCGGCCCTTATAACAACATTTTCCGTCCTCAATAACAATTCCTAATAGCGCTTGTACCTACGTGATAAACACGACCAAGTATTAATTATTAGGAAAAAGAATATAGGGGAAAACCTACATAACTATTTCCCTATCATTAAAATTTAAATCAGAATTTTTATTTAATTACCTTCATTTGACTTAGGTATTTATTAGTTCTGTTTTATTTGGAAAATACGGCTAAAGTGGTCACGGTAATAACTGTGTCTATTTTAAGATTGTCATATTATTGTAATGATTAATCACGTAAGTATATCAACCACTCCGACGGATTTTGCCTGCCACCGCATGCCTTTACCCAATTTTATTTATAATTTTTAAATAAGAAATAATTTTGGAATAACTTATTTTTTATTATTTTTACTTATTATCCAAATAATGACTGGGTATTGAATCAGGGAACCCGAGTTCAAATATACTTAATAATAAATTGGTGAATCTTAGGTTTACAAAATTCTAATGGTAATTTGGCTAAAAGTAACCTGTTCCCTGCGGTTTCAGCGTGATGTTTAATAGCCTAAAAATTATTTTTGCATAATTATGATAGCTAAATTCATAGTATAGAATTTAGCTATCATAATTATGCAAAAATATTTTTTCAAATCCAATCAATCAATCAAAACTTTATTTGTAAACATAGGTTACAACAGTGTGGAAGATGCTAAATTTATTATAATGTTCTCTATGTTTTGCCATATGTCGTACAAATATCTGATTATTAGGTAATCCGACTGGTAGTTCCAGAGATTAGCGCGCTCAAACAAATAAACGAATTCTTCAGCTTTTTAATAGATTAGTATTGATTTTCCGAAACCCGTCAAAAAACTTACAAGTTAGTCAAAATTTTAAGGGTGTGTGTGTGTACACGCCAATCGACTCACTTTGGACAACTTTGTATTCTGATTGTGACTAAGATACGATATAAAATACGAATAAATGGTTTTATAAAATTGTGTGTGGTTTTAAAGGTAGGTAGGTACCAGTGACGAAAGGTGAGGGGAAGCCGGTACAATAAAATAGTAACAAAATTATGAATAACTCAGTTTTTCTTATGTCATACCTATTGTTTATTAGCTGTATTTACATAGTTTAAATAAACGAATAGGTATGACATAAAAATCAGAGTTACTGAACATCGATATTTATGTCGTCTTTTTGCAGAAAGCCAGAACATTTTTTCGATTTGATACAAAATATAGCAGAAAAAAAATGCTGCAATAACGTAATTTTTAGGAAATTCCCCAATCAAATATGTATTTTTCCTATATTTTTAGCCAGAATTTGAAGAAATTAAAAAAATACACTTTAATTTAAAGTTGTCTTTTCAATATAGGTAATCTAAATTTTATTTTATGAGAAAGCAATATCTTAATTCAGTAAATAAAAGACAAAAAGGACTATATTATTATCAACCGCGCTGATCATGCAAGTAACAACCCTGTCTGCCCAACGTGAGGACGTATCACTCACTTTTGAAATCACACACATTTTTATTAAAATTATTTTTCGTGTTATCATAATCTAAAAATAAAATGTTAAAAATTGGTTTGAATAAGATATATTATGTTGTTTTTGAGGTATTCGGTTTTGAGTTAATAATAACTCAACTAACTTAAGACCGTTTGGAACCCTACAGAGTGCGTGATCCGACACACTTGGCTTAAAAAACTATAGGTATAATAAAATCATGTTTAGAGGACATTTTTCCGCTATAAGTTGTACAAATAAAACGTAGTGCTAAGGTTAAATATTATACTGATTTATTTCATTTATTTTCCTTACAATTTCCCTGAACATCATTAAAATTATGCATTTCAAGGCGGGATAATTGAATACATAATATGGTTATAATAATGTATTACATAATATATGTGAATGTGGTTAGTGGTCACTAGGGCCGACATCATAATTTTAATTTTGTTTATTTGGCATTATTGCAGGCGTAGCTAGGTACACAACTCATGCTTAGATAATAATTTAGTTGAATAGATTACAATAATACATAATTATTTTGATCTAACTTAATTAATTACATTAGATGAGAAAGAATTTTATTAAATTTATAATAAAGAAACAATATAAATTACGTAGGTCATAATTTATTTTTCATTAATATTTATTATATACATATAGTAGGTATAACTGCGGTGAACTTAAAGAAGAAAGCTTACAATATAATGGATACTGATGTGTCTGAAATAAATGAATTAATAATAATAAGTTTAAATAATAATGGGGTGCCTTTTCATCAGAGATGTACTACCTACTAAGCTATGTAGCTAGGGATGTGTATATTGTGTATGATAATTCTACCAATAACTAAAAAACAAGTCATCATAATAATCATCATGATAATAATTATACATAGCCACATAAATCACCTGTGGACATCTGCCATCAGACAATGGAAGATAACCACCAGGACAGATCTGCCCACCGAATGACGAACCATCTTTGTTCTTATCGCTAAGCATGAATGGCGAGAGCGCTAAGTCATAGAGGTACAGCAGCACTTGCTCAGGAGTGGCTCCCTCCAGTGTTTTGGGGATTGTGTCATTCTTGTTGGAGGGAGACACCTCAGAGGCAGCGGTGACCGTGGCGATTGCGATTAGAAAGACTAATGCTCTCATCGTTGCAGGGTAACTAGAAATAAACAAAATGATTAAGTGTTTATGTTTCTACAATAAACTCCAAGAAGGGACGTATTGAAGGAGATTCAGTTTTCGATACTAGTTTCATTAACTACGGGAGGAATCTTGAAATTATGAAAAACAAAATAATATAAAAAAGTGAAAATATGAAAAAGATGTTCCATACATTGTGTCGAGTAGTATGGACATTTTTGTACGGTATAGATAGTGCCATCCACAAAGACGCGCCCCACAAATTTTTGGAGGATCTTTCCAGTTGACCTGTCTAGTTGAAGCTGTCTAGTGATTGGTCTATTCGTCGTAGTGTGTGTGTGCACTCATAGATATTAGATATTAGTGTGTAACTATAGTATAGTCTTTTTAAAATAAAATCCTTGTTTTGCAAATCAACCAAAGTATAATATTTTTCTGTTTTTTTTTTTTGAAGAATAAATTATAAGCATTTTGTAGCTATGGATCACACAAGGCTCTCCCAAAAAATAGGTACCTACTATAAGGCTCTCGCAAAAAATCTTATTGACAAGTGACTACAAAGTAAAAACAAAAATATCTTATTCACTGGAATGCTTTTCTAAGTAGGTAGATACCTCAGATCATAGAAACAAGAAGATGTGCCAAGGCGCTTTCGAGCTTGATGGCTGATCTTGAGCAAATTGCTCATATTAAAAACGTACGCGCTGGCGACGAACCGTACACGATCGATGGTATAAATACAGTGTTTTAGTTTAGTGCTAGTGTTGAGTGACGATTAACAGTGTTAGATTAAGGGTGTGCGGAATGTTCAATGCGTGGGAGAACTTTTTATTCACAAGGAGCGCTTAATTATGCGCGTAATTGCGTCGAAAAATGTACTAAAAGTGGCATCAGTTGTTCCCGTACTAATTTGCTATGATGGCATATCTCCTTGTTTCTATGATCTGAGGTAGATACCAATGAATGTATCAGAAGTCGGTGTCTTTAATGAAGTAGGTAGTATTGTAATGTACGAGTATGTAATAGTAGGTAATATTTTTTTTATTAGTAATACCGCAATTATATTTGAGCATTTCTAAAACAAAAAAAAACGTTATAAATCCTACTACGAAAAATCTAAAAAAAATAACAAACCATATAAGTAGAATAATTTAAACCCCCACAAAGATAGATCTATTAGCTATTAGCTATGATCAGTGAGACAGATTAACCTTGCCTGTAAGTATTAATGAAACTGTTTATAAATATGTAATGGTTTAAAATTATCAAATTCTAGTAACCACTGACTATGTACTGAAAGTTGTCTTCGAGCTTATGATATAATAATTATTTAAAAAAATAAATTACCTCAATAGCCAAAAACACCACAAAACACGACTTGTTTGTTATAGGGACACGATATGACAAGGATAATTTTATTTGATTAGGTGGTGACAGATTACAAAACGTATACAATCATTAAGGTCGTCGTTCATCTAATGCCTCAACACCAGACCAGCATTGCCTCGCCTCACAATAAAAATAAAAACGTAGTAAAAAATTGAGTATCGAAGGCGGGGAAGAGCGCGCCGTATCCGCGGTGTCAACGTGGGTAGGTATTGTTGACCGTTTTCACGTTCGAAATACCTAGTTGGTTTTAAATTAAATAGGTACCAGTGGCGAAGGGTCAGTTTTTGTAAGAGGTAAGTCGGAGCTACAAATGCTAATAAAAGTAGGCAATGCTGCTTATGCTATTTTTCATAGGGAAGCTGGTAGGAATCGTATTTTAGGAACCCTTCGCCACTGATAGGTACCTACTTTATTAGGAGGCAAGGCGGTGCTCGTCTAGTGCTGAGGCGTTAGAATGTTTTAATTATTGATTATACAGTTGTTTATATTATCAGCCTTATTACCTACCCCCGCAGAATGACTGTTTTACCCCCGAGGAGGTAATTAGCCCCAGGTTCGGAACCCAGGCGTTAGATGGACGACGACCTTAATGGTTGTATATTTTGTAATTGTAGGCATTCCCATAGAATATCAGCACTGCAAGTTGCTGTTTCCTTTTTGGCTTTATTTAACATGACAGTTATTTTCCTTTTTGTCTTATTTATGTTTTTAGGATTCCATACCTTATACTTACATAATTATACCATATCTATTTAAATCAGAATCGTCATTAAAACTGCCCAAACATGGTCGTGATAACGATACATTAAGGTATAGGCAGGCGCGGTTGCAGCCGACGATTTTGGGGGGGTCTTACCGCAATTGAAGACTTTAGGAGGGGTCATACCGATTAATGGCAACGTGCTTTACCGTGAATGGCCGTATTTGGCGCATTTTTGTACGATTTGGGGGGGGGGGGGTCATGACCCCCGTGACCCCCCTCCTGGGACCGCGCCTGGGTATAAGGTCCACCAAGCAGCAATAAGGCCGCGTGAACTATGTATGCCCACTCCCTCTTACAGAGCCTGGTTCCCAGTAGTGGGAACGTTATAGTCTGATTATATTATGCTATAGGGTGGCCAATAATTACCATTACAGAAATCCAGTTCTAATCGACTGCATAAGTGGTTGGTCCGAACGTCTTATTGAATAGTAGGCAAATTAACAGAATTGATATCACATTAGATGATTATTTGATATTATAAACGAAGTCATATTATAATTTAAATATTACAGGATATTTATTAACATAATTACATTGTAGGTATTTATAAAAATATTTATAATCATGAAATCATTTTAGGAAAATAATTATTTTAATTTTGTCCGCCCGCAACTTCCTGTAGCAGCACCAATCCATTTAAACAAACATTTAAAAAAAAGTGGCATACCTACATTAATAATAATCTAATCAGCCTATTATGTTCCCACTGTGGGGACTCAGGCCTCCTGTCTGTGAGCTGGAGTGGACCTAGTCCACCAAGTCCAGAGAGGGTTGGTGAACGCAAAATGTCTTCGAATGTTGGTTCTAGGACATGTTCTTTTCCTGCATTCTTTTTAAAGCAATGGTGATGAAATAAATGCACAAAGTGTGCACCGGCGTGTTTTAAACCTACGACTTAGGGTCAAAACAGACGCCCGGAACGGCCCTCCAGAATTAAGAGAACGAATTAATGAAATTGAACGATTGCGGCTAGAATCGTTCCATTTATGAACGATATCATTCAATTTATGAAAAAGTCATAACCGGATAAAATAAGACTGTGCGTGACGTTCAATGATTTTATATGGGATTCTGAACGTTCTGGTTTCAGATTCTGGATTCCGTTTCTTAAATTCAGTAAGCCATTCGGGGCGTCTGTTTGGACTCTTACGACTTGTAAGTCAAGGCTGATGCTACCACTGCTTTGGAATCAATCGTTAATGTTATTCTTCAACAACTTTGGATAATTCCTCAAATAGCCGAAATAGTGTGCTTAAATATTTGTTTAATTTTACTGGTATTTACCAGGTAATGAGCCCGCCACGAAACTTTTATTCCTCCCACTGAATGATACAAAATAAATAATTTTCAGACAGCCACACTATTAGATTTAATACTGGTTTGAATATTACAAAAACTCTAAGTGAGAAGAAAAATAAATCTAATTAATTAATCCCCTTACTTATTATAAACGCCTCTTAATTTATACACTCATTAAATATACAACTATCCTTGTTATTTCTATGCCAATGAATAGAGATGGCAATTGACAAAAGAGCTAATTTATTTAATCATCGTTTATAATTAAGGGGTAAATCATAAGCCACTACTTTTGTTCTGGTTGATGTGTATAAACCTTTATTTTAAAAACTGTAAAAGTAATAGTCTTGCAAATTACTAGATTCCTAGATAAAAATCCAATTTTAGTCCACTAATAGTCCTTGCACGAGGACAAAAATAATTGGCCAATAACCTTAGTTTAGACCGATAATACAAGACGTAATGAGAGCAATTACGACATACCGTACTGGCTTCAGGAAGTAAGAAGCGAAATTATAAAAGAATGACTTCAGAATATCGCCATTTAATAGGGGCGTTATCGCGTAGTCCTCCAATTATTGTGATAATTAGATCCTCATTATATGGCTAGTATCGCTCAAAAAAGTATTTAAACATCATCTCGCTGAAGAGCTTCACATTTCATTTTCTGTCACAGAAAAGATATGGACAAGTTAACACTTTACTTTTTTTTGTTTGTTGCCTTTTGCAGCAAAGGTACCTTTATCACACTAATATCCTAATAATAATATAAATGCGAAAGTTAGTGTGTGTGTGTGTGTGTGTTTGTTACTCCTTCACGCTGAAACGGCTAAACGGATTTGGATGATTATAATAAAACAAGTTTAAACGGATTAAATCGCGTATATTACAGATTTTACGACAGATTCTATTACAGATTTTTTTAATTTTATATACGCGATTTAATCCGTTTAAACTTGTTTTATTATAATGTGTAGTAATCGCGAAAACCTAAGATATTAGGATTTGGATGATATTTGAAAAAGACGTAGCCTGAGACCTAGAGAAGCACATAGGCTACTTTTCATCCATTTTCGACGAAGTCTCGGCAATAGTGACTTTTTAATATTTTGATGTTTTTTAAAATTATTATTTTTATATGGTTTTTGTTAGTTATAAATCGAGATCTCTCTATAATGCCATAGATCGTCGTTCCCAGTCGTCAGTTTCAAGAATGTTTTTGTTTAGTTTTTAATCATAATAAAATTATTATCTTTTACAGATGTGTTATGTAGAAGACGTGTACATAACCTTAAAGGGGATGGTGGTAAGATTGTTGGTGGTAATGAAACTACTATACAAACGTACCCTTACCAGGCGTACTTGTTGCTTTACGATGGTAGGGACTACTACCAATGTGGTGGTACCATTGTTAATAGATTTAACATCGTGACTGCTGCCCATTGCCTTGCGGGGTAAGTGTCTATCGTTTCGTAAAATATATCTTTACAAAACACCCTTTTAGGATCATTGAGGTAGCAAAATCGTGGATTGTTGTTTTTTGTTGTCTTAGAAGACAAAAAGACACAGTGGCCATTTCCCATAACGTGTCTATCTCGAGAATGAAATTACAAGGGATGGTCAATTTCAACTGTATGTGTTAAGGAAAAATAATTAACCCGTGTGTATCAAAAACTACTCGGTTGCGGGGAGACGACTGCTGGCTGCGCTAATACAATCGAGCGCCTGTATACAAAACCAATGCGTCAGCAGTCTGTCTCTACACGTATACATTGTGTCCCTACAAACATTAATGGCAATTTATTCATATTACAGCATCCAAACAATTTACGTCCGAATCGCTAGTACCGATTCTAACAGTGGTGGCTTGCAGTATCAAACCAATATGTTCAATTCCCATCCGTTGTATAACGCTAGTACGAGCGACTTTGATGCTGGGACCATCAGAGTGATTGAAGGAATGACTCTAGACGGCACAAATGCAAGGGCCATCAGGATGGCCAGGTCGGGCTCTGATGTAGCTGATGGCGAGGATATTACTTTTACTGGCTGGGGTGCAACCAGTGTAAGTAAAAAGTTTATTTTCTTGTTTTATGTTAGAGGTTGCGTTAGTTTTGCTATAGTATTGATCGTGTTCAATGAACTGTACAGGCCTTTTTATTAATAAATACCTATGTAAAAAACTGAAATCAGGGAGGTCTAGCACAAATCTAGTCGAGACGAGTCCAATTTCAGCATCAGGTCATCATTATGATTAGGTTTTGCTATCCAATTTTAACGTGCATATTAAATTTCAAAATTATTATTTTTAGGAGAACGGTCCTACAAGTACAATCTTGCAGACTGTGACAATACCTGCCGTCAATAGGACGCGATGTAATGAGCTCAATGGTGGTGGTGTCACCACGAGAATGGTCTGTGCTGGCCTTCCCGAAGGCGGCAAGGATACTTGTCAGGTGAATATTTTGAAATAAGATTAATTATTTTTTTTTGGGTTCCCTTCGTCAAATAATAAGTACTATTATACTCGTAGTATCGCCTGCGGTCGGTATGGAAAAATAAAAATTTTTGATAGTTTATTAAACACATCTGATTCAAAGCATCGTTACAAAAATCTATAAACAAAATAAATAAAGAATCTAAATACACGGTCTTGGTAGGTATATTTCATCTTTTCCTTAAACGTACCAATAGAAAATCCAACGACTGTTTTCGCTAATGAGAAGCAAAACCACCAATAAACAGTATATCAACAATTTGACTTTTTCTATGACTTTGTAATCCGATGTTTTTTGTAGGGAGATTCCGGTGGTCCTGGAGTGACTGGCGGTAATCTAGTCGCTATTGTATCTTACGGCTTTAGCTGCGCCCGCCCCAATTTACCAGGAGTCAGCACCCGCGTAGGACACCCAGGTGTCAGACAATTCCTCAGATTGATGACAGGATCCTAAACTTCAGCATTGGCGAGTAGAATTCCATTTTTAGTTTGTTTTATTTAAAGTTTAATGGATAAGTATTTATTTTATATAAAATTATAGATACACTCGTACATTAGGTCATACTTTAAAGTAGGTATTAGTTGACCATACCTTTTTTAGGCAGCGGCTGACTGACTATACAATTTTATTTTCAGTAAATCGCGTTGAATTATTTTTGATTTTATTTGCGTCCATAAAAATCTATAAACTAAGCTTATACAATATACATATTAATATAATGCTTGTATTATAAAAAAGCGAGCTTATGTTGTAACCTAAATTAAAGATTGTTATTTATTTTTATAGTTTTAATTTCATGGAATTCACGTGTTGTTGTTCTATTATTAAGCTTATAATAAAGGCACTTACTGTTTACTTTATTCATTGTTTTACTAACCGATTAAACATATTTATCATATTCAATTGAAAAAAAAAACAAGGCCTTCACACCTTTGGATTTTTTATAGTGTTAAATTACTTTACTTCTATCACTAACTGTAAGATAGGTCGGTGTTTCCGAAACAGTCGAGCATGTATAGTCGCTAAAAAACAGTAAAAAATGGGCAAAAACTTTATTGTGTACAATATATAGGGTCCTACCCTTCATACTCGAAATATTTTAAGAGGCCCATCTATAGGTGGTAAAGATGCCATACAAACGAAAATAAAAATTATCTGAGTATTTTTTTTTTAATAAATTAATTAAATTATTTTAAATAAATTATTTGACACATAAAAATACGATTTTCGACATCTATTACGCTAGTTTCTACCATTAATAGTAAGTTACGTAAAAAATAGCGTAATGGATGTTGAAAATAATATTTTTAATGTGTGTCAAATAATATTAAATTAATTTATTTAAATATATAACTACTCGGATCAATTTTTTTTTCGTTGTATGGCATCTTTACCACCTACAGATGTACCTCTTAGAATATTTCGAGTATGAAGGGTAAGACCTTATATAAACTTTTTCAGTTATTTCTTCATTTACGTAGACTACATAAATCAAGAAATAACTGAAAAAGTGTTTGCTAATATCCCTAACCACATAATATAGTAAGGGATGATTAGCAATTTAAATTAGCAGCCACTCGTGACTAACTTTGACTTAATTTGATTAAACTAACCTTAACATAAATACTTATATTACTGTAAAATATTCCTGTATGCTAATTAAAATCATTTACTATAAATATTCCCATAACATTGCTGATATCGCTCATTGATCACTATCATTAGTAATATCCTCAGATCATAGAAACAAGGAGATATGCCATCATAACAAATTAGTACGGGAACAACTGATGCCACTTTTAGTACATTTTTCGACACAATTACGCGCATAATTAAGCGCTCCTTGTGAATAAAAAGATCTCTCACGCATTGAACATTCCGCACACACTCAATCTAACACTGTTAATCGTCACTCAACACTAGCACTAAACTAAAACACTGTATTTATACCATCGATCGAGTTCGGCTCGTCGCCAGCGCGTACGTTTTTAATATGAGCAATTTGCTCAAGATCAGGCATCAAGCTCGATAGCGCCTTGGCACATGTCCTTGTTTCTATGATCTGAGGTAATATCCCATCGTACGTCATAGCAAACTTTCGGCGTTCCGTACATCGCTCTTTTGAACTTTATGCATACAGCGCATCGGCATTTCAAATTTCGACTTTCAGTAGTACAGTCTATTTAATAATTCCCCCAAACTATTGCGCTAGTCATGTAAATCCATAATGACATACCTTTCCAATGTATATAAAAAGTTATTGATTAGTTTGTAATTACCGAGTTTCACCGAACGTTATTCGTGGAAAGTTAACGGTCATAATACCTCGTAATACTTATGAAACTGCTAATGAAAGCTTTAATTAAAATGGCTTCACGTTGTTCTTGTGATCGTGATCGACTGTGCCAATTATGAATCTCTACTTAGAATATTCTTCCTGTAACAATTTAAAGTACAGTACAGCATAGCATAGCATAATCGGCCTATAATGTTCCCACTGCTGGGACACAGGCCTCCTCTGTGAGAGGGAGTGGGCCGTAGTCCACCACGCGGGCCCAGTGCGGGTTGGTGGACGTCACATGTCTTCGAATTTTTGGTTCTAGGTTTCCTCACGATGTTTTGTTTCACCGTTAAAGCAAGTGATAATTAATTTATAATACGCACATGACTTCGAAAAGTCAGCGGTGCGTGCCTCGGAATCGAACTCGAACCATTCGCCCTGGGAGGCACATGGTTAAACCACTAGGCTATCACTGGTTATTTTTTTTTTTTTTTTTTTTAAAGTACAGTATCCGGCAAACATATTCGGGCGTCGGGTAGTGTTGTTGAGTTTTTCCATTATAAAATTCTTAATAGCAGCCCGAAGTCTGGATTTGTGCAAAAGGGCTCGCTCCCTATGACATCAGAGTTACAATGTATCTGGCGAAAAGTTAGTGTACCTTTACACCTAACTGTAATGACCGAATGATATTTGAGGCTTTTTAATCATGTTTCTTTTTTTAAATGACAATTTAAAAATTATTAGCCAGTTCTGTAACACTATTTTCACATAGATGACATGAGACGAAAAGTTGGCAACACGGACTGTTTCAACATTAACGCCAAAAAAAAATGCAAATTCCAAACCAGTGCGAAGTGAAACTGGTAAAAAGCAAAACTTTTCTCTGAATGACAAAACTCGCAATGAATACTAACACGGAATCCCTTAGCATTTAAATGAACGAGACCTACCGAGTTCCCGTGTTGCTGAAACTTTTTTAATTTCGTCGAAAGGTACCAGGTGGCCAGCTCACGTCAGTTTCAATTCGACAGACAATCCCTGCTCCCCCCCCCCCCCCCTCCCTTCGCTGAATTCTTGTGATAAGGTGAGGCACTTCAGTAACAAACGAAAAGATTCGTTTCGTTTTAATTGAGATTTCGTTTTTAATTGTGAAGTCCAATGACTATACTTTTTAATATTCTTTATCGGTCATCGTTATAGATTTTTTTTTATAATAAAGGTTGTTCTCTATTTTTTGTTTTTTTTAAAGAAGGTTAGGATGATTATTGTGTTTCATTATAATCACATAAGAAGTCATTTTAATTTTAACTAAGTACCTACCCACTTTAGTTTCACCTCGACTGGTCGTTAAAGCGACAAGTTATTTTAGGATGTTTGACAGGTTATTTATTGGAGCGACAGGTCAGAGGTTTGACAAGTTGTTAGAACTTCATGTCATCAGCTCTACAGGATGTTATGTATTTTCAAAATAATAATTAATACAAAATATATCTTGAACGATAAAAATGTAGTGGGGTCTAGTACATTCACAGTGACATTTATCGTCAACTCGATAGGTTGGTGGAGCAACCGACCTATCGAGTTGATGATAAATGTCGCCCCAACGACCTGTCGAACCTCTGACATGTCTCTCCAACCACCTGTCGAACAATGACTTGTCGCTCTAACGACCACTCGAGGTGATGACAAATGTCCGGCAGTTGTGTATCGAACCTTTGACATACAGTCTTTGGTAACCCTTGCACTAGACCATCGAAACTTTATCCAGGCTAAAACAAAGACAAACTTCGATACTCACGTGGACAGTCTGTGCAAGAGTTCATTCTTTTAATTAAGCACTTCGCACTTTTAAATTTTTTAAACACTTTTCTTTTACGTCACTCTGTTTCATTGTTCATAATGTAGCTTGCGTAGCCTACAATAGGCCGTGTTTAGTCGCTACTTTTCCGAACTGGACGAGACGAAAGATAAATGAAAACGTAATTAAGCACAAGGAAAACTTTTAGGAGAGCGTTAAAAAGTTCTTACTTCAACTGCATTATTTATTTTTTCTCTCAGGGTAATCTTGTTATTTGTTTGTTTTGTATTTTTATTATTTAATTTATGCTGTTGTCTGATGCAGCGTGGGTGTTGTTACCTACTTGTTCGAGGGATCTTATTTGTATAATTTTAATTTTATTCTAGAGAAGTAATTTATGTAGTGATTGAGTTATTTATTTTTTTTGGTGTAAGTAGGTATAGTGAATGGTATATTGGGAGATGCTGCACAAATAGGAGCATAGCTCTTACGTAGATTATAAATGTAGTACGGTACCTACCTAGATATAATAATTATTATAACGGTCTCACATGTTATAAAATTATAGTACCTACCTACGCGGGAAGACCTGTTAGAGTATTTTATGTCGATTGTGGACTTATTAATATAGTTTTATGATTGTACTATTATTTCATATATTCATTACGGTAATTACCTTAAATAAATAAATTTTTGACTATAGGGGATTTTGTTGTATGTAGGTAGGTACACCGGCTTTTCGAGATTTCATGAGCCGATTTTCGTGATTATTTTTTATTTGCTAGAAGAAACCACTGTACCTACTTACAAAAAAATTATTAGTTGAGTAGTTTTTTTACCAGCGCCATTACCAAATAATTTGCAGTAATCTACACAAACCAAAGTTTAACTGCTTTCAATTATTCAACGCAGCTATCTAATAAAATAAAAGGTAGTAAAAAAATAGTATTCCACCTATTTGCGGGGCCGAAAGTAATCCGAGCGAAACAAGAAAAAGGTGGGATTTAATTGCAAAACAAAATTACTGTGTTACTAGAAAACCCGAGAGCTACCGGGGAAAATAAATGCTGCCGCAGTCAACCTTAACCCTTTTTTATTTACAGTTTGCCGCTTCACATTTCCATTACAGGGTTACGTATTTTTACCGTGACGTATTGGACGAAAGTATAAGCAACGTGATTAGATTGCGGTTTTTGGGTACCGCAACTAAATTGTTTTATTTATAGGACTTAACTTAATCTTGTTCTAATGGAGCAGTGTTGTTTCACTACGATTCTTCTTTATAATTATTTCTGGATAACTAGATTGACCAACCCTGAAATAATGAAAAAAAATATCAGCTGTTCCATGCATTTATGTTCATATAACTCAACAAAATGTATGGAGCAGCTGATTTTTTTTTCGCGATTTCAGGGTTGGTCCCATAGTAAAAGTTGTTCATAATGATGAGTACAATGATCCCTTTCAATATTTCCACTGACTAATCTGCCACTCTATATAGCAAAAGGAACTTCGTTCCACACCTGATTATTTTCTTAATTTAAAGAGCAAAGATAATTTAGTTCGACATTTATAGCATAACACTGCAACATATTGACCACAGATTTAGACTAGGCTAGATTACTGCATGTTCACTAAATAGTATGAAAACGAGCGTGCCATTTTTTCCTACCTACTATGCTGTCGCGCAAGTCATTTAAAGGCATTGGGCAACCCTACAAGAGATTTTACAGTTATTATTGGTACAATTTGGCATTTGTATGTCTTTAAGGCGCATCGCACAAACTTTTCGGGCACGCTGGGACGGACGGTTTGCGGTAACTAGTCTACTCTAAATCTGTGGTATTGACATATTATAAGTAGATACGTATCAGAATGATGGGGACAACAAATGTGTTGTCGTGAGGTTTCAGCTCAGAAGATCCTGCCTTATTTACATCAAAAATACCTGGGACCAATTTGTGATACCAAAGTTTAAGTGATTCAGGCGAAGACACAGTAGCTCAGTTGGTTAGACCGCTTGCCACGGTACGGCAGAGGTCGCGGGTTCAAACCCGGCCTGTGTCAATTGTTTTTGAAATGTTTTATGTGTTTAATAACATTGTGGTACCAAGTTGCTATTCGTACATGATTCAAAGACAACATTACATTCTAGTAAACGTCAGTTGACACGGTATGACGCCAATCTTTGCAGGCCTTTGCCCTCATGATACAATACAATAGAATATTCATAAGTTACTTAATCTGTCATTCGTCACGCGAGACACCGTATAAATAATGACGTGTCATCCAATCTTGTTCATTTCTGATTGTGCACTCACATATAAATTGTTTAATAGCTTGCATTCGGATTGAACAAATTACATGAGTTATTTACCGAGTCGCGTGTCAATTGTTTCGGTTTTTTTTATGCGAGGTTGAAAACGACTTACAGTATTCCCAAATTAATAATGCGCATGCAGATCTTCGCTAATTGTCTCCTTCTGTCTATCTCTTTTAGCACAAAACACATAATTCTACTAAATTATGCATAAACAAAATGCACTTAATCACTCTATCTACATATAATACATAATCGTCTTCCGACGCTCGGGGAATACGACCGTTGCCGAACAGCGACTAAAATTTCTATGCGCATTATCACTTTGGGAGACGTGTACAAAAGGATATCAAATAGAGCTTTTCTAGGTATATGAAATGAAGTTACAACAACCTCACTAAAATCCGATTTTTCCACTCACCTAATTACTTTTAATGCAAGTATAGATTTTTGCAAAAATGTCAGCATCCATGAAACGTAAAAATGTAAGTTATTATAATGCACCAAAAACATGAAAATAATTGATGAAGAACCTGTGCAGTGTGCAACGTTCTAAAATTAAAATTGAATTTGGAATCATGAAGAGGCCCGTGATAAAAGGTTGTCAGTACTGAGTAGTGAAATGATGACCAAGAAGGATCACTTCATCACAACGTGAACGTGTCATTTCGAAGTGTCAATAGCTAATCCCCTATTAGCTATTGACACTTCGAAATGACACGTTCACGTTGTGATGAAGTGATCCTTCTTCATTGGGCTCTGACTTACTTTCTTTATGAAATTGTATATAGCATTTTCTTCATCTTCATTGGTCCCCCTCTTCTGAGGACCGCGACCAGTCGATAACATGTTATAATATTCCTCCAAGTTATTTTTTCCGTGCGTTACGAACTATTTCTATTGTGTTCTCACCTTTATCATAAACTGTTTATTAGATTCGAGATTGAGGTATGCCTGGTATTTAAGGTCCAAAAATGAATTGTTTATTTTAATAATATTAACATTCATGAAAAAAGATCTGAAAAAAAAAAACAGAATTTTATGATTAAATGTAAAAATATTCTGGAGTAAATTTTTACTTGTATTAAACTACGAAAAGATCCCGTAGGTTTAGCAATAGAAACCACGAGTGTTAGTTTACCCAATAACAGTTGGTAAGGTAAGATATTACGCATTATGCATTAAACATTTTCGGAGCACCTATAGATTTAACAAAAGCTTGCAATAGCTGTTCTGTCTACCAAAAGCGCTGTGGGTTCAAAACTTCATATTTAATATTAACAAAGCACATTAATTGTTTACATAATCACTCTATGCACTTAACATAGCTGTATTGTGAAGGACCTTTGATCCTTTAACAATAACTTGCAGAATCGCAACAAGTACGCCCATTATGTTTTCGCGTATTCAAATGTTGGTAAACCTTACGAAGACTTCCCACGAGGCAGGTATTGTAACACTTGTACTACAAGAGATTACTGAACATAATTTTGCTCTTCGTTGTAGGTTAAAGGTCAAATTATGGGAACATATTTCTAGGATGTTGGAGGCCTACCTATAAAGCACTAAATTATTCTATACTAGCTTCCGCCCGCGGCTTTGCCCGCGTTTTTGGGATAATTGTAGCCTATGTGTTATTCTGATGTATAAGCTATATTACTGTAAAGTTTCATCAAAATCCGTTCAGTAGTTTTTGCGTGAAATAGTAACAAACATCTATACATCCATCCATCTATCCATACATCCTCACAAACTTTCACGTTTATAATATTAGTAGGATAGGATTTTTTTTATAAATTAATATGCCTAAACGCTAGTAACACATTTTGGAGAGTGTGCTCAGATCTGCATGTTCTAATTCCCTGCTGCCCTTTTTACCCGACTGCGCGACGCAAAGGAGGGTAATGTGTTTATATCTATCGTATGGCCAGAAGCACGAAAAAGCGCCATCGGTTCATAGTTGTTATTTTGATTGGCGGAAGCCAATTTTCAAATCTCTAGGTCCAACGGTACCATGACTGACTGACAACGCACAGCCTAAGCTTTGCGTTGTCAGTCAGTCATGGTACTGTTTTATAGGTATATCCTACCAATATTATAAACGTGAAAGTTTGTGAGGATGTAAAGATGTATGGATGTTTGTTACTCTTTCACGCAAAAACTACTACACGGATTTTGATGAAACTTTACAGTAATATAGCTTATACATCAGAAGAACACATAGGCTACTTTTTATCCCAAAATCGCGGGCGAAGCCGCGGGCGGAAGCTAGTAGGTATATACATAAATATTAGATTATTATGATTGGACTAGTTTTGTCCCTTGCAATATTGCCTACCATATTTTGAATACAGTTTTTGATATTGTGCACTTATTTGTCCATTCAAAAATCAATTTCGAATACTTTCTTCTGAAGCCCAATTCTCGTAAATAAAAATATTAAAAATTTTGTTATTTGGTTCCGATCTAGTCTCAATGTCATAATTATGTTAGAAATAGTACTCTCTTATCCTTATATATTTGTGGCATGTATGGAATTGAAACTAGATCGGAACCAAATCAGAACTTTATTTCGAACATTTTGATTTACGAGAATTGGGCTCCTGATCTCATCCAAAATGTTACTTACCAAAATGAATATAATATTTAAACATAAAACCATTCATTCTTGTTATTATTCTCT
This sequence comes from Thalpophila matura, assembly GCA_948465475.1. Taxonomy (NCBI): domain Eukaryota; kingdom Metazoa; phylum Arthropoda; class Insecta; order Lepidoptera; family Noctuidae; genus Thalpophila; species Thalpophila matura. Next base: position 13,663,977 of record OX419183.1, read on the forward strand.
TAGGTTAAAAGTACCTAATTCAGAGCATAATTACGTACCCACTTTGAAATATTTCTTTTCTTTCCACTTTTCTTTACCGTTCCTGTAATTAGCTCCCCCGTAACAATGTACGTATATCTTTTGAAAGAAAAAAATCTTTTCTTAAATTTCTACAGTGGGTCGGACTCGGACGTACCTAATCAAAGTCTTTAATGATCACAAGACATTATTTACATAATTATTCAATGTAATAGTAATCTTGTAAAAGATTGAATGGTTGTAAAGAATTGCTAGACGCCTGGCGTTGGAGGATGTGACACTTCATAAAACGGATACAAGATAATCTAAGATATTTTATGAAATTCTGAAGGTATTACTTACCACATAATTATAATGCATCACAAAATGATAATTATAATTATGTAGGCATAACCAGCCCAGTACATGTCAGACCACGCACAGTATAGGGTTCCTATAATATCCTAATAATATTATATACCTAATACAAAGGTATTTTTGCGGTTGGATAACTCAAAACTAAAAATAGCATCTAATGGTAAACACGAAGGGGTGCGCAAAAAATTTTTTGTCATTCCTCAGTTTCATGTATGGAGTGCTCTCCTTAACTTTTTTTTTGGTAATTTTACTTACCTACCTATAAGGCGGTTCATTCGGTTCGGTACCTGCGAACTTCCATGAATACAAGTTAGTTAACAACTGTAGATTTTACGAGGGTGTGACAGGCGGACAAATGGACATTACGAAACTTTACAGTTCCCTAGTTTAACTGGGAACCCTGAAAACGACATGTGTATTATTTATTTTTATTTAGAAATATAGGTATCCTTAATTATTTAAATAAATATTATCGAAAATAGTTCCAGGAATAGCTAGAGGAAAATAATTAAATGACGTAAACTGTGTTTTACGTCATGGTGGAGTTAATTCCATTTTAGGTAAAATTAATAGTAAAAGTAGGTATGTACCTACTGTACAAGTAATATGAGTATAATATTTCCTGTCAAGCACAATAAATTACAAAGTACCTACCAACATAAGAGATGACAAAATGAGGAAACTGCACAGTACAAAAAAAAAATCGAACTATACGTGATGGGTATCATTTCCATGGTTTTTGAGGATGCCTATGCCGAAAATAAGGTAGAAATTCAAATCCAGGATGGCGGCCATGACGAATTATATGCCATGGGTATCATTTCCATAGTCTATATAAATACTAATATTACAAATCTGAAGAGTTAGTTGAACGCGCCAATCTCTAGAACTACCAGTCGGATTTGAAAAAATATTTTTGTGTATAATAGCCAGATTTATGAGGAATAGTAGGTAGGTAGGTAGGATATATGGATAGGTATAGATAGACCTTTCCCATGGAAATGTAAAAAATGTAAGCTTCAATTTTGTCGCAATCCAACACAACTTAAAACCCCAACATATGGTAAGTACCTACCTACTTCCCGTTGATCTAGAATTCTAGAATGATTAAATTCGGCAAGAACATCTTTAATTTGTAATTATTCCACGTAAAAAATGCGATTACAAGCTTACATTTGCACAGAGCGTCAGAAAGCGAGTTTTATTTGCAATTATTCGGTTTTTACATATAATTACAATTACAAAATTCCAAGCACAACTTCTAATTATTATGTCATACTAAGACTAAAATAGTGTGCATTCATTATCCGTGTTAAACTCCGCGGAAAGTTCGAGGAAGGTGAAATAGGAGCCACGATCTCATTATCTATGTTGCATAATTTGTGCTTCAGCTCACCGGATGAATGCCCTGAACGTTCTCCTAATACCTGCGAATTATTTGGAGGAATAAGCAAGAATACTAGACATTAATTTACGTTTCTCATCATCTAGCAACACGCTAGTTATTTTCATGCAGATATAAAACAATATTCCGAAAGATTAGAATAAAAATATCTAAACAAAATAAATTTTGTTTAGATATTTTTATTCTAATCTTTGAAGATGTAAAAATTGATACGACACGTTAATTTGCTTATGCAGGTTGTTCTGAAGATCCAATTTGATCAAAGAAAATTACTTAACGTACACTTAAAATGTCTAAGTAACCTTCTAAAAGTCTTCACGGTATAAAACAAAGGCTGTCTGTGTATCCGCTTGGTACTTAACAGTACTTGATGAATATTGATTCGTTTTCAACATTATTTTGTAAATTTCTTAAGAGTTCAAGACATTTACCACGTTATTATTGCACCCATGTGAAACCAGGGCGGATCACTATTATACTAATATTATTTTAAGAAAGAAAGATGTTTTATAAAAATACATTTTTAACGGATTAAATCGCGTATAATAGGTACCGTACCTACTGATTCTTTGTTTTTCCTGCCGTTTCGAATACTGCAGCAATCGTGGTCACAGAACGACTACGTCCTTTGACCTTGTTTTGTTATAATGTGTAGCGATTGCGAAAACCTAAGACATTATTAAATGAAAAGATGTTGTAGATTTTGACAATATTACCCAGTAGCTTGTTCAGTTACTAGGCAGTGTCGCCTTACAATTTTCATATCATAACATCTCGAGTCTATCAAGGAGGCTGCTGTGAAAAAGGTGAGCGACTTTATCTCGCTGATAAGATATTTAATTTCCTTTCCAGCTAGACAGATGACGTAGGAAAATGACATTCCATTTTAGGTACCAAGAGAAATAAACCGAGTAAAATTCACTTAGACCTATTTCAGTCGCGGTTTATGAGAACGGTGTTCTTTTTAGGGTTTTTAACTTTTTAACCGATTTCAAAATAAAAAGGTTCTGTATTCGACCCGTTTGTATGTATGTTTGTATATCCGCGATTTTCATAATGATCGAATTCGTAAAAGTAAGTAATTGAACTTGGAATTAAGTATTAAAATAAAATAAAACTTTTTTGCAACAAAAACCGGACAAGTGCGAGTACAACTCGCGCCCTGAGGTTTCCGTTATACGCAATAGCGCCATCTATGACGCTATTACATGATGGTAGATATTTTATATCATATCTTGATCATAGATGGCGCTATTGCATACTTCTAGTGGCGTCATCTATGAGCAGATGGCTCCACTCATGGTCATGACAGACGGACAACAAAGTGATCCTTTATGGGTTCCGTTTTTCCTTTTGAGGTACGTAACCCTAAAAAAACCACTAACTTCAAAAGACCACTGCAGGATTTGGGTTTTGTTTGTTTTTTGCCATCGACTTCCAAAACTAAGATGACTATTAACTTTTTACTGGTATTTTAAAGTCGGTTGCTTTTTTGTAAAAAAGTTTTGTTTTCTAATCATTTCTGATTGTTTACATTTTTGACCTTGACGTACTTTTAAATACTACAAGCAAGATAATATTTATTTTACACCAGATTCTTAAAAAAATGCATTCAATAGCCAATAAATATGCAATGAGAGCAATTCCTTCATTCAAATTCAGCACACAGTAAATTCCTAGACTAGACAGTTCTATAAAAAGACTGAAAGGATTTGAGTGTAAGTATACCATACTCTCCCCACAAAGAGATGCAATTTGCATAATAATAAATTTTTATTGAAAGCGTTAGGGCACGGAGATCGGTTTGAAAAGCGCGATCCTCAATAGCTTAATATTTTTCACAGAATTATTGTATACGTCTTCTACCTTTTATGCCCCATTCTAAATGGTAAGTTTTACTGTTATGATTTTATTATCAGATGTGAATGAGAAATGTACGTGGAGAAAATTTTATTTCGCACAATGTGTGCATTGTTATACAATTACTTAGCATGAAATTGAATTTTGATCATGACATGGCAAAGCAATTGGAATAATTGACTGCTACTTGCTGCTACCTAATTGAAGTTAGTTTATTATTTTTTGTAAGATTGTATATTCTATTTACAGCATCATTATAATCAAACTCAAGTCAAATATTATAAAAACTTAATGCAGAGCGTCTTAGTCAAGATCTTTTTCTGTTCTATATTACTTTGTTATACACTTTATGCACTGAAAACCCATGTTCTAAGCGAAGAGAAGCAAGGGCTTCCTGGCTTGTGTCGATGAATATTCTGAGACATGAAAACCAAAGCTACATGGGACAATGAACGATAGCCCGACTATGGGTGACTTGCCGCCTTACACAAAGGCTATAGGAAGCACGTTTGCTTTTGGGTTTTGTGAAGAGACCAATTAAGACGAGCTGGGAACGAGATGCAGATTTACCTACCGGAATATTTGGATACGCACGTTGTTCAGTTATAGTACCAAGATACACAAAATTCTCAGCAATATAAAATAATAATTGTCTATTATGTACCTACCCAATTGTTCACTCCGTTTTCTGACAAATTCACAGTAACGCCACCCAATAAAGAAAGAGAACTCCCATAATTTTCACCATTTATAAAATATGCAAATCTACAAAAAGATGTGCAAAGACAGGGAAAATAAAGTGGCTCGGGCAATCGTGTCCGAAGATATCGAGTCTATCGTTGCTACTCCGGCCGTGGCAGTTATGAATGACCAGCGCGAAGCGTTGCCTAAAAGTCACATTACGAATGAAAAACCGCAGGATTGCCGTAATTGAAAATTCCCTGTGTAATATACGACTTGCAATTTCAGAGTGGAGCCGCTCCCGCTCCGTCCTACAGGGCGGCGAACATTTTTCTTCGCTCTTAACGATATTATTTAACGCCACAAATTTTACCATTTTTCTTACGGCCCCCCAGAACTGCTAGCAATTTCATTATGATAATCGCGCATAACCTGCGCTATTTTATACAATAACCGTTCGAGACGGTGTTTTGAATAGAAATTTTAAGTTGGCACTCTTAATAAATTTTAAGGGATCTTTTTAGCTTACGCAGAATTTGGAGAGGACTCATTAAGGTAAACATCACGAAATGGCATTTGCTAAGAAGTCAAAATGTAATAGCTTTTTCCTTGGGAAAATTCAAGTAGTAGGTTGCGAGGGAGCCGAATAAATAAATCGCAGGTAACTTTATCTGTTTACAAAGAAAAAGTAATCTGGTGCGGCAGGAAAAAGGTGGGATTCGTAATGTAAATTTCTGAATAACTAAAAATCGAAAGCAATGAGACGCAATAAAAAGAACCGCTGTCAACCCTTTTTTAGTTTCCTGTACTGTGGAGGGGAATGGCCCACAAAAACAATCAGAAGGATTGATCAGAATGCTTCCACATTTGAATCGTGACTAAAATTTATCGGAACAAAAAAATAAAATGCATCAGTCCAAGTTAATGGCTAAAATGTTTTGCTTCAACTTCTTAACAGAGAATCGTAGCTCCACGAGTACAGACGTATCTATGTATTGTTATCGTATTTTTCCTTTATGAGATTCACTGAGTCCCATATGGCACTAACTGAAATTGTGTGCATGAATGTCTTGTTACCACAAGAAACATGAGGCGCGAGCAGTGGCGCGAGCGGGGCGAGAGCGGGGCGAGAGCGGGGTGGAGTTGACTGTTCACGAAGGCAGGGGCCAGTTTTATAACTTCGCTAGGTTGGGGTTGAAAGTGGAGAGTGTACATCCAGATGATGATTCATGCAGACGATAATGTGAAACTTCTACATATAGTAGACAACAACGCTACGATCGCTAAAAGCAAGTGACAACGTTCAAATATCGCCCGCCACGTCCCGCTGTCGTCACCAACTCCGCTGGTAGTCGAGTATGCAGTTATTGGGGTCTTTCAATTTACACGTTTGGTGTCGGACTGAGCTGCTGCCGTCCGACTGTCGTGCGGCAGCGCTGCGGGTGTCGCACAACAGTCGAACGGCGCTCTCGACGTGTCAACTGTATGGAAAAAAAACCGGCGGTGCGCAGTATGACACCCACGCGGTTGCCGCACTAATATAGTACGGCAGTAGTCCGACACTAAACATCTAAATAAAAAGAATCCTAAGGCAGACACACTGCTATTATTTGCGGACACAAATAAATAGGTTTTTTAGATTATTCCACTCAGAAATTTCACCAAACTAGTTTTAGATCAAGTAAGAAGATTATGTTTTTATAAATTTATATAAACCTAATTTCCATCTAAAACTATGAACTTTGAAACACCAACTCTCGACTGCAATTTCGAGGCAAGATGGTGTAAGTGTAGCTGAAATTTAGAGTTAATAAGGATACGATAATTGCACTACACTACGTTGTAACGTTGCCGCTGCATCGTAAAACCCAACGTTAGTTGAATTTACTTACCTAATGGAACTGAGCATTGCTCGTTTTATGTTTGGAGCGCACACTAAACTTGTAAATAATTTATAATCAAGGAGAAATAAGTAAATAGATGCTTATGATGAGAGAGGTCCCTAGAAAAAGGAGTATACTTATTCGTAAACTTTGAAAATTACAATTATGAAGACGATTTTTATATGGTACAGTTTCTTTGTCCTTGCTAAATAAACATTTCACTCGCTAGTAGCTTGGAACCTATTCCCGATGCTGATAGGATGCTTATATTTAAATTTTTAAATGATTTTTATATTAATAAAAAATGTAAATTATTATGTAAATAAAATGAATAAATAATTTCAATGCGTGACTCATAAACGATCTCACCGTTTTTATGAGTTGCGTGGATTAGAAACGTCTGATAACTGATTAATATAATTGGTGAATTACCAAATGGCGATGGTCACGGTGATATAGGCTACGCAACGTTGCTTTTTCATCATACTACATAATCAACCTATAATGTCCTACTGTTGGGACTCAGGCCTCCTTTCTATGGGAGGGAGTGGGCACTATGCGGGCCCAGTGCAGGTTGGCGTGTCAATTCATTTGTTACTTCTCCGTGTTTATCAAACTGTTGTTGTACTTTGTTCTGTTGTACCATGACAACCCTATCTCGTCTTAAGTGAGATCAATGTACTTCGTCGTAATTACATTTCCTGAAATATTCACCTATTGTCGAGTTAAACCCACCTTATTTCTTTCCCTCTCCTACTAAAGGAAAAAACTTCAGATTATTGAAACGTGAAGTGTATCAAAGCTTTTTTTTCAATTTTTTTATTCAATGATAGGCTTTCGTTTGACCGTCATCTTGCCTGATGTTAAGCTTGTTGTTGAAGTAACCGTTTTCATTATTTTGAACGATTGATATATACTTAATACATCACCACAGCCTTTATAATTTTAAATCTTACTAATTTCTGACAATTATTTGCTAAAAACACGTTTATTGCCCTTTAAATAATGTTCGTTCTCGCTATATACCTACAGGTTTTCATTAGTTAGACTTTAGTTAGACTCACGTGCGACCGCTAGCGATAAGAATTGTTTCGTGCCTTAAAACTCATCATTAGCGAGCTAATTACACAAGCGAGCTGTTGCTATGCCCTGAGATAAAATAGATGACAGAGGGGAGCCAGAATTAACCGTAATTAAGCTGAACGAAACTCTTTCAGGAGAAAGGAAAAAACCGTTCTTAATTAAAACGGGAGACTCCGGAAAAATGCCTTATGTTTTTAATTATTACCGTTTTTTTTAACTCAAGTAGCCTCTTGGAGTGTCTAATAAAATTGAAATACATTAATGGTAGGTACCTAAAATTGTAAAACGTGCTTTTAATTAAATTTCAAATCTTTCAAAGTTTATTGGCATTGAGAAAACAGTTGAAAAGCTTACTGAAGAATTTATGATTGAAAGTTTAGAAAAGAAATATAATACCGAAATTTTTTTGCTGATTCTCGTAAAAAGCCCTAGAAATAAAATACCAAAAAATTTTTGTAGGTACTTTTTTGTTTGGTCTTAATGATTTGGAATATAATTATAAAATTATTTTCATTAAAAACACTAAAGGGTTTTGCTGTTATCATTTTATTGAAAAAAATAAACTAGTGTTAATTAAAATAGGCTAAGGGTTTTTAAAATAAACCTTTCTATTTCTTGCTACCAATAGCTTTTGGAAGATTACCTTCGTTATACAACAAAAAACATATCAAATAAATTAAAAACTTTTAATTTAAGCTTGATGGTAATTTCTTTGGGCTCTTAAAAGTCATTCGTTCTCGGTTACAAATTACCAATTCGTGACCGGGGACTGAGAGGGATCTCTATGGAAGGTTAAAACCTTCAAGAATATAAAGCACAGGAAATTGAAATGTCGTAAAAAATGACTTCTGAGACATCACACAGCGTACCAGTTTCACTAGTCGCCAAAGATACTCTGAATAAAGAGTCGCTTGAAAATCCTCTTAGGCAACTATCGCAATGAGATTTCAAAAAGGAATATTTCCAATTCCAATTTATTCCTATCCACGCACCACCTTTTCCTTGTCTTCTCCAAATCAGTATTTCTTTAACCCCTTTTCAAAAGTCCTACCCTCATAATATGCGAGGCCGCTAAAACTAAGTTAAGCCTTTATTGAGATTCACTTCTGAGGCAATTTTACCCGCCTCCTTTTATTACTTTTTTACTATGGGAAATTGCTCATGGTCGCCAAGAGAAAATAGTGAATGGGAAGGCTCCTTTACGTTGAAATCTTTTATTTATTCAGAGATTTAATTTTCAAGGACGGTTCTTAGCTTGTTTGTGTTGAATTGAATTATTGGATGTTCCTTTTTAAGTAGGGAGAGAAAATAGTCTTGTTTTTCTTTGGCGAAGGCTAGGTGTAAAAACAAAGGAAGGTGTAAATGTGAGCGGACCTTCACGATTTCTTTTTCACTGATAGATAAAGAAGTGCTTCAGGGGGGTGATTCTCGCGGGTGATATATTGATATCGTATTCGATATATATCGCAACAAATGTCAAAATGGTAGGGATATTGACAGTTGTTGCAATATATATCGAATTCGATATCAATATCGAACCCGCGAGAATCACCCCCCTGGTGACTTGTATACATACAAAATATACCTACTGATTAAATATATCGGTTGAATATTTAGCAGTGGTGGGAAGCCGGTACAACAAAAAAATAATAACAAAATTATAAATAATTTCGTTTTACATTGTCATATCTACCTATTTGTTTATTCACTGTATTTACATTATTTTGGATAGGCGAATAGGTAAAACAGAATTATTTATAATTTTGTTGCTATTTTATTGTACCGACTTCCCCTCACTCTTCGCCGCTGATATTTAGATTAACACGTGTTCCATTGTTATCGTCACCGCAATGACAAATAACTTTATTTAGAAAATGTCGCAACATTCACTTCAACCAGAACAACGATTAATATTTAGTATCTAGACCTTGGCTAGTCGAAACCGAATTTCGCAAGAGTACGTACGAATTTGTCAGAAGCCATAGATTGGCAGTAAAATATAGCTGTCAATTATCACAATATCTCGGTTAACGGCATGACCAATTCGATAATACTCGATACAAGAGTACAACTACATTTCTTTCCAGTGTTTAAGGCGACTACAGGAGCTAAAAGTTTTATATTGTCAGATCCACTGCAGTAAACAAAATCAGAAAATATCTCATATTCTTCACCACCACAACGCAAGTACAAAAAGCTGCAGCGACACTATTCGCACGTAACCACTGCTTGACAGCATTTTGTCGTTGCGATGTGGTGTGGTTGTGGTACGTGTAAAGAAGCCCTAAGGTCGCCAGAGGTCCTGAGGATGTACTGCGTTGATATCAGAGGACTGTGACAAGTGCGTTGCCGGCCTTTAAAAAACTGCTCTTGCCTTGGGCATTGTTGAGCGCAGTTTTGCCCCCCCACAACAATGGATTTATCAACTGCGCCATCATGGGGGGGGGGGGGGGTTGGGCCTCCGGTACCCTCACTCACTCGGCGAAACACGACGCAAGCGTCGTTTCACGCCGGCTTCCTGTGAGGCCGTGGTATTACTCGAGCCGGCCCATTCGTGCCGAAGCATGGCTCTCCCACGGTGAAATCTTACCATCAAGCAGGCGTTACGCCTGTTTGCCACCATTGTGCATCGTCGTAAAAAAATATATTATAACTATTTTAAAAAAAAATGATCTTTTATTGGACTGCCATTACCAGTATGCAGATCTTGTGACTTCTAGTTTTATTTCTAGTTTTGAAGGTTTCATTCATTAAGCCACCAAGAAGACGCCAGCATTCTCAAATAAAAGAATGTTTGTTAAAAGTACTTTGCGTTGTGAATGGTTTGTTTCTTTTTTACCCGACTGCGCCAGAAGGAGGGTTATGTTTTTAGATTTGTGACTGCAAGCTTTTTTAGATATCAGACGTGTCTTAAAGCCACTCCACTCCATAAATCAACGTTGTTTTATTCAAGCCTGCATATTGAAATGAAAAAACAAAACATTATTTTAATTTTCTGCTTTAACGATGTTCTTATATTGTATCAGTCGTATATTGTAGTGTATCGGTTAATTAATAACTCCACTGAATTTAAAATGGGTTAGAGCTTTATCTTAATTTGGAAACTAGTACTAAGCATTGCAGTAACGAATAACAAGTTCATCAATATTTCATGGCAGTAGTTAATCAAAAAATAGAACGTCTGTTAGGTACATTATCTTTGGTGCTTGCCTAAATTGAATAGTTGTTGCTACCTGGCTTAATAGGAACAAGTTTATGAGGGCCACTTGTGAAACTATTCTACTAAATATTGAACCCCTCACTAACAATGCACGATTTTGTACGAACCATGCAAAAAGCGATGTAATTTATAGTTCCGAGGTTCCAGAGGGTGAGATAATAATCGACATAACAGTTGGATAGCATCGGTTTGCTATTTTCGCCCTTATGATGCTCACTTCAAAAGTCTTGAGTCTATGAACACTATGTACACACACTATGAACACTACTATGGGACCAATCCTGAAATCGCGAAAAAAAATCAGCTGTTCCATACATTTTGTTGAGTTATGTGAACATAAATGTATGGAACAGCTGATGTTTTTTTCACGATTTCAGGTTTGGTCAAAACATCGAAATTTCTGTGCTGTATTTAAGTTAAATATTAGGAAGTGACTCCGCGACCGCCGCCGTGACCTGAATTTGCAGCCGCCGCCGGTTGCTAAATTGGCAGCCGGCGCTGACATTGGAAAAAAGTGGGAAACGGGGTTGGCAATTTGACATAATTAAAAAAACATTTCATGTTTCATTTGAGTAACATACCTAACTAGGGTCCAAGAGCGAGCGAAGCGAGCTCGGGAACTTGGACACCCCGACACGGACAATTTAGGTTCGTGTTAGGTTACTTTTAACCTTGCAGACAGAAATAGGAGCCCCGCGTAGCAGGGCTCCGTCGACCACCTCCCCCCTAGTAAGTCCAAAAAAATTGTATTTTGTTTTACATTGACACTCTAATTTAAAAGTCAGTCTAAGGTAGATAATTCAACTTAATACACGGCAACATTAATCTGCTGCTACGGTAATTTGCAATTATTTTCGTCTGGTATCACTGCTACTCCAAGGCTACTCCGGTTTCCAACGGCGTTATTTTTGGGAGCCGGCGCCAGCTGTGGAGGCACTCCCTAAATATTATGGTATTCTACACATAAACCTTCCGAAATTAATTCTCTAAATGCTAGTTCAAATCCATCGTGTAGTTTTCATGAACTAAGCGGACAAACAGACAGATATGAAAAGCGGCTTTGTTCTATACTATTAGATAAAACAGACCAACAGTTGTTAAACATTGTTTTTCCTTTTACGGTAATGTTTAATACAAATGTACTTTTTCATATCTTGTATAAGTTGACGTGAAATGATTTATTACCGGTTGAAATATATCATGCCATAACAGACTTGTATATGAGTGTATAAATTAATACTTTTTTCTAATGATTGAATATAGAGTTGTTTTAATTATCACTTGGCGTTTTGTTATCAGATTTGCTTTTAAATAAATGCTTACGGAAGAATTTGTGGTAGTAATTAATTGTAGACGGTAGTTCGACTTGGGAGATTAATTGCTCAGGTGAAGTTATTTATTAGGTATGAGGTTCAAGATTAGATCAGTACGACCAACTTTCAGAAAGTTCCTAGTAATGTTATTGTAAATTCATAATGTGATGCGGAAATACACCATGACATTTAAATCACTGTTTTTCTAGAACAAATCTAGACCATAGTCTACTACTATTTTAAAGCATCAAATAAAAAATAAGTCATTGGTCTTTGGCGTTTGGCATTGGGTAATAAGCGCGTTTGTATGTCATTGGTTAATGATTTATTTGCATTGCGGCCCGCATTGGCCAGACGTCCTTGTTAGTCCACGTGGACTCCTCTTATCTTTTTTGAATACCGTATTGTTACCGCGGTGAGTGAACTTTAATGTTATAGGCAACACAAGACCTATTTGAAAACGCCTAGTTTTTTTTATAACATATTTGATGATATAGAATAGTAGTAGGAAGACAATATAAAATATAGTCAGAACAACTATGCTGAAGAAAAACAGTGATTTTAATATCACGGTGTTATGTTAAAGCGTACATTGGGCTATATTTTTTAACTTATTAGTATTTTATGATTTAACATTTTGAAAAACTGGTTGACTTCAATGGACTACTCGGAAACTGAAAATCTCTTTTCTACCCCCTACCAATGAAACCCAATGCCCATTTTCTTTTTTTTTTTGAGTTTCGCGACATCACACAGCCACTCACTATTCACACACATACAACTTACACTCAAACACACATAGACCTCAAGTCACTCGCCCACACTCACACCAACTTATATTAATTTAATTTATTCATACAACTTACACTCAAACACACATAGACCTCAAGTCACTCGCCCACACTCACACCAACTTATATTAATTTAATTTATTTTTTTTCATTTTCACTTTCTATTACTTTACTAAATTAAAGAACTGAGCTATTATTGTATAAACTGCAGCCTAACATCACCACAGTAAAATAATAGGCATTCTTATCCTTGTGTAATGTTGCGGAGGAACACTGATTCCTAAGATACAGGCTTCTGCCTAGTTTAGGTTTCAGGGGTTCAATCTGTTTGTATAAACTGTAGCCTAATACTCTGCAATATCATGTACCTTAGAACCTTTTGTAATTAGGCCTATGTGAAGTAAACATTTTGTATTTTGTATATGATTAAAATGTTTATCCAAAATGTCCGTCTCTCGTCCGTCAGTTACGTTGTCATGGTTAAAACGAAAAACGGATTGCGTTGAATTTGGTATAGATTGGTTTGGGAATAGGGTACCATAAGGTACTTGTTATTCGCGCACAAGAGGTAGTTTCCCTAGAATGTAAATGAAACAAAATCATCATCCGCCTAGCCTTTTCCCAAACATGATTGGGGTCGGCTTCCAGTCTAACTGGTTGCGGCTGAATTTTTTATTTGTTCATTATTTTTTATGACCGTAACAGGAATATCTGTTTATTGCGTTTTTTTTTTTCATGATTCCGTCAAAACTTGTGTTGTTATACTTACTTAAACAAATATTAAACTCTAGCCTGTCTGCTATAATAAATTAATTACTATTCGATAAATATACAAAGCCCATTCTCGACTGGGCCCAAAATTAAAATTATAGCTGCAGGTCCAAAATTGCAACTGTTTTCTTTCTTTGTTTGTAAACGTTTTTCTTTCTTGTGCGCGTAACTATGAAATTGTTGATCTAATTTGCAGGGACTAGCTGAAAATCAGTGCTGTGCCATCCGCACAGCAAATACTGAGCTAGATCCCTTGCCACATGTATGTTGTGTATATTGTGTAATGTGTTATCTTACTTAGTTTGTATTGTGTTATGTGTGTGGCTAAATAAATGGTTTAAATGGTTTAAAAAATGAATATCAATATTTTACATGGAGCGACTGTCATCTGACCTCCACAACCCAATTATTGGGAAATACTGGTATTCGAATGTTAAACCAGTTGTCAGACTTTTGGGCTTCTGACTACCCGTAACGACTGTCAAAGATATTCCTATGACTGTATGTAAATGATACAAAAGGTTTTTTTTTTATTTATCCAGTTTTTAAACATATAATAGGTAATTATATAAACCTATGTTTTATGCATTATAAAGTTACCACTGGTGGTGGTTTTGTTTTCACTACGGAAATAATACGTTTTCTAAAAGCCTTCATACCTTTACAATACTGATGGCAACGGTGTTGCATACTAGATTAATATATTCAAATATCAATGAATTATTCATTCTAAAATTGCATCGTTACCTTCATCGAATAATCTATCATAAACAGGTTTTCTGAAATACTGATCGGAATTCTAATCCGGAATAAGCGATTCCGTTTTAATATTTCGTAACTGTAAGTAGTTAGTTGGTTAGTCCTTGCGACTTAGACTTACAATTGGTAAACAGTACCTATAATTTCGAAATCGAAAATAATTACCAATTGTTTCTTTTATAATAAAACAAGTTTAAACGGACTAAATCGCGTATATTACTGATAGTAACTATCAGTAATATACGCGATGATTGATGATGAAATCAGTAATATACGCGATTTAATCCGTTTAAACTTGTTTTATTATAGTGTGTAGTAATCGCGAAAACCTAAGACATTATTAATTGTTTATTTACTAGACTGTAGACGAAATATTTTCAAAATAGTTTTGAGTTTCGAAATACTTACTTATACAACCACATACCTAAGTGTGTTTTACTTTACTACAAAAAAAAAATGCTTTTGAATAGTATCTACCTATACAACTCTTCCCCCGTACACGCAAATTGAGGTAATAAAGAAATTCTAGCGCCCCTTCAAATGGGGTGGAGTTGAATAAGTTATTCAAAATTTGAAATGCAATGAGTGTATTCCTCTATTAATCTTCGAAATAAAATTGTAAAACTGATTTAATTTACCAGGAATATAAAAAATAACATTTATTTTGGATTTTTAGAAGATTTATTGGATAAAAAAGAAGCTATCACTTTTCTTACTTTCATTTTTCTTTGTATTTGCTCTGCATCGGAGCTCCACTTAAGAACTAATAGAGCTTGCGAGCATTTGCGTCTTTATTCAAAGCATTTTCTTATCTTTGAAAACTCCTATCGTTGTAAACGATTTAAAATAAAAGAAATTCATTCCGTATAGAGACTGTTTTTTTTTTGTAGAAAGTTTTTTCCTCTAATATCATTATCTCGTAACACCTATTTCTAATTTATTCATTTACATAGGTACATAAGTATATTTTAAAATATTTCAAAACATAATTTAATTTAAATATATATGTAATGAGTTCTTGAATAATTATAGTTTCAGCTTTTACTTCATATATATTATTAAAACTAGCCCATATTTGCCCTTTGAATGACCCTAACTAAGGATTGGCCTTCGAGTGACCGCTACAATAAGGGATCAAAGGGGAAATAGACATAATTGGTCATTATCGCAATTTCCCCTTTGGATTCGCAATCTGTTGATATTAGAAGATAGAAGGACGCTACCCACACTTTTTGAAACCCCTTACTTTTACGAATAATAGTGTTAGATTGAGGGTGTGCAGAATTTTTTATGTGTGGGAGATTTCTGTATTCTTAGAGGAGCATTTGTAATTATGACGCACACGGCTTTAGGGCCTGTGCACACCACGTTTTATAAGCGCGCCGTCGACGCGCGTCTCTAAAATGCGCGTCGACGCGCTTTTATCCTACAGAGGTCTACAGGCTGCGTCTGACTTGCGTGCGTATCACGTCTGTATCGCTACAAACGCGCGTCGACGGCGCGTTTAAAAAACGTGGTGTGCACAGGCCCTTAAAAATGGCGACAGTGGTTCCCGTACTAATTTGCTATGATGGTATATAACCTTGTTTCTGTGATCTGAGTTACCCACCATACATGAGTTGCATATACCTTGAGCTTGAAACTTCAACACTAATAACATAGGTTTAAAGGTTACACCAATGCACTGACCGTTCCATACCTTATCGTCGCAATTATCATGCTAGCATGCGCGGTCAGTCATAAACCGCGACTATCTCTTAATCAGACACTAATCACCCGTTTTTTCTCTAATCAGCCAATTAAAGACATCGTGCACGGTCCGAACATAGAATTAGAACTTGAATATTTCAATGTTTTTACCTTGTTGGCTTTCAAGAATTTGAAATAAGTATCAATTAAGTTTGAATCGACTAAGTATAAATCATTTTAAAGGACCACAGAAGTGGTAATGTTAGAGAGAAGCGTAATCAAGTGGCAAATGTTATATAATAAAACCTTTATAGTCAAGTTTAACCATCGTTTGACGATAAATGAACGTGTGGATCGAACTATGATTATACGGTTGAAGTTTATGTCTGATAATTATTTTGTAGAACAAGTTGCTAATTTTTAGGGTTCCGTACCAAAATGGTAAAAAAGGAACCCTTATGGTGCGACTTCGTCTGTCTGTCTGTCTGTATGTCTGTCTGTCTGTCACACCTGCTTATTTCAGAAACTACTTATGCTATCGACTTGAAATTTGGAACAGTTATAAAGAATGCTTATTCAACTTTATTGCAAATGAAAAAAAACCAAATATATTTTTATTTTCTTTGCAAAAGGGGCCGGAGTGGGGGTCCAAAATTTTTAAGTGGGGTTACTAGGTCAAGTGACATATCATATGAAAGGGCTTGATTTACACATTTCAAAATATATTTTCATTTTATTTTATGTCTCACAGTTTACGACATATGATGAAAAATGACCAAAAAAATACCATTCCCCCCCCCCTTATCTCCGAAGTTTGCGGGGCGAAAAATCTGAAATAATTAGGGTTTATAAGAATTGACCCAAATATGGCACCAAAAATAAATCGATGTTCCTAAATAGTACAGTTTTTTCAAAATTATCAAAATTCCTTCACAAACAAACTTAGTTATGCGGTCCGGATTTTTTCACTTTATACGTCCAAATATGATACGGAACCCTCGGTGCGCGAGTACGACTCGCACTTGGCCGGTTTTTTTTTATAGAGCATGAAAGTGTCTTTATTCGTGTTATTATGTTACGAATAGTTACGATGTATTGTGCGTTGCTTTGTTTAAATTATACATCATGAGTTATGAAGTGTGAGGTTATCTAAAAAATGCTGTTTAACTAAAGCGAGGCTGCTGAATACTTACATTGTTTTTGAAGGTTGGATTTTCTATGTAATGAACTAATGATACAGTATTAGGCCTCATATTACTTCAATTAGGTCAATAATTATTGTTGTATATGCCTATTATGTATTGTATGCAGGACTGCAACCCGTCCGGGTTTCTCCGGATTTGTCCTAGTTTAGAAGGTGTCCGGGGAGCGTCCGGTAGGTAGGTTTCAAAAATTGTCCGGGGGAAACCCGGACACTTTGTGTCAGGGGAATCCAGATTGACGAATGTTTTTTTCGGGGGCGTCTGGGAAAAATACTCAATTTCATCCAAAAATGTCCGGGGTTTTTAACGTTTTTGTCCGGCGTCAGCAATTTAGGTGATGGCAGCCCAAATTATATGTACTATTTTGTCTATTCCTTGTTTTAAATCGACTATCATATTTCATGGGTATCGTTACATTGTATTTGTAGTCTATAATTTAGTGTGATGATTATGCGAAATTTTACCAAAATTCCAGCGGTTTTATTGCGAACTAACGAGTGGAGGGTGTGGGTTCGAATCCCATACATTACTGACCGCAAGATCTTACTTGACCAAGCCGAAGTTGGCTGGTGCAGCTGGTAATTTAAATTGCGAATCCCTTACTTAATACGTAAATCAATAAATACCTGAAAAAAAGAACTTTTTTATCTGCATCTCACATTGCTAGTAATATTTTTAAATACCTACATACAAATATTTTAAATATGTAGTACTTAGTCAAAACTTTCCATAGTTACCGGCATTTCTCTTGAGCTCTTGGCGGAGTGGTGGGGGTTTGTATGTGTGTCGTATCATCTCAAAAGTAAGGTTCAAAATCGATTAAAGTAATTATGGATCAGAGCTCAAATTCATGCCGGGTATTGTAAAAGTTGTTTTTTTTTATTGTAAGAGCGTGATCTACATAAGATTTATCTTAAATATATCGTGGGTGCACATAAGTCCACTAATCCACTCACATGGTTAACCCAGACCTAGAACAATAACAATTATTCTGTAGCCCAAAAATACAGTCAAGTTGGCACACCTCACCATTACAGAGCCAATTAAAAAAATCAAAGCGAGAACTTCTACGTACTGTACTAATGATAATGAAGCCAAATATTATACAGGGTGGCAGGTAAGACAGTGGAAATATTTGAAGGGGTCATTGTACTCATCACTATGAACAAATTTTACTATGAGACCAACCCTGAAAACGCGAAAAAAAAATCTGCTGTTCCATACATTTATGTTCACATAACTCTACAAAATGTATGGAACAGCTGATTTTTTTTTCGCGATTTCAGGGTTGGTCCCATAGTAAAAGTTGTTCATAATGATGAGTACAATGACCCCTTAAAATATTTCCACTGTCTAACCTGCCACCCTGTATACAGGCTGCTGATTTAGTCACCTGCAACTATAAGGGGGTGATTCTACCCGTCATATTGAACAACGATCCATAAGAGACCCATATTCGATTCGTGAAAAAATTTTACAACTTTTCATACATTCTGGCTACTTTTGTAATTTGTATTATTTTGCCGAACATTTGGTTGATTTTTTTTTACGAATGGGATATAGGTCTTATAGGGAAAGTTGCAAGTGACTAAATTAACAGCCTGTATAAGTGCTAATTAATAGTACCGGTGAGCATTGGTGGTGTATTGAGTCAAACATTCGCTTAATGCACAAATCGTGTATTTTGTGTATTTAAACAATAGCCGCTGATTGATCGCGAGTGGGTTTTTATTTCTTACATTAGTGATAATAATATATGGATAGGTCTTAATTTCTGACGATGAAGACGTGGGAATTGATGATTTATGTACACTCGACGCCATTGACGGTCGACCACTTTTCACCCTTATGTTCTTAGTAATAAGGGCGAAAAGTGGTTGACCATCAATGGCGTCGAGTGTACCTATAGCTAAATTGATTTTAATGTACACATGATAGCTGGCGAATTTTGTATTTTAAAATATTTTAATGATCATTGGGTAATTTCGTTTTATATTGATTTTTTTGGATCTAATTACTAATACTTTACCCGCGATATCGTCCATGTGACTAACAGAAACTGTGCATTTTATTGGGATAAAAAGTAGTCTCTCAGAGGTACCTATAATGTAGTTTCCTATTAGTAATGGAATTTTCAGTAGTTCCGGAAATTACCTCATACTTATACAGGGTGGCGATTAGGTTATCACATTAAATGAAACCATGTATCATAAATGGCGTTCGTTGTACATACACAATAAAAAAAATTGCCGGTTGCCGCTTTTACAGGTCAGTAAATGTACCAATAAATAGTAAAACTGTTAATAAGTTGGTACATTTACTGACCTGTAAAAGCGGCAACCGGCAATTTTTTTTATTGTGTATGTACAAAGAACGCTATTTAGGATACATGGTTTCATTTAATGTGATAACCTAATCGCCACCCTGTATAAATTTATGCATATTCTGTAGCTATGTTTCTTTGCATAGATATTCTAAAACACACGTTACAAGAACTACTCAACAATAAATCCATTCCAAAGTTATACCGACGCTTGACAATGTTGTACAAACCAAAGCGCAGTACAGGTAAATCCCTGTGGCTCTGTTGCCTACATTACTCTGTAGTCTGTACATGACGCTGTCGAACTTATATTATTTTCTCGACTAAAGTTGCGTAGTTTATTCAAAGTTTTGAGTGCAAAGATAACAAGAGAACTGTTTGAATAATGCAAATAGTTCATCTATGAGGCGTAAGGAAGTAAGGCGTAAGGTGTTTGCTCGGCTCGTGCTCGTAAGTATTAACAGGCTCTTTGTCTTGTGAGGTAAGCAGACTTATAAGTTGTATTGAGTGTGTAACAGTGATGAAGGGTGAGGGGAAACTGGTACAGTAAAATAGTAGGTACCAAAATTAAGTGATACACCAAGGGTTGTATTACAGAACCGAACTCAAGACTCAAGCATTACTTAAAACTAGTTTCAGCCAATCAAATCGGAAAAATCGGAACTAAATTAGAAATCGCGAAAAAAAATTTTCTGTTCCATACCTTTATTTTCACTTAGCACCACAAAATGTATGGAACAGCAGATTTTTTTTTTCACGGTCTCATACTAAAAGTTGTTCATAATGATGAGTACACCATTTCATATTGCCACTGTCTAACCTGACACCCTGCATAATACGCTTCTGTCTAACCCCCCGGAGAATACAGGCGTTATGTTGTGTGATTTCTTCTATCGTTGTCAAAGGCAGGACAGGCCTTCTTTAATTGAAAAATAACTAATGATTTATTGGTTTTGGTAATCTCTCAGTAGGTATCTTAGGTAACTGCAACTATTATTGTCGCTAAAAAAAACCTGGTAAAATTGCTCCTTAGATTGTGATTTCATAATATAAATCACATTATTCAATGTTTTAAAATGATTAAACCGCTATCTAGTCTGACAATCAAATTCGTATCCAGCAAATGGATAACATTCAAATGATATTACCTATGTAGAACTCCCGAATTACAATAGAGCCTACACAATTGCTAAATTAATTAAAACTCCCGTCGTAATCAAATATCTATTGATACGCTTACAGACGTATCGATTTATATCCTAATAAACTTTACAGGTATTTGCTTCGAAGATTCATCCAGAAGTTATTCGTGTTGGGAACTTTCCCAGCAACAGGGACTCGATACATGGGAATAGAATATAATTTAGGATGATAGATACATTGATTTAATTTATTGTTATCTTTAGGGTTTTGTTAATGATTCGTAGTAATGGGATTTGGATAAGGTTGCGTGTATAACCTTGTAAGTATAATATTCTTTAGGACTTGACTAGGAGGTTCCTAGAGTTATACGATTTCTTTTGCTATTGTGTTGACATGAACTAAAAATGTTTAACTTGGAACGAAGTGTTCCTTCATCATCGTTTCAATACTAAGTACTGGCAATCTTTCATCTGGGACACTTTATGCTTCCAAATTTAAATTTAAATTTAGAGGGACGCATAGATTCTTCATTTATTTTCATGTCTTTTCATTGATACCGTCATTCATAGCGGATACAAGTCGTGGCGCCGCTGTTGTCCTACGGCTCAAATACACCAAATCCGTCATCGTACGAACTTTACTCGTACGATAACGGACGAACTCGGACGATTGAATCAAACAGAGAGCGCGTACACCAACATGTCCGCCATCGGCCGACAAAATCGGTCGTGTTGGTGTACGCGCTCTCTACAATTTACGAGCAAAGTTCGTACGATGACGGATTTGGTGTATTTGAGCCGCTAGTTATTCTAATCTAATCATAGTCATTAATCAAAACTCGTGGTAACTTGTATTTTGTACAACAGTTTTATACTTAAAACAGTGTAACAGTGTAAATTTTAAGTTTACCTATTATAATATAATATAAGCCGTTTTATTTTATCAAGTCGTTTTTAGAGGCTCCCTCAGAGCTAGCCAAGGACAGAGGAAGCTACTTCGGGACATTGGCTTTCAGGCCGCATCATCGCTAAACATCAGGCTAGATAATGGTCAAACGCAAGCCTATCCAATAAAAACAAAATTGGCGCCCAACGTGGGACCAAAGAAGTTTGACAGTTGTAAGACAGTGACATTTATAAAGCTCATTCAAAGCAAGTGCTAGATAATGTTTATTTAATATCTTGGGCTAAGCCTTCCGGAACAAACTGACGATAGACAGACCGTGGCACGTTGATAAAGAACGCTTACCTAGACTACTTTAATAAGAAATAAAATATACTCATCAGTTTCAAAAACCTTTGGCAAGCCTTAAATATACTTTGAATATCATTATAATTACGACGACTATTAGGGTCGAAAGAATATGTATTTTTGATGCATAATTCCAAACTCAGTATTCATTTTGACAATTCTAAATGAATATGATTAATTTATGTAATGTGAGTGTTTTATGCTGTAGGCTGTCGTTTTAAATTAAGCTGGTTCCGCGAAAGGAAAGAAAACATTACAATATACAAAGGTACCTATCAAAATATTTGTAAGATTGTCAAATTTCCTTTGTCATAAGGAAGCCTTAAGCAGACAGTCGCTCCCATCTATCATAACAAATTGAGAAACACATTTGGATTTGAATAAGAAAACGAATTTCTACAAATGTCAAGTGTTTTTCCGTTCCAGATTGACAAAAAGAACTTGAAAAATACTGGAAAAATATTCCCTTATATTTTATTCTCTCGTTAGCAACTGACTTTGGGGCTCTTGGTTAAATACCAGGCACACGAACTACGATCCATTGACCAAACGCGATCTTTACGAAATGCGTGCAGTCAGTTCGTGGATTGGTGGCCATTCCACAACTCGAGATACCTCTGGGCCAAACTATGTGGTCTTGTATCCTAGGCATTAAGTATAATTATTAATTTATTTTTGTGCTGATGGCACAAACGTATTCAGGGGTAATTCTGTATTCTGTACGGGACTCGGTACCCGCGATACATACCGATCGCTTTTCTATCACAATTTCTTCACGAGACTATTTAGCATAATATTGTTGTATCGTTGTCAGAAAAATAGCATAATCTTATGTTGTCAGAAAAATAGCTGACTTGCCCAGATGTTGTGTGTTATTAGACCCGGAAAGATTGAGTTGCACCCACAGAAATCTAAATAATATCCAAGTAAGTCAATAGAAATGTCATCTACTACATTTATTCCCAGACGCGTGTCGCCGGTTCGCAGTCAATGTCAAAGCATCCAATGCAATACACAATCAAACTTAATTCCGTTCACATACGTTACATTTTTAAACACCCGCTCCCGATGTGTGATGACTGATGAGATGACATGTCATTGTATGTTATATAATTTGATCGAAAGCGGCTACAAGGTCACGCGCCTTTGCGACTGTGACTTACCTATTATTTAGGTTTCTTTGTTTGCACCCGGGATGTTATGGATATGAAATTTCGGATCTGGATGTGGATACGGATATATTAATAATATGTATTATATCGGTTTCAGATACGGTTACGGATATGAAATTATTTCGGATTATCCGGTAGTTTCGGATAGTTTCGGTTACAGATATTACATTTGCAAATTTTAAAAGTAAAATACCAATAACGTGTCTCATTTAGACTCCGCCCCTATCCGAAATTATTTGAAACTTTTTGTATAGGATATCCGATACAAAAAGTTTCAAATAATTTCGGATAATTTCGGATTAACCGAAACTATCGGATATCCGAAATAGTTTCATATCCGTAACCGTAACCGAATATTCGGTTACGGATATGAAACTATTTCAGATATCCGATAGTTTCGGTTACAGTTACGGAGCTCCATAACATCCCTGGTTTGCACCACTAGATAGATTATTACCTGCTAAGTAGGTATCCCAGATGATAAACTGCAGTGTAGAATCTGTTTGTACGGTAACAAAGCTACATGAAATGAAGCAGCATACTGTTTGCAGTTTACTTGCAGCGCTTAATCTTCTTGGGGAACACGTTAAGTCGCCGTTAAGTTAACCGACACCGTTAAGTATCGGTCAATTTATTAGTTACTGGCTTTTGAACCCAGTTTCAAGTGCTGCGTTTGAATTTATTTTATGAGTATTGGCCAAGTGGTTAGTAAAGTTATTAAATCTTTATTTTTTGCTTTTCTTCCTGTCTTTGTTTATTAATTAATGCGTTAAGGGGTCATTGTACTCATCATTATGAACAACTTTTACTATGGGACCAACCCTGAACTCGCGAAAAAAAAATCTGCTATTCAATATAATTTTGTTCAGTTATGTGAACATAAATGTATGGAACAGCTGATTTTTTATTCGCGATTTCTGGGTTGGTCCCATAGTAAAAGTTGTTCATAATGATGAGTACAATGACCCCTTAAAATATTTCCACTGTCTAACCTGCCACCCTATATAATAAAGTAATTTTATTATTAATAATGAGGTATACCTATATAGAGAGCATCTCTCAAATATAATATCGATAACAGAACCTGTTTTGCTATCTCTAATCATAAACATCGAAGTAATTAATTCTGTAATTAACAACCCAATTAATTAGCGTATAAAGTGTATCATAAAAAGCCGGTTTTATAATAAGAGATATTTAATTAACGTGATTAATTTATCGATATACTAGCTTCTGCCCGCGGGTTCGTCCGCGGGTAGAAGTAAAAGTAACCTATGTGTTATTCTGATGTATAAGCTAAATTACTGTAAAGTTTCATCAATATCCTTTCAGTAGTTTTTGCGTGAAAGAGTAACAAACATCCATAAATCCATCCATACATCCATCCTCACAAACTTTCACATTTATAATATTAGTAGGATTATAACAAGCGTTTGCTCGCGAATCCATCCGCGTAGATTATAACAAATTGACCATTTTAAATGACCTTAGTGTAGGGTGGTTAATACTACGCAGAGGTCAAGCTGTATCTCTGGTTCATACGACCGGAATTAGATACATGTGGACTTTAACTTGAACCCAAGCTACTAAACTGCGAACCATATCAAAATCCGTTCAGTACCTACTTCTCGCGTGATACGGGCACGAACACACAAAAATCCCAAAATAATATTTCTTTGGGCATGTAATAGTGGGAGAGCCTATTGTCATTAACCGGGCACATATCCAGATTACGTGCTGCTACTGAGAATATCTTAATGGGAAAACTCAATAATACTTTGTCCAACTCTAGGATCGAACCCAGGACCTCACGCTCAGTAGTTGCACTTATGAAGACCGGACCAAAGAGGCAGTCGTTCTTATTTGACATTATAAACATTGTTTAAGAATAAGAACATTCTAAAAGAAAAAATCGTTCAATCTTCGAAACAGCTTCAATCTATTTTAAGAAGGCACTTCAGAACTCTTATCTACTCTACATATTAGATTTTCATTTAATAAATATAGTAAAAGCAATGAAAAGCACTTATCGTATCTTTGGGTTTTTGAACGTCTAGACGTGACGGCATTTAGCTTTAAAACCTCGTTACAAAAAAAAAACAAAAGATAAAAGATACAGTTGGCAGAAAGTTTTGTAAAAAGTACGAATATAAATATTCTAACGAAGATCTATGAAAACGATGGTTTAAATTGGTTTTTTATGGGCATGCATAAAATGGACTGCCGATAAAAAAGAGAAAAGCCTGCTCTAGTAAATTTTAGTTTACGGTACAATTCTCCGGCAGTATTGGGTCCATAAACATTGGCATGCATTGCTCCGAACGGATATAACAATCGGAATAATGTTCGGCTTTACGTAAAGCCATTTTCCGCATTAAAACTTTAGTCTTACCGACCGATATCAGCAATTTGTAACTCCGGGAGACACGGGTTGGTGTGTGCTAGCCAACCGTTTTATGAAAAATATATTTTCAATAATAAAACAAAAGATACGTCTTTATTCATTGAAATTGTAATTATAAAAGTCATACCGTGCAAAGTACGTACAAGCTTATATTCCGTAGGTATCTAAAAATAATATAATTTAAAAAATCTAATAAATAAAAATCAATTGCCATAATAAATTATGTATGTAAGCGTATCACTTGAGAACGTCTCGACCGATTTGGCTGTTTTTAGGATTCCGTACCAAAATGGTAAAAAAGGAACCCTTATGGTGCGACTTCGTCTGTCTGTCTATAGAGGATCTCCCACGCATAAAAAATTCCGTACACCCTCAATCTAACACTGTTAATCGTCACTCAACACTAGCACTAAACTAAAACACTGTATTTATATCATCGACCGTGTTCGGTTCGTCGCCAGCGTGTACGTTTGTTGTTGCGGTCAATGTGACCGTATCAATGCGTCAAGCTCAATAGCGCCTTGGCACATCTCCCTTGTTTCTATGATCTGAGGTACCCACCAAGCTCTTATTTAGTAAATATATACGAGTCCACAGTTAATATATTCTATTTAAACGCCCCTTGAAAAGTCGCAATATATATATTTATAAAAATCCATTTCAAAGGTGGTCAAAGTCAAAGCATTTATTTCAATTAGACCAATTACAGGTACTTTTGTATTGTCAAGGAGTCTGTCAGTTAGTCTTAATGATGAAGCTAGATGCCCGTTCCAAAGCATAGATTCCTATGGAGAAGAACGGGCAAGAAACTCCATGGTTACTCTTTTATGGTGGGTTTTCTAATAGGTATCTTAGGACCGATTTGAACAGAGTTATAGCATGGAGTTGTAGAATGGAATTTACCACAAGGTAAACTTAGGCCGAGATAAATAGATGTTACTTAGCACGTACTTTGGCTAAGCTATGTTCCCGTCTCTGTCTTACTTGCAAGTTGCGCGACAGTGACAACGATACTGCTTAGCCAAAGTACATGCTAAGTAACGTCTATTTATCTCGGCCTTAGTCTTAGTCACAGAAGTATTTAGAAAATATTTTTATATTACTTACCAACTTTAATTCCCTTTCATGCCGTCACCGTAATTTCTAAGAATGTAATTAAGTTCGTTTATTATGTCTTTACCCATAAATTCTTGTGGTAGCTACATGTGCCTGCCTACGCAAGTCTAATTGAGTTATGTAATCTAGTGAAGCCCGCGGCTTCGCCCGCGCTCGAAGTTTTTTGCTTTTCTGCATAAAGCATGGTAATGTTTTTGTTTTGGTACCAATTTTTTTTTAAATCGGGTTTCATGCTTAACTCTGAAAACTCCTTGTTTAGCAGTTTTGGTAATATTATCGATTCATTTAACGCATGAATTCAACAGCCTCTTTTTTTTATCGATCATAAATAATTGGCATCATACATTTACACCTATATAAATAAAATCATGCTCTTTCCATGGCAGAAACTAAAGAACGCAACACGTTACGATCCGTGTTATAACATGAAAAATATTCCTTTTGCTTCGTCCATACATCTGGACTGTGGAGGATAAAGATCAGGAGGAACATCTCTGTGTATGAAAAGTATCGTATCAAACAGTAGTAAGAAGGTAAACAAAGAAAGCGCAAAAAGATTCATCCAATCAAAAAATTCAATCCGTGAACAACTGCTACATTCATACCATACCCTTTGCCTATGCTAGCGCCGCTTTAGACGGTTTTTGAACTATTATTTACTATATATAGGTAGCTGTACACTTTTTAGACTTGTCTCTACTTGTCCAATTTGATCAATCTAAACATCCATCTCCGTCTCCCTCCAGCGTTTCTAGTAATATTTTTCTTTTAAATTCCTTTTAGTAATAGCCAAAACTATTGAATAATATAATATTCACCATTCTTCCTCTCCGTATGTGTGACGCGCCCTTGCACGGCGACGTCAGGCGCATATTAAAATTGATTGATTTTTGTAACAATTCAGTTTGGAATCTGCGCACCTAGCTCCTGAGGCTGCACCTGTGAACTTCATACTTTTATAAAAGTGGGATAAGTGAGAATGGGGGTGGGGATGTATCGTAGTGTGGGGAGAATGCTTGGCATTTCTGAAATGACGTAATGGGTTTCTTTGTTGACAGTAAATGTTCGAAATCAAATAGAAAAATATGGGTGCTCTTGAACTAAGTAGAATAGAAAATTATGTGTTTAGTTTTACTTATTATTTAGCTTTGACATTGTCATACATTTTTGTTTTCTTTTCACTTTAAAACTCTGTTTTACCGATGCAAAAAAACACAAAACACAGTAGGTACAGTCCAAAGTCCAGTTTTATTTTTGTATAATGTAGTCGTGTTGTACACATAATAGGAATACCGTCTCGAATTGAACTTTGAAACTCTGTTTTACCGATGCAATTTATTAACTGTAGGTACTGTGTTTTGCGTTCCATGCATAAATAAAATAAAGTTTTCTTCAGGAAGGGACCGTAATCACTAGCATATTTTAGTAACAGCAACTATTGATGATAGTGAAAATATAAAGAACAACTGAACAATTTCTTGCGAAGTTTTTCTTTCTTGGGAGTTACATAATAGAAAGCTTCCTTCTCTAAAACAAGATGTTTACCTAACATTTCCTTTATTTAGTTATGATATTGATAGGCTACCGGCTCTTACAGTTCAGAAATACGTGGGAATATCTCAGATAAAATTTCCGAATTCAAAGAAATATTCTAAAAATATAAGCTCTCGATACAATGCTCTGGAAATCTAAAAATAGGAATAAAATAAAAGTTCTGAAAAGTGTCAGCTTATTTTTCCGCATGTGCTGAAACTGGGAGCGCGTGAAAGGAAAATGATTTTCTGTGTTTTCATGTCATTGATTTTGGTTGTTATACTGGACTGTCTTTCAAATTGAAAGCTGCTTACTGCAACGCTGTATTTGAAATTGTGTAGCATAAGTAAATCAGTTAAAAATATTAGAGAGATGTAGTATACCACATGTCTCGGGTTTCTGATGGTCTCTGAATGTTCTATTATTCTAAGGATCCGAATGTATATTTTTATGTTTTTTCCTATTGGAGTATAGAATAGGATATACCGTAATTTGCTCGTATATAAAAAAATACTCTACCAATTAGAAAACAAAAAAAATACAAGTATCTAAAAAACAACGCGTCGTCCCTTTTATCATAAAGTACAATCATCATCCGCAGCTTTATTCTACCCAATTCTAGACTTCTAGACACCGGTCTACTTTCTTTTACACCATCTTCCCATGAAATACAAAATGAACAATATTTCCGACAATATTATAAAAGTTTTCAATCTTATACAGTAACTTAAAACAGTACTGAACTAAATTCAAAGTTGCCATGATCCACTGCACTTTGGTAGTATCTCGCTAAAGTCCCGATATCATTTGCGTAGGTAACTTCATCGTTCACAGAAATATACTTGGTCGCTTATAACTAAGACTAGAAATAATGGGTTGGTCTTTTTGAAATAAAAGCATAGAGAAAAGTTCGTTTTACATATTATTATACAAAAGCTACTAGCTACTAGCTGTTGCCTGCAACTTTGTCTGCGTGAAAATGGATGAATCGTAGCCTATGTGTTTTCCAGATCCCAGACTACTTCTGTGTCAAATTTCATCGAAATCCGTCAAACCGTTTCAGCGTGAAGAAGTAACAAACATACACACAAACTTTCGCATTTATAAATTTATTATAGTAGGATTTTCTATAACCGTGCCATGTTTCTAGAAATAGTTTGAACAGTTGATTTAGAGCAACATTTTGATGTCAACTAAAAAATTCGGCCAAAAATGTTTTGACTCTCCTACAAGTTAACCCAATCGGTTGGAAGCTAATCGGCTGATGCCAAATATGTTGATAGTCGAAAAAAAAAATTCGTATTCTGCAGTTATTGTTTAAAATCTTAAGTTGTCTCAGACTTTTGTCGCTGACTGCACATAACGATTAAAAACTTACATCTTGTCGAATAGGTACCTATAAAACCATTGCGCAAGAAACTATAGAAATGTTTCTATTACTGTATGGGAATAAACATTGTGGCGTTTTTCTGTAATAAAACACAATAGATGGCGACATTATGCTTCTGCATTAGTCGTAAGTAAGGGAAAACTGAAGATAATGGATATAAATAGCAGGATTGTATGGCCTGACATAATACGTAGGTAAAAACTTAACTTTTTAGGGTTCCGTACCAAAATGGTAAAAAAGGAACCCTTATGGTGCGACTTCGTCTGTCTGTCTGTCACACCTGCTTATTTCAGCAACTACTTATGCTATCGACTTGAAATTTGGAACAGTTATAAAGAATAATTGTTCAACTTTATTGCAAATGAAAAAAATCCCAAAATATTTTTATTTTCATTGCAAAAGGGGCCGGAGTGGGGGTCCAAAACTTTAAAGTGGGGTTACTAAGTCAAGTGACATATCATATGAAAGGGCTTGATCTGCACATTTTAAAATATATTTTCATTTGTCGAAGGCCTGTGTCCCAGCAGATGGGAACATTATAGGCCGATTATGCTATGCTATGCTATGCTTATGCTTATGTCTCACAGTTTTCGGCATATGATGAAAAATGTCCAAAAAAATACCATTCCCCCCCCCCCCTTATCTCCGAAGTTTGCGGGGCGAAAAATCTGAAATAATTAGGGTTGATAGGAATTGACCCAAATATGGCACCAAAAATAAAACGATGTTCCTAAGTAGTACAGTTTTTTCAAAATCATCAAAATTCCTTCACAAACAAACTTAGTTGTGCGGTCCGGATTTTTTCACTTTATATGTCAAAATATGATACGGAACCCTCGGTGCGCGAGTACGACTCGCACTTGGCCGGTTTTTTTATTCTGCTGTATTGCGAAGATATTGCTTATTTTCCTAGTTAGACTTGAATTGCAAAGAGGTGAGATATTAAGGCTAATTAAAGTGAAATTAGATATTTTATTTATGTCGGCTGCACGATGGGACACCGCATCCTTTCACTAGTTATGCAATGATAATTCTAATTAACTGGTTACAGTAATCCTATTTGTAGGTCAATCGATGCCAGTAAAGTATCTACACTTAATAGTTCTGCAATTAAAAACACTTCGTTAAGTTGCAATAACTCTTAGTTTTACATAAAAATTACCCTGATTCTTTGACATGCTGCAACTTCAAAATATTTGACGACGAACATCGATTCTTCTTCTGTTATCTTTGTCACTCAAATTGAGGTTGATTATGTTACTCCCTAAAAAGTTATTAGGTAGATATCCATCATATAATACACAGTTACTCCGACACCAACGTAACGGCAATCCTCATTATTTTGCAAAGAATGTGTCACAAAATAAAATTGAACAAAATGTTGGGAGTAGGGTAAAAAGTTTAGGAGCAGCGTACACCTGAGCCATTTCATGGTGACCTTATACATGATTGATTATGACAAATACGCCCAAGTACATGGTCCATATGGTACGTTATACACGCGAGATTGAAGATTCGTATTTAGATAAGCAAAATGAATTACCTACTTTATTACTACGTGAGCGTTTTTCCTGTTGCCTACTCAATTTGTTTGTTATTTTTTTTGGATTTGGCTAAGCTGTTTCGTGTATTGTATCACGATACTTATTGATTTATTTTTGGGAAGGATTATGACGAATGGGAATGTGCTTCAGTATCTATTAAGAGGTCATTTTTAAAAACTGAGCCGCCTCTTGTTGTGATACTGCGAACACAAATCTGTTTGATGGAGTAGTGATGGCTTTATACTCCTCTTTCATGATCGTTCATTGTCTTTGTCATTTAGATATCTAAACGGGGTAGTTGTTAAGTGCCTTACTTCCACCAAAATCTAGCAATGAACTCATGATGTCAAATATGTAGACGCTAATGATGATTGTTGAAGTTGGGTCGTTCGTACGCACCTTAAGTTTTTATACAGGGTGGCAGGTTAGACAGCGGAAATATTTAAAGGGGTCATTGTACTCATCATTATGAACAACTTTTACTATGGGATCAACCCTGAAATCGCGAGAAAAAATCAGCTGTTCCATATATTTTGTTGAATATTTAAATTTAAAATTAATAAAAAAATTAAAAACCCCTTAAAATATTTGCATTGTCTAACCTGCCACCCTGTAGGTATAGTACAATAGTACAATGACCCCTTTAAATATTTCCACTGTCTAACCTGCCACCCTGTAAATATTGAATACCTAGAATTTATTAAAGAACAACCAAGTTTCTATAATTTTTACCTCATTTTTCCAGTCGATTCCACAATCCTACCGCAGAACTACATAATAATGCTTATGTAGCAAATCCAGCAGTGAGTCGGCAAGTCGGCATTATCCGAGTAGTCTGCAGGTTATCAAGAACTTGCAAAGTATCGGCTGTGGGGAAGTTGAACCGCTCTTTTGTTGTACCAGTTCCGAGTGTGGTACAAGATGGGAGCGGAGCGGTGTTGTTGATAGAATGTTTTAGTGTACGACCGAAACTAGTGGTCGAAACCGAAACTTCCATATAAGGTCATATTATCACCTTATATGGATTCGGTTTCAGTTTCGGCCGTAAAAACTAGTTTCAGTCGGACACTAGAATGTTTGCTGTTTTCGTTGCTATGTAAAGAAGGTGTTTGTTTGTATTGTCTTAAGTGTTTTAAGACCTGCTCGATTTTGTAGATTGAGTGAGCTACAAAATATATATTTTTTAAGATGTCTAATGGAGGAAATTCATACATTTACAATACAAAAGTTTATACATTTATCTTCATTCACTTTCATGTTCTTCTTACTTATAATTATTACTATCGTGTCATTTATGTATTACATTTATCATCATTTCATATTCTTCTCACTTATCTATCGTGTCGATGGCATGTTTTATATTTTATCAGCCCTTTTTCTTGGCACGCGGACGGCGCGGGCGCTTTCATCAGTTTCATCCAGGTGAATGCGTCAATAAAAGAAAAAGTTTCATTCTTTAATCTTAACACTGGGGCCGGATTAGCTCTTCGCAAACAAAAACATTCTCGATACCGCACTTTTGAGTAGCCGGAGTACAATATTTTACTGTTCTCTATAAAATAGCGGATCACAGTTTTTACTTGAAAGTTATAAATCTTTATATTTTAACTTACAATTACCTACCTTACCATTTGAACTTTACATAACATAATATCACGCCTTTACTCGTCAAAGGGTTGGGCAGACGTGTACCCACATTTCGCCAAATAAGTCTAAGTCCCAATGAATGGGGGACGACTGACGAGGCTATTGCTATTAACCGGGCATTAATCGAGACTCCAAGCTAGAACCCAGGATCCCGCTCAGCAGTCGCGCTAGCGAACATAAAGGTACGAGTTTTTAGTATTTCTATGAAATACCTTCGGTAGCTAGCGACACGTTGTCTGCCGCAATGGGCCGAGCTTGTCTCACGGAACACTCAGAACCAACTGGAATACGGCGCTGCCGTGTGCTGCTACATGACGCAGCGACACGTCGCCACGGCGCTGCCGTGTGCTGCTACATGACGCAGCGACACGTCGCCACGGCGCTGCCGTGTGCTGCTACATGACGCAGCGACACGTCGCCACGGCGCTGCCGTGTGCTGCTACATGACGCAGCGACACGTCGTCTGCTGCGACGACACATCGTCGAGTACTAACTTGTACCTTTAGACCAACAAGGTAACTTGGACTTTAAAACTACTCGCAGATAGGTACATATGAGCGGTCTTGAAGCCGCAAACAATATAATTTTAATCGGGTCTCATTTTAGTGTATTGAAAAATTGAAGCTTAGGAAAATACTCAAAAAATTGCAAATAGTCTATTGAATAGAATAAATATTGTTGTTTGCCAAGTCAAAGTGTAAATAAGCTGTGCAAGTGAAAATTCCACAAAGGCACGTATTTCTAGGTCAACACAAAATAAGCTATTATCAGCACCATAATCATCACACAGACGTATCCTAAACACTATTCTCAAAGAAAAATGTGTGATTACAACTCAATTGTAGAATCAAATGTCAGTATTTTTAAATGTTAAGGTTTAGCACCAATTGTTGGTTGTGGATACCAAATTATGTGTCTATTCCATCGCTGAATACGAATTACACAAATCCCCTTTTACTAGTTCACGTTCGATATAATAATAGATATTTCGTTTGCTCGGCAGGTGATACAGCAGATTGAAATAGGTCGTCTATTAAAGCGACCTGTCAGCCCGTCGCTAACCTAAGCTATTATGTGCCTTAGTCCCAATAGGTTGCAACAAATTGCTTAATACAGCAACTTTACTTGTGAGGTCAACTTAGTAGCGAGTTCGGAATAGTGTACAAATTGCAATATTTTTGTACTGTTAAAATATGAAATAATACACAAATAGGCTTATTATATTTGTAAAAAAATATCTGACCAAGCAAATGACGTATGTGCACTAGTCAATCTAGTTTTCGTATCTTTCCAATCGAGAGAAAATGTAAGGACATTGTCTTAAGGAAGTCCTTTACCGGCAATAAACGTGAACACAGCATAATATTACGATGAGTAATCGCCGCAATTTGCATTTATGGCTGAATTATTAAAATAACGTAACCTCCGACATTATTTGCGGCTGCAACTCAAACCGCATCCTAAGATACAAAGGCTCGATAGCAAATGTGCCCTTTGAACTTTATCCCACGGCGCTCGGCGGGAATGCAGCATCGTGACGCGCGGACAATTACAGTTTTCAAGCACCGCTTGCACGTACTCGAGTAAATCACTGTCTATTAAACCCGCACCAGAAACTGTCTATATTTAGCAACCTCGCTTTTTGACACCAAATTGGTCTGCGGTCTCCTATAGGCACAGGCTATCTAAATTCATACGCCACTATTAATAAATGTGACAGCCACAATTCAGCGCGTGGCGCACTGTGCATACGAAACACTACGTTTGCAACGAAATTAACGCTAACTCCGGAGTTGGTTTGTTTGAATCCATTACGTGTCTAGAATGGCTCATAGTGTGGAAGCAATAATTCATACGAACTCCTATATCTAACTACATTTCTCAAAGCTATCAAACTTTACCCCTTAGACAATCGAATCGCGGGGGGAGTTCAACATCGACTTTTGCATACAAACTTTGTCTACAGATTGTTCGTGCAATGTCAAACTGATCCAGACAATTGAACCAATTAATCGGTTTTCGTGGAGTTGATATTTGATTAATGTTGAGCGGATTAACTACAGATAATA
The DNA here is from genome assembly GCA_948465475.1 of Thalpophila matura. Classification (NCBI taxonomy): domain Eukaryota; kingdom Metazoa; phylum Arthropoda; class Insecta; order Lepidoptera; family Noctuidae; genus Thalpophila; species Thalpophila matura. Next base: position 13,698,601 of record OX419183.1, read on the forward strand.
TCGGTATTTGATTTTACAAAAGAAGATTGAGTGAGCAGACCGAGTTAAACGACATCGTGAGCGCTTTGATAGTGAGGAGTGATGTTGTTTCTTCATAACTGGACTTTTGTTTCAATCGCTTAGTTACTAAAGTGGCATTGTTTTAGCTGCCCAATCATTGGTTGTGATTGACATTTCGTTTTCAACCGCTGTCAATTACCGGCTCGAGTAGATAACTAGCTTCATTAAAATAATGCAAAAAATCAATAATGCAGATATAATAATACCAGTAGGTTATTGCCAGGCGAATTAGATAGCGGTTTCAAACTGGTCTAGTTTGTGATAAGTGCATGTTGATTAACATTTTGGTGTAAGTAGTTCATTTTAGACTGTCTTAAAGGCTTGACCCAAATATTAGTTATTAGTGGTTTAAATGGCAACATTAAAGTTACTTGGAACTGCTTATAACAATTTCAAGGTTTTTGGGAATTGTTTTGGCTGTCAGCTGTTTTTGATATTTGAGCTTGTTGTCTGTTAGAATACTTAGTTTGACCGAAAATTCTAGAAATAACTTGGAAAACAGACTGTCTTATAGTGGGAACTTATGTAAATTACTAACTACAAATGAATGCTTTTGACTACATCTCCATATAAGTAACAACCATTCACATCAAAAACAATCTCACCGGAAAACCAGCGAGACAAATTATTAGTTAGGTAAGCTCGAGATGTGTTAAACATCTCGAGCTTACCTAACTAATAATTTGAACTAAAACTTTTGTGCGAAGCACGCGTGACAATGTTGCTTATACTCCGGCTCATAATTTCAGTGTAGGTACTTTATTTCGAGCCATAAAGCCTGAGATGACGTCACAAGCGGCCCTACGTACCGCCTACAATGTGTTAAACTATAAAGAACAACTGTGTGAATAGGGCCGCCAAGTAGAAAAAGGCGGTGAGATGTCACACTTCATAAAAAAATATGTCCTTTTTTAGTGTCAGTTGTAGTCAAAGGTGGGAGGTGTATATTGTGTTTTTCAAGGATAATTACTTTGAACAAAATAAATTATACATTAAATTACGTGTTTCGCGTCCCGTTGTTAATTAATATGTATAATGTCTATAGGTAAATTACATAATATCCCGTTTACAGAGACCGCCTCTCAATGTCTGCCACGGATGATAAGATTTGACAATGTAAACAATCGTTTATGCAGATACACTTACAAATTAATATTCCACTGTATCAGTATGTTTGACTATTAACACTGTCGTATTAATTCTAGTTACAGTTACATTTGCAGGTAACTGTGTATTCATGGCCTCCAATCAGTGTCTCTTGCGAGTTGATAAGATACGATAATTATACGAGCAAATATTAATGGATACATGAACTAACCGTTGCTATGGTGCTATGATGAGATATTGGTCAACAATATAAGGATTATTATAGGACTGAAGAGGACTACGTTTACTGCAAATAACAGTTAAGAGAAATAAGATGGATATAAAATTAATAAGTATTATACAACGAGGAACAATTTGAAGGAACTTCAGTGTTCGAGACCAGTTCGATCAACTACGCAACCAATCTTGAAATCACGAAAAAAAACCTAGTACATATAAAAATATCAATATCACTCAACATGAAGTCGGTTAAAAATGGATGGATGTGGAACAACATATTTTTACCATCTTGGTAACTAATGTCTCAGAATGAATACCGACGCCCGGTGGGTCACCAATAGTGTTGCCGAACTATCACTATCGAGTTTTCATCTAAAACAGGCCATACTGTCGATAGAGGCCTATCGACAGTATGGCCTGTACCGATAGTACCGATACTATTGATAGCTCGAAATGTGACAATACTATTGACGGACTGCAATACTATCGATACTATCGATACTACCGAAGTTCTGAGAAACCACACTATGGATAGTATGTTTTTGACTATCTATAGTATTGCTTTATAAACTATCGGTACTATCATCAATAGTATTGTCACGATCCGAGCTATCGATAGTATCGATACTATCGCTAGTACAATCGATATTCTTGCTATCGGTCAGCTATCGATAGACTATCAATAGTCGACTATCGAGCAGCAACACTAGTCACCAAGCGTCTCAATCAGCTACGACAGTAAACCGAGTTCAGTTATTGTAAGGTTTATAACCATATAACCAGACAACCAACCAAACAAGCACATTTTTGTTAACTGCTCATAATACCTGCCTTTCACAGGAGCTTCGTAGTAAAACATGTTTAACACCGTTATTTAAAAGCAGTTGTAGACAAGTTTACAATGCCATACGAACCTCAACACAAGGCTAGTCTCTCTCCGTTTCCGTTGGTCACACCTAGGTGCGTATTCTATTATAATAAGGAATCTCGCCTCAAGAAATGATTAAAATGGATGATTAATTATTTCTAAAACAACTCGGTATTTCACACGGCGTTCTATTCAGGTGTGATTGAATCATTCCATTTTATTGATTCAAAATTAATGGTCTTCCAATTCATCAGTTTAATGCTGTGGTGTATTGACACACTTCGAATTGCATTCATATAAAATTATTTGTGTTTAAGGAGTATTTTGTCGTAACGGGTGGTCCGATCACGTCTGTGACTGTCTAAAAAGTTGATTTTAGAAGTGTGGTCGATAGTTTTAATAAAGATATTTCTGTTTACGTGCCGAGTTGCATATGCAACTGCTTTGTCTTATTCGTTACATGTATAATAACATAATGCCAACTTATCGATATTTATACCGGTTCGTCTGGGCTATTCCAGGCAGTCAATAGCGCTACCAAACTTTGGTAATCCTTCCACCACAGCTTATATATTTGTAATAATCCGTTTGCACCAATATTATAAAAAACAAAGCACTTTATTCATCGATAGGTTGTTATCCAATAAAACTTTTCTTTTAGTAGCGAAAAATTGAAAATACTGTGTAACAAAGTCGACGTCGTAATATATTTTCACAATCCTCGAACTTTGTTGTACGTCTTGGGATTTGCTATCGTTTTTATTGCAGTATCGAACGGCAATCAAATAAAACGTCTACGATAAAGTCCAGAAAGTATAAAGGCACTAAGTTAGACCTAATAAAGTTAAGAATTGTTCCATTCTTATTTCACACCTAAATCCTTGTAGCACATTTCAGGACTTAGAGGGATGGATATGAAATAAATCGGGACAGAAAAAAAGGATTCTTCTGACTCGAATTGAATATAGTCTGTCTTATTCAGGACGCGTTCACGAAACACTACATCTTCGAATAACAGTTTGTTAATATTAGTCTAAAAACATTTAGATTTTTGATTTTTATCAAACATAGCTATCAATATTGGCTTTTTGGTTTGTATCATATTACTTGTTTATTGTACCCACTTAATTAGCAAAATCGACTCCCAAAACGTGTAGCTAAACCGCGTACCGAGGCGAGGGCGTTGGTGGAGCGAAGGCGGGATTTTCTATCGGATCGCTTCGGCCCCGAGGCATTATACTCTCTGACATGTTTCCCAGAAGATACATAACTTACCTACATACATAACTGACACGTCTGCTAAGCCCAAGATGATGAGACGTACTGGTAAAACCACGGATTGCCCGAGGCAATTTTAGTTCTTATAATGATAGGGGGTGACGTCAAGGGTATCGCTTTCTAACCCCAGGCCTTACTGGAAATTTATAACAGGGAAAATGTGTTTTAGGTCTACTTGTATTAGGACCAGTAGATTATGTTAGACCATTATTTTAGAATAATTAGCATGATTTATAGTAAAGTTTTCCAAATTACCCAATACATAGCTACCAATTTTTTATCCATCACCGCTCCTATCAAATCTGTATAATTTATTTTGTTCAAAGTAATTATCCTTGAAAAACACAATATACACCTCCCACCTTTGACTACAACTGACACTAAAAAAGGACATATTTTTTTATGAAGTGTGACATCTCACCGCCTTTTTCTACTTGGCGGCCCTATTCACACAGTTGTTCTTTATAGTTTAACACATTGTAGGCGGTACGTAGGGCCGCTTGTGACGTCATCTCAGGCTTTATGGCTCGAAATAAAGTACCTACACTGAAATTATGAGCCGGAGTATAAGCAACATTGTCACGCGTGCTTCGCACAAAAGTTTTAGTTCAAATTATTAGTTAGGTAAGCTCGAGATGTGTTAAACATCTCGAGCTTACCTAACTAATAATTTGAACTAAAACTTTTGTGCGAAGCACGCGTGACAATGTTGCTTATACTCCGGCTCATAATTTCAGTGTAGGTACTTTATTTCGAGCCATAAAGCCTGAGATGACGTCACAAGCGGCCCTACGTACCGCCTACAATGTGTTAAACTATAAAGAACAACTGTGTGAATAGGGCCGCCAAGTAGAAAAAGGCGGTGAGATGTCACACTTCATAAAAAAATATGTCCTTTTTTAGTGTCAGTTGTAGTCAAAGGTGGGAGGTGTATATTGTGTTTTTCAAGGATAATTACTTTGAACAAAATAAATTATACAGATTTGATAGGAGCGGTGATGGATAAAAAATTGGTAGCTATGTATTGGGTAATTTGGAAAACTTTACTATAAATCATGCTAATTATTCTAAAATAATGGTCTAACATAATCTACTGGTCCTAATACAAGTAGACCTAAAACACATTTTCCCTGTTATAAATTTCCAGTAAGGCCTGGGGTTAGAAAGCGATACCCTTGACGTCACCCCCTATCATTATAAGAACTAAAATTGCCTCGGGCAATCCGTGGTTTTACCAGTACGTCTCATCATCTTGGGCTTAGCAGACGTGTCAGTTATGTATGTAGGTAAGTTATGTATCTTCTGGGAAACATGTCAGAGAGTATAATGCCTCGGGGCCGAAGCGATCCGATAGAAAATCCCGCCTTCGCTCCACCAACGCCCTCGCCTCGGTACGCGGTTTAGCTACACGTTTTGGGAGTCGATTTTGCTAATTAAGTGGGTACAATAAACAAGTAATATGATACAAACCAAAAAGCCAATATTGATAGCTATGTTTGATAAAAATCAAAAATCTAAATGTTTTTAGACTAATATTAACAAACTGTTATTCGAAGATGTAGTGTTTCGTGAACGCGTCCTGAATAAGACAGACTATATTCAATTCGAGTCAGAAGAATCCTTTTTTTCTGTCCCGATTTATTTCATATCCATCCCTCTAAGTCCTGAAATGTGCTACAAGGATTTAGGTGTGAAATAAGAATGGAACAATTCTTAACTTTATTAGGTCTAACTTAGTGCCTTTATACTTTCTGGACTTTATCGTAGACGTTTTATTTGATTGCCGTTCGATACTGCAATAAAAACGATAGCAAATCCCAAGACGTACAACAAAGTTCGAGGATTGTGAAAATATATTACGACGTCGACTTTGTTACACAGTATTTTCAATTTTTCGCTACTAAAAGAAAAGTTTTATTGGATAACAACCTATCGATGAATAAAGTGCTTTGTTTTTTATAATATTGGTGCAAACGGATTATTACAAATATATAAGCTGTGGTGGAAGGATTACCAAAGTTTGGTAGCGCTATTGACTGCCTGGAATAGCCCAGACGAACCGGTATAAATATCGATAAGTTGGCATTATGTTATTATACATGTAACGAATAAGACAAAGCAGTTGCATATGCAACTCGGCACGTAAACAGAAATATCTTTATTAAAACTATCGACCACACTTCTAAAATCAACTTTTTAGACAGTCACAGACGTGATCGGACCACCCGTTACGACAAAATACTCCTTAAACACAAATAATTTTATATGAATGCAATTCGAAGTGTGTCAATACACCACAGCATTAAACTGATGAATTGGAAGACCATTAATTTTGAATCAATAAAATGGAATGATTCAATCACACCTGAATAGAACGCCGTGTGAAATACCGAGTTGTTTTAGAAATAATTAATCATCCATTTTAATCATTTCTTGAGGCGAGATTCCTTATTATAATAGAATACGCACCTAGGTGTGACCAACGGAAACGGAGAGAGACTAGCCTTGTGTTGAGGTTCGTATGGCATTGTAAACTTGTCTACAACTGCTTTTAAATAACGGTGTTAAACATGTTTTACTACGAAGCTCCTGTGAAAGGCAGGTATTATGAGCAGTTAACAAAAATGTGCTTGTTTGGTTGGTTGTCTGGTTATATGGTTATAAACCTTACAATAACTGAACTCGGTTTACTGTCGTAGCTGATTGAGACGCTTGGTGACTAGTGTTGCTGCTCGATAGTCGACTATTGATAGTCTATCGATAGCTGACCGATAGCAAGAATATCGATTGTACTAGCGATAGTATCGATACTATCGATAGCTCGGATCGTGACAATACTATTGATGATAGTACCGATAGTTTATAAAGCAATACTATAGATAGTCAAAAACATACTATCCATAGTGTGGTTTCTCAGAACTTCGGTAGTATCGATAGTATCGATAGTATTGCAGTCCGTCAATAGTATTGTCACATTTCGAGCTATCAATAGTATCGGTACTATCGGTACAGGCCATACTGTCGATAGGCCTCTATCGACAGTATGGCCTGTTTTAGATGAAAACTCGATAGTGATAGTTCGGCAACACTATTGGTGACCCACCGGGCGTCGGTATTCATTCTGAGACATTAGTTACCAAGATGGTAAAAATATGTTGTTCCACATCCATCCATTTTTAACCGACTTCATGTTGAGTGATATTGATATTTTTATATGTACTAGGTTTTTTTTCGTGATTTCAAGATTGGTTGCGTAGTTGATCGAACTGGTCTCGAACACTGAAGTTCCTTCAAATTGTTCCTCGTTGTATAATACTTATTAATTTTATATCCATCTTATTTCTCTTAACTGTTATTTGCAGTAAACGTAGTCCTCTTCAGTCCTATAATAATCCTTATATTGTTGACCAATATCTCATCATAGCACCATAGCAACGGTTAGTTCATGTATCCATTAATATTTGCTCGTATAATTATCGTATCTTATCAACTCGCAAGAGACACTGATTGGAGGCCATGAATACACAGTTACCTGCAAATGTAACTGTAACTAGAATTAATACGACAGTGTTAATAGTCAAACATACTGATACAGTGGAATATTAATTTGTAAGTGTATCTGCATAAACGATTGTTTACATTGTCAAATCTTATCATCCGTGGCAGACATTGAGAGGCGGTCTCTGTAAACGGGATATTATGTAATTTACCTATAGACATTATACATATTAATTAACAACGGGACGCGAAACACGTAATTTAATTTTCGTAATTTTTTTTTTCAGTGAAAAAAGAATTCCATCAATAAATACAAACTAGAAAGTGTGAACTGAATTATTATTTTTATATTAACTAATAATATTTTATGTACATTAACTATGATAATTATTTATTACCATAACTAGATTTGAACATTTTAATTTAGGATTGAAGATTAATAATTAGACAACTTTCTTGAAGAAGGTACCTAGGTAGGTTAAAATTTCACAAATTTTTGGGGTACGGGTGTTTATTACTGTATATACTGTCTATTGCCTATCTCATTATAAATAAAGCGCTATCACTGTCTAACACTGAGTCAAACTGACAAGATTAAATTATCACATACTATGTCTTCCATTAGCGAAACGTGAGGGTCAGCCGGTACAATGAAATAGTAATAACATCATTTATATAATTCTGTTTTACTTATGTCATTTAAGTGTATCCGTTTATTCACTGTATACATTTTTTGAATAGGCGAATAGGTATGACATAAATAAAACGGAATTATTTATATTCTTTTACTATTTTACTGTACCGGCTTTCCCTCACTTTTCGCAAATGGTGTGTTCTGACCGGAGTTCATGGGAAAAAGGGTAAAAGCGAGAATGGCCGTTTCGCGTCCCGTACTTGTTATTTCTATGAATTTACCTAATGACGAGTTATGTATTATACGCGTAGGTTTATTATTACATACCTACATACATACGATCTTCGTGACTGATTTACATAGGTATTAAGTTTATGCGGTAAAAGTTAGATTGTTTATGAGGTCACGTAAGTTTGGACTCCTTTTTGGGTTTAATCAAAAATTATTGTTGGTTGTTATCGTATTTTTTTGTTATTTTATTATTTCCTTCTGCGATACATATCTATGTAGGTCACATAGTGCTTTGCATCTTAAGCTTAGATTATATTCTAAAAGTCGTTTATGTGACATGAGTTTTAAATAATAATATCTTTGTAAGGCAAAATATTTTTTGGTTATCACCTTAATCTTGGTAATTGGAAATCAAGTTTTCTAAACTTAAGTACGAAGGCCTGTAAGTAAGTACACTAATCAATTTAATTATTGAATACAATTAAGTGCTTGCACAGACTGAATCGAAAAACATTACACTCTTTCTGGAGTAGTTGGGTAAAATTAATTTGTACACTTCAGCATAATAATTATCTCTACAAAGGCAAGCAAGTAATGAATAAGCCATTACATGAAATATTGCAAAGCCGTGCTCAATTTAATGAAATTGCACGTGTTTTTGTCATGTTTTTCACAAAGCTGCCTGTACAGTTGTCTGTTTGTTTTGTCCATCAGTTAAAAGGGACTTCAGTGTGGATTTACTGTTTACTGTGACTATGTAAAGTTGACTGTGAAAGTCACATCTGGCTTTTGAAGTTCAGAAGTGCGTCCGTTGTAAATACATTTAATCGTGGTAAGAGGTACTTAGTAGTCTTTTGTTTTATGACTGTTTTAATCAAGTTTGAATAGTTTAATGCTCTGTTTGTAGCTTGAGGTTTAGTCATTTGTTTATCTATAAATAGTGAATAGTAAAAACAGTGTTGCTTTTACTAGTAAATTATTTGGTTCTGGAATATTAGAACCCGTTTCCCTTGTACTTGTAGGTATATTGAACGACCGACGTTCGATGTCTATAATGCTTCATTCATCAGTACCTAAACTAAAACGCGTCTATTAAAATCTTTCAAAAAAGATAAACACGTGTTCAACACGAATGCTACCAAAAATAATCCGCACTTGTTTTAGCACTAGCTTGTCTAAAATAAGTGTGTATTATTTTTGGTAGCATTCGCGTTTGACACGTGTTTATCTCTTTTGTGGTAGGTAAGGGTGTTCATGTTTAAAAACAATTCATACACTGTTAACTAACAAAGATATTTCAGTTGATTACTCCACGTTCATCCAAGAGATATACTATCGAAGTATATTGCGAAGTAAGTAAGTGGATCGTTTTGTGCGACTGCCCGCATTGCCCTTTGAGTATGACGCTACCACCACAGTGCCACACCCGTGTTGTGTAAACGGGGGCCTGTCTACCGACTGAGATCCCCCAAGGGTCGCACGGACGGATTTTAACTTAAGTGTTTTGCATCTCTGCGAATTCAATATATACGGTAATTGGCGCAGATTTCAAATAATAAGATAATTTAATTGATTACAGGTTTTTAATTCCTGTGGAGGAATTAAAGTTTGAATATGCGAACGATCTCTTAGTTGATGTGAACAAACTTTTTGTGTTAAAAACTGAGCTTAGGTAATTATTTTTCTATCGTGTCGACTTGAGCTAGACTTTAATCATTTATGTAGTTTACGCCATAGTAAAAAGGTGCACCGGACAATAATCAAGATATTATCATCACTCTTGGACGCTCCTATAATGACATTAACATTAGTTGAAAGTTTGCTTGATTTGATGTATGTGAAAATATGGTAGAAAAACCGGCCAAGTGCGACTCGTATCACGCACTAAGGGTTCCGTTTTGGTTGTTGTTAGTCGGTCCACACTATGCGAATTCGTACTCGGCTTGTACTCCGCTCGTGCTCGGTTCGTCTAGCGTAGACGCGCCTTTAGATACAACCCAGTGACAGATGGACGTACAAGCGGCGAGGGTCCCGCTGGCACTCTTCGAATAGGGAACCCTAAAAAAATTATAAAAAGGGTAAAATTTATGAAAATCCTCAAATGTGCGCACTTCCTAACGCTACTGCATTAAGATTAGATAGATAAACATATGGAAGTACAAATATACTAATTCCAACAATTCGTACGAGTATACCTGCAACTCTAAAGTGAATATGTTGCGGGAAACCGGAATCTTTTGAATCAAACGAAATTCAGAACTACGCTGTTGGCCAAACAATTTTCGTGTTCAAAAAAGGAGGAATTACTAACTGTTTGTGGATTCATTTCACACTTGGTTTCCTACAGTTTTATTCACGGCAAAGGCTATTCATGGTTTAGTTTTGCTGCGGGAATTTATATTTGCGCTTATTTGTTGTGGGTAATTTTAACGTGCGTTAATTTTAAAGTAGTGGATCTAGTAGAATTAATTTTGCGCTGCCCAAACAGCATGTACCTACCTACCTGTTGTTAAGTATGCCACTGCATGATTTTTTATAAGTGACGATAAAGACTCTAGCAATAGCTTAATAATTGTTTTTTTTTAACCGACTTTGAAAGAAGTATGAAGTTATGCATGCAGTTAGTTTTTTTTAAGGATAACCAGACAGACATGAAAAGCGACTTAGTTTTATATTATTAATTTATAACTAGGTAGCTTTCCGCTCCCGTGGCTTCGCTTACGTACACATTATGTCCATCTGGAATAATGTACCTTTCAAATGGTGAAAAAAATTTTCAAATGGGTAGGTACAGTGATTCCTGAGATTACTCTCCACATATAACTACAGAAACACATAAAATTCACACTTTATTTTTAGTACCTACCTATAGAATGATAATCGTGATAAAATAAAATCGTCTGTTACAGCTCACAGCATTTACAGCTCACAGCATTTGTAGCTGACAATTAAGCACTTGAAACCTGTCACTACTTCCACACAATTCTGTCCTTTGACACATTCGCATGCGTGCGTGCGTCGACGCCGACGCACAATGACGTCACGAGTACTGAATGCATTAGGGGGTCTGACTGGGCTTTGATGAAGCGGATGCATTAAGTTGATTCCGTTGGGTTTTCTAAAAGCAAAATGAACGTGAATCACCTATATTTACAAAATGACTGAGTTAAATAGGTTTAGACTTAAGGCTATTTTTACAATTTCTGGATAAGTTCCGATTGACTTTTTTGGCGGATCGCTAGTTCAGTTAGTAGCACAGTTCAATCAAACAAACAAACCTCAATCTTCAATTCTTCATGTTTCATTCCTATTCCAGAATTATACAATTCAATAAAATCATAAGGCGATTTACTACTTTTCTGAGGCTAATTAGGTCAAAAATACATCGCTTTTTATAGCGGTCTAGCGTAGCTAAAGAAACAGCTAAACTAGTGGCTCTTGAACTGCCATAGCCATTAGTAGCTATGACGTGGACGCAGTACGAACTGACTGCCTCAACTAAGTTAGTTCCTAGTTTGTTGCTATTGTGATTTAGGTTAGGTACAGAAAATAGTTCAGTTACTGAATATAGGATGGACAGAGTATTGTGTAGAGAGTTGATGGGGGTGGGAGGGAGGATATTTACAGAAAAGCAAAAAAAAATAGAAAGAAATATAGAGGGAACTTTTTGTAACTTTAAGTAACATTATAACCCATAATAATATGCAGCGTCTTTCAATGTTGCCAAGAAACTAAGGAGTAGTGATGAATAAAATTATAAATAGTTCAATAATACCTATTAGTTGCAGTTATTTAAATCCATAAATACTTTTAGTAAGTCGTAAATATTTGGCGCAAGAATTCTTTCTTCTGCGTCTATTTATCTAATACATAGAACCTAGTTATTATTACCTATAAACCCTATCAAAACCGATAGCATTTAATTCTTAGCGATAACAATACCAGTTCAATTATGAGACTACTGTGCTAGTCGGAAACTAACTTGATAACAGTTTGTTGGAACAATCGCAGTTACCCTGCTATCTACACCATAAGGAATTGCATAGACGGGCAACTTTTTTCCGATAGCCACTTTTTGGTTGCGAGCAATCGCCATGTTCCGTCATCGGTGCGGCCATATTTCTTTTTTTTTTTATTCCCAGATAGGCTTGCGCTTGACCGCCATCACGCCGGATGTTAAGCTTTGTGTTTGAGTTTAAGCATGTTTACGGAGCAATGGCTGAATTTCGAAGAATTCAACTATAGAGTTACGTTCTCGATGGTGCACCACGTTCCACTTCTCTTTATTAAGAATCAGATCCATGACCTCTTACATCTTGCCATTATCAGTGTGATGTCCTTGCGTGGAATTAATTTTGAAGAACTTGAATTTGTGAGACTAAAATAAAGGTTACCATTTTTTTGAATCTCAAATCGTTAGTCAATCTATTATTAAGATAGCTTTACGGTTTAACGATACAATCTCAATTAAATATAGCCACTCTTTAATATATTTTATAAGCTTTGATTCTTATTACTAATAAATTAACAGTCAAGCCTTTACAGAGATGATGTCCGTATTAGTTTTCTCACGTATAAGAAATGTACACTCATTCAATGTATTCAAAACTCAGCTTAGCCGTTATCTAATTGCGGATCAAACACTTTTGGAGAAATTAATAGGTACATTGGATGGGTAATTAGCTGATAAAACTGATGATGGCGAACTTTTTGTAAATTTAAGTATGATTGGTATTGTTCTCAAGTAAGTGACATATTATGTTTTTTATTGAGAATAAAGTTTCTTTAAACCTAGTTCTATCTGAAGCGAAGTGTCCACTAGCAATAAAATTTGAGGAAGTTGACTTGCGCAAGCGACTTCTCGAGCAAAAAATCAACTTGCGCGAGCGTGTAACACGTTGGAAGTCGCTTGCGCAAGTCAACTTCCGCAAATTTTATTGCTAGTGGACACTTCGCTTCAGAGGTTAATTGTTATGTCATACATTAAATTTTGGCATAAGCTACCTATATAGAAGTCATGTCAGAATTCTATTTGAAGTAAGCAAAACGACGGATAGATACATTATTGAAAACGGCCATAAGTCCTTATACCAGGCTCTCCAGATTTTCACGCATGTCATGTACACTCAGTCATTTAAATAACGTGTAAAATACCTACACAGAAACAGATACTTTTTTTTTTTTTTTTTGAGGATGGGAAATCATCAAATGACCCCTCCCGCTCTGGGCGGAGCGGAAGGGAGTGTCAGACTCTTACTGACTAAAACCCACCCATGTTCCTTCCTTAGCCCTTTTGTCCGGGTCAGCGGTATCCCTTCCGGACAATCCCGCTTTCCCGGCAGGCTTGGGCCCTAATGGGCCCCCTCTCTGATGCTGACATCTCTTTGAGGCGCGCGTGGAACACGTACGCGCCGTTCGGCACGGGCCTGGTCCTGATCGGACGGTGAGCTACCCATTACTCACCGCCCGCAGGCCCGCGCCTACGGTGGCCGGGAGTCGTCACGCGGCTCCCGACGCCCGGAGCGTCTACCGCGGCGGCTTGGACGGGAGAATCTCTCCCTCTCCCGTCCCGCCGCCTCCTTCACTAGCATGACTGCTTCGCAGAAGGAGGCGACTGCCTCCCACTCCCCCTCGCCCCGGACCATGGCTTGAACCAGGGCCGGGCGCGAGAGGTCGCCGCCGCTGCCGATCGCCTCTACAAGGACACGGCGGTGCTCCGCCCATGCAGGGCAGGCCCCCACCGTGTGCTCCACCGTGTCCTCAGGGCGATCAACGAGAAACAGATACTGCGGCGCCATTTTATTTAAATTCAGTGCAGTCAACTTAGATTGCGCATATTGTATCCATTAGTGTCCCGTCTGTGTTCCGTCTTATGCCCGCCGCTTGCGTTCAGCATCATCTCAGTTTAGATATTTGCTTAGGATAACTTGTATTAAGACGCTTTTGCGATACGCTTAGTGTTTGTTAGTATTGAACTTGTATACTATCATTTTGGTATAACTTTTCCTGGATTAACTAAAACTGTGATGTTATCTGATACCTAAGTCTGAATAATAATAGCGTTTGTGTTTAAGTTTGTTGTACTAAATTCTTCACATGTATCCAACATGGTGTTTCTGAATTCCCAGGGGATAGAGTTCGAGAATATACCTGATAACACCTACGTGTCTTGTCAAGGAGCTCTATGTAACAAACTCTTGACCCAAATGTTTGACGAGAGCCTCTTGAGATGTTGATAGAATCACTTGGCTATTATAACGTTGACCGTTACGATTATAGATATTCATGATTGTGAAATATCTTAATTAATCTTAAACGAAGATAAACTGGCACAGGATTTTAGGATTTGATGTAGGTTTACACAAGTTTTATCGTCCAATTTAAGGAGGAAACTTAGTACCTAACAGAGACATTAATGTGTACCTACGCACCTTTCAAACTAATATGCACCTACTTTTTTGTACAAAGAAATTGGCAAACAAAATTCAGACAATAGTTGTGGAAAAAAAATGGCTTACGTTTATTCTGTGGCAAGAACATTGTTATAGATAAACGCTAAACTGAGTAGGTATATTACAATGAGAGCTTTATAAAATTATCCATGCTCACATTGCTCACCACTCGATAAGCTAACAAAAGGTGTTGAAAGTAACTCAAGATTATAATTTGATCGAAGATAATTTTAAGTATTTTTTTATTGCGAACAATAAAGCCGAAAGTTAGCAGAAACCTTCACCTTTATTGTTGAAGTTATAAAATTATTTACTTGTTATTCGAGACAGAATAGATAAAAACGTTAGCCATCGTTGATAAAGATGATCGATCTTACAAGGAAGTCTCGGAATGGTGATAGTTATGGATTTGAATGTCTTGGAATTATGTGCCTAGAATAAAAAGCTTACATAACCAGCGTATAATTTTCTTACTGTTGGAACTCTTTGTGAGAGTGTCTGGGCTGTTAATTCAACACGCAGGCATATCATACATACCTACATACAGTTAAACACATGTCTTTGAATGTTTGTTTCTAGGACACGCCGGTTTCCCCACGATGTTTTCCTTGATCGTTTTTCGAGTAGTGATGATTAAACAAAATGCTTGCTTGGATTCGAACCCACAAGCTACAACTTGTAGGTCGGGGCTGTTACCAATATTGACTATCACTGCTCTAAATAAAAAATGATAGAATAAAAATCTTATTTTTTATGTAAAAATTCGACGCCATTGACGGTCAACCACTTTTCACCCTTATGTTCTTAGTAATAAGGGTGAAAAGTAGTCGACCGTCAATGACGTCGAGTGTACCTACATCATAAAAGATCAGTGGGCCGTGAAAATAATATTTGGTCCTAGTACGGAAATTGAATTCCTCTACGGCTCACAGCACAAACACCCGTTGCTGTATTTTAGTTCTTCAATTAAAAGACGTAGGTATAATTTTCGAATAAAAACCCTTCGAACATTCGAAAATTTTGTAACGATAATAGTGCACTAAGCACTTACCAGCTGATCACCTGGTTATTTTTGAGCAGTCATAAGTAAAAATATAATTTTTATAAAAAAATCTTATCTTACTAATATTATAAATGTGAAAGTTTGTGAGGATGGATGTATGTATGTATGGATGATTTTTACTCTTTCACGCAAAAACTACTGAACGGATTTTGATGAAACCTTACAGTAATATAGCTTAAACATCAGAATAACACATAGGCTACTTTTTATCCCAAAAACGCGGGCGAAACCGCGGGCGGAAGCTTGTATCAAAAGATCAGTTGATAACGACTATAAAAATGCATCTCCAACTTGACAGGTATATAAAAAAATAAAACTGGCAAAAATATGAACAATTTAAAAAGGCGAGGTTAGGTGACTGCTCCTCGGTATAAACTGCAAGTCTCACTTTATGTAAGGTTACAACGCTATGCATAATGTATTCAAGAGAAACGTTTATGTCTAAGTCTTCCTTATTCCGCGAACGCATTATTTTGAACGAAAACAAGATTTCTTACTTTGTTACATGTTAAGTTTTATTATAGTTTTACGGTTTTTGCTTGTTTATGGAATGACAGTAAATATAAGATTAACAGTGTTTTATTACTACAAGCACTAAAGGCCTTAAGATCAATCGTAGTTAACCACGGAAGAGAGTTTAATCTCCCGTCTTCAATTGTTTTCTAATACAAAAACCCAAAAAAACAATTGAAGACGGGAGATTAAACTCTCTTTTGTGGTTTAAACTACGATTGATCTTACAACCCTAAGCAGGTGATAATAATCATGTAAATTCTGTTGTAGACAATGTTTATATGAAGTCGCTCCTTTTATGTTGATTTATGTGTGTACATTGTGACATTAGAATAAACATTTCTCAGAACATGTTCTATCAAAGTTTTAAACCATCAAATACATATAAAAAAGTAATGCAGGTAAAAGAAGGTAGTAGGTAAGCGCGGTTGCATGTCAATGGCTAATGATTTATTTGCATTTTATTATAGTACCTATAGATAGTCTAAACATCGATTGTTTTAAAAAAAATGTGATTTAAATGTCACTATAGATGTACCTATCATATATGAAAAAAAAACTTTCCATAATCACTCAAAAACTGGGGAGCATAACTTTAGTAGCATTATACCATGTAAATTACAGTATTTGTTGGCATTTTTGGAGTTATAACGATTAAAAAGTTATTCAAATCGGACTGCTAGATTAAGTTTCTAGTCATTTCATGAATACATTACTGCAGCAATAGTCTTTGTCTAGCTTTTATTCTCGATCAGCGTGAAAGATTACAGCGTGAGTAATTTAAATATTATAATTAGGCTGCTTTAGTGATTACATTAACTTACACATGATTCTGTCATAGCAAGTTCCGCAGACAACGAAAATAATGATTATGTTACAAGATAAGTATTGACACTTACAAATTGACATCTAGCGGAAGTAATAAGCGACAAACTGGTATGACGTATTACAACAGCCAATGTGGCCGTATTATGTACACCACCATTCCGACCTCGCCGACGAGGCCCGTCGCGACGTCCCGTCCCCATCATGACCCGAGTCCGCCGCCGAGTATGACTCAGTCCCCTAACCGACCCTTGCTCGAGCCAGCCCGCGCTGAGCCTGTAGATTTAAATATGTCCCTAAATCATATTAATCCGTTCCAGCTAGTAGCCCCTCCCTCTAGTTGTCCTCCCCCCAGCGACGCCCTAAGCCGAGGTCCGTACCCCAGTAGGGGGTGCCCTTAGCGTGTAGTCGCTTAGTTTGTAGTTTACCTTAGTTTTAAGCCTGGCTGGAGGCATTTGTAAGTCCTCACCAGAAGTCCGCGTTAAGCAGTGACGGCTGTTAGAAGCGAACTGCGAGAGGCCGTGTCAAAAAAAAAAAAATTATGTACACTATCTAAATATCATAAGGTACTTAGAACACTATAAGCCTAAGCCACTATAGGCATGTATCATGTTCCCACCTGTTTAAAAACTAGAACCGTTTACTTTTCAAATTAACAATGTTCACATTGATCTAAAAATTGTCTGTGCAAACATATAAAATATTTTTTTATCGCCTCTACCATTCACATTAACCATTTTTAGGGCACAATAGTATACGAAACAAGAGTTTAATACGATTGATAAGGGCCCTGATGTATGACCGGGCCTCGATAAATAATTCATTCGCGCGGGGGAGCCAAAAATACACTTTTTGTTAGAACATTTACAAACGAAATACATTATACACTCAATGATATAAATTAATCATTAAACCGAGCTTTTATCTAATAGAATTAAATACATTTGACAAAAACATGTCACAGCAGTTAGTTAGGAAAAATGTAAGGAATTAATTAGTATTTTTATATGACCATGTGTGACCCTGTTACAATGGGCACAACAAGTTTCGAACGATAATAATTGGAGACCGAATTATTTGGAGGTTCTTAAAATTTTGTCACTCAATAGTTGGTTGAGAGTTGAATTCATGTGTCCTGAATAGTCCTGATTAATAATATTAAGTGGTTATTATCTAACATTATGCGTATGTTAGTTATTTTGAGGTTTTAGTAGATTCGTCACAACTGTAGTTTCGTATCTCATCTTACTTATCACATCTTTGTATAAAATGGTCAAAGGTACATTCATCCTATGTAAAATGGTCACAACTTATTTTATTTGAGAAATTTTTGAAAAGTACAGTCAACAAGAAATGGTAGCTCTTTATAAAATAGATAAATATATTTTCATCTTTCTAATAATATAAATGCATAATACAAGCACATCATTTGTAATTGAAAGACTTTATTCAATAGGTACCTTCTTAGGCAATTCAGTAAAACTGCTTTTTTTTACTGAATTATTATTATAAAGCAAATCTACATTCCTAGTACAATAGCATAATTATTGCACTAAAGCACATTCTTCTATTATATTATCTTCTTCATGAATATGTTCTCCTAGTACTTTTGCCATTCTATTCATAATCTCATCATTTATCGAACGATGACTATGGGACCAACCCTGAAATCGCGACAAAAAAAAACTGCTGTTTCATATATTTATGTTCACATAACTCATCAAAATGTATGGAACAGCTGATTTTGTCGCGATTTCAGGGTTGGTCCCATAGTAAAAGTTGTTCATAATGACGAGTACAATGACCCCTTAAAATATTTCCACTGTCTAACCTGCCACCCTGTATAAACAAATATGCGATTGCTTAGCGTTTGGATATCAAGTATAATGATCGTGCTGATACCTTAATATGCATTATTTTTTTAAGATTACAAGAAATACTACCAGCTGAAAAGCAATTATACGATGGATAAATGTAACATGTGCTAAATATAAGCCGCTTTGTATAGATAACAGACATGTGCTTCTAGGTTTTCCCATTATATATGGTTGTAAAAGGCGGAATAAAGTTAAGACAATGGGCACTGGGTAGTGGCGTTACCAATTTATCTGTCAGTCATCATCTGCCTAGCCTTTTCCCAAATTATATTGGGGTCGGCATCCAGTCTAACTAGTTTTTTGGCTGAATATCAATATTTTATGTGGAGCGACTGCCATCTGACCTCCACAACTCAATTAATGGGTAATACCGGTATTCAAATGTTAGACCAGCTGTCAGACTTTTAGGGCTTCTGACTACCCGTAACGATTGTCAAAGATATTCCTATGACAACCAATTTATCTGTCAGTATTATTGTAATATCCTCTATGGTCAAGAGATATTATTTCTTTCTTTCTATGGTCGTAGATTGTAGCGCTCATTATTTAGTGGTGAAGGTTTATTGGTCTGATGGTGGCAAGTGTGACTGCTGAACGTGGGGTTTTTGCTTCGATTGCTGGGTCGGGCAAAGTGTAAATCTATTATGAATTTCTCAGTAGCAGTCCGGAGTCCGGATTTTATTTCAGTTTCGGCGAAATAAGGATGTACTATAGCCCTCTTCGAAGAATATAGTATGGTAAGAATAGAACAGGAGTATAAGACTAACGATACAAAGACAATTTAAAAACTGAAAATCTACGAGCTCGCACTCGCACGCACGACGTATTGCAAGAACTTGCGAATCGATTCGTTACGTTTTTTTTGCGTTTTATTTTACTATCAAACTCGTTTTACTATCCATGTCACAAGTTACTATAAACTAGTAAAAATACCTATACATTCAGTACCATTGACGTAAGTCGAAGGAATGCTCACCCGAACCGTGGAAGGGAGACCCCTCGTCACACGATTTCTTGCGGCAAGGGGTCTCGCTTCTACGGTTCGGGTTCGCAGCAATTCGCGTCGCAGTTTTCTGTGTTGCGAATTTGCATCGCGCCGATTCGCAGTTTTGTGTACAAGCCCTTAAACATTTCCCCAAAACCAGACAACCAACAAACAAAAAAAACAATTGAAACTACAAACTAAAATTGCAAAACACCAGTTAAAAGTAAATATAGGGATCGTTAGCCAGAACGTAACCCGTTCACGTGTTAGTGACTGTTTGAAAACTCCTGTAAACGTAGCTAACAATAAAGCTAGTTTGACGTTCTGTCGTGGGTAATTGATTTACGTCCGTGTGTGGCCGGTATTTACGACCAAACCTCAGATCATAGAAACAAGGAGATATGCCATCATACCAAATTAGTACCGGAACAACTGATGCCACTTTTAGTACATTTTTCGACACAATTACGCGCATAATTAAGCGCTCCTTGTGAATAAAAAGATCTCCCACGCATTGAACATTCCGCACACCCTTAATCTAACACTGTTAATCGTCACTCAACACTAGCACTAAACTAAAACACTGTATTTATACCATCGATCGTGTTCGGTTCGTCGCCAGCGCGTACGTTTTTAATATGAGCAATTTGCTCAAGATCAGGCATCAAGCTCGATAGCGCCTTGGCACATCTCCTTGTTTCTATGATCTGAGGACCAAACTTATCGGACGTGTAATGGTACGACGTTATGGAAGTATTAGCTTGATTTATTTATTTATGGGGTTACAGTAATATTGCTTTTTTTAGGAAAGGTAAATGTGATGAAGGTCGTGATGAAGGTTTATTTATAGTGGGTTATAAAATTATCTCAAATTAGAAGAGTCATTGAGATCTCACTTAGGGCGGGTTGCTTCAAACCATCTGTATCCGTAAGTCAGTACGTAATCGTTAAGTGAGTATGAAATTGTCGTACAAGCCGCCATATTTGACAGTTACAGATACGTAACTGTAAGATGAAACAACATGGCCTTAGACTACACGGAGTTGTATCATCTGTTGCATCACCCTTGATTTTATCCATCCTATACTCAGGCCAAAGTCGTTATGACCTGTCAACAAATTACCTACAATTAATCTGCTAGTTATGTGTGAGGATTATGGAAATAAAGATCATAAATAATTGTTGGTTGGAATTGTTTATCGAGGCTACTTTAGTATTTAGCACTAGATTTTTATGTTCCAGCACTTCCTACATTATGATATAATGAATATTCATTCAATGGCAGTCCAATTCATTTCACCAACAAAATAACAAATTGATACATGAACAAAAAATGTAAATCTATTGAATGATAGGAATTCTATTGAAAATTCTTACAATGAAAGTATAGTACCTACGTATGTCGAACAAATTAGCAGTCACATAAAATTTTTGTGGTGAATTCTTTGGGCCATTTCCGCTCGGACATGGTACTATAGACAATTTATTATGTAAGTATGCATAGCTAGCGTAATTCAGATTCGATCGCTAGGCGTGGGCTATGTCGAACATTTCATAGAAATATTAATGAACACATTTAGATATTACCGAGTCGATAGAATAAGGCTTTACACGGAATTGGCATGAAAAGTCATGTCAAATTGACGAATGTGCATTTCGAGTTATGCGTTTTAGTGTTTGCTTATGTCATTTTACTCGTATTTAAATTGTATGCAGGTTTTTTACGGGCATGGTTTTGATGCTAGTGTGTTTTAGAAGAGTAGGTTTAGCTAAATTAATGCTAAACCTACTCTTCTATAACACACTAGCATCAAATCAAATTTTCTTAATTATCGTGATACCTACCTAAATAAATTAGCCAAGAATTTCTCAAGGGTTAGTGTTAGGTCCCAGGCAGCAAGCGACTGAATCTGCATTTTATGGATCCTTTTGTATACCAGTTCTTATTCTTGTTTGTGACCCAAAAAACTATGAATAAGGAAATATAAATTTTGTATTCTATGACCCTAAACATTTAGGATCTGTCGCGAGACTAACAAGTTAATTAACATATTGCTAATCGCTTACTGCACGCAAGCTACAACAGTTATCTACTGACTTAATCATACCATTACTACAACAAAGCTCTAATATTAGTATACAAGAACACCTACACAGAATACGTGTATGTGCATTTAATATAAGTAATACAGCCGCTTCAAAAGCGACGTGTGAATTAACGTTACGTGCTCGGTGTCCAGCTCAAAGGTCCAGTCGCCATGAATAAGATCTTAGACGGGTCCCTACGACATTAACCTCCACGACTCGACTCCCACAGTATCGCTCGATATTTCGCAACTATATTATCATTGCGATTTGGAAAGGTACTGCACCTAATATAGGCAGGATTTCCTATTATACTATTACAGTATTATCCGTCTAGATAAATCGGAAACGATCGGAAACAGCACGCCCGTTTGATATTGACAATTATTTCGTATAACGAATGGCCTGTGTCGAAATTCAACGTGCACTATTGGCGTGTTCCTAGGATTTAAATCTCGGACATGATTGCGTTAAAGAGATAGGTACATGGTCCAAGATATCGTGCTTTACGACCCGTTGTTAAAGGTTTGCATGATCTAAATTATTAAAATTTATTTTATTGCTCACTGTTATTTGTTGATAATTACAGCGGCACTCGATTGATTTCGGACAGTGAGAGAAAACAATTGCGGTAATTGTCGCGTTGCGGTAAATTGCTGTGAAGTATTTAAACAGATCGGTTTTGTATGAATGCATTTAATGTTTGGCATTTCATTCGTTCCCGTAGGCACCTGCCGCGCGGTTGCGCAAGCGCGTCGCTATGTGACCGCCGCACCGCCTCTCCTACTTCCAAAGCACGTGCTATTCAAATTGAACGTTCCAATTTTAATTTCAAATTCCGTGCGACTGAATGGCAGACAGTGATTCACTGTTGACAACTAGCTGCTTTTTGCAATAAAACTTGGGCTTGTAATGCCCCTGTCACTCCCATATACGAGTACGATAGGACGTTTATTTGAATATAAACGCCAGACTAAACACAATTATGAGTTTATTATAATACTCTTTATGGTAATTGTTCTCTAGTTAATTGCATTTATCTTTATGACTTTACTTATTGACATCTCAGCTATTGTCAGCAGACTAATGGTTTAGTTACAAGTTCACAGTATTAGATAGTATCTACGTAATTGTATAGCGGACTGGTTCAGGGTAAAATTCCTAACGCCCGTGTAACCATTATAAGATCAAATATTATGACATTATGACACACAAATCCTAAATAATTTGTACTTTGACTTTAGGCTCGAAACTGGAACAACTGGGTGTTGCGAAACCAGCTATTAGGGTACCCAATAGAACCCGTACAACCTTGATACAGCGCCTGTTACTTAATTATTATGCCAGCCGAATTTAATACAGGTATATTTTTGTGGTTGTGATATAATTCTGTATCAATAGTCCCAGATTAACATTCATAATTTAGTATTATTGGACATTAAAGGTTTACTCACGTAGGACAAGTCATTGGTTTTAGACCAAGGCTGAGTGATGTAGGATTGTAGGTATATTAATTTAACGTCTTCTGGTTTTATTTTCTACAGCTTGTATCTATGTATAAGTAACGAATGAGATATCTCGCAGTATCCATTAACAAGGCAAGACAGAGATAGCTAAAATAGTACATACAGTTCCTGTACATAGGTTGATCTTTTTTTCAATGTTGATAAAAATCATCTTTATATTTAATTACAGCTACGTACCTATGTGTGTTGTCTTGCTAACCGGGAAAAATAATGACGTCATGCTCAACACGATAAAGTTTCGTCATCTATGATTGATGGGGTTCTCAAGCTCTAATTAGGGTTCCGTACCAAAATGGTAAAAAAGGAACCCTTATGGTGCGACTTCGTCTGTTTATTTCAGCACACACCTGTTTATTTCAGCAACTACTAATGCTATCGACTTGAAATTTGGAACAGTTATAAAGAATGCTTGTCCAACTATATTGCAAATAAAAAAAGTCAAAAAATATTTTTATTTTCATTGCAAAAGGGGCTGGTGTGGGGGTTACTAGGTCAAGTGACATATCATATGAAAGGGCTTGATTTGCACATTTCAAAATATATTTTCATTTTATTTTATGTCTCACAGTTTTCGACATATGATGAAAAATGTCTGAAAAAATACCATTCCCCCCCCCCTTATCTCCGAAGTTTGCGGAGCAAAAAATCTGAAATACTTAGGGTTGATAGGAATTGACCCAAATATGGCACCAAAAATAAAACGAGGTTCCTAACAGTTTTTTCAAAATCATCAAAATTTCTTCACAAACAAACTTAGTTATGCGGTCCGGATTTTTTCACTTTATACGTCCAAAAATGATACGGAACCCTGGGTGCGCGAGTACGACTCGCACTTGGCCGGTTTTTTTTTAGTTTAAGTACATATAGGTAACTATTTATTTTTTCATGGCACCTAGAAGGTAGGGCAGGTGGGGTTACAAACGTGAAGCAATGCAGTCTGAGTGACAAGAGGTGCCATACACAGGTGTTGATTATAACTTTAATTATGTACTTATTCGTACGTCAATCACCAATAAATACTCAGTTAGTATTCGCTTTAAGCTTGTTAAATTATTTATTTCTTTAGAAACATTATTTTAGGCCAAGATTTATGTAGATGTGTAGCCCTATGCATCAAGTTAATTCCATGTCGTATTATTTATTTACCTTTTCTATTTTTCCACCATCTTTCATGTTTGCAAGTGTTTAATAAAGTTGATGTATCACAATCATTTTACAAATGTCATAATACATAATATTATTATAAATGTATATTTTTGCGAATTTTTAAACATATTAAAGCCATGTAATGCTCTTATATAATATTTAATAACATCATAATATTATTATCTTCCCTATATGCACTATAAGAATTAGAATAATATGTATGCAAGCCTCTATGCATGCCTATGCGTACCTGTATATTGGCCTGTATATAAAAAAATATTCGGTATTTTATTAGAATGCTGCTTCATCCGCGTGACCCACAGGAAGTTATATTAAAAAAAAACCTATAGCACTCAAAAATAATGTAGCTTCTTTCTTTAGCACCCAAAGATATATAAGCTTCTTTCTCCTTGAAAGAATTTTCAGAATCGGATCAGTATCTCCGGAGATTACCTCCTACATACAAACTTATCTCTTTATAATAGTACAGATTAGTATATATGATTGCTTGAGCAGTAATTTAAGCAGTTTTACGAATCACTTACCATTTTATGTAATTGGGAAGGAAAATATCAAATACGAGACTATTAAAAGTTTAGCAGTAGTAAATTGATTCGGTTTTCAAGCATTCATAACATTTTCGGCTCAAAGTCAACAGGTGGCCCAAAAGTTGGACTTGAATTAAAATTGTTTACTTTTTTGGAAGTATTACGAGAATTTATGTAACAGACTTTGACATAGCAATGCTCTAGTTTTAACAGTAGATATATTCGCAGTTGGTATTGACGGTTTTTATAAAGTTTATTTTGACATAAAGGGTAGGCAGAATTACTAGTGGAACTTATACAGGGTGGCAGGTTAGATAGTGGAAATATTTTAAGGGGTCATTGTACTCATCATTATGAACAACTTTTACTATGGGACCAAACCTGAAATCATGAAAAAAAATCAGCTGTTCCATATATTTATGTTCACATAAGTCCACAAAATGTATGGAACAGCTGATTTTTTTTCCGCGATTTCCGGGTTGGTTCCATAGTAAAAGTTGTTCATAATGATGAGTGCAATGACCCCTTAAAATATTTCCACTGTTTAACCTGCCATCCTGTGTAAGTGGCACATAAAACGTACCTACATACAAAGCACATAACTACAAGAAAATAGCAAATGTTTTCTAAAGTATTTTCTATTCAATGATCATCAAACATAATCCCCCTTACTTATTAACGCCTCTTATTTTAACCACTGATTAAATATTATACAACTATCCTTATCATTGGGGTTCCTTACCCAAATTGTAAAAAAGGAACTCTTATGGTGCGACTTCGTTTGTCTGTCTGTCTGTCACGGCTGCTTATTTTAGCAACTACTAATGCTATCGACTTGAAATTTGGAACAGTTATAAAGAATGCTTGTCCAACTTTATTGCAAATGAAAAATGTCAATTTTTTTTTTATTTTCATTGCAAAAGGGGCCGGAGTGGGTGTCCAAAATTTCAAAATGGGGTTACTAGGTCAAGTGACATATCCTGTGGAAGGGCTTACTCTGCACGTATGTCAAAATATATTTTCATTTAATTTTACGCCTCACAGTTTTGCCTCACAAAAATGATACGGAACCCTCGGTGCGCGACTACGACTCACACCTGGCCGATTTTTTTTAAATAAGGCGGTTTTCACTTTTTTTTGTTTTTCATTGTAATATAACAATAACAATACGGGAAAATTATCGAGACGGCAGACTTCGATATGTTGATCTCATCTAGAAATACCACTCATATTATCTCTTCGTAAATAATTTAGGAAGGAAATGCACTGCTCATTTTGCAACTCGTGAAGGGAATTGTCATGCAGCCTGTGAGGTACCGTAGGGACATTGCTGCAGACTGAGCCCTGACGAAACTTGCATGCTCCGTAGGTACTATGGTAAGTGGTTATTGAAATTCATGTCGGCAGGTAAATCTTTTCTATTTTAAGAAATCTCGCATATAGGGAGAGAGAATAATGTTTTTGGTGGGATTGTAATTAATTTTTTCCATTCTTAAAAGGTTGTCCCTGTTCAGGGAATTGAAGTTTGTATTAGGTACCTCATCATCATCATCTGCCTAGCCTTTTCCCAAATTATATTGGGGTCGGCATCCAGTCTAACTAGTTTTGGCTGAATATCAATATTTTACGTGGAGCGACTGCCATCTGACCTCCACAACCCAATTAATGGGTAATACCGGTATTCGAATGTTAGACCAGCTGTCAGACTTTTAGGGCTTCTGACTACCCGTAACGATTGTCAAAGATATTCCTATGACAACCGGGACCGACTGCTTAACGTGCTTTCCGAGGCACGGAGGGGTCTCGATGTGTAAAGAACCGTCACCCATCCAAGGACTGACCGCGGCAAGCGCAGCTTAACCTCGCAGATCGATCGATCAGTGCGGCCGTCATTTAGCCACGAGCCCCTCTTAAGTTTGTATTACCTATCTTGCTTTATTAGGTTTATGTGACGTCATCGTTGCCAGATTTATTTTCGACTGAGGCGGGATTTTTAATATTTCAGAGTGAAAAAACCATCGTATTGATGGGAGAATACGTACTTTAGTTTTCGTTGAGTGTATTTTTACACCCGATATAACTATACTGCCGCCTACTGTAGTTATGTGCGCTAGTAAAACGTGGGTGAATCTTACGACGCGCAAACGCTCAACAAAGGCTTGTGCGGAACGACCGCCGATGCAAGATAGTCCTTATAAGTAGTTTAGTTCATTAAGAAGCATTTAAATAATAGTATTTTATGTCAATGTTTTATCTTAATAATCTAAGGGTGGGTGGCTAGGTTTATGCTAATCCATATTTTAGCTACGCCTTCTTTGAAGCAATACGGAAATATTCGATTTATGGACCAACTTAAACTTTTTATAAATTGGATAACAAAAATGGGAAAGGTATGTAATTATGTCGTGACTAAGTAATCTGATAAAATAAATTACAGTATTATCTGAAATATAAATAAATACTGTGGTATGTACGTAATTTCCTGTTTCTAAGTAACTTTTATTTTTATCTACTTACAATCTATCGTTTTGTTTAGGTATTTATTTTAGTGGCTAATAAAATATTCATGTTATCCTGATTCGTAAGAAACGCAATTTCCCACTTACGCTAGAAGAACGATTCTAAATTCCATTTTATACGAAATTCAATAGAACGCGAAAACATGGTAGTTAAGTACGGTACCTATAATACCTATATTTTATGATGTTAAACATGTTAAAACCATGTTAAACTTCTTGTCTAATACTATTATAAATGCGAAAGTTTGTGAAGATGGATGAATGTTTGTTACCTACTCTTTCACACAAAAACTACTGAATAGATTTTGATGAAACTTTACAGCAATATAGCTTATCTATACATCAGAATAACACATAGGCTAGACTTTTATCCCAAAAAATGCTTGAAGCCGCTGGCGGAAGCTAGTTATTAGGCTGTGTCCACAATAATAGGCAAACTGTGAGCGGCCTATCTTTACTTGTATCTTATAAAGTTTATAAGATACAAGTAAACATCGAAGCTTCTTCATACAAAACACAACACCCATCACACACAACTTAACCCTAGCTTCACTGTGTCGCCTGGTTTTACTGGTAGATCGGTGACAGCAGTCATTTTGTAGTGAAGGTACTTGTGCCAAGCTTGGCGTAGTTCATGAATATGTAAGCGCTCATCAATGCTTTGGCTCAAGATATCGGATTTTCCGCTTGAACTG
The DNA here is from genome assembly GCA_948465475.1 of Thalpophila matura. NCBI lineage: Eukaryota > Metazoa > Arthropoda > Insecta > Lepidoptera > Noctuidae > Thalpophila > Thalpophila matura. Next base: position 13,726,730 of record OX419183.1, read on the forward strand.
TTTGTGTTAGTATTTTGTATCGATCACAGAACGCGTGGTGTTTTTAGGGTTTTGAATTTGGATTTAGGTTCTTTTTAATGATAGGTCGTTATTATGTAGTTTAGTGTTAAGATTTGGCCGGTTATTTTTTGTTGACACAGACGTGAAAAGCTTTGGCACTTTTGTTTTTAATATTGTTGGCTTTTTTGAACACTTCAAATACAATTTAGAGTGCGCAGTCTTTAATACAGGGTAAAATTAAAACCAGTGCGGATATTTTAGGATATTAAAAAAAAAAAATGCACTACAACACGATCAAAATGTATGGAACAGCTGTTTTTTTTTTTCATAATTCAGTGTCGGTCTCATAATAAAAGTTGATCTTATTCATGAGTACCTACTTTGACCTCCTAAAATATCCGCACTGGTTTTAATTTTACCCTGTATACCTACCTAAGTACTAGTAAATGAAAATGTTGCATTGTACAATATATATCTTTTAAATGATGATGATGTAACGATGTACTACATGATACATAGGAGTCGATATTTGCATGTGACAAACCAGAACCTAATAAACAATCCACCGTTACTATTTACTTTTAATTTGTATTCTTCATGATAATGACAACACAAGCCATATCTTTTACTCAAAATTGAAAGAAGTCCCAAAAAAGAAATTAATAAACGCGTGCAAAGTAACTCGCGGCTCTCCGTAAGCCGTTACAGTAACAGTTTAAAAGGATCCCGTCTTCCACGATCTCATGCATAATTTAAGCCGAATATCGATCTTCCTCCAGATTCGAGCATCGTTCCACTAATAATGGGTATTACGAAGAAATTACGAGCATGCGCGTATCTAATGTGATTTACGATAACTAGGGGGGTTTTTGATGGACAGTTTAATTTGAAGGCTTAGGGTGGTGTCGTACTTTGTGCTAAGTTCGTGTAGGCGGGTGGTAGTGCGATGTTTTCCGTAGTTGTAGGAGGGTTAATTTGCGCGGTATAAATGGTGCTTAAAAGCGGTTAATACTTTTATTGGTGTCTAGGTGTTTTATAGGTCTATAAAAACATCCGGTTACTATATATCTAACTTTTATATTTAAGCCACAAAACTGTTTTTATGTTTTAAAAATAACAATGAAATTAGGCAATGTCTGACTGGGCCCATTTATCAATAAAATATTAATCCTTATCCAAATAAGTAGTTTCATCGTCACAAGTATTTAATGGAGATGATTTTTGGAGTTTAAAGTATTTTATACAGACAAATAGTTTCAGAGATAACACGATGTAATTAAAGCGCGACGGAGTAATTTAATAATCTTGTGACATTGCTTCATACCTGAGCAAATTTTGCGTGACTCGATTCTTTAGGATAAACCTTTGGTTAGCTAGTTAGATAAAATTCTCGGAATTTTTTGGAACTTCGTTCCTGACGGGGGTCCCCTTACGTCACACGTTTTTTTCTCTTACATCCATCACAAATAGATAGGCAGGTTAGTTCACCCCAACATAATTTAATAAAATAAAAAATAACCCAATTCACCCAATATCACGATTGGTTTTAACCGATACGTGGCTTAATTTGGTTTAAACGGGCCAATTATTTCAGATAGCCCGAGGGTTGGTCACAAGTGAACCACAAAAAAAATTGTTTACATCATTCAGCGATATTTTTTGTGACTAGCCAAAAAGAGTAGATAGGTATAGATAGGTAATAAAAGAGTAGATAGTTATAGATAGTGACTGAACTTACGGATGACAGAGTCACAACTGGGGAAAACGAACCACCCAGCGTGTGATGGAAAGGTCACCAATATAACTGCACCGCTCCAGCACAGCAAATAACCTGTCATTTAAATTACGGCTTTAAGTCGTGTGTTTTACAATACATTTTATAATATCAAGAATTCGATATAGATTTAGGTATCAATGGCTGTAATGACGCTTGCCATTATAAACTGTATTTACAACACACGAATGAGTCCTTTAAATACAAGTTATTTGCGGTGCTAAGGCAGTGCGGTTATAATGAGTGATGACCTTATTTTACTTTAAGACACTTTCTCTAGTTTAAGGCCCGTATTCCAGAACGATACTCGAGCACCGATCTCTGCTTGAGCGTAGATTTCAACCAATCAAATGGCTTTAAATCTATGCTCAAGCAGAGATCTGTGCTCGAGCATCGTTCTGTAATACGGGCCTAAGAGCTGGTGATAAAATATTGTGTAGTTAATTGGACCTATTTTTGTTTTCATCTCTCATAGAAGTATAGTATAGGCGTATCGATAGCATATTACGTAAACAATTAAGTACCTAATAGAATGAATAAGAATATGTACATACTAGGTATGACAATGAATAGCATACAAAGAAATTGCTATGTCTTAACAATACCTGCTGAAAATGATTGCTGACAGACCGGACTGCCCCATCCAAAGACACTGGGTGGAGGTAGCTATCGGTATATGTAAATAAATTGTTCAGTAATTTAAGTACTAATAATACTAATATAGCATATAAGCACAATCTGTTACCTACTAACTCAACTCATCACTAACAATTTATGGACTGATAGGTCTGAGAATAAACAAATTTTATTTATTTATTATTATAATACAACAAAATACCCCTTTTATATTAAAAGTAAGATTGAATTTTAGTTTGAAGAATATCGAATAAACACGCATCACCATCGGATGTTTTTGTATTTTAACCTGAATCGTGCGTCAGCTTGCAAATATTATATTTCAAAACTAAAAATGTGCTTTTTAACAAATAAACGTAGTTTTTTTTTCGAAATTTTAGGCAACTACCAAGTTATATATATATTTTTGTTGTCATTATTTTTATGTGACAATAGGTACATAAAATACACGAATAATTCATTGTCGCAGTTATAAGCGTTCCAAATAGGTAAAATAAAATTTTAACTATAAACATCTATTTCGTTCTAAAGTATTGAACACCTTCTGTGAGAGTGTAATCCCTTCTCCATTCTCAACGAACTAAATTTTATTTAACAACTATAAAACACAAGTTGAGAACAGTACTCCCCCGATATACGATTATAGAGTTTTGAACTCCAACTAGCCACGATAACCGACTGACAATAATTAAGAACAGTCAAACTTCCCCGGACCATTTTCTTCCGTGTAGCCTGAAACTTTAAAATTGCTTCACCTTGGTTCAAGCGATCTTCAGTTCCCGTTGAAAAGATTCAAAGTATGCTTCATTAAAACTGCGTTGGGCATCGACAATGAACCAGGATCTCAGGTCTCGGATGTAATTAGTGGGAGCCTGCCGAGCCTTTAATACATTCTTATTAATCCGCACTGCCTGAATGGAGGTTTAATAATTGTGGTCGCTATTCACTCATTTAAAAATGAACAATTGAAAACAATTCTCTAAACGAATGTTGATATTTATATTACGTATTACGTGCACAATCTTATTAATGAAAAGCCTGTATTTTTAGTAGATGGCCAGAGAAAATCCACGTTCAAATATTTAACGGGGCAGCGGACGGGCCGTTCCCGTTTTAAGCTGAAATTATTTTCAATTTAACTAGTGTTCAGTGCGCCAGCCGAGATTTACTGCAGATAACGAGTGTATGATTAATATTGAAGGCAGCGCCGGCTGCGATGACTGTGATTAACGACAAGCAATCAACGCTTCGAATAATTTGGATTTATTCGGCTTCTATCGTTTTTAGGGTTCCGTACCAAAATGGTAAAAAAGGAACCCTTATGGTGCGACTTCGTCTGTCTGTCTGTCTGTCTGTCTCTCACACCTGCTTATTTCAGCAATTACTTATGCTATCAACTTGAAATTTGGAACAGTTATAAAGAATGCTTGTTCAACTTATTGCAAATGAAAAAAGTCCAAAAATATTTTTATTTTCATTGCAAAAGGGGCCGGAGTGGGGGTCCGAAAATTTAAAGTGGGGTGGACTAGGTCAAATGACATATCATATGAAAGGGCTTGATCTGCACATTTCAAAATATATTTTTATTTTATTTTATGTCTCACAGTTTTCGACATATGATGAAAAATGACCAAAAAAATACCATTCCCCCCCCCTTATCTCCGAAGTTTACGTACGAATTAGAGTTGATAGAAATTGACCCAAATATGGCACCAAAAATAAAACAATGTTCCTAACTAGTACAGTTTTTTCAAAATCATCAAAATTCTTTCACAAACAAACTTAGTTTTGCGGTCCAGTTTTTTTCACTTTATACGTCCAATTATGATACGGAACCCTCGGTGCGCGAGTACGACTCGCACTTGGCCGGTTTTTTTTATTAATTGGTTCAAAAATGTTCACAAGGATTTAATTAAACTCATTGATGTCGCCGCGTATTTTAATTTTTAACCGAGATGCCTCTACCGTCAAATGATTTTAATTTTAATATTCTGACGGAATGTGGTCGGTGAAAATTTCTGTTGAGGTTTTATCGACGTTAACGGACAATGCAGCATGGCTTAAAAAGTTGGATTATTCCAATATTCCTGGTTAATAAGTGGATTAACTTGGGTAGAACCGATTTCGGAATCCATTTTTATAAAATGAAGCCTAACAATATTATGGGCGATAATTATTTCATAACTTTTCGAACGATGAACCACGTTTATTTATACAGGGTGGCAGGTTAAAAAGTGGAAATATTTAAAGGGGTCATTGTACTCATCAATATGAACAACTTTAACTATGGCACAAACCTTGAAATCGCGAAAAAAAATCTGCTGTTCCATACATTTCGTTGAGTTATGTGAACATAAATGTATAGAACAGCTGATTTTTTTTTCGCGATTTCAGGGTTGGTCCCATAGAAAAAGTTGTTCATAATGATGAGTACAATGACCCCTTAAAATATTTGCACTGTCTAACCTGCCACCCTGTATACGAGTAGCATCACTGAGTAAATGAGCATCATTAAATTCAGTGGGCCAAGCACGAACAATTTTGACGTATGGTTTCGTAAATATAAGCATATTTTGAATTGAAAATATACGTTTGCTACACAATAAATAAATAAATTGAATCTTTATTTATTTTTCTGTATCTACTAAAATGCGCAAACTGTATTAATTTTATCAAAATGGTCTAGGACTGTCGTATTTTATTTAGATTCATATTCGCTTACGTTTACGATACCATAATTATGTCGAAATTATTACAACGTCGTTTCTTAAACTATACTTGCATAATACACGTGACTTCTCATTCACGTTGCCTAGCGCTATAGAACGAAGCCTTACGACGAACAAGAGTGTCGACACAGTTTGCTAATCTCTTAAGCTGTGGCCACCACTGTTCTTTGATGGATTTCCTCATTGCAGACGTGATCCCTCAAAGAGACTGAATTTAACACTTCTGTGAACTGAACCTGTTATTATGTTCAAATGCGCTAGACACCTCGACATCATTATGTTCAGTTATACATATCATAAGTTAAGATTAGACATGTCTCTACAAGATGACTTTTTAATCACCATCCAGACTATGATCTTTGATTAAAATAACAAAAGTTAGGTTAAAAGTTTTAGGATCACTCAGTACCTAATATTGAGATATGACATCAAAAAGTGTTGTCTAAAAATTAAGTTTAAAACTTTAACCCGACAACGACAAAAATTGAACTAAAAAGTATGAAACAAGAAACTATTCCTGCCCGATATCCTGAAATTCCTCACTAAGACTTAAGGGATTCAGTGTTGTGAAGAACTTAATAAATCAACGTTTTAATATCCAGGGTATATAGCCGTGGTCGCGTGCCCCCGTATTTATGACTAATAGATACGCTGGCTGGTCCAACTGCCGGCCTAGCATGACCACGATAGAAACGGGTTTTGTCTACATAGAAATAGACAAAGTGACAGATTGTAGAAACATTTCTACCGTTTCATTCATAAAACGTAGAAATGGTTCTACAATCTGTCACTTTGTCTATTTCTATGCAGACAAAACCCGTTTCTATCGTGGTCATGCTAGGCCGGCAGAGCGGCACTTCTCGGATGGATGTTTAAAGATCGATGATGATGAATATCAGTTACACAGACAATCACGCGTACAAATACCCTTTTAATATCATAATGACATGATGTCATCTCTGGCAGCCTTGCAATGTTTACAATCTAACATATTTTTTCCGTTTCAGAATTCACAAATGTTTTCGACAACGAAGGATAATATTGTAACAGTCTACGTAAAATGAAAGGTCCAATACTGTACCAGTAAAACATCATAATATTCTCTCAATCCCATCGAAATTACGACATACATTTTACGAATGCAATAAAATATTTTTTGAGGGCGACATCGTTACGACCATCACAAATTCGGGGCACGAAAATTGCATGTAACCACATAACAACCCTTTTACAATACACGGTAACTGTATCTTTTTCATACATACCTACTGCGTGACCGGAGTCGCGAATCCGGACACTTTTACCCTCCAATTCGGTTCTAATTCAACTAATCCAACCAATCACGTTGCACGAACGCGAGGATTTACAACTGAAATCGAGTAGACAAGTGCCCTTGTTGGTGTACGCATATTGTGTTGGGCTTTTAAAAATTTGCTATGGAATGTGATGTTACGGTTTTAGGATCTTTGTGTGTTTTGACTTTTTCAGAGTTTATATTACTTATTAATGCGCTTCATTAGCACTTCATAAACACTGATTGGTAATATAAACTGACTGACCCTAAATGATTAGGGCAGATACTGACTCTGCGTCTATGACGTCATGAACTAAGTCAATGCCAGAATTTATGTCATACACACACAATCAAGAAGTAGGTACTATCGTAAAATTGGAATGCTGAAAAGTACCCAAAAGTCGATCTAAAAAGAGAACTTATACGTGGTATTCCTCTCACATATTTGTAATAGAAAAGTACTCGACTACGTTTTAGTGTTATTTTCTAGGACCATTTTTTTAGTAGGTACATCCATTGATAATGCAAAATAAACTTTATGTCTTAGGCAAAACGTTTCTTTTTTATAACTTTTTGAAACACAGTAGGCACTCCAGAGTAATACGTACCTTGGTGTAATATCAGTCAGATGTTTCCAATCTAAAACAGTGCAGATAATAATCACGAAATAGGCTGACGTGTTCACCTTCAAAGTACCTACTAGTAGATACTCCACCTGAAAAGTAGTAATAACTATCAAGAATCCTGGATAAATAATGTAGGTAGATCGGAGCGAAATTAACAAAATTGGAGTGGCACAGTCACCAAAATGGATTAGTATACAAGCTATACAACCCATTTTGTACATGTGCTAAGTAGTCAAGGTTAGCCCTCGCTTGTCTAAATGTGCTTGAGTTATAACTTTTTAAACTTAGGATAGTTTAAAAAGTTATAAGTTATATCGCATGCAATTACAAAGAATATTGTACGTAGTGCAAAAATATTGTTTGCCTGTATTCTTGATTATGTACATAACTGAACAGTATTATTCTTTCTGTAGGAAAGGTACCCCATGTCCTTTTCTGTACCTCTGAAAACGTATATTCAAAATATCATGATAATCGGTTCAGTGGTTTAGACGTGAAAGGTAACAGACAAACAAACTTACTTTCGCATTTATAGTATTTGTTAGAATTTTCGTAATTTTACCTACCATCTGTGATGCAAGCAACAATAGGCAATTCAGCATTATTTCCTTCCAGAAATTCTAAAAATGAAACTGCAATGGAAATAACGCAAACAAATCAATTAAGAATTAACATTTATATCCTTAAGGCAATTCAACTTGTTATCAGTAATTGCTCATAATTCAATTTAATTAGAACACATTTATGTCTCAAAGTTGCCTAAGCTGCGCCATTAAAATTCCATGAAATTTTGTTAGTCGCTAATTTGAAGTCTTGGATGTAACAGTTTATGTTTAATAAATCAAAATGTGAACATTCTAAAATGTGTTTAAACTGGTGTGTAATAATTATGTATTACTAGCCAATGACGTATTATATATAGATACGTCATACACCAACATCACTACTAAAATATGGCACAAATACTTTAAATAGCGAAATAGCTACATATCAGTGCATATGTGCAAAAAAAGGGAAAGAAAACGAATGCCTTACTTAGCATACCTACCTCTTGTTTAGTAGGTTTTTTTTTTCGCAAAATGTTGCAAGAAATGACGTTCAGCCAAGAAACTGGTTGGTGCATGACTAAATGAATGGTGGGAATTACCTTACTTTTTAGTCGCCATTTTAGATCGCGGGTAACGTATCTATGGTTTACATATCATTCTTACTAGCTGTGTCCCGCGATTTCACTTCCGTTTAATTTAAAAGAAATCAGAATATTTACCCGTGCTGTTATTCCGTTTTCGCTCAGCGTTCTTTCTGATTTTTATTTTTGCTCGGCTCCTAAGAGTCATATCGTGATGCTTACACTATTTCTCATGAATTTGTCTATCATATGCAAATACATTGCGCGTTTAATCAAACATAAAACTCTTCAGCTTTATTATATAAGTATTTATCCTGTTTTTTTTTATCAGTGCTGTGCACTAGCACAGCGAATACTGAGCTGGTCTCCTTTGTTACACATGTGTGATTAATTGTTATAATGTAGGTATGTTTGTGTAACTTGTTTGTGTGTAACAAAAATAAATGGTTTAAATGGTTTTTTATATTAGGTATATAAAATTATTATATATTTTTTAAGGAAGGATATTTTATCAAGTTGGAAAAGGTCAGTTTGTTAGAAAGCTTATGCATTAGATTTTCCTCATGTTGCTGACGTGCGAAATCAAGAACGTACTGTGCTGTGGTATCCTGCGATAATTCTAATGTCGGAGAGTAATACATAGCTCTAGCTATAATTATGGTTTACTACATATCTATCGTTAATTTAATATATAACTTACATATCCTAAATAGGACGAATAAGTATGACATAAGTAAAACGGAATTATTTATAATTTTGTTACTATTTTATTGTAATAGCTTCCCCTCACCCTTCGCTACTGCTGCGTAGTCATGGACCGCATAAAAAATAAATCAATTGCAAAGGCTTTTTCATTTCTCATACTCGGAAAGTAGTGTTTGTTTGATCAGAGCAGCGGGTCGAAAACGATGCTTCCCTCCCTTGGGCGGGAGAGACTCATAGTAATTGCTTCCCTCCCTAGGGCGGGAATGAATTTTAAAAATAGAACTAAAATTGGTTATTTAGTCGGCTATAATTTTTTTACATAATTAAGAAAAATATCGATGATTAAAAAAAAATGCTGCGGTCTTGTGAGTGTATACGGCCAATGTGAATTAAAAAAAATACCTATTAAAGTGGGATGGCCCGCGGCAGTGACGCGGGCGGTGTGTTCCATATTTGAAATTTAAATTAAAAAAGACTATTTATGTATAATTTGGCGGGATACTAACTCTGTACCGAAATTATTTGATTAAAAACTACTATTTTTTACTTTCCTTATATTTGAAATGAAAAGTAGAGTGTTTAACACGGGTGAAAGTCATCAATTCCCACTTGGACTATAGCCGCCCTCGCTTCGCTCGTGCGTCTAAATACCTCGTATGGGAATTGATTTCTTTCCACCCTTGTATAACAATCTACTATTCCGATTAACTAGTAGGTATAACGCAGAAGCATATAAAACACTACAACAAACTATGCCTACTAATCATAAAACTATATTATCCTTTGCCTGTTCCTAGCGTATACTCCAAGGCGCACAACTATCTAAGAGGTATTTTCAAATATTGCTTGATTTATGACCCGTAGTGGAGCATAAATAAATATTGGCGATACAGGAAATACAAATGTTGAACATTACAGAGTAAAATATTCATTATAGATGTTAACAGGCTGGAAGTAAACATTTCTTTCAATCAATACTAATATTATAAATGCGATAGTTTGGATTAGTGTTGCCCAAAGGCGGTCTTGCGTGAATAATTTTCGCAAGACCAAGACCACTTAACTGCAGCAAGATCGAAATCAAGATCAAAACTGAGTATGCAATACCAAGACCAAGACTACGACCAGCAGGGCTAACATGCGCGCCGCGACAAGTTTTGTCGACTGTTTTGTCTCGCTCTTACTCGTGCGAAAACGAGACAAATGCACGATAAAAGCGTCGACAAAATTATGTCGCGGCGCGCATGTTAGGCGTCAGTACACCTGGTACTGACGCGAGACCGAGACCAAAGACTGGGTTAGACTCGTCTTGGTCTTGCATTTGGGCAACACTAGTTCGGATGGATGGATGGATGTTTGTTACTCAATCACGCCACAACGGCTGAACGGGTCTGGATGAAATTCCGCACAGAGATAGACTTGTCTGAAATAGCAAATAGGCTACTCTTATCCCTAAAAACGCGGACGAAGCCGCGGGTGGAAGCTAGTACTTATATAATCTTTATATGACGATGGTGGCAGACAAGAATACGGCATCCTGACAACTTCAGGACTAGCAGGTTCCCCGCTGTCATACACGCAGCGCATCATCAGGAGCTTTGGTGACCTTACGACTCGCCACATAAACACTAATACCAAAGATAGCGTATTTGGGTACTTCACGAGTCGGTAGGTCGGTACTCAATTTTACGTCCAAGTAAGTTCCGTCAGTTCCCAACCAATCACAAGCCACAACAGTTGTGGCTTGTACTGTTGACCTGGTCATAGTTATATAATATATAAGTGATTCTCAAAAATTATATGACCCGAGCGGGATTTGAACCCGCGGCCTCTGCCGTTCCGCAGCGTGCTCTGTCCAACTGAGCTACCGGGCCTCGCCCGACTCATTTGAATTTTGAGATCCCTTTGTTTACGCTTCTTAGGTGCGTTTGGCGACACCTATCGGAAAACTATACAGACTTCCAACTCAATGCTTTTAACTTAGCAGTTAAAGGACATCGATGCGATATCACCATCATACTGGTCATAGTTCTTTCCAAATCCACTATGCTCCGATACAATGCTATAAGAAAATTTGGACCGCTTACAGATCCATTTCTAAATGAGAACGAAATGGAACTAAAGCTTTTCTCATAAATAAATAAAAATAGTCGAGATCCATTCGACCAAAACGCTCTAGAAAGCGGTAGATGACAAGGAGATCACGTGTGCACTGCAAATCTTCCATATGCGGTATTCTAGCGACGTCGTTTTTACTGGAGTCAAATGCATTTGTGGAAATATTGTTTTAAGAGATTGGGTTCCATTTTGTCGATCTGAATTTGCATGCTACTTTTCTCTATGGGTACAATCGAAGAAGCGAATGCTTACGCTGTAAAATGCTGTGAAACTAGTTTGTGAAATTATGTTTTGCAGTTCATGTGTTTCCACTTTTTTATGCAGTGTTGTTCATATAAATAGACCGACTTTTTAGTCACTTTTGGACATTATTTTTCAAGAAATTTTAAGTCTAAAGTCAAACTTAAAATACTAATCGCGCATGCACTGTATGAGAGAAAGGCGCCCTTTCTCTACACCCGTGTGTTTTAGACAACTTTGTGATGCCATAATTATTTAAATATTTTAGTACTGAGTGATTCTAAAACAAAAAACACATTATTTTCACCAAAGATCGTAATATTTAGGATGGTGATTAAAAAGTCCTCCTGTATACCGCTTAGGAGGATCAAAAGTTCGCAGTAAAAACAAATCCTCTAGTCTCTCCTTCAAAATTAAAGCGTTTAGTTTTCATTTATGTATTTTTAGATCTAGCAGTTTTTAAGAGAAAAATAACATAATTTTTTTTTTTTTTTTTTTTTTTTTTTTTTTTTTTTTTTTTTTTTTTTTTTTTTTTTTTTTTTTTTTTTTGAAGGGCCTCTCGCAGTTGGCTTCTAACAGCCGTCACTGCTTAACCGGACATCTGGTGAGGACTTACAAATGCCTCCAGCCAGGCTTAAAACTAAATAAAAAACTACAAACTAAGCGACCACACGCTAAGGGCACCCCCTACTGGGGTACGGACCTCGGCTTAGGGCGTCGCTGGGGGGAGGACAACTAGAGGGAGGGGCTACTAGCTGGAACGGATTAATATGATTTAGGGACATATTTAAATCTACAGGCTCAGCGCGGGCTGGCTCGAGCAAGGGTCGGTTAGGGGACTGAGTCATACGCGGCGGCGGACTCGGGTCGTGATGGGGACGTCGCGACGGGCCTCGTCGGCGAGGTCGGAATGGCGCCGGTCTGTATTTGTACCTACGCAGAGTGCTGGTCTCACTGCTGCTTTCTTGCAGTAAGGTGATAGCATCATCGGGAGTATTTAAAGCATGCCTCGGGCGGCGAATTTTGCTAATCTGAGAGGGGGTGTATCGGGCGGCCGATACCACCAGAGGATTCGGGTGGTTCGGGGCAGAGTCAAAGAAGCGCTTGGAGGCGCGTTTCAAGCACTGCTGGATGGTGGGCAGTTTTAAGTCTAAGTGCAGGCGATCATTACGAACGTACCAGGGAGCTCCCGTGGCCTTTCGCATGAACCTGTTTTGGATGATTTGCATCCTATGGATTCGAGATGCCTTGACGTGTGCGAACACAGCGCCAGCATAGGTCATGATAGGGCGTATGCAAGTCACGTAAATGCGCACTTTGTACTTAAGTGCCAACTTGCTACGTGCATTAAGGATGGAGTGGAGGCGACCGAGAGCGAAGGCGGCGCGAGAGCGGACCGTCCTTATGTGCTCGATAAAGTTCAATCTCCTATCGAGGATGATGCCCAGGTATTTGGCTTGCCTATCCCAAGGGATCGGCTTGCCGAACATGGTGATCGGGGAGGGGTTATCAGGAGGAGTGCGCGGTTTGGAAAACAAAACCGCCTGGCTCTTATCGGGGTTTACTTCGATTCTCCATTTCCGAAACCAATCGCCTAGGGCGTTGACCGCGGTCTGTAGATTTCGAGCTATGCTATTGGGGCTGATGCCTGAGTAATAGATGGCCGTGTCGTCAGCAAATAAAGCCAACTGGGCCTTTCCCTTTTTGGGAATGTCGCTTGTGTACAGCGTGAACAGGAGGGGGGACAGCACGGAGCCTTGAGGGACTCCGGCTTTTATGGGATGAGGGGAGGAGAGAGCGCCTCCCTCGATGCGATAGCGGAAGGTGCGATTCGACAAAAAGTCTCGGATGATGTGCACGAGACGATCTGGCACTCCGAGTTCGTACAGCTTGTACAATAAGCCGTTGTGCCAGACTTTGTCGAAGGCTTTTGCCACATCGAAAAATACTATGCCCGTCATCGTTCCATATGTGAAGCCGTGGCTTACATGTTCAACAATACGGTGGACTTGATGAATACAAGAGTGTCTGGGTCGAAACCCAAACTGCTCGTCAGGAAGGAGACTCTTGGATTCTACGTAATCCTTGAGTCTTTTGTAAATTAGCCTCTCGTAGATCTTCCCGAAAACCTTGAGGAGGCTAATGGGGCGATAACTGGAGGGTTCGGATTTAATAACATAAATAGGACAATAGTCCTATTTATGTTATTTTAGCCTTTGAAAGAGCTTTAAAGTAGGCATACAATACATTTTTGTGGTTATATTATTTATTTTTCATACATCGTGTGAATTTGGCACTTTGTGCGTTTAAGTGCCGTAAAACCCATTGCCGTTTTTAGAGCACTTCACGAATTGGTTTTTTTATGAGCATTGAGCGTATTTAGTTCTGTTTTCTGCCTTTTGAAATTTTGCATTTATTTATTTCATGCACTATTCGTTGTTATAATTAAATATTCAGTGCTGTCTAATGCGCTATCTAATATTCAAATGAACCTCATTTTGTGTTACAATTCGATATCTCTTACCACTTTAACCCTTTTTAGAGTAACACCTAACCATATTAACGTTAACTATTCATTTCCTCTATAAAAGCTTCGAGCAAGATTTAATCATATTAAAACCAAGGCTCCTAAATTATACATGCCGTTACTTCGTCCTCTCAAGCTTTCGTATAAGGAGCTATGTACTTGTTACAGCCACAGTTACATTTGAAACCTGTAGCACGCTGAATCCCGCCGCCCCTTCAGTGGAGAACCCTACTGGGCCAGCTCGGAGCAACGCCAGTAAAAAATCTCCAGCTTTAATTGGATTGCCTTTTATTAGCGTAATAAAATTGGATTTACTCAGTCGAAACCGGACGCGTTTCGGCGCCCCGTTGTTTCGTTATTCCCAAATGGAATATTTGAATCGAGAAACGGTCCTTTGAGGCGATCATCCGACGCTTCTGAATACAATCGTAATGATTGCTATTGGATTTTTTTTTCGGAAAATTATTTGCGGAGTTATAATTAAATGGTCGGCTAACAGAAAGGGTCTTTAGAAAAGTGCCTGTTCAGCCTTCATGTCGAGTTTCTGACGATGTTTTCAATATTCCTAAGCTTTAGAAATCCGATGGTTTTGATAAATTGCTTCGTCTACATTTAATTTATCGTAGTTATTATGGGTAGATACGTCACAGAAAACTCACAAGTGCGGGGAGAGCAGTAGGTATTCCTAATACCTAAATTAATATGCGGATATTTCTGAAGTAGGTTTTCTTATTGATTCGTACCTATTCAATAGAGGTATTTTGCAGTATCTTACTCTCTGCAATTTTCTTATTATGTAGTAGATTGCGCAGTAGGGCTACACAGAGGGGGCTCGCGTTTCGAAATGAGCTCAGTCAGTGTGCTATTCCATCAATGAACACCAATTACGAAATGAAGCCCTTTGATAAGCTCAGTGGGAGACTAGTCGGCTTAATCTGTCTAGACTTTACGTATACCTACGTGAATTACCGTTATAGATTTTGTTATTGCTGACTATTCTTTTTTTCTTCTATTTTTCAACTAGCACTTTGCCCAACTTCGTCAGCGTACACGTAGCGCTATTTAGCGTCCAAAAGCAATAGTGACCTCCAAAATTTATTGATTTTTCCCTCGGAAGTATTACTTTTTTCTAGTTGGAAGGTGCCTTGATGAAGGAACCTTATGTTCTTTTCTGTACCCTTGAAAACATATAGGTGCAAAAATTTCATGATTATCAGTTTAGTGCAAATTTACTTTCGCATTTATTAGAATTTTATTAGGATTACTGAAAATTTACGATTTTTTGTATTTATTTTAGTAAACATAGTGAATTTTGTTTCTACAATCTTGATAACGTCGCAATTTAAAATGGTTTAAACTACCAAGTTCCTCACTATTACTCTAACGAGGCTTTTAAGGATGCAAGGAAAGGGCTCAGGGCCCTTAAGAGCTCTTAGAAGGGTGCTCATGCGAACTCTCAGGTAGTTTTTGTATTTTCTTTGTAACCCTTTGTTTAGATTATGTAGTAGATTACGTAATATATTTTAAAGCTACTTTACTAAAGTGAATGAAGATTAGTACAATAACTATCAATGGCGAAGGGTGAAGGGAAGCCAGTACAATAAAACAGTACAAAATTAAAAATAATTTCGTTTTACATTGTCTTATTTGTGTATCACTATAATTACATATTTTGAACAGGCGAATAAATATGAAAAAAGTAGGTAAAACGGAATTATTTATAATTTTATGGTACCGTTATCCCCTCACCCTTCGCCACAGATAGCTATGTAAATTCAGTTTTAATAACATAGGCGTACGTAGTGATAGCGAACCGTTGTACCATGTAAATTCGCAACCCCAGACAGACATAGCAGTGTAGGCACACCATAAAACACCAGATAAAATCAACGAAGCGGCACTGGGCACTCGCAACAATATATCCAGTACCACGTTCGACTCCAATGTGTCTATTTGGCGGAAAAAATATAATTGGATTGTTCCTGACGAGATAAATTGGAGGTCCGACACAATGTTATGCATGGTTCAGCCATTTATTGCCGTGATAAAATATATTCCGAAAGGATTCGGATACGAAGGGTTTGAGAGGAATCAAATGTGACCCAACTCGATTGGCACCGGCGAAATGTGTTTAATTTCAGAGACTTCAATGACCTTAACATTTGTTTCATTTTAAATAGGTATTAGTTTAATCCTATTAATATTATAAATGCGAAAGTTTGTGAGGATGTAGGTATGTATGGATGTTTGTTACTCTTTCACGCAAGAACCACTGAACTGATGTTGATGAAACTTTAGAGTAATATAGCTTACCATACGTCAAAATAACACATAGGCTACTTTTTATCCCTGTGGGTCCACCCCTCACAAACGTCACGTTAGGTTACTTAGTTATATTGTTAAGGGTGTGACGATACATGAAAATATATGATAAGTTAAGGGAACCTACTAAGACCTACAAGCCTAACAGCCCCTACGACTATAAACCCTATAAGCCCTACAGCCCTAACCTACCATATACTTATTGTGTGATAAATAAATATATAAATAAATTCGGGATGTCTGCACCATGCGACCTAAGGTGACAGACGGGTAGTAGACAGGATTTCCAGGTTCGGGAAGGGTACACTCACTGCCAGTCACGCAGACTCACGAGACTGATCAGAGATGGCTAAAGGTGTCTTGGTCACAGTGAGGGGAAATGAGACAAGAATATAAAATTCAAATCTAATTTACAATATGCTACAGCTTATATACTACTTTTTCTTAACACACACTAGTATACAAAAATCTTTGTGTTTTATGGATGTAAGATGCAAAATCATAATTTTAACTGGGCCGTCGTGGCGCGTCAGCCGGGCCGAGTGCTGAGTCAATGTCCAAAGGTAACATTGAACAATCCCAAAAACGCGGGCGAAGCCGCGGGCGGTAGCTAGTTGCGGAATAAATTCACTAAATGGTGATGAAAACCGCATTCAAATCCCTTGTGTACTAGAAGAACTAAGTGGGGAGGAAAAACTAAAGGGTTAATAGAGTATTAATTATATTGGCCAATCTACAAACTGAACAAATTGTTATATACCTATACAGCTACACAATTTTTCTTTAGTTTTAGCTGTCCACTAAAATCAATATCACGGGTGGACTATGTTTTAAGCTACTGTTAGGCTCTAGTTTCAGGACACTAGTTTCGTAACGTAATTCCCGCTTTAGACTTCAACGGCCTCATGAATATTGAACTCTGAACCAATTTCCAGTAAATATTGAATTCAAACTCGATTCCTATAAAGTGAGTGTCCTCGAAATAGTTTGTACATCGTTCGTGACGCAATAAAAGATTTACAGATAGCTTTATAGCTCAACTCCTACGTAAGCCACAATGGACCGATTAAATGTTATATATTAAATGGTTGACAAAGTGCTGGTACATTTTTATGTTCCTCTATTTTTCTCTCATAAGCTTCAAGACGGCTCGAATGACACTATAATTAGGTATATTTTCTTTGGAAACATTTCCGATATGCAAGATCTTGCATCGACAGGTAGATACAATAAAAAATATATTGTTTGAAGACGCTGATCGTATTCGGCTGCTTAATGAATTAATTAGTATCTAGTAAACGTGTAGCAAGAATGACTAAGAAATGAAAATGAAAAAAGTTTTATTTCAATATAAGCAATTAACATAATATTAAACATTACACATTTTACAGAGAACAATAGGAACTTAAAACCTACCTTAAAATCAATGTTATTTCCATATAGTTCAACACACACATTTTAACACTACGGTAGTAAACAATGAATAATAAGATTATAGCAATCTAATGAGACTTTAAATACACATTTTCATCATTATCATGAGTGCTGTCAGAAGTCCCGAAGATACCTCAAAAACCCGCGTAAACCATTTACAATGATAATGTATCGTTGTACGCTAAAACAAATGACTTGATCCCTCATGATAAGTGTTGGTGTCTTCACAACTTTCCCGCTTTAATTTTCCAAGATAACTGATTATACTTGATATTGTTTTTCTATAGGAAGTCTCGGGAACATTATCTTTAGCGTAGCTTCTGTAAGATTAATGATAATGGGTTCACAAGGCGCGAGGTGACGCTTACCCGGAGCGACGCGCCAGCAAAAAGAAAATATTAATACTTTGTTAACGTAGTGCTGCAAAGTGCCGAGGGAAAGTTTGTGTTCGAAGTTAGGGCGTTATCTGAGCGATAGTGTTATTACTCATCATTTCTTCCGAAGAGTGAAGACAAAAATACCTGTAATATTATCTTCTGATTTTGTCACATTTTTTGTCAATTCTGGTTTTTGCAATAGATTTACAAGGATAATATAGGTACCTAGGTATATAAAATATTTTATTATGAAATTTTCATAAAAAAGTAAAAGTAAAATACGAGCAAAACTAGAAACATATTATATACAGCTCCATAGAAGAAGGTAAACAAGATAAACAAAGTTATTCGACAAAATAAAACCCCGACTACATAACATTTAAATACTATTACTTATACCCTATGTCATTTCCACAATGAAGACGAATTGACACCTCATAATTATCTTGAAATCCATTAGGCCGTTTAAGATTTAGAGCGCCAAAGAAATAGACACACTCTTGAAAAAAAAAACCTCCTGCGGTAAAAACTAGTCAGCAGCGATGAGTCAACAGCAAATAAATGGAATCTCAATAAATTTTCTCCTTATTACCGACACATCACTCCCAAGTAATTTCCTCTAATTGCATCCAACTCATCGTGTTCACCTAAATAGCCATAAAATGCGATACGTATGTAACATAACTTAGTTTCTAACATATCCTGTTGCAACTAACCTGTTTGAACCAATGAACGCGGAAAAACTAGAGCAAAATAGTGAAAGAAAAAAGGTTCGCGAGGTAAACAGGATGCTACGGTGAGGACAACCGATGACTCGAGAGGCTTACGTAAATGGTGACTGGTAGGTAATTGCATATTCTATTTAATAGCTTTATAGTGTCTCAAACGTTTACTTTTGCGTTAGAGTTTTTGCTGTTACTGACTACCGGAAGATTTCGGTTAGAACAAGGGCCTTTTCCTTCCATTTTACGAAATAGGTTGTCATGTTTATTTTTTTACGGTTTATGTTACCAAAATGTTCATCGGCAAAAAGGTTTTTGTTGTTAAAGCGTGCCTAGATACCGTTTCAGTAGTTTCTGGAGAATACCCTAAAATCCTAAATACATAAAGCCCATAATACTGATAGGTACTACCTACTAGTTTAGATAGGTAGAAATCAGACTTGGTAAATGATTTCGTTTTCTAAAATGTATTTTTGTGTTTATTTTTTTTTATTACAAAATATCACGACTGTATTCTTCGAAGGGTTTGGCAGAGGGTATGGTAAACCATATTTCCATATAAACCTATTAGAACTTTTTTTATGAAATATATTTTTTTAATCAGACGCCACAATTTTATTATTACGAATATCGTCCACTTTCTCATCAATTTCTCGGTAGTGCTCGTTCCGATAAAAATATTGATTTCAAAAGCTTCCAGCATTATTGCGAACGTAGAAACCAAATATATATTTTTTTATTTATTGACTTGGTGTGTTTGTTTGTTGATTTTATTGGTTTTCGTTGGAACTAGGTTGAAAAGTCTATGTTTTTTTGTATATACCTACCTACATGTATTTTATAATGCATTTTGTAGTACGAAGGTTAATATGTCAAGGTAAGATCTGGTTAATGTTTCAAGAGTTTTTAAAGAAACATAAAATATCACAGTATGTTTTCTTTTTGGACGTGAAATAAATTACTATTGCACTGAAATAAATTACTATTGCACCCACACACACAAACACACGCATGAATATTATATCTAGTGCCATATATTGAGAACAAAAAATAACAATCATACTCGTATATCTACCTCAAAATAAATTTTCTCGACGCAGAAAACACACGAAGGTGCGGCGGTACTTCACGTCGGAACAGTTGCTTCAATTATACCAAGCACAGGTTCATTCGTGCATGGAGTACTGCTCGCACCTTTGGGATGGCACAGCAAAGAAGCGTGCCAAGAAGCTCATCAACAACGACTCCCTTGTTCAGGCCAAGCTCCAAAGTCTTGAGCATCGGCGCAAAGTTGCTAGTTTATCGGTTTTTTACCGGATACCTACATTTCGGAGAGTGTGCTTCAGATCTGCATGATCTAATTCCCTCCTGCCCTTTCTTCTATCAGACGGCCAGAAGCACCACAAGGCGCCATCTGTTCATGGTAGATATGCCAAGAACCCGAACAAAGCGCTTTGATTCCACTTTCATTGTGAAAACCGCCAAGCAGTGGAATGCGCTGCCCGAGTGGGTGTTTCCCAACAGTTACAATCTGGGTATCTTCAAGTCACGAGTAAATCGGTTTCTTCTAGGCAAGCGTGCTCCATCGTAGACCGCATCATCGCTTAACATCAGGCGAGATGGCGGTCAAGCGCAAGCCTATCATCGAATAAAAAAAAATAAAAAAAATAAAAAACACATCAAACCGGTGGCGTAGCGTGGGGGGGGGGCTGGCGGGGGCCATGGCCCCGGGCGGCATACGAAAGGGGGCGGCGGAAAGCGCCACGAATTTTTCAATTGGAAATAAAAAACTAACTCCAAATCGAAATTAATAAATGGGGGGGGGGGGGGGCGAATTACCGGTCGGCCCCTGGCGGCGAAAACCCACGCTACGCCACTGCATCAAACCAATAAAGAAAAAAAAATAAAACACACACCCTTGTTATTTCACACATACGTTTTGAAAGTCAACCGAGCAAAACGGATTACTATAGTGCTGGCAGCTCGTATAGCTCACAAGCCCGTCACTAGTGAGGAGTAGTGATGTACCGCCGCCATTTTTGTAGCAAACAGTTTATCAACAGCTACAAGCTCACAAACGACGTGAAACTGTACTCAACAACGCCCAACAAACTGCTACAAAAGACTGCGGTGGTACAAAGGGGAAAAGGATTTGTCCAAGAAAGGCTGTTATTGAATGAGAAATATATGATTTTTGCAGTAGGTACCTAAGTATCTATCATATTCAGTGAAGAACTCGACAAAAATGATGCACAATTTTATGTATTAAAACTTTCATGATTATTAAGTGTTCTTTGGTTTCTACTCACGGGTTTTTAAGAGCTAAGTTCGTGTAATAAACCTTAGAACACTAATAATTATGAATGCCACACAACTTAGTTTTTACTTTGTAATCAATTCGGTAATCAAAATAAGTACATTACTAGAAGAAAACAGAAGTTGCTATCCACTGGCAGTCGGATAAGTGTACTTTTAGGATATTTTTTTAAGATAATTATGTCTACACAAAATTCCCAAAAAAGTAAGATACCAATTTTATAATAGATAAAAGTAAGTGGCCATTTTTTACAAAAGGCAGCTTTCCTTTAAATAAAAATAAAATACCGGACAAGTGCGAGTAGAACTGTCGTCCTGAAGGTTCCGTACATACTTAATTTTGTATGTAGCAATTGTTTGTTGTTGTTACTACAAATTAACGATGTTTTCCTTTACTTGTGCTGTGAGATCTTGCTTATTGATAATTTTTATGATTCTAAATCAATGTGAAATACTTTATAGGATTTAATTTATTTGCGATAAACGGCCATGATTTTTGAATGCGTTTACTTAGAAGCCTGATTTTTTTACAGCTCCAAGGGACCATAAACTTAAGTATTTCATATTAATTTTAACTTGATATCTCCACGCGTTCCTGAGAAAAGGATCTTGACATACAGATAGACGGACAACGAAGTGATCTTAAAAAGGTTTTTTTTTTATTTTTGAGTTGCGGAACTTTAAAAATATATACCTACGTATAATTAAACGAATCGCGTAAACCCAATAATGCTTACCTACACGTTTCCAAAACAATATTATGTCAAAATTCGGGCATAAATTCCGAAATTTAAGCAACAAGACTGCTCTGTATTGCATTAATAAACATTGGAACATTACGTGAGTGTTTTAATTAACACCTTAAGCTTTAATAACCGGAATCATAATTGCTAGGCACGCCTGTTGGGTAAAGCAAATAGCGTACAAACGTAAAAAATGTGTATTTGGAATAACTTTAATTAATTGCATTTCGGTTTAATTTGTTCAGTTTTTAGCGACTAAAAAGTGCATTTTTATCCTTTAACACCCTCGACGCCATATTGTGTACATTTTTGTAACAAAGTGTCTGGAGCATTGTGTATACAAGAATATACACATTCTTTCACTTGGTAAAAGCGCTGTGCACACGTTTTCTTTACATTTACTATGCAAAAATACAAGCCCTGGCCTGATGCATTTTTGGTACTAAATGGTCTGGGAACTGTACCCCGATCATGAGTTTTTTTGACGTATAGTATCGTTAACGTAAGCATATTTTGAATTGAAAATATACGTTTCTTACACAATGTTTATATAAATTAAATACTTAATTAATTTCTCTGTATTTTTTAAAATGTGCAAATTGTATACAATTTTATCAAAATGTTCCAGGACTGCTGTATTTTAGATCTAAAATATGCTTACATTAACGAAACTATACGTCAAAAAAACTCATGATCGGGGTACTGGTTGTGGTTACGTCCGGCTGCGCCTTTAATGCTAAGTGTAAGAAAAAGTATACTTTTGCAGAGTGTACCTTAGTCAGATCCCTCTTGGGATGATGTCTGCGTCGTGCTCAAGACCGCAAATAGTCCAATCCATTACTTTAGTATGTCGGTTAAAAAAACATTAAAAATATTAATGTCAGTCAGAATATTACAGTCTGCATATTAGGGTTAACAAAGATAAATAAATGGACAGCTAATGAAAATTACAATAACATAAGAGTGGTCACGTACTGGTAAACAAACAGATTGGTTTACCAAAGTCTCTATTGCACCTGTATTAATTACAATAGAATCTCGTTATCAATCAATGAAATCAATGAACTTGAAAATGTTATTGGTCTCTGTCAATGACCGAGTTACGGCGCAAGCGAGAGTGCAGCGAAAATAAATGTTGCCAATTAATCTGTTAATTGTATTACATAACAGGCGTGCTTTAAATTGTTATTTCGAACATAATTATGGCAATAAAACTATTAGTTGAGCAATTAAGGTGCATAAAACGTCGATGGTGCTTGTTAGAGATAAATTAATTAACCTGTCATTGCAGTAAACTCAGACAGAATATAAAATTCTATTGTTCGCGGCCCCATAGGGCCGCTCGTGTATGTGGGAATTCATAGCCTTTTCGATTTAAAGAAACTTGCCACAATACCCCTGCGTAGCGTGTTGTCGCTTGGTTGGCCTGGCTGAAGGCATTTTGTAAGTCCTCACCGAAAATCCAGTTAAGCAGTACAGGCTGTTAGAAGCCAACTGCGAGAGGTTATTAAAAAAAAGCGGAATTAAAAATTAGTTTCCCTATAGCACAAGAATAATAAAGAGTACAGAAATGAAACTCGCGCCAGACGCGTTCAAGGTCACGATATTAGGCAAAAAAATCGGAATTAAATAGGTAGCCCTGGCGGCATCTACTTATAGGGCGACAGTGGGATGTCGCGGCCTGGGAGAGAAAGTAAGGCCGGGGCCGCACAGGTACCTACGGCGACAGCGACGCGACTGCGATTTCGTAAAAATAAACTCATATAAACATAATATGTCGGTGGCCGCACTGCAGCAACGACAATCGAAATTTATTTGTTCACAAAATCGTCGTCTCGTCGCTGTCGCCATTCCAGTGCGGTCCCGGCCTAAGTGTTTATAACGCGGCGTTATGGACACGCGCAAAGGGGATTCCATTCTAAACTCATATTATTTATTATTCCTATGCCTATAGGGACAAGAACTTACTCTGTACCTACATTACATGCTATTATAAACATACATCATATTCAGAAGACATATTGTGTAGACTAGGCATAAATAGGTATCTGTAGGGCGCACATTTTTGTCTCCATCTAGATATATTATGACATGTGTCTGTCCTATATTTAACGATGTGGTGTATGTTTGTACTCTTTACGACTGACAGATATGTAAAATAAAAGCTTTTATATAAGGCTTGTGAAAAGTAAATAAAAAAAAACGGGAGCTGAAAAAGGTGACACCGCCACATTGCTATTTGCATAGTTGATTAAGTATCTATTTTGAATATGCTGTTTTAAATGTTAATAAAGTTTCTGTTTAATTATATTATTAAATAAGTTGTAACGTTACTCATGAAGTTACGTCTTAACCCCCTAAAAGGAAGTTCCGCTTCAGTATGGTAAAACTCATTAACATTTAACATCCGAGTATTTTTGACAGAATGGAATTTACGGATTGCGGTAACATTAATTTAGTAGATTATTGCATTACTTATGTAAATACGAGTATGTAGTCAGAATAAAATTAAACTGTTCTGAATTTACCTAAGTGTTATTCCACACTTGGCGATTTTTTCAAAAACCATAATAAATATACGAGACGTGTGCAAACGTGAATTGCAGCTGCAAAGCGAGATGCGCTCTCTCAAAAGCCTCCCCACACTAATGAGGAGGCAAGAGTGAAAATTTTCCCTCTCGAAAAGAAAATTTCAACTCCAACTATCTTCCCACTAAACGTGCGCTACATTTTTAAATGCGTCCATTACGAAATATTTTTTACTTCTGTGTGGGTAAGTACTTTAGCGGTGAGGATTTTTTCCCCCACCTAGACGTTTTAGGGTTGTGCATTTTAAAGTCTAAGCATATTTTTTTTTATTGTTTCACATTCCGTTTTTTATGTCTATGATGTTTTTACTTGTCAGACAATAAAAGAGCGTTAGATATCTTTTTCAAATAAGAAAAAAAATGTGGTAAATCAAAATTAAATATCGTAGAAACAATGTTAAAAATGCCGTTTGATTTGCCATCAATGCGCCAGCCACCGCTACTAATAAATATAGCATAAAGCATAGCATGATCAGCCTATAATGTTCCCACTGCTGGGACACAGGCCTCCTCTGCGAGAGGGAGTGGGCCGTAGTCCACACGCGGCCCAGTGCGGGTTGGTGGACGTCGCATGTCTTCGAATTTTTGGCTCTAGAACATGCCGGTTTCCTCACGATGTTTTCCTTCACCGTTAAAGCAAGTGATAATTAATTTCTAATACGCACATGACTTCGAAAAGTCAGCGGTGCGTGCCTCGGGATCGAACTCGAACCATTCGCCGTGGGAGGCACATGGTTAAACCACTAGGCTATCACTGCTAATAAATATATTAGCGTGCAATTGTTTTCAGGCTATGAAACTCGAGCTTGGCCACTTATTTAATTTATGGCACTCTCAGACAACGAAGTAGGAATATTAGTTTTACGAGAAACGAGATCAGTAACTGGTGAACAAAATTGAAATGTTTTCTAATTTACTCTATATGGTACCTACACACTATTTAATTGGTTTTAGTATTGAGATTATTGAGTGTTACGGATATTGGATATTTGTTTTATTAGTTTCTTAAAATTACTTGCAAGTAATCTATATTTTGTTATTGTACCATTATTTTAATTTTACGGTTTTATATGGATACCTAGTGAGTAGGTATGCTAAGATTGATGTACTTTTAATTTGAAAACGAGTACGTACCTATAAATTTTAATTGAATGTGTTGAGTTTAGGAAATTACCCCAAATTGATAATAATACACACATAATCAGTAGGTAAATCAACTCCTTTGGAATTCCCCACTACATTTATGCATATTCGCAAATCTCTACTCAATCGTTTAAACTTTTTCGATACGTACCCAAAATATACACGTTTTTAACGCCGAAAAACCATTTTAACATTTTCTTCGTTGATTGAATCAGCGTAAAAGTTTAATAATAGCTGTTTATA
The DNA here is from genome assembly GCA_948465475.1 of Thalpophila matura. Taxonomy (NCBI): domain Eukaryota; kingdom Metazoa; phylum Arthropoda; class Insecta; order Lepidoptera; family Noctuidae; genus Thalpophila; species Thalpophila matura. Next base: position 13,752,396 of record OX419183.1, read on the forward strand.
GAGCCAGCTCTATCACCGACCTACGCCGAGGACGAACGCAAGAACTATTAATTTTACTGCCGACATCTGCGTCTTGGGAACTTTATTGATAACTAGCACTTCGCTCGCGACTTCGTCCGCGTGTCCCACAGGAACTGTGCATTTTTTCGGGATAAAAAGTAGCATATGTTACTCAGTGATAATGTAGTTTTCTATTAGTGAAAGAATTTTTAAAATCGGTCCAGTAGTTTCGGAGCCTATTCGGTACAAACAAACAAACAAAAAAATCTTTCCTCTTTATAATAATTATTAGTATAGATACAAAGAAGGCTTAGAACGCACAATGATTAAATATTTTATTTGCAGACGATATAGATTCTTTAATCTTATCACAAAATATATATCAGCTACTTTTCTAGTAGAATACAAAAAAAAAAATTCTCTTCTCAAAACATGTTAGACATAAAAGTAGGTACGAGATATAAGATTATATTGTGTGAGAGTATAATATATGTACTTGTAAGTCTTTCTACTGTAATCCATAATATTTTGATACGTTTCTGTCAGTATACGCCAGTGTCCGTAGATATATAAAATTCTAATCTTTCTTCGAAAATCTTTCTTGTGTACAAAAAGAATCGTCGATCAGATTTGACGAAAATTATTATTGCGCAACCTAGGTACAGACACCTCATTAATTGGATATCCCCACGCTTGTAAATCTTTGCAAAAAAGGGTTAAAAAATTAATGCATGTATCCGTATATAAAAACACAGCTCAAATAAGAACCCCTCCCTTTTTGAAAATGCTTAAAAATGCATATTTTAACGTGCAATTGTGAGCACTCGCGTGGAGTGATAGCAGCTTTAATAGGACACCTCTTGATCGCGTATAATGCAGTCTAATCCTTAAGACTAACCACTCAGAGGGTCCATAAACCTTCATCGACTGCCCTTAATTTTGGGTGTTACTTGCTTAAACATCAAACTTAAGGGTACCCTACTTAAGTAGCGGTGACTTGCGCTCGTAAAACGTACATCGCCTGAACCGGGTAGATTTAGTGACTGACGTAGCTAGCTTAGAATAAATAAGTACTGTCTAGTGTCTATCTAAGTGCCAAGAGATTATTTTGATACTTACTCGTATATTAAGGTATATTGTTACATGTTTGCTGTTTTGTTTCTAAATAATTGCGTACTATTTTTAATATTTCAATACATTTGAGATGTTATTTATTATTTAAGTATAGTTTTAAATTTATATTTTTTACAGACTATTTTTAATCCAAAACTAGACTTTGAATTTTTTATATACATAGTGAGATGAAACCTGAATAACTTTTGTATTTATTTATTAATAAGCTTGTGTTTGACCACCATCTGATTTTAAGTGATGATACGGTCTACGATGGAGCACCTGCCGTCAATACTACGAAATGAAGGATTTTTCAATGTCTTCCATGCTCAAAACATTTAACTAGAAAACTAGTGATCCTCACTCTAACTTTTAATCGACACCTATCATAAAAAACTGTTGCTACAGTCCAAAAAAAATAAAATAATATCACACAAATAGAACGAAAACTTCAAAAGTATTCTTCACACAAAATATTTTACACATTGCAATTTTCACCATCATCAGCTTATCTGTAACGATTATTTGAAGCTCTACAGCATAAGAGCCTTATAAAGTTTTGATACTGGCAAGAGCACTATTTTAAGAGCTTCACCAGTGCGATACTCCGGTGAATGACTTTCCAACGACAGTACAGCGGACTGTTCTCAATTATTTGTACATATCGCATTGGCGTCAGACAAAGTACTATAATATATAAAAATTGTTACATTGTACGTGCTGATGGTTTTGTATTGTATAACGGGCTGGTGTCCGCCACTCCACGTCAAAGCGCGTATTTTGCGTGCGGGTGCTGATGGTTTATTGGAAGTTGGCTTTATGGGACAGAAATAATTTTCGTAGTGTTTGAAATTAATTTGATTTATTTAATTTCATACTGGGTATAACTTAACTTCAATATCTCCATTATCTAGTCGGTTCTCATGCATGTTCTGGTACAAAAAAATCATTACAATGATGGGTAAAATATTATGTGGCGTTCGTTTTCGTTAAAAAGGCTTTTTACACACTTAACAATATGTTTGCTGTTAGATGTTTATATGGAGGTAGTGGAATTCAACATGCAATAAAAATATCATATGTGGAGAGAGTACCTAGGTACCCAAATTGTGTGTAAAGTAAAAGTTTGCAAATTAAGAATAATGGTGACACAGAACATGGGAAAAATATTTTGAAGTAAATGTATGGCTACATCTTTAATCTATTTACAGACCCCAAAACACAATGCTCCTAGAAATTTTACGTTAAAAACAAAAAGTAACCGCTCCGTATAAAGCGCCCCAAAAGTTAATGAACCAAAAGCGGGAACACACTAGCAGACGAGCGGATACGGAAACGTCGGCTAATTCGATGAACTGCTATTCGTTCCGGGGATGCATCTCAAAGTGATATGCCTGATTACAAAAATATATGCACCATAATCTAATAATACGAACCGCACTGAGTCCGCCATGGCAGTCGGCGGCTCTCAAACTTTTACAGAGACATGTATTGTCATACATTTATATTTGATTAGGTTGGCATTTCAGCAACTCGCAAATATTGTTATTGTCATACTAGCTATTGCCCGCGACTTCGTCAGCGTAAAATTGGATGAAAAGTACCCTATGTGTTTTTCAAGTCCCAGGCTACGTCTTTGTCAAACATTCTAATTCATTCAGCTATTTAATCGTGAAGGAGTAACTAACACACACACACATCCACAGAAACTTTCGCATTTTTAACATTAGTAAAAAAAATACAGGGAACCTACCTATAAACAAATATAAAAAATACTATGCATACCTACTATTGTTCTAAAACAGGACCTAAATTCTGTTCTTGAGTAAATAAGTGGTAAGTCCGCTGTCGCCCCATTTGTGTCGCCACTAAAACATAAACCGCTTTTATTACTTCCAAATTCATTTTAAAACTTTCTACGATAGGTATTACAATTTTAGGAATTTAAAGTGCTAAGTGCTAATTGTTGTTCTGCAGTCGCTAATGCTTCTTTTATTCATTGCCGCTCCATACCTTAGACCGCTATCTGCATGCATACTAGCTCCCCCAAAGGGGCGGTTACACTCACTTTGGGACTCGTTGCTTTAGAGAACTTCGCCAATATTCACACAGCTCTCTCGTTAGAGGAGGCGGTCATTTGCTTTTTGAATTTCCATCGCTTTAACATAATTTCAACGTATGATAGGAGCATCCGTGATTTTATCGATAGTGTATTTTCTTTGAAATTTTAATTTTTACTGCCGCTTATGTAGCTTATTATTTGGAAAGGGGCGAAAATTAAACGTTGGACGTTTTGTGGTGATATCCAATTATCCGGACAAACCGTAACGTATAAGTAGACTCGCTGCATAATAAATGCATTATGTTATCAATATTGAGTGCTGGTGTTGCAAAACTAGAACTCAATTTGTGCTGCATGGTCACTTGGAATAACTAATTCTACCGGAATTTGATCAATCGGTTTAATTTGCTTGTTGTTCTAAGCTTATTGGAAAATTAAAGTTTGTACTTATCCATTAGGTAGGTACTATGACGAGTGCGTAAACTTAATGAGGTTATGATATCCTTGATAAAGCACTTTATTTCAGAAATTTATTAAAACTTTCTAAGGTCGCAGACCCGTGTATCTCCTATAAGTAAAGTATAAAAATATCTTATTACAAGATCATTACGTGATCTTCAAAGAGTTTGGTCGTTGTGAAGGCGATCCTTGTATTTCAAAGGCGACAACTTTGCTCTTAGTATTAAACGGTAAAACACGTGTACCTTTAAAAATGTTCACACAATCGTAATTTGTGTTCACTTATTGTTTGTTCTTCTTTGCTGGAACCTTTTTTCGCTGACGTATACTTGAAACGTGTTGATTTTATGTGTCAAAATAACAAGGAAACAAAGAATACAAAATCGAATTGTAAAAGTTCAAAGACCTTTCACTGATGTGAGCTTCAGAGAAATGGAAAGGACTTTTCTTAATTTAAACAATAACCCGGCAAAAAAGTGTTATTCCAAAGAAATAATATTGTGAAAAACAATCGATCTCTGCGCTCGCGCGTTCATAAACACGCGCACGCAATCTACGTTCAATATAATGCCTTTAGCAGCCGCACGTTGCCGAGGTATATCCATCCAATTTGGAGAGATTATGTAAAACACGCCGAATTGTTTGCGTTTGTTTTATAATAAGGGCACACGTCGGTGTAATAATGTCATAAATGTTACATGACGGGGAAGCCACCGGGAAGTGTGTGCCTATATTAAAATTCCGCCATTTGAAGCGACAAATAACTGCCACTCTCTGTACGTAGAATATTATGGTCATACGCACTTACGCGTACGAAAACGCTCTTGTATTTTGTGAGTTATTTTGTTTTTAGAATAACTATTTTATTCCATTTTATTTATGTGCACTGTACGGCTAATAGTGGTGATATATGGTCGGATGTATAATATGTATATTAACACTTGCTAGAACTAAAGTTCACGATTTGACCCTTATTATATAAAAAAAGTCCCAGCCGTAGGGGCGTAACTTTTGAGTGACTATGACCTTTTATTTCTAGAGCATCGTGAAGGATGGAAAACTTTCAAGACAGTGTGATTTTCCCAATTTATTTTAAAGCTAAGTTTGGAGTTTAATAATATGAAAAGTTGGAACGACCCCTGAATAGTTTTTCAATGTGATTGTCGTAATAATACAGCTATACCTATTATCGATAAAGCCACGCATTCTCACTAGTAAACATTGTTTCAGATACTATTAGGTATACAACAGTTTCAAATACATCACGTAGATGTTTCTGAAACGAATGTTTCAGAGGGTTTAACCTTCCAAATCAACCAATTATCGCGAACATGTTGCCAGAAGAAGTAGGTAGTGTTGTTAGGGTGTATACAGACATTGCAAAGCATGCGCCACGCATGCCTCGTAACGCACGCTTTGATATAGGTACCTAGGTACATTACTCGATGCCTTGCCACGAATATAAACGTCCACATATTGCGAATCATACGATGAGCGCCGTGGGCTGCGCATGCCTCGCAATGTTTGCATCCACCTTTAGATGCTGCATACGTTTATTTACTTACTACAAATGTTTTCTTGTTAATAGGTCATAATTGATAAGAACAGAAATATTTCGAGTAGGTATAATAACAATCGATTAAACTTTCGTAAGATTTACGAGACTCGTATTTGATTATAGGCTTTGTTCAGTCATTAGATCGATACCTACTTAATCAATTTAACTGAAGATTGGTTTCGATATCTTGGCTAACTACTTGGTTAAATTTCAGACTTATGATAAGCGGCACTTAGGGCAAAATTTAAGTAGATAATAACAAAAGGGTAGCATTAAATTGTCAATTAATTCTAACTGCTTTAGGATTAGACCGATCAATATTGCTGATACCCTCTTATCTAATGATAGGCTGATACCGTGAAATTGAATGTTAATTAGTACTTTAGGCTAATGCAATAGCTACTTATCTTTGTACTGGTTATTATAGGCCTGTTGTTTTGAACATTCTAATACAAAGTAAGAGGTATAATCAAGGATTAAATCTTTCTTAAGACTCTGTAAAATTGCGATTTCTGTAAACATACGTACATAAACTCACGCCTTTTTACTAGGAAGTAGGCAAAAACTACAGAACGCTACGTACTACAATTCCTACATACTCGTTTTGCTTCAGCCACGTTCATACATCTGTACCCCGATCATGAGTTTTTTTGACGTGTAGTATCGTTAACGTAAGCATATTTTGAATTGAAAATACAAGTTTGTTACACAATATTTATATAAATTAAATACTTAAGGCGACGGTAAATGGTAACGGCCGTAAATCTCAAGTTTTAAATCTCTTATTTCGCCGTCAAATAATGCAGGTTAGTTGTGCATTTTTTTATGTTAAACTAGAACATATATACATCAATCGTACCTGTGAATATTTAACTATTGTAGTAAAATACTTAATGAAATAAATTCATGAATTCGTGTCTACCCAAAACATAAAAACGTAATTACTTTCAAATCGCTCCCCTCACGTGGCCAAAATTCGCACCATGAAAACCCTTGAGTGGCCAAATTCGCACCCATTTTCAAGCATTTTCGCACATATTTCGCACTATTTTTGCACTTCCGTTATAAACACTATAACTCGCTATTTCGATAAACGACCTATGTAAAACCGTATATTTACAATCTATATAATATTTTCTATACGCTGTGTAAGTTTCATGTAATTTGGATAAATAATAAAAAGATAAAAATAAGAGAACACATTTTTCACGCGTTTTGTTCGTTTTCACCACGTCCACTTGAGAGCTCTAAATATACACGGAAACCTTCGAATTTACTGATGAAAGTCATATCAATCGCCGGGGAATATAATAAGCTCACGATATCACAATAAATATTAATATATGGAGCCCTAACCAAAACTAGCACCGACCGGCGGAAATTCCGTTGACGTGTGACAACTTGATTCTTGTTCGAAATGTCAAGTCCGATTTTTTGTTCGAGTACAAGAATATAATGTGATCTGAAGCATTAGTGGATGTATGGAATTATTGGTAGCCTGGTCTTTCACGAACATTTTAAGGTATAAAGGAAAGAGATCACACATGCATAGACAAAGTAATACCCGACTTTGTACCGCGCGGTGCGCTGTATCGGGGCTCAACTTGGCGTATCCGGCGGCTGGCAGTGGCCACTCAAGGGATTTTACATTATTGGCAGCCGCCGGATGGGGCCACGCCAAGATATTTTCATGATTTGTTTTGTGTGAAAGGACTATGTTACTACCTATAATATTGCCTGTTACTTTTTTTATTTTATATTTTAGATACTAAAAAGTAATAATACGTCTAATTCTGCACAGCGCGCTCCTTGATAGGCGAGTCGTATTGCTCGGTGGACGTATGTCGCGTTGCTTGAGCTCAGCGCAGAACACTCAAGCTATACCGCCCAAATCACTCAAGGCCGTTGGCAGTTATCAGCGCCTTAATTAATTTCTCTGTATTTTTTAAAATGTGCAAATTGTATAAAATTTTATTAAAATGTTCCAGGACTGCTGTATTTTAAATTCAAAATATGCTTACGTTAACGAAACTATACGTCAAAAAAACTCATGATAGGGGTACTGATCATACGCGCACGTCATTCGGTTGCAAGTATCTACTACGCACGTGACCTTTTGAAAAACATCGCCAATAAGATCAGTGTATATCCTTCTTCTTCCGGCGTTTCCACTAACATCGCCTTATGAATTCCCTTTGTTAGTCACCTGTCATTTATCCTCCCAACATGACCAAACTATCTAAGCAAACGCTTTTCAAGTTTTGTCCTCTTTTAAACCGCAACGTAATAATTGCCTCTGCAAAGGATTTTTTTCATAATTGCCTTTGAATAAAATCTCATACTAAAGGACAATTAGACAAAAATAATGTGCAAAAAATCTTAAACCCAGTACATTGTTAAGTGGCAAGGGAAAGCTTGTAAATTATTCGGTTTGTTAAACGGTCCAAGTTTTTAACTACACGCAATTGCATGAAAAACTATTTCGGAACTATCAAAGTTTGTGGAGAATTACTGCTTGCAAATTGCCAGTAATTTTGAATGAAAATGAACTTGGCAAATTCGTGTGGAGGAACTCGGTGCCAGGGTTAATTCATATTATGACTCGGATGATAGTAAAATAAGATGCTGCACTAAAGTATTCAGATGGGATTGTTTTAATAAAGTGGAGGTACTTATGTTTATTGCGAAAGCAAAAACTCTTTTTATGTTTTAAAATATGAATAGGTAGCTAAGAACATTAAAAAAAAAAACAAAATATTACTTTGAGATTTTTTCAGTCACAGTAAAAAATATTGTAAAATTCCTGCCTTTTTTGTTTCAATTATGTATAATATACCCATACTTTACCTTACCATGGTATCTAAAACATTTCTTACGTTTGAATGTAGCAAGAATTGTTAGTTTAGTAAGACAGGTGTTTAATTAGACAAAAATCTCACAATAAATACGTGCAAAAACAGCATTTTTCCTCTAAACTGAGTGAAGTTGTATTAAATTTTTCGTTTAGTCCCAAACGTGTTTTCATAGCTGTCGTATTTTGCTAAAATACTTTAGTTCTTAATTTCCCAAATGAAACATAATTTTCTAAATAAAACTAATACCTATGTATTTTTAGTGCACAAGTTGTTTATTGTACCTAGTTTTGTTTGTATTGCAAAGTTTTGTCGCAAGATGAAGTAGGTTTATTTAGAAAAACTAATGAATGAATAGAATGGTAGACTAAAGGAAGTACAAATAAAATATGGATGTGATGAGTGAGATTACCATGAATGAAATAAGAAAGGCAGTTTGAAATGTGGAGAATGGAAAGGCCATTGACCCAGTTAATGTACCAGTGGAAGTATAGAGTACAGGAAGGGATCCTACAAGAATGAAAGGTGCAATAGTTCGTTAGTGCCCAACTTCAAGAACAAAGGTGATGTGCAGGACTGCAATAAGTTTTGAGAAATAAAGTTCATGTCACACAATATGAAAGTATGGCAGTGGTAATAGAGAATAAAAGAAGAGAGTGAAATTACAGATAACCAGTTTGGGTTTATACCAGATCTAGGAATAACGGACACCTTACATGCACATAAAAACTTGCACAAGGTGTTTATCAATCTGGAAAAACGGTAGGTAAGCTAAAGGTACCTCGGGATGTATTGTAGTGGGGTAACTACGGGACAAACCTTAAAATCATGAAAAAAAAAAGCAACAGTTCCATACAAATATATCCATAATTATCACTCGACAAAACGTATGGTAAAGCTGATATTTTTTTGTGATTTCATTATCAAACTAGTATCAAATAGAAATCGTTTAATGTCACCCAGTATAATGTTATAAACACATTCAGCGTAGTACGTATTATATAACAATAAATAAAGAACTAGAACAAAGCTAGAGGACGTAGACAATACTTAGTATTCAGAAAACACGCAGAAAATTACTATTGTCGAGAGCATTCTTACACTGTTTAGTCATAACACTATGAATTCAGATACTGATCTTCTATTTATTTAGTAAGTAATAGTTCTTGTGTACAGCGTATTTACAATTTTGTTTCAGGTATACAAAGCAGTTTTACATAGTTTACTTACATCTCTGTTACAACTTATTCAGCCGTAAACAACATATTTTAGAACGCAGTTTATCAGATACGCTACTAAAATTTTATTTTCAATCGAAAATCTTAAAATTAATATTCTCTGTAATTAAATCAAAACTCGTATCTAAAAATGTCTAAACTGTCTTTTAGAATATTTATAAGCATTTTCTGCTGACAGCGTAGTTAAATAATAAAAGCTGTCAAGAAAGTAAGGTCTTCACTATGGAATAATTAATAACTTTGCTCAGCTTAGCAGTTCGTTAAAGGTATTGAGCAAACAAAGTTCGTCTTATAAGTTTCTCGGATACTGGAAGAACTCATTGTTCGATACTTAGATAGTTTTTAATTTTTATCGCTTAGTAGGTAAAATAATCTGTTTTGCTGTAAGCTGTAGATAAGTTGGTTTAAGTATCGCCAGGGATCTTGATCACAGATCGCGCATGTACATTTTTGACAATGTGTTGACAATGCGTAATAGAGAATAGTCCAATAGACGACGAGCATCGACTGACGAACCAATCGCGTGCAGCCTCGGCGCCCCCCGTCTTCTTCATTCCGCCAAACATACCGAAAAACCAGCTAATGCGCAGGTGACGTTTGTGATCACATTTCACGCCGCGACCGATACCTAATAAATACATTTCTTCACAGTGTGTTGGAGAAGTTGGTAGTGATGTAATTTTCATGTAAATACATTTAATCATAACAATAAACCATTGGAAATAATTTGACCGTGTGTTATAATGTTAGGACTATACATGGTGATTGAACAATACAAATAAGTAATAATACTTTTTTGAAGAAGAAAACAAATTAAACCACGAAAGCAACAGAACAATAAAAAACAATACAAGTAAATCGGTTAATGTAAGCCTCAAATACAAAAGTATGAACAATACTTGACTTCTTTTACATAAATTCACATTGAATGTAACATTATCCATTACCGACATTCACATAGCGTGAAAGCTGGATTTTTGTAGGCTTGCACGGTGACAATGTGAAAAGACTAATGGGGTACGATATCGAGTTTCTGTCTGGTGAATATCAAGGGATATTACACGCGCACGATCAGCCCGAGGTTGCCACTTCATAATAAAAACTAGATTTTTCCCGCGATTCCGTCTGCCTGGACTTTAATATCCCGTGGGAATCTCGCAAAATCCAGCCTTATTTCTTGTCTTCATTATTCTGTGCAAATTTTTAGCTTTATAGATCTAAGGGCTGGGCGTTTATAAATCAGTCAATAAGTGAGTCAAGACTTCTTTTTATATGTACACACGGCTACACATCAAGCTAAACATTCCCAGTTTACACTGATCTCTCATTGTAAGGAAATCCTATACAATGCGAGATCAGCTTATACTGGAAATGTATAGCTTGATTTGTAGCCGTGCGTACCTATTGATTATGTTATATTAAAACCGGGCAAGAGCGTGTCGGACCACGCACAGTCTAGGGTTCCGTAGCAAGAAGTATATCAGTCTTCCGACCGCAAATATAATTTTGTATTTCATAATATTATGAAACCAAAGTTATTTTTGCGCTTGTCAAACTCAAAACTGAACATAGTGAATATGTCAAAAGTAATTAACGTATCTTAGTCAAACCAATTTTAATTGAAGAGATTTTTCGATTGCGCGGTTGAAAAATTACAGGGGGGGGGGACACATTGTTAACGACTTTCGGAGCTCCTAGTTCACTCAATATGCACTTAAATAAAAAGTCATTTAGGAACCTTTATGTTATTTTCAAAGACCTATCCAACGATATCGTACATGACGGAGTGCGCGAAAATATTTTTTTTCATCCCTCAGTTTCATATATGAGAGCCACCCCTAATTATTTTATTTTTCGTAATTTCACTCAGGCCTTTATGGCGGCTTATAAAAGACATCTATTTACGAAGTTTCATACGAATTGGTTATGAACTGTAGATTTTACGAGGGTGTGACAGACGGACATGACGAAACTATAAGGGTTCCTAGTTTTACTACGGAACCCTACAAATAAAGTCCTCAGTCGCTTTTATTAAAAGCTTTTCATCTAGGCCATTCTAGCCGTTTTACTTTCGTCTGGGTCAGATACTACATAACTTACACTTTTACGAATTTTCTATAGACTTCTTTATTGGCAACCCTAACGTTTGCCTTGATCGCGCTTGAGTTATATCTGCCTCCGTTTATTTTATTTTAATTTATTGACTGAAGAGAAATATTACCGAAAACACAATTTATGAGTCCTGGAATTTGTGATTTTTATTTTTGTTATGTAGTAGGTACATACTTTGGTATATTATAATAATTATTTCGTGGAACTATTTCTTTTACCTTTTATGTTGAAGACGGTTGAGCCTTTGAGCATTATTAGAATGTTCCAGGCTGGAATAGATAGATATATTATTTAATAAACATGAAAGAAAAATGTATGAATTATAATCATAAACGTTCATTTACGTAGAATTGTATTATATCAACAAAAATAAATATAAATACCTAATAAGTAAAAAGAAATGTTATCTACTACATTTTACTATCAGACGCGTGGGTTTGCAGAACACATTTTTTACATCCAATGCAATATAAATTAAACATAATTCCGTTCACATACGTCACATTTGCCACATTTTTTACACAACTTGCCTTACATAATTTACTCAAAAGCGTCGACATGTTTACTCGTCTTACCAACTTCTATTGAATTCAACTATTATTTATTTAGATTTCTGTGGAATTATCTCAAATTGTTGACAAAAACATTTAACTAAGAATTTTGTAAAACTAGCCACATTTAAAGCTAAATCTGATACGACGACGGTCCGACCAACAATAAGTTCACGAACAGGGTATTTGCAGTGCAACTAAACGGAAATATTCCAAATATCTCATGCTCTATCTCTTGTACCTGTAATAGAAACGTCTTGTTATGGCACATATTTTACATCGAAACATAATAGTAGGTTAGAAAAAAGAATTACGAGCGCTTCTCGCGAGTGCCACCGTACTATGTGGGTAGGTTCGCTAAGATATGGCCGCTTGAGCATGTATGTCACGTGCCGGATTATAAAAGCTTTTTCCAATTCTCCATTGTAGGAGCTCTCGGGATCTCACGGCGACCACGTAGGCGCTATATCTTACGCTCTCTGTACGCTTTTATTTTAACGAAATTTAGCCCACTCCCCTGTCACTGACGATTACTTTCCATTGTCTCGCCGAGAGGGTGTAATACCGTATCAAATTGGGAAATATTGAAAGAAAACGTGGTAACCGATCCAGTTGTATTGCGAGGTCTCGGAACGGTTAGCAGTTTGTTTTGTTGACGACACGGTGAATAGGAATGTATTTGTGTCCAATCACTATACAGAAAGTTGCCCGAGTATATGCCCGGCATGAGTTGATTTTCACATGCTCATGCCATAGTGAACTGAAGACTGAACTGCGACAAGTCTTAACTTCGACGGGACTCATCTCCGACAGGTCTCATTTGCGATACAACTTATCTAGTCAGATACTTTGAAAATCGATTAGGTATGCATTTTTCCTACATAATATTATCGGCCATCGTTAATGGCACTCGCCGGCCGTTGCCACGGCACCGCTCTCTTTGCTCGCTCGGCTCGTGCGTTGTGTGGTCTCCGTTCTAACCTATGCGGTTTTTCAGCACCTATCAGTTTGTCATTTATTTTTCTTTGCGGGGCTTTGCCCCTATACCACTTAGCGGGGTATCTGCCAATCGGAGATGAGTTGTGTCGCAGATAAACCCTGACAGAGATAAGTCCCGTCGGAATTAAGTCTTGTTGCAATTCAGTCTTTCACTGAAGTGTCGTCTGTAGTTCAGACGTACCTACACTTGTATTGCCCTTACCGGCGACGGTTTTAGGTACAAAGGCATTACAGAAATTATTCTGTTTTTATTCGGTACCTAATCTACATATTACCTCGTATCCCATTCCGAAATACAAATGCGACGGCAAATAAAGTCATAAAATTACTCACCAAAAATAATATTATTGGGCGCGAACGTGTTTTTTTGTGCTGTCGCATCCCCACAATAGAGGGTGCGCTGTTTGTTGTTCTCATTCATACAAATCCGGAAAAAATAAAACAGATATTAAGGGCGCCCTCACCGTCCGTGCTTCCCGCCTCGCACATTAGTATCCCAGAGAATGTCCCCATTCTTATTCAAATATTTCCGGCAATTTGTTTGTCGGTTTGTCCTATCGTTTAGAACATTACACAATAGGTTAAGACTGTAAATGGATTAGTTTTTAAACTTTTTTTTCATTAAATATGATAAATATAATATCCGCCCGCTTGAAGATACCTACTCATTCTGTCTCATGCGGATATCAATCTCATCTTTTGGACATAAATCCTGTAAACGGGCGTTTGTGTTGTGTATTTTGTGTTTTATTTCCGATTGGAACACTGCACCTCGTGCATTTTAAATAGGAAACTCAATTTTAACGATGTTCAAATAGGCAGGCGGTGTAAAACTGACCGCGGACCGCTCCCGTAAAAGCTTTAACCACCGCACTAACAAACAAGTTTCTTGCCAAAAAACTTGGCGAGTTTATTAAAACAGTCAAGCTGCATTACTCGCGCCGAACCGAATCCTTTGTTCACGAATAAATACAGATTAAATCTTATAATGCTGTACCGTAAAATTGAGTTTTCCAGTTTTGGCACAATTTTGTAACGAAAACAGAAACGAAGCTATCGATTGCAGTTGCATTAATTTGTTTATAAGCCGTTAGTTTAATTAAATTTGTACATTTAATAATCATTTTTTTTTTCAGGGACACCTATCTAGGTAGAAAGTGTGTCAAGTCAGTTCCGAGTTATGTCAGGTCAGCTAGGAAACTTAAATATTTTCATGTGTAATCATTAAAAGAGAGCTCAGCCATCAGAGCCAAGTAACGCTACTCTTTGGTAGTGTTATTATGATGCCTGCGTATGCAATACTGTCGATAAGAAATCTGTCAACCAAAATCTAGTCCCGGCTATCATACTTCAAGGTAATTTGACATACTAACTATCTCTATTCGCCGGAAGAATAGGCAAAGATGTATAGCCAACTCACATTTAGCCAATTGTGTTACTAGTCTATAACTAGGTAATTGGTAATATTGGTATTAACTGGGACCGATCCAGACTCTGGGGCCTGGGGTTGCTACTGATAATTTTCCAATCAGAAGACCGAATAACACTGCCCTATCTGGGAACCCCATCCCATCACGCTCCACCACAGAGAACACTGGTAGCCCAGTGGTAGCAGCCCCGACTTACAAGTCATAGTTTGTGGATTAGAACCAGAACAGGCACACTGTGCAATTTGTTTTGCACTAAGTGACATTTGAAATTACAAAGCCTCCACATGGCATAAGTAAGTACATGACTAACCGTTAACGTAAATACAACCTAAACATTTTATCAGGCTCTGATAACAGCATATGGACTATGGACCGCGCCCAGCATTAACCCCGCATGCTAATTTCTCGGAACTAGATAACACTGACAGTTACCGACCACGCTTATTAGTTTATCCTAACCAGTAGCAGGCTTTATCTCGGTGCGTAAGTTAGCGACAATGTTGTTCCAAAAGTTAACTGTACAATAATATACCTTTGTATGTTTAGGTAAATATTCGTAATTATAAATTCCGTCAATTGGTATTAGGATCGTAGCATATTGTGGCATTCTGTTGTTTATGTATCCATAGGAAAAAGCACAAAGGTGTGAGTATGTATGTGCGTATGGCATAAAACTTGGAATAAACCAGTCTCACTCAAGAAAGGAAGGATGAAGTGGTGTGTTAATGCCTCAGATCATAGAAACAAGGAGATATGCCATCATAGCAAATTAGTACGGGAACAACTGTCGCCACTTTTAGTACATTTTTCAACACAATTACAAGCGCCCCTCGTGAATATAAAGATCTCCCACGCATTAAACATTCCACACACCCTCAATGTCCCACTGTTAATCGTCACTCAACACTAGCACTAAACTAAAACATTGTATTTATATCATCGATCGTGTTCGGTTCGTCGCCAGCGTGTACATTTTATATACGGTCAATGTGACCGTATCAAAGCGTCAATTTTAGTAGCGCCTTGGCACATCTCCCTTGTTTCTATAATCTGAGGTTAATGCTAATTCATTTTTGTACCTTTTTAGTAGTAGATAAGTAAAGTTTGAGAAAAGTTGTTTCGTGTACTTTTGTCTTAATTTTTCGGTAAATCTACTTATCATATGAATTATTATATTTTGAAACTGAGGATTGGTTTCACCACAACTCTAATAAATTAATTAATTTGTAGTGGTTTATTTCTCCCAAAACCTTGGAATAGATCTTTGTCTAGATGTGACCGTCCTGCGTTATGATCATGAAGTTTTTTACACACTACACCCAGGCTGTTTTATTCGCAAACTTTGTGCCTATGTATTCGAAGACCTAATTAAACGGTACAATCGTCATTAGCTTTCAATTTATTTGCATAAATATGCGAATGGCGATGGTAAGGACCAGTTCGTGCCAACAATGAGCCTATAGCCACGACTCCTTGATCCTTGGGATGTCCTGGCGATTGACAACTGTCACTTGGAACTTGGCCTTTCTATTTTATTATAGTGTGGGAGGCGATAATCAAGTATCAATGAAGGTATGGTAATGATTTGAATACTTGATGATATACCTACTCTGGCGTGATGTTGTTTGGATCTCAACCAATCAGCCTGTCTATTAATTTGTTTGCGAACGTTTGAGGGAGAATCTCACCGTGACATCTTCCCTCGAACTTTCGCAAACAAATTGGTAGTTCTCACGGTGATATCATGCGGTGTGTCGGTACAGAATAGACCGGCAGCATAGCAATTTTAAAAGTAGAGTTGCCAGATCCTAAAATAGAAAACGCTGATATAGGCATTTCGTTTAGCCGTTATAAAGGTCATGCTACGCGATTTTTTGTTTTTCGATTTCAAAAAGTCGAACAGTTAAAACTAAATAGTCTGACATGTTTGGACGTTTGGCAACCCTAATCACGGCCTCAGCCTTAAAAGCGACTAAAACTGGGCTCCAATGAAACTCGTTGGAGAGAACGAAACCTGTCAGTGACACCATAGGGCTTTTGTATGTAAATTCTGACAAAATCAGCCGATCGTTTCACCGTTTGAACGTGCTAGGCCTAAAGGATTTTTTCTATTGGATGGTGGTACCTACTCTCATGAGTATTAATAGAGTACTGCAATTTCCTATTCCAGGTAGATTTTTTATTAAGAACGACGGTTGTAGTGATTTTATTTGAGTGATTCATGAGATGGCTCATGCTGAGATAATTGCTTATTGGCTTTAAGACAAAACACAAACAACGAAGGTCTAATCCGACCGAATTCAAAACACGCCTTACACTGTAAGTTATTGATGTTCGTGGTTCATCTTAATTTATCGGTCAAATAACGGGTGCATAAGTTGTTATTATACTGACAAGTTAAGATGAATCAAAATATAAACAAATGAAGGGTGCATCGTATGAATTTGAATTCAGTAGGGTTATGACTTTCATCTCCCTACTTATAAAAACTAACCCAATGATTAAAATAATATACAACTGTCCTTGTCATATAAATGCCAATGACTAGGCTATTGACTTATGAGCTATTTAAGATAAAATATAACATTTATTCATCGTTAGGTAAGGGGGCAATTGTTTGTTTACGTTTTATTATAAAGTAAGTTGAATAAATGTATACGGTTTCATGTTGTAAAGTTATAGATACAATTCTGTAGGTACGGTATATGATAATTTAATGAACTAATTTTAACTGACAAATAGCAGCAACCGTCGAATATTGTAGGTAAGTATACTATGTAGTTTGAATTTGTAATTACGACACCAATTAGTTTTCACCTAGTTTATGTTACTTGCAAAATTTAAATCACGGAATAAATGTTTTTATCTAAACGTGTTTTAACTACGGTCAGCATAAAAAAATAAGCTGTGAAAGTATGTTTGATAGAAAATTTGTCTTTTTTATTATTTTGAATGGAGGGATATAGACTTACCTACTAGCATTCATTAGCTTCTTTAAAATATTATGTTCAAAAATTCAAACAATTTGATACCTATATTCATTTTACGTTCGGTGCCGACTTTACAACCTAGACATAACTCATTAGGTATTTTGAATAATCGAGTTAGTGCACTGGGAAAATGTATGCCAGAAGCAAGTTCAATCACTTAACTTAAGTCACCTAAGTATCAGACTTCTTCTATACACAGAAAGGGCTTTAGGTTTTATGTTTTATTGATATCATTTAAAATATGCAGCACAGTGCAATACACCTAATTTCAATACAATACCATTTATAGTATCCATTCATAAATATACTATCAACTGTAATCTAAAATCACTAAACATCAGCCAATTTCAAAATAAAAATAAGGTATCTTTAAACGCGTACAATTCCCGTATAAAGCGGAGTGCATATTGCATGAACTCCTTTAAACCGACAGAGGGTGGCAATGGCTACAAATTGAGTGTGCGACGTGACGCCAAGTGTTTACTAAGCGATACGCGACGCAGGCGAGCGATCGATGAGTAATAGCCGTTCGTGTGAACTAGGCTTTAGTTGTAAATAGGTACGAGAAAGTGAATCTGATTTTGAATTAATAACATTCATGGTAAAGTTGTGTGCAGTGGCGTGCCTAGAGGGCAAGTCCGACGCATTTTTTTCTTTTTAGAGAGCATTTAAGTTCAGTTTTCATGAATATATGTACATTAGTAACGACATTAACTCACTTTTTATGCAAATTAACATAAATACCCTCTAAAGCCGAAAAAATACGTTGGACTTGCCTCTTAAGGCACGCCACTGGTTGTGTGGTATCTCAGTGGTAGCGGCCGTGACTTACAAGTCGTAGATCGTGGGTTCGAACCCATTTTTAGAGTAGCGACGATGAAACCAATTGCAATTGGTTTCATCGTCGCTACTCTAAAAATGGTAAAGAAAAACAATGTGAAGAAATGGGCATGTTTTATCGAAATAAAACTTCTAAGAGATGTGATGTCCACCAATCCATACTGGGCCGCGTGGTGGATTACGGCTTACCCCCTCTAACAAAGAGGAGGCGTATATCCTAGCAATGGAGACATTAAAGGCTGATTATGCTATGTCAAAGTAGTGGCTTTTGATTCATATCTAAGCTACTGTTGTTGCTTAATCTATGGTATTATCTATGGAAGTTCTTCCAATAGATATAATTAAGTTAATATATAGAATACAATATGTTTAGCCATACGCGACTCCGGTTGCGATCGATATCTGTTAGCCACTAGTGTGTAATAAGCTTTAGTAGTAAATGCGTCTGCGGTGCGATGAAAGCGGTAATTGAAAATGGAAAAACAGTAATGGTAGTTTTATTATTTTAATAAAATCTCTGCGCTGTTTCATGAATTATGATGTTGATCGATTTTATTGACAAATTGCTTCTATTTAGGACAAAAAATGTTCAGGTTATTTTTTTAAGAAATCATACAATAATTGTTCACGCCTTTGAGTGGTTTATGTATTAATTTAGTATTGAGAATAATGTATCAATTTATAAGCCGACGGCGACGGTAGCAATTACCAATTAATTTAAAATTATGATTGTCACACTAATTTCATGTAGGTACTAACGGCCGGTTAAGTTATATCTAATAGGGTAAATTAGTTGGAATTGAAACCAATCGGCACGTGTTCTCAATTACCTGTACATTATTACTAAACAAATGGAAAAGTTGACGGCAATTTATTGTTTCAAGTCCGTGTTAGGAACATAAATTATATTTTATAAGCAGTATTGGTTTCATTCCATTTTCCTTAGCAATAACAAAATAAAAACGCGTTAGTTAAAAGCTTCGATAAAAAAGATATATAATATTTTTTATAAAGCTTACCCTAACACATAAAATAGTGTTATTATTATTGCTAAGACTTTTTTATCGTATGGAGAATGTCGGTAGTTACAGTTTCAATACAAGTAAAAGCTATAATAACAACGGCATTAAATAATTCCATAAAAATACCCCAAACACAAAAGAATTACCATTCAAACGATAGTTTTATACATCGAAAGTAGTCCAGCGCTAACAAACGAAAACAAACACTAAGGTTTGGCACAAACTCACGTTTAAATCGCAACGAACGCCAAGATTTATACGCTTCTCAAAATTCGTAGTCGCAATACAGAGTCGCGTTTACATGGCAGACAAATTAGTTGTCTCGCGTCTGACAGATGAGGGAATCGGTCCCGTGCAGTGTGCATCTGACGGTCGATTTATGTCACGACACGAATGTAAGATTTAGCGCCAAGTTGCGATTTTAACTGCGATACTGACTAAATAATGACGCTAGTGTGTGTATAAAGCCACGTATCCACTAGGACTCAATATTTCAGATACTGAGCGAAGTCTATAGAGATGTCAGCACCAAAACCATTATGGAAAACTAATCCATTAGTAGGTACAAAAATACTTTTTGTGATCTAATAAACAAGCTTTTAATATTTGGCACCAAGGAGAATATTATATTTTTTTTAATGGGTAAAATAACTGATGTTTTATTTACAATTAGCTAAGCTAACAGGGGTAGAATTTATCTGTAAGATATTCATAATTAATGAGTCTTGGAAATGTCACGGTAATGACAAATTGATTACAGAATACCTACTACAGTAAAATAGCACTACAACAAACAAACACTAATTTTATTCGCCACTCGTCACTCACACTAATCAAAACACCATGGTATATAGATCTTATTTCATCGATGGCGTTCGGTCCGTTGGCGGCATGATCACATTGATTAGGTATAATTATTTCAAAGCATCAAACTCAATAGCGTCTTAGCACATCTCCCTTGTTTCTATGATCTAAAGGGCCACTGCTCTCTTTTAATTCTTAATTCTTACCGCAACAAAATTACAAGCCATTGTACTGCAGTGAAAACATATTAATGTGCCCGACGGAACAATGAAAATAGCTTTAAAACGTCACCCAGCTTAACAATGGAGTTTTAAACGTTTGCTAAGTGTTGTAGAAAACTCAGGGCGAGACCAGAACAAAAGCTATAAGTTCCGACTGTCGAGGACGTCTTTGGCGCTGAAACACGTACGCTTTGAACTCAAGTGGTACGAAAAGCATGGCTTAATGTATTTTTGTGTGTGGGACGTTTGATTATTCAACGGGTCTTGGAGAAAGGATTTTGATGTGCATTTGAAGAGACGCTGGAAAAATTAAAATTAAGTTTTTATTATATGACTTCTCCAGAAGGAGGGTAATGTTTTTCGAGAGTATGTATGTATGTCTAAATCTTTGGCACGCTCTATAGAGTGTGATTTCAAATTATGTGTCGTCTTCATTGTAGGAGTGATAGGATATAATAAAAATCTATACCTAGTATCAAAAGTTGAGTAATACTGGGTATTACATGAGCTGTAACAATAGCAAACTTTTTTTTTTTTTGAATGGCCTCTCGCAGTTGGCTTCTAACAGCCGTCACTGCTTAACCGGTCATCTGGTGAGGACTTACAAATGCCTCCAGCCAGGCTTAAAACTACAAACTAAGCGAGCGACCACACGCTAAGGGCACCCCCTACTGGGGTACGGGCCTCGGCTTAGGGCGTCGCTGGGGGGAGGGCAACTAGAGGGAGGGACTACTAGCTGGATCGGTTCATTATTTTGGGTCGAATTTAAATCTACAGGCTCAGCGCGGGCTGGCTCGAGCAAGGGTCGGTTAGGGGACTGAGTCATACGCGGCGGCGGACTCGGGTCATGATGGGGACGTCGCGACGGGCCTCGTCGGCGAGGTCGGAATGGGATTGACCATTAGCAACCGAACCTTTAAATATTAACTACGCAGTCGGGTTTTTTGTTTATTTTTTTAATTATTAATTTTGTTATATTTCTTTCTATCAGCATACAGCAGACATTTCTAACCCCCGATATTGAAAAACGAGGGGTGTCAGTTAATTTTTTTTTTAAATATGTTGAAACACAATAATATTTTAGAAAAAATCAGAACAGATATATTTTAGATTAAAGCAAACTGTTGGCTATTATTGGCTATAAGCTACCTACATGAAAAGCTGAAGAGTATTATTGAATAATTTTGTATCAATTTAGATGTTACCTAAATAAATTTAACAGTGTTAACCAATTTATGTCGTTCTATGTATTCTACAGCTATTAAGAATAGAATGAGTGTGCAATAACGGTAAGTTAATTACAAGGCCTGAATGAAGTTGGACTAGAATTAGAAGTAACGTTTATTGAATCGTATATCTACGTTCTACCTAAGAGTTAATTGATTTGTTTATATTTATTTGTAGAAAACTAATTAAATCTACACAAAATTCCAAGCTAAGACTTTCGAATCATCCTTTCACGTGTTGTCGGGTAACATTTACCCGTTAGAAGGTATTGTAAATTTTTGACCAGTCAGTTGTTCACCACTGTAACGTCTAATTAATTATGTTTCAATGATAATCCTGTAACGTCTAATTATGTTTTTAATCAATGATAATCTAAATTAATTTTAGAAGTGGTTGGCATTATTGTTCATCCTACTAATCCTATCCTACTAATAGGATAATATTATAAACGCGAATGTTTGTGTGTGTGTATGTTTGTTACTCCTTCACGCTGAAACGGCTGGACGGTTTTGGATGAAATTCGACAAAAAGGTAGCTTGGGATCTGGAAAAACACATAGGTAGGTACTTTTTATCAATTTTCACATAGACGAAGTCGCGGGCAACAGCTAGTAAATATACCTATAAGAAATTTAAAAACAACTGATACGGGCGGGATTTGAAACCGTGACCTTTGCCATATTGTGACACTAGCTTCCGCCCGCGGCTTCGCCCGCGTTTTCCGGGATAAAAGGTAGCCTATGTGTTATTCCAGACTATATTCTAACTGTGAGCTAAATTTCATCCAAACCCGTTCAGCCGTTTCAGCGTGAAGAAGTAACAAACATACACACACACTCACACACACACGCACGCACAAACTTTCGCATTTATAATATTATAGTGTGATAGTAGGATAGTAAGATTGCTCTAACTACTTACTGACCTATTAAGTCACATCTGCATCAGTTGAAATTTTTAACCTCTTTTGTATGACTTCTTATTTATTAAATTCAGTATGAGCGCGATTGGTATTAATCAAAATCCCCACATATTACGCATACGAACAAGCAATATCTATATGCATTACCTTCATTATTTACCCTATAGGTGTGGTATGTCTATATTGCCCGTACCAATAGATTCTAACCGCGGTGAATGGATTTTGATAAATGGCGTTTGGAACAATTAGTCATGATCCCGCTAGTGACAGACACTATACATTATGCGCACATTATAATGATAAAAACGGTAATATATTTTGCAATACCGTACGTGTTTGTGGGTTTTGACTTATAATGGTTGTTTATTTTAATATTTTCATAGTAGTAGTAGTAGGTACTCAATGATCAAGTATTTCTTTTTTATGTTAATACCGCAGTTTTGTATTTTTCCTCGAGATTAATTTAACAAATAGGTAATAGAAATGCTTGTTCTCAATTCAGATACCTATATAAATAAAAAAGTAAATTTCAGTGTCAACAAAAATCATAATGTCACTGAAAATAATATGAATGCTTGATTAATACTGACATAATGTCAATAGTCTATTTATTCATAAATAAAAAAGCTTAAGTAGGTACAAGCTGCAGCAATAAAACAAATATAAGTTATGTGATTATGTTTCGGAGATATTCGGCTATTTGAGGTAAAACCAAGATTTGGACAAGACTTAACTTAAAAGTAACTTCATGTAATAACTAATATTGGTTTTATTGTATTTCATAACATTAAGGCCATGTTGTTTCAACTTACAGTTACGTATCTGTAACTGTCAAATATGACGGCTTGTACGACAATTTCATACTGACTTAACGATTACGTACTGACTTACAAATACAGATGGTTTGAAGCAACCCGCCCTAAGTGGTCACTTTTTAACCGACTTCATTAACCGAGTTCAAAAAAGGAGGTTCTGTATTCGTCCCGTATGTATGTATGTATGTAGGTATGTATGTATGTATGTATGTTTGTATGTGCGCGATTTTCTCAAAAACTACTGATTCAATTTGGATAGGG
Source organism: Thalpophila matura (assembly GCA_948465475.1). NCBI lineage: Eukaryota > Metazoa > Arthropoda > Insecta > Lepidoptera > Noctuidae > Thalpophila > Thalpophila matura. Next base: position 13,775,871 of record OX419183.1, read on the forward strand.
TTTTCACTAACGTAATCTACATACTTTGAGGAAGATTTTAGTATATAATACATTAGGTAAGTATTCCTATGTACAAAGTTATATGGATAAATGTACACACTACGTAGAAGATTTACTGTTGAACGAAGTCGTCAAAGAATCTAACGCGAGATAAAGAACTAAAAAGGGAAAAATAAAAAAAAAATTTAACAAAAAATAACCGACTTCAAAAAGCCACTACAAAGAAAATAATAATTTTGGTTTCGGAAGTCGGTGGCAAAAAAAGCACACAAAAACCAAAGCCACCGACTTCCGAAACCAAAATTATTATTTTATTTGTAGTGGCTTTTTGAAGTCGGTTATTTTTTGTTAAAAAAGTTTTTGTGTTATAGGTTGACAAAAGATTGGTTATGTATATCTACAATTTTTTTCAGTGTAAGATTTTTTTGACTGACCCGGATTCATTGCTCTTGAGTTTTCTCCTAATTCACTACCGAACATTAAAACATATCGCACATCGGCAAGAAGGGTGTCACAACACATAATAATACGAAATTGAGTTATGTATGCTATCTATATATATTGTGCTCAAAAATGGCGAAAGCGAAATAAATTGATTTTCTTTCTTTCTATCTGAAAGGCAATTACAAACTTGATCTGCTTAAAAAAATTCATAATTATACTGCGATTCCTCGCTGAGATATGGCATTTAATACAGAATTTTTTTAATGGAATTCTAGGATCTAAAAAAAAGAAAATCGTGATTTCCCAAAAACTTCATTTATTGTGTTGTGACACTCTTCTTGCCTAAGTGCGATATACGAACTGCAATAGTTACAGCCTCGACAAAAACAAAGTAAAAACACTTCAGCATAGCCCGCTTGGCGGAACATGTTTGACTTCCTAAACATCTGTTGCATATAAAAAGGCGAGCCGTAATCTGTTTCAGTTTTGTCGCTTCTTGCTTTATACCGTACGTGGTTAAATCGCAAAAACTTTGCGAGAGCATTTTAGTAAATGGTACCTACCATAGAAATCTAAATGATCTAAGGTACCTACCTAATGTTTAGTAGATGACATGTTTTTGGATATCATTTTTTAGGTATCTACCTAAGTAAAAATTCTTTTAAAGTTCACTCGTCCAAAGTCCACTGTCACAGAGGTTTTTCTCGAAAACATATCGTGTGGGATACCTATCATTCAAAAGAGCTAAGTGTAAGGATTCTAAGATTTTTTTACAATTTTAAGTTCAGCGATCATAATTATGTCATTATGTCATTTTGCACATTTTTAGCTATGTAGCTAAAAATGTTCAAAAAATAACCGTTTCCCTTCTCCTAGTAAAATTTTGATTTTAATAGGGTTGGTAGTTATTAAGCAACATTGTTTTGTACTATTTATTGATTACAATGAAGCACATCTATTTAACAGTGCAGCAGTCAACACCTACAGGCTATATTAAAAGAGAAGGGATTAATTAACATTGACAGCAAACTTAATTGGAGTGTCGTAAACGGTTGGTTTCCGTAAATATTCCCACAATTCAGGAACGTGTTTTGAAGCACAATATCTAATAAGTTTAATAACAATGCCTATATTTTGTATAGATATAGCCATCAGCACAACCCCAATAGAACAAAATTGTTTTTGTTTGAATGAGGATTGTCAATGTACTAGTGGACTAAATTCGACGGCAATTCATTAAATTAATGTAAGGTATTTTTTGCACGCTTTCGCTATTATAAACATTAATTATGCCAATACTCTTCCGTGCACGTAATATTATGCTTAAAAACAACCCTTTCTAGCCAGTCGGGTAAAAAGGAGGACAAAGTTTTCTTTTCAGGTAAATATATAGATATCACAATCTTTATTACACTTCAATCATATTATGTGCCTTTTTTATATAAAAACCAACCAATGCCTTTGTTCATATTACAAATTAAACATAATTCGTATTTATAATTCATTAGGTACTGCATAAGCTTCAACAATTAATATAGATTTAACGAATTCAGACACGTTATTTGCATTTAATTGCGTATAATGAGTACAAAATACAGCGATTTACATTCAATATGAGGCATCTGCATTGGCTACTTAATATAATTAAGTACCATTAAGCCGGTTTTGCTGTACATATAATATATTGCGTTTTGTTTTAATATTGAGTAGCTTTGTTACCCGTGTATTTTTTAAGTATTGTAGCTGTTCATCTAGTATAAATTGACCTGTACTTAATTTCATTTAAACCTCTTCAGCCACAAAACTTTTTACTCTATGATATTTAGGTAATTATTTAAAGGACTTACGCCCATTATCAGTCGTTTTGGAAAACTTTCTCAACTTCCTATCTACAATATTTAAAGTACTTTTTGATACCATCGATTTCCAGTGTTTTATTTGGGTTAATTAAAACCCTAAAAGCATTACATCCTTAATAAGTCATACTACACATCCATAAGTACAAAAATAATAACTTTTACTCCAAACGGTTCATAACGAAATTAAATCCTACCTGAAATCGATCAAGCGATAATCCGCTCAGCGAAATACAGACGGATTCATTTCGGGCCATATCGAGTAGAATCGATTTTAATTTCTCAGACCGTGTAGGTTTCGCAGAACAATCGCGATATTATATTACGTATTATTAGTAACCTTGGTAACTTGCAGAGAAGAGACAATCACTGCATAGCTGGTGGACGCACCCAGGTCGGACAATGTGAATTATAGCAGGAGTAGACGGAGGAAGGTCGACTCGTCACGCCTCGGGTTAAGGACAGTAGGGCTTGCGTAGGTCAGTGGCATACTAAAAGATGCAATATTATGGTATTAGGTGCTTAATATAGATAACGAATATATTGTTATGCATAAAGTTGCTATTTTGTAAGGCATAAATCAATAATGATCAAGTACCCGTGCTCTTTCTCATGAAATAAGCGTCTAATTGTTTATAAAATAAAACATACTACACGCAAGCCAGCTGCAAGTACTGCGCAAGTGCGCACCAGTGGCGTGCTTTGAGGGCAAGCCCGAGGGTATTTGACTTAATTTTTCATGAATGTAAGTGTACTCACTTAAATTCATGAAAAATCAAGTCAAATACCCTCGGGCTTGCCCTCTAGACACGCCACTGCTGCGCACCTGATTTTTTTTTAAGACATCACCAATAAGATCAGCGTACCTACCTATACTTATCTACATTATTTTGATTTGATTTCTATCAAGCATAATTCCGTTGTAATTTGTTGCTAATTTCCGCATGAAAACCCAATTCCGGTATCAAATCACATCAAAAACTTTTAGACACGCAATAATGCTCCTATTACTCGTAATTGAAAATCAAAAGTTTAATTTAATTAATATAATAATATATCACGATACTATCTTTGTATTTGCAATACTTTGCATTCAATACATTTTATTATAAACTACTTAAATATGTAATTACAATTGATGAACTGTGGTCATGGAAAAAGTAAATAGGCAATATTTAATTGATTCATTAATTTGTGTTTACTCTAATTATAATACACTAAACACACCAGATTCATTAATTAATTAAGTAAATAACATTTATATAATTATGAAGCGAATATCAGAAGTCCATGTCTGTATATCTTGTATTTATTTGATTTCGAGCCATGTGTACCAGCTTTTGCTAGAATAATTAAGGCCAGGATATCCGAAATCAACGTATTTTTGATTCAATGGTAAACAGTCAAATATTCTTTGTTTTGATCAGATAAAAATATATGTTGTAGTTTCATAAACATTCTTGATTATTCTATGGTTCAAAACACGATATGTACAACTTCACTCGATCTTAAAATATTACGAAAACAGGGATTTTTTTATCGTTTTTCAGGTCATACGTGAAGTATATCAAACTTATAGTCATCAAAATTATGTCAAAAAATAGTCAATAACGTTTAGAAGATTATTCTATGGTTACTTTTTCTCAAAACAGTTTTAATTTTTTTTAATACAATATTATTTAACAAAAGGGATGAGCGCGAGCGCGCGGCTCGCTTTAGTAGCCCGCGAGGCCTCTCCGAGGTAGGACCTGTGTTCCTTTTGCTGGCTCGCTGCGTTCGAATAATAAATCGACCGAAATATCAGTTTATCGTTATTACGAGATCGCAATAGTTTGAAAAATCTGTCTGTAAATAATATTGTAGTTTCTAGTACCTATTAATAATTAAATTGTAAATATTAGTTTAAGTAGTAAGTAAATAGTTAATATAGTGATCTAGTATTTACCTATTTAAGAATATAAAAATAAAATATGGGGAATAAAAACAGAAAAAAGAAAAAAAATCAAAATTTGAACTACGGAAGCTTAAAAAAAAACCAGCCAAGTGCGAGTCGTACTCGTGCACTAAGTTTGTTTGTAAAGGAATTTTGATGATATTGAAAAAACTGTACTAGTTAGGATATACAATAAAATTGGACAAGCATTCTTTATAATTGTTCCAAATTTGAAGTCGATAGCATTAGTAGTTTCTGAAATAACCAGCTGTGACAGACAGACGGACAGACAGACGAAGTCGCACCATAAGGGTTCCTTTTTTTACCATTTTGGTACGGAACCCTAAAAACATAAGGTAAGTTTGATTACTAGTAGGTACCTAACCTATTTATAACTACCTACCTACCTTCAATCAACAATATAATAGGTATTATTGCTGATCGTAACTATCCTTGACACGACAGAGCAATATTGTAGTTGTATTTATTGACGTATTGACTACCTACCTACTTGCTTTCGTCACAGTACTAGCTAAGCCTATCTATAGCTGGGTACCAGTGGCGAAGGGTCAATTTTTGTAAGAGGTAAGCCGGAGCTAGAAATGCTTCTACCTGGCCACGAAAAGCTAATTATAAATATTTGACAATAAATAGTCAATACTGCCTGTGCTACTTTTCAAAGGAAAGTCGGTAGGAATCGTATTGTGGGGACCCTTCGCCACTGCTGGGTACTCACTTAGCAGTGTAGCATGTAATGTATCAGATACGGTATCAAGTGAGTACCTAAGTAGGCACGAGCCCGCTGCGAGCCGCACGCGCTTGGCCCGTCGAGTGGCGGTATCACTGCGAACCAGGGACTTGAAAACGAAATGAATTTCGTTCCGTTACACTAAATGTTCCCTCATAACATTCCAAAGTTTGTAACGATTAGTATCGTTACAAACCGAAAAATAACAATAACGTTATAAAAAAATAACGTTACAAAATAACATTCTCGTGGCACAATATTATAAGTAATGTTATGCTTACATCCGCTATAATAACGTTATAGGTAAAACGTTACAGATTCACTTGTAACGTTATTCATAAGAAGTTTTCTTTCTCATTGACCACCACGGCGCCGCGGCCGTCGCACCCCGTAGGTATAAGTCACCGTCGTATTCAAGAGAGAGTGCGTAGGGTAGGTGCGCCTGTTTGCCGACCACCGCCTATTTTCGACCATTTGACGGCACGTAGCTACAGAACTCCGAAAAATTGCAAAACTAAGCCGATTCTTTTTTAAAACTGTGTTTCCGTAGAAACTTTAACCCGGCGTCATGGGTGTTGGGTCTGTGAGACCCGGCACATTTTATTTTGCTTGAATTTCGGTTACTTACTACCTTTCCGACGTTGCTGTTGTTCTCAGTAGCTGGAGGTATTGAGTTGTTCTAAGCGTCGCAGGCAACACATTGGTTGTGCGGCAGCCGCACTGCGAGTTACACGTGCGCAAAGTTGAAAAAGGTCACTAAGACCCACCCCCGCACTTAGTGTAACAATTTTGCGCCATTTTTCACATATTACTTTTACCATACTATGCTGACTGTATCAATGATAATGATGCGGAGTGTTTTTTTTTTTAGACATCCTAGTTTCCTATTAAAATGTGCTATTAAAACATTAAGACTGATTGTTTATTACTATTATACGATATTTTTCTTTTATTTATTTACATGAATACCTAAAAAAATAAACCCGAACAAATTTGATCTTTTTAATTTATGAAGTACTAGATTATTTCATATTTAATAAGCGGGTCTGTATGACCCACCCCCTACGTCCATGTTACACTTTTTCACCCCCATGACGCCGGGTAATATATTAGTAGTTTATACACAAGCACTCAAAGTAATTTGTACGCATCTTACATCGAAAGTAATTAAATCATTCTGTGGCTCCGAACGAACGCGAATAAACGGGTCGTTTTCTAATAAAAAATAGTGCGCGTCGTAACATTAATAGTAAGTTTGTAATGTTTTCTAGCACTTTTTAGTTTGTTTGTTGGTTAAACAACACTGCCGTGCATTCCCTAAAACGCAGTATGAGCAAAAATGTGGTTTCGAGAAAAACGCAAAAAACTTTTTGACACTGTTTTTTTTATAATAATACATTTTCATGGTGGATTATTTGTTACCAAAAGGACTAAGGTGTTAACAAAGATTGAATTTTGATAAAGAACATACTATTTAGTTTATTACATTAAAAATAAAAAGGATTTTTTTAAAATCATGGAAAATCATAGCAGTTACTGCACGTAAAACGTACACATATGCAGATTAAAATGCGGTAAAAATACTTTATACTGCAAAAACTATTGATTTATACGCTATTTTGCAGACTAATATGCAGCATAAGACTTTCTTTACTACATTCTAATTTGTGTATATTGAGTTACTGCGTGGTCACAGCTTTCATAAATTTGGTTTTTTGGCCGTTTAAATCATCGAATCAAAAACTGGGTTAGTCCAATGTGTTCCTTAATAAATGCTCGTCAAAACTCAATATTTAACTCAAAAACGCAAAAAACCCTGTTACTGCGTTTTAGGGAATGCACGGCAGAACATTGTTTAACATGTATTGAATATGAAAAACGACATTGTTACTTCCAATTTTGATATTATAATCATAAAATAAAGCGGTCGAGAAACAGAACGACGGTTTTAAATTGTGTAGTTTTCGACCGGATGGTCGAAAATAGGCATAATATGGTCGACCTAGGCTGTTTAAGATAGGTAATAAAATAATGTATGGAAAATAATAAAATTAAATTCATGAGTTTGAATCTAATGCACGCAATAAACATTTTGAAGGCCAGTTTTCGTCCACATTATTATTATGATTTAATTAATTACAGGTGCCCAAAATATCACGATGTCGAGAATTGGACACGCACTAGAGATAAATCCAATTTTCGACCGCAGTTTTTTCAAATTAATAATATTTAATGCTCAAATTAGACTTATTTATTGGTAAATAATAATACCTATCTACTTATGTGTTTATTTAACAGGAAGAAGGAGTTTAACAAGACTGGCAAGTGGCAAGTCCTGCAAAAAGTTCTTGAGAGGGCTCGATTTGACCACATTGGTCGAATAGGCAACAAACATGGTTCCGTACCTTGCGAGTAGTAAAGCGTGTTGGTCCCTAGCTAAATCAGTCGAATCGAACTTCTGCCACCCCTCACTACCTACTGAAACCTGATGGGACGCTGGCTCACACCGCTAAGGAGAAAGCAAACTTGTTTGCGGAGTCTTCACGTCTAGATGCTGGTAGTGCCATACCTCGAACTCCGCCTGGCAGCACGACATTTATGTCGGAAATTAGCATTCGCCAAATGGAGGCTGGCAAAACGCTTCGCAATCTTAACGTGAACAAGGCCTGTGGCCCAAATGGTATCCCAGTCATAGTTCTAAGGACATATGCGCTTGAGTTGTCTCCTGTGCTGACACACCTCTTTTGTGTCTCACATGAAACTGGTCAAGTGCCGAAATCATGGAAGCTTGCCAACGTGCAACCCGTGCCTGAAACAGGCAGCTGTGCCGACCCTGCTAACTACAGGCCCATCTCGGTCACGTCCATAGTCTGAAAGAGCATGGAACGTGTCTTCAACAGCAGGTTTCTGGCGAAACAAGAAACTAATGACCTTCTCAGTGACCAAGAAACCAGTCTACTGGATACCTTCTAGCGTACGCCCGCCGTTCTTCTGGACATCTCAAAGGGTTTTGACGGGTTTGGCATGACGACCTTATACACAAGCTTTTGTCCACCGCTTTCATTGCGTGGATACTGGATACCTATCGGATTTCTTGAAGAATCGTTCGATTCGAGTAATCAGTGAGGACTGCTCACCCGATCGAATGGCTATTAATGCCGTTGTCCCCCAAGGGTCAGTGCTCCCTGCGACGCTCTTCTTGCTGCATAGCAATGATCTACTAAAGCCTCAAAATATTAACATTCACAGTTTTCGATTAGGGCGATTCCGACGTGGTCAAGTTAAATGCAGCTAAGACTTAGGCCTATCTGTTCTCTGCCAAAAGGAGGCCATTCCAGCCCACTTCTACTTTTCGAGACGTATCATACCGATAGCTAACCATCTTGAGCTTCTGGGCCATCTGGACCTATATTGAGGCCAAGGCTCAATTGGCAGCTAAAAAGCTGGGTATCATCTCAATGGTGCGGCGGTACTTCACGTCTGGTCAGTTGCTTTTATTTTACTAGGCACAAGTTCGTTTGTGCATGAAAAACTGCGCGTAACTATGGGATGGCTCAGCCAAGTACCAGCTTGAGGCGTTAGAGTTGGAGTCCTTTGAGAAAGGTGCCAAAAGCTCATCAACAACAAATTCCTTTTTCAGACTAACCTCCAAAGTCTTGAACATCGCATGCGTTTCAGAGAGTGTGCTTCGTATCAACATGATTTAATTCTTTCCTGCCCTTCTTTCTATCGGACGATCAGAAGCACGAAAATGCGACATAACTTCATGGTTGCCATATCAATAACCCGAACCAAGCGCTTTGATTCCACTTTCATTGTGAAAACCACCCAAACAGTGGAGTGCGCTGCCGAAGTGGGTGTTCCCCATTAGTTATAATCTGGGTGTCGTCAAATAGCGAGTGAATCGATTTCTTCTAGGCAAGCGTGCTCCATCGTAGACCGCATCATCGCGAATTCTTAGGAAGTTTTATGTCATTTTAATTAAATTCGACGAATTATTAAATTCTAGCTGTGCCCTGCGGTTTCACCCCCGTTGCTTGTTTTCGAAGGATAGTTGGGTTTCTACCGATGAATTTGGCTATCATATACAAAAAGATCGAACTCGACTAGTAGTTCCAGAGATTAGCGAGTTCAAACAAACAAACTCTTCAGCTTTATTATATTAGTATAGATGAATTGATATATGATACATGAATTTTTAGATGATTTTGTCATTTGAATTATAAAGAGAGGTTGATAATTTACTCGTTCAATTTTGTTTGCTTACTTTTCTCCACTGAATGCTTTACTTTCAGTAATTTCAGTAAGTGGTGGAAAACTGGGTACTAGGTGGTCGAAAACTGAATTTTCCGGTCGAAAACTGGGAGAAACGGCATTTTGAGACATTTAATTATTTTAAAAATAACCAGCATTCTAAATTAACTAAGACTTTAACTTAAATGAAAGAGTATATTAAGAATACATTACTTAATATTATTTTTTGTACTTGTTAGCAGAAATATTATTTTTTGAATTTTGATTTGACAACTCCACTAATTGGTCGAGAACAGGCACAATTACCCTATATTATTTGAAGAAAGTTTGCAGAGGTATTCCGGTTTCGCAGTCGCGTTGGTGGTAAAATAACATAGGTACTATTTTTCAATATGCAACTGACATGATGACTTGATCAATAATAATTCGTAGTAATATATAGGATAGTAGGTATTTAGGCACCTGAAGAGTTTTATTACAACCTGGAACTTCACACTTCGACAATTGTTTGTCATCGCTCAATGAAAAATCTCTGAATACAAAATTTTTCTTCTTACGTACGGCTCATGATTTAATAAACTCAAATTATACGATTGAAATCAGATGTAAATAAAAATAAACACGGCGAAATGGTTGGTTGCCGTTGTTGCCAATACTGCGTTCGGGGAATCGCCGCAGATCTCAAGGTCAAGGCTAGCTGGCAACGTTGCGTATCGAAATGAATGATATCGAAATGAATAAACGTTATTATATTATATCGTTATATTAATAACGTTATTATATCGTTATATTAATAATATCGTTATTAAATAGTTGTAGATTTCGTTCCGTTTGTAAGTATCGTTATATACAAAGAATTAATTATGTTACGTTTCTGGTGGAACGATACAAATTATCGTTACTGGAACGAATCGTAACGTTATTTTGAATAACGTTTCAAGTCCCTGCTGCGAACACAAAGGCGGCTCGCAGTGTGATCCGGCAGCTCGTAGCTAGATACGCGGTGGATCGTGGACGAGCCGTACCCACTTGCAGGTTGATACAGTATCTGATACGTTACATGCTACACTGCTAAGTGAGTACCCAGCTTATTATTATTAGGTATCTACAGATTTCAAGCAAAGTCCCCATAGTCCCCTTAGTCCTCATCGTCCCCATAGTCCCCATCGTCCCCGTAGTCCCCTTAGTCCCCATAGTCCCCAAAGTCCCCTCAGTCCCCATAGTCCCCTTAGTCCCCACAGTTCCCTTAATCCCCATAGTCCCCTTGTCCCCATAGTCCCCTTAGTCCCCATTGTCCTATAGTCCCCATAGACCCCTTAGTCTCTATCGTCCCCATAGTCCCCTTAGTCCCAGTCCCCTTAGTCCCAGTCCCTTTAGTCCCAGTCCTCTTAGTCCCCTTAGCCCCCTTTCCCCCTTACAAAAACACTACAGTTCATTGGTTATTAGTCAGATTTAATAAGTGCGCCGCACTATTGAATTTGAAACATCTAAAGAGGATTAAAAACTCATTACTGCCCGCTAAAAGTTTCTTATAGAAAACACTACCTTTGGACGCACTTAAAGGCGAACCAAGTCGTCCTTTTCGAATAGATGGGATGAAAAATATTTGACAATAGTAGGCAATACTGCCCATGCTATTTTTTAAAGGGTAGCCGGTAGGAATCGTATTGTAGGGACCCTTCGCCACTGTAAGATAGATATAGATAGTGTAATATCCACCATAGCCGCATAGCTAGCCATAATCCATAGACCATACTCATAAATAAAAGAAGAGAGATTCGTCGAAAATAATAAAAAAACAATTATTATTAATAAAATAAATTGTGTAAGGTGCTTTATAAATGTATTTACAACGTTTTACATAAACCTAGCTACAAACGAAACCCCAATTTTTGAGGGCTTCGTTTCTTAACGAACGAAATTAATGTTAATATTTTGAGGCTGGTAGAATTTATACTGTGACGCAAAATTTTTGTTCAGCGGGGTCAGCGAGTTCACTTGAACTGCGCTTCCGCGTAATTCGCCGCGCGGGGAGGAAGGGAGCGCTAAATGCCTATCGCACTCGGATATCGTGGCCTTAAACTAAACCTAAACAATCCAATCTATATTATCGATAGTAATTTAGATGACATTAACCCCAATTGCAATAATAATCTTTATTATCGGTCTTTAAAACGTTGAGCAACTGTTCGACAATTTCCTGTGCTCAATGATTTTAGATTAATTGATACGTATTTTGTTGAATATTTGTTTCGGCCTAATAATTTAGTTCTAAGCCTAATAATTATGTTGTCGGTAATCATTGACGTAGGTTTGATTTAAATTACTATAGTAACATATTTATTTGAAAGAATACAAATACACAAAGAAGGGAGCATTGTGTAGCAGCTAAATGATCTTGACGCGGCCATTGCTAACGCCATAGATGTAGCCATACTTAAGTAATAAAAAAAAATAAAAAATAAATGCGAGATAAGTTTTTTTAACTGTATTAAAAAATAATTTTTCAATCCAGAAGATAGTGCTATTAGGAAGATAAATAATCTAATTAACCTTACACTTGATGAATCTTTGCGCGGAAAATTATTACGTAATAATATTATAGCAATGAAATCGCGCTAGATATGCCCAGACCTTACGTGAGTAATCATCGAAGCGTTTATAATAAGTAATAGGCAGGTCGGTGGGAGGCATTCTATAAGAAAATGAGAGGAGCCATTGGTTCGAAAATACGTTCAATGACAACCTTTTATGACACTCCTTTGTCAAGATATTGTGAATAATGAGCGTGGTATATAAAAGGCTAACTGTTTACTGTAATACATTTGATCTCTGTAATGGTCCTCATTTATTACTGAGAGTATATGGTAGGTTGTATGATGGATTGATGATCCACGGTTTGTTTTGCAGTTATACCTAGTGTATCTATTGAATATTCTATTGTATCTAGATGGGTGACTGGTTTCGTAGAAGTTTATCTGGCTATAATTTAACTATTGAAAGTATTTTTTTGTTGGGGCTAGATATACCTACTGGGTGACAGGCACAGAACAGAAGAAGAAGGACAGGTTACACGAGGGAAATATCGAAGAAAATTCAGTATTCGATACCATTTTTCGATTAACTTCGGGACAAACCTTGAAATCACGAAAAACAATCAGCTGTTCCAAACATATTGTCCAGTGCACAAAAATCTAAATAAGTCTAAAGAAGTGGGTATAGGTACTGGCACTAATCATGAGCACAGATCTCATGTATATTTTCGGCCCAATAAACAATACGTAATAGAGAATAGTGCAATTAAACGACGAGCATCGACTGACGAACCAATCGCGTGCAGCCTCGGCGCTCCCGTCTTCTTCATTCCGCCAAAGAGACCAAAAAATCTGCTAATGCCTAGATGACGTTTGTATACATAATTGCTGCCGGTACCTACCTATACTATATTTTATTCCCAGACGCGTGTCGCCGGTTCGCAATCAATGTCAAAGCATCCAATGCAATACAAAAATAAAATGAATTCCGTTCGCATACGTCACATTTTTCAACGCGCTAATTTGCTCGAAAGCGGCGACAAGGTCGTGCGCCTTTGTGACTTCTATTGATTTATTAATTAGATTTCTGTGGTCGATTGATCTGGATATTTATGTATGGATCAGTTGATTTTTTCGTGATTTCAAAGTTGATCCCGTAGCGTAGTTAATCGAACTAATATCGAATACTGAATACCATCCTTCAATATGTACCTCGTTTAACATAACATCAGACTGCATATTCCGTATATGAAATAACGACCAGGCATAACCTATAGCCCACAGCGCTCCTCAGGACACTGGAAATGCTAAGAATTTATTATTAAGGCGTGGAGTTCCTCACGACGCAGTTCTTTGCCTGAAGGTGGCAGCAATTATAAAGGCAATGCCAGAACAATGATATATGCGAATTTAAATGCAATAACAGCGTTCTATTCAAAATCTGGTTTTAAGAGAGGTAGGGGCACAGTCGGATATCTCATATCTCGCTCAAATCTGAAGCAGCCCGAATAAATAAATAACGCTATTCTTCGGGAGTGTTGTGTTTCTATGGTGAGTATTGTCATCAGAGCTCCTGAGGATGCGCTGTGTTGATACACAGCTCAAATCGGGCACGCAATTGTCCCCCGTTTTTTTTTTTTTTTTTTTTCGAGGTGGAAATCCTCGTGGATGTCCCCCGCCCTGGGGAGGGCGGGGGGGTCTGTCAGACTCTTACTGACTAAAACCACCCCGGTGTTCCTCCATAGTGAACTGAAGACTGAACTGCGACAAGTCTTAACTTCGACGGGACTCATCTCCGACAGGTCTCATTTGCGATACAACTTATCTAGTCAGATACTTTGAAAATCGATTAGGTATGCTTTTTTCCTACATAATATTATCGGCCATCGTTAATGGCACTCGCCGGCCGTTGCCACGGCACCGCTCTCTTTGCTCGCTCGGCTCGTGCGTTGTGTGGTCTCCGTTCTAACCTATGCGGTTTTTCAGCACCTATCAGTTTGTCATTTATTTTTCTTTGCCCCCTTTTTTTTTTTTTTTTTGAGGTGGAAATCCTCATGGATGTCCCCCGCCCTGGGGAGGGCGGGGGCGTCTGTCAGACTCTTACTGACTAAAACCACCCCGGTGTTCCTCCAATTACCTTACGCCGGGGGCGCGGGAGTCGCTTGCGCATTCGTCCGCACCACGCAATTGTCCCCTAAGCTGTCGATACAGCGAATCCACATTTTAAAAGTTCAGCTACAAGCGTTTCATAGGCCATGGTAACCGCTTACTATCAGGCAGACCGTATGCCTGTCCATCATTGTATAAAAAAAGAAGTTGGTCAAAGTGTAATTGAATTTTTCTGTATAGGTAAAGGATTCTCAGGTCACAGACTGGGATGAGAAGTAAATGGTGATAAGGTTTTAACCACTATCGCATAGAACCGAATTGCGTACACCATACCATTTACGGCATTTTATGTAAATGTAATAGGTATTACACACCTCTGCTTACTGTTTAGCAAGTAGCAGGCGTGAAGTTCAAAGCACTCACAATCTTATGATAACATCGTAAATTACCATCACAAGCTGTGAACTCAGTCCCTCATAAACTCAATTGAGTTGTATTACATTATAGATTACAGCGGTGTCTACGATTATGCAAACGCATGCCATGTTAATTTGCGGTCATCGTGTATGTAAACAACACAGGTGAATAATTTTATAGGTAAGCATGTCTGACAGATGAATGTGAGAGACTGTGGGAAGCATTATTTATCTATGTTTAAGGTGTATTTTACATATATCCAGTAAAAGATGATTAAAATGTCAATTACCTATATCTACAGCAATGGCGGCAATGATATGAATATTATCAGCGCGCTTCAATGACTGTCTAAGTTTACAAGGGCCAATTTAACTTTTTCTCTTAGACCTACCAGCGGAACATTCCGGAACAAGGTGAAAATTCGACGCACTTTCACCTACCTATTACGAAACCTTCAGCTTTAATCGGCTCATCCAGATAAAGGCAAATAAATCCCATACACACATTGCCAGCAACATAAACAAGACATGAATGATTTGATTCAGATAGGATGATGGGCGCGCCGCGTACGTGACGGTCGGCTGCGTATATAGCGCCATACCCCTATACGTTACAGTAATGTGATCAAATTTGTCACCCCCCATAAATCCTGTCGCCACTATCTCGTGATGTAAAGTGGGACGAATGAGGATGTTAATTTTGTGATAATGGAAGACCTTGAAATGAATTTATAGATAGACAAAGCGTGCTCGAGGAACTTGAAGAAGTAATTAAAGTTGGCAATACGTGAAATTGTAATCTCACAGTTCGAAGAATTGTTATTGAATGTAGGTAATTTGAGTGTTATTAACATCGATTTCTTAGGGCTCTCTCAACTTAGATGATTCGTGTCGGACTGCTGCCATGCGATATTCGTGCGGCAGCCGTGCGGGTGTCGCACAGTTGACACGTCGAGAGAGCCGTCCGGTTGTCGTGCGATAGTTAGACGGCTCTCTCGACGTGTCAGCTGTGCAGAAAGAAACAATCAACGGTGCGCAGTGTGACACCCACGGCAGCAGTCCGACACTAATCGTCTAACTCTAAATTATAAGTTAGTTAAAGACCTTAATTTAGAAAACAATATGTTATTATGACACTTGCTGAATTAGCTCAGAATCCAATTATTACTTTAAACTAGGGCATAAATGAATTCTAAATCCAGTGAAGAACATTCAGTTTTGAATTAAGTTTCTACCAAATTCGACGCTTTTAGAAATTCTGCCTATCTGTAGAACAAAAATAATTCTCACGTACACTCTATGCGTGAAGAAAAAAGGGTATCCATCACACAAAGCCTAAAAATAAATTCTCTAGGTAACACCACTAACCACTTGAGGCGTCGCGTCGCCTAACCTCTAGGAAATGTGCGGAAAGTGATAAATTTGTCAGGTAACTCTGCGTGTTCAGAATATGGGAGGGTTACAAATAGCACGAAATATTCCACGAGATTGAATCGTGGCTGTAGGGGAAATTACGCACATGTTGTTGGGCATCCGAGGGGCGGCCGTTCGTGTGACAGACTGTTTATGATTATTAGTCGTGCTTACATTTCTCTAGTTTTGTCGTCCGATGTCTTGCTTTGTTTTCGTACTGAAAATACTAACGAGAAAGTGCGTATTCACATTTCATGTGAGCAAATGGTTATTGTGTGGCTTATTATTTACGACTTATTAAAGTTAGCATTGTGATGTTTATGGGTTGAGCTAATATCGACTATTGCCGTATTGCCATAAGGTTGATATTCGCTTAGCTGGACAGACCGATGTCCTTTCCTACAAACAGTGAGAGTGTGAGGGCAAATAAATAAGTCAGTAATAGGGATGTCCTCCTATTTGATCGCGATAAGTCCCATAGTCACGGTCCCATGTTCTTTCTATCACCAAAATTACACTCTACCTACATAACCGAGGGGTCGCTACCCTTGCCATATGATGAAATGTTTATTATTATTGGTGGTACTTACACTTAAGTTTTATTATACGTTTACCTTGCATGTGTATACTTTTTTTTCCTGTAGTCGACTGTAAGAGGGTTATGATTATACCTTTTAGGCTTTTATATGAAAACTAACTAACTAAAAACGTTTTTGGGATAAAAAGTAGCCTATATGTTATTCTGATGTCTAAGCTATATTACTGTAAAGTTTCATCAAAATTCGTTCAGTAGTTTTTGCGTGAAAGAGTAACAAACATCCATACATCTATCCATACATCCATCCATACATACATACATCCATCCTCACAAACTTTCACATTTATAATATTAGTAGGATTGGATTTATGAAAGTAAGGTAGTGTATTAGATTGTTATAAAATTACATTCCAATGTAGGTTATAGATGAAAGTCAGTTTGGTGTCATACATTCATAAGTGTTTCGAGTTGAATTTTACTATCAGACGAAAAGTATTCAAACATGAAAATCATTTATTCCACTACTAATCGTAAGTTGTTTTCAGAAAAATAACGATATTTAATAGATTCAGGGTTCACCGCATGCATAGACCGATACAAGAAGATTAAAAATATAAAGTAAACTTCTCTCTTGTCAAATCTTCGAACTCACTGCACGATAAATAAAAATAAAATAAAACAGGTTTTATTGTTTCTCAAACATTGCATAGTTACATGAAAATGAGGTAACCCCAGTAAGTTATTAAAATACTTGTGTTGGGCCTACCTCGCTACTTCCCTTTGTGTCTAATTTTACAATGCTAAGACAAACTAATTACAACAAGCACAAAATAAGCGCAAAAGGTTCAATCTATTCCAAATATAGTTCTAGTGGTTTTCGCTTATATTGTTATGTCGAAAGGAGACGTTCAATTAAATGTATGAGCCTTGGTACCAAATCATGAACAGCAATCTAAGTCCTGTTTTCACTGAACGATATAACTGCATACCAAAAAAAAATCACCGAGTCTAAAACGAAAATTGAAATTGCTTAAAAAATCAACAAGATTCCGAGCTGACGTTACGGTACTAGCTGCCATTTAAAAAATATGCTCTTGTCAAAACGAAAGTAAAGCAGTAATAGTCTAAAAAGCAGTGATAGCCTAGTGGTTTAACCATGTGCCTCCCACGGCGAATGGTTCGAGTTCGATCCCGAGGCACGCACCGCTAACTTTTCGAAGTCATGTGCGTATTAGAAATTAATTATCACCAATATTATAATAAATACAACATACAACAATACCATAATTATAACCAAAAAATCGAAGACATGCGACGTCCACCAACCCGCACTGGGCCCGCGTGGTGGACTACAGGCCACTCCCTCTCACAGAGCAGGCCTTTGTCCCAGCAGTGGGAACATTATAGGCCGATTATGTTAAAACGAAAGTAAACAAACTACCAAATAACAGCTAGGTGTTACCTGTCTCTATTGTATGTAAAGGCTGTCCAGAGATGCACACATTGAAGATTTCCATAAAGTGCTCTCAGTATAATGTTATCCAGGAGTACCTAGTTAATAGTTAGACGAGTGACTTACAGCAGGGTTACACTGCTGGAAAAGACGAACAATCAACTCAGATTGCTCTGAGCAGTTTGAGCATATCTCTATAGAAATCTCTCTGCTTATAAAAACACATTTCCCAAATAGTGTTTCTGTATATGTGAATAATCAGTGTACCTACAGTACAGATATCAGTATCTGTACTGTAGGTTTAAGCAGACAGATTTCATAGAGATATGCTCAAACTGCTCAGATCTGAGTTGATTGTTCGTCTTTTCCAGTTCGTTTTTTACTTTTATGTACCGCTAATTATAGGGTGGTAACTGATTACCACCCTATAATTAGCGGTACATAAAGGTCAGGGACCAAAACAGCACAATTTCGTAAAGTGTAAAGTACAGTTTATCTATTAATCTAGCATAATTATACGGTACAGTTTTAAAGCCGCACATAACTTGCAAAAAGTAAGTAATTTTATATTTAAAGCGCTTTCTTGTTAGTTGCAAAATAATCAGCGCTTGCCATCCCTAATGGCCATGTGTCACGAACGGCAGCAGACAAGTTAGCGCTGAACGTACCTACATAATGCCGCAAGTTTGCCGTTGACAGTACCAACAAGGGCTTATTACACTGAATAAACAAGTCTAATGGGGGATATTCGAAAATTGACACTTGGATTCGTGCTATGTTTTGATTTGCATATATAATTAGGACTTTTTAGTAGAAGCACAGATAATATAATACTATACGTACAGATGCCTCATCTCATACAAAGAAATGTGACCGATTTAGCGCGGGCTATCTTCGGGCTATAAATATTCCGTGCATAAAGGATTTTTCAAAATTTGAACAAATATTTTTCATGACGTATTTTTTCATGTTCTCAATTTTACACAAACTTCAATAACATATCTATACATATAACGCCATCTATTATGAGTTATTCCAACAAATGTTCCTTTGTTCCTGATGAGACCCCGTGGTAGAAGTATGCAGCATGCCATGCCCTTTTTCGCAGCAGAGGACATTTTTCGACTATCATGATGATGATGATGATGATGATAAGTAGAAGAAGTAGGTATTTTGTTGCACACAAATTTAAACAGTTCTAGTCGTTTGGTGTCGGACTGCTGCCGTGCGATAGCCGTGCGGCACTAAACGTCTCAGGGCCTGTGCACACTACGTTTTTTAAACGCGCCGTCGACGCGCGTTTGTAGCGATACAGACGTGATACGCACGCAAGTCAGACGCAGCCTGTAGACCTCTGTAGGATAAAAGCGCGCCGTCGACGCGCCGTCGATACGCGTTTTGGAAACGCGCGTCGACGGCGCGCTTAAAAAACGTGGTGTGCACAGGCCCTAAATTGAAAGAGCCCTAACATGTTAAATGCGTGAAGTGTAAAAACGTTTGAGCTATATAACAGCCACGATAATTATTAAGCAATCCAATCAAACCAACCCCAAATAGAATTTAAATTATGACCGCATTATAGACTACAGTCCCGTTAATACTTAACTCACCACTTATAGGTCGTAAACATCAACTGTGTTTCACAAAACATACACTACAAAAACAGGTTTAAAAAAAACCGACTTCCAAAAAATACACTAAAAACTATGAAATAAAAATGTTAAACTTCCATAAATAAAATTCTAAATGTATATTGAAGTCGGCGGGGCCTCTTCTTCAGGTTTTTACCTCTCAGCCTTTGAACAGGAAGAACGTGCGCAGTGTGTGCACGTGCAGCTTGCTTTGCGCCTCGACAAATTAACATTTCCTTTCAATCCTCCTTAATCTACAATGGTGCTTATTTTCATGCTAGGCCCCGCCGACTTCAATATACATTTAGATTTTTATTTATGGAAGTTTAACATTTTTATTTCATAGTTTTTAGTGTAGTTTTTGGAAGTCGGTTTTTTTTAAACCTGTTTTTATTTTTATCTTTTTAGTGTAGTGTAACCTGTGTAACCATTTTATTGTTGTTAATAATTACAATAAAGTATCATAAAATCATTTATGTATTTGCTACACATTTTGTATGTACCTACTTTTACCGAGATCGATTACTTCCACGAATTTAAATAGGTACTTTATATTCATAGATGTTGGTGGATAAGAGCGTTTCAGTAAACAAAAAAACCGGCCAAGTGTGAGTCGTACTCGCGCACCGAGGGTTCCGTATCGGTTTTGGACGTATAATGTGAAAAAAACCGGACCGTATAACTAAGTTTGTTTGTGAAGGAATTATGATGAAAAACTGCACTAGTTAGGAACATCGTTTTATTTTTGGTGCAATATGTGGGTCAATTCGGCAATTCCTATCAACTCTAATTATTTCAGATTCGCTCTGCAAACTTCGGAGATAAGGGGGGGGGAATGGTATTTTTTCAGACATTTTTCATCATATGTCGAAAACAGTGAGACATAAAATAAAATGAAAATATATTTTGAAATGTGCAGATCAAGCCCTTTCATATGATATGTCATTTGACCTAGTAACCCCACTTTGAAATTTCGGACCCCCACTCCGGCCCCTTTTGCAATGAAAATCAAAACATTTTATGACTTTTTTTATTTTCAATAAAGTTTGGCAAGCATTTTTTTTATAAATGTTCCAAATTTTGAGTCGATAGCATTAGTAGTTGCTGATATAAGCAGGTGTGACAGACAGACAGACAGACAGACAGACAGGCAGTCGCACCATAAGGGTTCCTTTTTTACCATTTTGGTACAGAACCCTAAAAACAGTGTTTGTTTCAGTTTATAATAGCAATAGGCTCGCTCCCTAGCCTCCTATCAAATGCGACTTAAGCATAAAAAAATTGTGTGTACTATACACCTCTGTCTAACCTTGCGGGAAATACCGGCGTGATGTTATGTATGTATAATATCGAGATCGATTGCATTCAGGAATTCATATACTTACACAATATCACTTTTTCATCATTGTCATGATGTCATCGAGATACACCAAAAATACCGTTTATTACACCTGGTTAAAAATCTACTCAACCAAAGTTAATAAAATTTATATGGGACCACCTCGCGAGCTTCTTCTACCATATGAAAAAAGAATCACGTAAATCGGCTCATAAGCCACGGAGTAATCGGTGTACATACATTAAAAAAAAAAAAAAAAAAAAAAAAAAAAAAAAAAAACCAACCGAATGCAGAACCTCCTCCTTTTTGGAAGTCGGTTAAAAACCAGCCATATTACAGAAGACTGCCATTTCTAAAATTACTCGACTATTTCTATCAGTTTCGAAATGTGGTGAATGCGAAGTGACATCCAATGAATTCCCGCACTATTTTCCCCTATGTTTCTGTCGAGAAAGCTCGTCGCTTGTCGAGTTCGGGATAAAATACATTCTTGACATCGAGAAATACATTTGCTATCATACTTGCATGGTGAGGCACTTAGTTTATGGACAATATTGTAAGTGTAAATAAAATTAAAGATTATTGGTGCTTATTCTGCTAATTTAGAACGACATTTATAACAGAAAGAGAGGCCTACATGGCTTCTTTTGAAAATTCAAAGAAGGTAGTATTGTATTATAGGCATCTATTATACTCGTAGATGTTAATTTTGAAACATTCGCTACAAAATAATCGAGACGATTTATAGAGGAAATTTTATGGTCTCCACCAGCTAACATAATCACTGCCACTTTTAAAATAGATAAAATGATAACCACACTATGCAAGACGTCTGAAAACCAAGAACAGAATAAATTGAGTTATTTTGATTTTACTGAAAAGTTTTAAATAATTGTCTTTTATGTGGATTATGTATATAAATGTATACAAGAATTGCATTTGCAATCGCGTTTATAATTGACTAACATAGATTATAATATTGTATTCAATTCAATACGATTGTAAGTAAATCTTAAGACATTCATATTCGGTATAACATCGTTCCAAAGAGACCAACTGTCATCATGTTCAACTAATCCGATTGGCTACAAGTACTCACTTGCTTATTCAATAGCTATCAATTAATTAGCAATGGCGTTGATAGCGCAGCGATTATAATGGATTCTGGGTCCGTTATCTGGCTTACAGTACTGTCAATGAGGCTGAATATAGCCATGTCAGTCGCCGTCGCTTTGGCTTTCATGCAAAGTTTACTAAATAATGTAATTTATGCAATTGGAGCCTTCGTCTTTCAGAATGAGCAGTCCAGAATAGAATTGTCGTGTTAAATGGATATGAAAGCTGTTTATGGAAATGTATTAAAATAAAATAGTTGCGCTAAGCTACAATATTTATTGTAGTAATGGTTACCTATCAGTTAAAAATACTATAAAATTGATGTTTGCAATATTATTATGGGAAAAAATAAAAAAAAACAAATTTCAAAAATCATTTATTCAAAGTGGGCTAAAGAATTAGCACTTTTTGAACGTCAACTATTTAAAACACCTCAAATAAAAATAGTAAATTAAAAATTTAAAAAACCCGACTGCCAAAAAACAACTAAAAAGTTCAAAACAAGAGCACTTTTCAAGCAGTCTGATGCAGTTGGTGGCAATTATTTGTGTTAAATCTTAGATTTTATGCCACCAACTGCATCAGACTGCTTGAAAAGTGCTCTTGTTTTGAACTTTTTAGTTGTTTTTTGGCAGTCGGGTTTTTTAAATTTTTAATTTACTATTTTTATTTTTCACTTTTTAGTTTTTAATGTATGTTTTCGTAATCTTCTTTTCGAGCCCTTCATTTTGATACCCCACATGATAGGTTTTGAGGATAAGTAAGAATTAGCGAGAATGATTGCTTTGTTGAACAACTTTAAATCGTTATATATCCTAAACTATTATTTAAAATGAAAAATGATAAAAGGAACCTAAAGATGATTTTAAAATACCTATTCAACGACACCCCACTTGACATAGTTCATCAACTTTTTTTTTTTTCATTTTGACAATATGGCGTCTGGTTGTCGCTGTGGTGAATTTTGATTACTGTTATGTCTTTAGTGACACTCGCAAGGTTAAGACGAATCGATTGACGTAAGAATTATCAAAATCGGCCTACGCATTTGGTCTCTAGAACGCCACATAGAAACAAACATACATACATACATACATACATACATACATACATACATACATACATACATAGACTGATAAACACATTACCCTCCTTTGCGTCTCGCAGTCGGGTAAAAAGCCCGACCTTAATCACTGCTTCCGCGAAAGGTAGAAAATTATGTTTTAAATTTTGAACATTGAATCTCGACAGAATACTCGTAGTTGAAACTGTCAATTACAATCACATAGATTCTAACTGTTCATTTCCAAAAGAATAAAAGCGTAATTTGGCCACAACTTATTTCCTTTTACACAAAACGACGTATTATTTCCTTCAGACTTAAAATTCCATTCAAACCACTGCAAAATATGGCAGCGGTCGAGCAAAAGGAGGCACAATGTAACTTTTGCGAGTGGATAGCGTTTATCGAATGCACTTGGCAGAGCATTTTGCTGACCGTGTCACGGCATGCATAACCAAGTAGTAGTCCCTGTCTGTGGTAAACAAGTTCACTGAGACAGAATAAATGTTCCAATGTTGATACATTGCCGACGAACGCAAGTGGAATTGAAATTTATTTGTCCTATAAAAGTGCATTTTTCTAGTACCCGGGGCGCTGAAATGGACAATTGGTGCGGGTTTATTGTGTTGTGTAGAAAAACATTGCATGAAAATATTATTGTATAGTAAAATATTAGTCTCATGTATAAAAATCGTCTATAAAGTCAGCATTGGTTAAACAAACTTTGGAACAGGGGATTCTGAAAAGTTTTGATTTTAATACAAAATTTTAATTTACATTATATGTATCTTTCACTTAGACTTACATATTAGCTAAGCAGAAGACTAATTTTAATAAAAAAACTTCTTCAAAACAAATTGGTGTATCTATTCAAATATTCCAGTCTTGAGATTTTCGATAAGTAAAGCAGTATTCCTGGACAAAATGTCAAAATTAGTATTCCTATTTTCGGTCTAGACAAAAAAGACTGACAGTTTGGGTTCCCCTCGTTACTCGACATGCAATCGGAATGAAATGGATTTTGAATAAAACAGAGGTTCAACCGCTCCATGGTTAATAGGTTATAAACACATTTTGCCGTATATTTGTATACTGTTGTCTACATTTTTTTTAACATTGTTGAAGTCATTTTATACTGTAGCTAGTAATTTTGTTACATTATTAAAAATAAGAAAAAGAGTACGCGCATTTTTTAGCTGAGGACGTTAAATTATGGATGTGTATGATTAAAAATTCAAATATTTAAATTATAGTTATGGATTAATTATAGATAGCAACACGCTTTATTTTCCGTGCAGCCGATTTGTGACCGCTAAACCACCGAAGCAGTTAGTGTAAGTAGAAATAGAGAGTATTTTGACTACCTATAATTAATCCACAAGTTAGTGTAGTTGCTGCCCCTAAACTCCTGAGTTCAAACTATTATATTATCTAGTTATTAATATTCTGGCAATGGATCACTCAGCATTCTGTTAGAGAATTTTCAATAACAGGATTTTGAAAATTGCCTTAGGTACAGTAGGTACCAACTTGGACGAAATTTACGATTAAATAGGTACTCTCGACAAAGTTCGCGGTTGACCACTTTTCACCCTTAAAGTCCCTAATAAGGATGAAAAGTGATCAACCGCCAGCTTTACTAAGTGTACAGTCAGCGACAGAAGTCGCTCAAATTATACAAAATTCAAAAGTGAATTTTTTAATCTTTCTATTTTAATCTGACAATTTTACAAAATGTTCACTCATGCCGTCAAATAGAATTACGTTAAATTAAAACATTTAAGGCCTTACCACAAAAAAGATAAACATCTGTTAAACACGAATGCTACCAAAAATAAAACACACTTGTTTTAGACAAGTTAGTGCTAAAACAAATGCCTATTATTTTTGGTAGCATTCGTGTTGAACGTGTGTTGAACAGATGTTTATTTTTTGTGGTACGGCCGTAACAAATTATTTTTAAAAGCCTATGTTTTTTTTGTTTTGTTTACATAGTTCTGTTGTTGACCATACTTCCTCACCTCAGGTTTCGTGAAAAAAGCTGTATCTAGTCTAAAAATTCCAGTAATTTACTAGCCGTAGTTTCACGGTGGTTGTGGTTTTACAGTACTTTTTAGTCTAGTTTAGAGATTGCATGAAATTTTATGGCAATGGCGGTAACATACATGTCGCTTTGGACAACTCTATTGTGTATCAATAATAGAGATACCTATTTTCAACAAAAGACAGAATATTCCGAGACTGTTAGAAAATTCTGTGTAACAGGCCATCAATGGGTAAAATTAGGAAGACTTTTTCATTAGCAAAAAAATATACATTTTATATGTCAAATTATTAAGAAACTTGTTTATTTACCCACGACATGTTTAGAACTTCAGGTGTAAGTGTAAAATGTTAGTTTTCAGCTATAAAACATTTTCAGTCTTGAACACCATCAGGCCTGAGAGGTATATAAAATATTTATAGAGTTTTACAACTTTTAATGCTTTTATATTTTTGCATTTTACACTTCATGTTAGCAAGTCTGTAGGAGAAACTCATCTGCAGTTTAGTGTGAGTAGGTACTGTCTTGAAAAGTGGCCACGTATACAAAATTATACAAATACGTATAATAACACATTCTCAGGGTTAAAAAGTTTGCAAATGACTTTGCCCACGCCTTTAATCGATTTGATCCTTACTTCCAGGGACACCCTGTATAACAAATGGCAACGTATGGCAATTATCGCCGTCATGGTCTTTGACCTAGGCACCAGCATTCGATAGGTGATAACTCTACGCATCTACAAGATGTTATTAAATAATTAATACAATGAAAAAATGTCCCGCGATTAAAACGGTAAATGTAATTATATTGTTCTAATTCCATGTAGTGTGGTATCATAATATGATTACCCAATCGGCACTGTATAGTTCACGATTCATAAGTTATTTATCACACATCAATGTTAGGTATCTTGATAAGTTTGTACACTATTATAGACACAAAGAGCTAAGTGCACGAAAACTCACAAAAGAGCAACACCTTTGTGGAATGTAAATGCTGTCGTGAAAAAAGGACAAAACCTGTCTGATATGATAGAACATATAGGTTCCTATGAAGCTTTTTTTTATTTCCTTTTCGATGTTGAAATTGAAGCTTCAAACCGCTATAAAATACCTTCGCCATATCTGCATAAAATTGTGCATAAATTTTCGACAGCATCACATCATGCAGCTATCTTACGTCGGCACGATGGCACATAAAAAGTAAAGGTGAGCATGAACAAAAGCCTTATCGTTTGAATGCACCCTAACAGCGCTTTTACCTTGGGCTTACATTTTAACTAAAGCGCTTTAGTGCTATCGGGCGAATGCACAGAATCCAGCTATTAAATCGCCAACAATTGGAGTCGGCCAGTGCTGAAACGATTTTCAACCACTTACGTTGCGCCGGACATTTTCGGCCGACCACTAACATTTTTCATGCAGACTTGGGATCTGGCACAATTCACAATCTAAGGTACCTACTGTAAGTAACTGTGAATAATTTATTTCCGAGAGTGGGTCGAGATAGGAGATTCGTAACTAGATAAATGTCTGTACGTTGAAATATTAGGATTAATGTAGCTTTCGAAGAAAAATGGTGTACTTTTCGGAACATTGGTGATGAAGACTATTCGAAGAGCATTTGCTGGCATTTGATAGGTAAGTATTTTATTTACAAATGTAAAAAGAATATAGGTAATAATAGTTGTTTAAGTGTTTGTGACAAATGAAAAATGTTAGCAAGATAATACTTTGCAAAGCCTAATTTAATAACTAAGAATGTTGAACGATAATATGAGACGTCATTAAAACTGAGAAAAACTGCGAATGGCTATCGCAGTGTAGTGTCGAGCAATGTGGTCATTGACCTAAATATGGTATTAAACTGAGACTTTTATATTAAATAAGGCTTGCTTTAATCTTTTGAGACTGAAATGAGACACGTTTCGTCTTACAAGAAAGTCATCAAGCTTCAACTTTTGATGCACGATTTTTTTTGATAGTGAGATAAATTTCAGATAAAAACTGAAACGCTGTAATAATTACCGCTTATTACTTAGACCACTGTCATAAATGCTAGCGTTGATAACGACTTTGTACGCCAGACGTGACGTTGTTACACTTGTTACAACTGAGATGATAGTTATAAAGCTAAGGACACGAAGTAGATAAACTTATTACACTGAACGTCAACTTTGATATTACACGAATTTGTACTGTTATAACCCGCGCTAATAAAGAAGCGAATCTAAAATGGCGGCACTAATCATTCTCTTTCGCACGTTATCGCTGTCTTTACTCACACCCGACGTGCATGAGTAAAGACAGCAATAGCGTGCGAGTGAAAGGGAATGATTAGTACCGCCATATCAGATTCGCTTCTTTATTGGCGCGGGTTATACTATATGACACTGTTCCGTTAGTGGCGCTTACGTCAGTGTAGTTTTATGGGAATTACAGTATACTCAATCTTAGTAAGCTAATTTTGCTTGTTCTTAAAATGTAGTAATGGCCTATTTTCAATCACGGCATTTGTGTCACATTGTAGGAGACTTGAAGAAGTCAGCTGGGTCGGACAGGATCCGTCACGCAAAGGATTTTGTGACGTCATTTGTAGTATTTTATGTTATTTTGTGGCAAAAATTTAAATCGTAGATATGCACCCTACCGTGTCAGAATATGGTTACGTTTCCAATGTCAATTTGAATGACATCTGAAGTATCAAATACAATGATAAATAAACCATCGATACGTTACCCGCGATCTAAAATGGCAACAAAAAAGTAAGGTAATTGCCCACCATTCTATTAGTCATGCACCAACCAGTTTCTTGGCTGAACGTCATTTCTTGCAACATTTTGCAAAAAAACCTACTAAACAAGAGGTAGGTATGCTAAGTAAGGCATTCGTTTTTTTCCCCTTTTTTTGCACATATGCACTGATGTAGCTATTTAGCTATTAAAAGTATTTGCGCCGTTTTTTATTTAGTACAGTGATGTTGGTGTATGACGTGTCTATATATAATACGTCATTGATCAAATATAGTATTGTCTCGCTCGCTCATACCGAATATTGCACACTATCGTTCTTTGTCTAATTTGTGAGCTCACACGTCTCAGTAAGGACACATTTTCGCGCGATTTCATACGATCAACGATCTACGATTTCAATATTTGATTTTGTGTTAAATAAAGCATGGTAGCTCACCGGATGGTAAGTGATGACCGCTGATTCTAGACATCTGCGAGAGGCCTCGTAGGTGCGTTGTTTACCCTAGAGACAAATAAAATATTTGAATAAGCCGATTACATCGCACTCCATACCCTCTTAACCAGAAATTAGTCTTATTAATCTAGCTTGTCTGATTGCTGTAAGTACGTAGCGAAAAGTTGACCCTATTTCAGTGCAGGCTTTTAGCCTAAAACGTCACACTATTTTTGTCTGCACTCGAAAACTCCCGACACTGTAATATTACGCTTTACAAAACAAAAACGCTGCACAAAAAAGGTTTTTCACATAATTTTAATCATACAACTTTTTGATGTTGACAAAAAAGTTTTTGCTTTAAATTCATCGCTTATCTTAAATAAATTAAACACGAAACATCAGTTTGACGGTTCCAGACAACATTTGGTTGACGCCAAGATTTTAATCTAGGATAATGTAGCAAAATTCTGAGTATTTCCCTTTCAAATCATAAAGTGTACCTAGTATCCAGTCAATAAAACCATGTTGGTCAAAAGAGCTCCCGACGAGGCGGTTACTCAAAAGTTAATATGTTACGCAACTATGATACTACTCTTGGTATACTTCATAAAGTTTTTAAAGCATATGGCGCAACGACGTACTTGTAATGAGGATACCAGTCCTCCACCAAAGCCTCGTTATACGGGACAATGCGCTCACGTACCGAAACCATGTCCCCATGACGACCCATGCAACAAAGAAGACCATAAGTGTAAGAAGCCAAGGAGAAGACGACACCATAGGTGCACGACAGAACAGTGGGTTCCCAGAAGTAGTCGGAGTCATAGTAGGGATACTTACGACGAGTAATCATGTACCTAACACTTGAAGATACCTCGTTTCAAAGTTATCGTTTATTTCTGGGAAATGATTATGAGCTTGTTTGTCGACGATGTTCAAGCTGATATTTTCATGTCTATGTGAACTTTAGTGTAAGCAATTAAAAGTTATACTTGAAAGAACATTTAATGATTATTTAAACAACCCTAAGATGTTGTCCATGTCGAAAAAATGTATGTCTTTTTTTAAGTATCCTTGCCCGGTGGCAGTGCAAGTAAGAATTATAATGGGGAGAACTTGGGGAGAACGTTTCAAGCGTATAACGAAATCAAGTAGGTAAGTAAATTAACTTTTTATATAACCTCTGGATTTTAATTGTATTATTCGCCTCAACAGTAAACACTTTGACAAGCAAAAAGACGACTATCTTTACGAAGAAGCCCAAAGTTCAGGAAATGAATAATCCGGTCAGTTTTTCAGATGCTTTTAAATGTTATGTCACTAACAACAGTGAAATAAAAGCCAAGCAAAGAACGAAAGACACCATTGCAAATAATTTAGCACAATTCGTATAACGTCACAAATACATGGGAAAGTTTCTTTTTCTACTGTTTCTATGTGATTTATCTTAAATCCCGTCAGTCGTGACTCCTCCGTGACGGGACGGGACGGGTAATAACTTTGATTACGGTGCGCAACAACGGGCTTATTTGTCAAAATTACCGGGATTCTGCCGTGACCGGTCTCGCCCTATACGTATTATTTTGATGTCGTTTACGTGATTATGTGATAGACCGGGAGACCGATTGGTGTGTTAGGGATTTCTCTATTTATAATAGGTTTCATTACTATGAAGGTAATGATTAATTACTTTTAGGGATTACACTGGCGTACGTAATGCACCTGAAAGCCATTCTTATTAAGAGGGAACAGGGCGTGAGATTCTCCATACAAACGTATTCCCCTTTTTTCTTCCTGAATAATGGCTCTAGAGTATTTTTTTTTTCGTTTCATAAAATCAAGGTCTGCTGTATACATGTCCCTGTCATTTTCTATTTCTATTTTTCAGCAACTAATTAGTAAAGAAAATATGACCCTCCAAAAATTACAAAAAATGACCTATTTTTACCGCCGTGATTAGAGGACTACCAGACAATTTAGAAACAATTTTAACATAAAAGAAAATGATAGGAACCTAAGCATACTCTTTTTTTAAATAAATAAAAAAACAAATTGCATCGGCTCAGTTTTCGAGGAGAAAAGGGGGGAATACGAAACGTCAATCTCGTAAATTTTTTTGTGATATAATCGGTCTGAGCTGCAGCTGTCCCTATCACACACTACGGGGGTTGTTCGGGCGCAGCGCGACGGCAATAGTTTCTTCAAATACCTATTTTTCAAATTCCTCGCAGGCCCCGTTCCCTCTTAACCGATCCATGTGCTCTTTCCCCCTTTTCCTACACTAGAGATCCATTTTTGACATTAGGTACTTCTATACATATACCTAGCTTATGTCAAAAATTCATAACTAGGAGATGAAAGAGCCGATGGATCGGTTATTGAAAACGGTCATGAGTCTACAGATAGGGTACTATCCTAAGTTCCTAACAGTTGATCTGTATAATTTATAATTCATTTTATATACCTACCTTATATAAAATGATCTATCTCATCAAAAAATCTCCACAATATACGCTTTAGCATCTAGGTAGGTATCTACTTACAAAATAATTATTTATTTTTCCCCTGTCACACGCACTCATCGATCCACTAAGTATAAATATTCCAGCCACGTACTAAACGATAGAAAATTAGCACTAACATGAAAACAAACACGCCGAGATTGCATTGAAACCATTAAAATTGCACCCGCAAAGTAAGATTTAAGTCAGTGAGTTCACCAGACGAAGAAAGCTAGCTGTTCTTAATTGCCGCATACTATTTCGCGGCGTGTTACTTAGACTAATTAACCTAGGCTGAAGAATGGGGACGTGAACATACTCCACCTAGTTATAATGAGTGAGGTTTGATAATTTGCTTTTAAGCTTGCGTGTGTGAGGTACTTTTGTTGTTGACGTGTTCTGTATGTGTGTGTCAGACTCGGAATATGCCTTGCTTGCTGTGATACTCTTAGGCTCGTATTACAGAACGATACTTGAGCTCGGATCTCTGCTTGAGCATAGATTGAAACTAGTTTCAACCAATCAAATGGCTTTAAATCTATGCTCAAGCAGACATCTATGCTCGAGCATCGTTCTGTAATACGGGCCTTAGAGCTACTTGATAAAGGTTCATTTATGCACCATTGAAGACAAATTATCACTTTATTTACTTGACTGTGAAAGGTTATGTTTTTTATTCATTCAATTAATTCTATCGATTAGTTTTTTATTTAAAATTCCCACACTAACCGGTGAAACAAAGTCGGCTCTGATTGACACTAATTACGTAGGTTTATTTCGGGTATCCCAGCTCTCGGTCCACCGTTGGGCTGGCAAGACGCGTTAATCGTCGGCTAGATTGTTGTGAATCACGTTTTCCACTCACGTCCTCAAGATTCCTCGCCTTGTTGTGACATGTTATAATACCATGTTTCGCAATACATGTTATTATTAAATATCACATGTTGAGAAATCAAAAATAACTTGTTTTAATTATAGTAGTTTTCGCTCTTAATAATTATCATGTCACTTAAATACCCAGCATGCTTTATAACTAAGGTTTCATAGTAAAACTAGGGAGCCCAAGCCTTATAGTTTTATCATGTCGGTCTGTATGTCTGTGAAATCCTCGTTAAATCTTCAATAGTTGACTAATTTGAATGAAATTTCGCAAGTAGATGAACTGCCACAAAGCCGTGTAGTAAGATTAATTAAGAAAATAAAATATTTACGAGGACACTCCATACATGAAACTAGGAGATGAAAAAAAAATCGCACACCCTTTTATGTTGGGTATCGTTGGATAGGTTTTTGGAAAAAACTTGAATGTTGATTTTCTTATTTAAGTTTACCAACCGCAAAAACAACTTTGAAACAACAGCAAATATAAGTTTGTACTTCATTTTGTTCAATTTGTAATAATAATATTATGAAATACAACTTTATATTTCCGTTGGGAAAACTGAAATACTCCTTGCTACGGAACTTCACATTGTGCGTGGTCCGAGTGTCCAATTCGCCCGTGCCCGGTTTTTTTACAAGCTTTTATTTAGCTTCACCTGTCGCGTTGTCTGTGGGTAATCAAATATTACATGTTAAATTTGAACCACTTCCCGGTGTTCGATTGACCTGAAATTTTGTATCCATATGTAAATCGCATGACAATGCAATATAATGATGTCATGAGCTGGTCTGATGATGAAGCCGGAAGGCCATAGGAACTCTGTAACGCAAGTCATTGCACTTATTCGAGTTCGCCATTAGGTTCTTATTCTTGACAGCGTCTTTATTAAAATCCATAGAGATAGTTAGTTAGTTAGTTTAGTAGTTTATCCCATAAATGTACTATGTACCTACTACCCACACAGTTGAATGCCCAAAACCAGCATTGATAAAAAATATATATTTGAAAACAGTTAAAAAATCAATACCAGTTGGTTCGATCGTTCGATCTAATTTGTAACAATTTATTTAGCCACATACTCACACGATAATCTAATAAAAGAGAGAAAATTTCAAATATACCGACAAGATAGATTTTCTCCAATGAAACTGCTAAAGAAAATCTAATAAGTGGAGCATTACAGGATGAAAGTCCCGCGAGGCAAAGTTGTACAGGTGGGGCATTAATCTAGTACTGCCGCACGAAGCCCGAAGGCTTAATGATTCTCATGATCCGATTTCCCGTTTCCATCAATATTGCGAACCTATAGGAACGGTAAATCTGTTGAGGAATAGGTTTCAGGTTGGTTAGTTGTCTGTTTATTGGCTGTGCTTTTAAAAGGTAGAATTATGTAGTAAAAGTATATAATAGTAGCTTCCGGCTGCAGCTTCGCCCGCATTTTTGGGATAAAAGTAACCTATATGTTATTCTGATGTACTTTTAAGCTATATTACTGTAAAGTTTCATCAAAATCCATTCAGTAGTTTTTGCGTGAAAGAGTAACAAACATCCATACATCCTCACTAACTTTTGCGTTTATAATATTAGTGGGATAAGGGAAACCGCACACGTTAGGTAACCCGCTCCGCTCCGCATTTTGAAACGTGTACCTCAGTCTGTTTACATTTTTTTTTTAATATAACTATGTCAAGTAACAACGAAAGATCCAAATATTGCGAAGCGCGCGCCGCGTACGGCGCTCATCGCATGCTTCGCAATGTGTGGACGTTCATGTTCGTGGTAAGGCATGTGCAAATGTACATCCAGCCGTGCGTTGCGAGGAGTACGCGGTGCCTGCCTCGCAATGTCTGTATCCACCCTTACACATTTTCTATAGTAAATCACATGTCATGCCTGATAGTATCAGCGTCCCGTTAATTTTCTGCCTCCCTAGATACGTTTGTCTGCATTTACCGAAACCATGAAGCGTTAATTAGGGAAACGATAGTTAGGTACTTTGAAGTCAAATAGTTGCATATGTGTCGTGTCTACCATGCACGAAATAATGCCAGTCAAGTAAAGCAGTCGACATCGCAATAGAATCCATCCATAGTCTACGAGTATATATCTAAGTTTATGCAGTTAATTAGCGAGCTGTGAGAAATAGAGGGGCACTAAGCGGGGCATATGATAAGAGATGAGAAAAGGTAACTTCAAATACGACATCATTGTTTGAACGTAGTTAATTATTTCTTTATTTTACACAAAAATAATCACAAAAATTGGTGTTATTTATAGATATACCAATTTTATTCAAAGTCAATGTTCTGCTACAGAATTTTAAGCGCCTTTCCACAGGAAAAAATGTAGTTGTACTAACTTTTGCCCGTGGTTTCGCCCGCGTGTAGTTCGGATATTATCCCACGAGAATGTACCACTTGGATAAAATGTAACATATTTTATGTCACTTTCCGGCCCTTACACTACCTACATATATGCAAAGAATCTTGGCGATCCGTTGCTCCGCTGCTGCCGTGAAATAAGGACAACAAACACATTTTTGCATTTATACCTAATATTAGTACGAATTAGAAGTGATAACCTATAATCATCTCAAAGGAGTGTCAATATCAAAGGCAGTTGAAATATCATCAAACAAATGTAATGAACATAGGTACATAGTTACACTATGGTATCTGTGTAATCCTAGACGTCTAGTTAAGCATTATTTTATACCCCAAAATCAGTTGCAACCAAAATGCATAAATTGAACCTAAAATACCAGAATTCACAAGTTGAGCTAATTGTTAGTTACCTATGCATATTCTAGTTTCAATTTGTAACATGTGGCATTTCCCACAAACAGTTGGTAGCATGTAATTTACGGTATATCTAAAATTCAGCTAACACGCTAACTGATGTATTTGATGAATATTATGTCAATGTCTATACTACTGAAAATTATTTGTTTGCGCGTTTGATTATGTAACTATAGCTTAAAACTCAAAATTGTTGCTTCTATAAATTTGTACTTCGGTAGTTGTGTTTTTATATGCTGGAAAAAATGTGGTTCTGATGAATTTGTACCTCGTGCTATTTGAAATATATTTCGTAATAAAATATCGGTATGTTGTAGATCTAGACATTTAAAAAGTGCGCCAACTGGTTTGAATCTCTACAACAAAAAATCAATAATCGACAAAACGACATAAGAAAACACAGATTTTCAAAACGCTTTCACCCTTACCACAAAAAAAAAAAAAACCGGCCAAGTGCGAGTCGTACTCGCGCACCGAGGGTTCCGTATCATTTTTGGACGTATAAAGTGAAAAAATCCGGACCGCATAACTAAGTTTGTTTGTGAAGGAATTTTGATGATTTTGAAAAAACTGTACTAGTTAGGAACATCGTTTTATTTTTGGTGCCATATTTGGGTCAATTCCTATGAACTCTAATTATTTCAGATTATTCGCCCCGCAAACTTCGGAGATAAGGGGGGGGGAATGGTATTTTTTTGGACATTTTTCATCATATGTCGAAAACTGTGACACATAAAATAAAATAAAAATATATTTTGAAATGTGCAAATCAAGCCCTTTCATATGATATGTCATTTGACCTAGTAACCCCACTTTGAAATTTCGGACCCCCACTCCGGCCCCTTTTGCAATGAAAATACAAATATTTTTATGATTTTTTTATTTGCAATAAAATTGGACAAGCATTCTTTATAACTGTTCCAAATTTCAAGTCGATAGCATAAGTAGTTGCTGAAATAAGCAGGTGTGACAGACAGACAGACAGACAGACAGACAGACAGACAGACAGACGAAGTCGCACCATAAGGGTTCTTTTTTTACCATTTTGGTACGGAACCCTAATAAACACGCGTTAAACGCGAATGCTACCAAAAATAATACTCACTTGTTTTAGACAAGTTAGTGCTAAAACAAGTGCGTATTATTTTTGGTAGCATTCGTGTTGAACACGTGTTTAATATTTTTGTGGTACGGCCCTTTACTTTTAGCTTCACGTTCACACAACTGACTTCCATCACTGCTGGTACATAGATTAATCACTTGAAAACGTTACACTGCAATACAATTACTGCTGCAGTGTCCGGCCGGACAGTGTCACTTGCACGGTGCGGTTGCGGCGCAACTCCCGACCGCAACTTCTTGCGTTTGACGTTTGACATGGGACGATGCAACTTGCAACCGCGCTAGTTTGTAACGAGCCTTACTGGAAACTTACGGTGCTATAATATTCTAGGAACTAATGTTGACTAAATATTACTAGGTAGGTACTAACAAATTTTTTGAGTTAGTAGTAATATTGAGTTTAAGGCCTAACTGATGCCATAATGATGATAATAAGGGTGTCAGTGTCCATACATTATTTCGGTCACCAAGTAGAGATTGTCTAATCAAAAACTGAACGCCCCTCCACTAATCGTGTTTGTTTCTTATGTATCACTTGTGTAACACTTATGTCCGTGTGATTTTATTGTGGACTTGGATTCATCAGACGACTTGCGTGTGAGCGTAAATACAGGAGAAACATTCAATTTTGGATAAGACGATCTCTAACCATTACACTGGCATCTATACTATTCTATACCTTTCAAACTGGAATACAGCAATGCAGCGGCAGATATTTATGGTAGTTATATTCCTATTTCTAGAA
Source organism: Thalpophila matura (assembly GCA_948465475.1). Lineage (NCBI taxonomy): Eukaryota > Metazoa > Arthropoda > Insecta > Lepidoptera > Noctuidae > Thalpophila > Thalpophila matura. The sequence continues at coordinate 13,812,002 of OX419183.1, forward strand.
TTCATTCACAAAGATAATTTTCGGTACTATCCCGCATGAATTCGCAAAAAAAAAATCTGCTATTTTCTGCAACGGAAAGCTACTCCGCGTGGGTAGTTTTGATGAGTCCATCCCAGAAAATTAAGACAGCGCGTGGCTCTCATTTCATACCAATTTCTAAGCTTTACGTAGCAAGCTAATGTACGTAAGGTCGAACTAATACCTACCTACCCTAGCCTCATCCAGGACAAAGGTTTATCTAGTCTGAGATAAAGTCAGGCTTAGTCTTCGAGTATAACAGTCAAGAAAACCGTAAGACGTCGATCTAATTAGTGGTTCTGGCTCAAACTGGATTGAAGATTATGAATAATGTTATTTGCAGCATCAGCCAATATATTTACAGCTTTCCATTTTTTTTGGCTATACCTAGATACTTGGAATATTTTATTTGTATAATTATGAATGTTTAAGTAAGTTAATTTACTTGACAAAAGTTTTTATACCTAAGCATTCGCCTGTTTTTAATAAACTCATAGGATACAAAAAGTTTGTCGTTTTTCTCCACTAAAACCCTACCAGCTGTAATTTCCACCCAATCTGATGTCGCATACATACTTCCCATAAACTATAGCCACTAAAATGCCACTTCATTTTGTTTTTAAGTAGTAGTTTCCTTTACTCAAGGTAAGTATTTTTTTCATGAAAAACATACGTTTTTTGTCACACTAACCAGAATTCAAAGTCCACGCAACGCTATCTGAGACAGCAGCTCAAAATTGTTCAATGGCACGAGCAATAACCGTTTCAGGCTAAGATATGCAAATGAGGTTAAATTGCATGTGGCGGTCGCACGAATGCGGCTCGTTTTACGAAGTGCTACACCGTTTCAGAGCCATTTAACCCGTTATAATTTACTGTTTGAAAATATGCGCCGAAATATGTTTCAGTATTTGAGGTGACATTTTGAACTGGGTTAGAGATATTCTTCCTATTTTTCTACGATGAAGGTTTGTGTAAATAGAGTGTTATTATTGTTTTTAAAAAGATTCTGTGCTACTCACTACTAAATTCAGAATCCGAGATGCGAGTGAGAATCTCCTAATGAAAAATCCAATATCTAAAACTTTTCTCGACCCGGGTATCGCACCCTAAACTCTTACCCCATTACTTATAGGTCTCTTAACTTTAACCACTTACTGATTAAATATACAACTATCCTTGTCATTTATTTGACAATGAATAGAGGTGGCAATTGACATAAGAGAGATGACATAAGATTTAATTTAATCATCATCTGTTCCTAAGTAAGGGGGTTAGTCAGTAGGTATATAATATCGAGTAAAGTTTGAAAATCATCAACACACAAGTATATTATTCGCGAAAGCCAACGGATTTTTTTTAATATAAAACGAAACGGAAATTATTTCCCTTTCCCTTAAATTATTTCCCCCTAAACATAGATTAAACGAAAAATACTTTCAAAATTAAAATTCTTAGACGACATTACGCCGTTCCATAACTGATATAACTTAAGTTGAGAACATTGTCTGCAGTCTGATGCATAGGTACTTACTAGTTATAATTAAAGCTAATGTAGAAATAAACGGACGTGAAAATCTTTTTGATGTAACAGAGAACTAAGCGGGAATTCCGCTAAAGTTTTTGTTGAAAAATACGTGCTTCTCATATTAATGTTATATACCTACTTGGGGAAAAGTTTGAAATGGCTACCATTTCAAGCACATTTTGTCGGTTATTAGACACATTTGTATAGTCTAATGATTAATTATGAAATTATTGTATTGTGGTGTGTCTCAACTCTCAGTAGAACTAAAGATAAGGTGTGGGAAAAAAATAAAGTAATAGGTATCTATGAGTGGGTATATTGCGTATTCTTTCAATCAAATTCATTTATTAATAAATCAATGAGCATACATGAACTATTTGGGCAGTGACCGAATTAGACGTTTGCCTGTATCTTGAAGATCAGAGCTTTAAAACAATATTAAGCGATCTACTAAAATTCACCAATGGTTGGTAATAGTATGTACCAACAAACCCAATAATCCAGCACACATTCACGGCTTCACTGTGATCACGTAGCTCCATTCTCCAAAAACAGATTAATATCGGGTTTCTATATCAAAGCAAATATCCTGTGGAATCGCCTGATATACAAGGGACGTAACTCCTACAGTGCGTCTCAAAGCTAATACTAAAATAGAGCCGAAAGCCGACTAGCTTTAATTGAATAAAGGCATGCCTCCACCAAGAATAGCTCAATCTGTTTCCATTAGGGGGTCGCAATAACGTGGCTGGTGGAGAGAATCCATCAATATTGCTCGCTCAGAATCCACTGACTGTTCTAACTCTGGTATCTTCTATTACTGGACATCAAAGTTTTCACAAAGGATAAGGGATCTATTTTCCTCACAGTTCATGCAGTTAATACTTTGTTTTTAAGTGTTAAGAGTGAGTGAGGTGCCAAAAATAATATATTTATCAATTCTTTGTTCGAGGGAAACAATGTTTTTGTTCGTTTCTGGTACATACAAGATGTTTATCTAAGGCTCAATGTAATATTGAAATGGAAGAATGAGATGAACCAGTGAACCTATCAAAATGGAATGCACAATTTGTTTTTTTTTTTCATAATGAGGCGTTTTTATTTTGCCAGGGATTCTTATCTGATTTCTATGAAAGTCACTAGGTACCTCAGATCATAGAAACAAGGAGATATGCCATCATAGCAAATTAGTACGGGAACAACTGATGCCACTTTTAGTACATTTTTCGACACAATTACGCGCATAATTAAGCGCTCCTTGTGAATAAAAAGATCTCCCACGCATTAAACATTCCGCACACCCTCAATCTAGCACTAAACTAAAACACTGTATTTATACCATCGATCGTGTTCGGTTCGTCGCCAGCGCGTACGTTTTTATTATAAGCAATTTGCTCAAGTTCAGGCATCAAGCTCAATAGCGCCTTGGCACATCTCCCTTGTTCCTATGATCTGAGCTAGGTATTAAGCACAACTCAAGTGGTTTCAATTATATAATTATACGGTAAAATGTAGTAATTTATAAGGTATCTGATGTAAGATTATGTGATAATTTACAACGACAGCCGAATTGCGGTTTATACTCGGTGAGTACTCAGTGATTGGTGACAAACCCAATGACAGAATAGGTAATTCCACGAATAGATGTAAAGTTAAGCAGTTGAGAAATTCACCAATTTGTCGACATAATTAGCTTTAGAAATTGTGTGTAATTACATTACTTAATTAAGTATGTACCTACTTTCTAAATCAATTCCACTTTGGCCTTGTGACATAATTAGCCAAGTTGTTGAAGTGGGTGGCTGTAATTATAATAACATAATTACTATCTACATGTAAATAAGTAAATAGTCAAGTCATTTTTCATTTTTGTGTGTTTAGTTTGAGTTTTCATAGTTAATTAGCGGTCCCGACAGACGTTGTCCTGCCCGAACGTTGGCTTGCCTATTAGGAAATTTTGCTGAACCCGCTAATGGTTCTCGATCACAGCGCCACCTACCGGGCCCAATTGTGAATCTAAACCATCCATTGACCCACTACAACACAAAAAAAAAATCAAAATCGGTCCAGCCGTTTAAGAAAAGTGACTTGCACACGTACAGAATAATTATAAAGATAGGTCTAATTTGCAATTTTTAATTTGAAAATCAATTTCGAGATTATATAACAAAGTGGAAGTGGAGATCTATCGGTATTTACCAGTAATTGGGTTGCAGATATAAGATGATGGCTCTAGGCTCCAAATAAAGGACTGATATCACACCACAGCTGACAACAATGAAAATCCACCCAGCTAGAAAAAAACTAATCAGCTAAACACTTTTTTCCCATTGTTTAGCATTTATTATTCTAGATGAATAAATAATTACCTGGGCAACTGAGCTCCACTCGGCGATGACACCTATTTACGAGCGAGATAGGTGTCATCGCCGAGTTGAGCTCAGTTGCTTGGAAAGTAAAATATTATGTAAATAAAAAAATCATGCAAATCGTTAGAGCCGTTTACAAGAAACCAATAATACGCACCATGTACAAGAATTGTTCACTTTAAGTATAAGATATTACCTATGAATCTAAAAGTATTTTTTTTTCTAGATATTGAATCTTTATATTATGCAGAGGATTATCCACCCACTCTGATTTATTGTTGGGTTTATGCCCAGGAATAAACCCGATTTTTGGTTTTTTCCCGGGTGGAAACCTAACTATAACTCTGACCTATTATACAGTAGGTATGCACTTAATTAAGCAACATAGGTCCGTGTTACATCCCACCGGCTCTTTAACCATCATGTCACAGTCTAATTAGACCAGTTAATTAAGTGCAATCCAATATATGGGAATCTGATTTGTGTTTGACGCTGGAACATGGTTATAATTAAGTACCTAATTATGATTAGCTGCGATTTAATGGCTTGGGGAAAACTGATTGACATTTATGAATTAAAAGACACATAAAAAAAAGTTTATTTTGTGCTTTACCACTAGTTTTGCACAGTGCCTACCTAGACATCCAAGGCTTTTTACAGTGAATTTTCTGGTAATATCTAATAGTATCTGGAATTAACTGGTAGAAATCGTCACGATAGGAAAAAAGCATTATGCCCCTTCATTCATAAATCTAAAACTCATGGCAATTGCGCTCGCGGTCTCCGACCAGTACCCGTTAAGATCAGAGCGGGAATCCACGTCGGCGTATTGGAAAATAATACGAGTAATTTTACCGTATAAAAATGGGTAAGTACCTAGATAATAAAGGAAACATTTATACGACTATGTACAATATTGGAACTTAAGTAACTTCGTTCCTGACGGTGGTACCTATGACCACACGCGTTTTTTTTTCAAGTATTTTTCTACCTGTAACCAATATAATTATTACACAACTAAGCCAAGCACACATTTAAAAATAAATCGTGTAAGAGAAAAACCTAAAATCTTCAAAGCAGAATATTTGCAAAATGCGTAAAATGAATAAGTATTACTGAAGCTGAATACCAAAGCTCACTCAAACAGAATTTTATTGAAACATGTAAAAAAGAATAGTCAATCAAATACGTCTAGACATAATTCTGAAAATACCTATAAGTCTAGATTCTTATTGATTAGTTTTTGTTTGTCTAGTTTTACAGATTTATTTGCAAGCTAAGTTTATTTGCGAAGCCAAGCAATAGCTTAATCAGAGACCTAAAGTTTGCTCCTCTAAATAATACACCGTCAAACATTACTCGCTCCAGTTAATTCTGTCGCCAACGTAACTCTATATTATATGGGGATACAAATATAAATTGAGCTCCCCTGCCCCTGAAGGGTCATTGAAGATAGGAGAGTGCGGAAGCAATCAGATGAAGTGGTGGAGATCAAGTTCAACGGTTCGAATTCACAGCGGTGTTTAGGTTACTAATACGCTTGGCAAACATGCTTCGTGATCCGCTTACACATAGTGAGAGTGTGGTCGTAGCGATGTGTAATTATTGAATACAGCATTTCTTCTGCTATATTTACTTGTGTGTGTTTTTGTTCTTACATAGGTGTTTTTTATTTTCTAGAAACATTTCGATCGACGTTTTTGGCGTTGTTATAAAGAAGATGTTTCATCCTGGAACTGGTATACGTACGCTACAAAGAAATATAGGAAAAAAATAGGGGATTTACATAAAAATATTATTAAGTTCATTTGAAGAAGAGTACAGTTGTAAGAGAATTATTTGCGATGAAGTTTTTCACTATGATATCCCTATTTTTAGGGCGGCCATGACAGTTGAGTTTGACAGTTTTGTTTTATGACGTGACGTTTGTGTCGTTCACTGTCGTTTTGCGCACGTGTGGTTGATTGAATGTTGCCATTTTGACTGACATTGACATAACAACAGTTGTCAAAATGACGTTTCACTTAATTCATTTGTCGATTGTTGATCCACCATATTTGTGTTGTGTTGCTCTCCATGACAAAGAAAAGAATGAATTACCATTCAACGAAGTATTATTATAGAAAACAAACATTAGGAACCGGTTACTATCATGTATAGCTATAATACTTAATTGCGTACGTAGACCCCTCCCAGGCTCCATACATTTCTGAAACAACTCCTTTATTCTTTAGTAAATATGCGACTAATTAATAGTTTTTTGAAGATTCTACTGTAACCTGAACTTGTATTGAACAGCAACAAATAGTAGATGAGTAGGTGCTAAGCAATGACTCTTAAACATCTATCTTAGGTAGGTAGTGTAGGTACCTGTACCTACACTACCTACCTAAGATAGATGTTTGACTACTATTATGAATGCGAAAGGATGGATGGATGTTTGTTACTCAATCACGCCAGAGCGGCTGAACGGAACTGGATAAAATTTAACACAGAGATTAAAGTCTGGAATACCTAGTAAATACTTTTTATCCCGGAAAATTGTAGGTGGGATAGTTTGTAGTTTCCACACTATTATAAAACTGTAAAAAAGCCGTTTCTGTACATTGAAGATATTCTAGAAAAAAACAGTCCTGTAACGGGTACTGGGACGTAGGTAACCATGGTAATTAAAATATTTTGTCTTTTTGTGCGCACATCACGCAAAAAGTGCCTACTGAACGGTTTGGTAGCTTGGGGCTTGGCTTAAAATCTAAGCCACAATTCATCTGATTCCGGTGGGATGAACCAGAGATACAGCTTGATGTCATCGTAGTAACAGTCACCCTACGCTAAAGCTGTCTTCAGACTACGCTGTATAGCATAGCATATAGCTCATAGCACGACAATATCGCGCACCATACATTGTTATGGACACGTTCACACTGTGCTATACTATATAGTATGGCTTTGTATGGCGCGCTATACTATATAGCATAGGTACGCTATACTATATAGTATAGCGTAGTCTGAAGACAGCTTTAAGAGGTCATTATATTTGATACCTGCCTATTATATCAGTTTCTTTGGCAACAGCAAAATATATTGATTTCGCCTTTATTATTATTTTTACCTATCAGATAATTTTGTTCAAGAAAATGTGTGATGTGAGACTAATTTGATCCCTATAGAAATCCAAGTTATTTGTATTAATATTCGAAAGAAAATCAGGTTAGGAAAAGAACATATCAGTATGTAGCGAACACTCAAGCAACGTATGAAGTTAAGGAAACCGTTGGCTCCGACGTTAAATCCATTGTCTTACGTCCAACAGTATATTGCAGTAATAAATCCTTACGAAGAGATAGGAGGCAAGAAAATAATATAAATAAAATGTACTTGTTTTGACATCTTGCAAAAGCTGCCTCTTTCGAGTCACAGCTGTCTCGTGATATTAAAATGTATGCTAACTTGACTGTCTAATGACCGCAAGATTTAAGTCTAAAGGCGGGATACTTTTGTTCCAACGTCCGACTTAAATAAGAAAAGTTTCATTGTTTTTCTTTTGTTTCGTGTAAAGAAGAAAACGAACTTTGTGTAAAACAAAAGCCGATAGTTTTTTAAATAAATGAAACTAGTGATAGGACGTTACTTCGGTTTACTATTTATTTTGACATGTTTTTTTGTATTTTCAAAGGTGGGTACCTAGTAATTTTAAAAGCTTCGTACAAAAATAGATTTACCTGAAATTCATTATCATTACATTAGCTTTTTTAATAGAGAATTTCATGAGAATTTATTGCATTTTAAGATATTAACTTAAGTATAGTCTACTACATACCTACCTTCTTAGGTTTTATATGTAGAATGCTTTTTGGAAAATCCTGAGTGATTATAATTTTATGAAAGATTTTTATTCAGGGTGCTTTTATACTCGTAATTTAGGTAGGTACCTACTAAATTTTCATATAAGTTATTTTTAACCGACTGCAGTGGAAACTCAAAAGAAAGGAGGGTAGGTAATGTTTTTACCCAACCGCGGCAAAGCCTAAAAGGGAAGTATTTCGGATGATACGAACGAGACCCGTTAGCTCAGATGGATCAGAGCAATGCCACGGATCGGCAGAGGTCACTGGTTCTAATCCCGCTCGGGTCATTCGATGTTTGAATATCTCTTATATATTTAATAACATTTTTTTCGGTGTTAATATGAATATGTCATTTCCATTTTTCCGGGTAATTAAGATATAATAGCCTGTACAAAATTTTAATAAACTTGAGACAGAAATGTCTTTGAAGTCGGAGACGTAAGTTTAACTTTGTACGTGTGTGAAGTACTAAGAAGTAATAAGATATTAACTCAAACGACGAAGCTGTATAACTGGCGGGAAAATTTCCATGAAATCTGTACATGTAATCATCCCTAGACACTTAAGGGCTGGTTTCACTGTTTAGTGGATTGGCACTATTTGCCAGATTCATAATAAAAGGAACAGAATTTATGTGAAGTTATCTGCCATATTTAAACGGGATTTTTCTAGAGGTCTTGAAGCCGGCCCTTGATTTTTCATCTCAATAATCATCATCTTAATAATATATTTTTGTGAATTTTAACTATGATAAATCCATGTTATGCTTATTTTTTAACCGACTTCCAAAAAGGAGGAGGTTCTGCATTCGGTTGTTTTTTTTTTTTTTTTTTTTTTTTTAATGTATGTACACCGATTACTCCGTGATTTCTGAGCCGATTTACGTGATTCTTTTTTCATATGGTAGATAAACCTCGCGCGGTGGTCCCATATAAATTTTATTAACTTTGGTTGAGTAGATTTTTAACCAGGTTTAATAAACGGTATTTTTGGTGTATCTCGATGACATCATGACGATGATGAAAAAGTGATATTGTGTAGGTACATGAATTCCTGAACGCAATCGATCTCGATATTATGCATACATAACATCACGCCGATATTTCCCGCAAGGTTAGACAGAGGTGTATAGTACACACCATTTTTTTATGCTTAAGTCGCATTTGATAGAAGGCTAAGGGAGCGAGCCCATTGCTATTACAAAATGAAAAAACACTGTTTTTAGGGTTCCGTAGTAAAACTAGGAACCCTTATAGTTTCGTCATGTCCGTCTGTCTGTCCATCTGTCCGTCTGTCACACCCTCGTCAAATCTACAGTTCATAACCAATTTGTATCAAATTTCGTAGGTAGATGTCTTTTATAAGCCGCCATTAAGGCCTATAGTGAAATTACGAAAAATAAAATTATTAGGGGGGCTCCCATACATGAAACTGAGGGATGAAAAAAAATATTTTCGCGCACCCCACCGTGTGGGGTATCGTTGGATAGGTCTTTGAAAATAACATGAAGGTTTCTAAATACCTTTTTTATTTAAGTGCATATTGAGTGAACTAGGAGCTCCCAAAGTCGTTAACAATGTCCCCCCCCCTGTAATATTCCAACCGCGCTATCGAAAATTCTGAAAAAAATCAAGCTTATAACACTTAATAAATACTTTCGATTGAAATTGGTTTGAACAAGATACGTCAATAAATTTTTGAAATATTTGAGTTTGACAACCGTAAAAATAATAATATTTCATAATAATATTATGAAATACAAACTTGTATTTGCGGTCGGAACACTGAAATACTTCTTGCTACGGAACCCTACACTGTGCGTGGTCCGACACGCTCTTGCCCGGTTTTTGTTTACTGAAATGCTCTCATCCACCAACATCTATGAATATAAGTACCTATTTAAATTCGTGGAAGTAATCGATCTCGGTAAAAGTACATAAATGATCAAAGTCACTCTGTCCATGATTTTATGGTACTTTATTGTAATAAATTAACAACAACAAAAATGGTTACACTACACTAAAAAGATAAAAATAAAAACAGGTTTAAAAAAAACCGACTTCCAAAAACTACACTAAAAACTATGAAATAAAAATGTTAAACTTCCATAAATAAAAATCTAAATGTATATTGAAGTCGGCGGGGCCTAGCTTATATATAGGAATGAAAGGAAACTTTAATATGTCGAGGCGCAAAGCAAGCTGCACGTTCGCTGCACACACTGCGCACGTTCTTCCTGTTCAAAGGCTGAGAGGTAAAAACCTGAAATAGTAAATTAAAAATTAAAAAAACCCGACTGCCAAAAAACAACTAAAAAGTTCAAAACAAGAGCACTTTTCAAGCAGTCTGATGCAGTTGGTGGCAATTATTTGTGTTAAATCTTAGATTTTATGCCACCAACTGCATCAGACTGCTTGAAAAGTGCTCTTGTTTTGAACTTTTTAGTTGTTTTTTGGCAGTCGGGTTTTTTTAATTTTTAATTTACTATTTTTATTTTTCACTTTTTAGTTTTTAATGTATGTTTTCGTAATCTTCTTTTCGAGCCCTTCATTTTGATACCCCACATGATAGGTTTTGAGGATAAGTAAGAATTAGCGAGAATGATTGCTTTGTTGAACAACTTTAAATCGTTATATATCCTAAACTATTATTTAAAATGAAAAATGATAAAAGGAACCTAAAGATGATTTTAAAATACCTATTCAACGACACCCCACTTGACATAGTTCATCAACTTTTTTTTTTTTCATTTTGATAATATGGCGTCTGGTTGTCGCTGTGGTGAATTTTGATTACTGTTATGTCTTTAGTGACACTCGCAAGGTTAAGACGAATCGATTGACGTAAGAATTATCAAAATCGGCCTACGCATTTGGTCTCTAGAACGCCACATAGAAACAAACATACATACATACATACATACATACATACATAGACTGATAAACACATTACCCTCCTTTGCGGCTCGCAGTCGGGTAAAAAGAGGCCCCGCCGACTTCAATATACATTTAGATTTTTATTTATGGAAGTTTAACATTTTTATTTCATAGTTTTTAGTGTAGTTTTTGGAAGTCGGTTTTTTTTAAACCTGTTTTTTTAATATCAGCTGTTCCATACATTTATGTTTACATAAAAACTCAACAAAATGTATGGAACAGCTGATTTTTTTTCACGATTTCAGAATTGGTTCCATAGTAAAAGTTGTTCATAATGATGAGTACAATGACCCCTTTTCAACCACTAGGTATAACTGCGAGGTTGAAGATAGGTAACAAAATATGATTCGCCCGGCTAACAATGGAACCTCGTTCTACATTGCATGTAAAAGAATTTCTGAATATGTCTCGAGATACATAATTTTCTGCAGCAGGTATGCGAACCGGGTTTTTTATTCGCAATACTAAAGTAGAAACTAAAGTATTACTATCTGGGTAGGTATGTCGATTCTTCTTATTGTAAAAATAAGTTGATGATAATAATGTCAAAAATTCAGTTATGATGTACCTACTTCAATAAAATTATTACTTTCTCTCTTTTATTTAGTACAAGCTGTGCGTGTGCAGTGCCTCTTTTTTTCCGCGTCAATTGGATACACGATGCGCAAACGCATAGAAGACGAACAAACAAACATGCTTTTTTCTTATTAATATTATAAATATTACTTGTCCTGACTGACTGACTGATTCATCACCGCAGAGCCCAAACTGCTGAACATAGAGATTTGAAATTTAGACAGTGGGTTTATTTTATGACGTAGACATCCGCTAAAGGATTTTTGAAAATTCTACCCCTAAAGGGGTGAAGGGTGGGTTAGTTTTGAAGTTACAGTCATGAGAATTGGTATTTAAACTTTTCTTTTCAAATATTTAAACATGCGTTTCAGGGTTTTTGAAAATTCGCCCCCAAAAGGGGTACAAAGGGGGATGAAAGTTTGTACAGAAGTACCGTTAGTTTTGAAGTTAGAGTAATAGAAATTGGTATTTAGGCTTTTCTTTTCAAACAACGAAATACGTGTTTCAGGATTTTTGATAATTCACCCCCAAAAAAGATGCAAAGGGTGATGAAAGTTTGTATGAATGGAAATTGATATTTAGACTTTTCTTTTTGAATAAAGAAATTTGAAAGTTTCAGGGTTTTTGAAAACACATAGGAAGCTGATTATTCCTCAGTGCTATTCCCGTGGGTCACGCGGACGAAGTCGCTGGCAAAGTGCTAGTAATATAATAGATTTATAATCACGTAACAAATAAATCTATAACTGGAGGAGTTAAACTACCGTATTTCTCGTTATTTCAATATTTTATGCTTTATTGTTTTACTAGATACAAGAAAACATAACTACATAATATTTTATGATACTGGCCGTTTTCTACTTAAAAAGTTTAGAGTAAGACATTTCGACACAATGTAAAAATTGTTATTAAATAAATAAATGAATGAAATAAATGAATGAATGAAAAAAACACAATTCCAAGCTCAGATACGACCTCATTTATTCAGACACGACCCACAGCCTATCTCTTTCGGGATATACACACAGACATGCACATGTTTCAGGCCAAACAAGTCAGCTTCCGAATAGAAAATACGAGTACATCGTTGGTCTACGTTTTTACACTATTTTCAACGAACAGTGCTCGTTGATTTGTAAAGAGGAAACGGGCGAGCGAAACAATGGGATGGAAAAAAAGGAGTTTTAGGCTAGTTCTAATTTTTTTCAGATTAGACCAGCCAGAATATTTTGTAGATGCCAAGGACTTTATGGCCTAGTACAAAATTTTCCAATCCGAATGTTGGCACTCTCGAAACTTTCGAATATATCCACAGCTCTGGCGCACGGGGCAACACACAAATCACAACTATTGCAGTACGGTCAGCCAAATATTGTTACTTTTATTTTACATCTAGATACTAATTTTATACAGAGGCAAATTTCGTATTATTTTTGAGGTAATCTCCGGAACTACTGATTCGATTCTGAAGTCTTTCACTAATAGAAAGCAACATTATCCTTGAGTGCGGTAAGCTACTTTTTTTTATTTTGAATATCATTACCTGTGGGTCACGCGGATGAAGTCGCGGGAAAAAGCTAGCAACATCTAAATTGACACCATAATTATTCGATACACCATACACCATAACACACACCATTACATATTGTGTAGACCTAATAGTGAAGAGTTTGTGTTATTTCACGGCCAGTGTCACCACCTGTAGATACTAATTCTGTCCAATTTTTGAATTTATCTTATTGGATGTTGCTAATACGTCTCCGTAAACTTGGGCAAGTTTACTGTTTTATTTTAAAGTTCGATTTTTAATTACTATTGAGTCGAATTGAGTTGTCAATTAAAAAACTGAAATAATAAACAACGTTTGTCGCTGACGGTACTTTTATGTTTGTGTGCCGCTAAAATGCTGCGTTGCCGTTTTAAAAGCAACGCTGTTGGATTACTATGAGCTCAAAATAGGATAACTTTTAACGAATTGTTTTAAAATGTTGTTTAGTTAGAACAATAGTGGCGAAAATCGTTTTTGTTTGATGCCTTTGTCGTGGTTTCTATGTGTTTAAGTTCTTTACAATACCTATATACTTATTTAAAATGTAATTTGAAAGTCAAGCCTCAGTTCCCTGAATTTGATTGTAGTAACGGAAACCTACTATGGTGTTATTAGATTTAAATTTTAGACACACTTGTTTTAAATATGCAACACCCTGATTTCAGTAAAGCTGCGGTCAGCCGGTCATCTACTACTGGGCCAAAATGATGACTAAGGCAATATCTCTCGCGATTCCTACTCGCATTTGTCCGGTTATTTCAAACATTTTTGACAAAAATATTGTCTGGAAACACAAAACTAAAGAACTCCAAACTTTCAAATTGAATCTTAAAACCAATGTAGAACGTTTTGGGAACATTTATATATACATACACATACAATTGGTAGTTGATAGGAATTATAAACATGATATAATTTTCAACATTTTCGCCGTAAAGTGAGGTCGTAAGATGTGAAGACAAATATGTCTAAACAAACCATATCTTTGCCAGTGTGTCTTCCTTTAAAGTGAATTAAATATGAATGAATGAAAATGGCACGTTTATGGCTCGTAAGAGGCGGTGCTGGCTTGAGAGACACGCCTTGATGAGTTACATGAAAGAGAAAAGTTGCGATTTCTTATATTCAAAATGTTTCAGTTTGCATATTCAAATTGTACGCTTGTATACAGCCTATTAATAATGTCTTAAGTTTTCGCGATTATTACACATTATAATAAAACAAGTTTAAACGGATTAAATCGCGTATATTACAGATTTTTACAGAGTTTTCCTAACGTTTCGAGTTTCGTCGTCCTGCGACCACGAACGCTGCAAAGTGTTTGAAACGTCAGGAAAACTCTGTAAAAATCTGTAATATACACGATTTAATCCGTGCCTTATTTAGCCGTGATTTATTGCCAATTTGTTTGCGAACCTTCGAGGGAGAATCTCACCGTGACATTCTCCCTCGAACGTTCGCAAACAAATTGACGATTCTCGCTGAGATATCTCGCGGCATGTCGGTACAGAATAGACAGGCTGGTTCAATTAACTATGAGATCAACCTCTAAATCATGGAAAAAAACAGCTGTTCCATACATTTTATCGATTGATATGGGTTTTTGTATGAAAAGGTTGATTTTTTTTTCGTAATTTAAAGATAATTTAAGGCGCGGGCCACGGGATAGATGTGTCTTGTATGATCCCGCAGTTAATTTAACCTAACAGACTGTATTTATAGCTTAGTAAAGATTAAGTTTGTAGGTAGGTACCTACCTAATTTGGTAGATGAATGATAGTTTGCAGGAAAAAGTGCCAAGTAAAGCCTCGGTCGCTTACCGTGTCTTCGATTGACCTGGATCTGGCTAGGATCCATTTCACTGAAAACTGTTTCCTCAATAACAAATGCAAAGATTACTCCCAATGTAAGTATAATGTAGTAAGAATTTAGTTTATTTCTGGTCTAGTTGAGTTATGACTCAGTGGGTTTCAAAATTGAATTGGTAGAAATCTAGCTACTTACTCATAAAGATTTTCATGATTGGAAAATACTAAAACTATTTGCAAAACCGCTTTAAATCAAACGTTCAAACGAGCCAAATAACAAAATATTCACTTAATTAATTAAGCAAACATATAAACATTAGTCATATAGCTAGCTGGTACTGTATGGATGCAAATCTGTCAATATTGTAGCAACCTCCATCGGGTTGGTATGTTGATTTACCGAACAGATACCGTCGCTTTCATTACTTAAATCGAACAAATACGATCTGGCTATCGACGGCCATCAGCAAAATCCGGAGGCAAAATTCTATTAGACATCTAATTCTGGAATCGCTCTGATTTGAAGGGCTTATAATTTAGGTATTGAGAATAAGGTATATCTATATTATGGAGTTCTGAATACAAAACGGTTTCTGAAACCAATAGGGACAAGTCATTAGCAAGAATAATATTGAGTTGGAGTCTGTAATTAGTCTCCGGTAGACGTCACCAACGCTCCTAAGAGGCGTAAAAAGAGGTTTCCAACCAGACACGACACTGTAGCTCAGTGGTTAAGAGCGTTGCCCCGGTTTAGGCAGAGGTCGCAGGTTCGATTCCTGCCTGTGTCAGTTGTTTTTGGGAATGTCTTATATATTTAATAACAAGAATAATATGTCCACACAAAACCGCGATACAGTGTATAAAAGACAGTGGCACAGCACAAACTATGCACTTTGTGTCCGTCAAGTTTTATAGCCGATATAAAATTTTCCAATTCGAATGTTGGCACCCTTCACCCGCATTACTTTGTGGGGTTGGTCACAAATCATATTTGCCGTCGATGGCCGCCATCTTGGTTTTTCAAGACCGTTTACCCGTGAGAGATTGAACGCTCGCTGAGTTGTGCACTCATGCACCGCACCATACTGCAATACAGTTGATCTCGTTCGCCTATTACGCGCCCCATCTGTCACAGATTTTTATTCTGGATTTTGTATTTTAGGGTTCCGTACCAAAATGGTAAAAAAGGAACCCTTATGGTGCGACTTCGTCTGTCTGTCTGTCACACCTGCTTATTTCAGCAACTACTAATGCTATCGACTTGAAATTTGGAACAGTTATAAAAAATGCTTGCCAAACTTTATTGAAAATGAAAAAAGTCAAAAAATGATTTTATTTTCATTGCACAAGGGGCCGGAGTGGGGGTCCGAAATTTCAAAGTGGGGTTACTAGGTCAATTGACATATCATATGAAAGGGCTTGATCTGCACATTCCAAAATATATTTTCATTTAATTTTGTCTCACAGTTTTCGACATATGATGAAAAATGTCTGAAAAAATACCATTCCCCCCCCCCCGCTTATCTCCCAAGTTTGCGGAGTGAAAAATATGAAATAATTAGAGTTGATGGGAATTGACCCAAATATTGCACCAAAAATAAAACGATGTTTCTAACTAGTACAGTTTTTTCAAAATCATCAAAATTCTTTCACAAACAAACTTAGTTTTGCGGTCCGGTTTTTTTCACTTTATACGTCCAAAACTAATACGGAAACTTCGGTGCGCGAGTACGACTCGCACTTGGCCGGTTTTTATATTCGTAGATAGAATTTCTTTTTTTGATTTGGAAATTGAAACCTTGATTTTACCTACTTTATCTACGATTATTTCTCGAATCGGGTGTTTATTAGATATGGAGAACATAATATAACCTGCTTGTGGTTTCTTCAACAAACATTACTATTTGAGCATCACGTGTTTTTGGTTTAACATGAAAAACGTGAAATTAACTACTCGATAATTTTTTTACAGTCGACTTTTAATGTGGACTAGAGGTGGACTTTTAATGTGTTTTATCATCAAAAGTGTTTTTCATATTGACTCGAGAAATTCAAGGATTATACCTAGGTACTATACAGTTATTCCTCAGCTCAATTTCCCAGAATATAACAATAGTTGAACCAACGTGTATTATGACGACGAACATAAAGCAAATGTATCAGAACTCGGAACTACGTAATCAGGTGTCTCCAAGTTTTAGGCGGTCACACTATCACACCGAAGTAAATATTCCATTCATGGCTACCACGGGGTTGGCTGTAGGAGCAAGGAAATGCACTCCAAACTAACTGGCCGTGACGGTCTAATCTGATCCCTGTCATCTTATGACGTAACATCGTTAGTGACGCAATACGGAGCGTCCTCGAGGGGGCGATAAATGTTTGCCATGTTTGATCTGTTTAATGTTGGGAACAGTTTCCTAAGATGGGGTTTAAGGTTCATGTTGCAAAGTTTTGGTAGCGATGTGTTGAGTTAAAATTGTTGTATAAAGTTTACGACAGTTATGTATGCTCTGAACTTGGATCTAACTGGAATTTCATGCTACAATTTCATAAACATAAAATGCAAGTAACAATTCATTAAGTCAATTGGTGAATAAGAAATGTACGTAACAGCGTTATGAAATCCAACGTTTATAAAATCCAAAATGAAACTCCGTTTAATTTAAACAAGTATCGTTATTAAACTCTTGTCTCAAGGTGCTGGAGTGAAATAAGAGCGAGATTGTTTCATCACGGGTGAAAATTTATAAAGTATACGTGAAGTGAAGAGGCAATGCAATGGAATTGAATTCACGAGAACTAGCACGCTGTTCGTGTGAATTACTATGAACTGGAGTTACATAGTACCTCGAATGAATACGTTTTGTGTGTTATGTAAAAGGTGAGTCAGTGTTAATTATTTTTTTAACGAATATGAGTAGGTAATGACTAGACTGATTACTTTTACTTGGAAAGCAATGACGGATGCAATTTTTGGAACGAAGTTCCATAACGCGGCTGGCGGTATGCCGAGTTGACTGGGAGAAGTCGTCACGTAATGAAAAAAGATTCATAAATCTAAAACTCATGGCAATCGCACTCGTGGTCTCCGACCAGTACCTACCCGTCGAGACGTCAGAGCTATTATTTGCGTCGCCAGATTATTATACGCGTAATTTTACCGTGTATGAATATTTTATCAGATGATCAGGTGATGAATAGATCATAATTATTTCGGACTAACAATAAAATAAGATTTTTTGCATAAAAATTATAAAATATATTATTATGAGCATCCCTACGTCTTATAGGTGTAAAAAGTTTTACATTCTTTAGAAAAATTGCTGAATATATCGAAAAGAAAAATATTATAGAAACATTGTGAAAGCAAAGTATTATAATCCCTCCAAGCAATTGTATAACTGACGTCACGATTCACCTAATGAGATGACGTCACATATCCTTTTGTCACCCTTCTGATTGTTACCAGTATAAAATAAACAAGGGGTAATTCTGGTAGCAATGTTCAAGACGGGATGCTTGAACATTTAATGAATGAAACTCAAAGAACAATGTTGCGTTGATTTGCGAGTGAAACTTCTTAAGAGTGAAAATTGCCTGGGGTAGCTTTCCATGGGTTTGTGTTAGAGAGTGGTGTGATATAGGTACCTACGTAGGTTTGTGTGTTGCCTATGAACATATTTTCTATTGATAATTACTAAACTTCTTAAAGTTACCCAGATGTGCTCAAGTGATCACATAATATTTTAGAAATAAAAAATTATTTTACGAAGTCACTTTTTAAAATCTTTTAATGATTTCTTATTGTACAGATACCAACACATCCAGTCATCTGTTCTTATAATTTCTCAAAAAACTCATAAATGCTTATTACACACTCATATGCCCTTCAAACTGGAACACAGATACATATTTAGCGGCACAAATAGGTAAGTATGAAAGCAGTATTTCCCCGGACAAGTTATTTCTCGAAAAGCTTTAATACTCTATAATACATCCTTGATAACTAAATTCATCCTTGATAACAGTATTACTCATACATAAGGGATACTGTTCTCACCGTGTCCACCTTGTCGAACAACCGAACCGAAATTATAGAGTTGCAAGCATTATCCAGATTGCTTCCTAGTACAGGAACGTGAAATCATTGCTATGGACCTTATGGGATGGAATTGAGCCAGCCAGACATTCAAAGGATTGGTCATGATGGAGATTTGTGTTTATTTTAACGTGAGGATGGTGGGATATTAAAACGTGAACTACCTACTGGAGATTAAAAAGATGCTTCTAAATTCTTTTAAGGTAAATGTTATATGGCCCAATTAGGTATCCGCCAAACAATGATAACAATCACAAAAACAAAGTTTTGACGTAAATGAAGACATACTCGTAAACTCATTAATAAATCATTCATGTACTCATTCAAAATACATCAAGTAGTTTAAAAGTACTAAGTACCTAAGAGATATACGTTTCCAAGTAGGTACCTAATTACGTAAAATAATACCAAAATCAAAGTTCTAACCTACAAACAAACCATGCATACAAACCCGCTTTTTAGAAAACATCGATTGCATGTTTTACATCAACATCGGTAAACAAAGAGAAAGAAAGAAAGAAAGAGAATGAAAGCCGAGCTGTGTAAAGGCAAGAAATGTATGAGTATCGTTAAAAGCCAGATCCATCAGCGAAGCGCTTTCTGTGGTCGCTTTTGCGCTGAATATTAAACACTAAAATAGATCAAAGATAGTTCCAGCGTGTTGCTAGTATTATATTTGATTTGAATGCACGATATAATATATGAATTTGTTTCAGAGATATTTGGGGTGAATCCCAACATGAAATTGAAATTAAGTACCTATATTATTAGCGCTTCCAGTAAGCTATTATTATTCGTTTGTTTACGTACCCAATGAATTACATCAGTTTCATTAATTAAAATTCAATTACGTAAGTACCGTTCACATACGTCACATTTTTAAACATGCGCTCTAGATGTAGTGGTGTCGTGTAAGAAACCACCTGCCTTACATACAGGGTGGCAGGTTAGACAGTGGAAATATTTAAAGGGGTCATTGTACTCATCATTATGAACAACTTTTACTATGGGACCAACCCTGAAATCGCGAAATTAAAATCAGCTGTTCCATACATTTATGTTCACTTAACTCAACAAAATGTATGGAACAGCTGATTTTTTTTTTCGCGTTGGTTGTTCAGGGTTGGTCCCATAATAAAAGTTGTTCATAATGATGAGTACAATATTTAAAATATTTCCACTGTCTAACCTGCCACCCTGTATAATTTGCTCGAAAGCGGCGACAAGGTCACGCACCTTTGCGACTTCTATTGATTTATTATTTAGATTTCTGTGGTTGATACACTTGAAAACATCCTTCCTACATTTCTAGTTTCATAATTCAGTATTTACATTTGCATCGCAGCCTCTTCCTTACATTTGTCGTGAGGTTAAGTGACTGTCGTGCCGACGGTACTGGCCACGCCATTTCCGCAGCCGCCGGAACTGTAGTCTCCACTAGCTGTTGTTGCTGCTGACCGTCCGGAACTACTGGCTGCCTGGTACATCATGTGAAGATTTAGATTACAAATTATAAGGGAATATTTTAGTATAGGAATATTGTATTATGTATGAGTAGTTCATAATGTGTGGGTGTGTATTTCTGTGATATTATAGATAGATATTAAAGAAATTACTATGGATATAAAAATATGATATTCACGTTTTTCGTGGGACCAAAATGACCTTCTATTCGTAGACTTACGCAAAAGTATTTTCGATTGATGATGTTCATAAACAGCGGTCACCGTTTACCATCCGATGGACCCCCTGCTTGTTTACCACCTAGTAAAGAATAACGTATAGGTGGTATAGGTACTTATGAAGGTATAAACAAAGGCAACATTAATAATTTAGTTGTCAATCTCAATCAAATGTCAAATCATATACAACATTAGATAAAACGTGACTTCCTTTTCAATATCAAGTTACATTAATATTCACTCGATAAAAAATATAATTTTGATATCAAGTAGGTATGTTACATTGTTATTTCTTGCAACTTAAAAAAAAACAATGCCTGCATTAGCGTTAGACAATAAATAGTGTTCCTATATACCTACGGGACATTTTTTTTATATACCTACGAAGAAATCATGCTCGTAGTCTACGTTTGGCATTGATTTTACACACCATTGAATAATATTTCAAGTCTTTTGATCGTTACAGATACTACAG
The DNA here is from genome assembly GCA_948465475.1 of Thalpophila matura. Classification (NCBI taxonomy): domain Eukaryota; kingdom Metazoa; phylum Arthropoda; class Insecta; order Lepidoptera; family Noctuidae; genus Thalpophila; species Thalpophila matura. Next base: position 13,832,893 of record OX419183.1, read on the forward strand.
CAATTCAGCAAGAATATTGCAAAAATATCGATGCTAGTCAACGTTTTGAAACAATTCTACACCCAGCTATTTTTTCTTAGATTAACTTTGAAACTTAGAAATCAGAGTTTGCTTCAGCTAGGTATATTCAAAGTCATGTGCATCGGTAACATAATACATTTACCCTTTCAGAGGAAATGAGGGTCAAGCTCAGATCATAGAAACAAGGAGATATATTATCATAGCAAATTATGCTGTCACCAGTTCTAAAGCAGTGTGCGTTACAACTACTAACACACCTAATGTAAATATAGACTCTCAATCTAACACTAACCCATCACCTGTCACTCAAACTAAACTAAAACACTACATAATAATCATCGATAGCGTTTGGTCCATCGAGAACACATTGGCACATTTCCCTTCTTTCTTTGATCTGAGGGGCCAAGATGTAAGAACGAGACATATTTATCTAAGTACTCGCATAAATATAGTAACACTGTATCCAAACTGATATACTTGAAGTAAAACTAACCACGACACGACCACATCAACAAAGTAGAGGGCGGACCTTTGCTGACGACCTGACGTCACAAAAACGGCGCCATTTAATTCCTAACTATTGTTATCTACGTCGCGTCAGCTTCGTCCACTATTTCAGAAGTGCCTAAGTACTAAGGACGCTTACAGACGGTCGGCATCGGCGACTTAACAAGTAGCAGCCGCCGTTAGCTCGTCAATCGATTGCTAGCACTGACGGGCGCCGGTCCCTATTTTCAGCTACAAGCCGCCCATCTGGAAGCGTCCTAAGGCTTAGTATAAAGTGAGACAGTTATAATTAATAGCCAACCCTAGTTGCTGTCATGTCGTTATGAACACGAGCACGCAAGGGAATTACCAAGAAAACCTAGGGTTTCAAAACTATCGGTACCGTAATATATCTTGCCGTGAACTCTCCTTGTGGCTTGTAAGGAAGAAATTTCAAGGGCAGGCATCATGTTTTGTAGCTTCAAGGTCGTTCTTGTAACACAATGTGTAAGATTCTAACTTATCATGTAAATAATTATACATATTTTGCTACGGTTTAGGTATGTATATGGTGTCGATGCTAGTAGCGAAGGGCGATGGGAAGCTTCCCATCGCCCTTCGCTACTAGCATCGATACCATCTCATCACTACAACTTTGTCACTACATATTTTATTGTACCAGCTGGTACCTACAATAAAATATGTAGTAACAAAGTTGTAGTGAATAAACGAATAGGTATGACAAAGTAAAACGGAATTATTTTCAATTTCGTTACTATATTATTGTACATTCTCTTCACCCTTCGTCACTGATCGATGCACTATCTTAATGCGCAAGTTGACGTCCGCAACTGACTTGCACCTGTGCTTGCACTGCACTATGTAAACATTTACAGCTAGTCGACTTGCTACAATGGCGGACATCGTGCATTAAAGATATTCCACTGAAATTGAAATTACAGTAAATAAAAACGTGGCAAAAAGGGACTTTTTATCATCAATTTATCTCCGACAAATCCGCAATTCGCAATTGTATTCACAAACGGAGCAATGTTATTTTTAATAAATCTAACTTAATCTCTTCAGACGGATTCATCGCTTATGAAAAAGCGCGATAAACTTTTTCGCTCCCGCGAAGTCCCCAAAAGCTTAGTTTGGAACTGTAATTAATTTTTAATCCGGTATCCTTACTTTGCGGCTTCACATAATAAATTAATTTTCACTAGCGTTTGGATGATAATCAGTTAATTCAGCGTTCCTCTTTTGCTACAAAAAGGATTTCAAAGCGGGAATTGTTCAAATTAATTATTTAGGCTCAGGAATAAGGGATGATACGTCAAAGAAATGTTCTCGCGTTCTCGTGGTTGCCACACGGTGAAATGTCGGTTCATTGTATCGAGCACACATGATATTCAATTATTTTAATTAGGGGTAGATACGTAGACGCATGTTCACATAAGAATAGTACTTATACTTATTATATAAATTATACAATATCAGGTAACTTTTAGGTAATTAATTTAACGTCATAATTAGATATTGTATCACATGTAGGTATCTCAAATTAGAACACTAAAGTTTGCCATAGCTACATACTTACCTATGGTCCATTTCAATAGAACATGTAAACTTTGTAAATAAACTTTCTATACAAATTCATCAAATTTTGACAGTTGGCCATACTAACATTGTTTACAATGTTAACAAATCCAATTGAAATGGACCCTACTACTGATTACCTGCGCGTGTATGTACCTATCTATATTGTACAACGGTTTTATCATATGCAACGGTTTTATATAATGCAATTTGAATGGTCAGTTTTTTTTTATTTGTAAATAGGCTTGCGTTTGACCGCCATGTCGCCTGATGTTATGCGATGTCAGTTTGTTGTGCACCGATCTATTTCACGATATCGCTGCCGATTGATTGGAAGATTGATAGATATGACGCTTTGACGACTGTAAAGGCTAAAATTCAATATCTTTTTTCTCCGTAACAACAAAATAGCTATGTAAATGATTTCCATTTCTAGCAAAGATTTACAGATCTACAAGTTCTTCGAACGTAATAAGAGTTTTACCAATAAGCCATTTTGTTGTCACGTCGTTTGAAGGTTATTTATTCAGGTAAAATATATATTTCATTCCTTTTTCGATCCTAAGTAATTAAATCTCCCATTACTTCCCACCGTTTCTACCCACAGAAGAGTTTCACCCGCAAAACATTAATGACGGATATTACGAAACGGCCAAAGGTCAACAAATTTTACGATGATGGATTGAAAATGGCGCACATGGTAACCGAAACCCACATGAATAAATTAACGCGCTTATTAAAGTCACAGGGATTATGAGGGAACTGACCGTTGACTTATTGCACAGTTGAGTTATGATTTTAATACGTTCGCTGAGTTGCGTGTTACACTCGCGTGTCAAACGAACGTGTTATTAGTGATCAATTGCAAGGCTTGCCACTTCTGTTTTTTCATTGCTCTGTCGTTATGACCCGCTTTTTGTTTTTCAATTTGCTAATTATGGTTATATGATGTTTTTATGATAATATTCCGGTCAGGCGCTTTGTTGTAACAAGCATGGTTGCCTCCGTGATCAGGGGTTAGTTATTATAATTTAATTCAGAAATATATCCATTGTCACGCTACCACCCTGCATCGTTCTAATATTTTTTTTAAGCAATTCGTCTATGAAAAATAAAACAATTAGAGAACTCTGAGATTTTTCGAGCACTGTCTTGAATATCCCCGTTTTATGCCAAAATTAAACTGCTATTTATTAAAGAGTTCTACGAGAAACAGTTAAGTAATAAACTGTAGCGCTTCATGCTGATGGAAAAGTTCAATGTCGATTTTGCGGCCAGAACTATGTGTATCATCGTCAATTCGCCATAGAGCACCAAATCAAAGAGGATCACTAACAGCGCCCCAGCTTAAGCACTTCACAACCAAGTTGAATCCCTGTAGAAGTCTATAGGATTATGTAGGAGTTCAATGTTCGCAAATGCGTCGATAGCAATATTATCTTCTAAACGATTTGCATGAGTAATACTAAATCCGTTTTCACAATAATTTTATTGCATTGACTTTTAAATTATTAATTTAGGCGTATTGCTTGTCTCAAATACAGTAATAGCAAACTAACGTTGGTATAGTTTATTGGCAATATTTGACACTGATCGTTGAGATAACTTTCTGTGTTCGCCCTACACAAGGTAATTAATCGTAGCGATTTATCGTTTCGTACCAAACCATTTCGAGTCCACGTGTTGCCGGCGAATATTTTGCATATTTTAGGCTAGTCTAGTTTATTTACTTCCGAATTAGCGTCCATAATAGTAAATCGATTGCGAAACTGTTTCAACCACTTAAACTGCCTACGGGAAATTGTAACAAGCTTGTTGCCTGTGCGAATTGATTGGCGGTCATTATTGATGTCAAAATCTGGTTTGCATTTAATTGTCTGTCCTACCCTTGAAGCTGTATGGGCACTGCCAACGATAAGCATCAACCTAAAACGTATCTAATGATTAGTTTTGCTCAGTGAATCTAGCGCACCATCATTAATTACTTTGATATGTCTTTAGCAGTGATAGCCTAGTGGTTTAACCATGTGCCTCCCACGGCGAATGGTTCAAGTTCGATCCCGAGGCACGCACCGCTGTCTTTTCGGAGTCATGTGCTTATTAGAAATGAATTATCACTTGCTCTAACGGTGAAGGAAAACATCGTGAGGAAACCGGCATGTCCTAGAACCAAAAATTCAAAGACAGGTGACGTCCACCAACCCGCACTGGGCCCGCGTGGTGGACTGCGGCCCACTCCCTCTCACAGAGGAGGCCCGTGTCCCAGTAGTGGAAACATTATAGGCCGATTATGCTATATGTCTCTTGGACCTACATACGTGGGTGTCTACTGTACAAATCCGATGCATGGGCAATTGAGTTGTGTTTTGTTTATTTGGTAGGTTTGGAGTTACTCATTGGACGCAAATTAACCACTGACCTACAGAAGCATTAGACCTATCCCACTATTGTGAGAACCGCCAAACAGTAGAATGCGATGCCGGAGTGGGTGTACCCCGATAGTTACAATTACAATCTGGGTGTCTTCAAGTCGCAAGCGAATCGGTTTCTTCCAGGCAAGCGTGATTCATCGTAAACTCGCTTATGAGGCGAGGTGGCGGTCAAACGCAAGGCTACCTACCTATAAAAAATATTATGAATGCCAAAATGTTGATGTTTCAATGAATATTTATTTTATTAAGTACCTACGGAATACTACAGACGATTTACATGACATGTTTAATGCAGTCATAATTATATGGCATAACGTCAAGGATTAGCAAATATGATGCGTTTTATACCAAAGAACTTCAATTAGTTCTAGTATCTTTAATTCATCAAAAAATAATGCTCTAAGTACCTCGTAAAAGTTACAAGGTAAATTAACTTAACTACCTTAATCGAATGCATTATCGTTACCAATCTTTACCGATATCGTTGCTACCATCAACATCCTACTACCATACACAATAACCGCTTGATTTTTTTTTTCACAGTCACGTCGTTAACTCGACAACACTATTTATGCTGTTGTGTTTGACATGGCCATTAACGAATGGTTAGGGAATTCGAGTACGCAAATGATTTGCTAATAATATTGCAATTTATGTAGATTCACTTTTGAGATTTTAGAACATTGCTTAGGTACCTATTTCTCATTAAACGATACTTCGGGATATTTTTTGTATAAAAATATCTTTATTACTTCCTTCCCGTTTATAGGTGTTATGTAAATGTTATGTTTTTATGGCCCTATAATTTAACTATAATAATTAATAATAGCTCCTTCCATGTCACTGTTCCTTCGTAGCGATGTACAGCCGCCTGTACCTCTCACGTAGACAAATTCTTTAGCACCCTTTGCTAAGGAATTTAAAAACGGAAGCCATTCAAAGTCAGAACATAGTTCAGAAGAGAGTATCTTAGGTTTTGCTTACACCCAGATGGACGGACGCCGACTCAATCCGTTATGTTCTAATATTAATAATATCTAGACTACTGCATCAGAGATATAATTTGTTGTTGTAATAATTATGTTACTTTTGCAAAACTTCTCAATAGCAATTCTACTTTTAATATTCAATAATTACCTGCATTTTTGTTTTGTTTAAAACAACAAAATAAACTGTACCCCGATCATGAGTTTTTTTGACGTGTAGTATCGTTAACGTAAGCATATTTTGAATTGAAAATACACGTTTGTTACACAATATTTATAAAAATTAAATACTTAATTAATTTCTCTGTATTTTTTAAAATGTGCAAATTGTATAAAATTTTATCTTAATGTTCCAGGACTGCTGTATTTTAAATTCAAAATATGCTTACGTTAACGAAACTATACGTCAAAAAAACTCATGATAGGGGTACTGTTTTCTGCACAAACTTCAAAACAAAAGGCGTTCCTAATAACGTGCAATGCGTTGATGTGAACTGTACTGAGCTGGTTTTAATTAAACTAATACGTGCTACGATACACGACTGCGATATTTTACTCTTCATTGTTTTGTTATGTTGCGATCGCATGGAAGAAGTAAAGATAAACATGTCAGGATTTTACAATTAACTGTAATTGTATACTTAGATTGGAACAAATTTTATGGAGTGTTCGCATGATTGCTAAGTTCAAGCTATGTGTTATTGTACACGATTTTTACGTCTTGATTGGATGTTATTTACTGGTTTATTCTACGTAATAATAATCAGCCAATATCATTCCCATCTGCTGGGGTTTAGGCCTTCTCTTTGTAAAAGGGAGTGGGTCGCATTCCAACACAGGCCCAGTGCGGGTTGGTGGAGGGCACATGTCTTCGACTTTTTTTGGTTCTAGGACATGCCGGTTTCCTCATGATGTTTTCCTTCACCGTTTTAAGAGTAGTGGTGATGTTACAAGTTGCACAAAGTGTGCGAGTAGGTTTTGAACCTGTGACCTAAGACTTGTAAATCGGGGCTGTCACCACTGGGCCACCACTGCTTTTTAGGGTTCCGTACCAAAATGGTAAAAAAGGAACCCTTATGGTGCGACTTCGTCTGTCTGTCTGTCTGTCACACCTGCTTATTTCAGCAACTACTTATGCTGTCGACTTGAAATTTGAAACAGTTATAAAGAATGCTTGTTCAACTTTATTGCAAGTGAAAAAAGTCCTTCACAAACAAACTTAGTTATGCGGTCCGGTTTTTTTTCACTTTATACGTCCAAAAATAATACGGAACCCTCGGTGCGCGAGTACGACTCGCACTTGGCCGGTTTTTTAATGTAGCCTTAAACTTTTTTATATTGTTTGTGTTACAATCAATTTTTTTTTGTCTAAAAATATATACCTACCTAATGCAACTCTCTAAATTTTTTATACAAACTCTTGATATAATTCCGTAGTTAAGAACCGCGCATTTCTTTAAATAGAAAATACTTTTTCTTAGTAACCAATCGAATTATTGACCCCAAGATAGGCAGGGGTAGCAGCCGCTACTATAGACTAAAAAAAACAAAAGAACACAGAAAAAGGATCTGTATCAACGTACAGCTTTTCAATTCTATTCACTATCACAAACAAGACAAACCGAGCCGAGTGTATCGCCGGCTTAACGTCGATTACTCTAACATATTGTATCCTCTGGAATGTGAACAATTCGGTGACACCGTAGCATTCTGTCCAATTATTGCACTTAAATTAATGTCAATTTGTGGCCCGCTAACGATGTGGCATCGATATTGGACGCGATTGTGAATTGTGAAGACTATTGCGGGAATGTTTGATACATTGTTAAGAATTTTTTAGCAAACAGTTTATTGTCTTCTGATTTGTAACTAGTATGATCTTGTAGCATCTTAGTGCTAGTTGCATTACCCCTATGTATGAACGCCACTACAGGTATAAATCATTAGTTTCATCAATCAAATAGCTAGTAGCTACACATTAAGACCACACTGTGTCTCTACCGGAACACATAAATACTAATAGCCCATAAAACATACAAGTAACAACTAACTTCGGTACCCATAGTTTTCAATCAATTGTTAACAACTCGCAGAGGTTACAAAGTACATTAATAGCCTTCGGAATGGCCCTATACGTGATCATTGAAGAGATTTACAAGCATTCGACGAACGATTATGGCGAACATAAAAGGTCATAAAAGTTCATTTTATTTTAATGTGTAGGTACTGTGCCAATGCGATTGGGACTATTTTGTATTTAGATTTTGGTATAGAATTATATAATAGAATTTAATATTGCTATGTACCTAATGGCTAAAAATGGAATGTTGTTACGATTTGTTCTCACTATAATTTTGTCATCAACGTTGATTGCTGAACATGCTTCTGATCAACATTATAAAATAACATCACGCCCTAATTTCCTAAAAGAGTAAACAGAGGTGTATTATATCCACCAATTATGTTATATTTCTCATGTAACACGGGGCGTTTCCAATGGGCGTTTTTCCATTAGATGATAGAGATTTTTGCTTCCTCCGGCTGCCGGGTGGTCGCCAAATCGTTGCCATACCGTCGCCGTACAGTGCCGATGTCGTCTAATGGAAAAACGCCCCTTAACAGGCACAAACCTGGACTTTGAGGTGATTCAGAATTTTCTGACGGGAAAACCCTAGAAATACCCACTACTCGATTTGGGGATCTCGTCCGTATTACCGCCAAAATGTGGATGTCCCCCCCCACATTTTCAGCCCATCACGTTTATATTATTTAGGCGTGACTTTATTTACGTACGTTAGCTATGGATAAATCTAGGTTAACCAGCATATCAGCCTTTAACCGTAACAAGTATGACACGTCATTGCATGTAAAGTTCAAGTAAAAAAAGTATCGGTAATACAAGTAGTTTATATGCTGCATAACAATGTGCGTAGTTTGCTTAAGTAAAATGTTCGCATGTGCACTGAGCCTCAAGACTTTAAGTTGCCTTGTGTTTACTTAATGTTGCACTGACATACAACTTTTATAAGACTCGCCAAAGAAAGGAAATTCACTTGCCTGTTAAAATAACATTATTTTTGTTTAATATGCTTGGATAAAATTAAGTGGGTATTTGATACCAGCAAAGAAATTACCACTCTAGCCATGGGTTTCGTAAAAAGCTTTTTAGGGTTATATAATTTTATCTTATATACCTACATATAAAAGTGACAGTTTGTTTGTTACCTATAAGTTTGCGCATCGTTCATCCGATTGACTTGAAACTTTGTAATTTTTGAATCGTCTGAATGCCCGCGACGGTTTCTGAAAAAAAAAAACTGCTTGTCTGTGTATCTGTCACAACAACATAATTTGAATCACTTAAAAGTTTGCAACGCATGGTGACTATGGCAATCTTTCCTGCGTTCGAGTTAGTTCCTTTAAGTTAAACTTACAGTGGAAATAAACGCACAGTGGAAATAGGTATCTTTATTAGGTACTATTAAACGTGTATCAAACAACAAAAATAAAAAAATCAGTATTTATTCAAATAATTTTTGCTACAAGTGGTAGCCATTTTTTTTCATTTCGTTGCGAGCTGTATTTAACATGTATATTACTACAGCGCTCAGTCATAGCAATTTTTATGGCAGCCCATTGATATAGTTTGCAAAGGAATTTTATATACCCACTACCCAGCAAAAAGCGATGAATACATTTTTGTATAAATTAACAACACGCGAATAATGAGGGCTTGACATAGGAAAACTAGCAAGCTTTGTTAATCACTGCATATATTTGAATAACTTGACTTTCATTAAATGTGTATACTATAGAGGGTGAATTTTTCAAGTGTGCGTGGATTAAAAATCAACACTTTCCTTCAGTTTGCCGTATGTTCGTATCGTAATTTCAATAATTTAATCCTTATTACATATAGCAACTCTATCGGATGGTGCAATACTTAGGTGTATGGGTTTTTTCCAAAATCAATGAGTTCGATTCCTGGCTAGAGAAATAGGTTTTTCGAAAATCTGATGATAGGTATAGGTACTGTTTTAGTTTTTATCAAAATCGGTCCAGAGACTTCTTCTTTGAGTATTTTTTGCTATTTCTTAAAATTTCGGATTTGACCTACGGTCACTTGAAAAATTCACCCTGTATAAGCTCGGATTTGAAATATAGTTGACGTGGAGAAAATATAGTTTTTTTCATGTTCAAGAAAATTCTTGCAAAAAAATTTATTCTACGAATGTAATTGAGCACCTATTAAAAATACCTTAATATTACCAAATATGATAACAGTGCCTTGTACCACGCAAAATTATATACATATTTAGGTATATTATTTATGCGACAAATATTATTACCAATGAATATTATCTATATTTCAAAGTAAACAAATTAGTCAGTCTTCAATCATACAAGATGAAATGAAAAGCTATTTCAAATATCAAAGGCGTCTAATGGCCACATAATGTTATGTCTCATTTTAGCTTTAAACGTTTCCGTCTACATTCACAGTACTTTTTCACACTATCATATCACGTACATTACGCAACGCTGAGTACACAAAGATATTTTCCACTAGCTTTGTAGACGCGGCCGTGTTTTCTTTTTAAAGTCGTTTAATAAAAGGGCCAGATGTGTGGATATAATCTCGAGACCGTCTTCAGCGTCTCCCGTTTAGGTTAGAAATGTGAGAAATTTCTCGTTGAAGTGCACTCCGCTCGCGGGATGCTACGAGCGTTCTTTGCACGTGTTCTTTGCACGAAAACTCTTTTAAAACTCTGAATTATTATACCGTCTCTTGTGGCGTGACTTAGCACTTCGATAACAACCTACTTGTCCCGATATTTTGTGCAAATTGTTTAAGTTTAAACAGGTTCGATATAAAAGTCTGAACAAGCACGCATATATTTTGTACTACAGTTAAATGTGATCCAATTCCACGTTTTTCATTGTAAGTCTACGGAGTTCTAATTCGGAAAGGGCAAAATGTCAAGTAGCCCTTCATTTTAAGCCTGTAACAATAAGTTAGGAAAATTTCATAATCAGTTTACCGAATAAAAGGCACGAGGCAGGGCGAACGGAGCTGGTCTTCTAAAAATTGTAATGAAATCAAATAAACTTGAAATTTTAAGATCCACTTAGGAAGTTTCGAGTTTCAATCCCAGGAGTAAACGTAGGACGAATAAGAGATGAAAATAATACTTTATAGCGGGACTTGTGAACTAAGTAACTGTAGCAACAGCAGAAAGTGGAACAGTGATTAGTAATTCGTAATGAGTCGCAGTGAGCCAACGTTATGTTTTTGTTTTACTTTCGTGTGTTGATAGCTAGGGGACCGCCAACTTGAGGAAGTCCCAGTTCTAAACATTGGCCCCTACCATGGATTTCAAGTTGCTTTATTTATCGAGCAGTCTTTATTAACTATTAATTAATTACATTATTTATATGCAGTTTTATGTACAAATAGACGTAACTTGTTGAAACCAATTTTCATCAAAAGTGCTACATGATTGTTTTTTTTTAGATTTTTGAAAAACATGGCTGGAATATTAGAGGGGGAGAGACATTATTAACGACTTTTGGAGGTCATATACCTATTACAAAATATTCACATAAATAAAAAAATAATTAGGTACCTACTTAGAAACCATAAATATGTTATTTTGAAAGCCCAAGACAACAATGGTACCCCACATGAAGGGGTGCGCAAATTTTTTTTTACTTCCCTCTGTTTTATGACAGGACAAAATTACAAGGGTTTTCTTTTTGCCATTTGGCTACGCAACCCAAAAAACAAATATTCATTGTGCTACAATATATTACGTCGAAAAATATTAAAAAAAAAAAAAAAAATGTTATAACGCTGCGAAACAGAGTCAAGATAAAAATAAAAGAAGTTAGGTACCTACTCTAAACAGCCTATATTTCAGCTACATAAACTTAAGCCTAGATTAGAAATTTCCTAAACACAAAAGTTTTGATTGTGCTTCAGTGTTTTCGTTTCAAGAAAGACTTGTTATCATAAATCAGTGTGGCTGTACTGTACTATAACAAAGAATTTGTTAATGTCAGACTTTATAGTAAAAGATGTTTTTGTTTTTTGTTTTGGCGTTTGCCTTTTTTTCAGTAGGTACTTCTACTTTGTCTACTTTTTAATAACTATATAGGTGCTCCAATAATGAAAATAAAGGAGCTTACAAATAGATGCCTTGTACTGTGGAATGTAGTTACTTTTTTTTACGATTAAGTGCCAAGCCACTTGAAAAAATTGTATAACATTTAACATTACATTTCAATCATAACTAAGTACAAATTAAGGAATACATTTGCGACTAATCAAACAAAATATCCTCAAACATTAATCTTTCTATAAAGATAACCTTGTAACGCGCTAAACCGCATTCTTATTTATATAACTTATTGTATCTTACATAATGTTTAAAAAATAGGAAATTAGAAATTTTATAAAAACCCGACTACGGTCTGCCCTACGTCTTATCTGTTGTTATAGACCCATCAAAAAGAAAAGGAAAACAAGATATTGCAGTCGGGACCCAGTGTTTCCGGGTAATAGTCATATAATGGGTCCCGACTGCAATATCTTGTTTTCCTTTTCTTTTTGGTGAGTCTATAACAACAGATAAGACGTAGGGCAGACCGTAGTCGGGTTTTTATAAAATTTTTAATTTTCTATTTTTATTTTTCACTTTAGTTTTTGATGTAAATGACATATATATTATATATTTTCGTAATCGTCTTATTAAGCCCTTTATTTTGATACCCCACATGATGATGTAACAAGAAAATAAAAAAAAACTGTTTTTTTTACATAAATGTTTTTTTAGTTAGATGTTTTTTTTAATGTATAAGATGTATATATTTTCGTAATTGTCTCTTTAAGCCCTTCATTTTGATACCACACATGACCATGTCAGATTTTTTTTATTTTTTACGACTTCACTTAATGACGGTTAAAATCTGCCATGTTGGTTTTTTTTAAAATCCATATAACCTATGTTACTCGCGACGTCGATACGAATCTAATGATATGTTATATGTTAAAATCCGTTCGCTCGTTTAGTCTCTAGGAGGGAACACAGAAACGGAAATACATATAAATACCCTCCTTTTGGGCTTTGCCGCAGTCGGGTAAAAACAACTGACATTAAAGTTCCTTTTACACACAAACAAACAGCCCAATAAAAAATATCAATGTCCATAAAAACTGAATCATATTTGATTAGGTCAGTTGCGCTCACGCAGGGCGGTGTAATGCGACGTGGCGGGTCCAGTCGGACTGACAGTCACGAGTCAAGCTCAAGGCCCACAACCTCACCTTAACCCTGGTCTACAATGCTCTCATTATGATTATATTATTAGGAATGTAGAACAACTGGATGTGGTATTAACAGACAACCAATTATAGAAAGCCCGATTGGTAAATGTGCTAAGGTATCAAGTAAGCTGTTTTTATATCGTTATGGTTAACTATACCTAATAACAAAAGTCAATAAAATCTTTTGATATGCGATTTGATAGCAAATTAATCGATCAAATTAGCAAAAACAGATGAAAAATATGACTAACGAAAAATCTATGGAGTGGGTACTAAGTAGGTACCAATAGGACCCGTATAGTCCCAGGTGTAGTGACGATTTCAACTCATTACACAATATTATGTAATTAACTTGTTTAATTCACGTTGTCAACCATTCAATTACTTAGGTATAAGTTATAACGACTAATCACAATCCGCCAAAAATACTCTGAAAAAATGGTAGGTACATACCTAAATTGTGATTTATCAGAAGATTAGTTTGGTGCTAAAATTTATTTTTATTTAAAGAATAAATTGTAATATCTGTTAGATATAATATAATAATTTTGAGACATATCCAGTTATTTATGACAAATATAAGGAATACAATGGCTAGATTACAATTGGATTATTCAAATCTAATAACACAGTGGGCAGAGATTTATTTTGAATACACAAACAAAGAATGTAACTTTGTATTTATCGTTGAGCCGAATCAGTTTATCGGCACACATGATCTCAATTATCAAAACACTCGAATACATTTTAAATCAATCGTTAGGTCCAAAGATTAACATTGAAATAATCTGAAACGAATAATTGAATTTGAGTTAAGATAGTCAAATCTATTTGTTAATTGCTAGGATGTTCGATAATTAAAAGAATTTGTCGGACTGATATTTGTTATACGGAAGATACGGATATCCTTGCATTCTGAAGGTTTTTTTTTTAAACAAAATTAATTTAAATTTTAAGGAGATATAATTGCGACTATTGCAAATTCATTGTTATTTGATTGATATCATTAAATAAATGTAAGGTAATAAAGGTTTTTTTCTTCAATAATAATATATCTTGTCACTTGATTCATTGCTCAAAGAACACATCTAAAGATGTAGGTACCTCAATGCCATGTATTCAATATGAAAATACATTAACATTCAAGAAAATATACATTTTTATAAATTGCTTCTCAAAGAATATAAACTGTTTTAGGATTATTATTAAAGAACTACTAAAGTATGGCAGATGGTTCGCTCGTCATCTACTTATAAACTTTCAAGCAGTGCAGAGTTTATAGAGAAACTTGCGTTAGCCAATCTTGTAACTTACCCATAAGTTACTTAGTGTACCTACTTTATTTGAATCATTGCGATATTAATGTAAGTTTTACGTCATAAAAGTGACATATAGACTGTCACTGGACATTAGGTTGGGTCTACGAAATTGTAAGGTTTTAAGGAGATCAAAAATAAAATTCATATTTCTACCAGAAAGTCTTCAAATCCGACTTTATTAACATAAGTATTTCCTTAGTGGATAAAGATAGGAAAATTAGGTACAGTAGGTTCGAAATTTTTTTTTTTGAAGTGCCTCTCGCAGTTGGCTTCTAACAGCCGTCACTGCTTAACCGGTCATCTGGTGAAGACTTACAAATGCCTCCAGCCAGGCTTAAAACTAAATAAAAACTACAAACTAAGCGACCACATGCTAAGGGCACCCCCTACTGGGGTACGGACCTCGGCTTAGGGCGTCGCTGGGGGGAGGACAACTAGAGGGAGGGGCTACTAGCTGGATCGGATTAATATGATTTAGGGACATATTTAAATCTACAGGCTCAGCGCGGGCTGGCTCGAGCAAGGGTCGGTTAGGGGACTGAGTCATACGCGGCGGCGGACTCGGGTCATGATGGGGACGTCGCGACGGGCCTCGTCGGCGAGGTCGGAATGGCGCCGGTCTGTGTTTGTACCTACGCAGAGTGCTGGTCTCCCTGCTGCTCTCTTGCAGTAAGGTGATAGCATCATCGGGAGTATTTAAAGCATGCCTCAGGCGGCGAATTTTGTTAATCTGAGAGGACCCGTATCGGGCGGCCGATACCACCAGAGGATTCGGGTGGTTCGGGGCAGAGTCAAAGAAGCGCTTGGAGGCGCGTTTCAAGCACTGCTGGATGGTGGGCAGTTTTAGATCTAAGTGCAGGCGATCATTACGAACGTACCAGGGAGCTCCCGTGGCCTTTCGCATGAACCTGTTTTGAATGATTTGCATCCTATGGATTCGAGATGCCTTGACGTGTGCGAACACAGCGCCAGCATAGGTCATGATGGGGCGTATGCAAGTCACGTCATCGGGAGTATTTAAAGCATGCCTCGGGCGGCGAATTTTGCTAATCTGAGAGGGGGTGTATCGGGCGGCAGTAGGTTCGAAAGAGACACAGAATCTTATAAGCTCTGTACCTAAAAGTGATTTTGGGCGTCTGTGTACATCCGACTTGATGCATCTGATATTGAGTTTGACTATGGCAATGCACATCAGCTGAAACAAAAAATACACCACATTATTAAGTACCTACCTAACGTGCCTTTTTGTGTATTAGCATGTGTTTCATGTTTTTTTCTTCTTTAGCCCCAGCATTCGGTTTAGCCAAACATTGTTTATACATAATATCCACTGAAGTAGTCTAAAGATCCAATATTAAAACTCCGTTAATTATAATTAACTTTGAATAAAAGCTGACTATTGTAATTTCATATTATTCAGAAACTTAATATCTTGAGTTTCTATTAACTTTCAGAAATCATCTTGAAATTATAGAATTTAATAATTATTTAGATGGCCTTTTTGTAGGATTAAAAACGTTGACAAAACAGAAACAATAGCCATAGTAATGATGTACCCTCAGATCATAGAAACAAGGAGATGTGCCAAGGCGCTATCGAGCTTGATGCCTGATCTTGAGCAAATTGCTCATATTAAAAACGTACGCGCTGGCGACGAACCGAACACGATCGATGGTATAAATACAGTGTTTTAGTTTAGTGCTAGTGTTGAATGACGATTAACAGTGTTAGATTGAGGGTGTGCGGAATGTTCAATGCGTGGGAGATCTTTTTATTCACAAGGAGCGCTTAATTATGCCCGTAATTGTGTCGAAAAATGTACTAAAAGTGGCATCAGTTGTTCCCGTACTAATTTGCTATGATGGCATATCTCCTTGTTTCTATGATCTGAGGATGTACCTATTACAAAT
Source organism: Thalpophila matura (assembly GCA_948465475.1). Lineage (NCBI taxonomy): Eukaryota > Metazoa > Arthropoda > Insecta > Lepidoptera > Noctuidae > Thalpophila > Thalpophila matura. The sequence continues at coordinate 13,848,973 of OX419183.1, forward strand.
ATAGATTATTAAAACCAAATAAACATATTGATGCTAATCTGTAAAATTATAGTATATTTAATATCCTCTTAACCTTTCCATTCATGAGGTAATACTTCACCAGGAAAGCCAGATGTTTCACACATAATAAATCAATAAATTCCACTAAAAGTGCGAATGGACAACACGAGACTTATTGTTTTCCAGGAAATGTTAATTATTCGGTGTTAAAACGCGTGTAGGCCACAAAATCTTTTGTTAAGCAATATCATTAACAATAGCACGCTAAGTTAATCAAATAATCTGTTTAAAACATTTATTACATCATATAAACAAACTTAGTGTACAAGGTCTTTGTCTAACGAAGTAACAGTTCGTTCGTGACTTAGGTCGCGCGGGAAAATCACGATTAGTTTACATCAAATGGTCTAATTTTAGGTTTAACTAATTACTCAGCGTATGTACTCGTACATTGTTTACTATAATTATTATATTAAAAAAATACTTTTAGTAGATATTAATTATTTACACATAAAACAAAGAGAAGGCTTCAAAATACATACTTTCCAATGTTCTCAACGAATTGTTACCCGTTTTTTAGGGCTCCGTACCTCAAAAAGAAAAAAAGGAACACTTATAGGATCACTTCTTTGTCCGTCTACCTGTCTGTCAATACCATTTTTCTCTGAAACGCGATTTAATATCAAATACTAAAGGCCGTAAGATCAATCGTAGCTCAAACCACGAAAGAGAGTTTAATCTCCCGTCTTTGATTATTTCATAAACATGAAACAATAGGAAACAATCGAAAATGGGATATTAAACTCTCTTTCGTGGTTTATGTTACGATTGACCTAACGGCCCTAAGTTTATGATAGTGCCTTAGAGCTGTAAAAAATGCTTTTAAGTCAACGGAATAAAAAAATGCCTTCCCCTTGACGTATAATTATGTTTAGCAAGAAGCAAGCACAAAAGTAATGTAAAATTATGACATCGAGTTAACCATAAAGTTTCATAGTAATAAGTAGTCAGAATCAGATTTCTGCCTTTCGTGAAGGAAGTGGAGGAAGTGAAGAAAGGTCTCGTATATGCATAGGTTTTATTTTAGGTACTGTCCAATTCAGTATAAAGGTATAGGTATTATGTATTTAATATTATTAGCATTCGATTACATCAAGGCAACTATAATATTTGCTTATCTAATAAACATATTGAAATTGATCAATCATAATTTTCCATACAGATTTGCGAATGATAGAAATGATCTATTTTGTTTATCTTTTGACACAAGCTACATAGGAAGGTATCACTTATTTGCATGAGTTTTTATATCCAGAATTAGGTACCTACCTACTCCTATTTCTATGCCATAAAGTTTAATTTTGTTTTGTAAATAAATTCTGTTTTTTTTTCACGCAATAAAATTGATTGATCGTAATTAAACTTCAAACTCAACAACTTTTTACGATTATTGAGACAAATTGCAAAACGAAGTGTATCTGGAATAGTTTAAAGTTAAATGAAACGTAAAACAATCCATAAAGTAGTTTCATTTCATTTAACTTCACCCCTTTTACTTTGGGGAATAACAGAATAATCCTCACCGTAATGTCATAACATTTAAGAAAGGGGGTTCTGAACAAAACAGTCATAAAAACTTTTGGCAGCCATACCATCCTTTGTTTACATCTCAGAGCATAGAAACAAGGAGATTATGTTATCATAGCAAATTAGTATGGGAAACGCTGTCGCCACTTTTAAAGTAGTGTGCGTCACAACTGCAAACGCTCATTTGTAAATATAGAGATCTCCCACACATTAAAAATGCCGCACACCCTTAATCTAAGACGGTTATTCGTCACTCGTCACTAAAACACTGTACCTATATAAATCATGATCATAATTATCAAAGCGTCAAACTCAATAGCGCCTTGGCACATCTCCATTGTTTTTATATTGTGAGGTTTACATCTACGCAGGCCTATTTGGCGGTAGACTTTACATACAAAGGTTCCACCCAAACAGGATCCGACTATGTGAAACAATACTTCCTCCTACGTCTTTATTTGAGGTGTGAACCGAGATGTGGCAATCAGTGCGGTGGTGACAGACACTTCTATATTTTAATATGCTGTATCATCGTGTGCAGGAAGATGAAGCATATGAAATGTGTAAAATGCCAGTTCCTGGCCAAGGTTGACCATTGTGTGGTTACAATGACAATGGCATGTGGGCGTGGTCTGTATTTAGGGTTGATGTTATAACTACTGGTTTATAAGTTATGCAGTGTGAATGTATGCATACAGAGTGATGATTGTGGGATGATATAATCATTGTAGTGTTTGATGTGCGTCTTTTATGCCGAGGCAGGTGTTGAAGGCAGGCAAGGAGTTGACGACTAAATAATTAATAAATATTTTAATTGAATAGGTACAGGTACCAGCGTCAGTTATGAGCACAGATCGCGCATGTACATTTTCGGTCAAATAGACAGTAGATATTTGCCAATACGTAATAGAGAATAGTCGAATAGACGACGAGCCTCGACTGACGAGCCAATCGCGTGCAGCCTCGGCGACAAACGTCACCTGCCTAGTATAGGTACCTACCTATACTATTATTTTGAACTAAGCAACACGTAGGTACCTAAGTAGAAACAGTAAATAAAATTCATGATGAATATTTTCACGTCTGACGTCGACAACTTAAAATCAGCCTTTTGAAACTTTCTATTTTGTATAGATGTAATTATAGCAAATATATTAAGTACAATATAATTTCACAAAATAATTCTACACCAATAACTTACGAGTATGAAACCAACTAAACTTCAAAATGAAACCTAATATTTTTCTTTACAACCACGCAGCCGAAGAAACTTCTAACTTGTACCTAGCACAAATAATTTTAAATTAAATTAAGACATGTTTGGTATACACTTATAATAAAGTTGGAGGCATCCCAAAAACCAGAGGAAAATTAATTAACTTCTCGTATTCTGTAACAATTAGCAAACTTCCATGCCGATCCGTTTTCTAAACATAATGAATAGCATTCGGCTTGGAAACAAAAGGCTTCCCCACATACTAACATCCTTACGTAATTGTTCTGGAACAATTCCTAGAAACTAAATAGTTAATTTCTTCTATTTATCTTTTCTAGTTAAATAACAAGTATTTCGTGAAGGAGAACGCTTTGTCTACGCGCCTAATTGTTTGCTTAATTCGCAACGGGAATGTTTGGTAATTTCTTTTGTTTTATTAGGTACCATGAGTTATTTGACGATCTTGAATTATACAAGTAGGTATATCCCGGCGTCTTGATTACAAACGTCACCTGCGCACTAGCTGATTTTCGGTCTCTTTGGCGGAATGAAGAAGACGGGGGGCGCCGAGGCTGCAGGCGATTGGTTCGTCAGTCGATGCTCGTCGTCTAATTGGACCATTCTCTATTACGTATTGTCAACTGTCTATTGTCTATTGGACAGAAAATGTACATGCGCGATCTGTGATCATCTTTAATGCCGATACCTCCTATATACGTAGGTAGGTAGACCGATGCTAATCAAGTTAGGAAAAAACATTGTGACATAAACTGTTACAAGAAAATGTAATTTAACAATAATTAAATTATTAATTTACGAGTGGTATATTCTATTCCGAACGTAAAATATTGAGTGTGGTGGTATATAGGTAATTCCGGATAATTTATTATTACGTAAATCCTACCTGGATTTACGTAATAATAAATTATGTTTAGGAGTAGCTTGCGATGGCTGAATTGATGATTGAATGATTAATTGATTGTGATTTAAGAATCTTTTCAAAGAATCTGTTGGGAATTACCGAATGATACGATGGCAATTAGCAATACACCTACGCTTCTCTTCGGATATGGGAACGGGACTCCAAAAGTTTCACACACAATATCACCCATTGCGTGGATCATAATCAACACCGATTTAAATTTCTCTAACAACAAAATTAATCATCACCGAATACATCAAATTACCAATTGTAAACACAAAATTGATCGAGACACTATTAATCCCGCGACATCGTAGATCAAGCGCTGATTATTATCACATTACACATGATAGTTATTATCTAATGCCGACGTAATCACCAATGATGAGTTTTACATAATTTATGGTGGTAATTGAAGCCAGCACCCACGTGCGCAAGGACCTCGGTCTAATGAGCGCGCAGCCGTGAACCTAAAGGCCGTGACATGCGCGCGCGCAAACAATTCACTGATATATTATAATATTAAAGATAATTGACGGCCTGGTTTTGGATACTAAGTGACGGAATTTACTGTCTCTGCTTTGATTTTGATATTGGTTTGGAATCCTATTAGTTTTATTTAACGATTACTTTTTGTTACTCGTGACTGTTGTGCATAATGGAAGTAGTTTAAATATTTAATCTAAAGTTGTTTTAGCGTTCTTCTAATTTAAGATTTTATTGGTTCTACGCTGAGTTGCAGAAAAGGTCATTAAGTTTTAAAGGAGACTTTAACGATAGAAATTGTATGGTTAATGCCTCCATTAAAATTTAATTATTTTTCTGCAACCGACCATTACTATAATAAAGGATTAGGTATCTATACCTACTTTATTACAAGACACTATAATGAAATAACAAGTTCCGAAACGAAAGAGAATAACAAACTTTGAAATAAGTGAAGCAAGTTATCATCATTAGTGTTGATGAATATAAATTGAAATAACGACTCCACGCCATCACCTCTGCATTTCCAGTCAATTACTACCAATGTAACACCCAATACTTTGTACAAAGGACTTAGTAATAAATAGCTATAGTTCTAACCTTTGTGGTATCTATCGATGGCATTTGTATTGACATCTTTTCCCATATTTTGTGAGCTTAAATGTTAGCTGAGATTGTTAGTTCGATTGTTCGTGCATGTTCCAAATTGGCTCGTTTAGCATGCAACTTAGTTTAAGTATTGGAGTTTTAATACTGATTTATAAATGCAATATAATAGATGAATGGATATTGCCTAGTTGGGTCTATTTATGAGGGCTATGTAGATCTTTAATTAAACAGTTTTTTGCAAAACTAGGGATCTGCGCACGATAAAGAAATAAGTTTAGAAATAATTTAAAATTTATTCAGATTCTCTAAGTTGCGCTAGACCTACCTACTCAGGATTACTATTGATTGTAGGTCTAAGTATAGTTACAAATAACGGTTTCCAAAATTCAGGCCAATTCGGACATCGTCGTTACCTTTTCGCCTATAATTAACTGTCCTCAACAAGACATCTAGAGGTGGGCGTTGAATCAATAAACTGTTTTTTTAAGACTTTTTATTGGACAACGGGTTAACTGTTAATCATTAATGAAAAAACAGGTTGAAAATATTAGCTGTCAGTTTACGTTAACGCACTCAACGCATTATTTCAATATTATTTTATTCATTTCTGTGAATTTAGTCTCCTTCGGAAATATTCGTTACTTCCGGAAAAATTAATTATGTATATACAATCAGATGATCTTTTAAGTACGCCTGGATACTATTTTTACCCAGCCAGTCCTAAGCCTGGAATAAGTACGAAGGAAAGGTCATTCCATTACAGTCCAGTTCAATAATAAAAAAAAAAACTTATTTATTATCAAATCTCAACCTAAACTGCAACAAAGTTGTTATTTTATGCGTATTCGTTCGTATCGTAAACGTTGACACAATAAATTGACGATTATCGCTAACGATTGAATCATTGAAATTTTAACCTGTTATTTATTAACAGTTTTTTTAATTCGTTGACCATTAATGTTTAACAGTTAAATTACATTAACTCAAAAACCGTCAATGACCCATCTCTACATCCGCACCTCAGCAAGTCACGAAATCGACAATTAAAGCATTTAAAATTTGAACATGATCTAATTCTTCGCCATTAGATAAAATCTATACATTTAAATATTCGTCAAAAAAATTTGATTGACATATTCAAAGGGAGCGTTATTGCTTACATGAGTACGCAAACAATAGAACAATGGACGGTATAATAAGCATGTTTGCTTATTTCCTTCAGTCTGCTTCCGTAAAGTAGTTTAATATGTACTAATGATAGGTTTTGATACTTATGAGTATGCGCTTGCATGATAGGTATAGACATTGTTTTCATATATAGATGTGATGTTGAATTGGATATTGGATTAGGTATTATTTCCCACGGATTGAAATAGGTTTGCAAATAATTGATGTAATCTATGTAGTCGCCCATTTGTTGTACATAGTAGTGGTCATTCGTATTGCGAATTGTTTCTTATATAATTATTTGTATTTATTATTGGGACAAAAAAGCAAGGAGATTGAATACAGATAGGTATATTATGTATATTTCACGCTGATTACAAAAGTGAATATCAATATGCTCAATGTGCAAAATGCTCTTCAGCCTGTAATGCCGTCATTAGAAAAAACGGCGTAAGTAATAATTTTTCAAGATGTAGATACGCCGTTATTCAATGTGACGGCAGTATAGCGAAATGAAGAAAAAATATCAATGGTCTACACTTTTACATGCATCGAATTTCAGATGTTGTTTGAACAAGTAAAATTTCATGTAGGTTGTATTTCGTGCCTATGAAATGTCACATAGGTACATATTGTTTCTTTGCAAAAATGCGACAAAGTGATGTCATAGTCAGCATTTCAGTTTTTTTTTGGAAAACTGTGAAACAAATACCTACGTATATTCTTTTTATATTCTTTGATCAACATATTTTTTACGACTTCTATTAAAAATGTTCCAATATTACGTAGGTCTGTGTGTATTTATACGAGCCAAAAAGTAAGCAATCAATAATTATGCAGTACTTTGACCTCATCCTGCTGCAGTAATATTGAAAAGTTTTGCAGAAGATCTACATTTTTTGCATAATAATCACTCCAGTAACACATTAAAATAGATCTAATTTATTGATGGTGATAGAATATACTATTTATCTCCATACTAACCTAAAAAGTTAGTTTTTGGGATAAGATATCTTTATCCCAAAAACTATAACTTTTTAGGTTAGGCTGGAGATAAATAGTATATTCTATGTAGCCAAAATAGGGTTGAAAAGTTTTTTGTCCCCAGCCGGTTACGTTCAGATTTACCTACAGTTCAAAAAATATTAATAAAGTATTGTGTATATTTTTATTTAATTCTTATTTACTACTATCAAAACCTATTCCTCAGCTACAATCGTCAATCCATTCAACGCGGCAAAATCAAACACACCAGCCTGCAATTGACTTATGTGTACCAATATATTAGGTGAGAGCAACATACGGGTGGCCGATCAACATAATTTACGTGACGATGCATCTGTGCCCTAATATATGGCAAAACACTTGCCGACATTGCACAGAACTTAATGGTATTATAGACATAACTCAGTCCTCCGTGTCAAACGCACACTGACTGCATTCGTGGCGGATTTGCATACGGTGTAACTTGGCCTAAGTGATCGGAGTAGCCATTTAATGTGTTACCAGCTTATATGGTGACGACAAATAGTTGGATATAATAAAAATTCTAGTGTTGATATGCTAAATAGAATTGAGTATTTTTTTATTTAAAGTATTTTTCGAGGGCTTATGTGAATTTGAATAAAGGCTTGCAATGCGTAACCTAGATTATTTTATGTGATTTACAGATTCCATGTAATTAATAAAATCCAACAAGGTACCTACCTATGACAATTAGGTAGCTGACCAGGCAAACATAACATTGTAGGGTGTCTGTCAAAACATGATAACAAAAAACAAAAAAGAACAGCCATCTAAAGCCTCCTGTTGCTAGAAATCCTTTTAATTTCATCAGTTCGTACGTCTGACTGTCCGCATGTCAGTCTTTTGGGCTTAAAGCTCTTTCAATGCACTAACAATTTTTATGTTCCACAAAACTATATTCTACGAGTAGTTTTAAAAGGGAGCCTCGATACGTGGTACTGAAAAAAATCGCATTGAATTTAATAAATATTTTGTAAATATTTCGTTATTGAATTTAGCTGTGCCCGACATGCATTGCAATGTCTCTTATTTAGGGTTCCGTAGCCAAATGGCAAAAACGGAACCCTTATATTTTTGTTTTGGCCGTCTGTCTATCCGAATGCCAATTTACTTGGAGATTATTGGCACTCTATAGATAAAAGTTTGCAGGTAGATGTCTTCTGTGATGAATTAAAGGAGTGTAGTAAAATTATGAGAGAAGTGTAGAAAATTACGGAGTGCCCTCTTATTGTATAATAACATATTTTTTACATTGTATTGTATTACATTGTATAATAAGAGGGCACTCCCTAAGTAAAACTTGAGACAAGAAAAAATATTTTCCCGGTTGGATATCGTTACATGCCTTTGACTTCTGAAACTGTTATAACATTATTGTGATCTCGTTGAAGGCGGTTTTTACTTTCATTTAATATTTTTTTATTGTTCTATTTTGAGTGATTATAATAATAGTCATTTTAAGTGACTGACGGTCGGTTGCAGAAAGATAATTAAATTTTAAAGGAGACATTAACCATACAATTTCTATCGTTAAAGTCTCCTTTAAAACTTAATGACCTTTTCTGCAACTCAGTGATAATGTGATACCTAAGGTCCGGACCTGCATTGATGTCACTTTTTGCTGTGAATGATTAGATCAATTTATATCGTCAACATAAGCAAGGTGAATTATCTAAACACCGTTTATTGAAGCTAGTTAAAAAAACTATTCGACCAAAGTTAATCAAATTTAAATGGAATCATAGAACGAACTTTTTCTACCAAAAAAAAAAAACCAATAATATAATCAATTTATAATCAGCGAAGATATCAGGAAGCAGATATAGGTACCTCCTATTTTTGAAATCGGTCAATAAAATTATTGTTCTATGTCGCAACCTTGTCATTTTTTAGGGATAGGTGAAGTTAACTATCTATATTACATCAACAAAAAGTCTATAAGGTTCAGGTTAAGGCGACTTTACTTCAAACATATTTACGACTTAAACAGTAGCGGGTACCTCAACTTAATGAATACTATAACCCTCGTCCCATTGGCTTAAAGACAAAGCATTCACAATGATTGATTAACTATTATAACGTAAAGTCTATTAATATACTTAGAAACTTCATTAAAATTTTACGTATAACATAATCAACGAAACAAGCTTTAAATATTTAATGTATGTTTTGATAAATGGTTGCTAGCGTTTGATATTAATTTTAGAATCGATTGAGTAATTAACAATTGCTTGGTATCCTGCCCTGCGGGTTTGGGGTACCTACTATGTACAATATATTTTTGTATCGACTAGTCAAGGTAATCTATTCATAATGGCTGCCTACACAGATGTATTTTTACGATTGAGTTAAGTCTGTAGTAATTGAAATATTTCTAAGGACGCTCAAATAGGATGCAAATTGATCAATTCTTTTTTTAAGTTATAATGTTCAATGTGTTTATTGGCACTACAACATTACAAAGGACTTCATTAGATAAACCACCTACACGAGTATTAACATCTTTAGTGCTGCGCATCATTGTTATTATTAAACAGTTTTATAATCAATTAAAGGTTCTTTTTTTGGACATCCTAGTTATGGCATCGTTAAAAAAGTCTGCTAAGAAATGTCTTGCATTGCAATTGAAATCAGTTTTGCATTGCAATTGAAATCAGTTGCCAGATAGACCATAAACTTTCCTTATTTAAAAAAAAAATGCTTATGAGTAAATTGTCAGTGCTTTTATTTAGAATCAAATCTGGTCAAGGCAAAACGCTAGGGTGCAAAAGTAGCGCTATCAATCAACACAGATCGAGATGAACATAGCAGCACTTACACCGAACGGCTTAAATTTCCATTTTGTTTTTTTTCTCTTATATTTGTTTGTTTTCTTTTTTTTTTTTTTCGCCTCTTGCTATCATAGGAAGCACTATGTAACTCCAAGTCTAATGTCGTACCGTAGTCAAACCCTGAGAGAGAGCCCTGGCACCCATAACACAAGTTTAATCTTAGCTTGGGTGTCAGTGGTCAAAACCTAGTGTCTACATACAATTTGTAAGTCTATAGTGAGTGAACTACATAGTGATTATGACATACCTACATAATTGTAAACCTGGAATAAATAAACAAATTATTTATTATTTATTTATTATTACTTAAGGCAATAAATATATTTTTTCTTATAATTAAACAAAACATTACAAACACAACATTATCCAGCTAATTTAAATCATCAACAATGTCAGTTATCTACTGCATGAGCAAGACTTGTAGCTAAATTAAGTAATGTTTACTACGTCTCCAACCGATTGGCGGCTAAGGAATATTTTATTGCCATCTGCAAATTTTATTAGGTAGTCTATAGTATAATAGTAACCATGACCTGGGCACCACCTTGAGGTATTCAAGTAAGTCTCCTTGATAATACCTTATAGCTTATAACAACATAACTTACTTTAAAAGGGTTTGTATTCAAAAAGGCGTCAAATGACTTATTTTGCCTAAGAATTTTCATTGAAGGTTTTATGTGGATCGCTATTTAGATTAGAATTTCTGAATAAATATGGTTTGATTTCTTTGGTGCAATGAAGGTGCAAGGAACTCCCTCTCACACAGAGGAGGCCTGTGTCCCAGCAGTGGGAACATTATAGGCCGATTATGCTATGCTTATGCTAATGAAGGTGAGATCAATTAAAAAATACTTGAATGATGACTTACAAAGTTGATTAGATCAGTATATTTGGTTTAAGGTCTACGTGGTCTATGTAGTAGTCATATTCAGTGTTATAGAATTTATAGGATTCAAATATCAATTAGGTACATTGACTTACTTACAATGTGAAATATAAGATCGATGACAGCTGCAGTACTTACTAATTAGAATCTCTAATTGAGTTAACTTCAATTACATACTGAGCATAAACAAAGTTATTTGCTATTGAAATATCTTGTGATGCGACTAGCGTTGAAAATGCCGGAAAAAAATAAATTGATTTTTTTGTGCAACACACACGTTTTCGTTTTTGCTTTGATTAGCGGAGGTTGAGTGGAGGGGGAGGGCAGAGGGGGAGGGGCCCCCTTCCCAGCTCTCCATTACCCCCCTCTTCCTCTCCTCTCCCCCCTCCCCCATTCAACTCGCCCTCGCCCCTGCACCCCGCACCCCCCCCCCACCCTAAAATGTGGTAAAAAAAACTTGGAATGGAATGTTTCCGCCGTTTCTTTCGTATTTTTCCGTTTTTTTCGAAAAAAACATGAAATATATACTGGCGAATCTTTTTGAAACTTTCGAATAAAACATGAAAAAAAACAACGAAATTGGAAAAAAACGGGAATTTCTCCTGCTTTTTTCAACGCTAGATGCGACTGTCAGAAACAATACATTGTGATATTTTAGTCGTCTTATAGCCAAAAAGGGGGCATTAACTAGCTTCCCCGCGATTTTACCACCGTTGCTCGGCTCGCAAGGGTCATAGTGTGATGTTAAATAGCCTATACTATTCTTCATGAATCTGGCTATCATATAAAAAAAAAATCAAATCCAACTGGTACTTTCAGAGATTAGCGCATTCAAACAAACAAACTCTTTAGCTTTATAATACTACTAGCTGTTCCTCGCGGTTTCACCCCCATTGCTCGGCTCCTAAGAGTCATAGCGTGATGATAAACAGCCTATCCTATACTATTCCCTATGCTATGAATCTGTATCATATACAAAAATATTTTTTTCAATTCCGACTGGTAGTTTCAGAGATTAGAGCGTCCAAACAAATAAACTCTTCAGCTTTATAATATTTCTACTATGGGACCAACCCCAACCCAATCGTGAAAAAAAGTCAGCCGTTTTTTAGAAACAGTCAAAGACACTCGAAAAAATGTAAAGAATACCCATCTAGTGTAATTACATTATATAAGCATAACAATGGCTTTAACATGTTTAAGACTCGCAAAAATATAATATATTTATAATACCCATCTAACTGTTTTTTTTCGCCATATCAGGATTGATCTGTTGAGTTATGAGTATACCTCTTCTCGCTAAAATGCCACGGTCCCTATATTTTTTAAAGAGTTTTACAGTATATTCGATTCCTACATTATTTACAATTTCGATTGCCTCGTCGGTCTAGTGGTCGCAAGTGAGATTGCTGAGCGCGGGTTTGGACGTAGCCAAAGTGTTATTGGATTTTCCCATTAGGAAATTTTCAGTAACAACCCAGAATCTGGATTTATGCCCGGTCAATGGCAATAGACTCGCTTTTTATAATTGGGGCTTATTTATAGCATAGCTGGTTAAATGTGGGTGTAAGTACTATTCTCTTCTGCTTACCCTTTTAGGAAATTAAGACGTGATATTAAGTACAATACGAAGACGTTCTTGAAAATCCTACTTTAAAAAAAAAAGTATTTTGAAATATATCTTCAAATTGCTATGATTTTGGGATAGGTTACAATATAAGTGCTGATAAATCTGAGCTTTACTTGTTACAAAACTTTGAGCTATCGCCGTTTTTAAATGTTGTCACAAAATGATTCTTCGTAAATATGTCAGACTTGACGGTCGGCTCGGCAAAAAGTTTGAAGCAAGTTTTTGTTGATTCGCTAGAATGCTCGATAGGATGCTCTTGTTTGATCAAATGTGTATTTCCTGTGAACATTTACCCGTAATGTAACATTCCTTAGAATGCTCATTACTAGTGAATGCTCAAGTTTATCATTACCTACCTCTAGTATCAACAGTGCGTAAAGAAACGTCAAGTTACCAGTAGCCTTATAATTATAATGTCAGACCATTTCAGGTAGGTATACAAAGCCAAGGCAGTAGTGGGATTTAAGCTACTAGCTATCAATAAATCAAAACCCCTTTAAAGTCAACTCCAGAGCATTACGTGATACATACGTCATTGAGGCGTATAGCTTTGCCGATATGACGTACAATCGACGTGTCGCTTCCTGCTCGATCTGATATACATCACTGACAGGTAGACAATGCAACCTACGGTTTCATACAACAGATTTATGTTTTGGCAAAATGTTCCCGAGGGCATTTGGTGGAGTGTGATGTCAGACAAAAGTTTGGTAGGTACCGTAGGTTAAGTTTAGTAGGTACATTAAGTTTAATTAATCTATATCTACCTACATCTATACAAATAATGAAAATTGAAATATCTGTTTGTAATGTCAAAATAGCAGCTTTTTACTAAATGCATATGATGGTATAATTATACGGTATTTAAAACATTTTTTTTTTGTCTGTCTATTTGTTTGTTCCGGGTAATCTCCGAAACGGCTACACCGATTTCGACGAAACTTTCACAAGCAGATTGCTGATGTTATTAAAAGAAACTTAGGCTAGTTTAATTTTAGAAAAAAGAATTAGGATTCCGCGCAAAAAATTAAAACCCATAAAATCCAATATTTGTATAGACTAAACTTTACCCGTGCGTATTCGGGGCAGTTTGGGTAGTTGTTTGTAGTAAAATTAACGTTACCAGCCCTGTTTATAAACTATCCCACTGCTGGGCACCAGTCTCCTCTCTGAATGAGACATAGGTCATAGTCCACTAAGCTGGCTAAGTGCGGGTTGGCAGACTTCACACACCCTCAAGGACTTTATGGAGAACTCTCAGGCATGCAGGTTTCCTCACGATGATTTCCGTCACTATTAAAGCAAGTGATGCACATGACTTTGAAAAGTCAGCGGTGCGGGCCTCGGGATCGAGCTCGAACCATTTGCCGTAGGAAGAAAATGGTTAAACCACTAGGTTATCACTGCCTACCTAGATACATGCTTGCTTGCTATGCTTTATATACAATTATACATACAAGTAAATTGAAACACTACTTAGCTACGAAGGTTAATGACTTAAGTAGGTATATGTATGAACTGGTTAACAATATATCGTAAAGCATTATGGTAATGTTTGCGCCTGATAACTCATTTGTGTAATCATGACGCGAATAGTTATTAGAGCATGTAAACAATGTTTATGTTTGAATATAATTGAACGTAAACTTTTATTTGACATCATCTTAGCAGGTATTTCAAGTTTTTAAAATGATTAATCTTTTATGTAGGTATAAAAAAGTGAATTTCCGTAAGCAAGTCTCGCAAAAATTCAAAAATGTCTTCACTGATTGACTTGAAACTTTGTACAGTTGTTGTGGGGACGGACGCCAAGGACGGTTTATGATAAAAAAAACCGGCCAAGTGCGAATCGTACTCGCGCACCGAGGGGTCCGTATCAGTTTTGGACGTATAACGTGAAAAAAACCGGACCGCATAACAAATTTTGTTTGTGAAGGAATTTTGATGATTTTGAAAAAACCACTCACTAGATCTCGTTCTAACCAATTTTCGGTGGAAGTTTACATGATAATGTACATCATATATTTTTTTTAGTTTTATCATTCTCTTATTTTAGAAGTTACAGGGGGTGGGGGACACACATTTTACCACTTTGGAAGTGTCTCTCGCGCAAACTATTCAGTTTAGAAAAACCGGCCAAGTGCGAGTCGTACTCGCGCACCGAGGGTTCCGTATCATTTTTGGACGTATAAAGTGAACAAAACCGGACCGCATAAGTAAGTTTGTTTGTGAAGGAATTTTGACGATTTTGAAAAAACTGTACTAGTTAGGAACATCGTTTTATTTTTTTATATTACATATAATATATTTGGGTCAATTTCTATCAGCTCTAATTATTTCAGATTTTTCGCTCGGCAAACTTCGGAGATAATGGGGGGGAATGGTATTTTTTCAGAAATTTTTCATCATATGTCGATAACTGGGAGACATAAAAAAAATGATAATATTTTGAAATGTGCAAATTAAGCCCTTTCATATGATATGCCACTTGACCTAGTAACCCAACTTTAAAATATCGGACCCCCACTCCGGCCCCTTTTGCAATGAAAATAAAAATATTTTTTGTTTTTTTTTATTTGCAATGAAGTTGGGCAAGCATTTTTTATAACTGTTCTAAATTTCAAGTCGATAGCATTAGTAGTTGCTGAAATAAGCAGGTGTGACAGACAGACAAACAGACAGACGAAGTCGCACCATAAGGGTTCCTTTTTACCATTTTGGTACGGAACCCTAAAAAATGATATTAGAAACCTCAATATCATTTTTGAAGACCTATCCACAGATAAGCCACACGGATGGGTTTGATGAAAAAAAATTTTTGTGTTTCAGTTCTAAGTACCTATGGGGAACCCCAAAATTTTTTGGTTTTTTCTATTTTTGTGTGAAAATCTTAATGCGGTTCACAGAATACATCTCCTTATCAAGTTTCAACAGTATAGGTCTTATAGTTTCGGAAAAAAATGGCTGTGACATACGGACGGACAGACAGACAGACAGATAGACAGACAGACATGACAAATCTATAAGGGTTCCTAGTTTTACTACGGAACCCTAATTAAAAAGAGACATTGCAACGTACCTAATGGCACAGCGAGTCTATACTAATATTTTAAGCTAAAGAGTTTGTTTAGCCAAATTCATGACGAATAGTGATAGGCTGTATTTTAACATCACGCTATAACCCTTAAGAGCCGAGCAATGGTGGGTGAAACCATGGGGCATAGCTAGTAAACTATAAAATACAAATAAACATTTCATTAAAGCCTTTATCACCATAGTAACTACAAAGGTGTGGTTGAACTTAGTACCTTTTTTTATAACCATATAATTGTTATCATTAATCAGTAATAAATTAACTTTTTGCTAATTAAAATAATATTATTGCAAATCAAACCATTAACGCATAATGTCGCGTGAATATGATCGATAAACTGTTGATTAAGATTAAATTGCTTGGAATTAGCTATTTCTAATCCAGGTTTTGCGCTGTATAGAAAATTACATTAATTGTTAATCGATTGGTAAATTATCGCATGAATAAATTGAATTATTTTCGAGTGGTATTTATTTGGTTGGGAATAAATTATTGCAAGAACACTCACAAATATTAGTTATAGGTACTTTAGTTATCGCCCTTTTGAATTAATATATCGTTGAATTCTATTTCTGGATTTTTGACCCTCTCAAGGGTTTTATCAGACCAGCCGGCCTAGCATGACCGCGATAGAAACGGGTTTTGTCTACATAGAAATAGACAAAGTGACAGATTGTAGAAACATTTCTATGTTTTATGAATGAAATCTGTCACTTTGTCTATTTCTATGTAGACAAAACCCGTTTCTATCGTGGTCATGCTAGGCCGGCAGGAATAACAATAAATTACAAACGCCACAAAATCTTTTCTTTGCATGACAAGGCAAGTCATGAAGTCACCAAAAATAGTAATACCTGGAAAGTCATTTACATAACTGATTTTTTTGTATTAATTGTTTAGCTAATAAATTAAAATCGATTACAGCGATCGTCGTCGTGTGGCAGTGGAAAATTGTTTAGCCGATAATGAATAAATGCCTATTCATGCCTTTCTTTTGTTTTGTCTTTATACCCAGCCATATGCAATGGGGTGAGGTCTTGTATTAAATCAATCTAAGTAGGCAGGCCTACATAAAAAAATCTGAAATACTGATGTCAGCAAAACTTCTAGACCAATCTTGATTAAATAGGTTGATAGATTTTACCTATCGTATTTCGACGAGATATTTTTTAATGCCTGTTGGAAACTCAAATGTAAACGAAACTATGTAACATTATTAAGTTTTTACTAAGTTACGATTATATAATAAGATAAATTAATTTAACAAATTATACTAATGTTATGCGGACATAGAATTAAATAACATGTCTTGTCATTATAATTGGTCTCGTTTAAATTAATATCTACTTTAAAAGTTATTAATGTCTTGTTCAGAGATTAATATGTCACAACATTTTAGAAAATAAAGACTATTAGCATAAATCATAATTAAAAATGCATTGCAATTTAATTACTTGTCAATCGTTAACAGCTTTGGTTTTTTTATTTGGATTTGTATGAGCCCACTGTGCAATATGATAATAATTATGTACAATTTGTTTAATGTTTGTAGTCTCATGCCCGCGTTACAGTGTTTGGTAGCTTCTGTATTTTTAATGAACAAGGTACCTATGCATTAATTAATTAATTTCTCAATTCTTTTGAAACAAACCCCCTTACTTATAAAGATGATTAAGTTAAACTGCTCTTATATATCAATTGTCATCTCTATACATTGTCATATAACACTGATTAAATATAGAACTATCCTTGTGATAGTTCTATATTTAATCAGTGGTTTAAATTAAGAAGCTTTTATAGGTAAAGGGTTAGTGTTTTAAGAAATATGATTTCATTATTTTAGTGCGTGAATAGGTAATTTTACATACAATATTAGAATAAATAATAAATGATGTCTACATATATTATAAAGGAGGTGTTGAGAGTGAAATAAATAACTTCTCCAACTTTATGTAGGTATTACATTTAATACTTATTTAGTGAGACGGACACAATACACTTTTCTACATTTATAGAAGCAAATCGTTGACAATACAATATTATGTGTTTTTACGATCGCTGTGTGGTCGAATCTATTCTTCTGCGCATCGGCCGGCGCATAGCGCTCGCGCGCGGCCCCCGCGCGCCCTTCCTCCCTCCCTGCACCGCTCACGCGTTGTAGGCGCGTTCATCCTCCGGGGCGTTGAAACTTGCTTTCAACTCTGGTTCCGGCTCAGCCACAGGTAGGGGGCACATTTTGTTGACCGCTCGTTTGATGATACCAGTAGTAGTGGCTATATCAGCCACTCTACAGACTCCGTCAGCTCCAGGGTATAATTTTTGAACTCTACCCATACGCCAGTGTAGCGGCATTAAGTTGTCCTCCTTTAAAATAATTAGGTCCCCGACCTTAATTGGTTTAGATCCTTTAGTCCACTTTGCTCTGTTTTGTAACTCTGCTATGAACTCCCGACGCCACCTCTCCCAGAACTGCTGTCGTGCTTGTTCAATGCGGTGGTATCTGTTGGGTCGAGACCCGGAAGTTTTCACAGGTAATGAAGGTACTGACATCAGCGGGCGTCCAATTAGAAAATGCCCAGGAGTTAAAGGATTGGTATCGGTAGGATCTGATGAAAGCGGGGAAATAGGTCGTGAGTTTAGGATAGCTTCTATTTGAGTGAAGAGCGTCGCTAACTCTTCAAACGTGAGGGAGGCATTACCAGCCACGCGTTTTAAGTGGAATTTTGCGGATTTTACGCCCGCCTCCCATATTCCACCAAAGTGTGGAGAGTACGCGGGAATGAACATAAATTTAATAGCCTCGTTAGCTGCATAGTCTGTGACCGCTTGAATGCTGGACCGTATAACCCTACCCAACTCATTGTTAGCTCCAACAAAGTTTTTTCCGTTGTCGCAGTATATGGCATAAGGCTTGCCGCGACGCGATACAAACCTACGCAGACATAATATAAAAGCCTCCGTGGTGAGGTCACTGACAACCTCTAGATGTAGGGCCTTTGTAACTAAACATACAAATACACATAAATAGGCCTTGGTTATACGATTACCTCGTCCCTTTTTGGAGGAAATCATAAAGGGTCCAGCGAAATCGATTCCACAAGAATTAAACGGAAAGTCTGGATTGACCCTTACGCTCGGCAAGTCGCCCATTAGAGGTTGCGCAGTCTGACCCTTCATGCGAATGCAGACAACGCACTGTCTCACGATAGTGCGAGCCAAGTTTCTGCCACCAAGTGGCCAGAACCTCTCGCGGACTGACGACAGAAGCAACTGCGGCCCTGCATGCAATAAATGTAAATGTTCATATTTCATCAAAAGTTTAGTGAAGTGGTGTTTAGCATCCAGTAAAATTGGGTGTTTTTTATCGTATTGATAATTAGACTGACTTAACCTGCCACCTACTCTTATTAAACCATTGGTATCTAACATTGGATTTAAAGATAATAATTTACTTTTGTGATGCAGTTCTATACCACTCTGAATACTTTTAATGTCCTTTGCAAACGACTCAGATTGACTAAATTTAAGAAGTAGTCTTAAAGAATTCTCCAGTTCGTCCGCTTGTAAAGGTCCTTTTAATTTGAACTGTTCACTTTTACAGTTGTTAATAAAACGTAAAACATATGCATAAGTTCTCTTAAGTCTCATGTAACTTGAATATTTTTGAAATGGTATTGGATAATTATTTTTAGACATGTCATCAGCCGAAATTAAGACCTTGACTTCCGGTAAGTTTTTAAGTATGGTGTGAGGTTGAGTAGGCCAGTGAGAATTATCCTCTTTTAGGAACACAGGACCCTCCCACCATAAAGTTGATGACTGCAGATGCTGTGGGTCAATACCCCTAGAAGCCAAATCTGCAGGGTTTAAATCAGTTGGAACATGTTTCCATTCAAACTCTTGGGTAATTTTATTTATCTTGTTGACTCGGTTACGTATAAACGTCTGCAAGACTTTGTTTTGAGTTTTTAGCCACCCGAGTACAACTGTAGAATCAGTCCATATATATTTTTTGGTAACATTGCAAGGTAAAGACTGTAAAACTTTCTCACTTAATTGAGCACCTATCATAGCTGCACACAGTTCTAGACGTGGAATTGTGAGCGCCTTAATAGGTGAAACTCTAGTTTTTGCACATAGTAATCTAACTGTAATATTTTGTTTACTATCCTGAGAACGCATATAAACACACGCCCCATATGCCTGCTGAGATGCATCTACAAAGCAATGCAGCTCAGCAGACTGGGTTTCTATACTATCACCTAAAACATAACGAGGTAGAATAATATCAGATATGTGATGTAGGTTTTGGATAAAGTTGAACCATTTCTTAGCATAAGGCTCAGGTACGGGATCATCCCAGTCTAATTTTGCAGTCCACAACTGCTGCAATAGAATTTTTGCCTTTATAATACAACAACTAACTAGCCCCAGTGGGTCAAATAATTTACAAGTTGTGGAAATAATAATTCGTTTAGTAACCGTAGAAGTAAATTGAATTCCATTTGGAAAATGCAACTTATCAGCCTTTGGTGACCATTTTAAACCTAAGACATTAGCTTCATCATGAAAATTAAGACAATTAGATAAATCAGATGTATCACTAAGCACATGAGTACCATTTGTGCGAAATTTGCGTAGTGGGAAACAAGCAGAGTTCAAAATTTTGGTGACATTTAAATAAATATGTTTTAATTCGTCTTCAGTGGAGGCACCTGTATTGAGGTCGTCCATATAAAAATCGTTTTTTATGACATTGGCAATAACCTTATCCTGACATTTATCAGCTAGCTCAACTAGACACCTAGTAGCTAAAAATGGAGCAGAAGCCATTCCATATGTCAATGTGTTGAGCTGTAAAATTTTGATAGGTTGACCGACTTGATCCCTCCACAATACAAGTTGAAGGTGCCGCTGTGACTCATCTAAAGCTATTTGTCGATACATTTTTTCGACATCTGCCGTTAACACAAATTTATGTACTCGGAAACGAGTAAGAATAGAAATTAAGTCACTCTGCACAGTGGGACCAACAGCCTGTACATCATTTAAAGATTTTCCTGAGCTTGTTTTAGCAGAAGCATCAAAGACTACTCTCAGCTTAGTAGTATCGTGCTGTTCCCGAATTACACAGTGATGAGGTAAGTAACTAGCAAACTTAGGTCTCTCTATTTCGCTTAAATGTCCTAACTTAGCATACTCTTCTATAAATTCGCTATACTGTTTCTTAACTTTATCATTTTTATTTAATTTGTTTTCTAAACTGAAGAAACGTTTAATTGCAATAGGAAATGATTTGCCAAGTGCCTGCTCCGGGGCCTCCGTCAGCGGCATCATGACTGAAAATCGTCCATCAGGTAAACGACATGTGTTCTTGACAAAATGATCTTCACAAAATTGCTCATTGATGGAATAATTATTTGAATCTGGAGGTAATTCTTCTACCTCCCAAAATTTTTTAACTGAATTATGGATATCTTGAAGTGACACCACTTTATCATTTTTTACAAAATTACAATGTGTATTATGACTATAATAAGATTCACCTATAGGACCGGCAACTAGCCACCCTAATTGGCTATCCTGTAATATAGGCTTGTTCACACCCAAGACTATTTTTTCAGTGCTTATAATATCAAAAAAGTGGTCTACACCAAGCAAAATATCAATCTCAGCAGGCTCATGAAACAAAGGATCTGCTAGAACCACTCCATTGGGCAATCCCAAGCATTCAACATTTATTTGAACACCGGGTAAGTTTCCTGTAATTTTAGGAATTATTAGGCAATTAATAGTTTTATTAAATGAGCCGACTCGAGACTTCAACATAACACTGCATCGCTCTGTAATTTTACATGCTACATTATTTATACCGGTAACATTAAATGCATTTATTTGTTTAGCTTGTAACCCCAGTCTTTCTTTCAGGTTTTTTGTTATAAATGAAGACTGACTTCCAGTGTCCAATAATGCCCGGGCAAGGTAAGTACTATTGTTATGTGTATTAATTATCTCCACTTGGGCAGTACATAATAAGACTTGGCCTGGCGAGTGGGCCGACAAACTAACAGGAAGATTACTAATTGAAGGCTGTGCTGCCTCTATCCTTTCTGTAACTACATTAGTAACTGTACTGTTTTTATGCAACATTGAATTATGCTTTTCCATACAGGTCCGGCAACAACTTTTCAATGAACACTCCGAATTGTTATGACCAGTACGAAGACAGTTGGTGCACAACTTATGCTTAGCCACTTCAGAAAGCTTGTCATTTAAACTCATTGCTCTGAATTTATTGCACTGATGTACATAATGTGACTTTTTACAGATAAGACATGCCTTAGTGTCAGAACTATTCAAAACAGAAGTAAATGATTTTACAGATTTATTTTGATCTTTTTTAATGTCGAAACTACGACCACAGTTTGCAGTTTCCAGTATATTTGCCCTATTTTCTATATATTTTTTAAATTCTGTGAGTGACGGAGGGGTCGGTGAATTGCCTTTATATTCTTCCCATTTAGAACTTGTCCTGGGATCTAATTTAGCAGCTACCAAAAATATTACCAAAGGATCCCAACCCTCTGTAGGTACATCTAATGTATTGAGCGCACTTAAATTTTTATATACTTGGTCACCTACATATCTTAATGCCTTATAAGATTCTTTCTGAATAGGGTTAATGCTGACTAATGCATGCAGATGGTTGTTTATAAGAATATTTTTGTTATTATACCTATCACATAAAGACTTCCATGCATTATCATAATTCTTTGCAGCAAACTCTATTGATTTTATTACAATACTAGCGCTACCCACTAGAGAATTCCTCAAGTAATGAAATTTACTTATTGGTGGTATTGAATCGTTTGCATTAATAAGCGAGTCAAATGTGTCTCTAAACTCTAACCACTTAATATAGTTGCCATCAAATGTGGGCAAATTAATAGTTGGCAGTTTTACCGATGGTTTTGCCTGGCAACAGCTTGACTTTACTGACCCATTGTCAGACTGTTTGTCATGCGAATGGGAATCTATTATTTCCTGAGCAAATGCAATGTGGCGATAAAACTCACTCTCAGTTGTTTCCCTTTCTATAAACTGTTCGTCACTATCTTGAGATAATTCTTCAATTTCTGATTGCAAACTATCGAACTTGGATAGCACAGTCTGTAATTGACCCAATCTTAAGGACAATTCTCGTATTTCAAGTGAACTAACCTTGTCTGTTTTATTTTTAAAATCTTTTAAATAATTCGCAAAAAATGTTAAGCGACTACGCAAACCACCTCGCCTACGTATTAATGTTTTTAAATCATCCTTTTCTTTAGCCCTTTTTGAAGCACTATCATTTCGTATTGTAGTATCACGGTCTGATTCACTGTCCGACATTTCGTTTTGAAAAAGCTAACACGCGTGGCGTCACGAAATGAGTTGGGCAAAGGTAGGTAAAATAAATGTGCAATCCAACCGGTATACAATCCAGCAGCCAAAACAGCCAAACCACACCGCAGCCGCGCCGCCGCCGAGGCGGTCAGCCGCGAGCGGAGCCCGCAACAGCACCGACCACGCCCGTAGGACGCAGCGAAGCACGAAGGATAGGTTAAGCACGCACGAGCCGTATGCGGACCCGAACGCTGGAATGTTCAGCAAATTCGGTAAGGTATGCGTATAGCTATGAATGCCTCCCCCTACGCCCTTAAAGCAGCTAGGCATCCACACACCAAACAAAAGTGGGATTAGGTATTAAGAAAGGATAATAGAAAGTATAGGAACGGGCTCACTTCATTGCCGGCGCCGATTGTTCACAGCACAGAGGTGGAAAAACCGTTGTAGACGCAGCACGGAGCAAATCTATGTTTCACACAAATCCTCGTATCGTTCCAAATATCGTATTTGATTATCGTCGGAAAGACGCCGCCGCCATTGTTCGAGTAACAGCAAAGCGTCGCTTGGTTCTTCACGAAATTACTTGTCACGGTCGCCAAATGTTGAGAGTGAAATAAATAACTTCTCCAACTTTATGTAGGTATTACATTTAATACTTATTTAGTGAGACGGACACAATACACTTTTCTACATTTATAGAAGCAAATCGTTGACAATACAATATTATGTGTTTTTACGATCGCTGTGTGGTCGAATCTATTCTTCTGCGCATCGGCCGGCGCATAGCGCTCGCGCGCGGCCCCCGCGCGCCCTTCCTCCCTCCCTGCACCGCTCACGCGTTGTAGGCGCGTTCAGGAGGTATTCCATGAAGCACACCCAAACGAAGCACACACAGGTGGGCTTCAAATAAAAATTTAAAATAATTAATTTTAAATTTTTATTTGAAGCCCACCTACGGGTGTGCTATATGGAATACTTTAGGTGTGCTTCGTCTGGGTGTGCTTCATGGAATACCTCTTATAAAGATTAGTCACAATTTACAAACAATTGTATGTTCACATTATATTCTGTTAAATTCATATTGTTTGCCTTATTTTGCTTGAATTTTATTAACACAGTAAATGCCACAATGAAATCAACCTAATTTCACGATATCTCTACATCTCAATCGTTGTTCCCTAAATCACATAAACAATACTTGTTTACGCTTAATACTCAGTAAACAAGTTTAATCACATAATCAGACATGTGAAGCCCAAGTTAAGCGGGTAGCAACAATAAATAGTGAACAAAATACACGATAGTTTTAGTAATACTAACGCGGAGTGACAAGGCTGTGTTCGTTCAGTGGCGCGTGTGTTACACGATCAAACATCCGCGTACAGAGCCACTGAATAGGTTAAACAGTAAACGAAAGTGAAACTGTCAGTACTTTTTTACGAAGTTTATTGGCAATTGTTTTTATTGAGCGATATAGCAATTTTACAAAATAGTTTACTTATTTTACAAATGGTTACTTAATATGATTTTACAAATGATTAAAATAGTTTACATGTCGTAAATTACTTTTAAAGTTTTAAATATATGGTAAAATTCATAATTATGCTTATTTATAAATTACTTATATTCAATACGCTTAATATATTTGTTTATATATCTAAGACCCAAACATCAAAAAATTTAATAGGTATACACTCTACACATCAGTTTAACACGTGAAGGTAATAAGTAAAACAAATTTGTGTAATATAATTATTCTTAAAATTTAAAAACTCACATTTTATGAAGAAAGAAGGAAGTAGGAAGACTTCTAAGTAGGAAAACATATTTTTCTTAAAATTGTCATTGCTGTACTGTAGCACCTATTTAATTTAATTTTTGTGGTACGTTTTCATGATTTTGAGACAATGTTATGTCATATTACAAAATGACTTAATTTTGGTCTATAAATGTCTTGAGTATTTAGTTTCAAGCTGTTCTTAAAACTCGAATTGTGGTTTAGGGCGTCCCAATTCCCTAGACTACACTTGGGAACGGATCTCCCCTATAAATTGCTGTTAGACACTCATTTCCTATCTACGGGGAATTTCTAAACCCCTCTATTAATCAATTTCGAAGAGCTTCATAGTGTTTCAACAACATCTAACGCAAATTAAATGGTGAACATTGATGAAAAGGTTGAGTCGAATATTTTATCCAAAAATAACATTATTGTTTCTAAAAATAATTAAGCCTACGATCACAAGAAATACATTTCGACTAACATAAATAAACAAATTGTATAATTTAAACCAATTTATAATTTTATACCAATTTGACTTACTGTATATATTTTTGTTATTGTAAATTCGAGTACCTACACCTGAACTGCTAAATGGCACTCGTACTCTTTTTGTGCACACCTAAAGTTAGCGTTCGAAGCGTTAGTTTCGTATTAGCAAATGAAAACCTAGGTAAGCTAAGCTTTAGGTACCACAGGATAGGTACTTTGATACTAAACCAAGCTAAAAGAACTTGTAACAAGCTTGGTCTAATAAGGGTTAGAAAATAGAGAACTCTTTTCATGTGGTTTTCACAGTTCGATAGCTTAGGGTCCAACTTAAAATCTAAGCTACGTTTTATCTGATTCCGCTGAAAAAAAACATAGATACAGCTTGACCTCTTGGTAGTACTAGCCACCCTACACTACGGAGGTCATTTAAACTGCTCAGTTCTTTGTAGTCCACGCGGACGGAGTCGCGGGCAAAACTCTAGTATTGATTACAACTGATGCATCACGATACGACACGCAAAGGCTAGAGTGAATCAAGCGTTAGATATTTGCTCATAGCATGGCGTTACCTACTTACAATTATTATGGGTATGTTTGGCTGTTTTTAGAAGACAATTATTAGACGTGATGACGAACGATTTTAATTTTTTTATACATTTTCGTAACATTGTCACTGAAAGCATATTTAAGGCATAAAAAACCGGGCAAGAGCGTGTTAGACCACGCACAGTATAGGGTTCCGTAGCAAGAAGCTTAGCAAATATGAACTATTTTTGCGGTTGTCAAACTCAAAATTGAAAAAAGTGAATATTTCAAAAAGTTATTGACGTATTTTGTTCAAACTAATTTTAATCGAGAGTATTTATTAGATGCCATAAGCTTGATTTTTTCCAGATTTTTCGATAGCGCGGTTCGAAAATTACAGGGGTGGGGGGGACACATTGTTAACGACTTTCGGAGCTCCTAGTTCACTCAATATGCACTGAATTAAAAAAGTTATTTAGAAACTTCTATGTTATTTTCAAAGACCTATCCAACGATACCCCACATGACGGGGTGCAGGAATAGTAGATTGTTATACAAGGGTGGAAAGAAATCAATTCCCATACGAGGTATTTAGACGCACGAGCGAAGCGAGCCCGGCTATAGTCCGAGTGGGAATTGATGACTTTCACCCGTGTTAAACACTCTACTTTTCATTTCAAATATAAGGAAAGTAAAAAATAGTAGTTTTCTTTAACGGAATTGGGGGTCGACATTTCAGAATCGCTTGAACTCATTTTTAATCAAATAATTTCGGTACAGAGTTAGTATCCCGCCAAATTATACATAAATAGTCTTTTTTAATTTAAATTTCAAATATGGAACACACCGCCCGCGTCACCGCCGCGGGCCATCCCACTTTAATAGGTATTTTTTTTAATTCACATTGGCCGTATACACTCACAAGACCGCAGCATTTTTTTTTTTAATCGATATTTTTCTTAATTATGTAAAAAAAATTATAGCCGACTAAATAACCAATTTTAGTTCTATTTTTAAAATTCATTCCCGCCCTAGGGAGGGAAGCAATTACTATGAGTCTTTCCCGCCCAAGGGAGGGAAGCATCGTTTTCGACCCGCTGCTCTGATCAAACAAACACTACTTTCCGAGTATGAGAAATGAAAAATATATTTTTTCATCCTTCGGTATATCCTTCATGTATGGGAGGCCTCCTAATTATTTTATTTTTCATCATTTTACTACAGGCCTTTATGGCGGCTTATAACAGACATCTACTTACGAAATTCCATACAAATTGGTTATGAACTGTAGATTTGACGAAGATGTGACAGACGGACAGACAGACGGACATGACGAAACTATAAGGGTTCCTAGTTTTACTACGGAACCCAAAAAATCTAATTAGCTAAACTGACTATAGGAAACAGTAGGCATGTAACATAAAATTCAATTTCAAAAATTACAAATCAAATTAAAATACGACGCATAATTTTTTTTTACTAACCAAACTAAACGCAGTATCATTGTTGTCATAGTTAAACGCAGTTATTTAACTAACATTCCACCGTTATTATTATAGAAAAACTTATAAACAAAAAAACCGACAAAAAGCTTTGTCCGAGTGTTCCGGTAACCTATATTAGCCGCTTAATTATTACGCTGTTCTAATTAAAATTATAACAAAAAGCGTTCAATCATATGAGATAACATCGGGGTGTCAGCAGTGGAGGTTTTGACATGCTTAGCTACCGATCTTTATCACTTGATGAGCGAGATAATTAGTGGCATTTTTTTATGACTGTGCTATTTAGGGTCAAGGCCATAAAATAGTAAGACCCATCGCAATTCCAGTGCGATTAGGGATAGATCACGGAGCTATAAATGCTCCATGGGATAGATGAAAAAAGACAATCCGGAGAAAAATCCCGATACTTGGACATTTTAAAATCAACATCGAAACCGAAAATTATAATTGTGTTGAATACCTACTGTTAATAGTTAACATTAATTTAATTTAAAACATTTATTTTATTTGATTTATAATATTCTTCTTCCCTCATTTGTGTGAACATTCCAGACATCTAAGAATTACCCCTGCATTCCGGACAAAGAATCTAATTTCCGGACATAAAAAATCCGGATGTATGGCAACCCTAAGTGCAAGAGAGTGATGAAGCTATACAGAATGATAGCACCATCCCTTTTTCGCCTTTTTGGGTTAAATATTTTATAATACGTACCTACCGTAGTAGTGTAGTAGTAGAGCTTTTTATGAATGGAAAATACTACCACCACAATAAAGCAAGCATTCAGATCATACAAATATTAAATAGCATTTTCATAAAAGTCTATTAACTTCTTTAGCCATTTCAAAACCAAACGACTTTATTAAGAAAAGAAATCAAGGATTCCTAAAAAATGTTAAGCGTGTTTTAAAACCTCAAGCTATTTGGGTCACGGATAAGTTTACCTATTTGCTTTTCTTTTTAACTTTTTCACAGACGAGACCGGCTTGTTACTTGCAAAACACGAAATAAGTAGGTTGGCCGTATTTTAAGTACAGCTCAGCTTTTAAATTGAATAGGCTCTCTGTACAATGTTGTTTTCTTTAAAGAAATAGGGAGCATGTCTAGTTTTCATTTTTAAGATAAGATTTGATAGTCTCCTTTGTGATTTATTCGCTTCGTTAGGTAGGGTACCTCAGATTTAGATTTCTCATCCTTAAACCTTTGTGTTCTTGTTTAATTTATTTAGGCTTTGCTTTTGGGGTATCACGCTATATTGAGATCTTCGAAGCCTTACCATTTAGCAATAGGAGCACTTTTGGATTGTCCTAAAGATTCCTGACGTATTCCGAGGCTAACGACAGCCGTGCCGAGTTCCTATTTATATCTCAAAAAGTCTGTCTTTCGAAGCGAAAATGTCTTGCGAAATCTTCTCTTCGAAAGCAAGAATGCACCGCGTGTAGCTGATTCAGGTAATTTTGAGACTAGACAGTTTTACGGTTTTACCTCTCTATCAACTCATCATCATGCTGAAGTTTTTTAGATTCCAAATAATTTACTATATGATTTTTTTACATAAGCATGGGATGTTCACGTTTCACAGTCCA
Source organism: Thalpophila matura (assembly GCA_948465475.1). Classification (NCBI taxonomy): domain Eukaryota; kingdom Metazoa; phylum Arthropoda; class Insecta; order Lepidoptera; family Noctuidae; genus Thalpophila; species Thalpophila matura. The sequence continues at coordinate 13,877,705 of OX419183.1, forward strand.
CAACACGTCCAATTCATAAAATATCATCCGTCATTTACGACCATTATTACATTTTATATTCCCAGCACAAATGTCAATGTATCAAGCCGATATTTTTGCGACTTTTAAAAAATTTGGTCGCACCACTATTTTTTGCGCCAATGCATTGTTAAAAGGCTTTGACTCGGGACTTTTTAACCAATCCAATCACTATATTCGAAATCGTATTCAGTGTTATTTTTATTGTTTCATGTAAAATATATTTTTTAGTTAATCATGTTAATCATTTTACGACTTTGCGATATTAAGTTCAATTTTTTTTGGGCTTGTAATTTAAAGTGTTTAATAATTAATAAAGGTTCTGCGAAATAAAAAGACATCATATTTGATCAATAAAACGTTAATCTGATAGGCATAAAATGACAGAGTCGGTTTTAACAAAGAGGATAACAGAATCGCGACAGAAGTCGTGTTGATGTCCTATAGGTACTGTGGTTGATACCCTGCAGAATACTTCCATCTTTATTTTACAAAATATTGGGCCAGCAACAATAAACACGCAATTTTTATCCAAATAAAATGTTATATATTCTTAGATACAAAAGCTAAGCTATATCATTAAAATCCATTAGAGTACCTACTTGTAACCAAGTATAAGCCAATTTAACATTCACGTTCAAAAGAGACTCCATCAGACATAGGCGACACATTAAAGTTACATTCCTAGATGTATGTCTAGCTACGTTAGTTTCTTTAAACGTAGTACTAATTAGAAACTTGGTCCTCAACAGAAACTGCAATGCATTGCAATACTACCCAAGTTCCTACGGCCAAACTTTTACACATTACTGAAATAATGTTCAACAACACTTTCTTTGGTGGAGTTTTGGAATGAGGACAGTATTAATAGGGTTAAAACTTGGCGGTTTGTGTGCTGTAAATGTACAAGTTTTATGTTAATTAATCTTATCATAAAGGCAAATGATTTAGTTGATTATCAAAGATCTTTAATATTTTAAACAGTTCAAATAATAATATTACATACACAGGCTTCTTACTAGACTTTTCAACGAAATATTAAGACTTGAATAAGGAACCTTTTTTGTAGGTTCGTCAAAATAACTGACATACAGCCTAGACGATCATATTATAAGAAAAATGATTGATGCTAGTTTCTTCTTTGTACAAAGAAAGGCATAAGCATGCCAAAGAATACATACATACACTCGAAAGACATTACCCTCATTCCGGGGCAGTCGGATAAATATGTCTTAGTCTATTTATAAGTACAACTTTCTATTAAGGATGCAGCTGACTTCTAGTTTTGAATCAACATTCATAGTTATCTATCAACATTCAATTACTCCAGCATACAAACGTAGGTACTACCACAAGGTCTCTTGCGAAAGAGTACAGTAGCTTTATTTACTATGTCTCCGACCGCAAACATATGCAACGCACCACAGTACACAGTCCTCCAATTCACGAACACTAAGCACGGATTCACAAAACAATTATATCACGTTCGCCGTGTATTCACGACAATGGTGTAGGTTTTGCAACATCAAGTGCAGGAAATTCGTGAGTGCGCCTGTAAATAACGATCGGGCCATGAAACAAGATGACGTCATTAGACGATAGTAAAAAACTATACGGGCGGGTCAATTACTGGGTTGTGTTTTGGATTTTATATGGCTTTTAGAAGTGCCGTCCACTGAAGGGACTCCTGTGTAATGGGTGTTGCGATAGATCAGCTTGCACGGTTGTGCGGCCAGTGACCCACTTCAGATTTTTTATTTATTACTAAACTCATCAATATAAAAAAAATATGGAGCAGATGTAACATAAAAAATAACTCACTCTTGATTTTATATGGCTTTTAGAAATACCTAGCCGTCCACTGAAGAGACTGCTTGTTTGGTGGGTGTCACGATAACTTAACCGGCATCACTGGCATGGTTATGCAGTCAGTGACAAAAGTCGATTACTACTTCAGATTTCTTTTAAATTATATTTATCTCAATGATATAAAACAAACACGGAGCAGACTTAATGTAGACTATTACACAGTGTACTGTGTGTATTACACACAAGACAGACAGTGTTTTCATTCATAAAGGTGGATATCAATCGCCAATTCCATAGTTCAACACAAAATTGTGCAACAAATGAACCTTAGCTTATCATCTTACACCGCAAGTCAACAACGCGCGATATTTCAACAATTTTAGTATTCGCCGTTAGCACCATAATTTACTTAGAATAATGCGTCGCACGGAATTTCATATTGCAAGGTATTTGGTTATTATATGCCTACACTATTTGTGTGGGAAGCCATCACTTACTTACATCACTTCTTGAGCCTACTTTTCTCTCGTAGTAGCCTAAAAGTATAAAGGACGTTGGTAGTTTTGGGCTTGATATGGTACAGTAATAAAAGCTTAACCAAAAATAAAAAAATATTTTAATTGTTCTTTGCCTAATTAATCTTAAAGATTAAGAATTGGAATCAAAAATCGAAATAAATAAGAAATAAAATGATTATGCTGTTGACATTTTGAAAAAAACCAATAAAACAAAAACGGGTGCATGCTGGCTGGCGCGTGCCTCCACAGAATATCATGTCGACAGCAACTAAAACCTTTGAATTGAGAACTCATTAGTCGGGCTGTACTTCATTGGATCATTCACACCATGCTTAACCTCACTGTCACAAAAACGAAGATTTCTCTTTAACCCAATTACGTACAAAAACAAATTTAAATACTCTTGAAATACTCGATCACACCAAACTAATTTCATATCTGTACCGACACAATCTGAAGCCCAGCGTTCTTTGGGCGTCTGCCAGTGCCCTTTCTGTATTTAGGCTAAGGGAAGCCGCACACGTCAGGTAGACCGATTCCGCTTATCGGATCAGAGGCCCTAGACAAGTTACTTTTCTGATAGCGTTAGCGTCAAACGCTACGGATAAAACGTATGGAAGTGACATTTGTGAGTCACGTGACTTTTCCGCAGCTAATGTCATTGCCATACATTTTATGCTTATCGTTTGGCGTGAACGATAACAGAAAAGCAACTTGTCTAGGGCCTCAGAGGGCCTAGCATTAACAATTTTGACGTTGCGTATCGTAAACGTAAGCATATTATGAAAATATACGTTTGCTACACGATATTTCTATAAATTATATACTTTATTTTTAACTTTGTATTTAATAAATGCGCAAATTGTTTAAAAACTTATGAAAATGTTCTAGGACTGCTGCATTTTAGATTCACAATTCGCTTACGTTTACGATACCATACGTCAAAAATATTTGTGCTAGGTCCACAGGGCACGCACGGTTTTTCTCACACTCTCGCACTCACGGTAACCGGGTTCAGTAACCGGATCGGGTTACCTGACGTGTGCGGCCTCCCTAAGACGACCCATAAGAATCTATGGATCGATTCTGTGGCCCGTATTACAGAAAGATGCTCGAACACAGATCTCTGCTTGAGCATAGATTTAAAGCCATTTGATTGGTTGAAATATATGCTCAAGCAGAGATCGGTGCTCGACTATTGTTCTGGAATACGGGCCTGTGACTGATACAGATGCGTTTTTAATATAGTAAAAGTTTTTGATATACTATAGTGTTCATCCATAATACGGTTAAACTGGAAGGTAGGTTATAAATGCAAAAGATTATGACATTTTCAGTAAAATCGTTAAATCCATTACTTACTCCCATTCCATAATAGCCAAAGTTTCCTCCAAACATCTTACGGGTGAACTACAAAAAAGTAATCGACGCAAAATTTCTGCACAAGTTACGTGAATGGTCAGGGATTAATAAAACAAATGTTTCTCCAGTTCTCTTCATCATGCTCTTAATAGACAAACTTGGGGTGTTTTTGTTACAAAGTTGTTGCAAAAGTAGAACATAAGTTCGGCGTATTCAGAGTCCAAACAGTACTGAAACAATACAGTTATTCTTTCGATGTCCTACGATAAAATGAACACGAATTTTCGATTTTATTTTTACAATCCATTGCGTTTTATAGCTGTCGTTTCTATAACATTAGTTAATGTAATGTAGAAATATTGTAATAAAACTTGAAATCTTTTGGTGTCGCATTTCCTGTTTTTGGCTCCTTGCTTTACGTTTACGAGACGTAGTCCCAAAATGATGTTTAATATTTTTATCGACTCAATTGTTTGGGTCTGTTATATCGCTTTAGCGTTTTATAGGTATACGCATGAATGTACAAAATCAACACAAAACATATTTTTCATAAAAATACCCAATCAAACATATCAATATTTTTTCTCGTTCCACCCAATAAAAATAATAGCAATATTCCCAAAATTTCACAGTTAGTGCCCTTTTGTTTAGTTGCACATAGGTTGACGCCGCTTTCCGACTTTATTTATCTATATATATTTGTTGAACTCGCAAACACTGTGTTACTAGGAACGCATGAATGGCCGGTATTGAACGTAGCGAAAATTCGAAGTGGACTATTTGAATGTTGTTTGTTGATTTTTGAACTTTTTGACACGGGTTAACTTTTATAGCCGTTGCATAATAGCTATGTAATGTAAATTATCACAAACATAAATAGGTACCTACCTATTAGCACAATCCTCGCGGTCATATCAGAATTACAACAGTCATACAGTTTGTTATTGTAAAACTAATTGAATCAATAATAAATAGTATAAAACAATGTTGCTTTTCATGTCTGTTTGTCCGCTTAGTTCTTCTAAACTGCATAAATACCTAATAGATTTAAATGCGTTTTCACCGCAGTGTTCACCGTTTTCCAAAAGCAGTGATAGCCTAGTGGTTTAACCATGTGCCTCTCATGGCGAATGGTTCGAGTTCGATCCCGAGGCACGCACCGCTGACTTTTCGAAGTCATGTGCGTATTAGAAATTAATTATCACTTGCTTTAACGGTGAAGGAAAACATCGTGAGGAAACCGGCATGTCCTAGAACCAAAAATTCGAAGACATGTGACGTCCACCAACTCGCACTGGGCCCGCGTGGTAGACTACGGCCCACTCCCTCTCACAGAGGAGGCCTGTGTCCCAGCAGTGGGAACATTACAGGCCGATTATGCTATGCTATGCGTTTTCACCACCATTCAGAGAATTTATTTCAGAATGACATGTTGCCATAATATAGATTGCACCCGTGCGAAACAGGGGCGGGATGCCAGTTTTGTGAAATATCACTTATTATTAAGTGATATTTCACAAAAGCATACATAAATCATATTTGCCAATAAGAATCGGTATCAATCAATGAATATTAATAACATAGACGCGGGCACGCAATTATGTAACCGTGACGAATTTTGACGTTTACAATTGTTACAGTTTAATGATTTTAATAATTATTATTGGCATTGCGTGTGCGCTGTTAAGTCTGATATACACTATACCACCACTGAAGTTGGGCAACATGATGATCGAGATATAGGCAATTTGCTCCCTGAAATGCAAGTGACCAAGTTATTTTTTTAATATTTGAATGGTTGTGCTAATAAAAACCTGCAGTAGATAATATTTTTATATTTGCATTGTCTTTCAAAATGTTGTGTGCATTGCAAAAACCGCAATTCCGCTAATTCGTCAATTAAGTTCTGAATTCTTCGTATACAACCAATTTTGAATTGCATCAACTGATGACATCATGCGTTACATTTGCAGACGATCCGTCGCGCGTTGTCGCAATTATGTTGACCAGTTTTTTTCGGCTGGTGAATACACGGCTTTATAAAGAAATAGTTTTATGATATTAATAATATAATTATTTATGGTTAGTGCGTGTGCGCCATTTAGATTTATTACTTGCGTAACTATTAATTAACAGTCGGAATTAGTTAGGGAAGTAAATTATTACTGTCGATGACTATACTTATTGTATTTAAAATCAATTTCAGGGACGATTTAGAACAATAGCCGGTATTTAAATGCGCATACGCATATTGTAAACAACTTAGCGCACGTTCGTTGTTGCTATATTTAAAATAACAATACGAACACGTGATTATTTGTGAATGATTGCTTTGATTTTAAATAATTATAATAGAAATTGAACTATTGGACCTACTTACAATAAAATAATTACACTGTTTTTAGTCCAATGTAAATAAGTAAGATCAAACTGGATATTATTATTAATTGCTTGACTCTATCCTACCGGTTCTACATGCAGTACCTACCTATTCGCCTACAAATTCATAATTTGTAGCAAATTAATATAATTTAGACTCGTACTAAAATATACTCGCACTAAAATAGACTCGGAAAAGCATTATTTTGTATCCTGTGAACACTGGTGCGATAAATGTGAGGTTGAGTGGGATGTGAACCAACCGAATGAGGTCATAGTTCACTGTATAGGTAGATTGTGGAAAGCAGTTCAACTTTAGGAAGTACTATCGTGGAACCAAAGTTTCTTTGAAGTGTTTCCTTTTGACTACATGTTTTTTAGGCACCAATGCATTGTACACTATATAATAATATTGTTATAAAATACAATAAGGTTAAGATGGCTTGACATTTTTAAAATTTTAATACAGGGTTATTGATTTCAAGAAATCTATTTCCTGAGAAAAAGGGTCTTGATTGACAGACAGATGGACAACGAAGTGATTGTACCTATAAGGGTTCCTTTTTTCATATTGAGGTACGGAGCCCTGAAAAAAGAAGGAAATTATTAATAGCAAGAAAAATAAAATGAATAAACGCCTCGACTATTTTAAATATAGGCAACCTTCTGCGTCAAAACTACAGCATGACAAAAAGTACTTATTTCCTTGCATATGACTGATTATTGGGTGGGAGTTCATTAATCACTAGTGTCCGACTCATAATCCAACCCAATTTGATTTAGATCAAATAATATTATTACGGAAGGAGATAAAAATCTTTTATTTAATATATTGGACGTAAAAATTATAGCTCTCGTTAACAATGTAGTGTCAGATTTTGAATAAATTATAGTAATAATGACATGGTCTTGCAGCGCATGAGTTGTTTTAGTTATCTTACCTAATTTGACCTTAATTACAATATTTAACTTTCAAAGACGTTTAGGTAATATTTTAATTTAGAACAGATGCTTATCTATACATATCTATTCTCAGAAATGTTTAAGTAGATAACCTTTGTCTTTATTACCTTTTTACTTATTATGATACATTTCTATGGGCTTCTAAGGTTGCTTATTATATTTAAAGCTGGCCAATGTAGCCATAACTGACTAGTGCCTGCAGTGCACCGTAACCAACGGAGTTAACAATGATCATATAGGCAGTATTTTTACAGATGATTCTATAGGTATTAACAAAGTTTTATCATTTAGACATGACTAATAGAATGTTTTTCAAAAGGGTTTACACGGAATTAGTGCATAAAACAGTTCAACTTTGTCATGAATGGTTTGGAAACGTATGAAAAGCTGAAATAAAAGTTTGTAACGCATTTGGGACTTGTTACTGGGCCTTAATACATGGGAGCTATTAAAGTTAGAATGTTTATTTCACAGAGCAAAAGTTGCAGAGTATCGTGTTTGTCAAAGGACCGGATAAAGGAACAAATATACAATGAAACGGCTCGAGATGTAGTGACCTCTCAGATTTAGATACATATTTATTTACTTTGCACGCTTCTACATCAGGTAAATTGGCTTCTAGGATGCCTGATGTATGGAAGAAAAATACATGCGGTGTCGAGCCCAAATATGTCGATTGGGATGTGGGCCGATGATAGCTATGTTGAGATTATTGAAGTTTTTATTTTAATCATCTATTTTATCATACAATGTCTCGTGAGGTCTGTCTATAGATTTGTAAGCTAAATAGAATCTATAAGTACAACATAATTTTGCCATTTGAATTGAATTGAATATTTTGTACGCGGCGCGAGGACGAAACTAGCTTATAACTTTATCAGTTATAATTATTTCTTTTTTACATTTTTTACGTAGATTTATTTAATTAAAATCATTTTGGGGTGTTTCAGCTTTTGCATTTATTAGTAGGAGTAGGATATGTAAAACTAATCTCGGAGATGGCCATGTTTATGTATATTTTTGGTTTTTACAATGTAGCCATTCCCAGATGAATTAATATACAATTAAAATCGTTGCTAACTAACTACTGCTAGTGACTTTTGATAGCTAGGTGTATTCACCCGTCGTTTCTCACGTTAATGCCTCGGAGATTATTATCTTAAAAGCATTGCACGAAAATTCCGTGCGACACATTCAATGAGATCCAACGATTACATTAAGATAAAACATTGTAGGTGTAGGTATCAATATTAATATCAATAGTATTATTAATTGGTAAAAAGGTATTATAAAAATTAAGTTCGTTTGTTTGTTTTTTACCTTTTCACGCCCAAACTACTGAATCGATAATCGTTAAATTTTGCATAGGTATACGTTGTCAGGGGTATAGAAAAGGACATAATACCTTTCATCCAAAAAAAAGTACTGTTCCCGAGGGAAAGAACAATAACTTTCGACGGTCACAATTGCTTTATCTGCAAGCCTAGTTAGAGCCTATGTGTTATTCTGCTGCATTACTGTAAAATTTCATCAAAATCCGTTCACTAACGTGCGTGAAAGAGCAACAAACATCCATCCATCCTCACAAACTTTCGTATTTATAATAATATTAGTAGGATTATAATAATGTTGTTGTTATTAGTCTATTATTTATTTCCTAATATAACGGAAAACTAATAATTAATAAATCTGTTAAAATTATAATCATGTTGTTAGATTTCATCCACAGTATAATTTACCACCAATTATTTTATCTCAAATTGGGCAATATAGCCAAAATTCAATTAAATAATTACTGTTAATTTGGTTAACGGAAGGAAATACCAAAATAACTTTTTAATACGAAGATTATTAAGACTGCTTCGTTAGACTAGTGGTTGATAGCGCGCTTGCTAAACGGTTGAGTGAGCAGTATCTAGATACTGCTCTCTACGCGCAGTATCTAGATACTGCAGGTTACCGCCGAGGTCCGTTCTGTCTTTTGCAATACCCACGGAAAGACAGACAGATTAGGTAGTATTTTCTTACCAGAAATCATACAGAACTTTATTACTGCTTATAGCTTAAGCATAATCAGCTTATAATATTCTCACTATTGGGACACAGGCCTCCTATAACTGTGAGAGAGAGTGAGTCGTAGTGCCCATAGTCTACCACGCGGATTGATGGAAGTCACATGTCTTTGAATATTTAGTTCTAGGACATGCCAGTTTCCTCACGATGTGTTCTTACGCTGTTCTTAGAACATTATTAATGCAATTATTATTAATGGCTCAAGTTCCAAAAAATATTCACAGGTGGCGCCACGCGCTTCAGTTAACTTGCTGAAGGAGATGCAGCCGTTTAAACGTTAATTATTATTCGGCGTGATCTAATCGCGGGCTATAAATCGATGGCCGCTCAACATAATTGATTATGATGGTGCTCGCACTGGATTGCTCGGTATTGGTTTAACTACACCTAATCTATGCAACTATTGTGATGGCGTGGGAAGCTAGAGTTAGGATTCGAGGGATAATCATTGAATTCTACTCGTATATTTGCCACAAACAATATAATTTTATTTGAATCTCAATTTAATGCATAGATGTGTATTGTGTATGTGTTTACGTTATTTTCAGACGATATGTAACTGCTTTCAAATAAAACGCTAATTACACGGTCATGTACCATGAGTCTATGACGAGCTTAACGTGCGTGATCGTCTAACCACGTAGGTAATATTTATTGATGCAATTGACATGCAAAAAACATGCTGCAGGTTGGTTGACGTGTTTTGAAGCGATCTCTATACGGTCATGCTCTCAGATCATAGAAACAAGGAGATATGCCATCATAGCAAATTAGTACGGGAACAACTGATGCCACTTTTAGTACATTTTTCGACACAATTACGCGCATAATTAAGCACTCCTTGTGAATAAAAAGATCTCCCACGCATTCAACATTCCGCACACCCTCAATCTAACACTGTTGATCGTCACTCAACACTAGCACTAAACTAAAACACTGTATTTATACCATCGATCGTGTTCGGTTCGTCGCCAGCGCGTACGTTTTTAATATGAGCAATTTGCTCAAGATCAGGCATCAAGCTCGATAGCGCCTTGGCACATCTCCTTGTTTCTATGATCTGAGGTCATGCTGTATGACATGCACTTATATTATGACTTCGTGGTACGGTATCGTCTAGGCAGCGGTTATTATACCTATTTCGTTAGTAAAAATCTTATTAATGAGTCTACGCCTTTTACTTAACGACTGAATCGAATTAATGAGATGAATATACATAATTATGATGATCCTAGTCGCGCAGTGAGGTTGCGTGTTCTTAAAAAGAAAATTATTTCGCCAGTCATCTTTCATCTTAAAAAGAAATACAAGACAATAGCTGTTATTATAAACACTAATAAAATTATTGTCATTCGTTAAAAAAAACATCTTGATCAAACTTAAAATTCATTGTTAAAAGTTTTTTATATTAGGTATATCTTAAAAGTAAAATGTCAAGTCGAAAACAATAAAACAAAATGTCATCGCCAACGAAGTGATTAGCGAACAAACAATATTTAAAACTGTCATTTTAATTTCATAGAATCATTCTATTTGACACCAACAACTTCATTAATTATAATAATCTCGTTACATTTAGTAGGTAACCCAGAACGACCGCTACAATATTGCAAAACCCGATGACAGTAAGACGTTCTAATCGATCTGCGCCGTCAATAAAATTACATTATCCTTCGTATACCCAAGTTAAGTCGTATTATTATGAAAATTGATGGATTTCACAATACGAACCCCCTGTACCTCCGCATCAATACCCGCACACATGCTGAATATCAACTTGTTTACTCCCATTTTCTATTATGAATAAACCCCGCAAAGCTGCGTGATGGTATTATCAAATTTCCCATCATCGATAAACCCTTTTACCTAAACAGCATATTGAGTATTCAACTTCGTCCCTACATAACGTCAACGGATCGTTTCCTCACACCGACGACGGTTAAATGTTCGAGATCAGGTAACCTTAATATGACTTCGCTGTAAGGGACTCAGATGTTCTTTGAAAGTTATAACGTCATAATAGATTTCAGGTATCAGCCAGGTGCCTCAAAGAGATAGTCTGAGATAACGAGAACCCTATTCATTTGGTAGCTCGCACAATCTAAAGGCTTCTAATAATCATTGCTGGCTGCTTCATCGCTTTAAGTTATCCTATTTTACTAACTGAATTGGAGTAATTTAATTGGTGAATAGTAAGTACCTACTGAAAAATATTTATTCAACGTTATAACAAGAGAAGAGGATCCCTCTATTTAAAATGTATCTCTCGTACATGTTCCATTTCGGTCGTGTTAGTGACGAAGTAACACGAGACATGTCAGACGGTGGAATGGACTATGTGATAATACTATTATGATCTATGACGTTTTAGATGCGAAGATCAGCAAAATATTTCAGAAGAGACATGCTAATCTGAACTCTATTGTAATCCATTTGCAATAGAAACATCACATCACGTTGTTTTATAGCCATGTACAGTTCTTTTGTCGCATAGAGCTATAATAAAAATAATATGTAGCTTATGCTGAAAATATTATTTAGTCAGCAAGGTTGGTTTTGGGGCCAGTTGCTCAAGGCATATTGAGTATACACACAGTGTTAAATAAGTTAAAAAAAAACATTATCCTGCCTCCTTTTGGGCTCCACCGTAGTCGGGTAAAAATAATAGGTACTATCTCTATGAAATTAGTAAATCAGCCGCTATGTATCTAAACCAATTTACAAAACAACTTTAGCCATACGAACGGTTCCCGATGCAAGCAATCTGCAAATGTTCTAATTTCCACATTTGCCGTTTTCAGATAACAACAACATTGTTTCAACAGCACTGAAATCAAATTGTTTTCTGATCTCTGCGAAATGCGCAATTAGCTGGGGACTCCACACAATACCTAACATATGCACATTTTGCTTACCTCACTATACAGAAATAGCATTACCGAGAACTGTATGTGAACGCTAAAATGCAACTATTTACTGTTATAACAAAGACTACGAATAGTTTAATTATGAGATGCGACATTTCACTCGCGTAAGTTTAGTATGCAAATGGTAATGTTGTCAGTGACAGTAAGCATAATTGTTTAGGTTTTACGTCTTGTAAATGTTGTTTTTAATTATATCGCTGAAGTTTTCTTTGCGATGTGAGTAAAATTGTATACAGCGCTATTTAATAAAGTAGTATGTTGATATTTGTTGAAGTTTGCAGGAGTTTTTAGTGGTTAAAACCGAATAATTTAAAACGAATACATCCGGTAATATAGTTGATTTGTCATTTCTTTCAGTCTCAAAGCAACTTACAAAGGTTTACAGTTTTTTTTAAGTTCATAATGAAATTTACGACATGTTGTGTTACCTTTCCTATTTAATTAATCGTGCATAATATGTAACGCATTATAATAATAATATTAGGCACATTATGTCATTTTTCTGGCCAGTCTGTAACAATTTATATGTTAGTCTTTGCATATAGTACTGACCATTTACAGACTGTGTTACCAAGGGAGTCGTGAATACGTAATGTGATAAAACGATGCATAGTTAAGGGAAATTCAAGTGGTACATTCCAGACTCCGAACATTCACCCCTTAGTATGGTAGTTTTCAACAATCCAGCATTGATTGCATCGATAAGGAACTTTGGTGACTGAGAACGACTCATAACTTGAAGATTATTGTTAAGAGGAGTGCTTTCCTAGTAACGAGGGTTGAGCATAAGCTTAGGTCAATTTGTGCTTTTATTTGCTAAGATGTTATGTAGGTATATTATGATAAATAAAAAGTGGAAAAGTTGTCTGGGTGTATAGGTATCACTGTTAGCGATAAGAATGTTATTGCGTTCTTTTAATATTTTCATTATTATTTATAGAATTAAATAGTAACCTTAAAAAAATAGACTGCCGCAATTAAAAATCACAATAAAAAATCTCTATTGAGTCTCGCGTGTATCTGTGTTCCAGCAGTCAACGGGTTAAGCTTTGTAGTTATAAACATAATAGACATTTTTTTTAATAAAACAATATAGCAAAATATCTTTTTTTTTTTATAAAAGCGCGTTCTATTTCAGGCATAATACAAATAAAATACCTTTATGTTACAGCCTAAAACTGTCAAAAGTTCACACCTACTTAATACAAGGATATACGTTCTTAGTCTCAAACTAATCTGCGATCTATACATAATTAGTCTGTGATGTTGAACGCTCTAACTAGGAGCAAGTTGAACAATATTGTGTGCAAGTAACTAGGTTGAGTTATTTCATATCGTAGCTAAATGTCGAAGTTTGGCATTCGTGACATCCCCTGTTATTTGTGGCAAAGTATGCAGGTGTAGGTTATGACCTAGTGCATTTGTTTCCTTTTTTGGATTCCGTAGCCAAATAACAAAAACGAAACCAGAATTATTCGGCTTGTCTGTCCGACTATCCGTCCGCATGTCGCAGTTTTTTTATTCAGAGACTATTGGCTCTGTAATGAAACTTCTCGGATAGATAGATGTCTGCTGTTAACCGCCCGCCATATAGAAATGTAGTTAAATTATATTAAAAAATATATATACATATATTTCCATTCCATACATAGGTAAGGGGGACACCCCATAAATGAAACTGAGGGCTCAAGATTTTTTTTTTTATTTAGTTGAATATTTGGTGAGATATGAGGTTCTTAAGTCGTAAAAAGTGTCCCCCTCTGTAAATTTTTAACTATGTGGTGGAAAATTAAAAAAAAGTCAAGGGAAAAACTAAAAACTCAAAACTCCTTCAATAAAGATTGGTTTGAATAAGATATGTTTGGTGGTTTTTGAGATATTCAGTTTTGTGTTAACCAACTAACTACATAAACTTATGTTGTGGTCAAACAACTGAAATACTGAAAACTGAACTCCTTGCTACGGAATCCCACAGTGTGCATAGTCCGACACGTGCTTGACCGGTTTCTATTGGAAGTAGGTACTCAACTTTAAAAAAATATAACTGTGTAAATAGAAATGGTATTAAAGTGAAAATAAAAAAAGTATTTAATAAGTGATCTTTTAGCACACTAGGGACTCAATTCTAATAAGAGTTTCTCATTATGTTTATGCAATTGTTTTTAATTAAGCATAATAGACGATAGAACAACAACTCCTAAGAATATTCATAGAATTTATCACAGCAATCAAAAAAATAAATAAATCTATTTAGTTATTAATAAATTATTAAAACTGTTGTATTTAAATAAGTGTATACCTTTCTAGAACCTAACTTTTCATTGATATTATAATAATCATTACATCGTTCAGGATTTAAAAGAGGAATGGAAATGACAGATCAGTCCAAGTCACCACATTTTGTTAAAAAAAAATTGAGTTGGGCTATTCAGCCATCAATTACTAAAAGAGTCATCAATTATTACAATAAGTATTTTTTTAGCTTTTTAGATAGATACGCCCTTTAAGCATTGAAAATAAGGATAATAATTATAAAATTAGAGTTTAAGAAATAAATAAGCTTTAATAGGTCCATCCATAAGTTATTATAACATACAAAATATTTTACAGACAGCGTCTGTAGATGATATATGTGATATTAAAATAAAACATCTAATAGCTGGCTAAGCGCCATTTTAATAACCTCGCTGTTCCGAGAAATATGTGCGCATATTATTTTTTCAATTGCAGTGAAAACTCGTTACGTTTAATTCAGCATAAACGACATTATATCACTTTCTAGATTAAATTACCTATTACTTTTCTAATGATATGAATAATTACGTTTCTAGAGCATAACGCAACATTAATTTGTGCGCGGTGTTCCTGAAGTCTTACGAAAATTAATATGAAATTACTATTTCGAGCAAAGTTGCGACATAGAGCCCACAGTTTAAAAAAAACTGGAGATGTCGTGGGACACCCAACTGGAACAAAGGGTAGTAAGGTGTAGCAGGAAGAGTAGGCATCCCGGTGCCCTTTTTAGACAACTTTGTGATGCCGTATCTCAATATTTTAGGGCTCTTCCAATTTAGATGATTGGTGTCGGACTGCGGCAGTGTGATAGTCGTGAGGCAGCCGTGCGGGCATCGCAAGATTCGCAAGACAGTTGGACGACTCTCTCGACACGTCATATATACGAAAAAAAACAATTGGTGGTGCATAGTGCAACACCCGCACTGCTGCCGCACTACTATTGCACTACAACAGTCCGACAACAATTGTCTAAATGGAAAAAGTCCTTGGCCACGACCTTGCCGCTATCAGTGACAGCGGCGAGCGGGGCGGCGAGCGGTAAATTGAAATATATGAAAATGTATGAACCATGCCACGAAAAAATCGCTCGCAGCGGCGCGGCGAGCAGCGCGGTATCGGTACTATTGCCACTAAAACCGCGCCGCTTGCCGCTAAGCCAAAAGTCGTGGCCGGGCTGTTAGTACCTACCTACTGAGCGATACTAAAACAAAAAAAAACGGATTTTATTATTATTACCAAATATTAAAAAAAATTATGGTGAATTAAAAGTCGTGCGGTATATGGTACGTAATAACATGTAAATATTTATAAGGATGACAAACCATATTTTGAGAAATAGTAAATACGATTATGCGTGCGATCGTTATTGACAAACACTTAACTATTATAATTGCAATCAGCCCTGTGGTTACAAATGTAATAGAAATGCGAGTGTCGTGACAAACAAGAGCCTGTGAAGGCAAACATCACAAGGTTTCCTCATTCCTACATAATCATATTTATAACGAGTTCCAAATCGACTAGGTAATAAACTGATCATGCGATATATTTCTCCTACGCTTTGTAAGAAATATACACTTTATGCGAACACTTAACCGCTTTAAATCTACTTATTCCTACAAAACTACCGAATAGTAGTAACTTTTGAGACTAATAAAATTGCAGTTCTTAATGTAGAAGTATCTTAGCTGTAAAAACACAAAAGTACACTAAATATGCTTAATATCAGCCGAGATGGTGGTCAAACGCAAGCCTGTTATTATAATTTTTCTTAATGTAGGCAGGTACCTACCATATTGACAACGGATGAGCCAACGCTTGCTCAAAAAGTATTCATTCCAGATTTTTTATTTCTAACAGGTTTAGAACTCTTCACAAAAGGTAGATCCACCTTTAAAATTATCACTGAAAATTAAATTCCCAAATGACTGAATTTCATACTTGTAACTTAGGTAATTCGTTTTGATACCACGAGCAAGCGTAAATCAAGCCAGCGGCTCACTGTAAAATCAAACCCCAGTCATTGAACCCGATAATCATTTATATTACACAAATCTTAGGGCTTAATATTATTATCTGATCTCGATCCCAAGAAACCATTGAAGCGTGAAAACAATTTAATCATTGAAGACAGAAAGACTACCTCCCCATTAAGGGTCAGACACCGCTTTAATCTCAATATCTTATATTAAATAATATTATTGGCTTTGAAACTAAATAATACGAGAACTCCAGGCTAAATATGATTAAGGAATTTCCGACGATGCCGAAAATTGCCTAATAAAACTAACCTGGAAATCATCTACCTAATTATCTTCTCAAAGGCATTCATTTTACGGTCCAGCCGCTGAGAGAATGCGTTCCTGACACATGCTTAATTTAGCACTAAAATATTTTAATTTACTGTAGATTGATGTTATAATAAGAATTTTACATAAATTAGTATCAATAGTGCATTTAAACGATGAAAATATTTTTAATCGTAAAATATTTTCCACTTCAAAGTTTCGTCGCCCATACAATTACTACCTGTCAGGAACGTCATCTATTACTTACATACTTGCCTCCTTTTGCTTTGCTAAATTCATACATCTTTTTATACGCCCCTGACCATTTTATGAGGACAAATCAATAAGATCAACTATTTTATACCCTGAAAACTAATATGTCAGTCGTTTTATCGTTTCAGGGACAGCTCCCGTGACCCTTAAGACGCAGAGCTCAGGACGCTTAGTCAGCGATTCAGATCGTCAAATCGAACGCTAATATTTACGACACCCGCACACTTCATATTTCTTTCACTTTCACAGTTCTATTCGTGCAAGCTTTGCCATTTTCGAGACCCTACCCCTAAGTTTTGTGGACCCGTATTTGCTTATAAGCGTTCCGCAGACACATAGGGACGCGCGGCTTTGCTCACGATTTTTTATGCGCTTTCTTTCTTATTTGTTCTCCTGAGGTAATCCTTGCTTAGTGCTGTGTTTTCACAGGAAAATCTCAGTATTAGCACAGCGTATATAGAGATCTTAAAGTGGTTCATCGCCCATACATTTTACAGGACTTGAGAAATAAGAGAAAGGTCCCGGATTGGAATGAGTGTATGTATTGTAGTAGAGGTTAACAGTCCTTTGGACGTCAATTAATTATTGTTCCAATAAAAGGTGGCAAACTTTTTATTGGAACAAGGGTACCTATGCCAAAAAATCTAAGCTCGTATGATGAAAATCAAATATGAATGGTGTCAGGTAAAAATATATTTAGCGTACTTTACATAATTATAATGTTAGTAGGTAGTAGTAATTTAATAGAGTATGGGTGGCAACCCTATCGTCAATATAGTCACTGAGGAATCTACGAAATCAAAACAAAAATATCACCCCGTTGATGTTTTTAGATGGAAAACACTTTTAAGGACTCACAAAATTGGCTAACACTGAATACCTAACGCTTCACAATAGGCACAATATACAGGGTGGCAGGTTAGACAGTGGAAATATTTTAAGGGGTCATTGTACCCATCATTATGAACAACTTTTACTATGGGACCAACCCTGAAATCGCGAAAAAAAAATCAGCTGTTCCATACATTTAAGTTCACAAAACTCAACAAAATGTATGGAACAGCTGATTTTTTTTTCGCGATTTCAGGGTCGGTCCCATAGTAAAAGTTGTTCATTATGATGAGTACAATGACCCCTTAAAATATTCCCACTGTTTAACCAGCCACCCTGTATAGGCTTGAAAAGTAACACCAGTTCTTTACAAAGGGCCATACATAAATGATATTACAAATATGGCATACGGAATGATATGAACATAAACATAAATATTATATATTAGAACAGCCATTCTCGCTAATATCGTGCTTCGTTGACAACTACCGGCATGGAACGATCACGACATTAGACACAATAGGATTCCGTAATGTGATCTCATTTATTTCACGTCTAGTCTAATAACTGAACGGTTCTATATTCAAGGTTATTTTGAACAAATAATATAAGAAAGTAATGTATTATTCTGTTTTCGTTAGGTTTGTCTTATTATGAAGATAGGTCTTTTTATGGTCTATTACGAGGTTTGATTTGAAATCTGAAAATTCGTCTGAATCATCTTGAATCTGATGACTTGTTACTATTACTACTTACTACTACTTATAACTTTTAGTATCTTCTTCTTGATCTTGAATTCTTGATTCTGTGACTGCCTTTATTTTAATTCTGAGATAGCTGTAAGGCCATCAGCATTATGTGCATCCAATCAATCTATCATTCGATTGCATTGTTTTGACGGCGATGTTTAGAAGTAGGTACCTACGCATAGCTTGACCTTGTCCCAGAATCGCTCCTTTTTGGTCCTCAACTAGCTCTGAGGAAGCCTTAAGGAACAACTTGTTATGTAAAATAACTTAAGAAGGGGAATAGGTAAGTATATTGTAATAGATAGGCACATACTTGGTTTTAATTTCTACACTGTTTTAGTACTCGTGTAAACAATGAGATATATTTCTATTATAATTTACCATGATTTTTGATTACAGTAATAACTAGGACAAACAGCGGTACCACGATTTGTGTACGCTATGGTTGACGCTATCAGAATCAATGAAAAAAAAACAATGATCATAAATTATTATGAATCTGTGCGACATACCAAATTGAAATAAAAATTTGGAAGCATGAAGTGGCCAGTGATGAAACATTGCCAGCACTATGTAATGAAATGATGAAAAAGGATCATTTCGTTATAACATGATTTCTCAAGACACCGGTTAAGTTAAAGTTATTCCAAGAAACAATAATAATAATAACCATTATTATTATTATTGACCACCATTGACTTTTTTCAGGTAGCTCAGTGAGAGAGTTGGCATGTCTCCGTCTGCTATTTTTACATGTGCACATACATTGTTCCGGCAGGCGCCATATAGGTTCACATAGTTCCCTTATCTTAGTCCATTATCATCCCATCACAATAGCCCAAGTAGTTTCTTTCCACATGTATTGCAATAGTCCTGCATAAGCTGGTGATTGTCCTTGGGTGTATAGCTGTGGTGCATGCAGGGGTGATCACCAGCTATGCCACCATTACATTTTATATTCAAATTGTAAAGGGCCTCTACGTGTTGGCTTCGGCCCCACGCAAGCCTTCGAAAGGTCCGGGACTCTTAAGTCCCGTGTAACAAAAACCATAAAAAAAATACCATTAAGATTATTTTGTTTCCAACTCAATTACAAGTTTATTTTTTAAGACTACAAAATGAACGGCACAGAGCTATAAATAAATAAAACCATTATGAAATTAAGCAAAGCAAAGTTGCCGGGAAACCTTTTGAGTAAAGATAAATTTAATCAAAACTAAATAGAATAACAACAGCCTAGGGGCTGACCTCAATTTTCTTGTAACGAGTAGGCATATTTGAAGGTTGGGTTTTAGATCTGGTATAAGTATATGAGTAAAAATTTATTAGAAAAAAAAATTGTCCTACTACATCAATATCGACAAAGTGGTTACTGTAATGTGCATGAGTTTTTGGATAGGTACCTATTGTAAGCAAACGGAAAAAAATAGTAAAAATTATAATCAAAACCTACAAAAAACTATGAACTCTCAATAAATCAAAGATTATTCTTGCTTGAGGCCAAATTAATGTAGAATAGCTGCCTAAATAGTTATTAAAAGATGCATAGGTCATCATGTTTGAATTGAAACATGATTTAAATATGAAGATTTTTAAGTTCAATGTCAAACTTTTGAACAATGTTTCTTTTGTAACAGGAACAAATTGACTAGACGACGCAAATCACTCTTTTTAACGTGAATCGGGTGGAAGGGAAATGAAGCGAAGAATTGGGCCTCCCAAAGATGTCCTCTTTGAATCATCCCTTTACAGCCCTTTGCGTTAGGAACTAAAAAAGCGGAAGAGCGCCGAACAAAATTTAAAAAGATTTTCTGTTCATAAATAAACTGAATGAGAGTACCTACCTACTTAAACGAATACATAAAAGGAAGGAGCTAATTGATAGCTACTTTTTAAAAATAATATCTAGGTACCGTACACAATGGCGCAATGTATTTTTGAAACCTGCATAAATTATTCTGTTTGTTTTTTTTTTCATTTTATTCGACGAACACCAATCAGTTTTTCTTGTTCTGAAAAACACTTTTCACAATAGACCATGCCAAGCAGTTTCGAGTTTGATATACATAATATTAAACACGTCTAAAGCGAAAAACTCATCTACTTATCACAAATCTGCTCAACCCTGCACCCGTCTATTTACAAATTAAAAGCCGCAATATAATAAAACAGGGACAAATTAAACGCGCCGTTAATGAAAAAGATATTAAAAAAGTAGTTCAAATCTCATAAAAGCTTTCGTAATTTACGTTGCAAAGAGCGTTGCTATTATTAAATTGTCATTTACATTGGTGAAGCGGCGAACCCTTTTTGCACTTGTGCCTTGTGCAGTGGGCTGCACAAACACTAACGACTTGAATATTGCCGCAGAATCTTCCGAGGATTGCGGCATTTGCATGCTAACAAGCACTGCTACGCTTTCTTTATTAATTGCTCCCGCTGTATAGTGAGAGTACTTAAAGTCGGTAATGCCATGACACGTGGGAGTTGAACTAGGTTAATTTACGAGGGGAGGCAATTGTAGAATAGAACTTTATGTAAGTAGTGGGATCAAATTCGTATCTATACTATCAGGCTATACAAATATTATAAAGCTGAAGAGATTACTAATCTTTGGAACTATTAGTCAGATTCGAAAAAATCTTTTTGTATATGATAGCCAGATTTATGAGAAATAGTATAGGTTATTTAGCATCACGCTACGACTCTTAGGAGCTGAGCAACGGGGATGAAACCTCGGAGAACAGCTAGTCTGTAATATGATGGCACGGTTGTCGTAGCGGCTGAGCGATTGGCTGCCGTGTGACGGGTTCGATTGCCACACGTTTTTTTCCGGTTTGAGTGTTTGTGTATGTGAAATTTGTATTTGTAAACACACCCAGGATACATGAGAAATCCTGGTGTGACGTTTAAAAAAATAAAAAAAGTAATATAATACAACCTACCATCCTCATTGGTCTTGTAGTCATAAGGACGACTGCTGAGCTTTGAGTCCTAGGTTCGATCCCTGGGTTGGGGCTGATTGGGGGCTATTCTATTAGAAAATTATCATCAGCAGCTTGGAATCTGGATCTGTGTCTGGATCTGTGAACTTATAACATAACTGGCGAAGGTGTATTTATTATACACCACTAGTAATACGAGTACTTACAGAACAAGACGTATTATTTAATATACATAATGTATGGTATATTAACATAATGTAGAAATACAGGCGTGACAAAATGTGTCCCATTATAAAACAGCTTGATCTGCATTAAAGTTAGCCGAGAAAAGTAATCCATAGTCAGTTTATCAGATCGCATAAATATTATCCACCTCATAGCCTGCTAGTTTCAAGAAGGCAATTTATCAGAGATAGCGCATGTTTGTGAATTGCTTATGTTTCTAAGCAGGCTGTTTAAAAATAAAATGAGTAATCACTAGTCTGTTTCTAGTAGGTAGTAGGTACTATCGTCATTCTTTTTTATTGTTGTTTATCTTTTTGCTAATTAGGTCGGGTTTTCTCATAAAAAAATTACCTTATTGTGTACACTTCGGATGCCAACTAATAGCCAACTATGATAAATAAATCTTATACATTTGATTGCACATTTATCAATGTATTTTCAGCGAACTTCAATTAAAATGTATGATGTGGAATAAAATGTATCAGTTTCAGATTGAAATAACAAGGTGTGTTGTGTTTCACCGCTTTTGTTATCATTCGCCCGTTTTCAACCTCCTATGGCCCACTGGACAAAGAAGATTATTTTTATTGCACTTCAAAAGGTGCAACGGACCGAATATGTGTGGAATTGAGAGGAAAATCGATATGCCGAAGCTTGTATTTTCACTATGGATAGCGGATCTAGGAAAATGGATCGTGTATCAGGTTTACGTAGTTTAGATATAGCTAAAATTCCGGTCAGCGGAAATCTCTGCGCGTATTGGATTATAAGCGATGCTGTTTCAATGTGGATTATAATATATATTTTTATTAATGTAACTATTACCAATTCACATTCATTATTTACATTACGAACAATGCTTGAAGCATTGATAATATTTAGGAAACATACCAAGGCTTTTTTTTTACTTTACCCTAATTGTACAAATGATTCATTTTTGAATAACAATAAAACTGAGGCCCGCAGAAATAATTGTCGACGCAATCCTATTTATCATATCCTCCAAACAGTTTGCTTAGCTGACAAATTACGAAACATTAAAATTAATTTATGTAGGTACAAATATTAATTTGTGACACTAACACCCTTGTCAGAGGCACACAACCTTGGGTCCTTTCCGTAGGGATGAACGCCTTGTGGTGGACAAAGCCGGGTAAGGAAGGGGCTACAATACTATTCACACGAATTTCTCACAAAATCCTCTCTGTCACATTAAGTGCACTATTATTCATACAGTGGGTAGTAACGTATTTCAACTGACGTAGATCTCTAGTATGATAAATCGAGAATTTCTGGAGCTACGCCTTTTAAATTGGATAGATTTTATGTTGAAAAAATGTCGGGAATAACGTAATCATATCAAAGATAAAAAAAAATAACATATGCGTCCTATTTCTTTTTAAAATTCAGAATTTCAAAATTGTTAGCTATAATTATGTTTTTCTTTCCTGTACCTACGTCATGGTGTATTATTTCGTCGAAAATTAAAATTTTTGTTTGAAACTTGTCCAGCATAATTCAACTCAAAACTTGAAAAAAAAAACAGGTTAATGACAACGGTTAAATTAAACTAAAGTTTGTACTTTTATTTCAGTTCTTATAATTTTGTACTTTTTTATGCACGTCTCGAATATTCCGAATAAACAAAAATGGCTGCTCTTTTGGGGGGATTAGGTTTAGCTCCCTCATATGAAACAATGCTATTTATAAAATTGAGCATACTACGCCCCCTTAAAGTTTATACAGACTTTTACTGAACACATTGTGTAAATATTAGGTATAGCGTGTAACCTGTACTATACTGAAAATGTAATTAACACTGAAATTCATTAAAATAATAGGGTAACTACAACAAAAGTTCTAAATACGTCAGATACACAAATAAACTGATTGAAAGTTATTACTAACAAACTTATAACGATACAAAAAGTTATTCAAAAGCAAAAGTTACGTAACTATGGACGTAACGTATAATAGAGTTCGTAAAAAATATAGCCTTTTACAAATGTAGAGGCTTTTTGGAGACTAATAGGTCTCATTTGTATTTAGGATCTGCTTTTTGCAAAGGGCCGGTTTAATTCACTAAAATTGTTCCACTTCATTTCTCTTTGTTAAGACATAATGGTATACAAACGAAAATTTTGAGTAAAACTACGGCAATTTGTTTGAAGTTTTCGGCCACTGGTTTTATGTGCGTATAAAAAGAGATGGTAAACATTAAGTCATTTAAATAGGAACAGTCGAAAATCGGCATGCATTTAATGTTTTTTTTTTATATTATAGGAGGCAAACGAGCAGACGGATCACGTGATGGTAAGTGATTACCGCCGCCCATGGACACTCGCAACACCAGATGAGTCACAAGTGCGTTGCCGACCTTTAAACAACTTCTCTTGCCTTCTGCCTTGACTTGGGCATTGTTGAGCGCAGTTTTGCCCCCCCCCCACCCCAGCAATGGATTTATTAACTGCGCCATCATGGGGGGGGGGGGGGTTGGCCTCCGGTACCCTCACTCACTCGTCGTTTGTCGTCACACGTCGTCGTTCCAATAAAATTGACGGTGCTTTCAGTTTGTTTCAGTAATTACGAGCAAACAGAATAACAATTAATTTATCACTTGCTCACCTAACTTTAAAATGTCTAGCTTCTCAAGGAATACCTTGTTTTTTTTCCTAGTTACAGTACTTGTTATTAAATTGTACTTACTTAAAATTGCCTTTGACTTGACGATAGTTGAATAAAAAAATGTGCACATTTTCTACTATACCGCTGTATTTCAAAGAAGCCTCGCTTATGAAACGGACGTCGGAAAGAAAAGGTGACGTTATTGCAAGTTTGATTAAAGCGAGGGAGAGACAGAACCTGTTTGCTAGTTGTATAAAAAATATTACCGCTAACATTTTTCAAAATTCAACACTTATTTCGGTATAACGTTAAAATGAATTTTGTGCACTTAGACCGTGAGATGTTTTAATGAAATTTTTTTTCACGTTAACATCGTCCTTTCTGAAGAATGATTCTCTGAAACCGTCAAAAGCGGTTGCATCTTTTTTATATTGCAATTTAAATTAAAAACGAGCGAGATGTGTTCTACTAAAAGGCACACACTGCGTAAAAAATTAAAAAAACCCGACTGCCAAAAAACAACTAAAAAGTTCAAAACAAGAGCACTTTTCAAGCAGTCTGATGCAGTTGGTGGCAATTATTTGTGTTAAATCTTAGATTTTATGCCACCAACTGCATCAGACTGCTTGAAAAGTGCTCTTGTTTTGAACTTTTTAGTTGTTTTATGGCAGTCGGGTTTTTTTAATTTTTAATTTACTATTTTTATTTTTCACTTTTTAGTTTTTAATGTATGTTTTCGTAATCTTCTTTTCGAGCCCTTCATTTTGATACCCCACATGATAGGTTTTGAGGATAAGTAAGAATTAGCGAGAATGATTGCTTTGTTGAACAACTTTAAATCGTTATATATCCTATAACTATTATTTAAAATGAAAAATGATAAAAGGAACCTAAAAATGATTTTAAAATACCTATTCAACGACACCCCACTTGACATAGTTCATCAACTTTTTTTTTTTTTCATTTTGATAATATGGCGTCTGGTTGTCGCTGTGGTGAATTTTGATTACTGTTATGTCTTTAATGACACTCGCAAGGTTAAGACGAATCGATTGACGTAAGAATTATCAAAATCGGCCTACGCATTTGGTCTCTAGAACGCCACATAGAAACAAACATACATACATACATACATACATACATACATACATACATACATACATACATACATAGACTGATAAACACATTACCCTCCTTTGCGTCTCGCAGTCGGGTAAAAAGAACGACACTGAAGAAAATTTAAGGGCAGCTACTACAAAAAATAAAAAACTTTTTTAACAAAAAATAACTGACTTCAAAAATCCACTACAAAGAAAATAATAATTATGGTTTCGGAAGTCGGTGACATTGGTTTTTGTTTGCTTTTTTGCCACCGACTTCTGAAACCAAAATTATTATTTTCTTTGTAGTGGATTTTTGAAGTCGGTTATTTTTTGTTAAAAAAGTTTTTTATTTTTCCCTTTTTAGTTCTTTATCCCGTGTTAGATTACTTTCACGAATTCCAACAGTAAATCTTCTACGGAGTGTGTACATTTATGCATATAACTTTGTACATAGGAATGATTACATAATGTATTATATACTAAAACCTTCCTGAAAGTATGTAGATTACGTTAGTGAAAACCCCATCCAAATCGAATCAGTAGTTTTTGAGAAAATCGCGCACATACAAACATACATACATACATACATACATACATACTTACTTACATACATACATACTTACATACATACTTACATACATACATACATACATACATACATACATACATACATACATACATACATACATACATACATACATACGGGACGAATACAGAACCTCCTTTTTTGAAGTCGGTTAATAAAATAATGCTGAATGTATAAAGTTTGACCCATCTCTTGAAGTAGGTGGTACTCGAAGAGGCTAAACGCTTAAATCATGTCCAGACACCATTATGTACCTGTCAACCTTTATCGTCTAGCTGAAATATTCTTAAGTTATTTTATACAAAAAAGTAGAACAACAAAAAACTGAGATCAAGGGGTTCGCTTCTCAAACTCAAGCAGCTACCTTGTAAATTCCAATATGATTTAAATTTCATAGTATTTACTTAGTTTATTTTGGATACTATTTAGGTTTTAGTCCCACTCGTGACAATTGTTTTTAAATCTCTTATAAATACAGAGTGCCGTTGAGATTATCACATTAATGTTCACACACAGGTTCACACTTATATAATAAAATTAATCGTATTACTAGGATCTATCACCTACCAAAAAACGCTTGCAAGAGTTCTTTAGTAAAATGGCTGCACAACTTAGATTATAACACAACAGAGGACTTACTTACTCATCCAAAATAGAATAGATCCTCCCACTAACTACCATTCACACCTTAAACTTTCACATAGTTTTTCACTACCCTCCACTACAATAGACACAACCACACACACAATACACGCTCACTTGACTTTTATTTATTTAACTGGTTCTTTCGCCATTGTTTTATCATATTTTTTTTTTATGTTATGCCTTTTCCCTTCACTTTTAAACTAAATAATATTTATGTAATCATACCGTATGGTGGGACCCTGGTGATCTGCGATACAGGTACTCCTAGTGCAGACACCAGTCTCTCACAAACTAATAATTATGTAGTTTTATGATTATTATTTTATGTTATTTTTGTTTGTGAAGAGAAAATAAAACAATTTTGAATTTGAATTTTGAATTTGAATGTATTAATAAGTAGGTAGTTAAATGCGGCTAGTACAAGTATTTCTGTTAAAATAATTATCATAAACAGAATGGTAATGTTTGGACTATCTTCGCCAGCCATAGTACCTACTAGTATTCGTCAAGCACCTAATATCTCTACGCATCTACATGATGTTAAATTTTAAACGAAAAAGTGTCCCATCACTAGAATATTAAATGTCGACAAAATATGTTATATTATTCCATATATTAGGACAATAAGTCCTAATACATGGAATAATATAACATACCTATTTGGTTGATTAGTGCCTAATCAGCAAATGCCATATCAATGTGGCATTTAATAACAGGGAAAATTAATTAATTGTCTATTTTGTATATTCAAATAATTTATTCATCAAAAACGCATTCAAAAGCTGTCGCATTCAATATCCTGAACTGTCTGATTACAATAAAATTATTGACGCAAAACCTATCAAGCGTATAACATAAATATCCCAATTATGTTGGCGTAGGTAAGTGTTGCTTGTTCGTCCCCTAGCTTCAAAGTAACCCCTATCTTAAAGTTGACCTGAAGTTGTTGTTAGCTCTTACTTAATTGACTTTAGTACAGAATAATAAACGGTTGAGGTACCGTACTATAGCTTTACAGATATAGGTATGTTTATGTTTGATGGAAGTAACTTTATATTGGCCTGCGATAGGCTGAGTTAATAGATTGATTTAATTTTATACAAATTGAAGAAAGATATACACCTTCAAAGATTGGGTTATCAAGTATTACAATAAAATCAAAGTTTATTTTAAAAAATCTGTTATTGGTGTTGTTTGTAATATAGTTTACTTAAAAGTGTTCTAATTTCTACCCATACTTAATTGCAACACAGACAATGCAGTGTAAGGAGGTCAAAAAGTTGGCTCTCAATCACGGGGTCTCATCAGGAACAAAGTAACATTTGTTGAAATAACTCACAATAGATAGCGTTATATGTATCGATTTGTTATTGAAGTTTGTGTAAAATTGAGAACATGAAAAAATACATCATGAAAAATATTTGTTCAAATTTTGAAAAATGCTTTAAGTACGGAAAAATGTATAGCCCGAAGATAGCCCGCGCTAAATCGGTCACATTTCTTTGTATGAGATGAGGCATCTGTACGTATAGTATTATATTATCTGTGCTCTCAATAGATAGAGCTGGAAAATGCTACACTGGCAAGAGTAGAAGAATGTATGTATTACTATTATAATAGTGGCGAAGGGTGAGGGAAAGCCGGTACAATAAAATAGTACCTACCTGACAAAATTATAATTCCATTTTACAGAAGTCAAAGCTATTTTCCTATTCGAAAGAATATGTGAATACAGTGACTAACGAATAGATATATGAAAAAAGTAAAACGGATTATTTACAATTTTATTTAGTTTCCATTTTCTTGTACCCACAAATCTAAATTATACCGGTTTTCCCTCACTCTTTGCAACTGATAAATAACTATCCAAGTAAGTGTTTAAACTGTGTGTACATTGCGAAATATGTAAAAATACTTGTTATCGATATTCTAGAAAATAGACGATTAAAGCGACATATTGCCTATTTCATACAGACGTCTCTTACACATTGTACCATCTTAAAAGCCTTTATTGTTGTCAAAAAAGAAAACCTGTATTTTTAATTCATGTTTTAATCACCTTTTAGGATATCCACCAATTTACTATATGTATAGTAAATAGGCAAACATGTACGTATACTGTAACTAACAACATATTATTTGTCACTTTAAGGCGAAGGTAAATGGCAACGGCCAGTTTTAAATCTCTCATTTCGCCGTCAAATAATGCAGGTTAGTTGTGCATTTTTTTTATGTTAAACTAGAACATATATACATCAATCGTACCTGTGAATATTTAACTATTGTAGTAAAATACTTAATAAAATAAATTCATGAATTCGTGTCTACCCAAAACATAAAAACGTAATTACTTTCAAATCGCTTAAGATATTTTCATGATTTGTTTTGTGTGAAAAGACTATGTTACTACCTATAATATTGCCTGTTACTTTTTTTTTATTTTATATTTTAGATACTAAAAAGTAATAATACGTCTAATTCTGCACAGCGCGCTCCTTGATAGGCGAGTCGTATTGCTCGGTGGATGTATGTCGCGTTGCTTGAGCTCAGCGCAGAACACTCAAGCTATACCGCCCAAATCACTCAAGGCCGTTGGCGTATACCGGGGCCTTAAGACAATACATCACAAATTACACGCTGCCATAATCGAATTTGCGCGTTAATTACATCCAGAGCTTTCGATTAGAGCTCATTGCCACTGTTTTTAGTTAGTTCTATTAATTTATAGATTACTCTATATGATAGGCGGTCAGTCCTTGGATGGGTGACCGTTCTTTACCGAACGAGACCCCTCCGTGCCTCGGAGAGCACGTTAAGCAGTCGGTCCCGGTTGTCATAGGAATATCTTTGACAATCGTTACGGGTAGTCAGAAGCCCTAAAAGTCTGACAGCTGGTCTAACATTCGAATACCGGTATTACCCATTAATTGGGTTGTGGAGGTCAGACGGCAGTCGCTCCACGTAAAATATTGATATTCAGCCGAAACTAGTTAGAATGGAAGCCGACCCAAATATAATTTGGGAAAAAGGCTAGGCAGATGATGATGATGACTCTATATGATAGGTTGGTGTAAATTACGAGTTCTAATTAATATACGAGTATTTTGTTCGTTAAATTATTGATCCATTGAATTGTGGTTAATTATTGGAACATGTATGTAGCGACGAGCTTAGGAGTCTTTAACTAACATTATTATCATTTTAGGGTGATTCATCTCCATGCTTTTAGTCTGGTACATAAACGATGATCAGGCTTAATCTCAGATCATAGAAACATTTTATGATCTGAGGGCTTAATAATTAAGTCTGAGAATATGAACTTGTGAATATCTTTTTTTGAAAGTAAGTTGAGAGTGGGTTTCCTGTGATATATTTTTTCTAATTAAAATGCATGTTTTGAATATGTACAGTTGTTGTATGTTGTATATCTTAGTGTCGTTGTATATTTGTTTAGTTGATGTTAGGTAATGGTAATTGTACAGAGTTTTAATAAGTTTGTTTTGTATTACTTGAATGTCATTTAAGTATGTTTTGGCATTGTATTTATAGGTAATATTAGTAGGATATTTTTTTTTATTAGTTTATTAATTTAAGCGATGATGCGGTCTACGATGGAGCACGCTTGTCTAGAAGAAACCGAAACTTTTTTCGTGATTTCAGGGATGGTCCCATAGTAATAGTTGTTCATAATGATGAGTACAATGACTCCTTTTAGTATTTCCACTGTCTAACCTGCCACCCTGCATAGATTTTAATGTAATTCTAAATCTTATTTGACGCCAAATGTGGCTATGCCTCTGTTTATCATCTCAGCAAGATGGCGCCCGGCCGCGGTAACCGCGGTGACATATGACCGTCAAAGAAAATTATCTACACCCGAACGTGTCGACATGCGGTTAAACAGCTGGAGACGAGGCGGAATTCCATGGCAACGCCAATAAATAAACATGGCATAATAGACTAACTGTTTAATATTATACGAGTACAAAAATTAAAGAACAAACATAAATGTCAAATCTATGTATTTATGTCGAACGTGGTTTCGAAAAGAAGTTTTCATTATAACTTTACTTAACTCTACTAAATTATATACCACTACCTAGAGTGAAAAAGGGCTAAGACATGACATTAATATCAGCCCGGAAAAGAATAAGTCTAATCCCAGAAAGGTAAAAGATATTCCACAGTCTTCCTAGTTTTATAATTCAGGCGAGCGTGCGGTCGAGGCACAATCCGTTCCGTTTTTATCAGCGAAGCGTTTGACATGTGAGAAATTTACATCGAGATATTTGTGTAAACTTGGCACGGTAATTCCACTACGGTGAATGCAATTTGCTTAGTTGTAACCTCTTTACCACCGCCCTAACTGTCGGAGGGCGAACGAGGGAATTTCTCGCGGGATTTCTCATTTCAAGCTCAATTTAAAAATTTGTCTAGTATCGCTATATTATTTACTTAAATATTTTCCACAGACATTCTGTAAACATACTTTGGTAACATAAATGTTTGTTTTGTTGAGATATTTTTGGAATTACCTACACTGGTAATTGCGAGCGTTCTAATAGAGTATATTATTATATTATTTCGTTTTAATACCGATTCTAGAACGTATCATAAATCCTAAATGAACAATATCGACCTTGTTAGCATGGATGAAACGTCCGCACGAGTTAGCATCTGACATCAGAAGGTAGGAAAATATTTTATTAAAGTCATTCACGTGAAATATCAGAAATGCTTACGTTAAATCTGAAATGCTGAATGGCACGCGCTCCATAGGTATCATAATGAAGAGCAATAAACTTGGCAATAATTCTCCAAGACGTCATAGACCACACGTGTTCCACTCTATTTGGAAGGTTTAAAGGTCCACTAAGGAAACCTTTGTGTAGCAGTTCGTAAACCCCATTAATTTTTCTGTCATTGTAAGAAGTGTATGATTTGTGGGCGAATATCGAGCAGCTGGATGAAGTAACATTACTTTTATTTGTTACTGGGTAAAGTAAAAGAGTATATTATTATCGAGTAAGGTCACCTTGATAGGTAAAAGTAGACGATTTTGTGAAGCAATTTGTTGTCTGGCCTGGAAAATAAAGACGCCTTGAGTACTACGTATTACGTAAATTATTAAATGATGATTTTTTGGATAACATTATTTTAAGAACAGCTTTTTATAGATATTTTTTTCACAACATGGTTTAGACCATATTTTAAAGTCTATATTTTACTATGTACAAAATAAACAAACATTTTTCTATAGAGAAAATACAAAATGCTGTGTGCAACCTTTCCGAGATCCCCTCTGTCCACTACTTTTCAAAAAAACTAACTTAAAAAGAAGAAATCCTCGCCGGTGCTACTTTAAACACGTACTCTTGAGGTCCCATGTTATCTCTTCAACGTATAGAGGTCGTGGCTTTCTTTAGAGGAAAAGCTCATTCTGCAATAAAGCTTTAGCTTCTTTGTTAGGGATTCACACAATTTCAGACTCAGATAAATAGATATTTGATCCGTAGGGTACATCAAACATGTGACTTTCAGTCGAAAGATTCATATCACTTCGTATTCGGAATGTTAGATATAGACACATGAGTCACAAATACGGGCACTCTCGCTTCCCATTAGGCAATAGACAGCTAGTCTCGTTACAGAACAATATCATGCCCCCATGCGAGTTAGCTTGGCAACCCTAGTGATTCGTGAAAACGAACATCGATAACTTTTCACTGTCACACAAAGGGCGCATTCAGCCGCGAACGGACGAAATTGATTTTTGCTCATATTGGACTGAAGACTACGGCACGGGACACTACACCGTACAATTTCAACTACAAAACAAAGTTATCAATAAAAGTTTTCCGTTGCGAAAAAGTCGCCATGTGCTTGTTGAGCCACGCATAGTGAAGAGTTCCGTATAATCTATATAAAATTATCTCGCTTTACATGTAAGAAAGCTATGATAAAAAATGTTTTTTTTTTACTAATTCATTGTAACCCGCGCTAATGAAGAATCGAATCTAAAATGGCGGCACTAATCATTCCCTCTCACTCGCACGTTATTGCTGTCTTTAGTCACATACGTCGGGTGTGAGTAAAGAGCGACACCCGACGTGTGTGAGTAAAGACAGCAATAACGTGCGAGTGAGAGGGAATGATTAGTGCCGCCATTTTAGATTCGATTCTTTATTGGCGCGGGTTATACATTATTTTAAGCGTTATAAATACCTATGTAATGTCAAACAGTTTCATAGTAGTAATAGTCTACGAGTAAAACGGCTGCTACACACAGATGGGCATGGCGAAACTGGATTTCTATTTTACTGCGGAACCCTAAAAAGCTGACAGATTCTGTTGCGACAACGGTTTTGACAGGCGACAAGGCCTCAGTTAACAACGGTCGATTTTCCATTTACGTGCACACGCGGTATTGACAAGTGCTGAATTCGGGTGTCGATGACAAAGAGGTTTTTTCAGGCTTATCATATAACCAGTTATCGAGGGGCTTGTGCTTAATGACGACCGCGCTGATCGATCGATCTGCGAGGTTAAGCTGCGCTTGCCGCGGTCAGTCCTTGGATGGGTGACCGTTCTTTACACATCGAGACCCCTCCGTGCCTCGGAGAGCACGTTAAGCAGTCGGTTCCGGTTGTCATAGGAATATCTTTGACAATCGTTACGGGTAGTCAGAAGCCCTAAAGTCTGACAGCTGGTCTAACATTCGAATACCGGTATTACCCATTAATTGGGTTGTGGAGGTCAGATGGCAGTCGCTCCACGTAAAATATTGATATTCAGCCAAAACTAGTTAGACTGGATGCCGACCCCAATATTATTTGGGAAGGTTAGGCAGATGATGATGATGATCATATAACCAGTTATGTTTTACTTATCAGGGACTGTATGCTATTCATTCCTGAACAATTATATACATAAGTAATCAGTGGCGAAGAATTAGGGAAAGTTGGTACAATAAAATAGCAACAAAATTATATCTCACTATCACACTAATATTATAAATGCGAAAGTTTGTGCGTGTGTGTGTGTGTTGGTGTGTGTGTATGTTTGTTACTTCTTCAGGTTGAAACGGTTGGACGGATTTGGATGAAATTTGGTACACAGATAGATTATAGTATGGAATAACAAATAGGCTACCTTTTATCCCGAAAAACGCGGGCGAAGCCGCGGGCGGAAGCTAGTTGTAAATAATTCCGTTTTACTCATGTCACCTATTCGCCTATTCCAATGAAATACAGTGAATAAACGAATGGATATGACAAAATAAAACGAAATTATTAACATATTTGGTACTATTTTACTGTACCGGCCTTCCCTCACCCTTCGCCACTGATAAGTATGATAAGTTGAATAGGTACCGATTACTTCACTATTCTTTTATCTAATTGGTTTTTAAGTAATATAAGGTAAAGCAGACGTGAAAAGCAGAAATTTGTGTTGTGCTGCAAGTTGAAAGAGACTTGTATCTAGAAGTGAACGGTGCAAACTATTTTAAACTTTAGTTTGGAGTTTGAAGTCTGGGGTTATGAGAACTTACGGTAAACGTAACTGTCGGTAAATGGCTAATTTTATTGAAAACTAGCTGTGCCCGTGACTTCGTGTGTTGGTCACGATAGCAGTAATAGGCTTTACAAATATTTATATTCATATATTCTCAACCCTACAAGATATCAAAATAGGACTCACATGAGAGTTTTATTTAACTGTTTTAATCTTTAAAATTTTCATTTAAATCCGTTGAGCCGTTTTGGAGCATATTCGTGGCAAACTCTCAGACAAAAATTGTAAAAACGATCATTTTAAGATTAGGCATCGTATAAATAGTTTTAACCTATTGGCATTTATTTTGAATTACCTTCAGATCAATTTTATTTATTAGTAGTTAAAATAGATGTTTGTCTATAACACTCATGACAAGAGATTAACCTCCTTACTTATAAATGCTTCTTAACTTAACCACTGATTAAATATATAACAATTATTGTCATTCTGTACCTATGAATAGAGATGGCAATTGACATAAGATGATAAGAGTTACCTATTTAATAAAATCATCATTTATAAGTAAGAGAGTGTGTGTAAGTGTTCCAAATGTCTAACGATCTATTTCCCTGATCTACCGCCTAAAAAGTAATCGCCAGTTAAAAAAACTCCGCGCTCCAATAATTGACTTTTAATAAATCCAATATGCTTCAAAATTAAAGTGACTTAATAACAAAAAGTCAACACATTATTAACGTGTTTAATCACCTGATGTTTTTATTACCTTGCATATGTTTTGACAATATAAATTAAGTTCAATGAACGAATATTGATTACCAAATTAATGTCCATTGTGCAATCAAGCGCGAGGAGCAATTTTGTACAATACAGTTCAGCTGAATTCGATTTCTGGGTTGTCGTGTTATTAACTGGTTTATTACATCGCACTGTTCGACTAGATTTTGAGTAGAAATTGAATTAATGTTACTATTTCTAATTTAATCAAAACTTGTAATTTTATTTGGGGCCTTGTTTCTGAAAAAAAATTAATACATTTTAGTGTTTTTATCAATGGTAAGAAAACAACGTATTTTGTAGGTACTTAGGTAGTACATTTTATTACGAAAACTTAATTCCTAAAAATTTTATATCTTGTTAGCAAAAATATTCTCATAATAATAGGGTTATTAAAGAAGTCTGTAATATACGCGATTTAATCCGTTTAAACTTGTTTTATTATAAGGTTATTAAAGATTTAAAATTTTCCGTCCAAAAATCATCCAAGCGTAATAGAACGGGTGAGTGCTCTATGAAGCTTGAAATCTTTACTTCGAATTTATTATAATATAATAAATCTAGACTAACGGCACCAAGGCTAAATTTAATTAATATATTTTTTTTGTAACCATCGGGTTTCGGCTTAATTTAAGTTTTAAAGCCTTTTTTCTGTGGTATGTACCTAAGTACTTCTTGATTTTCAGGTAGGTACCTATTCATTAGTAAGTACCTACAGTTTACGCTCTCATTCATATCTTAGTACCATAAACGAGCAATTCTTGTAAGTATGTAGGTATAATTGTATATGGATTGTGACGGAGTCATCCTTCATTCATCATTTAGTGCTGGCAATCTTCCATTACTGGCCACTTCATCCACTCCATTCTTCCAGATTTGAACTTCAAATTTCAAAATTAGAACATCTCATATTTTTATGCATTTATTTTATTGTTTCGTCACTCTTTGTCTGGCCTCCAAAGACATCGGTCGTGGACCGCCGAACCGCTGCTCTGTACCTAGTATTATCTATAACAATGTGCTCAATGCTATAAGCAAACGTCTTTTATAACAGTTATTTTTATACCAGTTGTAACAGTGATATAAAGTGCAAAACTACGTCAAATATACCTCTCCAACCATCCAAGTTGTTTTTATTCATCAAGATTGTGTCAGAAGACTCCCTCCGATAGCTAGCCGAGGCTGAGAGGACAGAGGGAGGGAGGCTCTCCGCGACAGGATGAGATTCTGTATTTAGATAATATTGTACTTTCCAAGTTTATCTAGGTAGGCTTAACTCCAGAAAAACCCGAGCGGAGCTCGGTCGCCCAGGTAGGCACTAATTTATAAAACAAATAGGTAAGATAGGTATTTAAGAAGTCACTTCCTTCGTTTGATCAACCAACAACCACTTTCCTGAAACCGCTGAGCGGATTTGGATGAAATTTGGCACACAGATTATAGTCTGGAATAACACATAGGCTACCTTTTATCCCGAAAAACGCGGGCGAAGCCGCGGGCGGAAGCTAGTATCTAAATAATCTAAAAGCTTGTATTATTAAAAAAATAGTAAATTAAAAATTAAAAAAACCCGACTGCCAAAAAACAACTAAAAAGTTCAAAACAAGAGCACTTTTCAAGCAGTCTGATGCAGTTGGTGGCAATTATTTGTGTTAAATCTTAGATTTTATGCCACCAACTGCATCAGACTGCTTGAAAAGTGCTCTTGTTTTGAACTTTTTAGTTGTTTTTTGGCAGTCGGGTTTTTTTAATTTTTAATTTACTATTTTTATTTTTCACTTTTTAGTTTTTAATGTATGTTTTTAATGTTTGTTTGTATGTTTATATATCGTTAATACTTGAAATAAAAACTTAAATCAATAAGTAAGAATTCGCGACAATGATTGCTTTGTTAAACAACCTTAAATCGTTATATATCCTAAACTATTATTTAAAATGAAAAATGATAAAAGGAACCTAAAAATGATTTTAAAATACCTATTCAACGACACCCCACTTGACATAGTTCATCTACTTTTTTTTTTTCATTTTGACAATATGGCGTCTGGTTGTCGCTGTGGTGAATTTTGATTACTGTTATGTCTTTAATGACACTCGCAAGGTTAAGACGAATCGATTGACGTAAGAATTATCAAAATCGGCCAACGCATTTGGTCTCTAGAACGCCACATAGAAACAAACATACATACATACATACATACATACATACATACATACAAACATACATACATACATACATACATAGACTGATAAACACATTACCCTCCTTTGCGTCTCGCAGTTGGGTAAAAAATAGCGACTCACCCCTGCTTCGCATAAATGCAATTGACATGTCAAAACATCGATATTTCGTACTGTATCTAAGTTAAATATCGTATTATAAACAAACCTTCCGGAATTAATTATCTAAATGGTGGTGACAACTGCATTAAAATCTCTCTCGTAGGTACCTACTTTACAAGAACTAAGCGGACAAACATACAGACACTAAAAACGATTCTGTTTTATACTATTTATAGATAATATCGCCAAGGTTCCTTCAAGGTGCTAGCGCCGATCACAAAACTTATAGTTATTACCCTTACGAGTTTTGACCCTTTTCCATTTCAATTTACAGATGTGTCTTCGATACTCAAGGGGGTAATGCTACGGCCCCTTTGAAAAAAAGCAATAACCCGAAAAGGTTTTAAGTTCTAACGCTCTCAAAATAAACTTTAGGGATGGGGCCATTGTAGGTGATAAAAGAAATAAAAAGTTTAATGTTAAAGATAAAGATAGAATGCACTTTATTACGGAAGATTAGCTTGGAGATTGGTTTCAATGGAGCTGGCTCAAAGGAGTTGAACCAGTTTTCTTTTAAAAGTTATTTTAATCTTTACCGGTTTGTTTTTAAAGGAAGATTGTTGGATTAACTGGCCTTTGGTAAACTGTTAACATACCTACAAGTGTAGAAGTTAAAATCAAAGTGTTTTCAATAAAGAAATTGTGTTGGGGCTGCGGTTACAAATAAATCTACCAAGTAGAAAATTACAGCATAATCCTTACTAATATTATAAATGTAAAAGTAACTCTGTCTGTCTGTCTGTGTGTTACGCAATCACGCCTAAACTACTGTACCGAAGAGCCTAATGAGCCTATGTCCTTTAAGTGTTCGCACTATACCTAAGTACCTACACCTTAAATTATAATATTATATATTATATAATATTGAAGGATCTGTTCCCACAGACAAACTGTGAAAACAGTTTTGTGGGGCTTTGTTTAATTACATCCCAAGCAGCAAAAACTAGTACTATAAAAAACCATAGAACGTTTTGTAAAAAACTGTTCTTGGTCCTATAAAACCCCAAAGAACGTATCTTTTATTCGGAAGTGGCGCATTTACATCTCTGTTCAGTGACAAAATAATTTTAATGCAGTGTTCCTAATAACGAAACAGTCCAATAAAATCTATGTAATAGTGATGCAGGTCTCAAAATAATGATGTACTGGCTACTGTGGGACCTTTTATAGTACTTTTTCGTACTATACAAGAGTTTAGTTTCCTTTACCTCACGTTTTTCATTCACCATTCATTATTTTACATTCGTGACAGTGCAGAGTGCAAAAAAAAATTTTTAATAATTTTACAAAAGGATACAAGCAATCTGAGGTGAGTAAGATTTTATTTTGTTATAATAATATTAGTCTATTACGGTGGAAATGATGTGCGACTGCAGGTTTACTGATAAACTAGGGATAGGTTTGCCATGAATTTAAAGTGCCCCCCTCGAATTGTTGAGTTTTTACTTAAATATTTATCATATAAAGTGATTTCGATATTCTAAGAGCCATTATAGTACTTGCTGTGATAATGTTTTCACTGTCAGTCATCGTGGATTCAACCTAAAATTGGGGTTCTGTGTGAGCATGAATATTGTTATAAAAGTAAGCCAAGAATCCTTTTTGGGACTTAGCTGTCATTTAATAGAAACATTTACCTACATGTATGTGCCAATTTTGCGTCATTATAGTGATAGATACCCATTTATAATACCAACAAGCGCATTGCTAGGCACCAAAAAAGTTGTTATTCAATAATTCTGCTCTATTATAGTGTCTGTGTGATATGCTTATCGATAAAATTATAATATGCATTTAAAAACTATTATAATACACATACGTCCTATTAGCGTGCCCTGAAATTAGACTACATCACAAAAACACTCTATTGTAAAGTCTTTGTGACTACTAACGCACACGTACTATAGCAGCGATCTAAATATTCACAATATCACAATATCGCCCTGTAGTTGAGTGTTCTTCACTGCTATAACGAAACTACTATTGCAGTTCGTTTGGAACCATTATTACGTTAATCAGATAAATAAAGGCACCTGTTAACAATTTTATAGAGCAATATTATTATGTACTAGTTATATTAATACTTGCTATAGTACTTGACTATAACGGTTGTATAAAATGGCGTAGTAAACGTTTACATTCTTTGTTTATAGGTATTTTTAGCTCTCTAAGCATTTAGAGCAATAATGTACTGTCGAACGCTTTTATACAACACTGTGGCACCGGTAAAACCTTAATAAATCGTTTATAGAGCTTTTTAGAGTTATGAGCTGAAATAATAGGACTGAATTGCTGGTTGGGATGAATATTGTGAAACGTTGATAAATAAAGATACATACATACATACATAGGCTACTTTTTAATGCGAAAAAATGGCTGTAAAGGGTTGAAATAGGGCATGAAAGTTTGTATGGAAATTACGTCATTTTTAAAGCTAGAAGCTTGAAACTTATTTTTGAGATTTGGGGTGTAGGGTAGATGTAGGGTAAGTGTGGGGTAGGTGTAGGGTAGGTGTAGGGTAGATGTAGTGTAGGGTAGGTGTAGGTTAGATATAGGGTAGGCGTAGGGTAGGCGTAGGGTAGGCGTAGGGTAGGCGTAGGGTAGGCGTAGGGCGGGTCAGCTAGTTATATATATGTTAGAACGCAATTTAACAATTTTTAGTTAAAACTTTTTCAGTACCGAACCAGTATCAAGATACTGGTTCGGTATATGATTTGTTTTATAATAAATATTTTTATACCATTCCCCCTCTAAAAAGCTTGTTTTATTCACTGAAAACAGTGAATAAAAAGCACTTTTACTCACTGTTTTGATGTTTGAAAATGGAATACACCAATGTATTCGACCACAGATTTAAAGAACCTATGCTAGATGCGGCACGTTATTAGATTGTATGAAAACCGAACGTGTCATCTTTTTTATACCTACGATAACTTCACCCCAGCCATTTAGTGATGTGCTCAGAGTAAACAGAATTGTTTCAATCACTAAGCGTCACTGAGCTAACAGACTTTTTTTAGTACGAACAGTCGAACATGCAGGGCACGCTTGGTCGTGGCTTGCCGTATCTATGTAGTGTAAGTGTAATCTGTGTATTCGACCTATATTGATGTGTTCTAAATTCAATTTGATTGGTCGACATTTTCGACAAGGAGTTTAGCATTAGAATAAAAACTGTTTTGTGTTCTTTGCTGTCCTTAGTAAATTGGCGCTATTTTGAATACTGTAAGTTGTACGAACACAAAGTTTAGTGTTACTTTAATCTTTAATTTTGTGTTTGTTTAGTGTTGTTCTGATCGATTAAAAATGCATTCTAGTGATGAAGATGTGTTAACACCTGAGTTTGTGAAAGAGAGGGCGGCCGATATAGTGAAAAGGTGGAAAGCTTGCTACACAAAAAATCACGGCTGGTTTACATCAAAGCCAATTTAACTTTACTTTTTCTTCATTATATGTATATTTTCACTTAAATCTTTCTTTTTCTCGTAGTCATGGTATAAAGTATAGTATGCAACTCTTGAATAAAACGGATTTATATCGAGGGCCATGAATCGCTCGCGTCGCTCAGGATTCTAACACTTGAATCACTCGCTACGCTCGTGATTCAATCATCATGAATCACTCCCTACGGTCGTGATTCAATCGTTAGAATCCTTCACTAGCTCGTGATTCATCTATGGCCCTCGCTTTAAATCCGTATTTTATTCACTAATTGCATAATATACTATTTTAAAGCCGTAGGTAGATACTCACAAAATTAAAATACTCGTTTTATAGAAAAAAACATCTATCCTATGGGTTTGTTTTGTTTTATCCATACTAAAATAAAACAAACCTACCTCTCGCCTACATCCATGTTAGCAGTAGCAAGCTTTCATGTCAGAGCCAACTCACGCTTGACCATTTTTTTAGCCGATCCAAAATAAATGTTTTATTGCTATTATTAAAGTTAGCAACAATTCGTGATTCGGATATCTATTCAATTTCTTATCAAAAGTAAAATTTGAATAACGGCGTTTGGGGCGAGTTTCAGAGGGGACTATTGTGAAAGTTCTTGATGAAACTTCTCTAATATTCGAAGTGGAAATTTATTCTTTGGCTCCCATCGAGAAATAAACTGGGCTCTCAGTGTGATTGAACCAAATTTATTGGGAAATCGAAATAAAGTATCGCCAGTGTAACGGGAAGGATCGACAACCGAACATTGACGAATTGGGTCGCAGTAATAACTCGACTAATATTCTATAGGAATATTGTCTATTTTGCCGATTCCTTTCTAAACATGATTACTTATTGCTTGTTGGAGATGTAATTCTATATTATTGTGTTCAATGAAGCCTCTCATATCTCAATGTAGACGTATAATAATAGGCACGTCAATTTAGTTACACGTTTAGCCAAAAATCAGAGTTCAGAAATGTACCTGTATATTGTACCATGTATATTGATTAGGAACTACCAATTCAAGGTACCTATTACCTAAGAGTACAGTACTGAATTATAAGGACGATTTTGAGAATTACAGGGAATAACAATGGCTGTGTTGTATGTATGGTTGTATGTATGTATGGCTGTGTTGTAATGTTATACCAAATATACCACTCGGCCAAAATCTTTCAAATAAAGGTTTCAAATCTGTTGATGTTGTTTCAATTTTGAGGACGCTATCGCCTTTTGTCCTTTTGAAAACAAAAGAAATGAGATTATGTTTTAAAAAAGAAGGTTCTCACACAACAGAATAATTAAAGTGTTTGAAAAGTACTTGATTTGCAACCTCTATGAGTTGCACATACCTAACTATGTACTTGTACATAACTGAGTACTTTATTGGTACTTATCGCGTCACGTATCTACCTGCCTTATGGCGTATCGTATCTTTCAGCGCGGTTTATTCTATCGGCGCGAACAAATGTGCATTCACTATAAGGTGGTAGAATCGTAAAATTAACCTGTCGTAGGTATGCCGCAATTCCAGACACAATCAAAATGAAATTGTGTCTCGCGTGGATCTACGTTCGTATCGTGCGATCGTACGTTACGATAATATATGATGAGTTATATAAGTAGTAATTGGAATTACTTTAAATATGCAACCTTTTTAGTAAGTACTTACCCACATTCTGGCTTTATTGTGAATTTCCCACACACGAACTAAGAGTGTTTTGTTAAACAAATTTTATAGAGCTTAACAGGTGCAAAGTTTGAGGAAAATTGCATACCGCTTGCATAAGTTTATGTATATTAAAACTACTAAATTAAGGAGCGAGTTTTATGTAGAATACAGAGTTTTGGTTCAACAATGATTATTCGCGCAACCCATGTAGGTATTATGATAATGTAAGCTTTAGCTTTAAATTTATTTTGGACACCTCGTGCTTTTTAAAATTTTACTGTGTAATGGCGCGAAAAGAACTCGAGACTGAAATTGTACCTACTTACTAGAAATTGTAAGTACTTACTAACTTACTTACTGAAATTGTACCTAAGAAATAGAGTTTTTTTGTTTCAAATATAGCTGAATTTATTCTCTCTATAGATAAGAGTCACACTATAAGCTAGTCGTTTTTAGAGTTCCGTAGCCAAATGGCAAAACCTGTCCGTCCCTCCGTCGGTATATCACAGCCATTTCATTCGACTATTGGCACATTATAGATGAAACTTCGCAAGGATGTCTTCTGTGAACCGCCATAAAGGGATGTAGTAAAATTACAAAAAAATAATATTTAGGGGCCCCACTCCATACATGAAACTGAGGGATGAAAACAAATATTTTCGCGCACTCCTTCTTATAGGTTATCGTTGGATAGGTCTCTAAAAATAACATTATGGCTTCATAAAGGTTTTTTTTTTCATTTATGTGAATATTTGATCATAACTTACCAAATATGCTCTATAACTTGAGCTCGGAAATTCTTATTCTAACCCTGGTTCAAGGCTTTTGCCCAGCCAGTCTCACGATTTCTTTTTAATGTATTTTTTTCTGTATGTATGGTATATACTTACTCACTATGTTTACAATATTTTTCAATACTCAAATGCAACAGCTCTTCATGAAACATTTTCAAAGATTGAATATCATTGACTGTCGAATTCGATTTAAAATATCTCGCATCTCGAACTAGACTGAATAAGAGTCACATTTCTACTGGTTTGATGTGGCGACTGAACTCTCTTTGCTGGTATTTTGTATTGGAATTTTAACCAAATGGTGCATTCCACGAAATAACAAGGTTGAAAATGGCTTGAATAGCTCATTTGAATTTAAATGCATCAGATGCGTGCATGGTGATGGACAGCTGAAGCGCTGTCTGCCCATTGAATGAAAACCTGCAATATTGAGAGCGTCATTCACTTTTTATCACAGTATGGACACTGTATTTACGAATAACGATCGTGTTTATTGAATTCGATGCAAGAGTTATTTTCAGAGGAGTACTTAGTGTTTGTTTAATTATTTAACATAACATTACAGTTTTTACTGCCGATTGCCTCTTTGATTGCAAACGCGACTCCTATGTCCTGGGTTTTCGATCCCCGGATCGGACAAAGTATTATTGGAGTTTTTTATGTTTCTACTAAAGTATGTTTCTAGAACAGGCGGAAAAACAAATTACAACAACAAACTTTCATATTAGAAGATTGGTGTCGGACTGCTGCCGTGCGGTAGTCGTGCGGCAGCAGTGCGGGTGTCGCCATGTGTGTTACCATTAGGGTCACATATCTAGACTATCAATGTACCTACATACAAAGTCCACATAGGTACATTGATAGTCTAGATAAGACTATCAATGTACCTATGTGGACTTTGTATTTTTATGTAATTCGTTGGGAAATAAACCGTAGCCCATTTGATGGAAAGTCGTCCGTCATCTATAAACATCTGCTGTAGGTATCATCCCAAGTGGATTACCAATGCTTAGCTAATACAAAGGATTCCTTTCAAAACCTAACATCAAGAACTCTGCTACTATATTATTAATATTTGTTTGATAGGTTTACTTATACAGGGTGGCAGGTTAGACAGTGGAAATATTTTAAGGGGTTATTGTACATGAGTACAATAATAGTTCTTCATAATGATGACATTATGAAGAACTTTTACTATGGGACCAACCCTGAAATCGCGAAAAAAAATCAGCTGTTCCATACATTTTGTCGAGTCATGTGAACATAAATGTTACAGCTGGTTTTTTTCGCAATTTCAGGGTTGGTCCCATAGTAAAATTTGTTCATATTGATGAGTACAATGACCCCTTAAAATATTTCCACTGTCTTACCTGCCACCCTGTATATTATGTAAGCAGATACAAATATGTAAGAATTTACCAATTCTATCAATGATGATATACTTACCTAGTACCTAATAATAGGAGCTAACAAATAGCCGCTTTTACGTTATTAGCTTAAAGTTAATCCGTTTCACATTAATTTATACACAAGCACTTATTTGTCTAATTTTAATTAAAATTCAACCCTCAAAAATGAAAAGCTAAGCATGATGTACACACGATTTTAATTACACCAGTGGCTGGCTTCTAGTATTTTACACAACAATTTGAAACGCTAAAAATAGGCAAAAACTCACCCTGATTTATGACACGGTTTCATTCGTTTTGATTTACGGTACCGACGCGCGAATATTAAAGATTCGTAT
The DNA here is from genome assembly GCA_948465475.1 of Thalpophila matura. Taxonomy (NCBI): domain Eukaryota; kingdom Metazoa; phylum Arthropoda; class Insecta; order Lepidoptera; family Noctuidae; genus Thalpophila; species Thalpophila matura. Next base: position 13,922,608 of record OX419183.1, read on the forward strand.
TGATATATTATTCCTTTATCCCCATTCTCCCTCACTGCTATTTACGAGAATTTCCCCTACCCTCATAACTTTCATCGTCCTTTTTACGGTGAGACTTGTAAAAGCAGCTCGGGGTTCCACATAGAATAAATACAACCACGGTATGTTCCGTGAAAATCAAAATCGGTGATTAAATATTTGTTTCTTTGTTATGGATATCCTCATTATTCGTACGCAGCTCTATTGTTTGATTCACAATGTTGGAGAATATAACAAAACCGAATATAAACCTTTTATGAATATAATAATGAGGAGACGCCTTCATTAATTCGGTACTCGTATTCTATTCATGGAGGTCGGTAGGTATAAATACCGGCAGCAGTTATGAGCACAAACGTCGTAGTTAACTGATTTTTCGGTCTCTTTGGCGGAATGAAAAAAAAACGGGGGGCGCCAGGGCTGCACGCGATTGGTTCGTCAGTCGATACTCGTTGTCTAATTGGACCATTCTCTATTACGTATTGTCAAACGTCTATTGTCTATTGAGCCGAAAATATACTTGCGCGATCTGTGATCATGATTAGTGCCGGTACCTATAACTAAGTTGAAAGAATATCAGTGTGCGGTGTGGCACCGCAACGCAAAAGTATGCGCCATCATAAACCGTAACGTAAATTAAGCTACTCACACACATACAATGCCTGATTTCACTGCTTCAATCATTGTCAACGATGCGCAGCTCGGTGTCGCATCGCATGAGTTTACGCCCTAATATTTCAGTTGGTGCCCACGGCACATTGTTATACTTTTATTGATCCTTAATCCTGAAATCGCTAACATAAAATACTCCTCCAAAAGCGGAGTACAATCAAAATACATAAGAAGAGGATGAAAACACAAGACTCGTGTGTATTCGACGCTTAGTCATCAACCTCGTAATAGAGTAGGATTGGGATCTTTTCATTTGCAGCGAGCCATGATCAATTTCGCCCTCCCGCGATAGACTTATAATGAACACGAAAATTATATTATATTTCTGATTACTCTATTGTTTCAGGGATTTTGATTAAACGGGGTTCCTCCATTCCAGAATTTGTACTTAAGGCCGAGACAAATCATTTCGGATTAACAAGATTTCTTGTATAATGCTGATTAAAAAGTTTAATTCGCGCTTATTAAACCCTTGGAATAATTAAAATACTTCGTGAAGGAGTAAATGTTTCGTAAATAGAGTTGTTTATCATGAACAATGAAGAGCCTTTTATATCGTTACAGTTGCGACTGTATAACTTGAAACTAATTTAAAGTCGTATATTAAGTTAATAATTTGGAATTTTAATAGCATTCTGGTTTTAAATAACAGTTATTATATTTTATTAAATAAAATCATTGGTAGCTTTGTGGCTTAATTGATTGGAAACCTCGTTAACGGTTCAATTTCCTTCCATTGCTAGTTTAAAACTAGAAGAATGTAATCACACTATAATTATTAATCCGAAAGCTTGTGCGTGTGTGTTTGTTACTCCTTCACGCTCGCGCCCAAATGGCTGGAAGAATTTGGATGAAGTTTGACAAAAAGGTAGCCTTTGGGAGCTGGAGAAGTACAGTTCATCTATTTTTATACAGGCGAAGTAGCGGGCAACAGCTAGTCAAATAAAAATTGTGTTAGTAATGGTAGCTACAAAAAGATAATAATATAGAAACAAAATTCCCGAGACAGTCAAGATTTCTTCATATAAACCATATTAACAATGTTATAGCAGTTTAAATAATACTCTCTACTTGACGTACCCAGAAACCTTATTATATTACACGTGAAATAAACGCCAACTTTTTTAGCTCCACTTAAAATGTTTATGACTACATCTAGGATTCCATATTTTTATAATAAGTACCTCGTCTGCGGAAAGAATTGCTACGGTTATACCGTTTTACGATTCACAAATGTTTTAATTAAAAGAAAATAGACCTTGGGGAGGATCTATTAAGGAACCCCCTTGGTTTAAATCACGGCATAAATAACGCGGGAACCCTAATACCTGTCTGTTTGCATAGATCTACGGATCCTCGTTCGTAATTGCTACGTCAGTTTTGATTGGGATTTCACAAATTAAAAGAAATGTTTTTTTGTCTGTGGATTTCGCCGTTATAGCTCGTGCATCGGCGACGGGTTTTTTTTAAAAAAGCTTTATGACTGAAATTTAAAGTTTTTGGGAACTCAATATCCTGAAAAACTTGCTTCAGATGTCAACTGTATATTTTTAATTTCGGTTCCATTTCAGTTGCATGAGAATGATATTGGTACCCTATTACCTATCTACTATTGACAAAACAAAGATAATATTATAACAAATTAAATTGTAGGTATTTTGTTCTTTTCCGTCACTTTTTCGGTACCTAAATAAGTAGGTACCTACATACCTACACAGAAGATTTCATAAAAGAAAAAGCATTATGATTATGTCCTTAAAACAGATTTTTCAGGACATCATTATGTGAAAATGAAGTTAGGTAGGTACATATTTCCTTTAGATGTAGCATTATTGACTGACGATATTTAATTAGTTATACTATTCGGTAATTCATATTTATGTAGTTCGTACATATTACATATTTACGTCTTATCACGGAAAAATTATATCATTTCACGAGAGCAAGGAAATGAAATATGTATTTATTTTTCGTGTGACATAAAAATAGTACCTTTCAAGCTACTAACGAATTGCCTCCTACCAAAACCGTGAGGTGTTACTAGTTGCCTTATTTAAGTTAACAGGCACTTTATATAGATTTATTGTTTCATACATAATACATGTTGTCTGTCTGAGTGTTGGGGAAGAAAATATGGCTGTTATAGTTTGTATTTGCGCAACTACGTGAGCATTTCTTTTGAGATAGATTTATTGGTACCTAATATTTTTTTTATAGACAGCAATATCAAAATATGTCACTGGAAATAAATGTTGAATGAGGCACACAGTATGATAAAATTAGTACCTTAAGGTGGATCCAGACATTGCGAGGCATGCGTTCCGCACGGCGCACAACGCATGCCTCGCCAAGTGTGGACCTATATATTCGTGGCGAGGCATGCGCTCCGCACGCGCGAGGGCGAGCCAACGTATGTCGGCAAATGCTTCAAGATCAAAGTGCCTCAGTGCGAGCATTACGTTAGGTGTGGACGTAGCTGTGCATGCACGTTCGAGGCGTGCGCCGCGTACAATATCAACGCACGCCTCGACTGCGAAAATGAAACTGCGTTTGCTCGGGCCACACAGCGCGCAGCGCATGCTCGGGCCGATCATCGGGCCGTTTATTTATATTAAAATAATGATTATGTTTAGGATCCCATATTACTGCCCCTATTATTTTCGTATAATAAAACTGCTTTTCTTAACATTTCTGTGTCGTTCATAAATCGCGCGTACATCTGCAGCGAGGCGGACACAACCATCCAAACGCAACGCACTGCTCGCAATGAGCCGGCCGCCACACGGCGCACAGCGAATAGCGCGTGTGCGGCGCACACGCGCTGTGCGTTGTGCGCCGTGCGGAGCGCATGCCTTGCCAAGTCTGCGCGCCTACTTGCCTCGAGCATTTGCTTCGCACGCAATGGCTCGACCCGAGCATATGTTGGTATAATTTGTCAATACGCACGCCTCAAGCCGAGGCATGCGTTGTGCGCCGTGCGGAGCGCATGCTCGCAATGTGTGGATCCACCTTTAAATAAATTATTGTAGGTACGACTATTGTAAGTATTACGACTATTGTTTAGTTATCGCATTTATTTTCAATATTATGTCATCATAAGTCATTAGACGTTTGAGCGATGGTGATACCTATACCTACTTTACAATATATTTTTAAGAAACTTGATGTACATAAAATTATGTAACTAGTCGTACCTTTCTAAGTTTTTATAATCTTGAAAAAAAATCCTAAATGAATAGACCTTAGGTACCTAAGTATCTATGTTATTTATAGGATATTAGCCATACCTATTCAGTCATATCATTCAACATAATCTGTTAAATAGACTTAACCATCGATGTTACGTGTAGGTAGGTAAAACAAAAGAAAAAAATGAACAATAAGGAACAAATTTTATTCCAATAAAATGTAGTCTACACAAAGCGTGCTATATCCAAATTTCCATCCGCACTGCTTTGTTTCTCTCATTTCCCACACCGACGCCAGGAAATAAAATCGCCATGAAGCCAGTGTTGGTAATTTAAAAATAATGCAGCAAAAATACGTAGGAATGCGAATTTGGAGCAAATTGCTGTGCGGTTAGATCAGGCGCCTGATGGCACTGGATGACGCCGTGTGGCAGCGGATGTTATGATATCGTACTGAATACTGTATTAGATTATCTTATGGGATGGTGGGCTAGTCTTGATGGTGATGACGTTTATTGAAACATTTTCAAATGAAATCTATACTAATATTACCTATACCTACAAAGGTGAAGTTTGTAAACCTGTATGTGTAGGTATGGGCTAATCTCCAGAACTACTGATCTGATTTTAAAATTATTTTATTATTAGAAAGTTACATTATTCCTGAGTCCTATAGAGTACCTACTTTTTATCCTGAAATAATGCCTGTCATTCTGTACCGTCACGCCGTGTGATATCATCGCGAGCACTGTCAATTTGTTTGCGAACATTCGAGAGAGAATGTCACCGTGAGAATCGTTCTCGAACGTCCGCAAAAAAATTGGCAGGGGGGTGATTCTCGCGGGTGATATATTGATATCGAATTCGATATATATATTGCAACAAATGTCAAAATGGTAGGGATTTTGACAGTTGTTGCAATATATATCGAATTCGATATCAATATCGAACCCGCGAGAATCAGCCCCCAGTTCTCGCGATGATATCACGCGGCGTGTATCGTGCAAAATAGACGGAGGTGATTCTTGCGCGTTCGATACTAATATCGCATTCGATATAATATTGCAACAAATGTCAAAATGGTAGGGATTTTGACAATTGTTGCAATATATATCGAAGGCGATATCGATCCGGCGAGAATTACCCCTGTTCTGGGTGACGCGCAAAAGCTAGTTTTGAGTAAAATGAATCATGAAACTCCAGCTTCAGACCTATTACGCCAACAAGAATTGCCAAGTCTTATTATGAATATTATAGCTGTTAGACTAAGGTCCTATGATACAACTGGCTTTAAATGGCGCTATTTCATTTGATATGCCGCTTAAATATCTTTGTGTTTCACAAATGGGCTTAAACGAGGTTTGTTGCTGAATATGGGAGAGCCCTAGCTTCGGCAGTCAATTTAACAACATGTACACTCGACGCCATTGAGCGGTCGACCACTTTTACCCTTATTACTAAGAACATAAGGGTGAAAAGTGGTCGACCGTCAATGGCGTCGAGTGTACTTTATTATGTAATCACACTACTTTGCCTATTTTCATCCTCGGCTGGATATAGGTAGGTACCTAAAAGGTTTTCGCGATGCCAGCAATAATCAAAGGTGAAAAAAAAATACATTTGTCATTTATTCCTTTTGATACAAAATTAACTAGGTATAATATCTATCTGGAAATCTAAAAACCCCATCCAAATCAGTAGTTTTTGAGAAAATTGCGCACATACAAACATACATACATACATACATACATACATACGGGACGAATACAGAACCTCCTTTTTTGAAGTCGGTTAAAAATACCCAATGCTCGCCCTTTATCTCAGATATAATTCGTCTCGACGTATACATCCATTCTCCCTTGTCGTTACGTTCTGCTCACAAATCATTGGACGCGACAACACGGGACGATGTCGCGACATTTTCGTACAAAACTCCCTTTTATTGGACCAGGGTATCATATTAAGTAAACAATAAATTATAGTGCAAGTCACAAAACAATATTTGTAGCTGAAAATGTGTACGAAATTTTTGCCTGCTTTCTTCTTTCCTTAATTACTCCAAAAAGATTAAGAAACAAAGTTCTTGATGTATATTTATATAGATTTTAAACTTGATATAGTCAAGTTAACCTTTTCTTTGTGCTTTTAAAAATTAGTAAGTACATACGGTACCTACCTAAATAAATAAAAAAATAATACTTGACTGAGGCTTGTACTGCATCTTGCCTAGTGTTAATAAAACTACAAAAAAGTCAGGACCCATATTATGAAAATAGCGACGTCACGGTGCAATGATCGCAGGTTCGAATCCCGCGCGGACTCGTGTCTGTTGTTATTTAATAACCATAAAAGTTTGTCTTCGGTGATAGGTAAAAATGTTAGGTAAAATATAAGTACACGTAAGTATAGTTTCGCGTTCGTACAATAATATAACAAAAGAAAGACGTAACGGGGTAAGAACCATAAAGTAATGACAAAGCATTGCTGATTACACGTTATACAACAAAATAATTCCAAGTTCCAACATTTTTCGTCGCGTCCAAATTACACAAAGCTCACTTGATATTATTACTCTGGCGCAAACAAACATAAAGAGAGTCGCTTCGACGTCAGATACTCAAGCGGTTATAATCTTGGTGAAGCAAATTTCGGGGGAGGATAATCAGTATTCTTCAACACAGCAGAGCTAAAGTAAGCAATGATTTATTATATTAAAAATCCTGCATTATCCCTTGGATAGGACGGGCTGACTCCGCTGGTCATAAAGAGTTCCCGGATTTAATAAAATTTATTCAGCTCCGTACTATGGGGACCGACAAATCATAATTCTACCGAAATACATACTTATTTAGTCGGGACTGGAAGTTTTAGAGCTAGTAAAGTTTATTTACGCTGGTGCTCGAGAGAATAGGTACACTGAGTGGACGGGCCCAAACTTAAGTTTGTAATATTTACATTTTCTATTATGAACATAAACATAATAATTAAGATTCTACTGCAGTTTCGCAGCAAACCGTTTCGTAAAAATCGATAACCGTAACGCCTGTAGACTCCGACAATATGAAATGATGATTATGAATTTACTTACAATATAAACAAAAATATTGTTCATAAGTACCTACTCGTAAAGATATTTGGATTTTTGAACGAAATATTCAGAAAATACATTGATTTTTATCTATTAATGAGACCTTTATACCAATATAGAGGTGCGCCATACATGTGAATGTATGCAACAAAAAATGGATTCACATTGAATCCATTTTTGCAAGAGTTTTAAAGCAGTTTCAATTAAAATTAAATTTAAGTCGGCCAAGCATATTGTAGTAAGCTGATTAATTTCCCCCGTGGAGGTTTGAATGACGCAATTTCTTTCGGGTTCTCTACCCTTTATAGCGGCTTAAAATCTCCAATTTGGCTCAAAATTAATTTAGGCTGTTGTGAAGTCATTGCTTATTAGTGTCACCATTGTTTTGACCAATTTTATTCTAGACTCTTTAGATTTAAAGACTACGTTTGTAAATATTATGACAATACTGTTTTACTTTTTATTGAGCAAAAAGTTTATTGTAAAAAAATATATATATATAACACCACCTTTAAAAAGATCACAATAAAGTTGTATGAAACACTTTCGGAAGTCGATGCCTTTGATTTTCGATTCTGCGCCGACTTCCAACACAATTAAATGAGACCACCGCGCGAGTAAGGAAAAGTGAACTAAATACCGTTTATTGAAGCTGGCAAAAAAATTACACAACCAAAGTTAATAAAATTTATATGGAACCACTGTGCAAGCTTTTTCTACTAAATAAAAAAAAAACATTAAATTGGTTCATAATTGGCGAAGATATATCGCGTAAGAAACATACAAAAAAGAAAACAGTCGAAATAATAACCTCCTCTTTTTTGAATTCGGTTAAAAAGAGGCTAGTCTTGGCAGTAATGAGGTGAAAACACGTCATTGGATGCAACATTGCTATGGGAAACGGAATTGGCCAACCTTTATAGTCAATTAAGGGGAGTGAAATACCATAGGAGAGCGGTGATGGGCAATCAACAACCATTAGCACGTCAGTGCTGCAATAATTGGTATGGTAAGCTATGTCCAACCTTGTTTTTATTGCAAATGGTCAACAATCTAATAACGTAGGTAGCTACCAAAATGTTTATTTGCCAAACTTCTTGGCGGTATATGATTAGGTATAAATGAGACAAAGTTGTAGTATAGTCTGGTTATAATTATCCAAAGGTGCATCTTATATACTAACGACTACGTGTTGATCACGGATAGTAGAAACATTTAATAGATATTGAACGTGCGATAAAGATCATAAGATTGCGATGTAGATTGTAGATACAGCACAAAGATATTGTACTGTAACAGTACACCCCCCTTCAAAAAAAAAAAAAAATTAAAAAAAAAATTATTATGGTAATAGTGTTTACAATATAAATTTGACCTAGACCTTACTAGTTATTTGCTGATGTATATAAACAATAATGCTATTGTACGCGGTGGAATTTGATGACGCCTGTTGTGGTGTGATTTGCTGACGTATGTAATTTTGACTTAGCTGTTGCACGAGTGTTTATTATTTTTTTCCCTTAAACTCTTCATTCTTCTGTCCAGTGTTTTTATTATGCCGTAAAGTAGGATCACGCCGATTGTTAAAATAATCTGTCCCATTGCAACATTTCTTGTCCACCGTAAGTCCTCCTGGATCAGGTTACGGAGTTTGTCCGCTTCGTTTTGATTGAGGCAACTGTCCGTATTGTATGTTATCTGGTCCTTAGAACTTTGATTTCCCATTTTAGATGTCTTGTTGTTACGAGTAGTTGTGAATTAATGGTATATGTTAAGGTCTATGTTAATATATATATGAATAGCTTGCTTATATCAGCGATTTTTTATAGACGTACTACTGGCTTTACTTTACGTCCCGATCGTGTAGTGTACGTGTGTGAATGTCTGTAGAAATCCTTTGAATCTGGCACGTAGTTTGATTCGTCATTGATCATGAATGCTGGTTTCAATCTATCAATTGATATCACTGTCTCTTTATCCCTAATTCTAATGCAAAATGTTTTATCTGTTTTACTAATTACTGGGTAGGGTCCTTCATACGGCGGTGTCAGGGCTTTCTTAATTCTATCACACCGAACAAATACGTGTGAGCATTCTTTGAGTTCGGGATGCACAAATATAGCTTGGTTGTGGTTTTTTCTTTTCGGAATTGATGTCATTTGTGTGATGTCCTTTTGAATTTGTTTTACAAACTCTTCGTACGTTGATAACTGTGCTGCTGATGACTCAAAAAATCCTCCAGGGAGTCGTATTGGCGTTCCATATGTCATCTCTGCTGAACTATAACCTGTGTCTTCTCGCAAGCTACTCCGCAACCCGAGTAAAACTGTTGGAATTTCTTTTAACCAATTTTCGTTGGATTCTCTTGTCATTAACGCCACCTTTAAAGTTCTATGAAATCTCTCTATCATTCCATTGGCTTGCGGGTGATAAGGTGTTGTCCTAATTTTATGTATTCCCAAAAATTGTGAGAGTGACTCAAATATTCTTGATTCAAACTGTCGGCCTTGATCCGTAGTAATGCGCAATGGACATCCAAAACGAGTAATCCATCCTTCGAAAAGTGTCTTGGCTACTGTTTCTGCAGTTATATCTTCTACCGGAAATATTTCGGGCCATGACGTACAACGATCTATGATTGTGATTAAATATCTCTTCCCTTGTGAAATCGGAAGTGGTCCGACGATGTCAATATGTAAATGTTCAAAACGTTGCGCTGTCATAAATGTACCAGGGGGTGATATCGTATGTCGTTGTATTTTTGATTTTTGGCAGGCTATACATGATCTACACCAATTATTGATATCTTTGTTCATATACGGCCATAAATACCTTTGGGTTATCATTTTTCTCGTAGTTCTTTTTCCTGGATGGCTCATACCATGAATGGTATCGAAAATTTGTTTGCGAAATTGCTTTGGTAAGTAGGGGCGGCTTTTTCCAGTAGACGTGTCGCAGGTGATGTTTATTGTGGAACCCGGAAGCGTAATGTTTTTGAATTTTAATCTTTTATTGTCACGTAATTTACTTAGTTCATTATCTGTTGATTGACATTTTTCCAATTCAGCGTAATCGATAGGTGATGGCACGTATATTTCCTCTATTCGAGATAAGGCATCGGCGGTAATATTGTCACGTCCGCTTATGTGTTGAATGTTGGTACTGTATTGTGAAATGAAATCTAACTGCCGGACCCGTCGCGGTGTATCGTTTGATGATGGTTTTTGGGAGAATGCGTATGTCAAAGGTCGGTGATCCGTAAATATTGTAAATTCTCTTCCCTCGATTAATCTGTGAAAATGTTTGACGGCCATGTATATTCCTAACAGCTCTCTGTCAAACGTAGAATATTTTTGTTGAGTTTCGCTCAATTTTTGTGAAAAAAAACCTAATGGTTCCCAATTGCGTCCGGATTTTTGTTGTAAAACTCCACCAACGCAAGTAGCACTAGCGTCGGTCATGAGCGCTAGTGATGCGTTGCGGGAAGGATGCGCTGTTAACACTGCGTTTTTCATGCTTTCCTTGCATTTTTCGTAAGCTTTGTCTGCTTCCGTTGTCCAAGGAACAGGTGAATTATCGTTCTTTTTTGAACCATGTAGATATTCGTTTAAAATTCTTTGATTTTCCGCTGCGCGTGGAATATTACTTCTGTAGAAATTGACCATGCCCAAAAATCGTCTTAATTCTTGAATTGTTTTCGGTTTGGGAAATTCCATGATTGCTTTGTAATTTTCTTCGGTAGGTTGTATTCCTTGGCTCGTTATATGATAACCTAAGAAATCTATTTCCCTTCTGAGAAATTCGCATTTTTCGAGATTAATGGTTATTCCATTCTCGTGTAAACGTTTGAAAACCGTTTCTAAATGCTGATAATGCAAATCTTCGTTGTCCGATGCGATGAGACAGTCGTCTACAAATATAAATACGAAGTTTAAATCTCTAAATAAGGAATCCATGAATCGTTGAAATGTTTGTGCCGCATTGCGTAATCCGAAAGGCATTCTTAAGTACTCAAAAAGTCCGAAAGGTGTGATGATGGCTGTTTTTTCTATATCTTTAACAGGAATACAGTGGTATGCTTTGCGTATATCTATCTTGCTTAGTATCTTCTTATTTTCTAATATGTATGTAAAGTCAGTTAATCTTGGTAGTGGGTATTTGTCCGGTACTGTCGTGCTATTGAGCATTCGATAGTCTCCGCACGGTCTCCATTCGCCATTTTTCTTTTTTACCATATGTAATGGGCTTGCCCATGGGCTATCTGACGGTCGGCAAATTCCGAGCTCTATCATATTTTGAAATTCCTTTTTGGCTATGTCGTATTTTTCTGGAGGTAATGGTCTTGCCCGAGCTGCGACGGGTGGTCCTGTAGTGATAATGTGGTGTTCAATCTTATGTTTGGGCGCATTGCGTAGAGAGGACTCTTTCGTGATGTCTTCGTATTTGTTTAAAAGTTGCGTAATACGTGAATTCGTTCCCACTGCGATAGTACGAATTGTTTGTTGTGTCGCTTTTTCTGAAGTTACATGCGTTGTCAGCTCTGTAACTTTGTCGATAAGTTTGCGACCTGCTATGTCGACTAATAGTTTATAGTGCTCTAGAAAATCTGCTCCAATTATTGGTTGTGTAACATCGGCGATTATAAAATTCCATTTATAACATCGTTGTAGTCCTAAATTCAAGGTAAGCGTCTTCTCGCCGTAAGTCCTAATTTTAGTCCCATTTGCAGCGTATAGTGTGTATTGTTCATTTTGTAAAATTGAATATCTCTGTCGCTTGCTAATGACTGAAATATTTGCGCCCGTGTCAATTAAAAACTTCATACCACTTTTTCGGTCGGTAATGGTGAGGCGATTGGATGGGTGGATTGCACAGAGTTTCGCCGTTGTCTGTGCTCTTATTCGTTTCCCTGGTTCCGTACGTAAGTCATTGGTTTCCAACCGCATGGTTTAATGCAGTTCCTTGCATATTTTCCGAATCTTTCGTGGTAGTAACAAAATCGATTTGCTCCTCTATAGTTTGTTCTCGGCCTCATAATCGGGAATTGTTGACGTTTCTTGAAATGATTGTGCGTGCTGGGTCGATAGCCATATTGACCTTGCTGAATTGCGTCAATATCTATCTGTAATTTTGCTAGCTGGGCAAAAATGCATGCTGTATTGTTGTCGTTTGAAGTGTCGTTGCTAACAGCTGATATTTCGGTTACTTTTGAATTCATTATTATTTTGTCTGCAATTTGGCTCAGTTTGTAAATTTCCATGTCTTCCGTAACTGCTAGAACCGTAGTAACTGATGTTGGTAAAAGCCTGAACCATAGTAGTTTAATTGTTTCGTCACTGATTTTTCCTCTCCCGAGGACTCGCATTTGACGTAATAACTGCGAAGGTTTTTGATCACCGAGTTCTGTCTCTGATATTAATTTTTGAAACTGTCGCTGTTCTGTTTCTTCGTAACAATCAATTAAACGTTCCTTGATGTTTTTATATTTATCTGTAGTCGGTGGTGAAGTGATTAGGTCACTAACTTGTAGTATTTCTTCCTTGGATAATTTTGCTATTACTGTACAGTATTTGTATTCGTCTCCTTGCTTCTGTGGTGCTAATATGGCTTCTAGTTGCGTGAACCATAATCTTGGTTGGTCTTTCCAAAATTCCGGAATGCGAGATAAAACCGAGGTGCCAGCAGCTACTTCAAGTGTTCCTTGCTGATTTATGTTCGCCTTGCATGGTGATTGTGCCATGTTTCTTGCTGCGTATTCGTTCGTCGGGGTCACCAATTTGCCAAACTTCTTGGCGGTATATGATTAGGTATAAATGAGACAAAGTTGTAGTATAGTCTGGTTATAATTATCCAAAGGTGCATCTTATATACTAACGACTACGTGTTGATCACGGATAGTAGAAACATTTAATAGATATTGAACGTGCGATAAAGATCATAAGATTGCGATGTAGATTGTAGATACAGCACAAAGATATTGTGCTGTAACAGTTTACTTACCGAAACTATGTGATTACTGTAATTTTATTAAGGCATTACAGGGTGGCAGGTTAAACAGTGGAAGTATTTTAAGGGGTCATTGTCAAGGGGTCACATTTTGTTGAGTTATTTGAACATAAATGTATGGAACAGCTGAATTTTTTTTCGCGATTTCAGAGTTGGTCCCATAGTAAAAGTTGTTCATAGTGATGAGTACAATGACCCCTTAAAATATTTCCACTCTTTAACCTGCCACCCTGTATTGTATAAATGACTAGCACTTTGCTCGCGACTTCGTCAGCGTGACATACACGTAGCGCCACCTAGCGTCCTAAAGCACTTGTGACCGTTGATAGTTATTGTTCTTTCCCTCGGGAACAGTACTTTTTTCTGTATTTTTTTTTCGGGGACAGAAAACGACATACATTTTTCAACACACACACAAGCGCCCCTCGTGAATATAAAGATCTCCCATACATTAAAAATTCCGCACACCCAATCACCGCTCAATCTAACACTGTTAATCGTCACTCAACACTAGCACTAAACTAAAACACTGTATTCATATCATCGATCATGTTCGGTTCGTCGCGTCGCCAGCGTGTACTTTTGTACTACGCCCAATGTGTGCAAATTAAAGCATCAAGCTCAATAGCGCCTTGGCACATCTCCCTTGTTTCTATGATCTGAGATTGCAACACACGCGGACGGAGTCTTGGGAAAAAGTTAGGTTGTCATATACTTGATTGACTTGAGACCCCACTAGTCTCACCACAAAACAAGGATTTTTATCGTACCTAGTATCTACATCACGGTTAATTATGAGGTTCTGTTGAATATCTAAAACGCCTTAAAAAAAATCTACTCTTTTTTGCTTTATGTTATACCTACGCGCAAAAACCTAACGAACACACATGACCTCACAAAGCTTTCCATACACCAACTTTTATAAAAAATAATCCTGTTTTGAATAGATGCATAGTTTTAGCATATTTTTTATGATTCTGTGAAACGTACGAAGTGAGTGAAAACCTTTTACTGCCACTGTACAAAAAAAAAATATGATTTAAAAGTACACTTACTTCAATACAAAAAAAAAAGTCTATTTATAATTAAAAATAACACTATAGGGTTAGGCGAATCACACACCGCCCCGCGCTACGCTGCGGGGTGCGTAGAACGACGGAACAAAAGCCACGCGCGTGAATGCGTTTTCAGTGTGTTGTATCATGCGTGATTTCTATACAAATACAGGTACTGGCAACGCACTGCCGCGCTACGCTGCGTGATGCGGTGCAGTGTGCGAATCGCCTTACTGGACTGCATGCGTAACGCTTATCAAAGGTAAACATTTTATGCTCGGCTTACCTCTTACAAAAATTGACCCTTCGCCACTGACATACACCCACCCATAGATACAATACTCTCGAAATCTTTACCCTCCTTCTGCAGCGGGTCGGGTAAAATTATTCCTATTTTTAAGACTCCAGCAAACCAGCAAATAATGTACAAGTTGATTTGCAATCACAATAAAAGGGAAATTTGCTTTTTATTGTCATTACAAATCACCTTGGCAAGCATCGTGACCGCAAAGATTCCTTGATTCCAGCATCTGAGCCTACAATTAACCTCAAGCGAACGCTTATAACGAATGATTTCATAAATCACCCAAATTGCCCTTTATTACGCATCTTACATCACTTTAATTGAGACAACCGACGCAATGAGAGCCGAATTTTCGGCAATTTCCTTCGGTCGTGTGAGCATTTCATTTTGTGTGTCCCTATTTAATTACTTGCAATATTAGTACGTAATTACTACTTTGTTCTGTTGGAGACATCTTGAGATGCCTCGGACTAATCGCTGGAATTGAGGGGTCGATAATAATTTGGTTTCTGGCGGCCATCTTCATGTTTTATTTAAGTACTAAAATATTTTTTTTCAATTAGCTTGTTTCGAGACGTGTTCGGATAATAAGATAATGTTTGTTTTCTAGTTGGTAGGTACTTACGTGAACTAATGGTCTATCCATTTTAATGTATTTCTTATAGAACTGATGACTAAAAAAAAAACAATAAGTTAATCAGTATTCATTCTTTGATATTTTTTTAACTTTTAATTTTTTTCTGATCTAAGTTTTTTTTTTTTTTTTATTTGTTTGTTTATTTATTTACCACCAATCATACATAGATACAAGTAAAGAA
Source organism: Thalpophila matura (assembly GCA_948465475.1). Lineage (NCBI taxonomy): Eukaryota > Metazoa > Arthropoda > Insecta > Lepidoptera > Noctuidae > Thalpophila > Thalpophila matura. Next base: position 13,937,757 of record OX419183.1, read on the forward strand.
AAACCAAATACATAACTGAAGAGCCTAACTCTAAAGGACATAAATCTATGTGCAGACAATGTAAACCCTGCCTCTTACACTAGGAAGACCTGTATTGCAAGAGACAGTGATTCGGCCATTAATACGATTTATAAATCGTATTAATGGCCGAATGGCAGAGAGATTTAAGCGACAAAAGAGGCGTGACGAGTGCATCAGGGGGCCTATTTTAGAAAAAGAAAAAAAAAACTGAGTTTATATGTTTGTGTGTTTGCGTGGGTGTGTTGGGATGTGTGGGTGTGTTCATTGGGTGTCTTCAAGTCACGAGTGAATCAGTTTATTCGGCCATTAATATGATTTATAAGATTTGAGCGACAAAAGAGGCGTGACGAGTGTATGAGGGGTCCAAGAATTTAAGAAAAAAAATAAAAATAAAATAATTCTGAGTTTATATGTTTGCGTGGGTGTGTGTGTGTTCCTGTGAGTGAGTGTATGTGTGTACTTTTTACGCGATGTAAGTTAGCAAAGACCCAGTATTTGAGTAGTCCTGTTGTAAAAGCCAGTTTGTTAGTTTAGTTTTAAGTTGGTGACGGTTTAAATCTAGTATGTTGAGAGTTTTGTGGATTGTCTTGTAAATGTGTGAGCTTAAGATATAGTACTGATGTTTGGCGAAAGAGGTCTTGTGTTGAATACCTGAGGGGAAGTTAATGCATTTATTTGGGTCGGATTTGGGCAACGTAGCATGCTTTCGGAGAACAGTCTGGAGCACGTACATCTGGCGGACAGTGAGCACTGAGCACCCTGCTGTCAGCATGGAGTTGGGTTACATTACCTTCAAAACTGCTCTCTGCGCTCGTTCTGCCCTAAGAAACCTAGTTTTCCCAGCACCACCCCAAACTGTGATGCAATAACCGATTATGGATTGGCACAATGCGAAGTAAACCATTTTCAGAGTGTTAATGTCCGCCGATTCCCTAAGCCTTTTAAGGACATGGACTAGCCGCAAGGTCCTAGTTGTGACAGTATCAAGATGAATGTCCCATTTGAGCCCGTCATCGATTTGCACTCCCAAATATTTAACATTGTTCGCTCTTGTGAGGGGGGAACAGAGGCAAGGTGTCTCTTGGTCAGAACAGGTGTGCGCAGTTATAAGGAAAGAGCTGGGTGGTTTAGAATTATTTCTCAGTGCAAAAGGAATGTATGCAGTTTTATCTAGGTTTAGCGTGAGCAAATTAACCCTTAATAATTTTGCTACTTCGGACATAGCATGTTCGGCATTAGCTTTAACTGTTTCCCGAGTTGGACCGTAAACAATGATTGCCGTATCATCGGCATAGGTGAAGATCCTGCTATTTGGAAGTGAAATGCGGCATAGATCATTTATATAGATCTGGAATAAGGTATGGCCCAATATGCTACCCTGAGGGACTCCAAACGTTACTTTTTGCTCATCACTAAGGTAGTTCTCTATTTTAACTCTTTGTGTAAGGTTGTTAAGGTAATCTTTAAAGATGTCAAGTGCGATCCCTCGAATACCATGACGCTCCAACTTAGAGGTTAGTATGGGAACAGAGACTGTGTCTCTTAGTAGGTACCTACTTATTTTTACCTCACAGCAGTAGTATTCAATAATAGAAAACATCTTTTGACGATGTAAACTATGTATGTATAAAAGTAATAGCTGGAACACAAACACGTCAAAAACTTTGATACTGTTTATGTTTAATGTCAATTTATTCACGGATGTAAATACATGCATATTCATGTGATCCATCCTTCCATTTCAAAACCCACAAATGTTGGATAGACAATGATACGACACATATTTAATGTAAATTTTAGGTCAGCGTGTTAATTATAGAGGCTTTGTGAGCTTTAATTAACGTTTAATTGCGTTATTTAGAAATTATCACGTCGCGCTAAAATACCTATAGCAACATTACCACAGATGTTCAAACGAAAAACACATCATTATGTAGCGTTCCAAAACGTGGCAACTCTTTATATTAAAAATATAAAATATATGAATGTAATAATCATGCTAACATTTTTATATAAAAAAGTATTTATTTATAGGTGCTCCCACGATAAAACGACGCAAGAAGAATATTTTTGAGTGGTGATAGGAAGGGTAGAAGTCAGTGATGTATAACAGTAAAATAAGTTAAAAGAAAACTATTACTTGCTATTATGATCTAAGCAAAGATCTTTTCCCACAAACAGAAGAAATGAACTTTAATCTAAAACATGTAATACAAAATATAATTATCTGTACTAAAACTCAAACATGTCAGTACCTATCTAAAACATAAATGTAGGTACTTGTACCAAAGTACATAAGTCCATTCTCAACTTCATTAGAGTCGTAGTCACTAAAACGCAACTTGTTAAGCACTCAACTGTTAAAGAGATGGACAAAACTGCCATAGTATCAGCAGTAGAAATAGTTTCATGCCATCACGCTCTAATATAGGCCATTAAGCCTTTGTTAATGGGTCACAGGTGGTCCAACGACGAACGTCGCCGGATCTGCGCCCGGTATGTTAATATGTTTTTAATTGCTTTTCTATTCCCAAACTAAGGCAGTTTCCGAATGCGGCATTGCCGTAAATCACGGCGCCACTGATTGGGGCAGTTATAATGTTAATAGCAGTGGTTATGCAATAATGAAAGATAGGTAAGTAAGCCATATTTGATTCAAAACTTATTCTTTGGTATCTTTAGAGATTTAATTCTAATAATTTTACTACTTCTGTACATACAGAAGTAGTAAAATTATTAGAATCAAATCAAATTTGACAATCCATAGATACCTATCAATACATGGTCTAAGTACATGTGACGTATCTATGGATTGTCAAATTACCGGAGTGTGCTATACGTGTTTACCTCGCCCCCCGCAAAAAATGGCGGAAAATGTTATTCGGTGATTCGCCGCTTGGCATCTCTATAGGCTAAATACTCAAAGCACGTGTAGTTGGCAAAGCAGAAAGAATCTATTTTTTTTAATCTCAAAACTTGAGTGGTTCTCAATGAAAGTGTTTTTTGGGTATTACCGTAATCTTTGGTATTTCCCAACCATTTCTTTTTTAAACTGTACCGTCTATTTGGTCCCCTAACAACTAAATAGTTCTTAATACCTACGAAAATAGAAAATGAATGTTGCCATCATATTGATTTTCTTCTCCGGCTGAGAACTTCAAAGTACCTATTGGGTATCAGCTGCATCTTATCCCATGTATGTTGTAATAGGCAATTCTCGGAAATGGGTCATTGTGGTACTCAGAGACGATGGCATCTATGTCGTTGCGGTCAATGTTACTAGGGTCTGTAATGTTATACCTTACACGTATGTGTACAGACGGCTGCAATAATTGGTTACCTTCTATTGCTAACATATTTTTATGTGGCAGGGATGATTGCTTTACCTAGGTTATCAGGTAGGTATATAACCAAATTGGACATAATGAGCTTTCAGTTACTCAGTTATGAAATGCTTAACCGTTGTGTAAAAATATACTGTGCCATTTTAATTACTGTTTTTCATTCGTTTAAAACAAACGTTGCTCATAGCATGGCCTACTATCGTTTTATAGAATCAAATAAAATAGTAAAAAGGTAAAAAAGGTAGTAGCGCGGTTGCATGTCATTAGCTAATGATTTATTTGCATTTCGGCCCGCATTGGCCAGATGTCTTTGTGAGTCCAACTCCACGTGGACTCCTCGCTCTTATCTCATGCCATATCGCTATCACAGTGAACTTTAATCTCAGTTTTATATAAAACTGAGATTAAAGTTAAACAATAACTTTATTAAACTTAAGTAAAACTTAAGCAATTAGATGACGTTATCAACAATTAAGTGAGATCTCTTTCTGTCGTCGATTGCGTATTAATTCTATAATTAAACCGTTTTTCCAATTTTCTAATTCAATTCTCATTTCAGTTTAGGCTCATTGGAGCATGGCAAAGCTAGTCTCGGAGACTCGGATTGAGGGAGTTGCGACCGCGAACCGCGACAGGACTCGGCACTCTGAACTTTGTTCGTTTCATGCGTAACTCTAGAAAGAACTTAATTTGTTTGACACATTTATTTTAATGCCACGAAACATGACAAAACTTTACAATGAAATGGTTTTTGTGAGCTTTTATTTAGTTTTTTTTTAAGGTTTCGTATACGTCTAACGAATGCGCATATTTGCGGAAAAGCTCGCGAGCTGCACGCGTTGATAATGTAGTGCGATTTGTTCTGATTCTGCAGCGGATTCTTTTAATAAGGGTGATTTTATAGTAGTAAGCGACGCAGGGCACGAAATAGATGTGTTTTGTAGTGAAAGGTCAGCGTGACTGTGAAACCAGCCTAAGGTTGCTTCTTTAGTAGAAAAGCTTACTATTTTGTAGGCGAAAATATTTTTGAAATTATGTTGCTTACCTGCACCAATATATCAGGAAAGGTCCACCCTTCATCGATGATGTCCAAGTTAATCTGAAACGAAGAAATCAAATTATATAATAGTGGACCTCAACTTTTATTTTTTTAAGCGACATGTGAAAAAGTGAGGTTCTGTATTAAACCTGTTGTATGTACCTAGGTATATTTGTATGACCGCCATTTTCTTAAAACCCACTGAACCAATTTTGATGATTTTTCCGCTAACGTACCTACCTAATCTACAAACCTTAGAATTGTTTTAGTAAATACAATCATTCCTACGTACGAAGTTATATGTTTTAGCTTCGGAAGTCCGTGGCAAAAAAGCAAACAAAAACCATGGCCAGCAACTTCCGAAATTTATAGTAATATTTACTGTGTATCTAGTGGTTTTTTTTGAGTCGGTTGTTTCAAATCATTGTGACAAATCAAATAATCGTCTCCTAGCAATATGGACAACAATAATTATAATAACGTGAATATTACTACGAATCACAATTTTCCGATAAAAAAAATGTCTCATCTATCACGCTCAACGGGTAAGACGTAAGGCTTTAGTAAAATTCTGTGTCAGCAACATATTCCAGGACCAGTCGAGGCGCTCACAGACATATTAGCGGCAGTAATTTAGGGATAATGTTCGTGTAATTTCACCCGGGCCACCCACCAAATCTATGGCCTTTAATAAACGCGAACGAACTCTATGGAAACAATTATTTAACGAAATTACTGCTTTACATGATACCCTTAATGAAATTACAAACAACGCACCGTGTACGGAGATTTAATTTGACAACATAATTAATAATTATGTTTTCATTATGTCGGTTTTGTTGAAATATGATCATAGTGGTCTTATTGTGTACCATCTTGAAATAAATTTGAGAAATCTGTATTATCTTAAAGTCGTAGAAAGAAAATTTTAATTAAGTAAGTACCTAATTGTAATTAGATTGAAATTATTTGTAACTTTTAAGTTTTCTTTTAATGAAATGCCTAGTTACATCAAACAATATCTTTCTAATATTTATTATAGCTTGAGCAGCTATATTAAATAGTAGAAAGATATTGTTTGATGTAACTAGGCATTTAATTAAAAGAAAAATATATTGTTTGATGATATCAACACATACAAAGACAGATTTGGTGCAAAACGTATTCCTTTAATAATCACAATGGAATACCATTAAAACGAAACGGGGAGGGTCTCCTGAGAATTTAAGCAAATCCCGTCTCGTGTCCCGGAATTGTTGAGCGAGACACGATCCGCGTCCAAATAGTACGGGCTCCGGTGAGCCCACGTTAATACGTGCGTTAATTGGTGACCCCCCAACCCACCTCGTCCCCGCACCGCCGTCGCCCCGTCCTCGCCTCCAATTCGTAAGGGTTCGTCTCCCGTTAATAAGAATCTGACACTAACAATTTATCAGAATTGATTAAATTTACTTTACGCTATTCGCTTTCATTGTATTAGTGACTTTGAAGAGATTTTGCGTCTCGGATAAGTGTACTGTTTCAGTCTTGTTACGTTGTTTTGAGAACCCTAATCCTAAGAAATTACGTCAATACAACGAGCAGAATAAAAACCAAAAATAGACAAAAATGGCGTCTGTGATTTCTTCACACAACCGAACATCCATTAAGTCAATGTTTTGATGAAGTTGGCGAAATCTAAACAGAGCTGACCGATCAAGTCACAAAAAACGGTATAGCGGTGATAAAGCCATCAGTCTTGATCCATCGTGTCTGTCTGTGTGTGTTGCCGTAAGGGCTGACAGATCGCGTATTGTCAGCGGTCGTGGACATTTTTCGCGTCACCCTGACAAATGAAATAAGAGGATTGCTGTGACACCCAGCCCCTCGAGTGCTCGGGAAATCATATGCCGTCGTGAGGCGAATATGGGATTCATGTTTGTGTTACTATTTATGATAAGAAAAATATATTTTTACGGTTTTTATGAGTAACTTCTAACTACCACGTAGTTATTACTGAAAAAAAATAATTTTAGTGAAACGAAATGGCATTCCACGAAAAAGTGGACGTGTACTATTTCCGACCTAAGTTTTTATTATTCAACGTTACTGAGCGTATCTACATAGGTACATTACAGGGATGGAAGACATATTGGAATAACAAGAATTAATCTTCGTCTATCATACAGCTCAAAAAAGTACGTATTTTCATAATTACATCTTTAGACTGAAAGCTGCGAAAAAGACCTTTTCAAAGTAACTTAATTCTAAGCCTTATGAATTTGTTAGTTTTAAACACGACTTAATCCGACAACGTTATTATACCTTCTACCTAAGTAGAGAAAATAAACTGTGTACCTACTGTTTAAGATAGACTTAAAAAATAATTCTAACGCCCCGGTTTCAAATCTCTGTTAAGTCCCGTTTAACTTATCTGACAAATAAGCTATAAATAGGTAGTAAAAAACAAAGTCGCTTTTCCTGTCTTAGTCTTAGTCTTCGCTTAGTTCTTTCAAACTAGACTATGGATTTTAATGCGGTTTTTTCGTCTCTATTTAGACTTTAGAGAATTTAAGACAGCACAGTACCCCGATCATGAGTTTTTTTGACGTATATTATCGTTAACGTAAGCATATTTTGAATTGAAAACACAACAGTCCTAGAACATTTTGATAAAATTTTATACAATTTGCACATTTTATAAAATACAGAGAAATTAATTAAGTATTTAATTTATATAAATATTGTGTAGCAAACGTATATTTTCAATTCAAAATTTGCTTACATTAACGTAACTATACGTCAAAAAAACTCATGATAGGGGTATAGAAATCTCGATGTTTTGACATAAATCGCCACATCAAAAGATTGCACCTGTGTGAAACTTGAGCGGGTCGCTAGTGTCATATAAATTGTATTTAATTTGTTTTAAGTGATAGATAGCTAATCCGGAGACCGTTACATTGGCCTATAACCTTTTCCCTGTCCAGTGATCAACATGTAGTTCACGGCGATTGTATACTATTGTCTGATTTGTGGACAGTGAACGTGTAAAAATGCAATTTGTTTAGTATTAGATAAGATTTTAGTATAAGATTCTGAACTTTAGTGGAGCAGTAGCGAAATATTGTTGCATCAGCATCGGAATAAACAACTACCTGAAGGTAGTTGTAGTGTTGTAGTAGTAGTACTGCTCCACTTGGCCTAGTTTCTAAAACTACCAGTTATATTCATATGTTTTAGCACTAACCAGAATACATATTATACCAAAAAGGATTTAGTAGGTACACACATCAAAAGTGTCTAGGGATCAAGCATTTTTATGCGGATTTCTTGAGATTGAGATGTGGCTTTGTAATAAATTTATGATTTTATAAATTTATATGGATCCTTTTTGGTGCATTTCATAATTTGAATCAGGAACTCTCAATCAAATTCGAGTAAAAGATGAAAATAAGCTGTCAATATTTTCCCTATAAAAACATACAACGCATTGAAGACATTATTAGTGCTACTGTTTCCCTACTACTGATTAAAACCAACGTTATTATGGAGCGGCGACGTCATTTAAGCAGGGAAGAAATGCTCAGAGCCGTGGGAATGATAGAAGCTGGTTCCCGGCAACGTACTGTAGCTTTAGCTCTGAATACAAGTCAGAGTGTTATCAGTCGACTTTGGACACGTTACCGAAGCACTGGTACCGTGGCTGAGCGCCATGGAGGACGGTATCGCTGCACCACACGGAGACAAGACCGATACATTCAAATCTTAACTCGAAGAGCTCCAACAATAACCGCTATGATGTTAGCCGTGAGGCTTCATCACTCTTCAGGGAACTTAATTAGCGACCAAACAGTCAGAAACCGCTTGCATGAAGTGAACCTTCATTCCCGAAGACCGCTACGGGTACCACCTATAGCAATGCACAATCGTAGGATTCGATATCAATGGGCTCTTGAACACAGAAATTGGGCAGAAGAACAATGGCGTTTCGTGTGCTTTTCTGATGAGTCTCGTTTTGGTATGAGACCGGATACAAGACGTATACGACACTGGAGAACCCCTGGACGCCAACAGCGATTAAAATCCTGCCAGGAAGTCCATCCTTATAGTGGTGGAACCATCATGGTATGGGCGGGTATTTGGATCGGCGGAAGAACTGAGTTGATTTGGATCAGAGGCAACCTCAACGCTCAAATTTATGCTGAGACGATTGTATCAGACGTCATCGTTCCTCTACAAGTGCAAATCGGTCCCTTATTTCAGTTAATGCATGATAATGCACGACCGCACACCGCAAGAGTTGTAAGACAGACTCTCGCCGCAGCTAACATCAATGTCCTGCCCTGGCCTGCTCAGTCGCCAGACTTGAACCCGATTGAGCATGCATGGGATATGCTACAGAGAAGAGCTCTGCCGAATATGGAGGGTATCCAGTCGCAAGAAGACCTTTTTTTGTTGTTGCAACGAACATGGGCGGCCATTCCACAGCGTGATTTGGATGAACTCATTTTGAGTATGCCAAACCGATGTTCTTGTGTTGTTAGTGTTCGCGGTAGAAACACGGATTATTAATTGTTTAAGTTACCCAATAAAATTTTAAAGAAAACTGTTATTTCAGTCTTTTTTTCGAACTTTAATGTTAGTGGTTCAAATGTCAAAAATCCCTTTATTAGGAAAATGGCAAATTTCTTTATTAATGCAAAGGTGACTTGGTTTATCGTTACTGTGACAAACGAAAACACTTTATTTGATGAATCCTTAAAGAAAATTTTAATTAATATCAATCAGGAGAAAAGTTATTGCAAAAATATATGTTGATCCCTAGATACTTTTGATGTGTGTAAATATATAATCCTAACTGTACTGAATAAACTATGTTGAAGCCCGGGGTTTTTTAGTTATTTGAGTGCACTTTTTCCTGCTATTTAACTATTCACTTTATAACAACGATTTTATAGCAACACTAGCCTTTTGCCCGCGACTTCGGCCGCGTGGAATAAATTGAGTATTTTAAATGACTTCCTTAGTGTAGGGTAGCTAGTATTGCGAAGAGATCAAGCTGTATTTCTGGTTCATCTCACCATAATTACATGAAATGTGACCTAGATTTTAAGGTACGAAACTGTGAAACCCACATCAAAATCCGTTTAGCACTTTTTGCGTGATACGCGCACAAATAGACGAACAGACAAATACCTAAATAAAAAATACAACAAAATATTTTTTGCGCATGGTTACGTTCCATGCAGTACCCTATCCTGACTGTTTTTTCTGGATTATCTTCAATGTACGGACACGGTTTTTTTTTGTTTTTAGCTTTTTGATGATTATACCTACAGAGTGGCAGGTTAGACAGTGGAAATATTTTAAGGGGTCATTGTACCCATCATTATGAACAACTTTTATTATGGAACCAGCCCTGAAATCGCGAAAAAAAATCAGGTGTTCCATACATTTATGTTCACATAACTCAACAAAATGTATGGGACAGCTGATTTTTTTTCCCGATTTCCGGGTTGGTCTCATAGTAAAAGTTGTTCATAATGATGAGTACAATGACCCCTTTAAATATTTCCACTGTTTAACCTGCCACCCTGTATAAAAACCGACAACGAATTTTCTACGACTTTATCGTAGAATTCTTTCCAGCATCAAAATCAAAAAGAAGTAAGTCTTATAGTTCATGATCAGAGCAAGGTAACCAGTGATAGTGGGATTAGTGAGGATAAAATTATCCAAAGCCTTGCCTCGCTTGGTCAGCACTGAAATTATTTTTTAGGGTTCCCAGTCTTAGCAGAGATCCGTTTAGTTTCGGTGTTCTTTTTGGTAAGACTTCACATAATTATATTATACAATAGAGCTCTTTGTGAAAAAGCTTGACGGGGAGGTAGCATTTCTGCCGCTAAGCAGCATTGCTGTGTTTCTGTTTGAAGAGGGTGCTGGTGTAATGACAGGCACATAAGATATTTCAACTTTGTCTCTAGGGTAGACAACGCATCTGCAATGCCTCTAGTATTGCAGATGTCTCTGCATATCATTTTAAAATCGGAATGTAAGGGCACTCGACAACGATTCGTTTTTTTGTCGAACTGTCTTTTTTCACGATTCGTTATTTTTTTTACGGCAGCAATGCTTTTTATATGCCCGTATTCACACGCATCACGAATCGTGAAAAATGACGGACATGTCTCAAATCACGTAGAGTCTTTCAAAAATCATGTTCGTCAAAAAACACGAATCATGAATGTTTCGTGACGGATCGTGTTTGGTAGTTCACCCTCTGAACTCTGAATCACAAAACGAATGTGAACATCAATGCGGATATTTGGCCGAATCGTGACATAATGCGATTCCGTATGTAATGTGAACGTCAATCCGTCATGATGTATCGTATTTTTTCACAAATCGTGAATGGCGGAACCCGTGTGAATGAGCCTTAATATTAATTGTATTAATATTATCAAAGAAGTTCACAATATACCTACCATAATTTGCATTATAAACTCTTTAATAAAAGCTACGGACCCTTATAAATGGTTGTGTATAATTAAACAAGCCGTTTTATGAAAGCGCTAGATAATATTTTGCCCAAAGCACTGGCGAATTTCATAATCTCACATAAAATAATACGATTATTAGATTTAAATAATGGAATACAGAAACTCGTGAAATCTGAATCCTAATTATGTTGCTTATTAATAGTCTGTTGAGAGATTATTTCGTAATTTATTTAGTGATAGCATTATTATCTCAAAGTCAAAGCATTTATTTCAATAATCACTTACAGATTCCTTTGAACTGTCAAGGAGTCGGTCAGTTTCTTCTATACACAAGAATCCCTAAAAGGCGTAATGTATACAGGGTAAAATTAAAACCAGTGCGGATATTTTAGGAGGTGAAATGCACTACAACACGATCAAAATGTATGGAACAGCTGATTTTTTTTTTTCATATTTCAGTGTCGGTCCCATAATAAAAGTTGATCACATTCATGAGTACTTTCACCTCCTAAAATATCCGCACTGGTTTTAATTTTATCCTGTAGATAGTGATACCGGTATGGTTGCTAAACCTTGAACAAACCTAATTATGTATGTAGAATATGTAGATATATGATATAAAATAAAATATTATACTAGAAATATGCAATAGCGCCATCTGTGAGCAAGATGACGCTATTACATACTTCTTCTAGTTGCGCCATCTATGAGAAGATGCCTCAAAATTGCCATGAACAGATGGACGACAAAGTGATCCTGCAAGGGTTTCGTTTTTCCTTTTGAGGTACGGAATCTTAAAAAGGGAATATATTTTCAAAACCGTCGGTCAATGAGTTCAATTATGTTTAGAAATGGATGTAACTCACGGACACAAATAATAATAATGACAAGTCAGCACCATAACTTTATTATCCCATTGATAAATGTAGGGTTTGAATGTACAAGGCTCTTTGGAATGTTTCCAATGTATGGCGCTGTAAGCAAAATATTTACTTTTTTACGATGCCTATTTCCGGAAAGACGCGAAATACTTGGAAAAGCAGTCTTATCAATTTGAAATTAAAATAATAAAGGAAATCCTTGGTCTATAAAACTCTTTTCACAATAAATGTTTTTCTTACGTTTGCGAATGAAAAGTGATGGTTACGGATGTTTCATTCGCGTCCAGAGGAATTATTGGAATTTCTCATAAAATAGTAAGGTCATTATACTCTCACTCTAAATTAATTAAACGTACACCATAAGAATTAGCACTAACGAAAATAAGTAAGCCTATGTCCTTCCTCAGAATTCAAGCTATCTTTATACCAAATAGCACTTTGCCCGCGACTTCGTTCGCGTAACCCATAGGAACTGCGCATTTTTTCGGGATAAAAAGTAGCCTATGTTACTCAGTGATAATGTAGCTTTCTACTGGGGAAAGAATTTTTTAAATCAGTCCAGTAGTTTCGAAGCCTATTCAATGCAAACAAACAACCAAATCTATCCTCTTTATAATATTAGTATAGATTTCATCAAAATCGGTTCAGCAGTTCTGCCTTGACTACGTAACAGTCAGACAGACCGAGTTTACTTTCCATTTATAATAAATTAGTTTGGAACTAATTAAGGTACAAAATGTTAGGAATAAAAAGGCATTGTACGTTTGTCAGTTTTCTTTCTACAATTTTAAATTGTCTTGAAATAAAGTAATTAATATAACAAGTTTTGCGCTTTATTTTATAACAAACTCGGTAGTAAGGAATAGTACAGACGGGCCACAAAACTCGCTACCACGTCAGCTCAAGAATTCAAGTGGTACCGTCAACTAATATCTGTTTTTTTATTTATTCAGAATTCATTCTCTTTATTTTTTTTCATTTTCATTGAAAAATTGTTTTGTTTGAAACATGTTCATATGCTGTATGCTTCGGTGAAGTTGGAATGCGGTAGTTGTTCATTAATTAACGGCTTAATTAACTTCGCTGAATAATGTACCTGTTAACTGCATTGTATGCCAATGCAATTGCAGGTTCATAAATTACAATGAACAAATATCGAGGAAATGTATTTTTTGACGTGGTTATTATGACAATATTCAACGGCCCTCATACTGGCTTTTCATACGTAAAGTGGCCAATCTTTTGTACTGACTACGAGCTCAACTGAGCAACTTTTTTGTGGCCACATTGTAGTTCTATAGTTGCCTGTCTAAATTGGCAGTAAGGTGTACAAATGACCGCGGAGCGCCGTCGCCGATATTTTTTAAGAAAGCGCGTTCTTACATCTCTCTTTTTATGATTGTTCTTCTTTTATTAGAGTACTTTTGTTTCTTAAGTGAAATTTTCTAAGTTAGAAAGGCGGGGCTTTCGCTGTAAATCCGTACTTACTCTTTTTGTCGTAAAAGTTAGGCGATTGAAAAAATTGTTTCTTTTGTGCGACTAAATCGCTGTTAGGAATCGATTTACCTTTGATTCGTTATTGTAAGGCTTTATATACTTTAATGGAGGGGAAAAATACATGTATTTGAATAATGAAACTGAACTTAGCGGTATAAATTCAAATAGTTTAATGCTCACGATAATGGCATAGCTAATTACGGTTCGGGCTTACACGCTATTGAAGTAAAGAAAGTGGAGTAGTTATATAAACGCGCGATATGCAGTGCTTGTGCAGAAACATAAAACTGCAAGGCGGAGTGGATTGACTAATAAGATTAGCATAATTACGCGCGGCGACTGCACGCGAACCCATAGCTTTTCATAATTAGCACCCGTTGTTATAACATTCGTGAGTCGTGTGCTGGCTGAGCAAAATAAACGTATATACAGGGTGAATTTTGGACGTGTGCATGGATGGCCAAATCCAAAACTATAAAAAATAGTTAAAATACTTACTCAAAAGAGTCTCGGAACTGATTTTAATGGAACTAAAACGGTATCATTGGATTTTTGAAAAATCTGTTTTTTTGGCCAGGAATCGACACCGTTGCTTTTGAAAAACAAAAACACACTGTATTATTTGCACCATCCGATTGTGTCGCTACTAAGTATTAAGTTCTGAGAAGTAATGACATACGGCAAACTAAAGAAAAGTGTTGATTTATAATAAACTGATTTTTTTCATAAATCGAATGATGCTGTTCTAGTTTTTATCAAAATTGGCCCCCGAGACTCCTTTGAGTACCTATATTCCACTTTTTCTTACAGTTTCAGATTTGGCCATTCAAAATTCAGCCTGTATATATAAAGTAAGTATACTACTTATTTACATACATGTACGTTAATCTAATAATATCTCGAATGGAATGCAAATGAAGCTGGTTTTTCCTTTAAGAGCTCTGTGCAAAACTACATTTCCTTTTCGTTTGCTACGTACGTTCACTGTTGTTAATCTATGTACAGCTACTTCAATTGCGACTTCGGTTAGATCCATCCGAGCTTTGATAAATTTATTTAACCTCAACCCAATCTAAATAAAATTCTTAGCGGAATTGCAGTTCTAAATTAATCAGTATACATTTTTCAATTGATTACATTGCAACGAAAGCAGTCAGAGTGAGCTAATAATAAAATACATTAATTTCAGGTAGTTCCTTATTTATTTATTTATACTAACTCAATACATGAACAAAATTAAAGCTGGTTTGAATAAGTGCACGCGTATAGAAAATTATAAACACAAGTAGATAGGTACTCAATCACCGACTGATATAATTTTCAATTGCATCACCAATAATCCAATTGCAAATTAATCAGTGTAAATAAAACGGGATACACAAATAATTAATGGAGCCCTTTAAACACTCGTTGGGAAATACATGCGATATAAATTCCGACAATGATACAACAGTCGGATCGCGGTCGGCCGCTGAACAAATATTCAATAAGGGAACCTATGTATTGTATTGCACCCGCGATTCAGTTTGCTCACTCTTCAATATACCGATATTGTTTTGGTCGTATTGGAATCAAACAGTACAAATTGCGGAGCCATATTGTCGCGTGTGTACTTAGCCTTCCATTTGTATCCAGTGTTTGGTTAGACGGAGCAGAAAGTTGACCTTAGCGATTCCTATAAAGATTTTCATTTGTTTATTGTGTTTTAAATGGAAATACTTTTTTTTTTTTAAGATATCGTTGGGATGTATTGTAAAAGCAGTTTGTTCTGTAAAAAAAACTGTTGCAATAAATATGTAATATGTTGTAATATTTTTTTATAAATGCTTGTTGTTTTCACCGTTGGTACTTATTGAATTACAATTAAATAGCAATATTTTATTGTTCACTCATTTATTAATGTAGTTGAATAATTACAATATTATAATGTCGACAATTATGCGCATATTTATTCGTTACACTTCACACTGATATTAATAATTCAAGCCTGTTTACCACAGTTATAGGTACCTACATAATAGTACATACTATAAATTCCTTAATTTAATTGGGTAAATAAATAATAGGTACCATAGAAAATCCATTCCCAAGGTCGTTTAGGTATTAAAATAGTTTAATGTCGTACAATACAAAGACAAACACCCTAATGAAAACCGAGCTATCCACAGCACAAGTAATACTATTCAATAGTACACAACAAAATTAATATCTATCCATCAATAGGCATTGAAAATGCACCAACGCTTGGCCATTGAATAGAACCAATAGGTATTAGAGTGAACACTCTATTCATGAATTCAATGTAATAATGTTCTAAATTCCAGACTAAACCCGGGCTTTAGAATTGAGTAAAAACGTCAACGATGACAAACAAATAACTATTTGCCTGTAAAAGTCTGTCCATACCTATCTATATCACTAATATTGTAAATGAGAGTTTGTGTGCGTTTGTTACTCTTTCACGCTGAAACGGCTGGACGAATTGGATGAAATTTGCCAAGGTACCTAAAGTGTGACCTGGAGATTGCACATAGGCTACTTTTCATCCATTATTTGTGATAATTCTATAATCACAACGCTTGATAGCCGAATTGATGTCTTATTGATTTATTTAATGGCAATATATATTGTGTCTGCGCGAATGGCAACTGCACCTCCCTGCCGGCCTAGCATGACCACGATAGAAACGGGTTTTGTCTACATAGAAATAGACAAAGTGACAGATTGTAGAAACATTTCTACCGTTTCATTCAAAAAACGTAGAAATGTTTCTACAATCTGTCACTTTGTCTATTTCTATATAGACAAAACCCGTTTCTATCGTAGTCATGCTAGGCCAGCTGATATTAAAATCCTGTTATAGCCATTTTTTGTGGCACCAACAAAAATATTTCATCAATCGCAACACAAACAAAATCTGACAAGCCCATTCAAACTTAAAAACCAACTAAAACTATCGGAACTAACTTTAATAGAGTAGTTCTCGTAATTTTGGGCAGGGGGCAGCACTAGAATTTTATGGACGGGACAGATGGAAACGTCACTACGCAAGCGGGGGTCTCCGCGATATAACATTTGGATTTATTCAGTCGTGAAATTAAACAAGCCCCCGAGCGCCCTCTATCACAATTTATGTTCGCACTAGATTGTAAAGGTCCGCCGGCAAGATCTGACTGTACCCTCATTAATTGGTGGAGTCATGACTGGCTTGTGTTTTGTTCTTGATTTAAGGACTGGATGATTTGAGTCTACGTGTAGTTTTAATGGGGAGGGTTCTCATTAAGTGAGTCCATTTTATTGGGAACTTCCAAATTTGGTATTATACCGACCTACTGTTTTTTACCCGACTGCGAGACGCAAAGGAGGGTAATGTGTTTATCAGTCTATGTATGTATGTATGTATGTATGTATGTATGTATGTATGTATGTTTGTTTCTATGTGGCGTTCTAGAGACCAAATGCGTAGGCCGATTTTGATAATTCTTGCGTCAATCGATTCGTCTTAACCTTGCGAGTGAAAGACAGTAATCAAAATTCACCACAGCGACAACCAGACGCCATTTTGTCAAAATGAAAAAAAAAAAAGTTGATGAACTATGTCAAGTGGGGTGTCGTTGAATAGGTATTTTTAAATCATCTTTAGGTTCCTTTTATCATTTTTCATTTTAAATAATAGTTTAGGATATATAACGATTTAAAGTTGTTTAACAAAGCAATCATTCTCGCTAATTCTTACTTATTGATTTAAGATTTTATTTCAAGTATTAACGATATACAAACAAAAAAGAAGATTACGAAAACATACATTAAAAACTAAAAAGTGAAAAATAAAAACAGTAAATTAAAAATTAAAAAAACCCGACTGCCAAAAAACAACTAAAAAGTTCAAAACAAGAGCACTTTTCAAGCAGTCTGATGCAGTTGGTGGCATAAAATCTAAGATTTAACATAAATAATTGCCACCAACTGCATCAGACTGCTTGAAAAGTGCTCTTGTTTTGAACTTTTTAGTTGTTTTTTGGCAGTCGGGTTTTTTTAATTTTTAATTTACTGTTTTTTAAATAAAAAGTGCTATAAAGACATTCTTAATATTTTCTACTCAATAATATTTGTTAGTAAAGACCTAGGACCCTAGGTATTATGTATAGTGAGAACAAAATTAGTTTAATGAGATGTAGGTACTCCTGCAACAGAATTATCACCACTGTTTATTTAATTATTACTACGTAGGTACACAACTTATAAATCCTTCAGAAGTACTACAATGTATAGTACACTTACATTATTAAACTTTTTAACGAGGCCCTTACTCGTACATTGTCTTATAGCCCTTTGCCCGTATCTACTCATGCCCTATAATATCGCCCCCTGTGCATCAAGATAAGGGTGCACAACTTCGGGGTTGCCAGGGCGTCGTAAATTTCCATTATCCTGGCAACATTGAACTCTTGTTTAAGAATAACACGGGCATCTTCTTTCAAAGTTTATTAAAGGGAGCTTAATTTCCATTACTTGAAAAGTTTGCTTCGATATGTTTAATGTTTTAGGTCAGTTAATGATCAGAGTTTAATGGGTAAATTCGTATGTGAACAACGAATTTTGTACATTAACTTTACAATATTTGTAAGACCTTCTCATGAATGGTGCTAGCAAACCTTCTTGGGTCAGTAAAAATCATAACACAAGACTCAAAATTGTGAAATTATTAGATAATTGACAAGAAGAAAAAGTAAATCTTCCGATGAAATAATCGAAACTGCTTTTATATCACACACTTAAATTTTATTTAATTTGATCAAAACAATAATTATGATCTATAGGAGCTCTTACTCCCCAAAAGTGATAGGATTACATTTGCTTTACATAAGTCTACAAAACCAATGATTATTCTCAAACCCCTTGAGTGCCAACGGTCGGGTATAGCCGACATATGAAAACGTCGTCGGTAAGAGACGACTAAAATACATCATTTTTATAATGGCTGGCGTAGGGTCCCGCCGATGCGTTTATGCTCTGATGTTCAAAAGGCTAATAGAAACATTTTCTACAGATAACTATGTAAGAATTTCCACCATAAAGTCTCAGAAAAGATAGGCAAAACCTTGAACCCCCACAAATATTATCCGTAAAAATCTTTACACAATTTTACTGACCAGATTTTATTATACTAAAACCTTTGTATCTCCAAATCCGTTTCAGACAAAGCCTTAGTATCTATAGGTATCACTATTTTACTGTCACCATAACTTCTTGAACAAGGGTCTGTAGTTATCCTAACACGGGAAATAAACAAATCCCATAGATTTTGTGGCGTGCCAAGTATTTTTTTGCCTTTATCCCTAGCGTATGCCTTTTTTTGTAGAATATTTAGTTGTAAACCCGATGTGGTTTGATAGCATCTGTGGCTTTTTCTGCTATGGGTTAATTCCGATGATGGTTTGGTAAAAGGGCACTGGCCGTGCGTTTATCTATGTACAGTATTCCCAAATTAATAATGCGCATGCACATCTTCGTTAATTGTCGTATTCCCGGAAATAAAAAAGTATATAGAGTGGTTAAGTGCATTTTCTTCATGCATAATTTAGGGCTCTCACGATTCAATGATTCGGTGTTTCCGGGAATACGACTATTGGCGAAGATCTGCATGCGCATTATTAATTTGGGAATACTGTATGTATGTACATTGTATCTTATGTAAGTTAGTAGGATTTTTTCAGTCTAAAAGTTCTAAATACGCAAGCGTAAGGGTTACTAAATGATATTTTTTATGACTATTAAATGCCACATCTCACAGTAGGTATAAATCCGTATTAAAGAAACCATAATAAAAAAAAACCGGACAAGTACGAGCCCAAAATATTACATGAAAAAATATTCTTATCCGAATTTTAAACATGTTAAAGCCTTATGCTTAACTTAATGTTATTAAATATTAAGACATTCCAAAAACAACTGACACAGGTCGGGTTTGAACCCGCAACCTCTGCCGTACCGTGGCCAGAAAAGAGGCATATTATAAGGGATTCCAAATTTTAACTGATTCAGGCGAAGACACAGTAGCTCAGTTGGGAGAGCGTTGGCCATGGTACGGCAGAGGTCGCGGATTCAAACCCCTTATCCATTTACTTACTACCTACATAACAAATATAACACCCACGCCTCTTTTCGCGTTGTTCGATAGAAACATAAATACTCCCAGCAATAACCATAAAAAAACATCCATTCCTATACAGGTTACGAAGTCGGTGAATGAAACGGAATAACTAGCAATCAAACGGTATTTTATTGCAACATTGTACTAAACTTGAAGATTTCTGCAACTCATGGCCGTATTGGCCGTAAGAGGTGCTTGACGCCCACAATTATGGCTTTGCCACAATAGGTACCCATAGGAGAATGTTAAAAGCTTATTTTTTTGTAATGGAGAGGCAAAATTCATATATTTTATAAAATATTGAACGATCGAGCAGGACTGTGAAACTTTAAAACTATTGCGTAAACATGTAATAGTATAAGACACATTTATTTATATACTAGTAGCTATAGGGTAAAACCGGGATAGATGCCGCAGTGGGATAGATGCCTCATTTTCAAAAAACCTAACTTCCCAAACTCGCAACTATGAATTAATAGTATAAGTAGGAGCCGCAGTCACCCCGCACCTCAGCTGCCCCCTGGCTGTCGTACGTTGAGGATGCGTTTCGCTCGTGTATGCAATCATCTCCGCGGCGAACTCCACGAACGCGTAAAAGATTTAAAGGTTAGTATTTGCCATTGTATAACTTTATAAGTAGTAATAAATTCCATTATATTTTTTATTACATCAATGTACTGGTTCATTAAGTGTTCGTCTGGGTGTTAATAGTTTTACTTTTGTTTTTAATTTATTTAAAAAATACTTGGGCATCTATCCCTATCATAAAGGATAGTTGCCCCAATTTTTCGAGGTATAGGTGCCCTTAGGGGCATCTAACCCTCCATACACTTTAATGGTGTCAGTGCATACCTACTTTAAAATATTTTTGTGTTTTGTTATATTTTTTAAGTTTTTCCGTATTTTTATATTTGGACTTTTTACTTGTAGCAGAACCATGCCACGAAAATACAAGAGGAAGGAGTGCGAGCTCAAGATGTGGAAAACTGAAAGCACTACTATCCGGTTCAACTTCATTTAAGTAGGATTAGGAATGATCTCTTTATTGTGTTATTTTAATTTTAAAAAAAGTATCTATTGGCATGTTGACACTTATTAATTAACATAATAACAATTAAGAATTCATATTTTAATTTTTACCCGACTCGGCAAAGCCAAAAGGAAGGGTAATGATTGAATTTATATTTTGAAGTTTTATTATGTTTGTTTGTGTCGTATAAGATATCATCATATAATCATATTATAACTATAACAATTAAAACACTTAAAAAAATGGTTTTTCGTAATTTGACCTCATATTTGGTTGGGTTTTTCGTTTACACAGTATAAAGGGCATCTATCCGGCACTGCAGGCATCTATCCTTCTTAGTATTTCCATGGTGGGGCAACTATCCATACAGGTTGGCATCTATCCTCAAAAAAAGTGTTCCACAAAAAGCTAAATTCTGCAAAATGTATTATTGATAGGTCAAAAAATAATGATTATAATTCAACATAAATGATTAAACTAGCTACACTCATAGAAATTATCCATATAAAATTAATATTTTTTAAATGAGAAGGCTATTTTAAAAAGTGGGGCATCTATCCCGGTTTTACCCTAGCTGGTTGAAAATCGACCAAATGTAAAAAAAAAATGTTGCTTTCTGCACTCCTCCATAATAATATAAACTAACCATTCCAAATCGCACACTCCTCCGTGTGTGCAATATGCATAGGAAAGAGCACAAAGTTTTCTCTTCACGTAGGTATTTAATATTTAGATTAGGCAAATATCGCCCATCAAGCCATGAATAGGTACGTTTTCAAGCATTTCATCAAGCAGAGCTTAATCTTGATTGATCCTTAAAACTCATAAAAGCATGAGGTATACTGAGTTAAGGTCCTGCGTTATACATATGTTCCCAAACAAGCACGTTGTTTATAATTAAAGTATAGAAAACACTATGCAAACTTTGGTGTCTACTTAATTATCTAAAACTATGTCGCTTTTCTTGTCTGTCTATTTGTCGCTTAGTTCTTTTAAACTACACAATATATTTTAATGCGATTTTCTCCACCATTTAGAGAATTTATTTCGGAAGTTTTATGTGTGTACCTATTGTATATTACGCTAATATTTATTATAGATACAGCACGAAAATGTTTTGATATGTCACCGCATCAGTAGATTGGATCCGTGCGAAGCAGGGGCGGTTCGCTAGTACATACATACATAAATAACTCTGTGTGAATATAGATAATTGAAATTATTAAAAAAAAGATATAGTAAGCAGGTGGTGGTATTTGTATGAGCAATCTTTCTGCCCAATTTTGTATCAATCAAAAATAATTTCATCTTCCTATAAACTTTATCCAATCCCCATCCTATTCATAATCAATCAATACAAGAACTAAACGAACAACATTTATTGCGACTGTAATCGCCATCAAGCTCACAATGGCGCGCGTAGCATTCGCCACAGGATAAAGCGTGCACGAGCGATAAAAAGTTTCAAGATTGGCATAATAGTGCTGCGATTGGCATAAATAACATCAATTGTGATGTTTTCTTTGCTAATGTCGTCGCCGGGAGCAGTGTGCGGGTAATGTGCGATGCCATTAAAAGTACATAAATACACGATCGTCTCAATAAATGTCGCGATGCTGGGTAGTTTGTTGTTGTAAATAAACTGCACCGTGCAATCTACAATGTTGCCTTTTTATGACTTCTGCAAGTTCATTACGGATATAAGGTTTGAATTCATTTAGTTTGAACCTTTTTGTTGGAGATTTAAGAATAACTGTAAACTTTGTTAAATTAATTTTTTTATAAAGCAATTTGATATTAATAAGCTCCACATATTTTCCGCATGCTATATATATATATATTTAGGTATAATTAAAATAACGTAGTGAAATAAAACTTGTTAAAAACAAAAAAATGGAATATCAAGTCCCGACTGATGGCTAGCAATAAACAAATTAACATGTTTATTGTACCTATAGATCTGAATAACCTAGAACATTCTAAAATAAAAACAACAGAAGGTTAACTTAACTATTAGTCATCATATTTCTAAAGTCTAGAAAGCCTTTAGGGCGGTATTATCACCACCTATGGATGCTTCCAACTCTTTTAGGGTTCCGTACCAAAATGGTAAAAAAGGAACCCTTATGGTGCGACTTCGTCTGTCTGTCTGTCTGTCACACCTGCTTATTTCAGCAACTACTAATGTTATCGACTTGAAATTTGGAACAGTTATAAAAAATGCTTGCCAAACTTTATTGAAAATGAAAAAAGTCAAAAAATGTTTTTATTTATTGCAAAAAAGGCTGGAGTGGGGGTCCGAAATTTCAAAGTGGGGTTACTAGGTCAAGTGGCATATCATATGAAAGGGCTTGATCTGCACATTTCAAAATATATTTTCATTTTATTTTATGTCTCACAGTTTTCGACATATGATGAAAAATATCTGAAAAAATACCATTCCCCCCCCCCCCCCTTATCTCCGAAGTTTGCGGAGCGAAAAATCTGAAATAATTAGAGTTGATAGGAATTGACCCAAATATTGCACCAAAAATAAAACGATGTTCCTAACTAGTGCAGTTTTTTCAAAATCATCAAAATTCCTTCACAAACAAACGTAGTTATGCGGTCCGGTTTTTTTCACTTTATACATCCAAAACCAATACAGAACCCTCGGTGCGCGAGTACGACTCGCACTTGGCCGGTTTTTTTTTAAATTATTGTTGCATTTATGAACTTAAGACACATTTTTTTTTCACCTCTTACTTCACTTTTAAACTGGTGCACAGTAATGCTTGACAGCGATGTACGAAATTGATGTTGATATAATACTTTCTTTAAGGAACTCTGGCATACAGACAGTAATCATTAATCACACTCTTATCTTCCTCAAATGCATGTTTTTAGTGTTCCGTAGCCAAATGGCAAAAAACGTAACCCTTAAAGATTCGTCATGTCTGTCTGTCCGTCCGTATGTCACAGCCACTTTTTTTCCGAAACTATAAGAGCTATATTGTTGAAACTTGGTAAGTAGATATATTCTGTGAGCTTACTACTAGCTACTTGGGTGCCTATTTTGATATTAATCGCTATTAAGTTACATAACGCATGGCCTAATTATTCCATTAAAAAACCACACGGCCATTAGGAATGGCCCTTCTTAGCTTTCTTACTATACAATCCTAGCTTGAAATTTCCAACGGGCGATAGCGTGGTCACACAGTAATAAACATAAAACATGAAATTAAACTCGTGCGCGATGAAAGCCATAAAACCTTACATATTACGAACTATAGGCAAAATGCCAGAGGTTTTCATTTCAAAACCGGGCAGTTGTACATACTAATTTATTTTTTTTACTCCCCTTAACTGTTACACCGTTCTTAAGTGTAAACTTTATCATTTTAATGTGACAGTAGTGTGTATTGTAAATAAAAAGTTTAAGAAAGTTGGTGAAAGAAGTTTTTGGTATTTTCTTGGAAGGTTATTAGGGATAATGTATTGAGATATCGTCGCTAATGTATGTTGTTTTTTTTTCCTTTGTGGTAAATTTTTGACGTTTATTATAACACATCTAAGCAATGTGTATTTTGTATTTTATGACGCTTTTACTAGTTTGAAGCGAAACCCTTTTGCTTTGATACAATTTAATCAAAACTTAATTAAAATTCTATAAACATCATAGATACTGATAGTGTTAACCTTTAAAAGCGAAACATGTTCAGAATATTCATCAGCTGGTACTACGACGAGTAATAACCCTTATATTTTACTAAATACAAAACAAAGAACTTTTACCACGCAATTTGCTCATACTTTTTTTTATACGCTTTAATTTCTAATTTTTAATCCAAGTTAAAGCTAAATAGCTGTAATCAAATAACAGCACACATAGCGATAATACAACAACATAAATTAAATACGATTTATCGTAGCGGCTCTACGGCAGGCGTAGCACCGTAGCGCCGCGCCGTAGCGTTATGTCTACGAGTCACGTTTTTCTTTTAAAAGCTGAAAGTGTAGTAACTCTGTTTTTATTTTATTTTAAAACTGATTTATATTGTAATTTCGTGCGTTAAGGGTGAGCGATAACGTTGCGTGTCATAAAACAATATTTTAAATTTACAAAGGCTTTGCAGCAAATAGTTTTTGTGACGCCAAGTTGTTAATGTGGGTGATATTTCTTTAAGTATAAATATTGAAATTGTTTCATGCCTATTTTAGTATTAAAGCACAAATAAAATACCTACGCCATTTCTGCTCTTCGAAACCTTCGAAAAAACTTTTTATAACCTTGACCGGAATACTGAACGGAAAGTTTGCAAACACGTACGATTGTAAATCAGTGTTATCAGTACGCGATAGGTACTCGGTATAGAGTAGCCCGTAAATACCTATTTCGTAGCTATTGTTTGGTAACATAAACATACCGATTTAAATACAAATGCAACAAGAATAAAAAAAAAAATAACTTCATTTTCAGCCTTTATCGTCAGACTTAAAAACGTCGAGATGTTTAGTATTTTAGCATGAATACAACAACAATTTTACACCTCTTTTAACAATTCGAGAGTACATTAGTAGCGGCTGAGCACGGACCCACGTAACTTTTTAATTGTTACGTGTAATTTATCACTTAAACTAGGAGGGCTCCTAACGACCGCGGCCCAAACAAAAGGCCCCATTATATCGCGTGATTCTAACTCCCACGAAATGTACCGAAATCCAACTAATTAAATGTTTACTACGTACTGCGTATACCCTTGTTACTGCTGCCGCATTATACCACATTGTTATTAAAAATACGATGGGCGAAACACGAGTAAAACAAAATGACAAACGACTCCTTTTTACTTAATTAAAATCAACGAATTGTACACGTTAGTCGATGTTATAACAAGCAACCTAATGCTTCGTGTACGTACTCACGAGTCTCGTTTGGGGTTGCGTGAATATATGAATAGTATAAAACAAAGTCGTTTTCCGAGTCTGTCAGTTTGTCCGTTTAGTTCTTCTGAACATACGCAATGAATTTTGATATAGTTTTTTCACCACCATTTGGAGAGTTTATTCTGAAAGGTTTATCTGTTTATTACGTTAATATTTAATTTAGATACAGTACACAAATCTCCATGTTTTGACATGTCGCCACATCAATAGCAGGGTAAGCAGGGGTAAGTCGCTAGTTATGTTATAATTACCTGACGACTATCACGTTTGAAAACAGAAACAGGGTGACGTCGCGTGCACTCCAATACGCTCCCCTTCTACTATGTTATCACATACCCCACGAGTCCGTTTTCTAAATAAACTACATTAACGCAAACTGACGCGTTACGTAACACGAAAACAATGGGCAAACCCAAACGCAATACCATTATAGAGTCGCGCATTTCTTCGATGAAAGGGGAAAGAAAATGAGTCGATAAGGGGTTTATTTGATGGGCAATTCAGCAGTTACATTGCGACGATATCGATTTTTAAATTCTTTCAAATAGAATTTTATTTAAATGAAATAGTAGAGAAAAGGGTTGGCTTTTAATGTTTTAAAAAAGGGGAAAGAATTGAAAATATATCGGTAGTGATTGATTTGGAAGGTGTGTCAAAAGCCACTGGGTTGAATAATGGCGCTTTTTAGCAAAATGAAACATGGAGACGTGATTAAAGAGCTTGAGTCATGTAAGCCGGAAAACCGCACCTCGGAACGCGCCCACGCAAAATTAATAAGCAGAATTACTCTTCTTTACCGTCTCATAAATTACATTGATGGTAGCCGGCAACACTCACAGAAGCTATAAAAGCAAGCTTTATTAAAATCAAACAACAGGTGAAATACGGCGAAATAACGTTTCAAATATTCTTATATAGATAGCACTCGATAAAAGACTCAATAAAATAGAATATCGACATAAAATTAAAAGAAAAAGAAACAGCGAACAATAAACGTCAGAAGCAAATCATATCTTCATTTTCATTCAATTGTATTGTCTTGTTCATTTTTATTGTGAGCGTTTTCTAAGCTATCTGAGTATTGTCGGGACGTAAGAGGGATCCTATTGTGTACTTAAATCAACGAGGGGCGGACGCGGCGGTATGGTTAGCAGAAACAAAGGCCTTTCTAAAATCAACGTCGACGCCTTCAAAAGTGTCACTTCACTGGATTTCCTTTTCATTATTCTTGTATGAAATTGATGGTATTTTTTGTAGAATTTTTGGCGAGCATGAATTGTGGGAAGTTTTTCTTGTTGTACTTTTTACAAGTTTATTGTTGTCTTAAAAATAGCTTGTAAACATGTATTGTTAAAATGAGCCAATAAATGAATTATCACGGAAAATTACAAAATATATTAAAATGTCTAATTTTTAAACGAATATTCCCACCAGACCATCAGACTTGACTGACGCATTGCAGCATTGGTGAAAGCAGTTTTCAATTAATATTTTGAAGAATACTGCTGCCTTTTGACTCCTGCTACGTCACCCACAGATTGAAAAGTGGAGATCTGTTCTTTGCTGGGAAACATAAACAGTATCAATACTTTCTCTTCAATTTCTTGAATTTGTTTACATAATATTAAGTATGATAAATTTTATTCAATACTCCTGCCTATCCTTCACCGCTCCCTTAGTCGCTTTTTACGATACCTTGGGGAAATCATTGGTTCCTATTTATATCAGAGACCACAACTTACCCATAAATATGCCAGAAATAGATATATTTTTCGATTGAACAAACATCATTTTTGCTTTTTTTTATTTTGTCTAATTAAAAAATCTACTACGTAAATGAGTAGGTACTCATAATCAGCTGGCTCCTAATAAATAGACTTTAAACCGAAATACTACAATTGTATAGATATAACGACTTGTATATTTGATTACATGCAATATAATCACTAATTAATATAACTATTAATACTAAAATGTCGTTAGCAAAGAAAGACAAAACAAAAAAAAAACTTAAAATGCCGCAGCTACCACGAAGTTTCTTCTGCATAAATCGTAAGTTAGACATTCGCGCGATCAAACAAATGTTCGTGGCCAACTGTAATTAAGATAATGTTTATTTTTAAATAGGGGCTTGTGACGTAATCGCCATGAAATGGCCCAGGTAATGGGCCCAACAATTGATGTACTATCCAATTATGACACTGAATTTTAAAAGTGCTACATCGCGTGTCACACGCCTGTCCCAAATTAGATGATTTTGAATTCAATTGCCTTAACTATGAAGATAACAAAACGGTGGTATTAAGCTTGTAAGTAATTGTTTTAGCTGTTGAATTGATACTTTTATTTTTATGAAATTTCCTCAATCAAAATCAAACACAATTATCTCATGCACAACAAAACTCGGAACAAGTTCCAAATATGCTATCCAAATAATCTCTTTGGTAGTCCTCGTGGCGTGAATCTGATGACGTCGTCCGAATTCGTCTGGGATTTTAAGTAGGTACCTTCCGAAGTTTCTCGACTGTACGCGCTACGCTGTACATTGACCTGTACCTACAACACGCAATAATTTTATTATTAAGACTGAAACGTTGCAATTATCTACTAGATCAACACTAAACACTACTTTAAACCTGTGTACTTACATCAATTTAGTAGCAATAAAACCTTTACAGTTTGTGGTCGTCTACTCATTCAACATTAACATTCAACATTTCAACATAACAAAACATGTGAAAATAGTTTTGTGGGGCTTTGTTTAGATAGAAGAATATTTTAAAACGTTAATAAAAAAAGATACATACATACATTCTTTACTGTTGGGTATCAAACCCCAACATCGACAATTTGCCCTGCGCGGATTGGTAAGTGAGCTTTCACAAAATTTTATAATAAATAATTCTAAAATTCGTTTCGTTTTACTCCTTTGGCACATTCGGCGCGGACAAATGTGCATCCCCCTTATAGTGACGTAAAGCACATTATTCACCAGTGACCAACGTGGGATGTTAAACGTATTAAACGGGCTGCTCTTTCCATATTCACACAATACAACTGAATTTAATATTCTGTACATCGAACATACAGTATTTACCATTCATATCGGATAACTCACGTGTTTTTTTAATTCGGTTTCTGGCGTACTGCAGGTAGTAAAGGCCGCAACACACTGTAAACATCCGACGCGTTTTCGTTTCGAAACACGGTTTTTCTAAATGAAATGTGGCCAATGAGCATGATACATTGACTGTAGTGAAGTTGGATATTTTTTAGATCCTGTCACATTATATTAGTAATAGGGATGTTGAATATATTTTTGTTATTGTGAATCTGTAAACTATTTGAAAAAAGATAATTAACACCAAAAAAACCGATGAAACATCTACAAAAAAGCGTTTTAAAATTATTTGCTAGACACGGACGGCATGCATGATAAGTGACGTAACAACACCTATGTCCGCTACGCGCGACCTCCCTCCAAAAACTTTAAAAGCGTCTATGTTGTCCTTTTTGTGATAATTTTTCTTTTTTTTTTACTTTTTTGTTATTCCTATTCCTTCTTTAGAATAGAATAATTTATTTGTACTTTTTTAATAGTACCTAGTCCACTACCGTATTATGTTGCAGTCAATTTTTCGCCTTCTTTAGCGTGGTTACGTCGCTTGGCA
Organism: Thalpophila matura; assembly: GCA_948465475.1. Taxonomy (NCBI): domain Eukaryota; kingdom Metazoa; phylum Arthropoda; class Insecta; order Lepidoptera; family Noctuidae; genus Thalpophila; species Thalpophila matura. The sequence continues at coordinate 13,966,805 of OX419183.1, forward strand.
TAAATAATAAGGGCATAACCTGTAAAACTTTTCTAAGAATTTGTATTAAATAATAGAATTATGTAACTTCTTATTTATAGAAAAAGTTGTATAATTATGTTATTTTTCTCACCTATTGTTCAACTACAATACATTGACGTCGCGTGACGCCAAGTGGTATCATGTTACATTATGTTCATGTACATGTTATAAGTCTGTTCCAGCTTTAAAGTGCACACCAATGAAATATGTTATTGCACTGAAAACGGTTTCCGAATCAGACGGAATAACAGCGAAACAGAGAGTAAAGTCCTCTTAATTGATTCAAGTGTCAATTATAGTCGACTCTCTGATTTTACTTGTGTTGGGATTATTTTTGTTATGTTTTTGCATTTAAGTACATTTGATAACTTTGGCACGATTGGGGGGCTCGTGGCTAAATGACGGCCGCGCTGATCGATCGATCTGCGAGGTTAAGCTGCGCTTGCCGCGTTCAGTCCTTGGATGGGTGACCGTTCTTTACAGAACGAGACCCCTCCGTGCCTCGGAGAGCACGTTAAGCAGTCGGTCCCGGTTGTCATAGGAATATCTTTGACAATCGTTACGGGTAGTCAGAAGCCCTAAAAGTCTGACAGCTGGTCTAACGTTCGAATACCGGTATTACCCATTAATTGGGTTGTGGAGGTCAGATGGCAGTCGCTCCACGTAAAATATTGATATTCAGCCAAAACTAGTTAGACTGGATGCCGACCCCAATATAATTTGGGAAAAGGCTAGGCAGGTAGATGACTTTGGTGCGATTCTGATTTCATGGGTTTGTAAAGTGTTCTGAAAAGTCAGTAAAGAAATAATGTTCTATTCTGTTATTTTCATAAACCGTTTTTATTATTTATTTAGAATTGCTACATAAAATAAAAAAATACCTAGTTTTTCTTTTTACATTTCAAATATTATCAAACGACTCATTTCGAACATTTTAAGCTCCAAACATCACAAAGCAACGTTAAAAATTATTATCTCGCCTCTTCACCCAATTATATTTTTCGTATCTCGACCGCGTGAATCGCACTGAACCATGATACCGATGAAAATGTTATTTTTTTAGAAACGTATTTTCATTCTGTTAGTGAGTTATTAAAGTTGTGTGCGTAATAAAACTGGAATGAATAAAAACTCGGCCACTCCTCGAGTGATGTAGGCGCTGCATGCAATGCGAGGAAGTTGACAAATGAGACTGGCTTTCACTGTATTTTTTTATTATTTTTTCCCCGGAATCCCTTTTTTAATGAGGGCGCGCTGAATGCCTTATCTATTGCGATTCATAATCCGCGATAATAAAGTCTCGCGCCATTTTTCACAAGTTGCCGTTGAGCGCGGCTTTCAACACTTTTCCGCTGTTTTGAAATGCAAAATATATTAAGACTATGAATCAACGAAACAAGGTAATTGTGTGGAACACTCCAACGCAGGATATTGCGAAGACAATAAGAATAAAAGACAATAAACTAACTCAATATTTCATTCAGACAATAGAAATCGAGCCCCTTATCTTTCGATGACTTCTAATAAATAGAACGCCTATATTGGCTAAAAGTTGGTAATCCGTGAATCAGGGAAGTTGGAAATCTACCTACTTGTCTATTAAGTACTTACTGATTTTAATGAGGTACTCTTTGGAAAAAATATGAAGATACGTAATAAGATACCCTTACTCGAGCTACGAATATTTGCTCATAAGTAGGTAGGTACATTTGTGTAAATCATCATAAATATGTAACATCAATAGCATCTATGTATATAATTACCTATTATAATATCAGGATGGAATTATTATTTCCGCCAGAGAATTTTCAGATGTGATATTCACATACCGTACATGAAAAGCGGTCGTGCAACTATTATAAAAATTGTATCGTGTCTACACGATTACATTGAGCATTACCAGTATTTGTATTTTGCTATTTAAGATTCTAAGCAATAAAGAGCAAACACTTGCTCAAAGATGAAGCACCAATTACGTTTATTTTTCATCCAAACTTTTATAAAAAAACGCTCTTGTTATAAGCCAGAACTCGTATAATTTCTAGTAGGTACTAGTATTTTTTAAAACACGAGTAAATATCATATAACAACAGAAAAATAATAACGTAGGTATTGAAAATTTCTAGGTATTTGTGGAACCATCATTTGGCTACCGCTCCTATGAAACATGATAGATTTTCAACCGCGTTGAAAACTTTCTGTTCAATATTTATGATCCACTTTTCTCTCACAGAGCGTTGTGTTCATACTCCAGTGTTTGCCATTTTTCCATTTCTACTTCACATTTAACGTTGGATTCATAATCAGAATAATGAATATACCTAGTGTGACTTTAAAAGTGCTGCATCGACACCTACATTTTGATTGTAAAAGGTTTTTGGTGTTCCAAGAAAAATATCTGAAAGCTGGGTGTGATTCTTGAAGGTAATGGGACTAATAAGACGTATGATACTGAGGTTTTTGAGCAATGACAGAGATTGAATACCACTGCCATTATATTAGTCAAATAATGTGACTTGCTCGAAGCCTTACCTATTGCATGAGTGATATGAGTTTTTATGTTTCGTAGATATGTTTATAAATACACATTACACACTTATCCTATGGCCACTTTGAATATGTACAAATCTTTCCAACGGAGGCAGAGGCGAATAGAATACCCACAGTTCGCCAGTTATCTAATAAGTCTGGGATGCTACTACGATTTCCTTTTGAAGTTAGTAGTATTACTACTCCAATTATAATTTCTGCAGTAACATGACCAATTTATCTATTATAACAAGAATAGATGAAGTTCTTTCTATCCAACTCATTATCTCTTGGGTGTGCTTGAGCACGCGGCGATCAGTGCTTTGCGTTGTAGACTTTTGTCGACTGAAGTATAGAAACATTTATAATCTTCATTTTTAACATCGACATATTTAAATCGGTAGAAATATTTCTACAATCTGTCATTTTGTCTATTCTTCCGTTGACGAAACCCGTTTCTATAAGGTACGTACCGTGTGTGTAGTAGACCAATGTAAAGAAATGAAAAACTGATATATAGTTACTGTAAAATCGCTTAGGTCAGGTTAGGTTAGAACGGTAACACAAGCACGAGCTGAGCGAGCAAAGCGAGCAGTGCCACAGGAGCGGCCAACTAGTGCTAGAAACGGTCGGTCGATCACTTTCCAGTAGATATTCAATATTTCAGTCTTTTTTTTATTCGATGATAGGCTTGCGCTTGACCGCCATCTCGCCTGATGTTAAGCGATGATGCGGTCTACAATGGAGCACGCTTGCCTAGAAGAAACCGATTCACTCGTGACTTGTAGATAACCAGATTATAACTGTCAAAAGAACTTTCGACCGGTTAAGAGTTTTGGCTGTGACAGGACACAACGTTGTTACTCAAATAGAAATTAGGTCGCTCAAACAATATCATGCTATGCCGCTCGTATTAAATAAATGGTAAATAGAATTTGTGTTTATCAGTCATTGTTTTCGGACTTTGTTGTCGCTCACAGCCAGTCACTCACTTAGTATTTCAATAACCAGTATCCATTCTTTATGAAACCATGAATTTGAATTTACAATCACTCAACACTCGTTTAAATATTATCTTTTTCATTTTAGCTACCTACCGTCAATGCGCACACGTGATTAATTTTATGAAATATAACTTCACCATAAGCTCAATGATCCTTTATTGGTCGAAATAAACGACCTTATTATTATTATAACCCCTTGTCACATCGCTAATCTAAAAACTGATGTATAGGTACTACGTAGCGCCTACGAAGTTTGAACGTCACTGCTACGCAGTTATAGCTTTTGATTATTTTTAGATTCATTTTCGTAGCATTATGAAAATGAGGTAGGTACCGCCTTCATGAAAGGGTATGTGGGTGTACAAAAATCTTAGCAGAGGGGGCAATCCAATAATAAAGTATGTACGTGGATTTATCAAAATGTTGGTGAAATTCGCTCTAATGGAGAGCTCAACAAGGCAGCAGGTACATTGTTGTCTTTTAAATATTCGCTTACCACAGCAACTCAGTATGATAAAGACACATAATATAAAAAGAATACGAGCTTTATAGTCAAAGTAGGCAGTATAAACGACAATCAGTCAAAACACATATGACTACCTCCACAGACAATAGCGCTTACACAAGCAAAACACGGACTCGTACTTTATTCGTCTCTCCAGACGCCGTAAGATTTTTATTATTATACTTACCCTTTTTGTTGTAACACACCGTGCGGGCGTATTCGTTGTAAGGAGCGGTAATGACGCGCTGAGCGTGAAATACGGGAACATTTCGGTACCCTGGAAATGGAATGCACCTGCCTCCTTAGGTTTTATGTGAAGTTTCCTCACCTTCTTACGATGCTTGGTAAGGGCTGCCAATATCGCCGTCCTCACTTTGTGACCCCTCATAATACGAGTAATACTTCTTGAGAGGGTATTGAACGTGGGGCCCGCGTCGCGCCGTCCCTAATTTTATGAGTCGACTTGTACTACAGTTTGTTTCTTGTTGATGTTATAAGAATGTTTGGCATTAACATTTTTATGATGTACCAACTTGTTATTAAGACTGCCAAAGTTGATTTGGTAGTTTCGCATAAAGGCTATCCTTTTTTATGCGAGTTATTTTGTGTGGAATTTGTTAATAATAGCTTGCTTGAGCAGTTTTTATGTTGTTTGGGTTTAATGTGCTATGTGTCTTTGTTGTATTGTGAACTGTGATGACTAAAGTATTTTTTTTTAATATTACTTTTGTAAGACACATTCATCGTTATTAGTGTTTGACTCACGATTTTTTTGCGTAGTTAGCTCATGACTAAGAGTTTTGTACAAGTTCGAAACTAGCTAGACAAGCCCGAAATAAAACCTAAATAGAAACCATATTTTAGGCGTCGTACACACTGCCTCGCGCCACGCGGCTGTTTTTAGCGTCATATGCGAGTAGTTTAGTTTGTATAAGTATAGAAAACACGCGTGGTCGTAGACACTGAAGACGCGGTCACGCGCGGGTCCCGAGCGCGCAGCGATCACGTGCTTCCGCACGAGAAACGACGCACCCTGCTGCAGCGTCACACGCTCTGTCGTCCCGCGCGGGTTTTTGTAGCGAGCATGTAGTCAGAAGTATAATATTATATTATTTATTGGGTGCGGCCCCGTCGCATCGTGTCCCGCGCTCCACGACGGGGTCACGGAAAAACATGCGCGGGAGCGCGTGATCTTTCCCACGCGCGAGACTGAGCGTGCACTGAGAATCTAACTCAATATAGGTACTGAACCTATGTATTAAAGACCATGACTGCTGGTCTGCTGGAATATAGAGCGTACCTAATAAATTATTATTATCAGTCATTACATAGGCCCTTGAATTTTTTTATGTTCAGTTTATTAGACTATTATTTTAAGTTTACAAATAAATAGCTCGACCATAATGGCTCCAATCTTTTTGTGAATATTGTAACACAAAGACCTTTCCAATAAGAAGTAAATAGGCCATTAAATTGGTTAGAGCCAGACCTAAATCAGAAATGGTTACCATACTATGTAGTGGAACTGCGAACGTAGAACTCTTACACTACTCATTACAATGTACTTTTATTACGAGCTTCAGGGAAATACTAAAAATTTATGTAGCTAACCTACTCAGTATGTATGTACCTACTCAGGGTGAGCTTTTGAAATGGGATTTCAGGGCGACATCGGTAACTATGAAAAATAGAGTTAAGTGGTCGAAGGAGTTATAAGCTCGGTTTTGGAGAAAACTATATCGACATATTTTTAAAAGCGATTGGTGTTGTCAGGTATCAGAACCGATGTTTGTGCAGAAATAAACCAGCCTGTAGGTGATATTATAATGAACGGTAGTGAAAGGATATATAAATCAATAAAATCATAAAAAAATAAACCAATATTATTTCATTTAATTATCAAATATTTTAACCCTTCATAATATTAAGGCTATTAAATCAGCTCCACAAATTATCTAATAAACAGCGCCTTACAAAGTTTATTTAATAATAAAACTATTAAAGCATGCTTCTATTTGTGTATAAAACATCGTTATGGCTTCATCTACTAGGTTGTGCCCTCTATTTCATAGCTCTGGGGACCATTCACCCTCAGCTGGGTCCAATTGAGTGACAAATAGCGGCCCAACTTTATGTATTCATGGCCAACTTTACACTTTTACGTTTTACTACTTCGCGCTTTAGTGCTTGACTGTACTTGAATTAATGTAAATGGCAGAATAAAACCAATTTGTTGTAAAAGAATAGTCGTTCATGTTGAAAGCTAAAGTGTTTTGAAACTTTGAAATAATTTGCTTATGAATTAGTAATTAAAAAATATCTCTGACTTTTGTAAATAGGTACCAGAAAAATATTGACAAGCTGGGTAAATAATTCTGGTGTAGGTATTCCCGTTGAACCCACTGGCCGTTGCCCCCCTGGTGGGGCCAACGGGAATTTCCCTAAAATATTTAAAATTGTTCCCGTTGGCCCCACTGCTCTGTTTTCCTTAGTGGGGCCAACGGGAATAGAATAAAAAATTAAAAATAGTTTTCGTTGACCCCACTGGTCTGTATTCATCAGTGGGGCCAACAGAAATGGAATAAAAAATAAAAAATTGTTCCCGTTGTCCCCACTGATACAGTGGGAATTATGGAAAAAATGTTTTAGAATAATTTCGTGGTCTTTTTTCATGACAGTACCTATACATACGGTCATAAAACATATCGACAATCTTTTTCTAGTTTTGAATAAAGTACTGGGAATGCAGATTGATAATGATAGGTTAATAAATACTACACACACATATACTACACACATGTACTCTGACAGCATTGTCACGTGCAGAATGATAGTTATGAGTAGAATGGTAAAAGTACTTACTAGGAGAATAGAACCATGCAGAAGATGTCAGGGAGTGCAAATATTGTAGATAATGTATTTTGATCCCGCGCACAATAATGTGATTATGAGCTTCTGCTCATAATCACATTATTGTGCGCGGCGAATGGTAAAAGTACTAGGAGAACAGAACCATGCAAAAGATTTTAGGGAGTGCAAAAATAATATTTACAATCATGCGGCGCTGGTTGAAATACTTATTTAGTGTAGACTTCAGAATTAATCTTTAATTAGGTGTATTCCCGTTGGCCCCACTGGCCGTGTCCCCACTAGTGGAGTCAACGGGAATTTTCCAAAATTATTTAAAATTGTTCCCGTTGGCCCCACTGCACTGTTTTCCTCAGTGGGGCAACGGGAATAGAATAAAAAATTAAAATTTGTTCCCGTTGGCCCCACTAGTCCGTATTCATCAGTAGGGCCAACGCTACCAAAAAACATCAAAAATAAAGATTTTCTTCAGTGCTCAAAGGTACTCAGGTAGTCAAATTATAACAATATTCTACAGTAACGTCTTTCTAGACGACAAAATAGTGTACCACAAGAATATTTATCACGACATAATAACGCCTAACAACACCCCATGTTACTATAACTTCATATAACGTACAGCTCCCACGCAAGCGTCGAAGCATAAACAGTAAACACGTTCAGAGAGATTTACACGTACTTCACACACCCCACTACAGTCCATAAAGGCAATGAGGATAATAAGCAAAAAAACAGTGTTTTGTTCAGTGAACACAAATCTTGACTAACAATCCCCCCACGATGTCCACAAAAACCGGGAGCTAGTCCACGTACGACCACCAAACAAAAACGAAACGCTGGTCTAAAACCACAATATGTTTCCTCCGATATCTTTTGTTCCGCTCGCCTTTTGTTTTTTGAATAGAAATCGGGATAATCCAATTTAACATGAACATTATTGCGACACTATTATATGGGGACATCATTTACATAGGGCGTTTTATTTCAAAAGTGTCACCATTTTAAGGATATTGCGTTTTTTATGTTGCCTTCGAGTCGCTTGATAATAATGAAGAACATATTTTTTATGTAGGTACTTAGTTATTAGTTTTTTTTTTATTTATTTTTATTTAATTCTTTATGCACAAGTAAAAAACACTGTACAAAGGCGGACTTAATGCCTTAGGCATTTTCTGCCAGTCTACCTTAGCGTGATGCAGAGATAAAACATGGTAGGTGCAACAAAAAGAACGTTGAACTGAAAATAAATATACAGGAATAAATACATAAATACATACATATAATATAATAAAATATACTATGTCAAGAGTTATAACAATACGGAATAGAGTAATAACAATTCGGTGCTGATACCAAACGATTCCAACAAATCACCGTTGTGATGATTCCGCCAACTTCTTGCGAAGATGTTCACGAACCTTCACTTTGAATGAATCCCGACTGGTTGCCATCCTGATGTTCAGAGGGAGCGCATTCCAAAGGAGAATAGACTGGACAAAGAAGGAAGAGTGTATGAAATCAGAGCGGTGAGATACATTGTAGGAGACGATTATTGTCAGAACGAAGATTTTTATTGTGAGCAGAGCCTAAATACTGAAAATGTGAAGTCAAGTAAGAAGGGGAAGTAGGTTTATCTTCTATACTTATAATAAATCTGTAGAGAGGTCAATTCTGTACATGAAATATATTTTCAAAATAAATATCCGGGGTGATTAGTGATCGATACTGATGCCAAAAATGCAATCAGTAAAATTTTTGTCTGTCTGTCTGTCTGTCTGTCTGTCTGTCTGTGTGTATGTTCTTTATAGAAACAAAAACTACTCGACGGATTTTAACGAAACTTGGTACAATTATTCTTCATACTCCTGGGCAGGTTATAGTATACTTTTCATCACGCTACAATCAATAGGAGTAGAGCATTGAAGGGAAATGTTGGGAAAACGGGACAAGTTACTCCATTTTTTAATCTAAAGCACAATTTCAACTGTTCCGTACTATTCAAAATCGACAAACAAAAATAAAAAATACAATAACTTTAAATATAAACTTTGTACCTACGTCCTCGCGCATGTCCCTTTTTGCATGTAAAAGCTTAAAGGCTTACATTTGGCTGCGAGCAGTATTTGTTTTAGACTGTTTGCCCTGCAGTGGGACGCTTTAGGCTAATATAAAAAAAAAAACTTAATGAGGCATTTTTTGTATTTCTTTACTGAAAACCAAAAATAGTAATATTGCGTAAGTTACCTACGTTACATTATTCACGCAAATTTTCTGGAATTCTAGAGGCATACAGACCTACATAATAAAACCAGTATATTGGTGTGTATTATCTGTAGTTTATTCGTTTCTTTACAGAGAACTAAGCCTTTGTATAGCTATTTATGTCGTGTAGGTACTATTTTGGTATAGTTTTTACCAATCTTTATTTTATTTCTATATAAGCATCTACATGCCAAAACGTGAAAATGGCTTTTAATTTTGTACTGGTAAGTATTGTATTGCGAGTATAATAAAGCGGAGTATTTTTCGAATTAAATATACTGAATAACATTATTCATTGATGACGCATAGAATATCACTACATAGTATAAAACAAAGTCGCTTCCCGCTGTCTGTCTGTCCCTATGTAGGTAGGTATGCTTAGATCTTTAAAACTACGCAACGAATTTTGATGCGGTTTTTTTTAATGGATATAATGATTCAAGAAAAAGTAGCCCGTGCGAAGCCGGAGCGGGTCGCTAGTAAATAAATAAAATAGTACGGACATTAAAAAAACATGGAAGCAATTTTAAAATTTATCATTGCACTATTCAAAATACAAACAGTTATGAACACACATAAATATATATTATTGTCTATAAAGCTACCCTAAATGTCGTCGACTTGTCTCACTGGGAACAAAAGGAAAGGATTCCAAGATTCCGTTTATTATGCTTATTCAGTATAGTATAGTTAATAGTCTCGTATATTCGCTCCATGTTATCTGCAAGCGCAATCCAGACTCGGGACGACAGTAGTTTCCACTAACCAAAAAGAGGAAATTTAATTTCCCTTTGGCAGAGTTGATATTAAATCTAGAAAGACTATAGACTAGTCATGATCTTTTCCCTGGATGAATGGAAAGTACTATGACTTATAATTATGTTGAAATAGCGCCATACTTGCCATACGCCCTTTGACTTGGTAAGCGAAATGCTGATAAAGCCATTTTAAATAGCACGACTACATCCCCATGAAAACTTACGACATTTTTCATTTTGAGGACATGTATACTGAATAAAATATAGGCATTCTTAACTAGCTTTATGCCGTGGCTTCGCCCATATGGGGATCGGAAATTATCCCACGGGTACGTAGGTACTACCTAGATAGGCAGCTTATGTCACTTTCCACCCCAATAACTATCTCTATGCAAAAAAATAGTGCGTCCGTTGCTCCGTTGCTGCGTGAAAGATGCAAAAACCAACAAACACACTTTCGCATTTATAATATTAGTAAGGAAAGTAGGGTATCTAGTATCTATAGTATCTGTAGTATCTATATCTAGTATCACACAGGTATCCTTTAAAATGAGATTGCTTCAACTAAATTATTCTCTAGACTTTAGAGTGATATGTCTTAATATCTGAACACTGGCTGTCTTCATGACGAACGTAAATTTAATAGTTGAAATTCATAGTTCATATCCAATTTACTGCAGAAGATATCGAGTTGGTAAGTTAAAGTAAGGTAAAAGTTTCGATAGAATAATAATTTGAGATAGAAGACGATTTATTTGTCATCAACCTTTTTGTTGGCACTCTTTAGGAATATTAATCGAAGAAATCAAAAGGGAATGCCCAACTATAAGCACGGTGCTTATTTTTAATACCCTAAGAAACTTTAAAAACTTTAAAATTAAGTAATTATGAATCTACGAGTAGGTACCTACTATTATTCTAAATTAAGACCCACACATTACGTGCTTTTATTCATGTAAAAAGCAAGGAATATGCAATAAATTAATGCCTTAAAAGCAAGTTTGAAAAATCTACACATTTGCATGTGTAGATTTTTCTGAATTCAAAACCAAAAAAAACTCAGTTGGCAAGTTATACTAGTATTCGCATTTATTAAAAAAATGGTTACGCTAGAAACCTGCATCTACAATCCCAGGATTTAGATTAAAATTCGGAGTACGTAAGAGTCAAGACTCACGGGTTGCGCTTCGTAAATTCACGCATTCAGAGTTCCTAGTTGGAGTTTTTCTAACATATTCGATGGCTTCATAGCCAACGACCAACCGAACATCGGTTCACGTTCAAAAGTGAAGACGCTGACGCACGTGATTGGTTGTTCCATTCACTTCGCGAGATGTTTACTCGATTATAGGCTCTAGACGGAGGATTATTGGGAAAATGTAGGTAATTATGTAACTAAGCTTATATACCTAATACATCCAACGATTAAATATTTATTACTTTAGCTTTCTCCACAATAAAACAACTACCAAATGGCAAAGCCCCATTGACTAACAACTTAAGTAACAATTACCGAAACGTAAAGACTACTTCCACTCTACACAGCGCCCTAAAAAGGAAAAACTACTCGTAAGTGGTAATAAAAATCCTTCGGCACACCATTAACGTAAGTTGGTACCTACAACCGAAACTACATCATTAAAGGTGCTGTAATTGCTCACACGTACAGTACAGGGAAAGTATTTCCAAATTTCGCCAAAGGGCCCCCGTAAATTGTGATTATCTTTAGTATAACGTTGCTACCAACAGAACCACTCGTAGTATTTTATGAGGAAAGCCATCTGGGTCCTCGTCTGCTACAATAAATTCAACGCACACTGTTATGTCTTTTTCATGGACACCGAAGATATAAAGAAAGAATTTTATTGCGTTCAAAATAATATTTTTGGGACGTAAAAGTAACAGCTACTTAGGAGTAATATACCCATTTAGGACGGCATCGGTAGCAATATGGACGATACAAACAAGTACCAAATAAACGTTTCGTGATTATTTTCTAAAAGTGAGGGAAAGAGGTTTTGTTGCGAAGTTGTCTTCACGCTAGAAATATGTTTTTGAGAGAGTGCCGAGGGAAGCACTCCTCTGCTAGATAATGGACGTTTATGACTTGATGCGGAGCAGCGTTTATATTCACGCGGCAAAGCTACATTTCTGTCTGAACAATGTTTTTCTAAAGCCATCCTTGGGTAAAATACATGGGTTTACAGAAACAGATTACTTACTATTTGACCTTTTCAGCATTAATTACAAAGAAAAAAATAATAAAGCATTTCTGTCATCTTTTGTCAGAGATAGGAAAACATGGTGAGTTATAGGTAGCTCACATCAAAAGAGGAACCATTATTCACGCGTTTGGCAAATATGTCTCCAGGCGACCGCCCCACTCGGCAAATACAAAAGGAATTACTTTTATTTTTCGTCTCAACCGCAGCATGTTGCCTTATGATAAATCACTTTCGCGCTACTGCAGGAACGTTCAACAAAAACATTTGAAACGATCTAGTTCGTGGCAAAAAGGTACACATTCGTGAAACTGATGCTCGCTTTATCAAAGTAAAATCTGTGCTCTTTTTCCATACATATCATTTCCATATGTGCTGTGTAAAAACTTCGAAATTCCGGTGTATGTGTTTGCGTATTTTACATATTCCGATTTATTTAAAGAATAGTTAATTTATACGATACTAACGTTTATAAATAATGCTAACATACTAAAAGGCTTCATTTTAAAATTACCTGCAGTCCACAAAGAAAGGCAGCGTTAATAAATAAAGTTAAAAAAGTGTGAAACCTTTTTACTCGAAGCCAGTGGCGACACCTCGTCAGTTTATTACAAAGGAAATACTTCACTAAAACAGGACTTCCTGACTTAGCAGGGTTGCGGCAAAGTTTACATTTAGCTAACAGAACAAGCAATTTCATTTAACAGCAGAATGCAAAAGAACGGCTTTGCGGTTATTGCAATACATTGCCCTGCTCCCCGTAGATTCCATGCGATAACAAAGACATCGTACACAATGTGTTATCCTCTGTTATTGTGTCCAATAGGAGGGTTTTCATAACACTGTGTTAAAACCAGATAGAGCATTTTAAAACGAAACTGAAACGTTATTAGAATGCCTGATATTTCAACATGAATTTTATTTAATACAGGCTACATTTTAATAGGTATTATTTGAGCTCATATACAACCCTTTCCAGTATCCGGGGATCGTCCTAAAAATAATTAAACCAAACAGCCAATATCCTAAAAACAGCCTACGTCACACCAAATTGAATGGCTCCATTACGACAAAAACACATAGCGAAGATACTTGCGAAGTTAGTTATTCAGCAAAACATTATTAAGGCAACATGTTAGTCCCAAGTTCGTCGCTCCAGGAAATATGTTGAAGACCGCACATGAAAACAGGGGGAGCATATTTCAGTAGTCGTTGTGTTACATTCGTGTCAATTATCCGGGAGTTTTGCCCGACGACGATTGCGAGTAACGGCCATCATTTAGCCGGTCGGGCGCCGATCTTGTAATACTGTACATTTCGACTGGCATCAGTAATGTATGCGCGTTATTAAAGACCCGTTGAAGCGATCCCACGCTTAATGTCTCAATTAGAAAACAGATGCCGCGCGCCGGATTGCGAATTAAAGCTTTTTTATTTACGCTCAGTTTTAATCGCCGCGCTCCACTAATTTAAACATGTTGCTCGTTATACCCCGATATTACTGTAAGAGGGTACTTTTTCGGAACGGTATAAAAGGCGCATTAGGTTTTATCGGCGACTCGTATATAAAGTAGTAGGGTTATCCCCGGTCACTTTTTCAAGCATCCGATTTGGAGAAAACTGTACGTGGTAGCAATTTATGAGAGCGATAATATCTGGATATAAATTCAAAGGATAACAATAAGACCCTTTATTGCCCCCGTTGTTTTCACAAAAACGATTCAGCGAACGATGTGGATTTTTTTTTGCGAACATAAAAATTGGGTTATGTCACGTTCCTTGATATACACATCTTTACGTTAGGAGTTTTTTACTGCTCTAGGATATACCACTAAGTGATTTGTACCTAGGATTTCCGAAGAAAATGGTGGCGCTAGTAACATTAATTTCCAAAAAAATAGAATGTTGGAATCTTTTCTTTATTCTCTCGCTTTCCGTTTACACGATTACAGCGCTTTGTGAGGGTACTGTTATGGGGTGGGATGCTGGAGACTTTTAAAATAAAGACTTTTTATAAATTAAGTGAAATTTTAATTAGAAAAGAAATTACAATATAATGAAAATGTGTCCACGTCAAAATCTAATTCCGATCTACCAATGCATTCCGCCGGAAATGCTTACGTCGATTTTGTATTTGCGTAATGCCTAACATATATGAAGTAAACAACTGAAGCTACGTCAGCGGTTTACTTAATATTGCTTTTGGGGCATAAAATATTATAACAGCCCCCCCAATAAGATTGATCATCACGGATTAAGTGATGAGAAAGACTGAAACTAACATATCTAGATTAGACTTGGATGTGGACATTACAATAGGTGAACAAGACAGATTACAAACAAGTATTATTAACTAGTAAGTTAACTTTTAACTAATAAGTTGAGATAACCGATTGTTACTTATTCGATTTAAACAATGAAATAAAACGAAGAGAAGGAAAGGAATATTTATAAACATACAAATAGAAGCTTCAGATTATTTAATTTTATTATTTATATTTACTTCATTATATTTCGTTTTATAAGAACTGGTAAGGACTTTACAGAATTATTGTCGTTTTCATTTTCAGAAGAATCTGAGGTATAAGCAACATTTGTACTCGTAACATGAGTTTTAGAGACTCCAGTTTCAGTATTTTTTTTATTGTCTATAATCTTAATACAACAACTTGAACTGCTAGGACATATAAATCTCATAACTTTAAACAAGAAATGAATCAGAAACATGACAGAAATAATATAAATCAATGAAAGATAATGTGTGCTATACTTTTCTAAATGAGAAGGTTCTTCAATTTTGTTTAATTGCTTTTCAAAATCGTCAAGATGCATACTCGCTTTTAACAAAGAATCAAAGCTATTGAACTCGTTTAATTTTGCAAGAGGCACTTCGTGTAATGTTTTATTTAACTTTAAATTATCACAACAGTCATCATTTAATATATTAAAGTTAGATACAGTGGTTGTAAAATTAGAAGTAATGCTATCACTTGGTACAAAAGTTAAAGTTTTATAAAAAGCTTTACAAGATTTTGGAAGATGTAAAATTCCTGTACCCAACAAGATTTCAACGTGATCTTTCAGATCACCGTTACACATTATATGGGTTTTACTAGGTTCTGATTGTACAAAAATCCATCGATTGTTAGAAATCTTTTGAAACAAATCAACAGAGCCACGTAGAATTCTCGTTTGGCAGGATTTTGGTAATTTGGTAATGACATCTGTTAACAAAATTGTTTCACAAGTAGGGTTCGCGATAGTTGAATAAACATTGTTCAATGCACAAACGAAACACTGATTTTTAATCACTTTACACTCACTGACACTTTCAAATTGAGAGTAAAATAATCGATCCAACGTTATTGCCAGATACTGTTTTCTAGGAGCAATTAAGACGTAAGTATTTAGAGTTTTATTCTCAAAAGAAATAGGTAAAGGAATATTTTGAAATAGGTTATAAACTTGAGAAAGAACTAGTGGTATCTTTAATATAAGTATCAACTTGCAATCATGATAGTAACTTACGATATCTGATATATTTATTATTTCATTAACGTTTTGTAACGTTAATGGAATTGGTAACTCAGCATGTCGGGGTAATTGATTAGCATGTAACTCGAGCTCCTTGTACAATTGCGTTGGGCTTAGTACAGTCGGGTGCAAAACATTTATTTTACTAAACAAAATAGCATTATTTATGTCATCAATGTCGAAAGATAATGTTATTATTATACTTTCTAAAGAGCTAAGTAGCAACGTTAGCTGAGACTTGATTTCCAGCTTATCATTGGTATTTATAAGACTCTCAAAAGCTTTTTCAATTTTATTCAGATTTTGATTCAAGCGATTTTCATTCTCATTAACCTTCGACATTGTGTCATTGAATGTAGAAATAGTAGACTTAATAACATGAATGTTATCCCGCATTAAAATCGTTAGCTGTTTTTCGTCCGACTGTACTTTATTTATGGCGTTTGTAAACTTATTGGCGTCATCCGAATCTAAAGTACCAAAGATAGTCTTTAATAGGGATCCGCCTGCATCAATCAAACCACGTTTAGAACGTTTAATTTCATTGACTTGTACTAGATACGAAATAGATGAAAACTTCTTGACATTATTACTATGCTGTAATTTTAAAGAATTCAGTGAGTTTAAACAATCGACCTTTACTTGAGATGACGATGTAGAATCACAAAATTTAGATACTTTACTGAATAAAAATTCAACATTCTCTAAATGTGGTTGTATATGACTAAGATCTACGTAAGTTATAACATTCCAATAATCGCTAGTAAATTTTATATCTAGTAGTTGATCGAAATACAACCCAGGACTGTTTATAATTTGTGTGACGAATTGGTTCGCGTAAGCTGACACCGAACATCTGTAAACAATAGATACAAAACGCATAATTATACTCAAAATTATACTTATTGTTGGAAGGCCGGTTTAATTTCATCGTAGTGATGACGAATATGTTTTCTTTCGACTTGTAATGTAACAGTATGATTATCATTTAACTTTATAATTTTATAAGGGCCTTTCCACACTGGAGATAAGGCTTTATTTTGTTTATGATGGCATCGAATATATACCATATCACCTACATTATAAGTTACTGGACGAGAGTGGGAATCGTAATATTGCTTAGAACGTTCTTTAGACTGTTGGATATTTTGCAAGGCTTTCTGTCGGCTATAGTACAACCTATGATTGAGAGCGCGCACATAGTCTGTATAGGTATTATTCTCAAGAGTATCGATAGATTTAGGTATGTAGGGTTTATGACCGAATAGAAGTTCTAACGGGGCGAAACCGGTAGTTGAATGAATGTTTGAGTTATATGCTAGCATTGCAGTATTCAGGTACAAATCCCATGTATGAGCGTTTTCTTCTATATAAGATCGTAAATATTCTTTTAAGGTAGAATGACTCCTTTCTAATGCACCGCAGGTTTGAGGATGATACGGAGCCGCAAATATATGTTTAATTCCGAAAAGTCTCTCTAGCTGTTTGAACAATTCTGAACAAAAGTTAGTGCCCTGATCGGTTATGATGTTTCGTGGTATTCCTACATGTGAGATAAAATGAACAAAACGTTGCGCGGTTTCTTGAGCGGAACATGTCTGCATGGGATAAGCCTGAGAATATTTCGTCAAGTCATCTTGTAGAGTAAGAATAAATCTGTACTGGTCGATTCTAGTTTCCGGAAGCGGGCCCACGATGTCTAAATATAGTTTTTCGTTTGGTCTAGTAGCTGTCGAAGTTATGATCATGGGAGCTTTATTGGAATGGCGCAATGGTTTGTTTATTTGGCAGGATTTGCAACTTTTAACATAATTTTCAATGTCTTGGCGCATGTTTTTCCACCAGTAAAGAGTTTTTAGCCTATCGTACATGCGCGTAATACCTGGATGTCCTGCAGAAGGCGAGTCATGGTTATCCTTAAGTATACGAGGAACTTCATTGGGAGTAGGGAATAGAATATTATTATGATATATCTGGACTTTGACACCTGTTTTATGAAATAAAAATCCTATAATGTTGTATATTTTAGTAAATGATAGTTTTGTAAACGGATCTTGAAAATCAGAGATAGCAAATTCTTTTTCTTCTGAATAACAGGTAATTAACATGTCTCGATAATCTCTTAACAAATTAAAAATATCTTTGTAAGACATTTCGTCATAATGATGGACGCGTAAAAATAAATGTGTAAATATGTATTTTTCATTAGATGTGCTCTGGAATGTATATAATTCCCGTTCTACGGTTCTTATGTCAGGTATGTTTTCGTCAAATATAGACATTTGTAAAATTTCAGAACAATATGGAATCGAGTCATCCAAGTCAATTGCAGAGGGATACGTAATCATTTTACATTTTGTTTTGAGTAATGACTCATTATGTTCTTCTATTACAGTGTCAAAGCTAATATTTTGTAGTCGACTGATTTCTAGATATTTTTCATATGTTTCAGAAGTAGAAGGAATGTCAGGATCAACGGCGAGGATTGGATTACGAGATAAGGAATCAGCATTACAATTTATTTTACCCTTTTTATAGACGATTTCGTAATCGAACTCTTCGAGTTTCAAACGCCAGCGGACTAATTTAGAACTAGGATCTTTACAATTAAATAACCACTGTAGTGGTTTATGGTCAGTTACTATTTGGAATTTTCGGCCATACAAATAAGGTCGAAAAACCTTAGTGCCGAATATTATAGCGAGGCATTCCTTTTCGGTCGTGGAGTAGTTGCCCTCGGACTTATTCAGGGTGCGAGAGGCATAAGCAATCGGAAGATCCTTATTTATTTCACCTTGAGAAAGGATAGCAGACACGGCGTAATTAGAAGCGTCTGTCGTGAGTAAAAATGGCTTAGAAAAATCTGGATATTGAAGGATTGGTGCCGTAGTAATTTTATTTTTTAAGGTTTCGAATGCAGTTTGTTGTTCCGTAAGCCACACAAACTTCGAATCCTTTTTCAAAAGCCCGGTGAGTGGTTTCGTTATATGAGAAAAGTTATCTATGAAACGCCTATAATAACCGACTAGACCCAGGAACGATTTGATATCTCGAGGACTTTTGGGGACTGGAAATTTTTGTACGCATTCTACTTTTTTAGGATCAGGTTTCACTCCGTGTTCGGATACTATGTGGCCTAGATATTGCACTTCTTTACAAAGGAACTCACTTTTATCGGGTTGGAGCTTCAGGTTGTGTTCGCGTAGTTTATCAAAAATTATCTTAAGTTTTGAGAGATGAGAGGTTAGATCATGACCGAATACAACAATATCATCTAAATAAGTGAAACAGTGAATGCCCTGTAACCCGGAAAGTACGATATTCATGAGCCTCTGAAAGGTAGATGGCGCGTTTTTTAAACCAAAAGGCATTCTATTGAATTGGTAGTGTCCTGGTTGGCCAGAGACACCCGGAACACTAAAAGCTGTCTTTTCAGCATCCGATTCCTTAGTACAGACCTGATGAAATGAAGATGCTAAATCTAGGGTGGTAAAATATTTACTATGTCCAAGCTGATCTAGTATATCTGTAATGTTAGGTATAGGGTAAGCGTCACCGATAGTAACCTCATTGAGTTTTCGGTAGTCTATTACTATACGCCACTTTGGTTTTCCAGACGCATCCTGTTTTTTTGGTACCACCCAGATAGGAGCTGACCAAGGAGAGACGGACGGACTAATGATACCTTGATCTAACATGTTTTTTATTTGTTTACTAACCTCCTCTTTGTGACACTCAGGAAAACGATAACTTTTGACATGTATAGGAGTTTCGGATGTGGTACGAATTTCATGCTGAATAGTTTTAGTAGCAGTTAAAATATCCCCCTCTAAATAGAAAATATCATTGAATTCGGAACATAATTTACGTAAACATGATTCTTCCTCTTTATTTAGATGATCACATCTCAATGCGTTTTGGACTCTCCTATCATGATCTAAGTCATTTAAGGTTGTTGAAAAACAAGGGAAGATTTCTTCCCCTAACTTATGAGATACGGAAGGATTACGTTCTAAAATAAATGAAACTGGTTCTAATGTTAACTTTATTGGATTTAGAATGATTTTGTTTTCGGAAGTGTTTAAAACAGATATGTTGATTTTATTATTTGATTTAACGCGAGTGAGACACTTAGAAAATAAGAGTTTCGGATAGTCTCTTAATTTTGTCGTCAAACTCAAACCTTCTTTTATTTCGGGATTTGTAACTGAACACTCAATCATCATTTCAGTACGACCTGGAATTGTATAAATTAACTCAGTGTGCAATTTAAAACAAACAGGCGGATTGCCCGGTAATTGTAATTGAGACCTTGTATAACATATAGAAGCGCCGTAATTTGAGAGAAAGTTTGTTCCTAAAATTCCGTCATAATCAAGGTTTACTTTATCAACAACATGAAAATAGAAAGGGAATTCGTTATCGTTGTTGTAAAAGATAGATAACATAAATCTACCTTTTGTTTCAGCGTATGAACCAATATCGTTAATGCCCTTAAATTTGACTTTATTTGAATCGAGACTTGGGATATTTGACAAGCTTTTGTCTTTCACTAGGCATATAGAGCTCCCTGTATCAACAAGAAGTTTTAAGGGTCTTTCAGAATTAGACGTCTGGACTTCGATGAAGGGTAGTGACGTTTTTTTATTTTGGGATATATCGTAGACTGTAGGACATTCCTCAGAAATATCGAGAAGACTATCGATTAGGCTAGAACTAGTAGAGTCAGTGGAAACAGTGGACTGTATGCGTACAGATTTGTTTGAGATTAGATCATGTTCATTGCCAATGGGACGTTTGTCCGAAATAGAAGACAATGACAGTTTCTTACTGTTATCAAGGGGCTTTGAAGCCGAGATAGAAGATAACAGTTTAGAATTAGAAATAGAATTAGATTTAGTTATATTAGAAATAGGATTTGATTTAGTAGTGTTAGAAATAGGATTTGATTTAGTAGTGTAAGAAATAGGATTCTTATTATTAGTGCCTCTAATTAGGGATTCGCGTTGGCACTTACACGCGAATCCGGTTTTTAGTTTAAATCAACATTATTATCTATTTCTTGGATATGCGGTGGTGATGACATTTCAGTAGTTTCTATAGAATGTTGCTGTTGATAAGACGTTCTTGACTGGAATTGGGAATTATTAAATTGTCGTTTACGACATACTGAAATATCATGGCCCACGTTTTTGCAATATCTACAAATAATAGGTACTGAGTTAGTCGGACGTTTGTAGTTCGATGTAGATGAATTTGAATTAAATTGTGTGCGCGGTTGTACATGGAGTCGAGTGTCATTGCGTATTTTATTATAACATTCTGATTCTAGATGCCCCTTTTTATCGCATATTTTGCAAAACTTTGATTTGACCTGAACCACTGTACTTTTTTGGGTGTTTAAAATTTTCTCCTCTTCCATAGCAATATTGATAGCGGCATTCAAAGTTTTTGGATCCCGACAACGTACTATGTTACTAACATTAGAATGCAAACCAATCATAAACGTATAGAGTGCAAGGTCTTCCGTCATAGCAATACGACCCGCTAATTCTTTTTTTAGAGTATCTGAATTGTGTATTTCAGCTTGAAGATTTGTGAGGCAAGTTTCGATTTTTAGGGTAAACTGAGCTACAGTTTCGTTAGTCTCCTGTTTACACGACTGCAAATCTAGTAGTAAATGGTTATAATGTTTTCGTTCTCCGAAATGTTGCCTCAAGAAATCTTTTAGGCTGTCAAAATTGTCAAATATCCTATTAGAGCACGCGATTTGAGCCTTTCCTCTTAATTTGAAAATTATAAATTTTAATAAAAGTTCTTTTTGTGACTCCGAAGCTAGTTCAAGAGCATTCTTACAATTAGTTAAGAATGCAGGCAACACATCGCGCTCTCCACTATAGGTATCAATAAAATCACAGAGAACTTTCATAGGATATTGTTCAGATAACATTGGAGTAGACTTGCCTTCACTTTTAGTGGACATTTTATAATGTAAATTAAAGACGAACGATATTACTTTCAAAAAAAACTCCCATAAACAGATCTGGCAACAATTATTATGAGGATAATTTTACTCACAATAGAATCACGAACTGGGGCAGCATAACTGTAGAACGCAGAGACGAGTGGCAGGGCTGGCAAATGTGTGGTGTTCGGCGTTGACCTTCCTCAGGTCGGACACAGCAGCTGCGCCGTCAAGTCAGGAAACAGCGTCAGAGACTTGGCAATATGAGACAGCGACGGGAACCAGTGATCAGAGACGGCAGCAGGAGATAGCACAGAGTTCGTGGTGACACGGTAGATCACAGACCACAGTTTTTTCGCACAGAGTTTGTGACACAGTGAGACGATACAGAGTTCGCGACACAGCGGAAAGGTACAGAGTTTTTGGTGACACAGTGGATTACGGATAACAGAGTTCTTGCAGGTTGGCACGAGCGAAATATGGAGCAGGAAACAATTTTTATTTGAGATACGGTGACGTGGACACGTATTTTGTATTATCTGGTTGAGGATTTTCGCGAAAATCTACCAGACAATCCCACTTCTGACACCACTGTTATGGGGTGGGATGCTGGAGACTTTTAAAATAAAGACTTTTTATAAATTAAGTGAAATTTTAATTAGAAAAGAAATTACAATATAATGAAAATGTGTCCACGTCAAAATCTAATTCCGATCTACCAATGCATTCCGCCGGAAATGCTTACGTCGATTTTGTATTTGCGTAATGCCTAACATATATGAAGTAAACAACTGAAGCTACGTCAGCGGTTTACTTAATATTGCTTTTGGGGCATAAAATATTATAACAGTACACCAAGTAGATTCTTTCCAACACTGAATCATTTTATTACAGGAATTTACATGAAAGTTATGCGTGAAATCATAAAGATAATATTGTACGAGAGTAAATTAAAACTTAAGGCCATCACTTATTATAACCTCACCGCTCCAGCACGGCAAATAACTTGTCATTTAAATTAAGGCTTTAAATCGTGTGTTGTACAATAGTTTTTGTGATGCCGAACGAGCTTACCGCGAGCCGTTGGCGAGCCCTTACCGAGCCGTTGGCTAATCTATCTTAGTATTATAAAATGTATCGTATTACACACGACTTAAAGCCCTAATTTAAATGACAAGTCCTGTGCTGTGCTGGAGCGGTACCGTTATAATGTGTGATGAACTGAAGAACCCAAATATTTGAATATCATCAAAATATGAAGTGTGTAAACTCAACTCGTATCCAAATAAATTATTCTTGAAGGTGCCCGCGTCATATATAAAGAGCACACGGATATAATGAATTCGCTTACGAAGCGTTACGGTCCTCGGATCATTGAATATAGATGAGGGATCAAAGGAAATTACGAGTGCTCGATAAAATTTGTGCTGCGCAAAGAAATTCCACTTACTTCCTGTAGGCACACTCTTTTGCATACCTTAGACTTATTTTAGATCCTAAGTTATCAATCAACCAAAACGTGTGAGGAGAAGCAACAAAATAAAAGAATCAATTACGTACAGCCGACTTCATAAAAGATGAAACGGAATAAGTCTTGGCAGACAAGAACATGGATTAACCAGTAACACCCGGAGATGCGGTGCCGCAGATTCAAATTTATAAATTAACATATAAATCGAAAAGATTTACCCTAAACAAGATCAAAGGAATTTGTCCGATGCTTGGAGAGGCTGGCGGCTGATGACTGTTTATGGTGGGGGCGTCGAGCCGAGTGCGTTAGAGGCCGAGCTCTACAATTTTCCATTTACATTTTTGTACCTTTTTGATGGAAAAACTTGATCTTTCCATATTACGTGAGGGATATATTGGTGGAATATATGAAATTGCGTTCAAACAGCGTTAGAAAATTATTCTTTATTCATTTGCTTTGTGTCTGTATCGTTCGTTTGCATCGACATTGTGTACAGACAGCAAAGTCATATCCCAGTTAAAATATGGGTAGCAATGCATACATTTCGATATCACCTTTGATGACAGTCGGCAATTATGACATTCCTGTGTGTGTATGAAAGTTTGTCAAATGTCAATTATATTTTCAGCAAAGCCGATTAACTTGAAAGAGCTTATAAAGGTAGATAGCTAATTACAATTCCAGTCTGCCTAGCGATTATGCTTTTCGTGTCCACTACATATTAATGTATAAAAGGCTGTAGAGGTTTCGTTTAGGAATTTATTATTAAATTGTTTATAGAATTTACTTAATTACAAAAAGATAATATACTCAGAGGCACAATTAACCGGCCACCTATGTTTAGTGTCACCACGTTTGCTTTCGAAATCGTAAAAATGCTTCGGGAACACAAATCAGAAAAGCAGTGAGAGTAATAAGTGTTTAATTTATTGCTATAGTAGCTACTTATGAAGTAACATTCATCATGATATGCTTTATTTAACTTAAACAAACGTGGTGACACTAAACATCGGTGGCCGGTTAATTGTGCCTCTGAGTATATTATATACAATTTCTTATAGTGGTTTCTGCACTAAGCTCAAGGCTTGTGTCGCAGAAACCAATAAACAGTGACAAAAAGCCTTCACATACCTAAATATCATATATTCAAGGAACACGAGTTGAGTAGAATGGAAATTAATACGAAAAATAAATGAGAGTGAAATGAAAATAAATAGAAAGTCAAGCAATTAATTAACAAAAAAAATAGGTAAGTTTGTTGTGTGTGTACTGTGTCACGAAGGATAAATTGACGTTTCATACTGTCAAGAATAAAATAATATTTCCTACGAGTTACGAACGGTTTTTTTTTGTACCTCTAGTACGATCCAATTTTACCCTTGATTTACTAACCCAAATGAAAATTAATTTAACAATCAATATACTAAGCAAAGGCTAGTAGGTATTAACGATTGGGTAATTCTCAACTAGATCTTATACTTCTATCGAGCAAAATAAGTAATATAAAACCGAACGGCGAACAAAACAATCTGTGGTTCCAGATCTTTACCATAAAAGGGTTAGTAGGGGTATGTTTGTACATTACAATAGCAAACAATCAATGAAAGCAATCCAATTAACGGGAGTCCACTTGGCTTTCTTGCCCAAATGGTTGCCATAATCATTACGGGCAAGTAGGTATTACGTCTTGGGAATGTATCGAATGCCTACGTGGAATCCATTTTCTTCAATTGGATTGGTACTAAAGACGATATTTCTGCATATAAATAGACCTATTATGTTATGATTTATTTTAGTTATATTTTGTTGTGTTACTATTTATACCTTTTGTAGATTGTTTGACTTTGATAACCAAGGTGCCTTGTATAAAGATTGACGACAGTTTTCATAGCATTAAATGATAAACAAAAATAAAACGTAAGTACTATTATTTGCCTTGAATTAATGAGTCCTTTGAAGATTGAAATTGAAACACTCTCAGTTTACTCAGTGTAATGTATATGAAAAAATAAGAAAAAGAAAACATTTTCACACTGCAAAGTAATTTTATATGACAACTCCGTGCGTGTTTATTATTTTTCGAGTTATCTTGACATCTCGGCTCTTAGTGGAAATATTCTGAATAACTTACGTCTTACACACATAATATCCAGGATTTTCTTGCGGGAAATAAAGCTCCAGTATGAATACTTGTATAAATAAACCATTCCTTACAACACACCAAGTTTCACCATAAAAACGTGCAAAATAAAGGGAATAAACCAAGAGAGAGGCGTTCTATCCGTATCTATGATTTACGATTGAAGCGAATAGATATTTGTTGTTATTTTGTTGAGTTATAGACGGGTTTGGTCATAATATACAATAAAGATGATACCTATGCGCGTCCACGTACGTATGTGTATTTTTGAATGTACCTACTCTCCTTAAGTAAAAAAATACGGCCAAGTATTTGTCTGACCACGCATACCTACTGTAGGGTTCCGTACCAAGGATTTGAGCTTCCAACCGCAAATATAACTTCGTATTTCATTATGAAATCATAATTATTATTACGAAATACAAAGTTATTTTTGCTGTTGGTAAACTCAAAACCAAATATCTGATAAACTATACAATTTAACTTATCAAAAAACAATTTTCGTTGGTAATGTTTTTTAAATTCTACTCCTTTAATTTTTTTTAGTGAAGTTAGGGGGGAGACATTATACAAATAAAAACTATGCAAATATGCGTCTTTTAATATTATTCAAGCGTTAGGTACCTACATGCATTTCTCATTGAAATTAAAAACTTGAAGCGCATCTTACTAAATTATCTATTGCATGCGCCCCACGTTTTTCATTACAAAATTATTTTTTACTTTCTAGTCAATATTATTTTCTTCCAAATTAGGTACATAGGTATACCAAATTTCAGCCTAGTCCGCCAGCAAGTGTTTGAAAAATGGATTGCAAAATTTTCAATCAGAAAAACAGACAGACAGACAGGACAGCGATTTAATAAAAATGTGGTAAAAATAGTGGGTTTAATCGGATTAATAAACTTTATAATTCGGTCCCTGGATAGCAATTGTCACTACTTAATAAGTTTCCATAAAGTAATTGTAAACTAAAAAAGGGTACTTAACAATTCCTGACTTCCAAAAGACTTTGACACTAAACTAGCAAAAAAGATAAATTAATTGGCCCTCTTAATCATGAGTAACTTTTTGTTAAATGTCGCTGTTTAGGGGTCGTCTGTGGAGTGGGGGCGGCGTTTGCGTAGGGGACTGGGACAGATTGGATGCATTAGTGAATGACATGAAAGATGCTCCAAAAAAGTCTTTTAACCTTGACGACATGCTTGATGAGCGGCGACGACGATCAAGGTTAAGAGCCTGTGGTAAGACATCTTTTGACTATATTTTGGGGTAGAAGAATAATTTTTAGTCTGTGCCTAATTGGTACTAGTAATTGTAAGCTCGGCTGTCTAGTATAAGAGTATTATTTTCGAGCCCCTTTGTTGGGTTTATTTTTTTAGCTAATTATCAGCACCAACTTGCAACTGAGGGGTTGATTTGTTGTGAAAGGCGTAAAACGGTAGTAGGTAACATGTTTATGAGCTGATAATGGCTGAATCGATCGATTGATTCAAAAGTTGGAGAGTGATAAGGCACAACGGGACATCTCGCTTGAATTGGGAGCAGGCCGACTGGGGAAGTACCTCTACCTTGCTGAATACTGCAGCCAAATAACGCTACCCTTCGATAGTGTTGTTACTCGGTGTTGCAAGCATTTCGTAGGGTACGGTAACCGCTTACCATTAGGTGGCACGACTCGCCTATTTGCCACCATCGATGTACGCATAAAAAAAGGAGTTGTAGTACATGTTATAAGGTTCGGTCCTCTTTTAAACGGAACTAAATATCAAAATAATATAAAACCTATACACCTTCACAACCATCCCTATGGGAAATACCGACGTAATATCACAAAGAAAGTTCAATCACCTAGTAAAGAAAGGACGAAGAGTAAATGAGGTTATATTTATTTGACCTTTCTGGAGGTCAAATAAACATGACCTCTTCAACTTTGATCAAGGAAAACTCGCGTATTAAGGCTTCAATTTGCAAAGTAATACATTCAAAATACAATACTCAATATTCATATGTGAGACCTTCAAGACGAGTTCCCATCAGGGCCTTAAAAAATTTCATTTCATTCCTATGTAAATATACCCTCTTCCTGTGTGGAATTGGTTTCTATTGGCCCTGTGATCTTAGTCTTATTGAAACGAATAAACAGTTTACATAGAAAAGGTACAGAATTTGGAGGCCGCTATTCCTTTGTTTAAAAAAATATTAGACGTTCAAAATGCTTCCTTTTATTTTGGGAAAAATTGTTATTTTCCCTCACAATAGCTGGTGTGAATATAGGTCTAAGGATTTCTGTTAATATTGTGAAGATTTTTGTTTAACCTGAGGCTCCACTGTAAAAATATTTTCTTTTGGTGAACAATGGATACGCGCCTCTCTTACCCCTCCTAATCCTCGTTTCTAGGGTTTTTAGGGTTCCGTACCTCAAATCAGGATCTCAATAATAGGATCAGTTCATCTGTTTATCTGTCTGTCTATCGATACCTTTTTCTCAGGAAAACGTGAAGGTAGTAAGTTATATCAAATCAAATACTAAGGTCTACGGTCCCTTGGAGCTGTAAAAAAATCAAGCTTCTCAGACAACACAATAAAAAAAATAAAAAAAAACCAACCGAATGCAGAACCTCCTCCTTTTTGGAAGTCGGTTAAAAATACGACCATTCATGCCACATATTTGGACACTGTCGACCTAGAATCATGAAGTTTGGCCAGAAGCAAATTAAGTAATAGAGTACAAATAACTACAAATTAACAATTTTTTTTCTTTACTTAAGAAAGAAAATTGTTAATTTGTAGTTATTTACATAAACAATATTTTTTTGCGATTATAAACTTAAATAAAATTGTGTATGGAACCGTTAGGGCGTGAATTGTACTCGCACTTGTTTGTTTTTTTTATAACATTTTACAAAAAATAATAGGTAATCAAATGTACGATATTTTCATCAATATTTTTAGAAATTTACTCATAAATAACATTTTCATAATGGTCACTTCAAACCGACTACATAATCCAACTACGACAAAGAAGTCTCCGATATGAAAGTCATTCATCAAGAGTAGCCTAAAGTTGGATAAGCATTGTATAAATAATTCGCAAAATGAAGGTGCCTCCATCATAGAATAAAGATGAGAGCTCATAGGGTAGGATATTGTCCGTCTCGGGGAATATCGATCTACCTCTTACAGGCCTTTATCTCCGTCAAATAAGATGGCTCAGGCCATGATTGGATGATCGTGTGCACCCGTTTTAGGTCCAAACTGCTTTATAAACGAGAATGTATCGCAACATTTTTGAACGGAATAAGTAAAATGGGGGCATAAAATATGCTTTTACTAAAAATAGAAGCCCATTTCATGCATAAATATTTTTAGGCGACGTCATATTATATAGGATAGACGACGAATTCATGCAGTAATATATGCACGATTCAATTCTTTCTATAGTTATTTTATTTAGGTAGGTACTACTTGTTTGAAAAAACAAAAAATGCCTGTTAAAGTTTTTTTATACGACGTAAGTTTTTTTATACGACGATGGTGGCAAACGCCTGTAGCTTGGATTCACGTAATCAAAACCGCAACGATATCGTAGCGACTCAGTCGTTAGTCGACTCATTCACATCCGTCGATCGAACTTGAACGGCACCGATTTTAAAGTCTTTCGATCGAAGTGTCGTTGACGCGTATTCAGATAATTATGATAATCGTCCTTATACATTTTACGTTTATTGATATAATTTTAAATTAAATTTATTTGACCATAATGACGTAAATCACAGAATTTTGAGTAAAAAATGTGTTTCATTAACTTGGTAGAATACAAAAAAAATTAACTGGCAATAAGTCGTTTAGTTTCGATTCTATTGAGTTGAAGTCCTATTGAACTACGTTCAAGAAATACGTGAATACCTTAATATGGGTAGGACATCGATTAATCGTCTTTTAAACTTCAGCGATATGTACACTGAAAAAAATGTTACGTTGGATTTAACAGATTCTGCGTAAATGTTACCAAAGTTGCGGTTGATTTCGGTCCTATCACAAATTTTGATTGATTTTACCAAACATATTAAGTTGGTGTTATACCAAATTTATTTGGTAGATTACACCTATATTTTGTACCATTATACCATTATTATTATATTCAATGGATTTGTTTGGTAAAATGTACAATACTCTTTGTTGATTTACATCAGAACTCTGGTACCAACTTCAACCTCTTTAGTCTTGTAACTTCAATAGCGAGGTTTTATTATATTTATCGTAGTTTCCATGTAATTCAGCCAACCTTTGCTAATTTGGTAAAACCGACAAATCATTTTTTTCAGTGTATATATATTTTTTTTGACAGGGTCTCTCGCAGTTGGCTTCTAACAGCCGTCACTGCTTAACGCGGACTTCTGGTGAGGACTTACAAATGCCTCCAGCCAGGCTTAAAACTAAATAAAAACTACAAACTAAGCGACCACACACTAAGGGCACCCCCTACTGGGGTACGGACCTCGACTTAGGGCGTCGCTGGGGGGAGGACAACTAGAGGGATGGGCTACTAGCTGGAACGGATTAGTATGATTTAGGGACATATTTAAATCTACAGGCTCAGCGCGGGCTGGCTCGAGCCAGGGTCGGTTAGGGGACTGAGTCATACTCGGCGGCGGACTCGGGTCATGATGGGGACGTCGCGACGGGCCTCGTCGGCGAGGTCGGAATGGACTTGAGCGATATTTGGATTGTTTGTAATTACGTGAATCGGGCTACTGATGAGAAGCAGTTACCGTAAGCTATGAAACGCTTGCAACACCAAGTATCACCGCGTAAGCGTATTGCGCGTAGCCAACCTTTTAAAATGAGGATTGGCTGTGCTGACAACTCAAGGGACAAGCAGGTCCCCCGCTGTCAACTCAGCGTATCCTCAGGAGCTCTGGCGACCGTCTGTATAACAAGACAACATAATATCATTCATAGAATCTAAGCAATACAGAAAATTGTAGTAGCCCATACACTGACCTGGTGTGAGGCGAAGTGCGAAAAACATTCGCTAAAATAACTAGATAACATAGTACAGATACCTTTTAACTACGATTAATTAATTTTCTAAATAATCGTTATCACAAAGCAGAACACATAGGCGCTTAAGCACGTTCAATAATACTTCTGAGATTGTCGATAAAAGATAGAAAATTACGACAAGCCCCACGTTGTTGACCTTCTTGTATTTTCTGAAATAAGGCTCGATATTAAGAGCTATGGACGTTTATATGTCCCTTCTCACTACTTCTACTAAAATGAATTCAACTGACTATATTTAACGTAGGTACCTACTTAGAACGATGCATAGCTTATTTTCTTGACAATTATCTTGAGAAAGAGGAAAACAAGCAATTGGTATGAGTAATTATCAGATAAAAATCTTGATAAATATCAAAGAAAAGTATATATTATTATAATCTTTAATCATTATTTATACACATTAGTTATATTTTTAAATATTTCATTATAAAATTATATAAAAAAAACATTTAATAATATTTAATAAATTATTAAAAAAATTATTATATTTAATTTCTTTAATAATTTATCAAGATTTTTCAAAATGCTGCTGAATATTGATCTCATGTATATTTTGACTTAAAAATTGAGTACATTTCTTCTATAGGTAAATTACAATATGTACCTACGAGCACATAGACGACACATCCAGTACATAGGACGCAAGGATCCCCGCTTAACCCTCCAAAGATATAAACATGATGGGGCTCGTACTAAAGGATCCGCCATTCGACCCTCAAGATGATAAACAAGTATGGCGGCCAGTCATAAAGTGAAAGTGACATTAGCGGGAATGAAAACGTTACACGTGATAGTGTGACCCACATGAGTCGAGAATGTGACAGTTATTTGACAGATGAGTAGCAGAAGTACTTTAACGGCGGTATAATTAACCTGCTATTTTTTCCTGGTGTCTCAATATCATGAAAATGTTTCAATATTTTTACTCAACTGCTTTAGAAGAAGGGTAATGTTTTTGGAGTGTATAGTATTGCAAGGTCTAAGTTGAGGTTTTTTTTTACTCTAGGATTTTTTTCTGTGTCGTGGGTGCAATTACATACCAATCTCTATCATCATATCTCATAATATACACAAGCACCCAGTCCCGTGACTAATATTTTCTTTGTGGTGGAATAGAAGCTGTGACACGTTGCGTAGCAATTAATCGCTTAGTCATTTCTCTAACCGTGACGTCAAATGTGTGTAACTGTTTGTTTTCCTTAATTAAATAAATAATTACCCTCCTTTTGAGCTCCACCGCAGTCGGGTAAATAAAAGGAGACGAGGCAATCGAAAGTTTGGTAGCACCATTCTCTTGTATGAATTTAATAGTAAGCAGTGAATGTTTTGTTAGTGTAAAACACTGAGACAAACTTTGAAGATTTTATGTCATAGTCATACTATAGCTAAACCGTTTAATTGAGTCCTCGCCTGCGGGGTACAAGGGCGAGGGGGTAGGACAAGAACGGGGACCGGCCAGTGGAGCCGGAGTGGTGTCCCAGTGGTACCTAATGCCCTCGAATCACGAGTAGGTCGCGGGTTCGAACCTAAGCAGGCAAACAACTTTACTTTCTGCGATTTGTTTCATCATCACTGCTCAAAAAACGATGAAGGAAAACAGTGAGGAAACCGACATGTCCAAGAACCGAAAATTCGAGGATTTGCGACATCTAACAACCCGCACTGCACCCGCGTGGTGAAATAAGATGATTCGGCAGTTCGTTGAATAAGATTTACAATTTTTCCTGTTAGAAATTAACCTTCTGTCTTACTTTTAAGTATTATAAATAACAGGCGGCAATGTCGCGTGACAATTTTCAATTAAACATGTTCGTACGCCGCACCCAACACGTCACACTGCCGTAAACACGTATATTAAATAGCGTGAGGGTTTTAATTGTATTATTTAACTTAATAAAATTATGCCCCCCGTTTGTGCGTTGCCCTGATTTAAGTGACCTCGGTATATTGTTTTAAATATGACGTGTCAGTTAAATGAAGGGACGTATTTTGACGTTCTCGTCCCTTACGTCAATTATTCATGTTTCTCCCTGCACCCAAGGCTGAAGGTTTAATACAAGACACATCCATTGTTGTGATTATAAGCTGGATTTACCTAAAACCTTACTCTTTTTCAGACGTATAAACAAACTGACCCAAAAATCTAAAGTACCTACGTAATCAATACCTGCCCATGTTTAATCAAAGTATCAGTGAATTGAATTCAATTACTTGAATATAATCAAAACAACATCTCATGAAAAATAATAACCATCACTGTAAAAGACACTGTGCGCCTATTGAAGCAAACATTTTATAACGACACCCATCCAATCGGCGGAAAATATTTTTTTTCTCTCGCAACACCCTCGTTAAAGCTGTCGTTACGTTGTTTCTACGCACCCTAAAGATATTTCCGATTCAATGATTACAGGGAGTCAATTTTTAAACAATGTCAGCAACATTGCTTTGTGCTGAAAAAGACACTTGTGTTCTTATAAACGTACACAAACGAGCACCGTTTTGTATTTCATTGATACTTTTTTCTATATTTTTCTGAGATTCAGGAAAAGCGTGCATGTGGGGGTTAAGATTGGAAAATTCTTGGCTAATATACTAGGTGACAGGTTAAACGATGGATATATTGGACGAAGGTTTTCAGTATTCAATACTAGTTCTATTTACTACGGGATCAATCTTGATATCACGAAAAAAATCAGCTGGTCCATATACCTACTCGTATTTTATCGAGTGGCATGAATATTTTTGTATGGAACAGTTGAAATTTTTGCGATTTTTTTTTTCGAATTTTCAATGTTTTCCCATAGTAAGTAAATCAATCTATTGAATGATGAAGGTTCCTTCAAAATTAATACTCGTTTAACCTGTTACTCACTGTATGTAGACGGTAATGCATTATTATGAATCTGTTAATAGGTAAGGATTTTTTACCTTTAATTTGTTTTAGCACATGTTTAAAGTCATAATAATATTACAACAAAAAAGTTAACATTCCTATTCAATGTTTACATAAAACATATTTGGTCCAAACGTGGATTCTGCTATATCGTTGCCGAAACTCGACAACTTCTAAAGAACCATTTCTATTGCTTTCCTTAAATTCAAAAGACCTATCAGTGCATTCCTATGCACTGGTAGGTGGACGAAATTGGTGCATCAGAAGGACCCAATGTGTACACGGTATTAGGCCACTGTTCTATAGTTAGGGTTTTTACATGTTGAACGTAATTTGTTCATTTAAATTTCAGGGAAATTGATCCCATAATTTTTCCCTTTCAGTTCGTCCCTATTCAAGCGTCGAGATTAGGATCGCGGGATACCCGACTCACGTGAAACTACAACTTTAAGTCCGGGCTTTCTAATATTAGCGGCAGTGACAAAATACCTACATGCCATTTACTGATATTAAGTTTTAATAAAACGGTTACAGAGGGTCCACCATTATCTATAAGAACATTCATTCATGTGACATAAAAGAAAATATCATAGGTATGCCTTAGATAAAATTTATTGCAGGCCTCAAATTACGAAGTCGCCTGACGTCAAGAAAATCGATGCTTCTTCACTGTTTGACGTTGCGCTCAACTTAAAAGGCTCTTTAATCTCTTCGCTGCAGCATTACCGTCTAGGCCACGGCCTGGCCTTACTAATGGCCCACCTGCCTATCTTTATGTCATTGCGGAATGTCACTACACGGGTCGTGTGAGTAATAAAAATCACACATAAAATATTTATCCTTTACGTGTTCTTATTGATAGCACGTTATAAAATTTATGAAGTTGTTAACTTTTATATGGTCTATATCGAGTAGTCGATACTCGTGCGGACGTTTACCTTAATGGCCTCCATAAAAATGTTTCTTGAGAAATATGTGATTGCGTATAGGTAATAGTAGCACATAGTATTAGGTGATATACATACATAATACATTGTAAAAAGGTCGTGTTACTTCGGCTTTATCGCACTTTTTCCTTTAAAGTATGAAGCTTTGAATGCCTGCGAACGCTAAATATTCACGCCAATCAACAATAGCAATAAAAAGTTCTAAAAAAAGTGTTCGGAACGAAGTTCCATTAATGTAGGTACCATGATATTTCTTTTAGTAGCCATTTTTACACGGTAAAATTACGCATAATATTTTCCAATCTAGCAACGTAACCTCCCCAGCTCTGACGTCTTGATGAGCAGGTACTGGTCGGAGACTGCGAGCGCAATTTCCGTGAGTTTTAGGTTTATGAAGGGGACATAACGTTTTTTTTTCCTTACCTGACAATATTCACCAGCCAACTCCTAACCGCAAGCCGCTTTAAAGAACTTCGTTCCAAAACCTCCACAAACAGAAACCATCGATGGATATTTTGGAGCCCAAAATTTTCCTCAACTTAAAAACATTAATGAAAATACATGTGGTAATAAAATAAATAATAAAGAGGGAGACCCTTCTGTTATCAGTGGACGCATAAAATCTAATTTCCATTTTTCACAAATTACATACACCATTATCTAGCAACGGTACTTATCTACGGTATCGCTTAGAAATCGTTGAACATAAATCAGTGTGGGCTACCTTATCTGGCGGCCATGATATATATTAATAGTTGGCGACTTTTAGCTCTCGACCCACGCGTTCGCTACAGTTATAACGAGACTAATTTATCGTTTTTGTTTATTACCTCATTTCACCTTATAAAGTGAGCCCTCAGATCATAGAAACAAGGAGATGTGCCAAGGCGCTATCGAGCTTGATGCCTGATCTTGAGCAAATTGCTCATATTAAAAACGTACGCGCTGGCGACGAACCGAACACGATCGATGGTATAAATACAGTGTTTAAGTTTAGTGCTAGTGTTGAGTGACGATTAACAGTGTTAGATTGAGGGTGTGCGGAATGTTCAATGCGTTGGAGATCTTTTTATTCACAAGGAGCGCTTAATTATGCGCGTAATTGTGTCGAAA
Source organism: Thalpophila matura (assembly GCA_948465475.1). NCBI lineage: Eukaryota > Metazoa > Arthropoda > Insecta > Lepidoptera > Noctuidae > Thalpophila > Thalpophila matura. Next base: position 14,002,110 of record OX419183.1, read on the forward strand.
AATGTACTAAAAGTGGCATCAGTTGTTCCGGTACTAATTTGCTATGATGACATATCTCCTTATTTCTATGATCTGAGAGTGAGCCACATGAGGGATACACCTGGACACTAATAACATCATAATGAGAAACCTGGTTTCTCAAGTTTGTTAGGCGGCATATTGTGCTTGACGTAACTTGGAACTTGTAATGTAGCTGGACGATTTAGTTTGCGTTGAGTTTTGCTGTGGGTAGGTAGATACCCACTATAATCTTATATGAAAAATTATAAGAGCGAGAGGTCGTAGTATAATTAAACGGGTTGAAACGCAAATAACTCAATGCAATCGGAGTCGAACTTACAAGCTCCGCGTCAATAATGAAGTGAACCCTAGCAAAAGCATACCTATTTAGCAGTAAGAGATAATAGGAACAGGTACAATTAAGTACTGTACAACCAATATTGCATGTAGCCTTGTTTACCCGACTGCGGCAAAGCCAAGAAGTAGGGTAAGGTCCTTATACTTTCTGTGTTCCCTAAACGAGCGAGCGGATAACAAAAATAATTAGGTACTTAATAAATTCGTATCGACTCCGCGAGTGACAATGGCTTTAAAGCCATTCGGGGGTCACCACCAAAGGGGTCGGCTTCCAGTCTAACTAGTTTCGCCTGAATATCAATATTTTACGTGGAGCGACTGCCATCTGACCTCCACAACCCAATCAATGGGTAATACTGGTATTCGAATGTTAGACCAGCTGTCAGACTTTTAGGGTTTCTGACTACCCGTAACGATTGACAAAAATATTCCTATGACAACCGGGACCAACTGCTTAATGTGCTCTCCGAGGCACGGAGGGGTCTCGATGTGTAATGAACGGTCACCCATCCAAGGACTGACCGCGGCAAGCGCAGCTTAACCTCGCAGATCGATCGATCAGCGCGGCTGACATTTAGCCACAAGCCCCTCGTATACATATAGGTAGGTATTCAAAATAAAACTTAAAAATGAAAAAAAAATAACACGTGTTGCATTGCGTTTTATGATTCTTGTCTGGTAATAATAAAACCACTAAAAAGAAACAAAAACGAGTCCCGACTCAAATATCTTGTTTTTGTTTATTTATTATTATTGGGATTTTTATTCTTTCTTCAATTTTAAGTGATTTTAGATAAGTATTAGCAAAAAGAAACATCTAAATATTTGCACTCCAAACATTACCATAAGGCGATTCGCACACTGCCCCGCATCACGCAGCGTAGCGCGGGGGTGCGTGATGTTCCGTTGTTTGCAAGTACCTGTATTTGTATAGAAATCACGCATGGTGCAACACACTGAAAACGCATTCACGCGCGGGATTTTTGTTCTGTCGCCACGCACCCCGCAGCGTAGTGCGGGGCGGTGCGTGATTCGCCTAATACATCATCATCATCATCATCACCAGCCCATATTAGTCCACTGCTGGACATAGGCCTCTCCAATTGCACGCCATAATAACCATCATACGTATCTCTTAAAATAATATAAGACTGAAGCTGCTATTCCCGTCTACACAGTCTTTCAAAACGCGAATGGATAAAGTCTAAATTGGTATGAGACTAGTGCATAAACACAATCATCCGAACGATACCGCTCACATTATTCTGTCTCTCCAGTAAATTGCTGCTCATGCATTAAACATTCAGGTCCTCTTAAATAATAAGAAAACTTCCACGAAGGTACTATTGTTTATTCTATTCTTTTTAGAGCTTCAGATTGGAAAGGCTTTTTACACCCATCCCATTTGTTGGGTCTAGGGAACACATTCCCGTATTGGGGTGCAAAAAAGTAGGAAAAATACTTGCTTCAAATGCCTGTTATTTTCTTGAAAGGTACTATAAAAAATGTACGTAAAACATTTACGCACCATAAATTTTAACATTGAATGTTATTTGTGGCCATTAATGAAATTACTGAATGAAATATATTGGACGTTCGGTCCCTACTGTGGTCGATATGTGGTCCCGTGTCGTTTACAAGGAAGTTGCGTGTGAAGTTTCAATTCAAATAACACAAGGTAACATTAAGATTTGGGTACTGAGGTGCGGTGGCAATTTAAACGTATAGTCAAGTGAGTCATATCAGGTTTAAAATATAAAGCTACAAAAACCTAAGTAACAATGTGTTTGGAATAAGTAAAGGTATCGGGTAAGTATAATTTATCCTTCAATTAGCAGGTACTATTTTTGCAGCAAAAATGTTTTTGAAGCAACTAAGTATGTCGATTAACATTTCAATAATATTAACAATGTAATAATTCGATAAAGTGACATAATTGCTCGTAAAACCTACAATTACTTATTTTTATTATGCCTATTTCACATACAGAGCCACAAATAGCCAACAAACAAGTAAAACACAAACAAGAAATGTCAATAAAATAAACAAAAACAAAGAAATCTGGTGGTTTATTACCAGGTACTAAACATTAATGAGATTCCGGAAGAGGTGATTGAAACACCAATCAAAGGGACGAACATAAAATATTGTGATCGCGAATTCTAATTTCATGGAAGAATAGAATCGAATGATGATCGGAAAATCTGTTGAGAAGATTGCCTGATTAGAATGATTGAAAGAAATAGGTAAATAAAATTAAAACAGAAGGACAATCTCGGAACTAAGCATGTTCAAAATATAATTTCGATTTGGTTTCGATATAATCTCAATGCCTTAAATGTCACAAATGGTGTTCTCATGTTCTCAATGACAACGTCAAACGAAATTGAGCTTCTGATTATTGTCATATAATGTATAGTGGCAAAGGTTTGAGTATGAAGTCTGTACTACCGACACGAATTTACTTTTTATTTTATTTTATTGTAGACACGTTTTTCTTAGTTTTTTCTTCCTTCAATCTATTTTTAAAAGATAAATATAATCAAAATAATAAATAGTACATACGTGATAAAAAAGACGAACTTAGTTTATCTATTAATCAAATTAAATATATTATACTGGTTGGTACATAATCTATCTGAATCAGCTTAAGAGAACTAATCTTCAATACTAAAATAAGTAGGTATCACGTTCTTTCTACATTTTATTTACGGAATACCTACTACAAGAAAAAAAATCTCAAAAAAATATTTTACACATCATTAATATTTTTAATTTATTTATCAAAGACACATACATGTAGATATTTTTCTTTTTCATTGTGTTCAGTGTTACAGAAGTACAGTATCTTTAACCTAAATCTATTAGAACCTCGCAGTGAAGACCAACCAATCCATTAATCTATGGCCAAAACAATTATATTTATTGAATTTGAAAATTAATTGACGTGTAACTGTGCCTAAGGAATAATTATTAAATATTTTACAAAAAAACACACGCGTATGTACCTACTTAAAAGTTAAGGCTTTTTAGTTACTGTTTTTTTTTGTTTACATTTACTTTTTGGGAGACGGAGTAGGTAAGTAGCTGCAGGCTATATTAAGTAGACCACCCTAATTTAAAAAGCAGAAAAATTATGTTTTTTTTTTGTGCGCGACTAATACAGTAGCTCAATAAAGCTAACCAAATTTTCCTCCGGCTCTGACTGAAAAACATGAACAAAGAGTGGTTTAGATAACGAATACACAAAAACAAATAAAACTCCTTTCTTTGTGTCCATTGTTCGTTAGCTATGTTTTTAGTCTGTGACCCTATGTGACGTCAAATACGCTTTTTTTAACCGCTTACGTTTTTATCTGTATTTAGAAGCGTATTAATTTGGGTGGCAACGTAATGATAATATGTTTCCGGTACTTTGGATTTTATTTTTTAATTGTTCCGAAGATAAGGGCTGCTATTTTGTTACTGTGTGTTTTTGTGAGGGTTCGATGTCGACACAAAAGCTCTATGAAAACTCCTGTATTTTATTACATATGAAACAATGTGATTAAAATGTTTGGGCTTCAAGTGTTTCTTTTGTTCGGTAGGTACCTATAGAAATATACATAGGTACCTAATAGATATTTCTGATATCCGTCTACCTTTCTTTTAAATGATACTAGCACTTCGCCCGTGATTTCATCCGCGTGGCCCACAAGAACTGTAACAATAATGTAGTTTTATATTAGTGAAAGAATTTTCAGAATTGCTCCAGTAGTCCCGGAGATTATCCTCTACACACCTATACACAAACACACAAAATTCGCACTCTCTCTTTTTAAATAATACTTATAAGTATAGATGATGAATATTTAGATTGAATAATATGATGAATTTTATAAGATATTTTTATTATTAATTACATATTTAAATTAATACAATATTAAAACAACAACTATGATACCTTGTTGATTTAGAAAATTAAATCCTATACTAAGTAAAGCATTAAATGCTTGCTGATGTCAAACACCGAGAAACCGTATTACTCGAAGCCCTAATCCAATAATCAGAGTATTCCAAGCCCTAGCTCTCGTCTTGAACTGTTTGTACTGTTCAACAAATTAAACTACGGGTATATGAAATAATATTATGCTTTTGCATACTTATATTAAAGATTCCTCATATAATATTTTGAATATTATTTATACCTCATTAAGTCATTACAGTTTCGTATATTTTCAACCCCAAAAACAATAAGGTAATAGATAATTTCCATGGCCTTGGCTCACATTCAAGAAATTATTACGAAAAATTACATTTTTCATTAGTAATCAATAATATTTTAAATGATTCTAAATTATCTATTCAAAGTTAACTGAGGAATGAAAATATATAATATTATTATGTAACCTATCTATTGATTTCTTAATTTCACGTCAGTTGTATTAATATTATTATGATATAATTATGTTTAGTTCCCGAAAAAATGTTACCTATAAGAATATGAATTAGCTATCTACATAAACCAATAAATAAAATTGAAAGTGTCTGTCTGTAATTTTAAAATAAATACCATAATTTAAGTGAAAACTGCTATTTATACGGTGCCTAATCTAATCATAAATAACCGTTACTATAATTTTTGTCTGTCTGTTTAAAAAATTGTCTCGAATTAGCTCCGAAACGACTCAACGGATTTAAATGAAATTTTTAATACTGGAATTTTAACTTAAATTTTCGTGTATGTTCCATTTTGATATCTTTCAGTGTTCAAAAGATATGAATATAAATATTTGTAAAACCTATTATTGTCATTTAGCAGGTACCTATTATGACCAACATGCGCCAAATGTTCCGCGCGAACGAAGTTGCGGGCACAGTTTTCAAAATATAAACATTACAACTATTACAACATATTAACACCCTCAACATAATGAAAAAAAAAACATAATTACAACTGTCCAGTTCCACACTTAATGGGGATAGTCAAAGAAATCATAGCTAATAATTAATTTGAAATTGGGTCATTTACGATCAATAATGACGTGGACGCTAACGAGGGTAGGTATAGTTATAGCTTTGTGTTATATTTTGGGTAAAGCTCAATTTAATAAATTATTTTCACAAAAAAATGCTGATGTTTCTTGTTATATATTTTTTTTTAGATTGTCTACATAACCTTATTACAATAGCGGTGACGAGAGCAGAACAAACAATGGTTTCAAGACACTCTCAAGCCATAAACACCTGTTCGTTCTTAACCCTTTCCCTAATACGGATTGACACGTAAATTTCAAAGTTCATGCATAAACAATACGAAGGGCTTCAATTAGCGAACTTAAGACATGAGTAAAATGTTTATATTATGTAGATGGGTAGAGGCTTACGTCTTCATGGTTGTCAGAGTTTGGTTTAATTACTTTAAGATTTGTGACGGTTCAACAGTTTTCACTAAAATATAGATGAATATTAGTTATGTTATAAGTGTTATAACCGACTTCAAATAGGAAGAGATATACAATTCGTCTGTGCCTACTTAAATAATTATTTCATTGTAACGGTTTGTTCTCAACTTTCGCCACTGGTGTCTTGTGTCTCATTTATCTATTTTTTAAAACTAGGTTTGAGTCGAGAAAGTGTCAAATCTGTTAGATTTTAATTGAGATTGATAGCTAAAAATTAACGCAAAATTTTATTTTAAAAATTATGCGTGAGACTTTGGTTTATTATCTAACTTCTGAAATCAAATTATAATAAAATTATTTTCTAACTTAGACTTCAAGAAATACTTGATCTTTAAAATTCAAAGGCTGTAATGTAAAGCTAATGAACACCTTTGTATAAAGCCTGCAATACATGTTGGCCGAGCGTTGTCGAGTGAAGGTCAACTATATGTTGGTATTGGACCAACATATAGACGGTATATTTGCCTTGTCTTGCTATCGCTCGGTGTCACTTGCCTAGTTGGTTGAGTATAGACAAGCGCCAACGTGTATAGACCTCATTTGACGTAGCTTGCCACAACTTGCAGTCGCTCGTGATCACTTGCCTCACTTCGGAGCGGTGTCGGTTTTTCTGCACAAATCAAAGGCGCTCGCGCGCGCTCGGACTATAGTGTTCACATGTTTGTCCGCGCGCTATTATGCGGTTGACGTAAAACTTGCCGAACATCTAGACAGTAGCGCTTGCCTTGTGACAATTAGTCTAGGCTCGCGTTGGTCTAAGCTCAGCCAACATGTATTGCAGGCTTAAAATATAAACTAAAACTAAAGTACACGTTATAAATATGTAAAACCAAATTAAATACGTGTCAAATATTTACTTCAGAAAGTTAATAAAATTAAGAGCTTATTAATACAATAAGAGCTTTAATGAGTAGGTACCTACATAATACGGTTTGCGAATACTGAAATATTAAATTAGAAATAGGTCTTACTCTGAAGTTGATTGTAATATGACATGTACTTACCGTTATAAATGACATAATATAATATCACGTCTCTGTTTCCTGAAGGCTTAGACGTAGGACACACACATTCGCTAGTTACCTATGTGTCAGAGGTAAAGAAAGGCGATGCTATTTGCAATCCCAGTCTGTCTTCTAATCATACTTAATATTGTTAACCCATCTACTAACTTGTGGCTACTTTTTGAAAGTCAACACCAAACCCATTAAATATTAGTCGGCTCCATATAACAGTCCACTAATAAATTTCTTAAAACTTTTGTCTCAAAAATAAGCTTTTGATGTCTTCATCCGAATCGCTATCTCGAGTCTGGTTAGTCTTGACTTTCGTTCGAGTCCCCTCCGCGATAGAAGCAAGAAGATAAACCATAATTGAAATGTCAAGAGCATTCTTTCTGTAACTGTTCAGTATTACTGGGAGTTGCCAAGTTACGATACCGTACAGCTCTCGGCTCTTGTTACAACGTTTTCAAAGAATCAATACCTATTTTCAGATAACGAGATTAAAAATTGAGACAGATTTCATAAAAAGTTAGCTCAAATTTCGCCCTTTAAATATCAAGTTGCTGTTAGAGGGAATACAAAAAAATTGGGAGACTTCATTTATTAAAGGAATTGAACGTGTATTTGATTTATCCAGTGCCGTAACTAGGGCGGTGCCAGCGGTGCCCAGGCACAGGGCGCAAACCCTAGAGGGGCGCAGAAATAACCACACCAGAACCAACTTTCAGATTAGAGCACTATTCAAAAGCGCAGTTATAGGAGCTCGCACCGAGCGCGCCAAAGGCTAGTTACGGCACTGGATGTACCTATTACTGGCGGTATCTTGTATGTATAAAATATTATTCATGAGATCCAGTACCAGGAACGACCCTAATTTTAGATACGTACTAATAAATATAAAGGTTCATTGCTTAGAGAAAAACACGTCACGTTTTTTTCTCTAAATGGAAAATAACAGGGATGTACAATGGTTTTCTCCTGCAATTTCCTGTTTATCTGAAGACTGAAACGAAATATGATCAACCGGAGGCTGTCCGGACCGTGCCAACCGTATTTATTTGTCTTGTTAGTGCAAATCTATTGGAAAAACGACAATAGCACAACACACAAAGCTACATAAACAACTGACAGATAAAGATTTATATTTTTACGTTTTATTTGTAGCAATTTGTTGCTGGCAGTCGAAACTAGCAATACCTTTTTGTTAGATGATAAGTTTCTATTACATAAAAAGTTATATCTAGCTGTTTGTTTTTGTTTTTATTACGTAATTTATATTTATAGCTAGGTATATTTTCAATAAAATCACTGCGTCTGTAACTTTAACAGTAAACACTCTCATAACAAATAAGCAATAAAAAAATGTTAAGCAGTAAATCCCTTTACGATTTTATTTCAATGTTTTGATGTTTACTCAACGAAGAATAAGATTATTTACTCGATGCGTCTATCTATAGATAAGTAATCATGTAAATGTACCTATTCTGACACGATCTGTTTTTTACCCATAACTTCGTCCTCAGTATTTTTTTTTCTGTAATTTCAATATTTTTTTATTTTAGGCGAGAACAAAAACAAATCCGAGATTAAAAGTAACCTAGATCACTCAACGGAAAGTGCCTTTTGCTGCATATGAAAGTCCTGTCAAATTCAATCCGGCTGTTTTATAAGCCTGTAAAAATCAACAGGACCTTACATTAAAAAAAAATACCGGTTTCAACAAATTTTCCATAGAATATCCATTGGATATCACTCGACAAAATGTCTGAAACAGGCAACAGCTGATTATATTCTCGTAATTTCCAGCTCGTGCTAGTAGTTAATGGAACTAGTATCGAATACTGAATACCTTCATTCAATATACCTATCTCCCATTTAACATTACAGTCGTATATGTCAAAGATCTGTCTGTGAAATCAGCTCATGCGAATAGCATTTGACTCAGAATACGCAGAACCCTATCATCATTGAATTCACACACACATCAGCTTAGAACGCGAAGTATGAATGTTACAAAGTAAAGTGAATAAACAGGTAGGAGGCAGGAGTAATGTATAGGTACCTACATTATTAAAACCTCATAGCTGGTATTCGGCTATAGCGGCAGCTTCATTAACTCCAACCCAGTCTCAAGACAGTTCAGCTCGCTGGACGTAGGGTTCCAGTGACTCGCAAAGCCTATTTTAGTAATGAACGTGCTCATATCAGCACACTCATGCACATACCTACGTGATTATGCATAGTGTATCATAGGGTCTAAGATTCTTTATTCATTTATTTACATCGGTAGGTATAACCAATTATAGTAAATAATTCCAAGTATTAATCATAGTGAAACATAATATAACATTAAGCTAAACAAAATATATACACGAAACAACAGTTGCATACCTGTCATTCATGATCATCTTCCATTCATCCGCAAACACGAAGATGTCATTTTCCAGCTGTCCAGCACCTCACCCACCGTGTGGCGACACTTTATCACTACATGTGTCACTGAACACTTCACTTCACTTTACTTCTTGGCTATGTGTTAAATTATTCAATATAAATTATTCAATACACAATTTCGCCAATATCACGTAGGTATACCTATAACGATAGAAAAATATATCAAATCGAACCAGGCAACGTAGTAGGTACCGATAGTACGGTGTAATTCAAAAGAAAAATATCAAATCAAACAAACAACGTCGTACGAATCGAATCGGTAATTCCACTGAACACTTAGCACTTGGGTTTTTAACGGGACGATTCTCGTCACTAACACCGTGGAATATAGGTACGCAATCACAACTTTCACGTGACAAGAGTCTAAAATCAGCGCGAGCGCAGTAATCGAAACGATACCGAAAAACACTTGTATGCCATCAAACTCAGCAAACTATTACGATCGACCGTACACGAATGTATTCCCGACATAATGACGGGCGATGCATAGCTCGGCCGGCCAAATCCAGATAATCAAATCTAATGCGGGTAGATATAGTTAAATTAAAATCAAATGCTACCCACAACCATTTATAACATGTTACTTACAGGGTGGCAGGTTAGACAGTGGAAATATTTTAAGGGGTCATTCTACTCATCATTATGAACAACTTTTACTATGGGACCAAGCATGAAATCGCGAAAAAAAAATCAGCTGTTCATACATTTTGTTGAGTTATGTGAACGTAAATGTATGGAACAGCTGATTTTTTTTCGCGATTTCAGGGTTGGTCCCATAGTAAAAGTAAGTCATAATGATGAGTAAAATGACCCCTTAAAATATTTCCACTGTCTAACCTGCCACCCTGTATATTTATTTACTATCGATTCTGAACACGTAATAGTATCATTTAATTAAGATCCATAATAAATAATGTTAAATAAAATAAATAATATTGATGGCTCGACTGTCGCCACGAGGTTCATTAATTCATGGGAACACTGTAGAAATGGGACAAAATTCCATTACATTTACCAAAGAGTTGGTGTACACTGCTGTGATCCTTGAAAACTTGTAAATAAAATAAAAATCAATTATTTAAAAATATTCTTTGCCACATTTGTTTTCTACTTAGTGCGTAATTTATTCCTACAAGTTTTTGCAACGATTCATGAAAGTGTTTGTCATAACTTGTGTATTATTGTAAAAAGTCCTTGATTGTTTTAATTAACCTATCAGGCAACGTAACTAAACATAATTAAAATTCTATTATTTAAGGACCTTTCAGTGGCTCAATTATAGTAAAATAAATAAATAGATAACAAAATCAAAACACCTAGATATTCTCAAAAAATAATGAATATTACAAGAGCACCGTACAATAAATAAAATCCAAAATATTCTCAGCTCGACATCGCATAATACGGTATCCGATTTCTCAACCGCGTCACGTGCCGATATGGGCGGGCTGTCCGGTCCCGTGTAACCGCACACGGTACAAATCTTCGACATTTACCGCCGTCACCCGGACGTTGAGAGAAGAAAATCCTATTTCTACTTTCTACAACTTAAAGTGCATTCTCACTATTGAACAAATTCTGACGACAGGCTACCGGATTTCATTGATTTATTAGCAGAATGTGGGCCACAGATTTTATAGGTTATGTTTCTTAGCCACAGAAAATAAAATTTACTCAACCTTTTGGCAATAACCAAAATTAATCTAGTGAGGAACTTACCTATTTAAAATTACATACAACTTCAGCAGATAAAGTATGACATTGAAAATGGCATCGCCTCTTATTCACCACAGACTCACTGTCACACTATCGCTTTCTATACTCAAACCAACCACGGTGCGAGCGAGAGGTGAATAGAGGCGATGCTATTTTCAATCCAATTCTCTATTTACGTAGGTTGTATTCGTAGGTATGTTTATGTCAGCAATAAACTAAGTAGGTATAAAGTTAAATAAAATAACACTAGAACAACAAAGGAGTATAGAATCTAACCATACATAGATAACCCAGCAATAATTCCCAATATACACCGAATAAAGCCAGCTCAAAGGCGGCCATGATTAACTCTCAAATACGTCGAGTGTACGCACACCATCAGTCGGTGCTCGACGCGATAAATCAATCCAGCACGGCTTTCAACCTCAATACTACTGCTATTGATAATTAATAGACGCCGTTATTTAACGAAACCCGCTGAATAAGAAACTGCTTCATTGAAATCAAATTGCAATTGATGAAGCCGTCCCGGGTAACGCTCAGTTCCGCCCACACCTCACTTTGTAAATAATGTTAAATAAGATTACTTTGGTTGTGATGTTTATTTTTGCGTGTTACTGCTGTCTTTTGTAGCGATGATACGAAGATTTTATAAATAAATTCCATACAACTACATAAAGACGTGTCTTAATAATTTGAAACTACATAAAAAACTTTTTTAACAAAAAATAACCGACTTCAAAAATCCACTACAAAGAAAATAATAATTTTGGTTTCGGAAGTCGGTGGCAAAAAAAAGCAAACAAAAAAACTTTTTTTATCAAAAAATAACCGACTTCAAAAATCCACTACAAAGAAAATAATAATTTTGGTTTCGGAAGTCGGTGGCTTTGGTTTTTGTTTGCTTTTTTTTGCCACCGACTTCCGAAACCAAAATTATTATTTTCTTTGTAGTGGATTTTTGAAGTCGGTTATTTTTTGTTAAAAAAGTTTTTTATTTTTCCCTTTTTAGTTCTTTATCCCGTTACTTTCACGAATTCGTTCAACAGTAAATCTTCTACGGAGTGTGTACATTTATGCATATAACTTTGTACATAGGAATGATTACATAATTTATTATATACTAAAACCTTCCTGAAAGTATGTAAATTACGTTAGTGAAAACCCCATCCAAATCGAATCAGTAGTTTTTGAGAAAATCGCGCACATACAAACACACATACATACATACATACTTACATACATACATACATACATACATACGGGACGAATACAGAACCTCCTTTTTTGAAGTCGGTTAATAATAAAAACAAAACACATTCGAACACGTATAAAACTACAAATGTCATATTATCATATTAAACTTAAACATTGTCAGTGTTTGTTAGGTCACAAAATATGGTAAAACATGAAGCCATAAACATACCAAAATATACCCCCTAATTTAATGTGGCGTCTTCAAAACATATCTCAATAAACATGAAGGGTTCGAACCCCAATACTACGAGCTAGCTCGTAAAAACGTATAGGTGACAACACATCCCAACGAATAAAGCATTGAATTTATTCCCCATATAAATGTCGCGACGCAAAACAAAAACAAAGAGGTACCGAACACGGTTTGCTATTATATCTGGAGTGACATCTTCATGAAATTGTTCGCGGGTACAACTACAGGAACGTATGTATTGTTACGTAAAACCGTATCTTGTCTAATATGCACAGAGCTGGAAAGAACCAATTCCATTAGAGAATGATCCCTTTTCTGCAAGCCCGATCCAAAGGTATTTTGATCCGCTAAAGCATATTGTGCTGAAATGCATCGAAAATTCTTTGACGTTGCAATTCTTATCGCTGCACCGGTTCGCTTTTAATTTGAACTTTGAACTTTGCGTCAAAGAAGCACTTACAACATTTTGTAGGAATTCCATGATTTATAAATGGATTTTTTGCTTCTAATAGAAACCATTGTAAAAATATTATACACTGGCAATTAAACATTTCTGCAATGAAATACATGCAAAAGGAAATCAAAAATACATTTTTACTTACGGTAGTGTAGTCACTGATATTTATTTGCGTACCAATTAATAATATTATAACAATTTGCTTTATAATACATTTGTATAGCACTTTGTTTTTGCTATTTTATGTCATTTGTATCCAATGCAGCTTTTGATTTCATGCAAACGATTTTCGACAAATCTATTCTACTGGGGAAAATATATTCAGTCTAGGATCTATTTATCTGATGAATAATAGGTACTTCGGATGCCTCAGGAATCACTGTTATGCCATTACCGCTCGCAAGACAGTGTTACAATAAAATTAATTAAAATAATGTAGCATTATGGAGCAATGGTGGCCATTGGTGGCCCAGTGGCAACAGCCTCGACTTACGAGTCTTAGGTCGCGGGTTCGAACTCAAGCAGGCGCGCACTTTGTTTTCATCACCACTGCTCTAAAAATAGTGACCAACATGTCCTAGAACCAAATATTTAAAGACATCCCGCACTGGGCCCGCGTGGAGTGGGCCATAATCCAGGCCCACTTCCACTCACAAAGTGGAGGCCAGGGTCCCAACAACGAAAACATTAGAGGCTGATTATGTATGTATGTTATGTATTATGTAGCAATCCATTCGCATATCTTCCCAACTAATCGAATAAACAAACCTAATCCAATGCTCAAAAAGCCGCAGAAAGGCTACACCGTTTGATTGGTTGTTTATCACTCTGGGCTTAGCGAAAGGCATTCGGTGCAAACACCGCCGAATCCGTAGACACCAGTATTGGGTTTTAGTTTCTAGTCAACGGCTTCGGCAACAATGGCCGACTTCAATCCATTTCCGAACACAAATCTCGCACCGTCGACGTTGACTTTACTCGAATATCGAACTGGATCTACGAATTGTGTTTACGGTATTATTCCTGGACTGACTATTGTTGCGACTGGAGTTGATATTTAGTTTTGAGTGTTTTGATACTTTCGGATTGTTATGTTTACATTATCACAACTTACACTTTACACGTCTACTCCATTTGCTTCTTCATTAACCGTTTCTACATCCGTGTTCTTAAATACACTGTCCCGTCCACATAATCTATGTAACATGATAAGATGAACCACAAGCTCACTAATCTAAAACATCCCACCATTTAACTGAATCAGAAAACAATTACATAATTAGGACACAACAGTAAAACGATACACGACTGTGCGAACGAAACATCTACCATTGTCCTTACGAAAAACTGCCTGTCTAATGAAATTGGACTGGACACGGGACGAACGGCCCTAAATAGATAACATCTCCAGTAACTTCGGAGAGACTTAGACGAGGATAATTAGTTTAATGAAATAAAAGGGGATTGTTTCTTTTACTCGGGATTTATCGCACGATACCGTTGAAAAACAAACGTGATTCTATTTCGGTTGATTGCGATTTTATCTGTGCACAGGATAATGTTATGTAATTGCATACTCATTGTGTAAAGATATTCTTTGCTATATTGAGGTAATTAATAGGTCAGTATTCAAAACAACGGATTAAACGGTTAAGTTTAGATGGCAAATAATGAATCACACACCGCCCCGCACTACGCTGCGGGGTGCGTGGTGACGGAACAAAAATCCCGCGCGTGAATGCGTTTTCAGTGTGTTGCACCATGCGTGATTTCTATACAAATACAGGTACTTGCAAACAACGGAACATCACGCACCCCCGCGCTACGCTGCGTGATGCGGGGCTGTGTGCGAAACGCCTAAGATAAAGTAGCTATGGCATTGACTGTAACTGTACCTACTCGCATAAAATGCTCAATTTCCAAGTCCTCATAATTTCGGGTAATCTTTTCAATGAATTCTTTTGCTCTGTTTTTACAATATTTTTCTAATTAGACTTTTAAGAAGAACATTTTTGATAAGTAAATTTTTACCTTTATAATAAAACTATAATGTGGTCTACATTAATATGATGCGTAGTATAATATTGTCACAAGAAATTATAATAGCTTTTGTGAGCGACTTCGCCCCATTTTGTCGCTAGCTATCAAGTCTATTAAACTAGCTACCACTTATGTACCTGTGTCCTTAATTTTAGAACAAAATAAGTAGGTAGATACTTTTCTTTGTCATCAAAACATAAATATCTTGGTGTATCTAGTTGGCTTCCAACAGCCTTCTATGGTCTTGTTTTTTTACCTAACGAGCAGCAATAGACGGATCAGAAGGAAATCTAAAAACGAATACATACCATTAAATCAGTAAAAATGACTATCTTCTCTTTTGAATAGACAACAATTTATTTGAACGTGTTTTTAATTTAGTCCATGCTTAAAAGATTCAAGTCGAACAAACAAAAACAACCCACAGTTACATTTCAAACTACATAACATCACGCCCGTATTCTAAGAGGAGTAAGCAGGGAAGTATAGTTTGTAATCCTATTGAATTTACCATTGTAACTAAATTATGAATTAAAGAAACATATTCGACAGTAGAAACATGATTAAAATTCAAAACGTCGTCACATTTGAGTTTCGACCTTCTGAAATTCGAATTAAAATTGTTATTTCGAAACCCCACTCTTACATTATCGGATTATCTAGGTACCTTTTAGGCCACAGCTGTTATGCCCCACGCTAAAATTACGGGGGCTCTTAACTGGGGAGCTTATTACCCGACTTAGGAGAGGTGCTGTGTTATAACGGCCTCCTCGTGATTTGTTTGTACAATTCTATGACAGTACCTATGAATAGTTAAGTCTGCATAAATGGGTTATCGTGTCAGTGAGATAAGGGTTTTAAGAAAAGAGGTAGGGCACAGTGTAGCTTAAATCTAGAGCAGCCTAACTGGGAAAGAAAATACCTCCACTTTACATAAACTACAGCTAAATAACGCTACTCCTCTGCAGAGTTGTGTTCCTGTGGCGAATAAGGTCGCCAGATCTTGTGAAGATGCGCTGTGTTCACAAAGAGGGCTCTGTTTGTTCCCTAAGTTGTCAGCACAGCGAATCCTCATTTTATAGGGTCGGCAACGTGCATGTTATACTCGGTGTTGCAAACGTTTCGTATGCTACGATAACCGCTTACCATTAGGCGGGCCATACGTGTGTTTACCACCATCGTTGAATAAAAAAAAAATCTAATCTTCCAAAAATTAGTCATTTTTTCGACAGTAGAAAGTAACGAGTGTCACAGATAGCCAAAAGCTCAAAAGTCTGATAATTGGTCTAACCTTAGAATTATCTAAAATATCCAGTTAAAATACTTTAAAAATACTTTTATACCATTCCCCCTCTAAAAAGCTTATTTTATTCACTGAAAACAGTGAATAAAAAGCACTTTTACTCACTGTTTTGATGTTTGAAAATGGAACACACCAATGTATTCGACCACAGATTTAAAGAACCTATGCTAGATGCGGCACGTTATTAGATTGTATGAAAACCAAACGTGTCATCTTTTTTATACCTACGATTACTTCACCCCAGCCATTTAGTGATGTGCTCAGAGTAAACAGAATTGTTTCAATCACTAAGCGTCACTGAGCTAACAGACTTTTTTTTAGTACGAACAGTCGAACATGCAGGGCACGCTTGGTCGTGGCTTGCCGTATCTAGTGTAAGTGTAATCTGTGTATTCGACCTATATTGATGTGTTCTAAATTCAATTTGATTGGTCGACATTTTCGACAAGGAGTTTAGCATTAGAATAAAAACTGTTTTGTGTTCTTTACTGTCCTTAGTAAATTTGCGCTATTTTGAATACTGTAAGTTGTACGAACACAAAGTTTAGTGTTACTTTAATCTTTAATTTTGTGTTTGTTTAGTGTTGTTCTAATCGATTAAAAATGCATTCTAGTGATGAAGATGTGTTAACACCTGAGTTTATGAAAGAGAGGGCGGCCGATATAGTGGAAAGGTGGAAAGCTTGCTACCCAAAAAATCACGGCTGGTTTACATCAAAGCCAATTTAACTTTACTTTTTCTTCATTATATCTATATTTTCACTTAAATCTTTCTTTTTCTCGTAGTCATGGTATAAAGTATAGTATGCAACTCTTGAATAAAACGGATTTATATCGAGGGCCATGAATCGCTCGCGTCGCTCAGGATTCTAACACTTGAATCACTCGCTACACTCGTGATTCAATCATCATGAATCACTCCCTACGGTCGTGATTCAATCGTTAGAATCCTTCACTAGCTCGTGATTCATCTATGGCCCTCGCTTTAAATCCGTCCTTTATTCACTAATTGCATAATATACTATTTGTAGGTCTTTGCATGTGAAAAAAACATCCTCAAAGCTAATTTGAATGTGGAGTTCAGAAGACAGTCGTTCCATGTAAAATCCTGAATCTAAAAACCGATCTTCACCCGCATCTGGTTAGACAAAAAGGTTAGCCAACCTAGGCTAATTGGAAAAAGTCCAGGCGGATTAGGTGGTAATATTGTAAGTTGTATTTTGACGTTGCATTCAGTTTCATACATACTTAATTGCGTTTTGGGCTTTGTGCGACTCAAATTCGTCCAAGTGGACTGAAATTTCTCGACGCATTTTATGTTGTAAATTACAACGGGTTACGCTCGTCTGAACTCTCCATTAAATCATTGCTTGTCATTTCTGTGATTTATCTATGGTGGGTATTATTTTACGATCTTCTTTTCACAATCAGCAAAATAAATGCTTAATTCTACAGAAAACAGAAACGGGTATGTAAAAATAACTTTACAAGAGATAAAGGAATAACGACAAAGAACTGTGGATTTGAAGCACATTGCTTGTTACCTCAAGCATGCTTCAAAGTGGAACACGTAGTGACAGAAAATGTAGCATTTTAACAGTGTTAACCACATTATAATATTTTCCCACTGCAACCTTATTTGAGCCAGCATTTTCATTAGATTTTTATGAGGGACCACAATATGCTGACTTGATAGCTGTTGATTTTGTTAGTAGTAGAGATTGTCTAATTTAAAATCGCACGGCCCTCCACTATATTTTTCTCTACAAATAAGTCAAGTACGTGACAAGCATTAAAGGGGTGTGGAGTCCTAGGGCTCTTTGAATTTAGACTATTGGGGCCGTACCACAAAAAAGATAAACACGCGTTCAACACGAAATGCAACCAAAAATAATATGCACTTGTTTTAGCACTAACTTGTCTGAAACAAGTGTGTATTATTATAGGTAGCATTCGCGTTTAACGCGTGTTTATTTTTTTTGTGATAAGGGTGTTGGTGTCGGACTGCTGCCGTGCGGTAGTCGTGCGTCAGTCGTCTGACACCAAACGTCTAAATTGAAAGAGCCTTTAAATTAGATGGACTCTATTTATATTTAATCTTATGGCAACACATAATTTCTATCAAGCCCTGTTTAAGGCCCGTATTCCAGAACAATACTCGAGCACCGATCTCTGCTTGAGCATAGATTTCAACCAATCAAATGGCTTTAAATCTATGCTCAAGCAGAGATCTGTGCTCGAGCATCGTTCTGTAGTACGGGCCTTAGACATTTCAAAGTCATATATCCTTCTACATAGATATATTCGGTGTATTTTTAACAGGAATAATTATTTCAGTTATAACTTAAGGAGCTCAATTAATGTGTCCAATGAATGGCTATACAGGCTTCCATGTGATGAGGATCGCATGGGAAAATTGACATCGGTGTACTGGCGCAATAAAGGTATAAAATGTAAGGGTAATTCTGTTATTATACCTTCACTCAATAGTTTGAGGCGTGTCATTTAATAAAATGCTATGCGTGCCGCCGTGTTATGTAGGACGCACTACATAATTAAAGTATAAGCGAACAAGTAAGGAAATTGCAGCAAGCACTCGGTAAACGGTTCGTAGAAATTAAAATCGATGAAGCAGACCGATAGGAAACATTGTTTACGTTTATACTTCCATGTGCTATTAAATTATTTAGTGTTTTAAGTGCATATTAAAATGTTTTATTGCATAAATAAGTATTAAGCATAATTATCTATTTTTAGGGTTCCGTTTTACAAAAGAAAAAAAACCGGCCAAGTGTGAGTCGTACTCGCGCATCGAGGGTTCCGTATCATTTTTGGACGTATAAAGTGAAAAAACCCGGACCGCATAACTAAGTTTGTTTGTGAAGGAATTTTGATGATTTTGAAAAAACTGTACTAGTTAGGAACATCGTTTTATTTTTGGTGCCATATTTGGGTCAATTCCTATCAACTCTAATTATTTCAGATTTTTCGCCTCGCAAACTTCGGAGATAAGGGGGGGGAATGGTATTTTTTTGGACATTTTTCATCATATTTATGTCGAAAACTGTGAACATAAAATAAAATAAAAATATATTTTGAAATGCCCTGCTTTATGATCAAGCCCTTTCATATGATATGTCACATGACCTAGTAACCCCACTTTGAAATTTCGGACCCCCACTCCGGCCCCTTTTGCAATGAAAATAAAATCATTTTTTGACTTTTTTCATTTTCAATAAAGTTTGGCAAGCATTTTTTATAACTGTTCCAAATTTCAAGTCGATAGCATTAGTAGTTGCTGAAATAAGCAGGTGTGACAGACAGACAGACAGACGAAGTCGCACCATAAGGGTTCCTTTTTTACCATTTTGGTACGGAACCCTAAAAAATGGAACCCTAGGATCACTTTGTTGTCCGTCTGTCAAGATCATTTTCTCAGAAACGGTAGAGGTGTCAAGTTGTTTGTATCAAATGCAAAGGTCTACTAATAATCACATTTTTCTCGAACCTTCAAGTCTTGGTCCTAATTGTACTTGTCCGGTTTTTTATTAACTAAAATATCTAGGTAGCTATTATATAAACTGTCATCATAAAATACAATTAAAATCAGCATCCGCAGCTACGATGCTATTATAATTATGGAACGAAGAAGGCATAGTATACATACGCTAACGGATAAACAATTACAGTACAAAATAAGTACAAAAATAATCCTGAACACCTGCATTCCCTTCTCCACCATCACAGCCTCTGTAACACAATAAAGAACCAACAAGTAAATAGTGCAAAGTGTGAAAACTCACAAACAACACACGCCTAGAAGCACGTTTTTCAAATTCCAACTGAAAGAGAATTTTTTGGGGGGAAATTAAGAAAAATGCGGACAATGCCACGGGACGGAGTGGCCTTAAATAATATAACACCAGCGAAATAAAGCACTATAAACTATTCAAAACCATTTCAGCTACTCACGTGTCTGTTACGGTTTGTCGGCCTTTCCTGTGGCAGTTGTAAGGGATAAAAAGCTCTATTCCTCTTATATATTAGGGCTATGGTCCCTTGGGACCGATTTGCATTCCGCAATCAGGTGAGCGACGAGGGTCTAAGATTCACACATCTCAACAATTCAGAGTTTGTTGTTGACTGATTTTGTACAGCGTAGGAAAATGTTGTTTTACAACAGCAATAAAGATGTTGTAAGGAAAAGTTTGTTACGTTTTGTTCTTATATTTGAAACGGAAATAATATATTTGTTATACAGGTACCTAGGTACTTTTAAATTGAGTCTTTTATTGCTTATATTTTTAGTTGAAGGAATAAAATTTGTATAAAAAAACCGGTCAAAAGCGAGTCAGGCTTGCACAATAATGGCTCTATATAAAACAATAACATATAGGTACCTACATACCTATAGGTGAAAAGGCCATTCTAAGTTTCTACCTACTTTTATTAAAAATCCATCGTCGAAAAACCTGCAGTTTTTCTATAATCTTTAGCTTAATATCTACTAAACCTATTAAGATCAAAATTTTAGCTTAAGAAACCTAGGAGATAAGGATTGATACAATAAAATCAATGTGATGATTACGTAATACATTGGCACGTGAACTATAAAGATAGGTAGTTAACCAATACGGGGGCAATACGGGAAGCAATACAGGGTGTCTGAATCTGACATAATACTTATAAGTTAAGCACAAACAGTCACTACCGAAACTCTTTATCGCCAAGTAAGCTGTCTCTTGCAAGCTGCAAGACTATAAAACTGGTTCTAGTTTTATATGAGTCTCTATTTTATTTGTGAAAAGTTTGCTCTTTCGTTTTGTACACAAAAATAATCTCAAGCACACATTAAAATTTTATTATTAGTGCTCGTTCTGAAATTTTGAGATAAGCTACTTGACTAGCCAAATATCTAAAAATATACTGTATAACAACAGCTAGAATCGTCATAAAATTCAAGTTTTCTTTATTTATAGCATTTGCGATGCTTTAAACTTCGGATTAGTTTCCGCAGCAAATGACGTCAAACGAAAAGACGCAGCGATCTTAGTTTATTTTCGCTAAACCTGAATAATGGGCTATACAAATAGATCACCCCTATTTCTCACATCCTGTATGTTTCACCGCCAAGTCGCAACCTTAGGTAGGCTGTATAATATAAAACTTTTCCGTGATCATTAATTTGTATAGTAACCTTTCAAGAGCTGCCATGGTTGATGATGATCTTGGTCAAAGTAGGTACCTATGTTATTCTTTATAGAAGGCTTTTGTGTTCTCATTTTGATCATAAACTATGGTTTACTGGAAACTGAAATTAAACTGACGAACAATATCTAAAGCGATAATTTAAAAGTTAGTGAACTGTAGCAAGTCTAATCTATCATATTCTTCCCATGACGTCAGCTGACGACGCGACTTTATTTTGTTTGTACCAAATATGCCATTGTAATTTCTCGTATGTTTTCGTATGCCGTTAGCTAAGATCCGCCGAAGGGCATATTGATAAACGGCCGCTTAGGCGTCACGACACGCGTGCAAATATATTGTGGGGAATATTTCATGTTTAGCGTCTGCCGCTTCCCGCAATGTTTAGTACACGCTGATTCAAGATTCTTTGCTGGGATACCGTGCAAATAGCACTTGACGAATAAAGTCTAACAAATGTGGTCGTTATGTTGTTCGTTTGTTATCTTTAAGATGCTTTTTCGTCCTGGAGGAACACGATCTCAATTTATCAAAGTCAGGGTCAAAGTCAAAGCATTTATTTCAATTAGAAACATACTCATAAGTTGTACTTTTTATACAGTTAGCAAAATGAAGCTAGATGCAATCCATACATATTTACCTAATCTACCATCTAATATGAAAAATATTAACGTAGGATAAGTCCTGGGACAGTTGCCAACATAATCGATCGGTAATCGAAAACGCTTGATTTTATCGATAAATAATCGTAGTACTAATCGATATTTGCGCTTGGTTAACGGCGGGGCTATAAATCTACGTTAAAATATCGGTGCTGCGTTTGCAGGGCAATGACCTTTACAAGAGATGACAACGTATAGGTATAACTTGTGACAGAGATGCTTGGTCTTGTTTAAGGTTGACTGTTTGGTCTTTTATTCATTTAGAGCAACATTTGATGGGTCAAATAAATAAAAACTGGAAAAAAATTTGGACTACCCATGCAAATTACTCGATCAGCTGATGCCATTTGTATGGAGAGTGCAAACAAAAAAAATGTTTAACTATAAATTACTGTTAACAATAAACCTCAGTCATTGTTTTGTTGTGAATAAGGGATATCGCTGTTCATTCTATGTAACACCATCTCGTAAAGTAATGGTAAAAAATCTTTCACTATGAAAGCAACATTATTCCTGACTGTTATATTTTCTTTTTTATAACTATCAGTTCTTTGGGTCACGCGGAAAAAGTTGCGGGCAAAAGCTATGCTGTAGGTACTACTTACAATATTCAACCACACAAGTTACTAAGCTACGCGTACTCGAGTACGACTGAATCGATTAGTGTGGGTAAGCTGAAGTACCTACTGCATCGCTTAAATGCATAACTAATGTGAACCAAGGTACCTTGCGTGTTACATACACTATATTAAGCCATTGATTGGACGTAAATATTTAAGTAACATTCGTGGCATGTCCAATTAAGGATAATTAAATGCAATTGAACAGAGGCCCTACACAAGTTGCTTTTCTGTTAGCGTTAACGCCAAACGCTACGGATAAAATGTATGGAAGTGACATTTGTGAGTCACGTGACTTTTCCGCAGGTAATGTCATTGCCATACATTTTGTGCTTATCGTTTGGCGTGAACGCTAACAGAAAAGCAACTTGTCTAGGGCCTCAGATAGTGTTACAGCTCCGACTAAATGGAAACGATCTAGTTAGGTTAATAATTGTATTATTCAATTATGTATTAGCTGTGTAAATATGAATTTATTTATCATGCAAACATATTTTCTGAAAAGCCGCGATCATAATAGCTGGGCAATTTTTTACGTAACTCAAATCTTAAGAAATAAATATTATAATCTACCCAGACGCCTTTGCTATGCGCTATTGGATGTGAGAAATTTTAGAAAAACTTGGATGTGATTATTAATTTAGAAGATTTTAAAATCCGTACGAAAAGTATATATATTAAATATAGGCATAGAAAATAAATTAGATTATAATTTATTATTAAATACATACAGAATATAACGTTGGAAATATAGGGCATTGCCCTCTCTTTATATTGCAACACCCAAACAGGGTTATGTACACATTATAATAGTCTAACTTAGTCTAGAAACTACGTGTAGGTACATTGTACAATAAATGAATAAATCTTGACTAAGCGAGAATATTCAGCGTTGCATTATCCAATATCTTCTTCTTGCTCCTATAATGATTTTATCACATCTCACTACACCCATCAGATGAGAGGTGATGACTTGGTCTCCACCGGGAATCACACAGCTAAGTAACTTACCATAGCAATTACAGATAATGTACCTAAAACACATCTAAATTCAGAGCATACTTATCTTGAACGACCGAAATAATGCAAAATATTATAAGGGAACGTCGCAAAACCTCGCGGGAGTTCCGTACAGCGATAATGTTCGATTTAAGAAGGTTGTAAAATATTTTACGATGGCTGCCAGCTACCCTGAGCCATTGAGACGCACTCCCTTGCCAATTATACCGCATACTGCAGAAATAGAGGTATTTGTTTACAATGTTGAGAATCAAATGTATTGGGAATTGAGTTTTTTTTTATTATGATGTTTTTAAGACGTATCTAATCGGCGGATTTCCGCGATAAATTATACGCGAAAATCCAGCGATCACGTGGCTATATTACACAAACTTAAACTGGGATCAAATCACCCACCGCACATCGACTACCTATATGCACAATGTAGCTAACACACCTATTTAGCAGATAGAACTAATCATGCCAGTAATTTCACGTCAATTTCGCTGTTAAGATGGTGTAGACCAGGGTTTCTTAAGGTCCGTGACGTGAGTGCCAGGGGTCCACAGCCACTCAGTTTACTCATAACATATTTACTTATTAGGGAAATTCATGCATCGTTTGTTACACCGTTCGCTTATATACAAGCGAACGGTAAAGTAATCTATACTTATAATAAATCTGTAGAGAGGTCAATTCTGTACATGAAATATATTTTCAAAATAACTATCAGGGGGTGATTAGTGATCGATACTGATGCCAAAAATGAAATCAGTAAAACTTTTTGTCTGTCTGTCTGTTTGTCTGGTCCGGTACAGATTATTTGCATCACAACATGCAATGCAAAATTTTTCCATACATTTTAATTTTTTTATGTGTGCACAGTTGTTTTTAGTGCGTTCACGAACACATTAAAGTGTATGCAAAATCTTGCACTGCGTGTTGCATTGCATGTTGTGTTGCAAATAATTTGTATCCGACTGTACCCACAACACGCGAATAGCACTACGTATGCCACGCGTGCAACTCGCGACATTTTCGCAAACAGGCGCATTGGCGATGCATTCATCAGGTGTGTACGATTCCTAATACCTAGTAAATCATTTGCTTTATTTTAAAGTTACATCTTTTTAAATATTTTTATATAATTATTTATTATATTGTACCGTTCTGATTTAAAACTGAAGTGTTTGCCTTACTATTAATACCTATCGCTGACTACAACGCTAAGAAAACCCTTAATAGTTAGCTCAGCTCTCACAGGAAAGTAGTATCTCAACAAATTGATGTTAAAATCTTCGTAAATTCTTATTTCCACGAAACTGTTTAGAGATAAATTTGTTTTTCTTCCATGATACATTTAATTTTCTTCGAAAAGGCCGGGACTTTCGATTTCTATAAAGAGTCCCTTGATCATTATTTTGGTAACAGAGTTTTTTAATTACCTTTTCCAATGTTCAGTAAATTATAATGTCAAAGAAATTGTTGTTAATATTCATCAAAGAAGATTTTTTTGGACATTTAATTTTTAATCATGAGATTATCGGTAAATTACATTTTCCTGTAGATGACAAAAAATAATGAAAATTTAAAAAGACGCAATTTGTTTACAGTACACTACAGAAGAGATGAGAATATGAGATTTTTAAAGTCACTTTATGGATTATAATTGGATTAATAAATTAATCACAACGGACTGGAGTCTGTTATACTAACATAATAGGAAGCTATCCAAAAATAATTATACAGAGTGTTCCAGGAAACCTGTACCAGCGAAGGTCTGTGTTCAGGAGGCACTAATATAATAATTATCTACCGATGAAACTCCCTTGTATGTTCTGCGATATTTTGTATTTACAAGTTTTCGAGAAATATATTTTTTTTTTTTCAGACTTTTTTAAATTAAAGGCGGTTTTAGCTATAACTTTTTCTGAGCGGTGTTTCTATTTAAATTTCTTGTGGCAATACATATTATCGCCAAAATGTGTGTTGACCTGTTATAAAACACAAATGAAATAAAGATTTTAAAATTATTTACAAGGCATTCAAGTACAGCACTAGCTGCTATTGGGAAGTTTTTATTTCTAATGGCTAGCACACTTATTTATAAACGATGATTTTATTACCGTTGAATGATATTATTGTTATTTACCTAAAATAACTCAATTGTCATCTCTATTCATCGGTATAGAAATAATAGGGATAGTTGTATATTTAATCAGCGAGTAACAAACATGCATCCACACATACAACCTTTCGTGTTTATAATATTATTAATACGATATAGTTTTCCTAGAGTTTAAAAGATTACACTCTCAGATCATAGAAACAAGGGAGATGTGCCAAGGCGCTATCGAGCTTGATGCCTGAACTTGAGCAAATTGCTCATAATAAAAACGTACGCGCTGGCGACGAACCGAACACGATCGATGGTATAAATACAGTGTTTTAGTTTAGTGTTAGTGTTGAGTGACGATTAACAGTGTTAGATTGAGGGTGTGCGGAATGTTTAATGCGTGGGAGATCTTTTTATTCACAAGAAGCGCTTAATTATGCGCGTAATTGTGTCGAAAAAAGTATTAAAAGTGGCATCAGTTGTTCCCGTACTAATTTGCTATGATGGCATATCTCCTTGTTTCTATGATCTGAGATTACACTATTTAAAGACAGTTTCAGTACCAAAATAAACATAAGCATAAGCATAATCGGCCTATAATGTTCCCACTACTGGGACACAGGCCTCCTCTCTGTGAGAGGGAGTGGGCCGTAGTCCACCACGCGGGCCCAGTGCGGGTTGGTGGACGTCAAATGTCTTCGAATTTTTGGTTCTAGGACATGCCGGTTTCCTCACGATGTTTTCCTTCACCGTTAAAGCAAGTGATAATTAATTTCTAATACGCACATGACTTCGAAAAGTCAGCGGTGCGTGCCTCGGGATCGAACTCGAACCATTCGCCGTGGGAGGCACATGGTCAAACCACTAGGCTATCACTGCGTTTATATATATACCCAAAATAAACGTTTGCAATAATTTCATAGCTGTCAGGTACAAGCCTCCAGAGCGACATTCATTCCATTTATCTTCGCTAGTTCACACAATCCCAGTAGATGCAACATTTACTCGGTTACCACTAAATACACATTTATCATTTAATTGCGGTTTACTAAGCTGTTTTAGTACTTAATGTAGGTAATTTCGTTGGTTTTATATTGTATTCAGTGAAACCAAAAAGTTATATAATAATAACAAACATTTATTTCAGATAACGTATCAATCTATACTAATATTATACAGCTGAAGAGTTTGTTTGAACGCGCTAATCTCTGGAACTACCAGTCGGATTCGAAAAAATCATTTTGTATGATATCCAAATTCATGAGAAATATAGGCTATATAACATCACGCTACAACGCTTAGGAGCTGAGCAACGGGAGTGAAACCGCGGGGTCAGCTAGTATTTTATAGAGATAAAGTTTGTATGTTTGTGTGAATGAAATAATCTTCGGAACCACTGATCTGATTCTGAAAATTCTTTCACAAATAAGAAGCTACATTATCACATTACATTATCACGAAAATATGCGCCGTTCCTGTGGGTCATGCGGACGAATTCGCGGGAAAAGTGCTAGTGCTTTACAATTTAATTTATACCGAAACCATTACGTGGTACAGCTTTAGCAGCTCTGTTTCACGGTGGTTTTGGGCTGAAATCGCTGATAATCTAGCCAGAAACCATAGCGGAGCACAGCGCTTGGTACAATAATAATTTAATACAATATTTCCTCGTAATTACAATATTTGGGCATTATATTACTAGATACTTAATACTAGTTGCACTAGTTAGCAGTGGCGAAGGGTCAGTTTTTGTAAGAGGTAAGCCGGAGCTACAAATGCTTACCTGCCGGGCTAACATGCGCACCGCGACGAATTTTGTCGACTGTTTTGTCTCGCTCTTACTCGTGCGAATACGAGACAAATGCACGATAAAAGCGTCGACAAAATTTTGTCGCGGTGCGCATGTTAGGCGCTCTGGCCACGAAAAGCTAATTAATAAAAGTAGGCAATACTGCCTGTGCTATTTTTCAAAGGGAAGCCGGTAGGAGTCGTATTGTAGGGACCCTTCGCCACTGCTAGTTAGGTTTTGCGCAAAATTAATTTACCAGTCGATTCTTCGCGTCATCAGAGGGCTAGCCTAGTTTTTGGTCAAAGAATCAGCATTGCCATTCAACGTGGCAATGCAGCCAGACTTTTGGGCACGTTGCTCGTTGACAGTGATGCAGACGAATATTTTGATGTCTTTTTTTCGTATTTTCTGTTAGCTTGTGGTGGCACGTGGTGTGTATAAAAGATATAAGATAACCATAACATGATTGTAAAATAAAATAAAATATTTAACATCCTACTTCCTACTAATACTATAAATTCAATGTTAAAATTTTCGTGACGATGGATGGATGTATGTATGGATGTTTGTTACTCTTTCACGCAAAAACTACTGAACGGATTTTGATGAAACTTGACAGTAGCTTTTAATCGAAAAAACACAGGCTACCTTTTATCCCGAAAAAGGCGGACAACAGAAGATATCGATGAACAAAAACAATAACTTGCTACCCCATAACGTCACATGGCCATAACAGTCCTTAATCCATTACGATATCAGAAATGCCTAACAGATCAATGAAAAGCGATGATTATAAAGCTATAGGATTATAATTACAAAGTCAGTAAACAGGTTTACGAGGGAAATGCGCCGCAGCGGCAACGCTTGAATAAACATGAATCATGAACGGTTTACGGCATTGGAATTCGACCAATATCTGCCGCGATTAGGGTTGTGATTTTAAAACAGAGATGATTTAATTTTTCACCTGTCGTAAAATCTATACTATTATAAAATTGTAAAAGAGCCGTGTCTGTACATTGAAGATATTCCAGAAAAAACAGTCGGGATAGGGTACTGGGACGTAACTATACACGAAAAAATTTTTTTGGAATTTTTGTCTGTTTGTCTGTTTGTGCGCGCATCACGCGAAAACTACTGAACGGATTTTGACGTGGTTTTCACAGTTCGATATCTTATGGTCCAACTTAAAATCTAAGCCACGTTTCATCTGATTCCGCTGAAAAAAACCAGAGATACAGCTTGACCTCTTGGTAGTACTAGCCAACCTACACTATGGAGGTCATTTAAACTGGTCAGTTCATTGTAGTCCACGCGGTCGGAGTCGCGGGCAAATGTCTAGTTAATAATAATAACGTTTTATTCACAAAAAAATACAAAATTATTACCTACCTACAACATACAGAATTGTTCACTAACAATAATATAATTAGGTTTTCTGGCTCCCAAAACTAGGATTTTTTAACTTGTGCCTTGGGAGTTAGTGTTCCAAAATTTTTATGGAGTCGGTCAAGTCATAACGCATGACACGAAGAGGTTCGTTTGATACGCGACATCTCCGCGTGATTATTAACTTTTATGACTTCAACAAAATCATGAATTTGTCACATGAAAGTTATGTTTTTGACTTATTTAAAGTGCATGGCATGTAACGTACTATTAAAACACAGATTGAAATTCCAAGTAACAATTAGCTACTGTTTTTTTTATTTTATTACGAAAGCCTCCGACTCATGTTTTCTTAACTGCGAAAATAGTTTTAAAATCATGTTTACTAAAATATTTAAAATGTTCATGACTACTACCAGCCGCAGAGATGTAAAAGGAATGTCTCTCGAAATGACATTGCTTGTGAAATGCAGCCAAAGTCAGTCAAATGCAGAAAATATCTATCGAATGCCAACCCTAAGCTACAGGGGGAATATCTTCGGATAAAGCCTTTACATTTAGCGGTTCACTTGTTAATTTCGTTTTGGCATGGATTTGAATGATGTGGTTACAATACCTATGCGTTTCGATTGGTGGAGTAATTCACAAATCAGCTAAATCAAATTGCTACAGGTATTGATATTTACATTTATTGGTATTGTAACGTTTTGACATTTTCCCGACAGCAATTTCACGTTTCTATGAAGCAAAATCGTTCTATTTGGATTACTAGAATCCTAAATAATATGTTTGAAGGCAATTACTTTGACGTTGATTACATTGACTGACACACTCATAATAATCATCATTATTATCATCAGCTTAGCAGTCCATTGTAAACACGGGGTTTATTTCAACAGGTAAGTAAGCAGATCATAAATATGATTACCTATATTGTAAATATTAGTTAATAAAAAATGTATAATATGTAATTATATTTTGAACTTATCATGCTATCGTTAAAATATTACTTTCACCTAAATACGAAAATGTCTCTGATAAGGGCCCACTGTGCAATAGACTTTAGGATCGTAACTCGAAATGAAAGCATCAGCATAAAAAAATAAAAGAGCCCTGTAATGGCTCCTCGCTCGATGGGCATCATAAAATGTCCTTTGCTTTACTTCTATGAGAAATTAGCTATCACATATTTTTTTTAGGATTTCCATTCATGTTTTATGTTACCCCTAAAAAGGTTTGAGACTTTAATAATGAAACAATGAAAATTTTAGGCTATTGTTAGCGAAGTCCGATATTGACTAATTTTCGTCACTGTAGGATCAAATAAATAAGGATACAAAAAAATATATTTAAACCATAGGAAAACATTTTGAGCCTCAGAAAACTTTCTACCCTGTGGCGTCAAACGTTATCAAACTTGTCGTAACTACACTACAAGCAAGATAGCATTAGCATACAAAAAGAAAACATAAAGATTAGGAACACTTACAGAACGAACTATCTCTTGTCACGTAAACAACCCCCCTTTAGACACAAATCAGGACAATCCCCCACCCAACGAACAAACAATGAGTATTTAAATCACACCGTCATGTTTAGCGTTGATAATATACCCAATCACGAGTTTCGATATCCATGATATTCGTGGTTCGTGAGACGAGGAGGCGCGTGATCCGAATTCTGGAACACCGCGCGATAACGCCTGTCGAATCACATTTGAATATGAATAGAATATTAATGAAAAACTTGTTCCCGACTATCAAGAGTCGTTGGTGATTTGTTTTGCTTGTGTATCCCTCTTATAGATAAGAGCAAAACCCGCGAGAGTACATTTCCCACGAAAGGGGAGACTTGGATTATTTCGTTGCGTGGGTGTTGGTGAGAATTTGTACGGTTACGTAAATTATATAGGTTTACTATGTTACATCTGCTGAGCTATAAATTTACGTTTACTTAAATAAGCTATGGAGATGTTGCTCGCTTCAAGGATTCTGTTGTTCTATAAGGATTTTAAAGGAAATTGAGAACACGGAAATGAAAGGACTAATTATTATAGTTAGTTCCTGATTGTGTTACTCAAACAAGTTGCCATCACAAGCAAATTATGTGAGCTGAATAAGGAAATGACTTTATGTTCATACTACACACGAAAGATCCATTATTATTTTAGCTTTGCTATATTTTTGTAGATGTACAGTTAGTTGGCTGCCCCGTGGGCTGCCCTGAATGTCAATATAATATACTAGCACTTCGCCCGCGACTTCGTCCGCGTGTCCCACAGGAACTGTGCATTTTTTTCGGGATAAAAAGTAGCCTATGTTACTCAGTGATATTTTAGCTTTCCATTAGTGAAAGAATTTTTAAAATCGGTCCAGTAGTTTCGGAGCCTATTCGGTACAAACAAACAAAAAAATCTTTCCTATTTATAATATTAGTTGTGAAGCCAAGTTCTCGGCTCGATCAATTTTGTGCAGCCTTGTGCGTTATGGTCAGGTTTGTTGCTTGTGTGTACTTTCCCTTCTTTGTGTGTAGGAGTATTGATGGTATCCGGTAGTCAAAATGAAGTACTTTATTTACTTTGTGGTTTAAAATAATATAATTGATAAAAGATTGGTACAGAAATTAATACAGAAACTAAGTATGTGACACTTCATCGCGCTGGTCTATCGTCGTGTGTGTCGTAGCAAAGTGTGAAGCTGTCGCCCGGTGATGCTAACCACCGGCCGTGTGCACGAAGTTCGTGACGGATCCAATTTCTGCCGCGTCTGCTTGATGTCGCGACTATATCCTCAACATGCCCCCGGCCTTGGAAGCACCAGGCTTCAAAGGGTTGTCTTGGTTTTCTTCGGAATGCAGAAGTGGGCATATCTTCGGGAATGACCGCCGTATAACGCCTGTCGCTGTCTTGATGCTTGCAACGCGTGAAATGCCATCCTTGCCTGGGAATGTTTGTATTACCCGGCCTAAGCGCCATTTGAGGGGCGGCAAGTTCTCCTCTTTTACCAAAACCAGCGTGTCAGGAACGAGAATGTCTTGATGTGTTTGCCATTTTGTTCTCTTCTGGAGTTCAGAAATATATTCTTTCGACCAGCGTTGCCAAAAGTTCTGCCTCATTTGCTCCACTCGGTCATATCGGAGAAGGCGCTGCGTAGGTGTGTTCGTGAGATCCCGGCCGGCAGATGCAGTTAGCGGTCGGCCAATCAGGATATGACCTGGGACTGAGTGGGAGCAGGTCACTAGGGTCTGTGGACATAGGTGACATGGGTCGGGAGTTGAGGACGGCCTCGATTTGTGCCAACACCGTATTCAACTCCTCGTAAATTAGTGTGCATTACCCACAATACGACATAAGTGAAATTTGCAAGACTTGACGCTCGCTTTCCACAAACCACCAAAATGAGGCGAATATGGTGATATAAAATTGAATTTAATAAAATTACCAGCAGTGAAATCTAAAAAATTGTCATTGTGTTAAAATCTAAAAACTTTGTGATGATTTAAATTTACCACGTCTAGAAATAAACCGTTTCAATGCGAGTTAGTATGTTCCCGTTGTGAGACTTGAAACCAATTCTAAATGTGTAGCTCGTTTTGAGAAACATACAAAAGGCAAATATACCTAACACTTGATTAACTTCGCCCTGTGCGGTTCAACATCATCAATGGCCCAGCATATTCGACACCACTATGTATAAATGGATATCCTGGTTCCAAACGTTTGGGGGGTAAGTTACCCATCTGTAATATATATTATAATATTTAAAGGTTTAGCTCTCATATGTGCGCATTTTATACAAGTATGAACCACTTGTTTAGCTAAATTTTGCCCTCTAAGAGGCCACCATTGTTCTCTGATTGTGGCTAGTAATAACTGGGGCCCCGCGCGTAACAAAATCTTATGTTGATGTTGGAATAAAAGTCGTGTAAACATATGCTTTGCACATATTAACAACGGATGTCTCTTATCGTATGTGAATGATGAATAAGTTAACCTACCACCTACTCTACTTACTCTACTTACAAGGACACTTTGTTAACTTATTATTTTTTTTTAATTGTCGTAGATTTCTGAAAACGATTGCTGCTGTGCGATTCACGTTAACTTTATTGTAGAATTGTGTAATTAATCCACTGAAATAACACCTACAATACGCTGTGATTTTAATTTATTACGACAATTAGTAATGAAACGCAAAATATATACTGTTACACATAGCATACGATTGTAACAAGAAAATAACTCGAATGGAAAAGAACCCGGTTTTGTTTGAGTTACCAATGTGGTTTTGATTGATTTTAGTTCTAAAAGTTCACTATAATCAAAAGCATATTGCAGCTTTGAATATCATGTGTGCTATCTAAATTAGGAACATATAAAAATCTAGGTCCTTTCCACTTCCACTTCCACCACATATCAGATGTGCTAAGAATATCTAAATGTACTCTGCGCGATAATAAATCCTTTGTTTTGTTTACCGGCGATGTGGTACCATTGTTATCACTTGTGAAATAATGTGACGGATATTCAGAAATGCAACTCATGTGACCTAATTTTAAATATTTTTTCATAAAATCCGTATACATTTGCCTATAAGTGGCTGAACCTCGTAGTGATTTACGCTCAAGTGCTAGAAACTTGTTTTGTGCCATTGATAACGTGTCGTTCAAAACATCAGCTGATTCACTCAGCGGAATGCGTACAGAAAAACGACCTTTATCGGTGCGCAAAGTACTTTGTGTGAATAAAGTTTCACATGCACTTTCACTACTTGTGAGTTTTTTATGGGTTGAAGGTATTTCTTCTAGTTCCCCAAAACGTTTGAGTTCCGCGTCTAATGTTTGTGTGTGATTACACTGAACTCTATCTTTGTGTGATGCTTTTTTAAGAACCGATCCAGATAAGATCCACCCAAGTTGTGTGTTTTGCAAATAAGGGCCATTAGGTAGACGAATTAAACCCTCACTTAGCAGTTCCCAGAACTTATCTGCGCCTATTAACAGTTGTATTTCGTTAGACAAATAAAAGTCGGGATCAGCGAGTTGGACGTTATCTGGTACCTCAATGTTATGATTAACTCCTAGCGCAGGCAACTGTGCTGTTATGTGAGGCAAAACTAAACAATTAAGTTGTGTGTTATACGAGCTTGCTTTGGACCGCAATTGAACTCTGCACGATTGCGTAGATTGCGTGACAGAATTGCCTACACCTATAACTTGCACAGAAGACTGTATCATTGTGATATTAAGATTTTTGCATAATGTTTCAGATATGAAACAATGCTGGCTTCCGTTATCGAGAAGCGCTCGAAT
The DNA here is from genome assembly GCA_948465475.1 of Thalpophila matura. Classification (NCBI taxonomy): domain Eukaryota; kingdom Metazoa; phylum Arthropoda; class Insecta; order Lepidoptera; family Noctuidae; genus Thalpophila; species Thalpophila matura. The sequence continues at coordinate 14,036,428 of OX419183.1, forward strand.
TGTGTGATATTCGTTGTTCTCGTCCGCAATCTCAACTAAAGCAGTCGATAACAATACTTGGTTAGAAAAATAACCCGTATCAATGTTATCGCGTTGTGTGTGTGATTTGTGAGATGCGGTTTGAGAATTATTTGTCGATTTGATGTTAGTACTAGTCTCGGGCTGAGGCGCTGACTGTGTGTGTGAAGCATGCGCCGTTGCTGACGAGGTACTACCATCAACGAACTCATTGTGAATCAATGTGTTATGTTTTTTGTTACAATGCTTGCACGGCCCGAACCAACAATCATTTATAGCGTGACCAGCGCGTAAACAATTGCGACAAAGCTTCTTTTCTTCTATGATTTTTAATTTATCTTTGCCTGATAAGCTTAGAAACTCTTCGCAAGAGAATAACGGATGGTTCGAGTTGCACATATAGCATGTAAAACGTTGTGACTTTGACGAATTTTTATTTATTTTATGTGTCGTCACATGACTGTGTGATTTTAAAGTAGACGACTTTTTATTAATGTTCGAGTTGTTGTTTTGAGTATCAATTGTGTGTTTGCCTTGAGATGGCTTAACCGTTTCTAGAAAATCTGCTCGGTCTTTAAGAAATGTAGTTAAATCAGACAACGAAAACTTTTTATCAGACGAAGCATTCGTGACGGTACTTTTGTGAAGTTCCCACTCGCGTTCGGTTGACGAATCTAACTTTGATACCACTATGTGAATGACTAATGTGTCCCATGTATCGGTAGGTTCGTCTAACGTTTTTAGCGCACGAATGTTTCTCATAATGGTGTCAATCAATTTGCGAATTTGTGTTGCCGATTCTTTATTCAGACTCTGAGCAGAAAAAATAGCCTTAACGTGATTATGAACTAATAAACGGTTATTGTTGTATCTGTTCTGTAACAAATCCCAAGCAATGATATAATTCTCTGAAGAAAATTCGAGTGCCTTAATCACTTGTAGAGCGTTGCCTGTTAGAACTGACCGCAAGTAATGGAACTTTTGGACATTATCGAGATTGTTATTGGTGTGAATGATAGACAAATAGGTATCGCGAAATTCAAGCCATTGATCATAAGAACCGTCGAAGTTAGGTAAAGATATCGTAGGTAATTTTACCCCGATTAATTTGCCATTTTGTGTGCTTTGTGATACAGGCGATTCTTTGAGGATACACTTGCATTTACCTACAATGCTGTAATATTGATTCTCAAAGTTTTCTCTTTCCTGCAGTTCTTTATCAACCTGACTTTCGGAAACTAGCAAATCTAATTCATCTTGAACACTAGAAAATTGATCAAATAGTAACTTTGCTCTCTGAAAGCGTTCATGTAATTCCGCTTTCTGAGTTTCGCTTATGTGTGAATCGTCTACAGATTGAACATATTTCATAAACAAAGTGAATTTACCTTTAATAGAACCACGTTTTTTAACTAAATCCCGAATAATATCATCGTTACTTTCTGTATCTACAAGCGATTGCCTCTTTCTCGTCATTTTGGTGTTTGTGAAAATAAAGAATCAAGTACTCACAGTCTCAGCCTCAGGATATGCGCGTAGTGTAGGCAGTTGCACACGTTAACACTGGAATTTACACAAAAATACGATGTTAGCACAAACTGAGCACTGGATTTGGGAAGGAAATTGGAGGTGAATGACCTGACCGTATGCTGCCGATGGTGCTGCTTCCGTAGATGCTGCTCGAAGGACCATAACATGTGAAGCCAAGTTCTCGGCTCGATCAATTTTGTGCAGCCTTGTGCGTTATGGTCAGGTTTGTTGCTTGTGTGTACTTTCCCTTCTTTGTGTGTAGGAGTATTGATGGTATCCGGTAGTCAAAATGAAGTACTTTATTTACTTTGTGGTTTAAAATAATATAATTGATAAAAGATTGGTACAGAAATTAATACAGAAACTAAGTATGTGACACTTCATCGCGCTGGTCTATCGTCGTGTGTGTCGTAGCAAAGTGTGAAGCTGTCGCCCGGTGATGCTAACCACCGGCCGTGTGCACGAAGTTCGTGACGGATCCAATTTCTGCCGCGTCTGCTTGATGTCGCGACTATATCCTCAACATTAGTATAGATTACAACGTTTTCAACGGTGTTGTAAGTTTTTGTTCAGTACCAATTCTCGTTCACCACTTTTTAGTGTTCAATGTATAACTTTGATACATAAATCTACAAAAAACATAACATAAGTGACAGACAGGGGAGCCAATATAGCGTCGAAGGGACTTATTAAGTGAAACGCTCTTCTCTTATTTCATGTCAAAGGGCACTGGCAGACGCCCATAGAACGCTGGGCTTCAGATTGTGTAGGTCGGTACAGATATGAAATTAGTTTGATGTGGTCGAGTATTTCAAGAGTATTTGAATTCATTTTTTATTTGTTTTTGTACGTAATTGGGTTAAAGAGAAATCTTCGTATTTGTGACAATGAGGTTAAGTATGGTGTGAATGATCCAATGAAGTACAGCCCGACTAATGAGTTCTCAATTCAAAGGTTTTGGTTGCTGTCACCATGATATTCTGTGGAAGTCCAATGAAGTACAACCCGACCAATGAGTTGTCAATTCAAAGGTTTTAGTTACTGTCGACATGATACTCTATGGAGGCACGAGCCAGGGCGCGTGCACCCGTTTTTGTTTTATTGTTTTTTTCAAAATGTCAACGCCATAATCATTTTATTTCTTATTTATTTCGATTTTTTATTTCAATTCTTAATCTCTAAGATAAATTAGGCAAAGAACAATTAAAATATATTTTTATTTTTGGTTAAGCTTTTATTACTGTACCAGATCAAGCCCAAAACTGCCGACGTCCTTTTTACTATATTTTACGTATTTTTTTCTTCCTATTGATTCTTGCGATTTACGCCATCTTTTTCGATATTAAGTCAGCGTCACACATGGACGTAACGTATGCCAACATACTCCCAAAGTAAAATAAGCCGAACTCAAATACCGAATGTGGTTGTAACCTATATGAAAAAAACCGGGCAAGAGCGTGTCAGACCACGCACAGTGTAGGGTTCCGTAGCAAGAAGCTTGTTAATCTACCGACCGCAAATTTAAGTTTTTGCGGTTGTCGAACTCAAAACTGAAAAAAGTGAATTTCAAAAGTTATTGACATAGCTTGTTCAAAACAATTTAAATCGAGAGTATTTATTGGACGCCATAGCCTTGGTTTTTTCCAGATTTTTCGATAGCGCGGTTGGAAAATTACAGGGACACATTGGTAACGACTTTCAGAGCTCCTTGTTCACTCAATATGTACTTAAATAAAAAAGTCATTTAGAAACGTCTATGTTATTATCAAAGACCTATCCAATGATACCCCACACGATGGGGTGCAGGAAAATATTTTTTTTCATCCTTCAGTTTCATGTACGGGAGCCCCCCCAATTATGTTATTTTTCATAATTTTACTACAGGCCTTTATGGCGGCTTATAAAAGACATGTATCTACGAAGTTTCATACAAATTGGTTATGAACTGTAGATTTGACGAGGGTGTGACAGACGGACAGACGGACAGACAGACGGATATGACGAAACTATAAGGGTTCCTAGTTTTACTACGGAACCCTAAAAACCATTTATGAAATCTCTTGCATATTTAATAACATCAGAACCCCATATTCAGCAGTCGTCACTTTATTGAATTACCTACCTTTCTAAAACCGCACAGCTAATAAAATAAACTTCAAAATTATTTAAAAATACTCGTAACTAAGTTAAAAACAAAAACTAATTGTGTGTGATTTTATAATATTAGCGACTGTATAATAAATAGGTCCCTACCTCAGATCATCCCTACATAGGGCGCCTTTAAATTAGAGGCGTGTAGTGACGCCACTGCCGCGCCACTACTAATTTTTCATACAATTTCTAGATGCGCAGTTGTTTCACGGTAGTGGCGCAGCTAGAAATTGTATGAAATATTTATAGTGGCGCGGTAGTGGTGCCATTTCACGCCTCTGATTTGAAGGCGCCTATATTGTGTCATTTTAACAAAATCTTCCCGAACGATGTTTAAGAACGGTCTTCAGTTACTGAGAAATATCTATCCAAGTAGTCACCCCACAAAAGTGTTAAGTACAATTTTATAACTTTACCTTCAATTTCATTCGCTCTTGCAGCAATCGAGTCATTTGAAAGTTCTCTGAGTAGGTATTTAGTGAATACTTCCCAAAAAAAATAAAATTCATAGTAGGTAGGTAATTAAGTAGTGAGAACTTTTCGGGGTGAAATAAATTTTCAAAAGTCGAGCAGTCGACATTGAGCAATTGCCATACTTTATGCTAAGCTACGTTTTTAATTACTACTGAGCACTTTTAAGTTCACCGCTGTTACTTAAAAGGCGTGCAAGATTTTTCATGTTCAAAATTGTACGTTCTAAATGGCAAACACTTTGATTTGTTTAGTTTTATTAGTCCATTAAATTATACACCTTTAAATAAATATAAACTTAATAGGTAGTGATAGCCTAGTGGATTAACCATGTGCCTCCCACGGCGAATGGTTCGAGTTCGATCCCGAGGCACGCACCGCTGACTTTTCGAAGTCATGTGCATATTAGAAATTAATTATCACTTGCTTTAACGGTGAAGGAAAACATCGTGAGGAAACCGGCATGTCCTAGAACCAAAAATTCGAAGACCTGTGACGTCCACCAACCCGCACTGGGCCCGCCTGGTGGACTACGGCCCACTCCTTCTCACAGAGGAGGCCTGTGTCCCAGCAGTGGGAACATTATAGGCCGATTATGCTTATGCTTAACTTTATAGGTACATGAGTAGAAAATAATTTCAAAATAACGTAGTAGTTTTGGTGCATATGCATGTATTTATGTACACACAAAATACATAAAAATATAAACAGGTAATGAGCACAAAGGTTCTGCTAATCATATGAAATTTCTTCTAAAAACCTGTGACAGAGAAACGTATCCACAGTGTGTTTATAAATAAGATTAAATAAACTAAAGTGCAACTATAATAGTTTATTAAAATATCATACAATATCAATACAATATTAGGTAGTTCCAATATATTATACCTCTTGTTCATGTCTAGACAAGATATTTGGCGACTAAACGACGCTTAAACCCAATAAGCAGTTAAGCAAGAAAACAAGAAATTATTAGATTTGTCAATATTTTTTAAATATTGTTGCAATATTAACTTAAAAATCTATAAAACATTTTCTTATACCACTGAAATAAGTACCTATTTGTTTCGCTTACTGATGAAAAATGCATGAACTACCCAAAAACTTCTCCCTTCTGATAAAACGAAATTGTGAAGTGTCAGGCATCCCTTTGCCACTCGGAACCATTGGAAAATGAGACATGTGAGTATTGGCAAGTGTTTCGAATACACCTTCGTTGTTTCTAGTTGAGTTACTCAATACATATCTGTTAAATATTTATAATGTTTCTTTTTATTTGAAGTTAGGTATAGGACGTATTTTTACGTAGAGTTGAGGATATGGGACTTTTAAACGCATATCTACAAGCGTATTTCATCTTTCCTGAAAGAAAAATGTTAGTTAACTAACATTTAGAACATTAGGTTTTGTCATAACACTATCAGAAATGCCCTAACGTCGCCGTTGTCGGGACGATATCAATAAAGTAAATGATTTCATTATCTGCTTGCGTAGCGTCGTAGATAGCGTAGCGTTCGTAGCACATACTACTAACAGTTGCTACGTAACGTGCTACTATAATGTGAATTCAACCTTAACGTCTTCATAAGCAATGGCCAGTTACTAACGGTTACTGTTCAAGCGTACTTGTGCTGTACCTATATGTGCTGTAACTCGTGCAGGCGTGGTCGATACGGTTGTTCATGCATGCTTCGTAGAAACCACTTATGTGCAGATATGTGGCTGACTTGAGATGTCAGTTACATACAATAGCAAACAATTTAAATAGAGAAACTGTGACATTAATCATCATAGTATTACTTTTGTATGTGGTCATGCATACATATGTATTAACTAAAGCTTCTTACAATATTTTAAAAACGTATAGACGAAAATTTTAATCAAAGCAATAAAAAAAAACTATTTTTGCTTTTTGATTTCAGTAAAACATTTTCATACAGAACATGATTTTTTATACATTCAAATAACTATAACAGTTATTTTTAAAAGTGCATTCAAGCTACATTCGAATATTTTTGGTATTAAAGGTATTTCTATAAAATATATGAACATTTTCACAATACATATATGTATGTACATTGTCTGTCTGTGAAATGCTCATTGGTATTCGGCGAACCGTGACGTACCTTGGGGTATTTGGGCAAACATCGTCGGCAAACCTTCACGCTGTTTCGGCCACCGTCAACAATCATGGATACAGTTTCAATAACATGTATTATGCACTGTCTTTAAGGTAAATATTCCAACGAAGCAACATGTTTGAAACAATACAGGTGGGCGAAATTTGTTTTGTGAGATTTTTTGGAAGAAGTATGAATGTTGTGTTTGTGTGACCTGTGTCATCTTTTGATAATGAATGTTGTTTTTGTGACCTGTATTGTCTTTCGTTAATAGAAGTTTTTTTGTGATTTGTATCGTCTTTTGTTAATGAATGTTTTATTGTGACCTTTTTCGACTTTTGTTAATTAAATGGGACCGTACTATGAAATGTTATAACCATAATGTCCGCTGTGAAAAAGGGATTATGCTAGTTTTTTCATATAGCTCAATATCTTTTACACGTAGCAACAATACTGGCAATTATTGCACCATTGGTCACAGGTTTGATCGCCATACGGTAAAATATTGGAAACGCGTTTATGTACCTACTTCATATTTCTATCTAAAGCATTTATCTATACAAAGTTTTTGATCATTTTCAAATTATATATAAACAAGAGAGTTCTTGCATGATCTCTTAATCTTGAAATTCATGGCATAATAACATGCTACTTTAATAAAAAAAATAACGAGTTCCATATAAACACACACCACCACAAAATTATTATGTGATAAATTATTTTTATCACTTATATTACGAGCACTACAATAATATCATCATTACCTATTTGTGTTGTATTAAGTTAATCACAAAATACCATCAATAATTATCGGTTAGTAATGCTTTAAGCTGAATTATACTTTAAACCGTACACCGCATATTTCATTCGTTTTTAGTGTTCACAATTTAAAATTAGCATAATTATGTAGCAATTACTATAACTAGCAGGTTTTAACTTAATGATGTGATAAAATCTAAAAAAATAACATTTGGGAAAACTATATAACTGTATGTAAAGATCAAAAGAGGTGTATTCAAAGAGATTCCGAAATTCTGACTGACGTAGGTGGGACACGGTACTAGCTCAGTTGGAAAGGCGACGCCACGGTGCGGCAAGGTCGCGAGTTCGAGTTCCGCCCACGTGAGTTGGTTTTTGAAATTTCTTATTTCTTTACTAATATAATAAACCTGAAGAGTTTGTTTGAACGCGCTAATCTCTGGAACTACCAGTCGGATTTGATTTACATTCTTTAAAATAAGGTAAATTTCTTGTAAAACTTTACTATTCATTTATAATCCTATTATTCTAAAAGGTAAAGAAAATTCCCATATTAAAAGCCAAAGTTGTAGTCTCTACTAAGAAACAAGAGCCCTTTGAACTAATTACAGACAAAATAACACGAATATACTGCACATAAACTTAAAAGAATTATAAAACTGCTTTTCATGTTATGTTTCTGAGACTTTTCTTTTATCCACTTCACGAGTTGAAAGGAGTTGCTTGAAAAAAGGTAAACGTTATGCACAAAAGAAAAACACACTCAGAAACGTATTTGTGTTAGCCTTTTTAATAAACAACGTGAGCTTACGAATAACAATAGAAATGTAATAGAAAACAAGAACGTATAAGATTGAAAGAATTGTTGTATTAATAGAAAATGGGCGGGCCATACAACACGCTTATTGAAGCTACAAATTGTTTTTAGACGACTGCCCAAACAAGTTGTGTTAGTTAAAGTTAGTGTGTATGCCATACAACACGCTTGTTGAAGGTAAACTACAAAAATTTTTTTTACAAGACTGCCCAAACACAAGTTTATGTGTGTGTGTTTTGACCGCAGTTGGACAAGTATAAAAAACCGGCTAAGTGCGAGTCATACTCGCGCACCGAGGGTTCCGTATCATTTTTGGACGTATAAAGTGAAAAAATCCGGACCTCATAATTAAATTTGTTTGTGAAGGAATTTTAATGATTTTGAAAAAACTGTACTAGTTATTTTGGTGCCATATTTGGGTCAATTTCTATCAACTCTAATTATTTCAGATTTTTCGCCCCGCAAACTTCGGAGATAAGGCGGGGGGGAATGGTATTTTTTCGGACTTTTTTCATCATATGTCGACAACTGTGAGACATAAAATAAAATGAATATATTTTTTGGAATGTGCAAATCAAGCCCTTTCATATGATGTATCACTTGACCTAGTATCCCCACTTTAAAATTTCGGACCCCCACTTCGGCCCCTTTTGCAGTGAAAATAAAAATATTTTTGGACATTTTTCATTTGCAATAAAGTTAAACAAGCATTTTTTATAACTGTTCCAAATTTCAAGTCGATAGCATTTGTAGTTGCTGATATAAGCAGGTGTGACAGACAGACAGACAGACGAAGTCGCACCTTAAGGGTTCCTTTTTTACAATTTTGGTACGGAACCCTAAAAAATTATCCACAGAACTGTCCCCTACTGCGATGAACATACACGCACTAACTCTAACATAACTTGTTTTTCAGTTAGTTCACATTTAGATATGGAAGATGTTTTTTTTTATTATTATTTCTATTTTATCTCGTGATCTAATACGGGGTCAAAATTTCCATTGCCTTTGGTCTCACACTAAACCTAAATATCCATAATAAAGACTCTAGCGTCTTTTCAATGAATAAATGATTTAAATAGCATATAGTATAATAAATAAATAAGGTAACTATCCTGCCCAAAACTTATTTTCGAAGTAGCACTTAATTTAGACAACGCAAACTCAAAGTTTAAGCAAGAAATTAAGCTGGCTACTTGAAAAAGACACACTACAGCCATTAAGTTGCTGTCAACTTAAATGAACACCCTTAATTCCTCCAACGACGTGGCCACAGACCAAAGTCTAAATATTTGGTCCGAGGCGACTCGCTTTTTACATTTCCTCGGACTCCAGCCCCTACCTGCAAAATTTAATTGTGCTCTCCACATACGTCCCGATTCCTAAAGCCAATGCCACACTAAAAGCAAAGCAAAGTGAGGATTTCCGTGACATACGAAAATGACCTTTCCACCACAGAAAGATGTAGCCAGCAAACGTCTCTTCTTCAACTTCGCTGTTATCATTCACGTCATGTATTTTATAGTTTAGCAAGCATAAACCTAGTCCAGAGCGCCTAACATGCGCGCCGCGACAAAATTTTGTCGACGCTTTTATCGTGCATTTGTCTCGTATTCGCACGAGTAAGAGCGAGACAAAACAGTCGACAAAATTTGTCGCGGCGCGCATGTTAGCCCGGCAGATGACATATTTTCATTGGTAGTTTAAAATTGGCAATTGGTTTATTTGGTCTTATAAATTTAATCGCCAATCCGGTCTCCATACGACAGAATTTGATTGGCAATTGAAGTATATTTTTACCAATCGAATCGTGTTGTCTGTAACTCGCTTTAGCTGGTACTGGATACCTGCCTTTTATAACCGTAGAGTTATTTCTTCAAACCAACATTTATTTTAACTGATGAGAATATTCCTGTGTGCGCTTTTTAGCTTCGTGATTATTCGGTTTGTTCGGTCTGCGATTCTATTATTTTAGAACGAGTAAACAAAGCTTTGTAAATTAGTCTTTTGTTTGTTTGGTTGTGGCTCACAAAGAATTAGCGGGTTTAATAAACTTTCATTTGAAAAATTTCTTCCAAAAAATTTTTTGAACGAACTGCATTTTGTGTGTCGCCTGTATTGATTTCAACTTCTGTTTACTTTTATAATCTAATCATGTTAAACACGTACCGTGGTTTGTGAACTTTGTTTTAGTGGATTAAAATGAGAATGAATTGCTATAATAATGAAACATTATCGTAATAAGCTTCTAAGTAGTTCAGTTAACGATGCTACCTATTCAAACACATACAAAACTACTGAGAAAGAAATGTCAACGTTTAGTATTTAAGCACTTTTTCCAATCTCAAAATAATTTGTAACGTCAATACGAAAGTTCAAAACGTTAGTACATAAACTAGTCTCCAAAGCAATCTACTGAACTAACATTTGCAAAACTAACTGCGAAAGCGATGTTGCAATCAATAATACAATCGTGTCAAATATAGTTAGCAGTTCTGGATAAACTCTCGTTTTTCGATACAGCTTGGAGCGAGATCGAGAATCCTGCAATCTTACCTGAATTCACATTAAACTGCATTTCTCAAAATATATAACGGAAAATCAATTTGCTTTTCGAGTAATATCAGGACGGTTCCAATTGCGAGAACTTGAAGGTATAGTCGTCCCAGTCGTCAGTCGAGAAGGGGACTTTAATATTTTTGTGGAGGTCGAGACGACAACTCCGTCGCTTTGCCCGAAGTCGGTGCACGGTAATCAGGAAAATTATTTACTCATGTCTACGAGCCTCGTTGGAAATACACGTAGGGTTTACACTGTCGCCTTCTGCTGCTTCAAAATCGGTTATTTTTTCTTAATTTGTTTGCTGTATATGTTCGATATTTTAAGCGTTTGTCATTCAATCTTTGGTTTCATAGATAAATAAACTACAAAATTAGGTCGATAATTTTTCTATTCTTATACCTTAAAGTACCTAGTAGTCTCAACATTTTGCAATTGAGATTTGACATCATATTTCAAAAAATAGAGTAGTTATTATCTATGCACAATAAATCAATCAGAAGAATAAACAGTATTTTTTCTGAATGAAATATATTTTTGTATATTTCGACCTTACAATCGAAAACAAGGAATGTTATTTATCATACAAGGAAAAAACCTACAAACCACCAAAAATCTGCAAGAAAAACGTTTTTGTTTTCTATTTTGCGTATTGGCAGCCCTGCGACATTGCAAGCAGAATGAAGAGCCAAGGGAAATACGCTCCGGGGACGCTTTGTAAATAGTCACCGCAATGGCTTCTTGCAGATTAATTTCAAGTGAGAGTGCATCGTGAGACCGTATTGAAAGCGCGACTCTCCCCGTGTGTCACAAGACTTATATCAACCACGCAGTATACTGGCAATATTAATTTATGAATATCTGAGTAAGATTGCACTGCAGCTGCGTTTAAACGTGCCAGTTTGTTTACGTGTTTTGATGGAGAACGTCATTAGAGAGAATATTAATTAACAGGGACTGTTTGTGTTTTAAAACAAATTGCTTTCTTTAATGTTAGAAAAACTGTAGGATCATAATTACGTTTATATCGAATATCTTATTTGTTTTAAGAAATTAGAAATACCTAATATTTCATGAATAAAAAAAATGCTCATAGGCGAATGCATGGCCACGGGAATCCGATGGATGCGAAAGGTACAGGACTAGTCAATGTGGCTAATGTGGACACTTATGTCCAGGAGTAGATGTCTTTCGGCTGAAATGTTGATGATAGTAATGATCATAGTAAAAAAGTAACTACATACTCTTTTGCTTTCAAAAAGAAAAATCTCATTCATTTTCCTAATTTTTTCGCCTAGAATGTGCAATGTTATTAAATCGGTATCTTAAACAAGAACATGCATTTTAAGCAATCGCATCATGCAAGTATTATTGCTGCATCATTCATAATGAAACATGCATTGCACAAATTAGTTACCGTTCATTAACGGAGGCTTTCATGGTAGTTCCTAATGCACTAGTTCCTAGCTAAAGACACAAAGCCTCTGGCTAGGCTTCCACTGATAGTCAGGATTTCTCTCAATGCATTCAGTGTTGCCAATAGCTCCGTACTAAGCTTTGTGCGACGTGACGTGACTGCTAGATATCAGTATTATGTGCTGGCAATACATACGGTCTATGACTGTTATACAACTAATCACTAAGCCGTTTTAGTGGAGGGATTTGTGGTGTATTTAAGTCAGATTTTAGGGAATTATCATATCGTTAATTCATTTTAAATACATATTTCAACATTTTAAATATTTTTATATAAAAAATATTAAAATATAATAAAATAGTAGGTACTCCACCGGCATCGGGAACAGGGTCCAAGCTACCAACAATACGGGCCGTTTCCAGGAGTACCACTATCTATATCAAGCCTTTGGAGAGCTAATACATAGTTTGATAATTATTTTTCTTTTGTTGCATGAAACTACTGAGTCCCAGACCTTTCGAAGGCGTGCTTGTTATTTATTAGTGTCCGACCGAAACTAGTTTTTATGACCTTATATGGAAGATTCGGCTTCGGCCGTAAAAACTATTTTCGGTCGGACATTACTTGATAAAATAATAATCATAATTATTATGAGTTTATAATTGAGCAACTCGCACTGAGCCCGCCAGGGAGTGTACGACTGGGCGGCCCACTCCCCAAAGAGAAGGATTCAATCAGAGCAAACATTATAAGCTGATTATATCATGGAACTATCAATATGATAATAATATTTAATTCTACAGGGCTATACATATTAGTTATATAAGGTGATCGTAAGGTATAAAAAAAAACATTTTATATACAGTACCTTTACAACGTGTCGTACCTAATTTAAAAATGTAGCATTAATTTTTATTAGGGTACATTAAATTAAAATGTTAAAGAGATCCATAAGATAGCGTTACTGAGTGTCTCTAGAGAGGTTTAATCCTATTTATTAGATCTTCAGACAGATTATTTGTAGTTCACAGGTCACTTGATGGGAAAGTATCAAACAAGATATCTTTATTACTATGTGGAGGATTTTCAAAAACCAATAACTAGGTCTTCTTCTTGCTCGTATCCTCATGACTGAGGGACGTGACTATGGTGCCTCGCCACCATCGTTCTCCAGGCCACTCGATCCTGCGCCAACTGGACTGACGCTGTCTGCAGGGTGGTCCCGGTGGCTTCTTGAGTTGTATCAGTCCACCTCGTTGGCGAGCGTCCTCTGCCCCTTTTCCCCTCAACCGCACCAGTTATTAGGAGCCTTTCTAGGCTATCTGGGTCTCTAGCTAGATACCTTAGCTTAATAGCTAGGTACCTAAGTAATTAAATGTTGCTGCATTTAATTACTTACCTGACCCTCCCCGGTTTCGCACCATCCTCGGGAATCTATCTTTCCATTGGTGAATACCGTGTAAAAATCCGTTCATTAGTTTTTGAATTTATCGCATTCAGATAGACATACAGATATACGCGTCCGACCGGGGGACTAATACATTTATGTAATGATAGTGACCAAAGGAAATATTTTTCTGATCAAATAGTTCCGAATATATATTATTTTCCTTATGTAAAACACTGTGTAAGCGATGTCCCGACACAGCAAGCTTAAATCGTATTTTCCTCAGTATTGAGTCTCTTTAAACAGTAGAGATATAAAACTACTTAAATATCGACATCTGGTTGTAACAACATAATCGCAACGTTTTAATTTATGTCGCCAAAACTTATAGTACGAAAACAACTTCTTCATCCTATCGATTTCCCGGTTATTAAAGTTCATTGTATATTGTGATTAGAAAAACGATTCGGGGTTGCCCGACTAGTTTATATGCCTTTATTCATGAGCTTATAATTCAACAAGGTCGAGATCTGGTCAAATATCACCAACAAAGTACTCGTTCGATCCTGTAACTAGTTGTGCATTTTTGTAAGTAACAAACACATCAACAAAACCATAATAGGTACAATAATAAACATGAATGTGTCTCACGAAAAATACTTATATTAAAACTGATAAAATGTATTAAGTACATGCTTTTCTTGCACATGGTATCTACTCGTAGTAGACCATTAGTACCTACCCACTACTAAATAATAATACTCATATCTCAGACAAATATGGCAAAGAAAAACATTAGTACATCGTACCTGCTCAATACAATTTCATCTATTGAAGAGCTCTAAACAAACAAACAAAGCAAAGATTCGTTCGTGTTATTTCCAAAGTTTAATTTAATCAGAGTAAAATGTTTCAGAAACTGGCAAGGTAGCTTGTTGCCAGCCTCCTTTAACTTTGAACAGTCCTACAGTACATCAGAGGAGCTACTTCAAACTTGGAGTACTCCACCTGATGATGAACTATGCAGCCATTAAATTTGATAATTAAATAAACAGGTTTGTTTATTTAAACGTCGTTCTCTTTTTGTTTGTTTTAGAAATTCTGCCTTAAAAGGCGATATTTGAATCGGTATAATATAACTTTAGGTATCCAAGAAAAAATGACAGTTTTTCCATACAAAATCTATCAAACGCCAGTTTTATTCCTTGAATAAAAAATATCTGACGATGGAAAAATCAGCCTTATGTGACTTACTATGGTTGTCTTTTTTACCCGACTGCCCCAGAAGGGTAATATTTTTCGAGTGTATGTACAGGGTAAAATTAAAACCAGTGCGGATATTTTAGGAGGTGAAAGTACTCATGAATATGATCAACTTTTATTATGGGACCGACACTGAAATATGAAAAAAAAATCAGAAACAAAATGTCTGGACCAGCAGATTTTTTTTTTCATATTTCAGTGTCGTTAGCACTGTAAATATAGCGATAAAATGTAGAAGGAATGTACCTTTCTATTGAGCCCATTGGGCTATTTCATCCTTGTAAAATATTAAATATACAAATTGAAATATACCTCTAAGATTACATAAACAAATTAACAATTCCCTCAAAAGAATAATAACAGAGAATGGACGTAAAAATACATTTTATTAAAACAAACGGTTACACAAAATTACAATCTAAGTTTTACCTAACTTAAACACGGTGGATGGTTTCAAACAATTATTTCTGTTTTTGTCGGATATTATTATATTTTTACATATAAAAATAAAGCTATTATTAAAATAGTATAAGTAGCTTAATATATAGGTAATAATTACATTATTAATAGTAATCATTTTATTTGTATATTGTCGCTTCCTCTTCCTCTTTCTTAACGGCTTGAATGAGGACCATAGACATGACAGCGTTCACCACCTGAAAAATGAAAAATATGAATTCCAGAAATGATAGCTATTTTTTATTGATTGCGATCTGTGAAATGGGACTTTTTTAATAATTAGCCTAATCCTGGTGACTGTGACAAAATGGGATTCATCAAAATAGGATTTATACCAAAAGACGATTCGGTCAATCCGACTTGGCTTGTGAGTGTGGAGCGATCGGGAAAGCTAGGCAGTACTTCCTTATCCAAAATATGCAGCAGTGTCTCAAAACCAAATTATTTGACCAGTGTGTATTGCTAGTGATTATATAATATGCCACTACATGGTCGCTAGCAATAGGCTTCATAAGAAGGCTCAACTTTACCCAAAGGGCAATGGAGAGGGCAATGCTCGGAATTACTTTGAATGATCAAATCAAAAAATGGATTGTTTCAAATAATTTCGTAGTAGCACTCTATGGATTCCACAGATTATTATGTAGAAACTGACGACATTGTATGCCTGAAACCTCTCAAAAACTCTAAATTCTATATTTGAATATTGATCAAAAAACTGTTCGTTTATCTAATATTAATACCCAACAAGCTAATCTAGCGCGTACGATCCGAAGATCTTTGAAGATATTTACGTAACTTTATAGAATAATTTAGTATAATAACACTCTAGAACTTTCTGGAAACTGTTATGTTAATATAATTACATAATGTCAACGCAATTCCACCTCCCGTAGTTAAGATCCTCGGAACTCATTAAGCTATAACGACCGACGTGTCCTGGAAATTCTAGTTTTACGAGGATACATTTAAGTCTGCTAGATGTCAGCGCCGGTAGAACTTAATAGGGTCTGTTTAAAAGGATTATAGGCAAAATTTTATGAAGAGGTTACTTCGTCTATTCTATTTATTCTGATATATTTTATATGTCCTCTAAATGATATTGATCGTGGTTTTGATTTTATGCTCACTTAGGGCACATCCCCGATACTCCATACAGACGAACTTATAAATGTAGGTAATTGCCTACTACTACTACAAGAGCGACGGCCTGTCTGCACACCTTTTTTTTTGTGGGTAATCATTCCCTGGGCTGAGCTAAGCCAAGGACTATTTCGGCATTGCGGTAGACATTATATTGTCTGGGGGGAGTGAGTGTCGCCTCTTTACTTCGTAGTAGTTATTATTCTTTGGTCAAAGTCTAATAAGGTCTAGGATAGAATTCCCAGTTCTATTCTCATTCCCATATTAGGTATATGGGAATGCAACACATTTCTAAAGCTTTCGGATTCAAATACGTTTGCCATTGTGCAATAGTTTCATATGCGCGAATAGGAATGACTGCGTGGTTTTATTTTGCTCGCTTATTCTCTCGCGAGACGAGATAAGCATGCGGATAACTGCATCATTAGAGTCGCATATGAAACTATTCCCACCGCTATAGTTTTATTTTTTATACTGCTTAGCATTATTTTCTAGTGCTTCGAGCATTCGAGAATAAAATACTTGTAATATTATACAGGTATTACAAAAAGGATAATAGACATACGAACGGGGCGAGAAGTGCAATCTGGTGTTAAAATATGTATGCAAAGTTTCAGCTCAAAATCAATTACCTACTTTAAAAAAATGACAACTTTAGATTTCTTTAGTCGTTTCGTCTTATTTGGTTACGTGCAATTACAGATCGCGGCACGTAAGTTGAACTATGACCTTGGATGCCCTATAGTCGACTGTGCATTTTGATCCTTAATGCATTTAATTAAGCGTACCTACCTGCGCAGACTTTCCCCCATTACGCTAAAAATGTTCAAGTTAATTGCCGGGTACAACTGAATGTATTACTTACAGAAATCATGCAAGAAGCCAGCACAATGCCTGCCAGCCAGCCGGTCTTGCCTTCTAAGTACCAGGTGAGCTCGTCGATGCAGCCTTGGAAGTAAGCGTTGCCAGTGACGGAGTCGCGGCATTCGGCGGGCAGCGGCTTGTTCATGTTGATGTAGTCCATGGGACCGTCGGCTCCGCAGCAGCCAATCTGAGGGTAGGCGGCAAAATTATTTAGAAGGGGGATAAAAGGTAATGGCGAATGTCCTGGAATGAGGATACATCAATCGTTTCCAAATTACATTACAGCCGTGTGGCTACAAAAAGCCATAATGCTGTCAGCATTAAATTTTCTAATGATTCAAAATATTCTTTTGATAGGGACTTTGTCTTTGAGACACTTTTGACAACAAATCGGCTTAGTTTTATAACAATGGGTTTTTAATAAATAATTATGCCGCACAATTACGGAATATAATTATAAAATTTCACCGAACATTGTGTAATACTCGTACATCATTATAATTCAACAGCGTGGGGGTTAATAATTGGTACACCGGAGCAATTTGCAGGATTAAGTCAACACAGTTGATGAATAAACAACAACTTATCATTATTTTATATTACCTACCTATAGTTTTCAAAAATGATAATTACCTACACTTATCAACAGATTAAAGACGTTCTAGAAACTCCTTAAAAGCTTAAAAGAGTTCCCCCTTTCCGATGTCAATTTAACACCTAAACAGTTCTACTTCGTTCTAAAGGAACCTTTACGAAAATAAAGCGACATCGGTCTGTACCCCGATCATGAGTTTTTTTGACGTATAGTATCGTTAACGTAAGCATATTTTGAATTGAAAATATACGTTTGTTACACAATGTTTATATAAATTAAATACATAATTAATTTCTCTGTATTTTTTAAAATGTGCAAATTGTATAAAATTTTATCAAAATGTTCTAGGACTGCTGTATTTTATCAAAATATGCTTACATTAACGAAATTATACGTCAAAAAAACTCATGATAGGGGTACTGATATACGAAATCTCGACAATTGTGCGTATTACAGGCATCGTTCGCGATCGGAACCGATTCAAAATTAAGCCAAATTTGGCCGGGGGAGAGTTTATGATTGGAGCAGTGTGCAATCGGGCGTGCAACGTGCCACACAGGCCTATTTGATTAGCGCCACTATCCCGGACACGCTGGTGTGGAGGCCTACTAAGGAAAACGCTGAGGATTCTTTTACTATGTTTTTTAACTGTTTTTTTTTAGTATAAAGTATTTTTGAGTGTTGCTGATGGTCTTGACTTTTTATTAAAACTAGACTTCAATAAAAAGGTCTACATTCCCATGGGTGTAAGTCACAAAAAAATATGATCGATGTGTGCGCACAATAGAGTCTGCCACAATACCTATTAAAGTTGATTCAAAAAGTATATATTCATACAAAACTTTTATACCGATACAAAGAGATCAAAGCGAACTTCAAACCTAACCTAACCCTGTTTTTCGCGACGCCAGCCAATAGTAGACCCCAGAAGCGTGTACTTTCTACGCTAGAGTTTCGTCAACTGTCCATTCGGCAAATGCGTTTTGGTGTTTGCTTCGTTAGATGTTACGGTTTTGTTACACGTTTTTGTAGCCATAGTTTGACGAGAGAAAAATCACGGCCGATATTCCTTTTTGCGACAAAGTCGGGCCATATGTAAATTTTTTTGGTCCACCTGCTCTTTTAGTGCTAGTCACTGAGATCATTTGGCCATGTACTGCCCGTACATGGCCAAATGATCTCAGTGAGATATGAAATTGGAAAACCCGGTTCAAAGGATATCGGATTATAATTAAAGCTTTCTGAATTTTTTGATTTATTTTTGTACACGCCGCCTGGTAGTAAGGATTTTTGTTCAGTAACGAATACAGCTATTGATTGTGTCATGCCAGTAAGTATATTGAGAAATAATAATTATGTAACCATTACTAGTGATCGCCCAGTGGTCCAAATTCAACCGCAATTCATTAAATTTCTTTCTTTTTCTTTCACTTTTTTTGTGGAATTTTGTGTTTCTGCACTCCTTATCCATATAAACTTTAATTATGGAAAATTTCACACACCTCCGTGCACACAATATGTTTAAAACGGGTACAAAGTAATACACTTACAAAAGTGTCTAAGGCCCGTATTACAGAACGATACTCGAGCAGCGATCTCTGCTTGAGCATAGATTGAAACTAGTTTCAACCAATCAAATGGCTTTAAATCTATGCTCAAGCAGAGATCTGTGCTCGAGAATCGTTCTGTAATACGAGCCTAAGGCATATTTGTACACACTTTACACATGACAAAATATAACACTATGGGCGTAAGTCAAAAATATCTCAAATTAATTTAAATCACCAAAAATATTACAGGATCTGCAAGAATAACTGAAATGGTATGTAAACTTACTCCTTCCTGCACCATCCGAAGGATCTCGCGACTGCCTTCGTGTTGGGGGTTGTTCATTAACCTCATGATGACGTCCCTGATCAGTGGCTGGATGCTCGAGTCATACGTAGAAAAGTCTAGAACTACGCAGGTTCCTACCAAGCCGAACACAAATAGGGCTATTTGTGATGCTACGTACTGTGAAATAAAAGAGATGATTTTATAGACAGTGAATTTTTTTCTGATTAAAAGACCAGAAGGTCAATTCTCTTAATTAACATAACATTATGGCTGACAGTTGACTGAACTGAGATTAAATTGTGTACGTTATTTGTCAGTTTGGAATGTTAACAAAACACTCAATCGACCAAATTTTTATCAAAACTAAAGGGTTTTGATCAACGTTTGGTAAATTTTAAGTTCACGTTTGTCGTTGTGATAAGAATACCATTAATGACATTGATGACACTGAGACAAGATCGGAACTATGATTTGAACATTCGAATTAAGAAAATTGCGCTTCTGATAGTTACATATTATTTGTACAGTCACATTCAGTACATCGTTTCACTCAAAAAAAGCTACGGTACCTACTTTTTTTTATAACCTGTTGCAGAGGCCTAAAGGAAGAAATAAAACCAGGGTGGATTAAAGCTGGGAAAGCTGTACGCATGCCAATTAAAAATGCTTCTCTAGCTTTCCACAGACAATAACCAAACAAATGTATAGAATAAAGAAAAAACAAATAAATAAATTTCGTAAATGTTCTGTTCAAGGTTCTTTCATTGAAGTCATGTCTTGACAAGATAACAGATATTCATGTGAAAACTTGGCAGACTCCGAGATAGCTAGACTTAGATTTGTTATTTGGTTTATAACTAGTGCGCGAATATTGATACTGGTAGCATTTGTCTAAATTTATAGCAATTCTAACTAACCTTGATAAGATCAGAGTTTATGAATACACAGAATTTAGGCCACTTGTTTTTCGTTCAAGAAAATCTAATACGGTGCCAAGAATTGATAGCTAGGTTAAATAAGAAACTGGGCCGATAAAAATGCTATTGTGCTGGAAATAAGAATGCCGTTTGAGTTGTTAATCTTTATTTCAGAAACAAGATGACTTTTTATAATTTTCTTACTAGGATGGCAAAACTGTTTCGAACAATTCTCAAAGGCTTACATGTGCCTTTAGGCGTGGGTGTATAAATGGAATATTCTGTGTTCATATACCTACGAACAAAATTATGTAAAATTTAATTTTTATTGTCTATTTATGTCTGAACAGTTTCAGAAATTGGTGCGTTGGATTAAAAAATGGCACCCACTTTTAAAACTCTTTCATACACATTATTGTATTCTTTTTAATGTCGATTTAAAAACAATCTAAAGACTTAGTAAAAGAACTTACCGAATAAAGAAGCAAGACATTTTCCATCAAAGCCGCACCGCAACCAAGGAACGCAATGCCCATAATACCGAGAGACCCAATGAGGATTATGTAGATGCCAATGAAGTACTTCTGGAGCTCGAGGATGCGCATCCACTCGTTGAAACCTGGCTCGATGCAGATCCATAGGCAGAGCGCGAATATGGAAACGCCGAACAACTGTAAAGAGGAAAATCATCAAGGTTTAGTGGGCATTCATAATCACATTTCTCTTCCACTTCGTGCATTCAGTGATATGTTGTTCGCCTTTTATTAAGTCATTATTGAGAATGGCTCTTTGTAGCAGGATTTTCCACTGGTTCATGGGCCTTTTTACATCTATGAAAGATGATTTAGGATTTAGAATGCTACTATAGGAAGGCCTTTTGTAATCCACAGTTAAAAAAAGTAATGACCCGGTAAAATACGAAAAAGAGTTTTATTTATCATGATTATCGTATCCTCTTGGAAAAGTGTTTTCTACTTATGGTCGTTTCCAATAATTCCGTCGTTTTGCTTACTATAGACCGAATCCTGACATTACTTTTATATAGCTTGTGTCAAAATTCGATCTCTAGTAGGGAAAAGAGCTGATAGATAGGTTATTGAAAATGGCCATTAGTCTCTATACTCTTGACAGAGCGGTCGTTGTCGTTATGAGGTATCTTGACAGTGACCCGCTTTGTTATGCGGGGCCATTCTTCTTTGAATCCTGCTTTCCTAATAGTGCATTGTGCATTAGGAAAGTGTACTATTGGAGGAAGTAGACCAAAGGCCATTATATATTTTAACTAAACACGATTGTTGATTTTTCGGGGAAATAAACATTATTAATATACAATAAATTATACATAGCTAAAACTCAGATTACGGCACCGTTACGTTTAATCGCCCAGTTTAACTGACCAGAGCGCCTAACATGCGCGCCGCGACAAAATTTTGTCGACGCTTTTATCGTGCATTTGTCCCGTATTCGCACAAGTAAGAGCGAGACAAAACAGTCGACAAAATTTGTCGCGGCGCGCATGTTAGCCCGGCAGGAGTTGTTCAAATCAAAGATGTTTACAAGTAATGCGCCTCTAACATTTCATTGCCTTTTACTATTGTGGTCCCCTTACACTTTACTACAGCACTTTCCGACATTTCCGACAAACATTAATTTTTCTGTAAACAAACCTACTTAATACTTAACGAATTAAAGGAAAAAAAAATGCTTTTTCATGATCTCGAATCCCTGCAAAATTGTAGGTATTGTGACGTCACATCGTGCGTCGTAAGTATACATAATAATAATATGTGTATGTATGTAATGGGGTGATTATGTAGAGATGTGTGCGTAACAAAACTTAAGTAATACACGTCCTTCTAATATTCCAATAAAACAAAGATAAAACAAGCAATAGATAAGCTAAGTTCTAAAAGTTTTATAATCTCATTAATGCCGTGAGTGAGTCGTCAAGTTTTATACCGGAGAGTAAGATCTACAGATCGCACGATTTCTTATAATAGCTTTGTTTTTGTATTCCAAATGGCCAGAGATAAAGCTAGCTATTGTCTGGGTAATATTTACTTCACCTACATATATTTGTATACAGGATGAAGTTGTTGTTTGTACAATGTCGACAGGAGATCGATGTTATCGAAGTAATTTAGACGTTTTATGGTTTTTTACTTTGTTTTGTTTGCTGAGATTGTTGTTACGTAATTACTGTATTTTATTGTAGTCTATTATGATTTTGTTATAACGTAATTTGTGAAAATATTTTGATTTAATGGGACGGACATTAAGTAAGGAAAAGGCAATAATAGACACCAAGTGTAAGTAATAAAAGACAGAAATAACATAGCATCGGTAATTATTATATTCATCATATAAATAAGGAATGTTAAGTTTTCTACCTTAAGGTAATTATCCATCCTAATTAAAATAAAATTTTCCTAATTTAACTTCAAAAAGCTTTAATTCCCTGTCTTACGGTCGGTTGCATAAAGATAATTAAATTTTAAAGGAGGCATTAACCATACAATTTCTATCGTTAAAGTCTCCTTTAAAACTTAATGACCTTTTCTGCAAGTCAGCGTTAATTACGTAATTCTGATTAAAATGACAGTAGTGACACTGTAAAATACTTCATATTGAGACAATAGTTTATATTTGAATGAAACATCATATTCGAACTATGTCGTTGCCCATCGTACAAGAACAGGAGGAAAAGGAAACAAGGTGAGTTCAATGGACTGAAAACAAACGTTTATACTCGTTTTGAGATGTTTTGTGCATTTGTTTTGTCTGTGTCCGAAACTCGTCTCGATGTCGCCTCGTCGACGTCTCCCTACGTACCTACCGTATGTAAGAGCTTTGTCACCCTGTACGTAACACATTGGGGTGCATCCACAGAGGAATATTTCCTCCGTGGGTGGATCTATTTCGTGCCAAAGTTCCATAATCAAACTTTAACAATATTTAACCTTTACGTCACTTCTTTGTTTGTCTCTTGCTCCCGGGACGTGATGAAATTGGTCGGATCCACAAATAAAAGTATACGAATAAGAAAGGCGAAATTATTATGAATATACAAACAGAAAAATATTTACGCTGTTGTCGGCCTTAAGTAATTGACTGTCTACTTTTCACGGACATTTTCATTCACCTTTTTTCGCAAACAAATAAGTTACCGAATAACTCTATGTAATAACAATTGTTATTTGCGAACACAGTACCTACTATCGTGAAGAATCGTACACAGTATTCACATGAATATGCAAATATATTTGTTATAACATATAACCCCAGTATTACTCCGACAATACAATAATTCAGACCTGGTTCCTGAAGATTAATGAATATGGATATAAGACATACTATTGCGAAGTAACAAAGTACGTGCGGGCTAAAATGGTATCTACACAATCTGTAGGAATGAGAAATAGAGAACTGGAGCATAACCACGCGTCATTATACTTTGTCTGCAAAAAGCGCTGTCGAGACAACAGTCCCGTTCGCAATCCATTAGTACCCCGCCAAATGATGCGGAAAGTTGACTTGTACGTCTGTTGGAAAAATCATATAATAGTGAGGCCAATGTAAGCACCGTTAATGCTGTGATACAAGCAATGATATATAGGGACATTACAAACGAACTAACTATAATACGTGGTAGTAAATATTATATATCGAGCTTTGGAAGAATAATTGGTTAGCTTCGGCTTTATAGAGCGTCATCTCTTTCGCACGAAGCACTAATAGACCGGTATCTAATAAACAAGTCAGGGACAAAACTGACCCCTCAGTCTGACCCCTCTTAGAATCTTACTATTTTTAAGAGGGGTCAGACAATGTGGGGCACTAACTAGTAACTATACGCAATTATTTTTTTTTGATAAAAATTTTGTTTATCTCTAATCTCCTCCTTTTACGGCTCATAACTTATTCCTAAGTTATTTTAATCTTTTTTTATATTCTAGTCTTCTATACCATTAGGTAGACTATTCGTACGCTCTTCAACCTTCTATTATTCTGCCTTGCCAAATGTCTTAGCCATTTTTATGTTTAAGCTTATGTCATCAGCTTTTCTTTATAGCTTGGGATTTAGTTCAACAGCAGATACCTAGTAAGTCGCGCTTCATATCTCGTTACTAACTTTCGAAAAACTAATTAAAGGAACAGAAAAGAATGTAGACTCTCATAAACTCGAAGCAACTTCTACATAAAGTAGAAATTTCAAAAATAGATAAAAAGTCAAGGAGGATTCTTGATTGTGCAAAGTTTTCCAACAGATTGTATCAGCAATGTACCCTTTTTCTCAAATAAGAAAACAACATTGTTTCTTTATTTTCAAAGCTTCACCTCTAAAAATAAAAATTATACTATGATCGTCATGCAAAGTGACATGTTAAATTAGGCCTAAATTTTGTTTTCGGGTATAAACAGAAAACAATTGGGTATTCAGAAGCACTTTAAATACCTGAGTGTTTTTCTAATATTAATATAATTTCTCGCAGTAAAAGTTATTTGGTAACGTTTTTATTGTTTACTCGTACTAGCTAAAACCACGGATCTGCTTGCACTGAAAGATTTTAAGATTCTAGGATAAAAAGCAGATAGAATTTAGTAGCATAAGCATAGCATAATCGGCCTATAATGTTCCCACTGCTGGGACACAGGCCTCCTCTGTGAGAGGAAGTGGGCCGTAGTCCACCACGCGGGCCCAGTGCGGGTTGGTGGACGTCACATGTCTTTGAATTATTGGTTCTAGGACATGTCGGTTTCCTCACGATGTTTTTCGTTCACCGTTAAAGCAAGTGAAAATTAATTTCTAATACGCACATGACTTCGAAAAGTCAGCGGTGCGTGCCTCGGGATCGAACTCGAACCATTCGCCGTGGGAGGCACATGGTTAATCCACTAGGCTATCACTGCAGACATTAGAATTTAGTAGAGAGGTAGCTAAATAGTCAGCTGTCTCTCTACAAAACCTTTATCAAAATCGATTCGGTACTTGAGACGTAAAAAGGTAACAAATAGACAAGCACACTCACTTCAGACACAGATTACACTTCAGACTGCTTGAGAATAGTTGTATTGTGCTTGAGCAGCAGTTTTAGACGGGTGAAAAGGTCTACGTCTTATCTATTCGATAAACTAAACCCTAACCCCACTTTATAAATATCCATGAAAAATAGCGAGATGTTAGCATAACTCACTTTATTTCACCTAAACATAGTGCGTTTTTATCTTACTAATATTATAAACGTGAAAGTTTGTGAGGATTTATGGATGGATGGATGTGGGTATGGATGGATGTGTGGATGGATAGATGTATGGATATTTGTTTCTCTCACGCAAAAACTACTGAACGGATTTTGATGAAACTTTACAGTAATATAACTTATACATCAGAATAACACAAAAGCTAGACTTTTATCCCAAAAACGCGGGCGAAGCCACGGGCGGAAGCTAGTAATGTATCACTGTGAGATACTTTTTATCGTACTTACAAGATCGCAACCTGAATTCACTATCGAAAATTTCAAAAAACTACATTATACAGGGTGAGTTTTTGAGATGAGACTTCAGAGTGAAATCATGACTCTTTTTATCAATTTTCTTTATTTTTCAGTTTTGACTTTCCCCCTGAAGTCTTATCTCACCATAAGTAAACCTCTCCATAATATATATCAATTGACTCGTATAACTTCGAATAAATTGATTACATACAAGTTTATACATTTATCTCTTCTACAAAGTTAGAAATTATGATATATCAAAAGCATATACCTACTTCAAAAGCAATTCTTTCTTTAGTACTCCAGTCGCGAAGGTTTATTGAATTAATTCGGTTGTTGGACACTAGTGAACAGTGTTATGGTTCCAAAAGTAATCTTACGAGCTTTTTTATGACAAAAGTTTGAATATACACAAAAAATGTGTATGGCAGGCATGGCAGCTCTAATATAAGACAGATAAAAACATTGTACTGGGATCACTCAATGTTCTTATTATCAGCATCATAAAAGTGTTTTGGTGAGATGTAATGCAGAATGTTCTTGCTGATCTGTGGTGTCCCAAAACTTTGTAGAAGTTTCAATTGGATAGTACCTAGTTTTATTTAAGTTACAGTTCAATCAAATTAACTTCTCGGTCGATATAGAACATAGACCTATATGTTTCGCAAACTAAAAAGGAAATAAAAAAAATAGGTAAATATCTTTTAACAAAATCTACAATAACTTAATTTTATTTAAGATTTTAAAGGTAAAAAAGTTCAAATCTACGATATATCGCGACACTACTCCTGCTTTTTTCCATACATAAGGAAAAAAAACACAACCTTTCATCTGAAAAATCTGATTTCCATCAAGTTTTTTCCATAAATAAAAAGAAAAACGCAACCATTCAACTGAAAAATTTATTTTCAGACACCCCACTGTCATTTAAATATTTTTTCAGATTTTGTACGACATGACATTCACAATTTTGCTGTTGACTTCAAACGAAAGCTGACACAGGTACAATTATAATGATGTCATACGATGACATGTGGTGGGACCGACATATTGCGAGCAATGTCTACTACAAATGTAAATTATGAAGTACAAAGTCTTTATGACATAAGTTCAAGGTACATACGAATAGTATAGAATCTCATGGCATAAAAAAAACCAGCCAAGTGCGAGTTGTACTCGCGCACCGAGGGTTCCGTATCATTTTTGGACGTATAAAGTGAAAAAAACCGGACCGCATAACTAAGTTTCTTTGGGAAGGAATTTTGATTATTTTGAAAAAACTGTACTAGTTAGGAACATTGTTTTATTTTTGGTGGAATATTTGAGTCAATTTCTATCAACTCTAATTATTTCAGATTTTTCGCTCCGCAAACTTCGGAGGTAAGGGCCCCCCCTTACCTCCGAATGGTATTTTTTCAGTCATATTTCATCATATGTCGAAAACTGTGAGTCATAAAATAAAATGAAAATATGTTTTGAAATGTGCAGATTAATTCCTTTCATTTGATATGTCACTTGACCTAGTAACCCCACTTTCAAATTTCGGACCCCCACTCCGGCCCCTTTTGCAATGAAAATAAAAATATTTTTTGAGTTTTTTTCATTTGCAATAAAGTTGGGCAAGCATTCTTTATAACTGTTCCAAATTTCAAGTCGATAGTATTAGTAGTTGCTGAAATAAGCAGCCGTGACAGACAGACAGACGAAGTTGCACCAAGGGTTCCTTTTTTACCATTTTGGTATGATTATGCCATGGCAGTGCATAGGTACTAGGTACCTATGCATTGCATAGCATTGCATTGTATCTTCATTTCAAATGAAGAGATAAACATTGAAATAATAGAGTAATTAATACGCAACCAACTAAACCTTTACGATCACGTCACACCAAAAGTATTATTTAAAAAAAACTAAAACAAAAAAGCAGTAATTTTATCAAAAAATTGTACCACATTCGTCCGAGATCGCGGTACGGCAATAAACTTGGAAATGACGTAAATTTCATATTATTATTTATATTCATTTAGCTACAAACGAATTCAGCTATACATTTTGTAATCGCGCCAGAACTACGTCTGGTTTTTACTCTTTTTAGGGAGCAAAAAGACGCTGTTTTTTGGAACGTTAAAAATTTATAGGGTCGTAAAAACTCACGCGGTGCCTGTTTTCATGCCAGAAGTGGGTTCTAGGTACGAATATGATGTTACATTGTAACTTATCTGAGGACCTAAGTGATGTGCTGAGAGTTATGGCGCTGTTATACTATCAATTGTGTGGGCTGCGTGCCAATGATCATACAATGTAAGTTTGAAAAGAAAGGAATCCATTGATTTGTTATTGTAAGTCTGTAAGTACACTAACAAATCAGTGAATTCTTATACTTTGGATAATATAAAGATGTATGTATATTGTATTAATTTCTGAGAAGAAAGTATCTATGAGTTATTAGCTTATATTGGATGAATCAACTTCATAATTATGTAGATATTAGATCTTTAAAGTAACGCAAAATACCTACTAACATAAATAATTCGAAAAACGAATACCTATTCTATAAATCATACGCGTTGAAATGAAGGATATGGTTTTATATACATTTTAGATGAACTAAGATTTCCTTTGAAAACTTTATAGCCGTAAAACTTTAATATTTAACTTATAGTAACAATGAAATCTGAAATTTTTCTTCATGGCACCAAGCAAGAAAAATATACCCTGACGTGTTTCCGTTTCCACTGAATATTACGTCTCCAATTTTTCGCCTACGCTTAACTACAACCCAGCTCAAACCTTTTTAGAGCGAATAAACTATTATTTCGGTCGCAGTGTCCCGGTTTTCCACGGTAACAGCCGTCAGTCCCGGTTCCCATTGTATCTCCTTCGAGACACCTGCAAAGCTGGAATAATAAAGAGTTTTACAACGTTTCAAAATGGGACTTTTTCTCGCAATTCAACCGCAACGTGCACTTAAGGGATTTGAATATCTTATATGCTACGTTTTATCTGTTCCACGCAACTCCCCGCTGAATGAATTCGTCTCAGCGTTTTAAGTTCTTAAACAATTCTTTTAACGTTTGGGTAAGTCAAATCGGCAATAGTATTCATTGATAGTTTAGGCAACGTAAATATTGTATGCTTTAAAAGTGAAATGCAAGGTTTTTTGAGCGAAAATATATGCAATGCTGCTTACAACAATGACATGCAAAAACAAAAACGAATAAACAATAAGCGTGAACATTCTTTCGTGCAAAGCATTTTTTTGTTCCACCCTTTTTAATCTAATAAAGTGAAAATCCGGAACGAAGTTTATTAGTTTATATATCTATCAAAACAATAAAAACTATTTCACTGGTATATTAAAATGTGGAAACTCGCAAAATGGAAATCTGGTTATGAGTCGAGAGGTTTGTATATACACACATCAAAAGTGTCTAGGGATCAAGCATTTTTATGCGGATTTCTTGAGATTGAGATGTGGCTTTGTAATAAATTTATGATTTTATAAATTTATATGGATCCTTTTTGGTGCATTTCATAATTTGAATCAGGAACTCTCAATCAAATTCGAGTAAAAGATGAAAATAAGCTGTCAATATTTTCCCTATAAAAACATACAACGCATTGAAGACATTATTAGTGCTACTGTTTCCCTACTACTGATTAAAACCAACGTTATTATGGAGCGGCGACGTCATTTAAGCAGGGAAGAAATGCTCAGAGCCGTGGGAATGATAGAAGCTGGTTCCCGGCAACGTACTGTAGCTTTAGCTCTGAATACAAGTCAGAGTGTTATCAGTCGACTTTGGACACGTTACCGAAGCACTGGTACCGTGGCTGAGCGCCATGGAGGACGGTATCGCTGCACCACACGGAGACAAGACCGATACATTCAAATCTTAACTCGAAGAGCTCCAACAATAACCGCCATGATGTTAGCCGTGAGGCTTCATCACTCTTCAGGGAACTTAATTAGCGACCAAACAGTCAGAAACCGCTTGCATGAAGTGAACCTTCATTCCCGAAGACCGGCTACGGGTACCAACTATAGCAATGCACAATCGTAGGATTCGATATCAATGGGCTCTTGAACACAGAAATTGGGCAGAAGAACAATGGCGTTTCGTGTGCTTTTCTGATGAGTCTCGTTTTGGTATGAGACCGGATACAAGACGTATACGACACTGGAGAACCCCTGGACGCCAACAGCGATTAAAATCCTGCCAGGAAGTCCATCCTTATAGTGGTGGAACCATCATGGTATGGGCGGGTATTTGGATCGGCGGAAGAACTGAGTTGATTTGGATCAGAGGCAACCTCAACGCTCAAATTTATGCTGAGACGATTGTATCAGACGTCATCGTTCCTCTACAAGTGCAAATCGGTCCCTTATTTCAGTTAATGCATGATAATGCACGACCGCACACCGCAAGAGTTGTAAGACAGACTCTCGCCGCAGCTAACATCAATGTCCTGCCCTGGCCTGCTCAGTCGCCAGACTTGAACCCGATTGAGCATGCATGGGATATGCTACAGAGAAGAGCTCTGCCGAATATGGAGGGTATCCAGTCGCAAGAAGACCTTTTTTTGTTGTTGCAACGAACATGGGCGGCCATTCCACAGCGTGATTTGGATGAACTCATTTTGAGTATGCCAAACCGATGTTCTTGTGTTGTTAGTGTTCGCGGTAGAAACACGGATTATTAATTGTTTAAGTTACCCAATAAAATTTTAAAGAAAACTGTTATTTCAGTCTTTTTTTCGAACTTTAATGTTAGTGGTTCAAATGTCAAAAATCCCTTTATTAGGAAAATGGCAAATTTCTTTATTAATGCAAAGGTGACTTGGTTTATCGTTACTGTGACAAACGAAAACACTTTATTTGATGAATCCTTAAAGAAAATTTTAATTAATATCAATCAGGAGAAAAGTTATTGCAAAAATATATGTTGATCCCTAGATACTTTTGATGTGTGTATATTTTTGTTGCGTAGAATTGGACTGAAACGGCAGTTTGCTGTTATGCAATTTTATTTCATTAAAAATAGCATGATATAGTAAATAAAATTATTTAATATTTTCTACTAAGAATAATTTTGTTATACCTTGGGATTAGGATTGTAGCGGAAAAACCATATTCTTCCCATAGCTTCAGCGATGGTTTGGCTTGAAAACCTCTGCTCCTTAGAGAAAACCTGCGTCACAGTTTTATCATTTTTATCGCTCTGGAGAACATGACAATGAGTTAAGTTTGTTCAACCGTAAATAAAATAGTTATTTGTACTGTGAGTAATAAGGTGTTACATACTACGCAATTAAAGTTTAGCGTACATCATGAGTTATAAAGTACACTATATCTGGACAACATTTATCGCGAATGTTACCGTCCCTACAAATTAGTGAAACAAGAATGCAACACAGAACTTGTACGTTTTTGTAGCACTGAAATAAGTTGAGTAGAAAATTCTAAGAGCAAGTTCTGCTTTCCGTTTCCTGGTTCGTGTACGGCTTTTAATTTGTCTGTCGTTACGGCAACTTTTATTACATGGTTACCTACTTGTTGAAACATTCCGTGTTTTTCTACTTGGAAATACCTAATATGTTTTTGCGAGGTATTCCACGAAGCACACCCAAACGAAGCACACCCAGACGAAGCACACCTAAAGTATGGTGTAATTCGTCTGGGTGTGCTTCGTTTGGGTGTGCTTCGTGGAATACCTCGTTTTTGCTTAAAAGGTGGCCTCATTTTGCTGACAATTTTTAACTCATCAAGAAAGGGGAAAAAGTAACAGAATAAAAATTCTATTGTTTGACTGAAACTGAAACCGTGCTGACCTGAAACTGAAATCACGTATCTACCTATAATCTTTTGAAAATCCTTTTTATACCATTTATTAGGGTCACACCAGTAAAGAACGTTAGGCATATTTCCGTACCGGCGTGTATAGGTTGATAAGTCGACTTAGGTACATATATTTTTTTTAAATGCATATTATGCATTAGAATTGCTTCTTTCATAGGGTGAATGAATGACTAAGTCGATAGGTCTGTTCTACCGCACATAGCAAACATGTGAATTTTTGAATAGCTCTCTTATTAAAGGGTACATATATATTTTTTAAATGCATAATACATGTGCATTTAAAAAAAATTTATGTAAGTCGACTTATCAACCTATTAACGCCTGATACGGATTTATTATTGATGCGGCATTCCGTCTTTTGGACGTTAACATCTAGATGATACCTAAGTGTACCTAATTGTATCTGTGATGCAGTTATACAAGTATCAACAGCAATTATCATATTGTAAATACAAATGTTTGTACTCTATGAGTAATAAAGTGAATTAATTTACCTAATGTTATGCTATTGCCAATTACATTGATAACTGTTTTGGCAGAGTGACAGCAAATGTGTTCAACCACTTTCGGAAGTATTTGAATTTCCTCGGAGATGATTTTGCGATTACTTTGTGCCATTGCCTGCTCAACGTAGTGCTCAAATTCAGTATCTTCTTTGTCAAAAGATGTCCAGCAGTGGACAGCAGCAAGCTATCCATGCAAAGATGACCAAACGAGGTTATTTTATGAGAAGATAAGTAGGAAAAGGTAGATAGACTAAGAGAGGTAGATTTGGTAGACATATATCACGTCGTGCCCTGGGGCTACCCAGGGCACAACGTGACATGTCTACCAAATCTGGAGCAACCCGACTGGTAAACTACCTCCACCATATAGAATACCATAGCCAAATAACGCTACTCTTTAGTAGTGTTATATCCCTGTGGCGAGTAAGTCGCTAGAGTTCCTGAGGATGCGCTGTGTTGACAGCGGGGCACCTGCTTGTTCCCTCTGCTGTCGGCACAGCGAATCGTCATTTTAAAGGGTCAGCAACGCGCATGTGATACTCGATGTTGCAAATGTTTCATAAGCTACGTTTACGGTGGCCGTTTGCAATCAGGCGGGCCGTACGCCAATTTGCCATGATGCCATCATCATCGTATAGAAAAAAAAAACCGGACAAGTGCAAGTATGCCTCGCGCCCTAAGGGTTCCGAAATATGATCATAGATGGCGCTACTGAATACTTCCAATGGCGCTATCTATGAGCAGATGGCTCCACTTATGGTCCGGTGACTGACGGTGGACAACAAAGTGATCCTATAAGGGTTCCGTTTTTCCTTTTGAGGTACGGATCCCTAAAAAAGATAAAATATCCGCCTAGCCTTATCCCAAATTCCATACCTGAGTTTTTGCTACAAAAAAATATAGATACTACTGTCAATATTATCCTTGTGCCCGTTCAATAAATCATTTAACCTTTCTTTTGGCTTCGTCTCGTAACCGTTGTATGTAGTCAGATGTAGTCAGTACTTTGACACTGATTGATGTATTTTTAGTTTACCAAAAGTGCAATTTGTAACTGTTTCAAAGTTGAACGCTGAGATTTATTTTTTGTGGTTGTTAACTGCGATTTAGTTCGCGTTATGGTTTAAATTATTTTATTCTGATTGTACCCGAGTTGAAAAACTTTTTCCTCGCAAAAGCTGTGAACGTTAAAAATTAATCGTTCTATGCTTTTCCCGAAAACTTGTTATACTCGTACTAAGTATAGCTACTTAAGAACAAACAAAATTTCGTTTTAGCTATTTAATTAATGCATCAGCTATGACTAGTTATTTTAAGAACTGTTATTTTAAAACATTAAAATAAAGTGGTATTTCCTTTATTCAGTTTTTTGTCATTTTACTTTGTAACAATACAATTGCAAGTAAGATTGTCATAGTGTATATTTTCTGTCTCCAAATAAGAATTAGTACGTAGTGTTAGGTAGTGTACATTATGGGTGATTTTATAGTCGCGCTTGCGCCAGCGCTGGTTGTAAGCGGCGCGGGGCACGAGATAGATGTGTCTTCTACCGTTTCATAGTGAAAGGGCGTTTGTGCACTACAGAC
Organism: Thalpophila matura; assembly: GCA_948465475.1. NCBI lineage: Eukaryota > Metazoa > Arthropoda > Insecta > Lepidoptera > Noctuidae > Thalpophila > Thalpophila matura. The sequence continues at coordinate 14,070,184 of OX419183.1, forward strand.
GTTTTCAATTCGTATTCGGTTTTACACGGATTTTTAGCCAATAGGCCTGCTGAACAAAAAGTGGTGGGGATCGTTCTGCAGACCTATTGGCTAAAAATCCGTTTAAAACCGAACACGAATTGAAAACGTCTGTAGTGCACAAACGCTCAAACGCGTACAAAACGTGTACGATTGTACGGCTTACGATACGGGCTGGCCGCCCGCGCTTTCAGTCAGCGTGACTGTAAACCAGCCTAAAGGTGACTTTAAACATTAAACTCCTTATTCAAATAAAATCTAAAATAGTTTAATTATTTTGCCTATACTAATCAATAGTTTAGTTTGTTTTTTGTCCAATATTCCATAAACTCGCACAAAACATAAACAATGCCAACTAAACCTAAAACTTTATTATATTTGTAACTACAAAATCGAGTTTAAGTAGAACCAAACTATTCAGTTGTTTGTAAATAAATGAACAAGTTAAACCTTCCTGGGGCAGTATCGTCCATTTTGAAGTCAACAAGTTTACACTACTAACAATTAACATAATTATAGATATCTACTAAGAACCCTAAAATATTGATACTATAACCTTCACTAGTCACAATTACACGTAAAAAAATTAAGTATTTGGAAAATCCAAAAATTATGTTACGTTTTATCAAAGACCGCACGGTTGTCGCCTCAGATCATAGAAACAAGGAGATGTGGCAAGGCGCTATCGAGCTTGATGCCTGATCTTAAGCAAATTGCTCATATTAAAAACTTACGCGCTGGCGACAAACCGAACACGATCGATGGTATAAATACAGTGTTTTAGTTTAGTGCTAGTGTTGAGTGATGATTAAAAGTGTTAGATTGAGGGTGTGCGGAATGTTCAATGCGTGGGAGATCTTTTTATTCACAAGGAGCGCTTAATTATGCGCGTAATTGTGTCGAAAAATGTACTAAAAGTGGCATCAGTTGTTCCCATACTAATTTGCTATGATGGCATATCTCCTTGTTTCTATGATCTGAGGTTGTCGCAGTGGCTGAGAGATTGGCTGCTGCACACTGGTCTGGCTGTTTGTGTATGTGAAATATGTGTTTGTAAACGCACCCACGACACAGGAGAAATCCTAGCGTGGGGCAAGGTTTTAAAAAAAAAAAAAAATAATAATAATATTTTGTATAAGTTCGTAGCACGGGGACGGAACTAGCGTATTATTTTATATACCTACTTATATTATATAATTTTAATATTTTTTTATGTTTTATATAGATTTTCTTACATCAAAATCGTTTTGGGGGCTTCCGCATAAACAAAAAAGAATGTTGTACCTATACATAAAACTCAATACAAAAACGATTTAAAAATAAGAAACAGCGCTGTATGAAATAAAATAGTTTCGAACCTGGAATTATTCTACATAATAATCGAACTTATACGATAAACATGATCATTATTCTCGTCTCTTCTCCTATCTCACAGCAGCAAATCGCATAAACACACATCCGTAAACACAATTAATTCAGGGATACATAATTAAAACAATTCTAACATCAGAGGCACTGATTAACTATTTGTTTAACGTTTTAATTAATATTGCCATTTAATAAAAGAAGCTTGTTGCGAGTTAACGCTTTAAGAAAATGAGATGAAGGCTTCAAGTGTTTATTCAATAGGAAACGATTACATAAACCGTTTTGAAAACGTTTCTACTATACTATATTTATGTTATCGTGTTAAGACCTCTCTTTCCGAAAAACGTAAAACTTAACTTTATAGCAAGTTTTTCGTTGACTTATACCAAGGCTGCTCAACCAATTTTGAAGGTGGACCATAATTTTGATTCCGTGTCTATCAGCGGGCCACCTAGTGAATAAAACTTGCCGCCCCCCCCAAAATCTTAAGTTCTGACAGATTTAAAACTTCAGACTAGATTAATGATTTAGTATTTTAATTTTTACTTCTTAGCTTTCCCCCAAAATAATTCCTAGATCCGCCACTGCGTATGAAGACAAGACAAGAATGAAGACAAAACAAAAAAAAAAAACATTTATCTATAGAATTGACACCAGCATTGTATCAGTCAGTACATATGTCTACAGAACCACTCTCTGCAATGAACGGTCCTGATTTACTAATAGCATCGTACTTGCAATCAGTGATGTGCTATTTGCGATACCAATCTGTCTGCCAAGCGTGGAGCCGGATATTACAAAACAGAACATCTCTACCCTAAAGGTTGTTGATTCTCAGTTCAAACACACTTCAATATTTCGCAATAGGGATCCTAGATCAGGCAGGGTTTTCATTTATGATTTTTTTACTGTGTACTTTTTATTAAACAAAAAATGTGTTTTGAAGAAAACTGATTTATTTTAATCTTATATGTCAACAAAAGTGACTGTTTATTTAAGTTATATCAACAAACGCGTCACTCCGGAATCAATTGTCATTAATGGGGATACTGTTGAGGTTGTTCGAGAATACGTTTACCTTGGGCAAACTTTGCAGTTCGGTAAATACAACTGCGAGAGGGGAGGCTAACAGAAGAATACAGCTAGGCTGTGCCGTATTTAAAAAATACCGTCGGATTTTCTTGTCGCCTATTCCACATAGCCCAAAGACTAAAGTATTTAACCATTCTCTTATAGATCGTATCGATACATACCAAAAATAATAAAAATATTATCACAGGCAGAACCGCAGCAGCGAATATGTAATGAAATCCAACATTCTTGCAATATCTAGGACCAACTTTAATAGCTTATTCCGCTGTATTTAATGCAGATAGATGCATTCAGCAATTACGTATGTTAATAGACTCTATTACGTACTACGTTTGTGCTGAACAATTGCGTTGAACTAAGCCGTTTATGTAATTCACAATCTTCGTCTTCATTTTAGCTTTTGGTATTTACCATTTTGCTGTTCTGTATGAACTTATGGGATTTCTAATGGCCGTTTTCAGTAATGTACGAGTAGGTATCTATCCGTCATTTCATTTACTACGGATATATTTCTGATATTACTTCTACATAGCTTATGTCAAAATTTGATCTCTTGTAGGGAAATGAGCGGAAGGATAGGTTATTGAAAACGGCTTTATCTCACTTTTGTATCGGTCGTCACATAATTATCAGAATTAGTTTCAAAACTCTACTACATTTCTCATCTTACGGTTTCATAATCTGTAAATAATCGCTAAATATAGCATCCTTAACACTCTGAACGCCATGCCGGCCACAAATGACCGGCAACAATAGATTTTCTATTGTTATTCAAATTCAAATTCAAAAGACATTTATTCAAACTGGGCTAAAGTCAATTAGCACTTTTTGAACGTCAAAATATACATAAGACAGCCCCCAAAAACGCCCGCCCTTCACCGCTTCCTAGTGTTTTAGCTGCGAAGAAGAAACGGCGCAACAAACTCCGCAGCAACACAATTCTGTCTGTCAATTACTTTTATGTAAAAGTTATATAAAACAAAACAGTAAAACTGAGATTTAAAACAACAAAAAAAATAATAATTAAGTATATACTTAACAGTAAAGAAATAATGATGTAACCTGACACCCGTCAATATACCTAATCAAAGAAATCTATAAGAAGAGAGATATAAGTGCGCACAACAAAATGCTTTATGATAAATTATTATTAATCGGTAATGAAGGCCGTGTGCCAGGCTACAAGGGCAGTTTAAAGACAAATAAATTTTATTTGGCAGTCAAATGTAATGCATGATAATCTAGGACCAGGGGCTCGATAATTCAACAATGTACTAGGTATGTTAAATTAACTGAGCTCAGTCAACAAGACGACCAGTCACCACAAGCAGCACCCGTTCACGAGTATGACGCAGAGGCCAGCCATCACCTCCCTCGCCATTTTAAAGGGAAGGGGGTGACCCGACCAATGACGCCACCGCAAGCAATGACGTCTAAGGGAGCATGACGAACCTGCTGACAAGAGGAAAAATTAAAGAACTAATAAAACTGTCCGAGGTCACTAGTTAATTGCATCACACTGTTACATGAACTCTTCGTAAAAAAGAGAAGAAATAGAGAACAATACATTATGTCAACATTAAACATTGTAAACCAGTATACTGAATGTCAAGGTGTAAAATATTTATAAATTCAAACATCAAATTCAGAGTCATCTTGTGCCCATCACAGCGACCAACAATTTCTATCGTCGAAGTATTCCTTTAACGTATAGTATGCCTTTTTAACTAGGATAGCCTTGATTTTAATTTTGAAAGCAGAAAACGGGAGTTCCAATAAGTAAAGAGGAAGTTTATTATAAATGCGTATACCGAGCCCCAAAAATGAATCATGTACCTTGTGCAATCGATGATAAGGAACACATAATTTATGCTTATTTCTAGTATTGAGATTATGTACGTCACTATTTTTAGTATAAAGATTTATATTTTGCCTTATATATATTATGTTAGCAAAAATAAATTGAGATGTAACTGTCAAAATGTCAATCTCTTTGAAACGGTCTCTAAGGGAAACTCTTGCACCTAACTGATATATAGCTCGAACAGCTCGCTTCTGGAGAATGAAAATACTTTCAATATCTGCGGCCTTGCCCCACAATAGAATCCCGTAAGACATGACGCTATGAAAGTAACTAAAGTAAACTAAGCGAGCAGTGTCCACGTCAGTCAGTTGTCTAACTTTACGAACTGCGTAAGCAGCAGAGCTGAGCTTTCCTGCGAGGCACTCTACATGTGCGCCCCACTGTAGCTTCTTATCTATTGTTATACCTAGAAATACTGTTGAGTCAACAGCCTTAAGCGACTCACCATTGAGTACAATATTGGGTCCAAGGTTTTTTACATTGGGCATCGTGAATTTAATACATTTTGTTTTTTTAGCATTCAGTACTAGGTTATTTATAGTAAACCAATGCGTAACTTTTGAGAGTGCACTATTCACATCGTCAAAATTTTCTCGTTTTCTGTCTACCTTGAATATGAGTGAGGTATCATCTGCGAACAGTACAACGTCGCAAATGTTTTTTAAATAGTACGGCAAATCGTTAATGTAAATTAGGAACAAAAAGGGACCTAAAATTGATCCTTGAGGCACGCCTAATTGAACCGGTAATCCAGAAGATTTCGAGCCATTAATGTCGACGCATTGAACTCTATGTTGCATATAAGATTTAATCACGCCAAGTGCTGCATTTTGTACACCATAATGGTGGAGTTTACGAATTAGCGTATCATGGTGTACGCAATCAAATGCTTTGGAAAGATCGCAAAAAACACCGATTGCATTCTGTGATTTCTCCCAAGCATTATAAATGTGTTTGAGAAGAGCAACACCCGCATCCGTAGTCGAACGACCTTTCGTAAAACCGTATTGTTCACTATGAAGGAGGCCTTGTAAATTAAAATGTCTTAATAGCTGATTAAGTATAAGCTTTTCAAAAATTTTACTAAATGCAGGTAAGATAGAAATCGGTCTATAATTGCCAATATCGGATTTGTCACCGGATTTAAATAAAGGTAAGACTTTACTGAATTTCATAAGATCAGGAAAGACACCTAAGTCAACACATTTATTAAAAGTAGCGGCAAGACAAGGGGCAACTATGTTGATTATATTATTTAAAAGTTTAACAGAAATACCCCAAAAGTCACCAGTGTTTTTAGCATTAAGAGACTTGAAGACGTTAACTACATGGTATGGTGTTATTTGCTCAAATCTAAAGATGGAAGTACATTCTTCTACAATATTACGTAATATATCTTCAGCGGCAGTCGAAGATGAGTTTAAGGAGCGAGTCGTAGCTATAGGTATGTTAGCAAAGAACGAATTAAAAGCCTCTGCTACCTCAGGATTTTTAGTTATTAATTTATGATTGTCTAAAATTTCAAATTTATTATCACGAGTACATGGCTTGCCTGTTTCATTATTAATAAATTTCCATGTAGCTTTTATTTTATTACGAGACTGCGTAATTTTATTACTTATATACTTAGACTTAGCCATAATGCAAACCTTTTTAAATATCTTTGAATAATTTTTAACATAATTTAAAAATGGAAGATCAAACTTATGTTTTTTCATACCATATAACTCGTATAGTCTCGCTCTACTTTTATAAATTCCTATGGTGGCCCATTGATTAAATGAAGCAGCAGTACTTTTAGTCACTATAGTTTTCGTTTTAAAAGTTGTTTGAAACTCTTTTTCGACAATACTAAAGAGAGCACCATAAGTGTGATTAGGATCATCAAAATCTAATATTGATTTATTAATTTGTGATGCAACCTGTTCTTTAAAACGTGTGCAGCGGCTTAAAGTATACGGTCTATATTCAATTTTTTGTGGCTTGTTAATATACTCGTTGGGGAAACTAGCGATTTGTCCACAGTGGTCCGACGTTAAATCACTTAAAACAGAAACGTTACTGGCGTCACAATTACTGAATATATTATCCAAACATGTGGATGAAGTTGCTGTAATCCTAGTTGGTTCAAAAACTAAGTTCGTTAAATTAAACGATTTAAATAAATTTATAAGCCTGATACTGGCTGGAGACACTTCTAGAATGTTAACATTAAAATCTCCACATACTATTATCTTTTTTTTACTAGACTTAATTTTATTGAGTAGATCTTCCAACACTGATTCAAATAAATTTAAATCACCTAATGGGGGCCGATAAACGCAAATAATAATGAATCGCTCTAGTTCAACACAAGACAACTCAGCAGTGCGCTCGATAGAAAGCTTTACTAGGTCTAAACGCTCTTTACATTTTAACTTATTTGAAACCATTATTAAGGACCCCCCACGGATTGCACTCTTTCTTACGAACGCACTTTCAATAGAATAATTGTCATTATTAAAAAATGACAATTCATGACTTTTAAGCCAATGTTCAGTTAAGCATAGGACCTGAACATCATATTTCTCCACAAATAAACTTAATTCTAGATCTTTGCCGGACAAACCCTGCATATTTTGATGTACAACATTCAATATATGTGGCCTACCCGTTGTCGTACCTAATAGTTTAAACTACTAGGCATATCAATACAAGTGTTAGTATTAATACTAACAATGTCCTTAGGTACATCACAGGTACCTGTGTCAAAGTGTATATTGAATGCTAAAAGATTAGCAATCTCTCTCCTACAACTAGGTGGCAGATACATTGTATCTTTTGTCAAAATAAAGTCAGTTAAAAAATTATTAATATCAAAAAATAAGAAAGCCTCTCTGTGACGACATGTCCTATTATAGAGGAGCATATTTAAGTCAAATATGTGCCTATTTTGATCATCAGTTAATGTTTGAGAGTATGGCAAGGCACATATAATAAATTTACATTTACTGGTCACATTGTGGTCTAACATCACTTGGACAATTTCTATAATGTCCTTTTTTCTTACTGATAAACTATCCCCAAATAACAATATAGTAGTGGAGCTGGGGTTTAATTTAGTTAATTTAATATTATTAATTAGTTGGCAAAAACTGGCACCGGGCAAACAATGATTAATTACATGATATTGCGAACACTGATTAAATACACTACCAATACCTTGACCAAACTTGTCTGAAAAAACATATGTTGTGTTAGTGAAATGGACATTATTTACATTTAAATTTGTATTTGTAACACTGTCACAGCCACCCACAGATTGAGCCACTATGGGTGCGGGTGTAACATACTGAGGCTCAGGTGCGGAGGAGCATGTACAGCTACAAGAAAGGTGATTTGTTAGAGACTCATACCTCTCCGCATTGTAGGTCACTAAGTCCACCAGCTCACAGGCCTCCTGCATGCGCTTACTCAGATCTTGTTGAGAAGCTTCATATTTAGTAAAAATATCCCTAAGAGCACTTTCCTTGATAAACAGCTCCTCCTGCAGGCGCTGTGTATCGTTGTCATACAACGTACAACACATGTGTAATTCTTCAATGCAATTATCTAATTCATATTTTAAATTAAGATTTTTTTTTCTAAGGTGCAGATTAAATTTATGGACTTTATGCTTTTTCATAGATTTTTTAAATTTTGTAATTAATCTATTAATTTTAATGTATTTTTTAACCTTATTGTGGCTTGAAAATACAGTACATTTATTAATTGTGTCATTAGTCAAGTCTGTGTCTGGGTACATGGCGTTCAATGTGTTAATGACAATTTTATAACAAAAAAAATTGTACCATACAAACAGACAGACACGAAAGCGAGTTAATAAAAACGTAGTAAATAACAAAATTATAAAGAATTAAAAGATCCAATTGCGTAATACCTATTTAAATATTATACCTACCCTACCTACAGTGAAAACAAATCTAACCACACTTCATAAAAAACCATTAAACCATTTAGGCTACAAAACGCGCCAAAGAAATAGAAACACATACACTCGATAACATTACCCTCCTTTTGAGGTAGTTGGGTAATAACGATTACGTACTGACTTGGTTTAAATCAGGGATTGTGTCTAAAGACTAAAGTGACGATACAAACTTTGAAGTACACCCTGGGCACTTGGGCAGTCACACCCGGTAGGAACCCAGCAGACTACGTCCATCAAAAAGTGTCTTAATTCATTCATCAATGACATCAATGAGATGAAAGAGCATACTTCTTCGACATTTAAATATAAATACTGACCTATCATGACCGAACGCTAGACCAAGTTCCAGAAAATTAATTGGGAATGTTCCAAATTGGACAAGTTCGCATCAAGAATTTTAAAGTGACCAAAGTCATATGACATGATAGTGCGCATGGCTTTACATAAACAGTTCAGACTGGTTCAGACCATTAAATTATTGATCCATTAAATGGAGAAACTAAGGGCACACAAAATGACGACTTGTGTACTTATCACTCGACGGATAAAATTTGTATGACCTACCCACAGATAATAATATAATTGTTCTAAGTCTGAATTTACAAGGCAAGGTTTTTAGTGTTCCGTGCAAAATTGGCAAAACGGAATACCTAGAAATACAGAATTAGTCTGAAGTCTTAATCTAACGAAGAATAACCTAGACAGGTAAACACTAAATCTTAACCACCAATCAAAAACCAAAACCAAGTCACACTTGCCTGACTCGTCTTGGCTCAAATCCAAAAGTCAATTATTCGATACCGAGTAACTTCAGCAATTATTTCTCATTGCAGGAACACCTTAACGAGTGCTCAGGTGCGGTTTGAGTGACTCTTGAAGGCGAGTTCCACAGTTTTTGGCGCTGGTTCCCACTCCAATTTATAGTGAACAGCTCGGGTGATTAACGCGGAGCTGAAGTGCTGCAGATGTTTATTGTTTTATGTAAGGGCTGGTGTTTTTATTGAAAGGGAAAAGAAATAGAGTTATTCATGACGATATTATTTTGTAATTTAAAATGCTTAAAGTCACGCCTTTTTTCCCATGTGGGCAAAAACTACAGAATGCCACGTAGGTACTACGATTTCTACATTTGCTTCGTTCACGTCAGACACGCACCTAACCTTTTTGAAGAACATCACCAATAAGATCAGTGTGTCTTGGTCCTTCTAGGGCGTCCCTTTCCAGTGTTTCCACTAACATCCACCTTATGGGGATATTATTTTGGAATTTAAGAAATATGCGCGTAATAAATCTATCATCTAGTCGCGAATATCCGAAATAAATACTTCAGTCTGATAACAGATTTGTGGTAAAGCATTTTCAGAATCTATAGGGTTAAGTGTGATTTCTTTGATCAATCTTTTACGATAGGTACAAGCAGCTCGTTTGTGAAATGCATTACCACTTAACGTAACACGTGCTCAATCAATTGCTGTTTAAAAAAAAAGTAGCATTTACCTGTCACTCTAATTTTGCTATTTTCTTCTACTTTCTATTTTGTATTTTGTAGTTTATACAAATAACCAAAATATTGCTTTATTTATTATTGTCATGTACTCGTATTTGTGTTATTATGTCTTAGTAATACTATGTATGTACCTACACTGATATTTTATCTCCTATCTTTCAGTCCATCCAAAGGTTATCTGGAAGAGATCGCCTTGTACGACAAGACCGCCCATTGTATAATTAATTGTTACGTTTTGTTCTAATTGATACTTGTGGTGTACCTTAAAGAGTATACAAATACTATTTAAGGTTATTATCACCTTCTATTACCAAGATGGACGATGTCCACTATTGATGAGTGTGAACACTCTTCAAGATGTTTTTCAAAATTTTTTGGCGAAGTGAATCACTTATTAAAGGAACAGAACAGCTTACGTGATCATCATAAAACTGAAGTACAGTAGCTGTTCGTGGTTTAATCATCTGTTTGATTTCCATAATTGGTCTTTGTTAAACATTCAGACCCTCGTTTTAACTAAACCAAAGTTTGGGATTATTTTTACCAGAATTTTCTGTAATTTTCTAGACCACTTGAATTAAACTAAGTTGAGTGAATTCCAAGCTATTTTCACTCAACTAAGTCCAATGTTTTCTTTCTAGAGTGGAACATCACAAGTGTTTTTGTATAAAACTTATTATTTTCGCCTGTAGGTACATTCAACTAGACTACTAGACCCTAGACATAAATAAATGCTAGACAATATTACTTGACCTTGGTGTAATAGAAAACATCGAAAAATAAATGAAGGAATCAGACTGAATTCTGGAAAAAGATTAATCACCGAACTGTATTATTACTTTATCTTTAATTAATTTTAGGTACCTACGTAGGTACCTACTATAAAATAAAATTATTTTGAATACTCCTGTAGTTTACATTTTTAGGGTTATTTAAGGGCCTGTGCACACCACGTTTTTTAAACGCGCCGTCGACGCGCTTTGAAGCGATACAGACGCGATACGCACGCAAGTCAGAGTCAGACTTTAAGCGCGCCATCGACGCGCGTTTTAACGCGCGTCGACGGCGCGCTTAAAAAACGTGGTGTGCACAAGCATACGCAAATTAGTACGTGAACCACTGTCGCTGCTAATATAAAGATCTCCACATTAAAAATTCCGCACACCCTTAATCTAACACTGTTATTCGTCACTCATCACTAACACTAAACTAAAACACTGTATTTATATCATCGATGGCGTTCGATCCGTCGCCAGCGTGTATGCTTTAATTATGGTCAATGTGATAAAACTGAAGCGTCACGCTCAATAGCGCCTTGGCACATCTCCCTTATTTCTATGATCTGAGAACACAGCATTCAGGCTGTGTCCCCAGTAGGCAAACTGTTAGCGGCCGACTGAGTTTGCGCAAAACTAGCAAACTGTGGACACTCCATTTCAAATATATGGAAGGGCGTACTAAACCGATACGCCGCAAACTCAGTCGGCCACTCACAGTTTGCCTATTGGGGACACAGCCTAACACATTCAAAACAAACCAAACCCCTTCACACACATATACGCAATGTTATTTGATCTCATTAATTAAGTGGGCTCAATACGCTTTGTATCAAGGGTAAGTTGTGGATTACTAAGTTGCAAGTACTTGCAAGTCCAAGATTTAGTACGGACGCCTTCGCCACGTGTCGCTAATGTCTGTTACTTGCCACAAACTTTAATACTTGTATAAATTATGAACACGATGAGCTTGTGGTCTGATTTTGACAGTTTCGTGGTGGTGGTAATAGTTTTGAGTATAGGGGGAAATGGAGTATCTAGGCACTGCTATAACTTCCAATGTTTGGTATTATTGTGTTTGTGTATGTAGGTACACTCTATTTTTAGGGTCCCGTACCAAAATGGTAAAAAGGGACCCTTATGGTGCGACTTTGTCTGTCCGTCTGTCCGTCCATCACAGCTACTTATTTCAGTAACCACTAATGCTATAGACTTGGAATAGTTATAAGGAATGGTTGCCCAGATTTATTGCAAGTGACTAAAGTTAAAAAATATTTTTAGTTTCATTGATAAAGGGGGCTGAAGTGGGGGTTTGATTTTTAAAAATGGGGTCATTAGGTGAAATGACATATCATATGAAAGGGCTTGATCTGCACATTTCAAAATACATTTTTATTTTGTTTTACGTCTTATAGTTCTGTTTTCGACATATTATGATGAAAAATGACTGAAAAAATACCATTATCTCGATAGAAATGTACCTATATATTGCAACAAAAATAAAACGATGTTCCTAACTAGTACAGTTTTTTCAAAATCATCAAAATTCCTTCACAAACAAACTTAGTTATGCGGTCCGGATTTTTTTACTTTTATACGTCCAAGGATGGTACGGGGCCATCGGTAGAGGGTACTCGGAGAGTACGACTCGCACTTGGCCGGTTTTTTAAAGGTAAGGTTAATTTAAATAACTTTTCGGTTAAAGTATTCACCAAAACATTATTTTCTTGTTAGGTATACCTATCCCGATTTTTCTAACTGTGCACCTGTCAACGTCAAAATTTTAGCTTATTTGCAGCATTTTCTACCATTAGTTACAGTATTTTTATTTTCTTTTCGATATGATGTATTATTGCTCTAAAGAGAAGTCTAGACTTCTAGATAAAGACGAATATTTTTTTTGACATCTCCAAATGCATTGTTCAAAAAATCGAGTTATACTGCAATCTGTTTTATAGTATTTAAGAAGAAACAGATTGAATAGACCAAATACTAATGAAACAGTGCTTATAAAAATAAGCCCTACTTATATGTTTATCAACAAATAATTAATCATCCTCTTCTTAGGCCATGTTGTTTCAACTTACAGTTACATATCTGTAACCGTCAAATATGGCGGCTTGTACGACAATTTCATACTGACTTAACGATTACGTACTGACTTACGAATACAGATGGTTTGAAGCAACCCGCCCTTAGAATACCTACCTAAAACTTCTTTTAAAACGGAAGCAACTCCATAAAAAACATCACTCGCATACATTTTATATCAACTCATGAATCACATGTATGACTGCATACACGTATCTACTCGTACTTGGAAAACAGGACAGGCTGCTTATCAAACGCTGATAACGCATTCTTTATAGAACCCTTTATTGTAGGTTAGACGATATCGCGCCGTAATCAATATCATGAATTAAAAATTTTCGTGTCGCCTAATTTAGAGTATGAAAATTATGTTATGTCGTATCGACTTATAACTTAAAATTATTATTTAAACGTTAGTTAAAGTTGAATAATTGTATTTTTATTGCAGAACACAATTTTTGAAACGAAAATCCAAAAATAGACAAGTCGTTTTTCGCGTCTGTATAAGTTCTTCTAAACTAGGTACATAATGGAATTAAATGCAATTTTCACTCCCATTTAGGGAATTTATTCCGGAAGATCTGTGTGTATAATACGTTTACATTTAACTTAGATACCGCACATAAATCTCGATGTTTTGACATGTCGCCACAATCGTAAACTACGTGCGTGCAGCAGAGGCAGGTCGCTAGTAATGGTGTAAGAATAATGTATTAGAAAAAAAATCAAGTACAGGTAAAATAGACAGAACAGTCTGTCTATTCTGTACCGACACTCCGCGTGATATCACCGCGAGAACTGCCAATTTGTTTGCGAACGTTCGAGGGAAAATGTCACGGTAAGATTCTCCGGACGGTGAGAGCTCTTGGTTTGGTTGAGCAAGGAGATATGCCATCATAGCAAATTAGTACGGGAACAACTGATGCCACTTTTAGTACATTTTTCGACACAATTACGTGCATAATTAAGCGCTCCTTGTGAATAAAAAGATCTCCCACGCATTAAACATTCCGCACACCCTCAATCTAACACTGTTAATCGTCACTCAACACTAGCACTAAACTAAAACACTGTATTTATACCATCGATCGTGTTCGGTTCGTCGCCAGCGCGTACGTTTTTAGTATGAGCAATTTGCTCAAAATCAGGCATCAAGCTCGATAGAGCCTTGGCACATCTCCCTTGTTTCTATGATCTGAGGTACCTACTAAGTAAACTATCTCAATGTGAACCTCATTCTTATTGTATCAGTCTAACGATCGAATTTCTCAGTAAGAGCACATAACCATCAATTATGTAGACATTTTCTTAAACATAAATACTATCTCATAGCTAAATGTATTATTGTACCTATATTGAACCATCTAACCAATGACACGAAACTAAGAATATAACCCAGCGGTATATATGGGAATTGGGGCGGCATCAAGGACAATATGGCGGACGTTTTTAGGTCACTAATCTGTATTTAATTAATTGTCAGACGGACTCATCTATTCTGTTGTTCAGATACTAACAATAGGTACTAAAATTAGGAATAGAAATGTGCTATAGAACCAGATAATATTCGATATGATATCACTGATCCAAGTACCTGCTAAGAGAACAAAGAAAAATATGTGTACAAGACTAGATGTTAGGACGAATCATAGGCAAGTGTTTTGTCTCTGTGTTATTCAACCTAAAATTGCCTGTTCGAAAATTCTTAAAGCATTTAAGCATTTAAATTAAATGAACGTAAAGCAAACATGCACATTATTATCAACGAAGTACTTATGGCCATTCCCAATAACCGATCTGTCGGCTGTTTCCCCTACTAGAGATAGATTTTTGATTTTATTTTATAGTTTACAGCATAACTAATTCTCTCGTTCATATAATTCACTCGTATAATTAAAAACAAATGACCGTATACGTAATTCAAACTTATCGCGTGCTGTCCCATAAAATATGTGAGTCATAAAACCTTGTTTACACGTTACTAAACGACTGCACGAAAAATGTCACGACTGGCAATACTGAACGAGTTCGTCGCGTGCTAATATTAGCCATCGCAGTGACTGAAATACATAATTGAATGATAACCGAATGGGTACTCAACTTTATTCATTATCTAGAAATTAGCGATACATACGTCCTAATTATTTGTAACAAGTGTAAAGTCGGCCTTCCCAGGGAGGCAAATTCAGTGGGTTTACGCCTCGTGAGAAGAGATAGAGTTACGCGATAGAAAGGACGGCTTGTAGGGTAATAATTATAATTTCAGGCATGCAGCGCTGTGCGAGCTGAATTACACTTTATTGTGACAAGCTAGAGTCGCTATTTATGTAACTGCCTTTGCATAGTCATCATTCTGTAGTACTCTGTGACACAAGTAGCTTTTTAACTGTTGTTACATTTCAATTCTCCGTATTCGAATGACATTAGTGGATTCACACACTGTGAGTCATATCAAAGCACGCTCAGTCACTAAACAAACGTGACAAGAAATAAAAGAACCAAATTCCCATTCCACTCATAACGAACTATTAACTTAACGTTCGCAAATCGACACCAAAGTAATTTCCAGTACGAATCTAGAAAATGAAACGGAACGTCGAATAATGTTTTCAATTTGCGCAATACTCACCCACATCACGACGTTGAAGCAAAACAACGTGTACTTGATACAATAGATCTGGGACTCCAATTTGCCCACTGATGGGCCCTTCCCCTCACCCCTGCCAGCTCCAGCCATCTCACTTCAAAAACACTTAACACCACAAACAAATTAATATTTGAACACTAAAACAGTGTTGTCTATACACCGTCTCGATCGAATCGTAACTGCTAACTTATCAGACCAGATAAACGTTAGCTAGGTTATCTATGTTTGCTAAGATAAAAACGTACGAAAAGATAATATGGTATGAATTGCCACACCTGTATTGTTGGGCACGCAAGCGTTCGTCATTGTCAGTAGGCCGAGTAAATTTGTACTTTGTAGTCATACCACATCATAGAATTCACCATTCTTTTTCCTATCTCCAGCTTCAATTTTCGTCCAATAGGCAATATATAGTCAAAATCTAGTAGATGAATAGACATTTTTTTTCTTGAATAAATAAGCGTCTTTCTATATTCATATGAGAGAACGATCTCGGCCATTTGAATATTCTTATTGTATCCTCATTCGTAGCGATTTTTTCCCTAGCAGTAATTTTATAAGGGTACCGACCACGCTTAGGTATATATCAAGTCCACCGATATGGGATTCGACCGAAACGTGTTCGAAATCCGATAAACGGATTCAAACTATATACGAAATGGAAGCCGGTATAAGCTGTAAACATAAATAAGGAAGATCTACTACGTTTTAGAAAACCCCCACGCACGGAACGTTCACCGTAAATCTTACACTTGCAATGGTATAAATTTAAGCATTCTCGTACTGTATTCTACAAGTACGACTTCCGAAAATACTTTTCGAGACATTCACTTGAAAAGGTTGACAAAAGTGAAAATTCTGCAGTCGCCTAGTGAACAATATTCTGCAGAGATGGAATTTCTTTGTTTAAACTGTCGCAAAATAAATTTTATTTAAGACACAAAAAGCAAATTCCGGTTTGGCACATTATTTGGCTTGGAGACAAAACTAAAATTGAGAAAACATTTTTGTTTTCATTCATTTCATGACCTCTTCGTCTATTTCATTTGGTAGGGATACAGTGCAAAACTCTTTTATATTTAAAATAAAAAAAAAAACATTTTACAGCTCTTCACATAAAATGAACTCAGAAAGTACTAAAGTGTATAGTAAAAAGGATACGGCAAAACTTAAAAATCAGGAAAATATAAAAAGAAATCGAAGAAGGAAATGAACAATTCCTTGATAATACTCAGCGTGTCTATAAAACTTAAGTTAGCAAAATTCGGAATCGCTCGTAAAGACAAAAGTTCTAAAGACAGCGAAATTACAAAACATTTTATCGCGTTTCCAACAACAAACACATTTACCGCTGTCTGTTCCCGCCGTGTAAACAACAGGATGATAATGCACAAACAGACAAATGCACGATCACTTTTCCAACGTCACCCTTAATACACAAACCAAGAAAACAAATCTTCACAAAAAGCCTTCACGGTTAGTGGAACAGTTAGTTCCGCGGTTAACCTACTATCACTAACTTCATCCTTCAACATTTTAAGCTTCACCATTTAGCCCACCCTTCTTAAGAGCTACTTCACGTTTTCATGCGAGTAATCTAAAATTTTTAGCGCCTAATTTACCATCTACTTAGAAAGACTTTTTACAAATTTGAATACGTGTTGAAAATATACCAATCTTTTGTATTTACATTTGATAAATCTATAAATTTACTGAAAAAAATGCCAAAACATCACACATTATATCGATACATAGCGTACAGAATAATCACATCTGTAAAAAAAAAAGCCAGTTTACTATCGAGTTTACCAAAATATCCTATGATCTTCAAACAGTCTAATTCTGCAATTATATTGACAATCTTTTCATTTAATTACCTAAATCCAAAAACAATTAACATCACTCCAAATTCCAATAAATTACGATGCCAAAACGTATATACGTACTATAGCGTAATTTTGTGAAATGGCTCTTAATCTTCATCAAGATAAAAGCGACCTGGAACATGCTGATGTAATAAGTAAAACATTTTCTAAAATAAGGTTTCACCGCACCGTGACGAATATTGAAAATCGTCTGATGCTAGGTAACTTGAGCCAATCGCTTTTGAATGAGACTGGCACGCAAACTTTTTCTTACCAATACTTGACACAGAATAAGGTTTTGGAAATGGGCTAATACCATAAAGGCGATATAAAAGTACACGTCTTAATCGTAATGATCATTTGTCTGTTTGTTGTTTACACGGCCGCGAGGAAACCCGGAATTCTCACTTTTCCGTTCGAGACTGGGTCCATTTCCTCACCATAACAACGAACATCGCGGCGGAAGGCGCCCGTAGCTTATATGAATTCTCCTACAACGACATAATGTACACCGCCCAACCTAACAAAGTCTTCCCCACCCTCCCCCTCATCAAGGCTTACAGACGACAAAAGAAAATCATCAGCCATCGTCAAAGCTCTTGTTAAAATTGACGTCTTTGTAAAGAAACATATAAGTCTGTACTGTTATCGGTTCATTTGTTACCGTAATAAGTTGTGATCCTCCGACCTTTGATAGGTTTCTTATTGAAGGAAATGTCAATATCTGACGTGAATATATTCTTGCGACGTAGTCACACAAATCTGTATAAAATGAAAAACAATATAATTTCTCGGTATTTTTTTCTGTACAATAGCGAGATAATGTTACATTTTCTATGTCCAGTTAAACGTAATGTACTTCTGACACTTGGCTAATGAAGATTAAACCTTTCCTGTGTTTAGAACTTTGCTGTAATGAGGGTATAAAATAATTAAAAACGTAATTTATTATGAATTGGGGCGATCAAGGGAAGTGTCCAAATAAAATGTAATTAATATTAATCTTTGTTTTACAATCCTTTGACACTGATATTAGGGTTTCTTGAATCATTATACGTACGTATTTAAGGGTAGTTTTGAACGCTGTTATAATAAATTCAATAAAATTTAACTGATATTTATTTACTTGTAATGGACGTCTATTAAAATAGTCATCTCAAACTTTGGAAATGTTGGAAGTATCCAGCTGAGCCTTCTAGAAGCGTGTCAAAGAACTAATAGACATTGAATCGAGCACATTCTTCCACACGTTCGGACAAGGGCTAATATCCGGTGAGGAATGTTTATAGTCAACAAACATGGACTAGTGCAAACAGATCCGACCCGTGAGCCCTCAGCGTAACTCCGCCTAATTGTTTGCTAGCCGCCAACTTTGTTACAAATGGTTGCTGATATTCGCTTTACGAGTAATCTACGTTGAACGCCAGAGCTAAATTAAATTATATTTCTGTCTACAAAGAGAATAAAATGTTAGGAGTGATTGTAACTGAGTTTAGTGGTGCTTTGTATGAAACCTGCCACTAAAATTCTGTAGATTTTTTTGTTGGCGAATTCTACAGGTGACTCTCGAGACACATCAATATTGAATTGCAGTAATTGTATGGAGAAACTAAGTGCCTTACACAAAGAAAAAGTACAGTTGAAGGAACTCAATTCGATCGTTGTATAAGAAAAGTAAACTTAAAACTAAGAAGACCATAAACTTTCGGAATACATTACACCTCGACCCGGAGTCTGCGACTAGGAATTGATTCGCAGATTTTATTCAAACTAATCGGATTCGTATTACGATCAATTTTGCAAATTCTGAAGAAACGAATTCAAAGCCACCGCGGACCGTTCCATTGAAATTAATACTTCGGTTAAACAGATTACCATTTTATACGTACTTTCTGTAGGAAACCCAGTTGAAAATGGTGAACCGTCTTAAATTTCAATTTCTCTTAGTAAATTGAGCCGCAGCAAAACGTTGATATCTACATAAGTAATCTTGCTCATCTTATTTTGCGGAACACTCGATTTTTCATCGCGCTGCGTTCTCAGGTAAGAAGAATTTAAATTCATTTTAAACAATGTGTTAGCTATGCAAAAAGATCTTGGAATATTATTGTGACACGTGTTTTTATTAATTTCACGGCCATATAGTATTTTGTGCCATTTACTGAAAATTTAAGAATTATAATATTGTAGGTGCTATGTAGACCAATGCCGTCTGATTACGCAGTTCAGGAAAGCCAGGATTTTGCAGTTCGAATTTATCAGTGACCATATCAGTAATGCTCTCCGTTCAATTGGCATCACCCATTAACATTTTGCCACACAAAATACGATTTTCATCAATATTGTTCACAGTATCTGTCAACTGAATATTTGCAATAACAACAGGGGAGTTCATCATAGGAAGCTTATTGGAACGTCGACGATCATAATTGCTCGATGCATCCGCATTGCACCGGTAGCTCATATCCGTCGCAACAGCAGGCGCAGCCCGTCACCGGCTGTCATTAGCTTTGTTATTAATAACATTTCCTTTAGTTTTATTTCAACCTTTGAAACTTATAACGTATCAGCGTTAATGAAGAAGCGGTGTTAGAATAAAAAACTTTTTGTATAAATATTTTTTTTTTGTGGTTCATAGATAGGTAGGATTTTTAGCGATGGGTAGGTCACATATTAGTATAATTTAGCTCTATCATGCCATTCACGAAGACGCGCCCCACTTTTCCTCCTAATCGCTTGCAGTGCCTTAGTTAGCCGTAGTACCTTCCACTGGTGTTTTAGTTCTGTAGTTACACATCTATGAGTGCACACCCACATCACGACGAATGGACCAATCACTAGACAGCTTTACGGTCGACTAGAAAGGTGCTCCTAAAATTAGTGGGGCGCTTCTTTGTGAATGGCACAATCTACATCCATTTCGATTAATAGTACTTCAATCTTTTTCTACTATTTTCATTTTGAATTTTCAAATTCTCTCCACTTATGTCCTACATTACCACAAAATCAAAATTATTTGTAGACCTAATCAGCTCAACTAAATTCAAAATCCATCAAAAGTAACGAGAAAAAGATTTCTTATTGAATACTTATTCGGCTGCCATTTTATCGGTTCGTACGTCATGAAGTGGGCTCATATAAAACCGAATGCTCCATCCAATTAGCTTCGAACATGGAATGCTCAACCCGCAGCCGACTAGTACCAATATCCGGTATTGAATGATCTAAGGATTGCCAAGTGGCGCACTATGTAAATACTAGTGAATGATAGAAACCCGACGCATTATGGGAAATAAATATACCCTTCTCTACGAGAGAATCCTTTTAAACGGAATCAATTTATGGCTTTGGGAGGTTTGTGTGAATTATTTGTGAAAAAACGTGTGTTTTGGTTTTCCTGTTTTTATTTAGGTTGGCATATGAATATTGGTCATCTGTTTTTTGGTAGCAGTAGAATAAAAAAATATATTTTAGTTAGGCACTTACTCATTTAAATTAGGCTTGGATTAACTCCAAATATAATATAATTAATTTAAATTAATTAAATTAATTAAAATATAATTAAAGTTCTAATTCAGAAGCAAAAATCCGTAATTATTCTGTAAATTCATTACCTATGTGATAGAAATAAATACAGTTTTTAAGGATTTGAACAAACAAAAATATAAAAACGATGAAGGTATAAATAGTAGTTCGAAGAGTTCAAACAAGGAAATAGGTACCTAATGGGGAATATTATGATGGAGTAACTTGTCGACTATGAGCGGTAGTAATTAATTTCCTCGACAGACTCACAGTTGAACGAGAAGACAAACAATTAGTTCATTTCGATTTTATTGCATTTCAGGTTGGTTATGAAACTAAACGGAGAATTTTATTCCGTTTAACTTCCGTTTGATTAGTATATTGAAAACCACGTACTTAAATTGCTTTTATAATTAACTAGCTTCCGCCATATTATCTATATATAAACTTTTCTCTTGAATCACTCCATCTATTTAAAAAAACCGCATTAAAATCGGTTGCGTAGTTCTAAAGATTTAGGCATACATAGGGACAGACAGCGGGACCGACTTTGTTTTATACTATGTAGTGATTTTTATATTTTCGTATGAAAAAACTTTGACTTTATGCATCTATATTATTACATGGATCATAAAAATCATCCTCATGTGTATACAGTGTACATAATCCTAAACACGCATTTAAATCACTATTAGCTGGAGTTCCGTAATCGCCTGGGAGTTAGTTTCCTAAGTGGAGATCAATTAGCCCAATCGAATACGGCGTGAAATGGCGGGTTTGCGGGCAAAGCTCTGGTAATAGACTTATGGGAGGGACCCTGCACGTTCATCTATACGAGGCAAACAACCGCCGCTAATAGCAAAGTTAGTGATTAAGGAAGATTTTGATTAATGCGCAAACTTAGGGATTTGGATTTTTTGTTCTGTATTATTTTTAATTAAACAACTCTTTATGAAGATGTTCGTAATGTTCTTTGATACATTTATTTTCAAATGCAAAAACAAATCTGAGATTTTACAGTTGTTCTTAAAAATGAGAAAATTACCAAACATTTAACATAGAAATCGATTTTTTTTACGAATAATCTTGATCATATAAAGCAATATAATTTCTGATTATTAGACTTATCATTTAGTCCCAACCTCAACACTAAATTCTGAAAGAGCGTCTATAAAATCCGATGCCACAAAAAATCCAAGAAAGATTTTAATAAATAGGCTCTGTTGGGCATAATTACTCCGAAGTTCTATTGAAATAATTTACCGATCTACCAGGTTTCCAACATTAATTAGTTACCCTTTCAATTCTATATAACATAGAACCCAAAAACTTGTAGTGGTCACAGATGGTGGAATACACAAATCTTAATCTACTTCAGACCTTCGAACTTTGAACCAAAGTTTGTGACCTTTTCACGCAATTCCTATTCAAGTATTAATTTGAATAAATATTATATTGTTAGCATCTAAAGAGTTTGTTCGTCAAGTAAGTTGTTAAATAATTTTCTTTGTTTAGAAATATAAATTACTAGCTGTTACCGGTGGCTTCTTCTACGTAAAAATTGATGAAAAGTAGCCTATGTGCTTTTCCAGGTCTCAGGCTTTCTCTTTGTCAAATTTTATCCAAATCCGTCCAGCTGTTTCAGCGTGAGAGAGTAACCAACACACATACACACAAACTTTCGCATTTATAATATTTGTGTGATTCTTCATCGTGTTAATGATTGCAGTCAGAATAAATTAATTAAATAACTTAGACCAGGGCCCCAAGTCTGCTAATGCAATTGTTATAATCGTGTCAGAATGGTGTCTCAATGACATCGTTTTGGCCAATGACGAAAGAGATAGTCTTACTCTAAGCCAATGACCGCTTAGGTTTTGACAGTTCTGGTGTCATTGTAACACCATTCTTACACAATTGCAATAGCAGAATTGGGGCCCAGAAATTAGTCACATTGACAGCGTTAGCAGTTAGTTCTTTCTTTCTTTCAGTGGCTTCACACAGGTCCTTCATTGTGCAGGTTGCATTACACAAAGAGCAAGACAAGAGGTGAGGTTTATCGTTTCTGATGTGACTCCTCAGCCGTCTTCAAAAAGATTACATTAATGTTGTATGAAACAGTTTTGGAAGTCGGTGCCGAATCGAACCAAATCAAAAATCAAAGGAATCGACTTCAGAATTTTTTCACACAACAATTTTGTAACCATTTTGAAGGTGGTTTTAACTTTTTTTAAGTTATTTTATGATTATAACATGTATTACTAACATAGTTTCAAGACCTTTATTATAACTACTATTACATTCTATATTTTATTTTAACATTATAAAAATCCATTGCTGTACCAAACAAAACAAGACGAAAGTTTTACATATTTAATAACAGCGCTCCAGTTTCTAAAACAGAAACTAAATAAAAGCGAAGTAAAACCGTTATTTATTGTGAACTTAACTCAGTGGAAATACGATAGAACCAATAGAACTTCATTAGTTTGAAAGGCAGAGGTTATAAATCTCAATCTCGCCGAATCGCTTCAATATAGCATTAGGTTTAGGATCAATGTCTACAGACAACTCTGTTTATTTGTTGTTCGGGCATTTGTTTTAGCCGACTGTGAGAATAGTAAAAAGGGTTGCGGGTTTTATCACAAATAAATCCAACAATTGCTTAATATTCGTCGTAAATAGGTAGGCAAAGTTTAACTAAAAGGCCTAAGTACCTAATGTATATTACAGACTTTCAAGTTCATCGTCTAATTTGCAATAAACTTGAAGTCTTGATCAAGCAAACTTACTGTCAAGTTTGCTTGATCAAACCATTAAATACCTACATTTGTTTACGTGTAGATGTGAATTTGCATGACAGAGAAACCTATGAACGAACTGCAAATTGGATCAGTCGCATAGAAATAATGAAAACCTCATAACATGTTGGACGAGGCTCTTGGCCATAAGACTATTATTATTAATATTATTAACTACGACACGTCTTTATGGTATTCATGGTTCCCAAGCTGATGCAATGCGGTTGCTGCAAATACAGTTTTCCATTTAGTACTAGCATCCGCTCGTAAAATTAAGTTAATTTTATTGTAGAAACGGTTGTTAGCAAATACTTATTCCCGTTTATTTAGTTCTATAAAGACACATAGAAAATATGCTAAGCATTTCATACAGTCACCTGGTTAACTCTTTCATATGACGCAGAAAAACGTTATGCAAAATAACTCATTCTATGACTTTCTTTTATATTCAGACTATACGCTAGAACATTTGCAAGACAAAGTCTTATTCAACGGAATTGTCTTTTTCTGAAGCTTCATTCATAGTAATAATACGTCATTGGTATGTTAGTCGCAAGGTGGCTTTCTTATATTGTAAGATACAGGCTGATATTTCTAAATAGGGCCAAATGAGATTACCTATTTTTGTTTTAAAAAAAACCGGCCAAGTGCGAGTCGTACTCGCACACCGAGGGTTCCGTATCATTTTTGGACGTATAAAGTGAAAAAAACCCGACCGCATAACTAAGTTTGTTTGTGAAGGAATTTTGATGATTTTGAAAAAACTGTACTAGCTAGGAACATCGTTATATTTTTGGTGCAATATAAAGGTCAATTTCTATCAACTCTAATTATTTCAGATTTTTCGCTTCGCAAACTTCGGAGATAAGGGGGGGAATGGTATTTTTTCAGACATTTTTTATCATAATGTCGAAAACTGTGAAACATAAAATAAAATGAAAATATATTAGGTCTTTACCTATGAAATTGCCGTTCTGCAGTACTGGCCATTTCAAATCAAAATAATTTTTGTTTGGCTAAGAATTCTAATTTCAAATTAATTTTATTTTAAAAACATGGTTTTTTTTTTCCAAAAGTAGTCATTTGTTTATTGATTAGTGTTACATTTTCATCGCATTTCAATCTTTTTCGTCATCATGGATACGTTAAAAATTCGAGTAATTATGGAATACGAGTACCGTCGTGGCAGCAACGCGCACAAGCGGCACGCAACATCAACGACGTTTACGGAGCTAACACTACAAACCAACGCACCACCTGTTATTGGTTTGCTCGCTTCCGTTCTGGAAATTTCGACCTGAAAAATGAACCTCGCGGTCGTCCGAAGACTTTGGTTGACAATGACGAATTAAAGGTGATTGTGGAAGCTGATGATACACAATCTACGGCTGAATTAGCAGCAGCTTTCGACGTTAGCGTCAAAACAATATTGGTCCATTTGCGTCAAATTGGCAAGGTAAAAAAGCTTGACAAATGGGTGCCCCACGAACTCAATGATCGCCAGCGCGAAGTACGCGTCGAGACGTGCCTTGCACTGCTCAACAGACACACAAATGAAGGAATTTTGAACCACATTGTTACCTGCGAAGAGAAATGGATTCTGTTTGATAACCGCAAGCGCTCAGCAAGTTGGTTGGATCCTGCTTCAGCACCTAAACAATGCCCTAAACGAAAACTTACCCCTAGAAAAGTGATGGTCACTGTTTGGTGGTCTAGCGCCGGTGTGATTCATCACAGCTTCTTACCAAACGGGGTGAGCATTACTGCAGATGTGTACTGTGAAGAACTGAACACAATGATGAAGAAGCTGGCACATCTCCAACCAGCATTGGTCAATCGCTCGTCTCCACTGCTCCTGCACGACAACGCGCGACCTGATACTGCACAGCAGACGGTCTCCAAGTTGCAAGAACTGGGGTTGGAAGCTCTCCGTCATCCGCCCTACTCACCAGACCTTGCGCCTACAGACTACTACTTTTTCCAGAATTTGGATAACTTCTTGGCGGGAAAAAAAATATCAACAATCCCCGAGAGGCAGTACAAAATGCCTTTGAAGCTTTTGTTGCCTCCCGTCCAGCTGATTTCCTTAAGAAGGGCATCAATAAACTGCCACTGCATTGGCAAAGATGCATTGATTATTTGTATTAATCGAAGTAATCACCCATGCAGGGTGATTACTTCGATTAATACAAATAAAAAATACATGAAAAAAATTAGTTTAAATTTTTTCATACAAAACGGCAATTTCATAGGTAAAGACCTATTATTTTGAAATGTGCAGATCAAGCCCTTTCATATAATATGCCATTTGACCTAGTAACCCCACTTTAAAATTTCGGACACCCACTCTGGCCCCTTTTGCAATGAAAATAAAAATATTTTTGGACTTTTTTCATTTGCAATAAAGTTGGGCAAGCATTCTTTATAACTGTTCCAAATTTCAAGACGATAGCATTAGTAGTGTCTGAAATAAGCAGGTGTGACAGACAGACAGACGAAGTCGCACCATAAGGGTTCCTTTCATACCATTTTGGTACGGAACCCTAAAAAAATCACCCGGTCAATGGTATATATTTATATGCTTAATTATATACTTTATTGTACACCAGATATTATATTGAGACAGATCTATATTAAAACATACAATCTTACAGGTACCTACCGAACCATTATTATTTATGTTCCTCTCTATTTTATTCAAAACGTGTGTGAAAAGAAAAATATTTTTTAGAAAACTTAAAATGCCAATTTATTTTTTACTCAAACTGAGCAAGTGACTTTTAAAAGGCGCATTTCCAGGCAAGTCTTGCTTGCAAGTATGACGTCACACTTGTGTGCAAGTGATTTGAATTGAACATTTCAGTTGCAACTTGTTTGCAATCTGTGGTTTCCACTACACAAATTGCATGCAACTTGCAACTTATATGCAAGTCATTTGCATAATGAAAACGCGCCTTATTTGACTATATTTCATAGTAAACAAAAATAGGAAAATTGTAAGTATAGAGATACAATTTCCGCCACCAGTCCCAAAAACTCATTCTGTATAGTTGCAATATTTCACCTACATTGTAATAATGCATTTAATAAGACAGGCTTCCCGTGCATAGTGCCTAAGTAATAAGTTTCTGGACTAGACTCCCAGACCTCTATTTGGCATCTTGCCCGGCCCCAGTGTATGTAACCTGCTTCGGTCTCCATCAATTCCGATGGCAACGGCTTGCTATCATTATCCGGTATATGCATTGCTAATTTCTAAATTGTAGAAATGAAACTTCTGAAATGCTGTTATTGTTTACGCAATAGGAATAGTTTTTGCGGAATAGGAAGGATTTTTCTTTTAAGGATTTTTTGGTCAACTCCGAATTACTTTCACAGACCTATCGAATAAGTGGTAAGTATCACACTACACAAAAATCTTTGTCATAAATACTTAGTTTGATTTCTATTTTCGAAAAGGATTAATATGTACCCATTCTCTTCTTAATATGATAAAAAAGAGTAATTCCCATGGTGTTTATACAAAATGTTTATATTTATTCCACATAAAAGATCCACATTAAGCTTACGTGTGTGCATTGAAATGGAATCTATAAATCCCAAGAGTCCACAAAATAACATCTATTACTGCAAAATAATCTGTAATATTCCCTTTAAACCAATTGAACGTTAACCGGATTATCAAATCATTCATAATTGATTAATTAATCAATTAGATTTTCCGTTGGCACCTAACTGAATATTAATGTTAGCATTTAGACTTATCAGAGTTAATTGGTACAACATAAGTAACTAGCAATAGAATATTAATTCACAAGACAGACATTGTTTGAAATTAAAAAAAAAAAAAATATATATTTAATAACGTTAAAAACCTTGGTCTTGAAGTGCCATGACAAAAATCGAGAATTTTCAGTGTTCGGAATATATTCCTCACCCAAATTGGTCTCGAAATAAAATTTTCGCCGAATGTCCCGAAATTCGTTTGACGAAAATGTGTCTAGAAGAAATAGTAGTCAATCTACATGATTGCCACTTCCAGATCGATTTAGAAAAAACTCATAAGCTTTAACTACATTTAAGAATAGCAGGAAACGCAATCCAATCAAACGTACCAATCGAATCCATTGCATTCGAATCAGAAGCGTATTAACCGTGCTGCACTTATAATGAACCTAGTATGCCAGAAATTAAAGCAATTACGTTCACCCAAGGAAATTGTTCAATATCCGTGCAGTGTTTCTGAACCGCAAGTGACGGTAAATCTAGTTGATAGACACACACACTGAGGCGGACAATGAGGCTGTAAT
Source organism: Thalpophila matura (assembly GCA_948465475.1). Classification (NCBI taxonomy): domain Eukaryota; kingdom Metazoa; phylum Arthropoda; class Insecta; order Lepidoptera; family Noctuidae; genus Thalpophila; species Thalpophila matura. The sequence goes on from OX419183.1 coordinate 14,098,018, forward strand.
TACTGAGTATACTCAGTATATACCATGGTAATGCCTACGTTCACATCTGCAACGGATGTGGACGCTATTATTGGTTTATAATGGCGCGATCCATCCAGCTCCATGGAGATAAGGGATAAACCGCCTTAATAGGTTTTCCCGTAAATGGGAAAAGTTGGCAAGTCTGTAAAATTGGGCAGTTTGTACCTATGGTGGATTTAGATAAGAGCGTTTTATTAATTTAAAAGTAATTGTGTTAAGTTTTGGACTACAATATAAGTAATGGGCATCATTTTGGTAGTTGTTTATTTGAAAGTTAGTTCAAATTAAGGTTTAAGTCTAAGATAAAGTCATTATTTTCATATACGAGACGATAGAAGGACTTATGAATCGCCAAAAACTAGGTGCAAGTTCCAAAAAGTAGGTCCTATGTAAAGGAGCCGCAAGAAACTCCAGGGATAAATATAGATTGTAGGAGATAGTAGGTATTATAATTATATTAAGTAGATTCTCTGTTCCCAAAATATCTAAATAGTAGAATGCAGTTCGAGGAAGTCTGCCAAATCTCTCGTTGTGCAAAATATGTAGACGCAGCATAAAGCTACATCTGAAACCGTGTTTACAGTTTTGTCTATATAAATACTATAGATCTAAGTAAATGCACTAATAACGGATAATAGATAACCGTCTTAAACAACACCCATTGTTACTCAATCTTATTAACAAAAAGAAAACTTTTGAGGTACCCGTAGGTTTAAAAACAAACTCCATAAATGATCCTTTCGCAAATAACCTTTTATTTACCATTGTAATCTGGTATCAGCCAATCTAGAATTCTAGACAATCATCACAGCGTTATCTGAAGAACTTTTTATTAAGAAAAGTAAGTGAAAATCCAAAAACTCTTGAAGCTCGAGAAGATTCTGTCTGATTATTCAAATTTGACAACCCTTCGCAAGACAAACAATTGAAACAATTCCAGCGAAAGATACACAATTAGGGACAAGTCCAACTGTAGAATAAATATTCTGTCTTTTAGGAATATTTTCATCGGAAACTAAAACATTATTCCTTAAAGTTCTGAAGAGAATGATTATTTCGCACGGTTTTTTATCGTGTTTTACTGACACATCATTAAATTTTTCCATGCGAGTTGTCTAAACACAGGAGTGTTGCGTCTACACGGCGACAGTTATTTTGTGAATAATTTTGTGCAGCATCATAATTATGATAACAATATTCATATTGAAGGCGCGTTGTAAACGTCTGTTAATGTTTGTAAAGTTTTTCTTCAGTGATATGCGACAGGGGTAGTGAAATTATAAGACCTATTAAAACAAATTGACATCTAATAATACATCACGGTGCATCTACGTATATATTTTATTCGGGTTATTGAAAGCAAATCCCAAGTAAAAACGTTTCGTAAATAAAAATAAACACGCTGTAATCCCGCATCGAAATACACGAGCCCGCAAAGAGCCTTTTTAACTTAAAAATAAACGAAGGCCACCTGAGAGCGATTTCCCAAACATATTGATCCCCATTACACTTAAGGAGTTAAAGATAACCGCCCCTTGATTTCCAAATATTTAGGCACGCCCCCGGGCCCCGATATAATTGCATTCCGTCTCAATCGGGGCTCTTCTTGTGCTGTATTAAGTGAACCATTACTTGGAGTAACTCTCCCTATACAGGGTGAGTTTTTTAATGCGTGCTATGTATTATTGTATTCCCGCGTGTTATGGTGGTAGGTGTTGAACGTGGGCGAAACAAAAGAAGTATGAAAGAATCGTAGCACGTGGTGCACGTGGTGTACTGGTTTCTGACTACTCCATAGGAAAAAGGCGTGAGTTTATTTATAGTATGTATTTTGTGTATGTAAGTTGTTGACGAAGAAAATAGCCAAGTTATTACAAAAATAGTGAAGTGTGCCTATTATGTAAAAAACACATTTTCACGAATACCTACAGTTCAAATCTGTCTAAATAACACGGATTTAAATTTGTGATGACAAGTAAAATTTGGATCATATGTAGTGCAAAAGCACTTATCGATCGTCTAACTGACGCAATAACATAATATTCAACGATTCACCTTGTGCTTATACTTTTCGTAGGAACTGAAAAAATAGGGTACTACTTTTTATTTGACATCTTAATATTTGAAAGAAGAATCTTTTGCTGGAATTTTCTTGTAAGTCAATAATTATTTTCGTCTTGTTCTTCAAAAAGTCATCCTGTATACAGATTTTCAATTGGTTGCCTTTGCAAATGTTGGTTCTACATAAAATACGTATTGGGAAACGATTGATTAAATAATTGTGTGTAATGTATTTAGTATGTTGTTCCACTATTTTAGGTACAATCACAGAGCAATGCGGAGACTATAATTTTACATAAAAGGTACTTACCTAATAAAAAAGCTACCTACATAAATTATCAAACGCATGTAACTTGAATAAAATAAAATGTAGGTAGTAAAAAAAACTAAAAACACGCTTGAATTTTAATGAATGCATTAAAAAGTATAAAATAATTTAATTTAGCATTAAATGAGTCAGTCCGTTTTGCGTACCTTAGTCAAGTTGATAAAAGACATACTTACTATGGACTCTATATATGTAACATGGTTTTGAAAAATCTTGTGGCGCTTTGACATTACATAACATAAAACTTTGTTACCTATAGGAAAAAAAATGTTTTTTCTATGATTATAAGTAAGGTACCTACATACCTACTCATTTCAAAAAGCATGTAAAAAAACCGGCCAAGTGCGAGTCGTACTCGCGCACCGAGGGTTCCGTATCATTTTTGGACGTATAAAGTGAAAAAAACCGGACCGCATAGCTAAGTTTGTTTGTGAAGGAATTTTGATGATTTTGAAAAAACTGTACTAGTTAGGAACATCGTTTTATTTTTGGTGCAATATTTGGGCCAATTCCTATCAGCTCTAATAAATGTCGAAAACTGTGAGACATAAAATTAAATAAAAATATATTTTGAAATGTACAGATCAAGCCCTTTCATATAATTATACCACTTGACCTAGTAACCCCACTTTAAAATTTCGGACCCCCACTCCGGCCCCTTTTGCAATGAAAATAAAAATATTTTTTGACTTTTTTCATTTGCAATAAAGTTGGGCAAGCATTTTTTATAACTGTTCCAAATTTCAAGTCGATAGCATTAGTAGTTGCTGAAATAAGCAGGTGTGATAGACAGACAGACAGACAGACAGACAGACGAAGTCGCACCATAAGGGTTCCTTATTTACCATTTTGGTACGGAACCCTAAAAAGACGATATAGCTCCTCATTTATTAGTAATACTTACACAATTTCTTAGGTACAACACTAGCATTTTGGTTTAATACAAATATTTTATAATAAACTGGCATCCTATAATAATGTTGTAGACATCTTTTGTAGGAACAAGTGTTAATTAAAATTTCTAGATACATTTATTCAAAAATGGCGTTGACCTACAAACTTAATAAAGGTTTCTGGAAGCAAACCTACTTTGGTTTAAAAGGTTAGATATTACTTTCTTTTGTATTTCTCCTTAAGGCGAAATATAATTTTTCTTTGCCTGCGTAATGAAACTTTAGACCTTTATCAAAGTCTAAATAATAAACTCGTTTATACTTGGTTCCTTAAGGCGTTTTGTGGATGAATGCTTTAATATATTATTTCCTGGTACGAATTTAACTAAAAAAACCTTGGGAAGAGAAAATCTACCTACCTTTTCCTAATGTTTTTTCTGTTTATATAACTAGTGCGTATTGAGAACCAAATTAAAAAATCTGCTGTTTCATACATTTTTCAAATGACCTGGTTATTTTTATACGGAACTAGACGGAACAGTTGTTTTTGTTCTCGCAATTTCGGGATTCTCGGGAAATCCAGCGAGAATCGAATACTGGATATCCCTTCGATACGTATCTCGTTCAACCAGTCTCTCTATACAGATTTTAATTTAGAAGAATAAAAACGTTGTCCTCTCTTTCTAGATGGAGGGTATCCATTAGCAATAAAAAAATAAATAAAAAAAACAAAGTGAAGATTTTTTTTTTATTCTAAATGACCTCGTTTTGATATCAAATTCACAAAAACACTACAGACAGCTCACAACACAAAAAGCAATAAAATTTTACTGAAGACCTCATCTTCAAACAATTTCGAACAATGTCTGTAAATAATAACATGCAATAAAACTCTTTGGGGCACACACCCTACATAAAGGGCTGAACAAAAGGACCGGTGGCTTAATTAAATACAACGCCAGAACGTTACAACGGCCATTTTAATGTTATTAAAATGTTCGACGGCTACTTACCTTGCTATTTTACGATGTACTCGAATACAAGGGAGATTTAATTTACCTACCTGTATAATCAAATGTGTTTTGATCGCGGCCGCGAACATTTTAATTTTCAATTTCGTTTTACATAAGATTATTATGTCTGATTTAATTTAATACGTTATTCTGTTTAATGTATTATATCTACAGTATCAATGGCTTTATTAAAATAAATTCACAGTACAATTTTATTAAATTAATTAGCATTAGAAAACTAGTTTTCTTTCCAACAAGCAAGCCAATTAAAACGACAACAATAAATAGTACCTAGATAAACAAGTCTGAGCAAGGTTATAAAATGCCGTTATGAAATGGTAAGAGAACGTTCATTTGAATTTATACAATACACTTTACTGTTGAAAAGATAAGACCTAATTTTTCCTAATCCATAACATTGCGTAGGTAGCTTATTTTCACTTCAGATATTATGAACAGCATCCAGATACTAAAATATAACGAGAAAAACGTAAACAAAAACTCGATCTGAGTTTTTCTTAGAAAATATTTGCTGTGAAGGTAGGTATATTTTAACTAGGTAATAAGAGGTGAGCTAATCAAAAACATACTAAGCTAGGATCAGGCTTGTTGTGATAGGATTAACTTAGATTATACCTTCAGTATAAAAAGGCAGTTTTTAGGTTTTTGAAAAACCGTTCTAACAATAGATTTTCTTAAAGCGATAGGTACCGTGATAATTTTTGCTAAGTCAATCTTTTTATATAGAGCTTGATGCTATAGAATATTCTTATCGTGCCGTAAGTAGTTAACGATAAGGAATTTCTTCGAAGCGAATAAGGTAGATACCAATTTATAAGCAGCTGAGCGAGCAATATCAAGATGTTGCATGGAGTGTCCTGAGTATCCAAGGGATACGCGAAAAATACTCGCTACAAGCCCTGACACATGTGCCAGGACATAAAGAATGGTGCACACACGAAAAATAAAATACAATTTGTGGAACATGCGGTGGCAGCGGACACAGTGTCTCAGTTCGACTCCATCTGTGTGTACCTACCGCCACCTAGCGGTATAAAACAAAATGTAGGCCCGACTGCTGTTTGAGATATGGCGCAATTAGCCTCCGTAACGACATAATTTGTTAAATTCTATTAAGCGTTCTTTATTTAATGAAGCATCGCTACAACTCACGAATTTGTCAAATAAAAACGTACAAAGTACAGCCAATGGCCGCCGTCGAAGGTAATAACTGCGAATATAAAGTCAGATATTGGCAATATCAGCAAATTTAAGATTAGAGCGTCATAAATTCAAACGTCATGAATAGAGCTAGTTGGTAATACTTCAAATATTTTATGAGAGCCGTAGAGGTGTCTATCTGGATAGTAATAAAATGCAGTGAGCGACCCGCGACGGAAAGCAGTAATATCAAGTAAAATAGTATCTAATACTGTGACATCGGAGAGAGCTGACGGTAAATTTAACGTTATTATTATTATAGGTAACGCTACTGACGCTGGTAGTCCTTTGCTGTGTTCTTTATGTGGTCAAAAGTGGTGGCGAATCCCTTCGTAACTTTGGATTTATGGCCGTCCTTTCTTGGTTTGCATACTTCACAAAAAATCTATAAACTATATTTTCCTATAGCTTATTACCAGGGATTGGAATGTATGTTACTTGCAACTTAGGCTTTTCGCACATGGGTCGTAGGCGTAGTTGTGCTGTTGTTGAGACGCGGAGTGTTCTACAAACGAATTGTCGCGTAGACGTATCGTTTTGTAATATCTCAGTTGAAATCATTCTACATTTCATTTCATACAATCATCAAACACATTTAAAAAAACTCTGATTCTAGTACTATTGCTTTTTATTTTCTCGCAGAAGGTGTGAAAAGTAGAGTATACTCCTCGGGGATAAAACGTGTCTTTGTCTAGGGCGAGCTTGTATCCCTCGTTTCACTCAGGATTCTACTTTTAACTCCCCCGCTTCGCTCAGGAGTTAACTATAAACTCCCTCGCTCCGCTCGGGAGTTAACCCTAGACACCTTCGTAGTAGTTACTCGGGATTCAATATGACGCCCATGACATAAGACACTGCTTTATCCCCTTGGTGCATCATCTACTATTTTGTCGCTTCCTTTTTTATTACGCCAGTACGCTACGACTATCGTAATGACAATGAACACCTCATACAATACGCTGCAACACCGCCTCGTGTGCGGACTTGTTTGAACATGTTCCTGCTCGTATTGCTCTCGTACTACGTGCGTTCTACGATACGCTTACGATACGACGCCATGTGTGAAGGGGCAAAATCTTATAATAATTATGATAATATTACTCAATCTATGGGATTTATGCCAGAATGCACAAACGCCAATTAAATCCCAATGAAGGTCTGTTATTTAAATTACCTGACAAAAATAACATTATCAATCGTATCGAATGACATGACACACATAAAATTCAATTTTCAATAACTAGTATACAGAGATTGGTTACAATAACCCCGATAGCAAATTCTTGCAACTTCTTGAGACGGTAAGTACCTAACAGACGTTCCATATTTCTCCTTCATTCCTAAATCAAAATGAAAACTATTATTCCGAAGGCAGCTGCAAAGGTTCCCAAGACACGGGTTCTCAGGTTTCACGATATTTTGTCAGTTACACAGATATGAAATTCTATAACAATTAGGTATTGCGCAGGTACTATCTTTAGTACCTACTAGTAGTAGTAGTAGTACTACAAAGTGGACCTACACATCGTGTATTAGAACATTTAAGGGGGTTGTTTGGTTTCTAATTCAGAGCAATTTGATAGGTCAAATAAAAAATATCGGGCATTTTTTTTTCGACTCTCCATACAAATGGTATCAGCTGGTTAATTAATATGGAGAAAAAATGCTCTGTAGTATTATGTTTGACGTGCTAAAAAAACTTGTACTTGGCATTTCATTATCAAATACTGTGCGTCACGCGAACAAAGTCGGGCAAAAGCCTGCAGAAGATACACATATTAGCCGCATTTGGCTAGTTAGACTAGGGTTTAGGATACGCATACGACTCTCTTACATACCAGAAAAATTCAAGTAGGTATGTAACAACTTTATTTATTAGTGTGCTGTTATTGTTATTACAATACTATTTTCAGTTAAAGGTTTTGGTGGGTTTGTTATTTATTTACAGCTAGACGGAAGGCTGAGACCTGGAAAAGCACGTGGTCTACTTTACATCAATTTTCACGCAGACTAAGGCTGTGTCCCCAATAGGCAAACTGTGAGCGGCCGACTGAGTTTGCGGCGTATCGGTTTAGTACGCCGTTCCATATTATTTGAAATGGTCCACAGTTTGTTAGTTTGCGCCAACAGTTTGCTACTGCAATTTGTCAGTCGGCCGCTCACAGTTTGCCTATTGGGGACGCTTAGTGGGGCCTTAGTCGCGGGCAGTTGCCCGCGACTAAGGCCCCACTAAGCGTCTAGGTAGGTGTATCATATTGTTTTGTCAATCGGAACAAGACGTAACCTAGTTGGCAACAATACAGCTATCCCTTTCAAAGTAATTTGCAGGTTGTTTATGCTGAGGCCGACTACCATTTGCCATTTCCCTTTTTATGTGAAACGTTAGCAAACAGTCCGGCGACTCATCCCAACTTTACGGCAGAAATTAGTTTGTTTTTACAAGAAGACCTGCTTTACCCTACTTTATGGGAAAACGGTATATTATTTTTTTAAATGTTTTTTTTTAAACATGAGCCTTACTAGAGAATTCGTCTGTATCGTGGGTATATTATTTAGAATATACCTAGTATACCTACATCTCACATACAACGTCGCAAAAAAAAAACAAATGTTCCATACAAAAATATCCATACCCCTCGACAAAATGTATGGAACAGCTGCTTTTTTTTTCGTGATTTCAAAATTGGTCCCGTTAATAATAGAACTAAACAGTATCGCATACTGAATGTCCTCCTTCAATATAATCGTTTAACCTGTCACCCAGTATAAACAGTACAGTCAAAACAACTCCAACTTACCCATCTAATCGATACCAGGGTCATGGGGTCTCATCAGGAACAAAGGAACATTTGTTGAAATAACTCATAATAGATGGCGTTATATGTATCTATTTGTTATTGAAGTTTGCGTAAAATTGAGAACATGAAGAAATACATCATGAAAAATATTTGTTCAAATTTTGAAAAATCCTTTAAGCACGGAAAAATGTATAGCCCGAAGATAGCCCGTGCTAAATCGGTCACATTTCTTTGTATGAGATGAGGCATCTGTACGTATAGTATTATATTATCTGTGCCAGGGTACAGAACCCACCCGGTGGGAACAAGAGTATTGTAAACGTCTTCCATACATATCGAAATCACAGCGTTCCATTTTATTCCGTCGGGACAGTGATGTAATCATAGACCGATCTTCCGTTATGTTATTTATCTTTTTCCCTTCTTTCATACATCGGTAGAGGCTAGCGTGTTTGTCTTAAACTCGGATCATAGAAACAAGGGAGATGTGCCAAGATGGTACGCTTTGACGTGATCAATGTGATCTTGTTGCCGATGCCGATAGAAACAACGCGATCGATGGTTTATATAATTGAATAGAATTGTTTTGTTTAATATAATTGTTATTTGATGAAGGCATAACTATACAATGCAATTGATAGCGTGACTTGATAATTTTGTGACATTGTTTGCACGTCAATAATATAATCTGACAAAGATACCGCCACTTGTGACAACTTATGCTACTACTATATTTTACTGAAAATAAAGATATGTATACAGTGTTTTAGTTTAGTGTGAGTGACGAGTGACGAATAACAAAGCGTGTTTGATGGCACTTTTAATGTGTGGGAGATCTCTATATTTACAAAGAAGCGTTTGTAGTTGTGACGCACATTGCTTTAATAGTGGCAACAGCGGTTCCCATACTAATTTACTATGATAACATAATTATCTCCTTGTTTCTATGATCTGAGGTCTCAAATATAACATGTCGCGAGATGAGATTGAATTATGTGACCCGAATACTAGTTAAAGGATAGGTAACTGTTAAGCTACTAATAAAGATTGTGTTGCTGGCTTAATGTTATGTCCCTTGACGCATGTAAGGGTTAGAAATAATTAGATGCCCAGAACAAAAAAATTGTTCTGGGCATAGGTAACATAATGGGTTAACTACTATAATAAAATAATATTTTAACAACATTTTTCCTTACTTACATTATGCTAGTACAATATGGAATATCTTCTTAGGTATAAATATTATTATCATCATAATTATCAAATCGTAAACATGGTCATTTTTTCATTCTTGAAGAAATATATTTCAAATCAAATGCTTGTAGGCACTTTTTTTTAATTCAATGGTTATTCTCCTCCACGATTCGACTGCAGACACCATTAAAACTATAACGGAACATATACAACATGCCCTCGCTTCCTGGAGCGCCCTTAATCGCCCTAACACTTCACCCCATGTCTACCCGGAACTCAAGTGAACCGAGTTAGCTTCGGAGAGACATACTTTTTTCTAACTTGCGAAGTGTAGTCTTTGTATTCAGATAATCACTATATTTGAGATGTTAAGAGTTTGTGACGGTTAATTCAGTTTGTGTAATGGTATATTTTGACAAAAAATTGTCACGCAGTTGATAGATATAATTATTAGAGACGTACCGACTAGTCGGCGACTAGTCGGTAAAGCCGACTATCCGGCCACTTTTATAGTCGGTGACTAGTCGGCGACTAGTCGGCAAAAAACGCCGACTAGTCGGCCATTACTTTATTCATATAAATAGAGTGATTGAAATGAATTTTATTCATTATTAATTGTTTTTATTTCAGTATCAGTCTTACAAATTGGCAAAATAATACAGGAATATAAAAAATAAATAAATTCTGAACGCAAGTTTCTAATAACAACTCTGATTAAAGAACATAATATGTAATCACTTAATCACCTATTGATTATTTATTTAAGAATCGCATTTATATCGAATAGAATCGAATTTGTTTTATATTTAAAAAAAAAAACACTAAGTAACGGCGATCGTATGTGAGCGACGAACATTACCGATTCCACCCGAACACCGCCGAAAGCAATGATCGGCTTGGCCGACTAGTCGGCTGACTAGTCGGCCGACTAATCGGCCTTTTTCCAGCCGACTAGTCGGCTAGTCGGCTAGTCGGCCAAACTCATAGTCGGCCCAACACTAATAATTATATGTTCTAATCAAGATCTACAATAGAAATCAATATGATTAATTTGTTTTAATTATTCTTAGATTCTTCATGTCGGACTGCAGCCCGTGCTGCATCTCCCATACCGCGCGTATTGACCGCACTAAATAAGCTCGTGGAAGCCAACCCGGACTGCGATCTATTCTATAATAAATTCGCCAATTTAATGGTTATATGCCTACTTTTTTTGGAAAATAATAAGATTTGAATAATTTCTATTATCAGTCTATGTTTGTAATTATTATAATTTTATACTTTGATTTACGTAATTGGTGTGTATATGCCGTGTAAATCAATAAAATAAATAAATAAATCCTACTAGTTTGCAGGCAGTTCTTTAGGTATAGGTATTTGATGTGTCTAGAACTGATTGCAAATAACAGAAGGATGTAATTCTACAAAGTAACAGTAAACACCTAGAGTAAGCTTCGTCCGTACATTCTAAGATCTGTATAAAACGTTTTGATTGGTTTACAATGCTGCCCAACACAATTCTCAGAAAATAGGATACACTTATGTTATATACAAATTAATTAATATTATCTTTATCATGATTTCGAGGGTCGATTCCACAGTTTTGACAATATTAGGCTGTTTGTGCATTACAGACGTTTTCAATTCGTATTCGGTTTTTTAGCCAATAGGCGTGCAGAACGATCCGCACCACTTTTTAAAATGTATGAAAAATAGAACGGTCCGTGAAAAAACGTGCTGTAAACACACGTTTACAGCACGTTTTTCCACGGACCGTTTTTTTTTTGTGCACAAACAACCTTACCCAATGTTTTTGCAGAATTATTTGCAGCAGCCAGTTTATACTAAAGATATAATTTTAACACCATGATTCATGTAAAGTGTCATAGCGTATCAGAGCTTAACTTGTATCACTGATTGTTATGAAACCATTGTGTAAGGCGGGCAAAATACGTACTTTAATAATGTTTAACGATTTTTCACGATAAACGATACAAAATGTATATTGTATATATTGAGATAGAGTACAAGTCTCAAGGCAACGAACTTTCTGCTCTAGTACCTACTTTTAAGTACTTAGTTAATTGTATTTTAAATAGCCAGTACTATTCGCAGTCTGCACTGGAGTAAGATAAAAACTTCGCAAGAGAAAATCGCTTTCACAATATTGCCAAAAGTTTTGTAGTTTAAATAAAGCTCTATAAGTTGGTAGCTCTGCGACAAGCGCCAAGTCAATAGGATCTCGTTAAAACTTACCCGTAGTTGCAATGTGTCCAAAACTTGAGAGATGAAACTGCAAAATATGGGACTTTCTCCAAATAAAACTTATCGTAATGGTCATGCTCTTACTTATCCCTTTTTGAATGAGGTGCCAAGACTAGCTTGCTTACATAATATTTATGTAAGAAGAAGTACCTATTGCTTAAAGACAACATTTGGTGGAAAAAAAATAAAAAAGTTTTGTATGAACGTTGCATCTAAAATGTCGTCTACGCGAGTCACAGTATGACTAAAAGTGAAGGCATGAGACACGACAAAAACTAGTTAACTTAGTTTGAAAGTAAGTTAACTTAAAACACCACATGTCCTGTTACTTGTTTAAATGCACTTGTGCAAAAAGTATTAAATTAGGTTTTATACAGATACGTATCGTTTTATATTTCTCTTCACATAATATATTTGACTTAGGTGCTTTCAAAGATCAAGTATTATTAAAGTAAATTACTTTCTTTGTTACCGACTACTTACAGAATGACATTCATCTGGATTCACTGAGTAGGTATTTTTTCCAGATTTTTTGATTTTAACCATTATCGAAGTAGATGCAACTAAAATAATATCGTAGTACAGTACCCGGCAATAAATATTGCACATCGAGTTTGAGAAAGAGATAATCGGCTAGCTTCGGCTTTGTAGAGCGTCGTATCCGTCACTCATACCTATGTGACGTTTTGTCGCCGACTTGTTTATTAGATACCAGACTGTTAGTGCTTCGTGCGACAGAGATGACGCTCTATAAAGTCGAAGCTAGCAAATAACTCTTTCCGAAGCTCGATGTGCATTATTTACTGCCACGTACTGTACATTGTTTTTTCGTAAATGCTGTACTATGTTACTTTTAGTAATTAGGTGTATTTGTTGCACTTTTCCTTAAATTAGATGCCCTTTATTTTCGTATTCAAAATAAGGTTTTTGTATCAAAACAAAACGAGTACCTGTTACTGATGACTATTCTCCAAAAAGTTCCGTATTCCATTTGCGTCGCGAGAAACTTTTGATTCATTATCGTCAGAGTGCGGCGGCGTCAACCCCGCGCTGCCTAATGGCCCGGTGTCACTTTCAAGTTTTCCCATTTTGTTATTGTTACACATTTTTCAAGTTGATCCCATTTGTTCCTGTTCTCTTTGCACTTTTGGAGGAAATAAAAGTTAGTAATAAAGTGGAACTAAACAGAAGTTTCGTAGACTTTGTAACTACATATTTGTTTGCGGGTTAAAGTGATGTGTGTTTTGTTGCTGATGTTTCCTAGTTACGTAAGTAGTAGAGCGTCTATCATCTGACGCTTTTCCGTAGTTTTTTCTCTAGAGTGTTCTTTATGACATTATGATTATTATGAACCTTTATATCCTTTGTGAACCAACTTTTCTCTTTCAGCTTCACTGGATCAACCACTCATCGTAATGAAGCAGCAATCAAATAACGTTTTTAATATCAATTTCCGGAAAGCTTATCAAGATATTTTTTCTTGAACAGTATTTTTTTTTTAAATTAATCAAGGGATTAATTTCAAACCTTGTATAGATATATTATATCTATCTATAATGCGTCTTCTCTGTAGTTACTACAAGACGTTGGAAGAAGATCATGACGATAATAATATGATTGCAGTAATTTTTAATGTCAATTTATTGAACTTAAATATTAGTAATGAAAAATATCATCATAATTGGTTCAGTGGTTTTTGAAAAAAATCGCAGACGTACATACACACATACATAAAAATGTGTCGAACCTTTTTTGAAATCGGTTAATAAACGTATTCACCTATAGGTATATCACACTCAAACGTTCTCCATCAAGTTTCAAAACCACTTTTAGCATCTAAATAATGTAACAGCAGAACCGATCTATAAATGAGATCTAACCTAGATATCGCATTACCCCCAGACAACCTCTGCCAAGTTATTTATACAGTACCAGCAGAAGATTGAAGGTCAAACGTGATATTATCTGATGGATGTGATAGTGTTGGCTTTACTTTTCGACCACTTTCCCAAACGTATGAAAGCTGAATTTTTTGGCAAGATTCTCAATTTCAAGCGAAAGATATGAGTATAACTAGGAAGTAGTCATGTCATGAAATAAAATACAAAGCATGTAGGTACTTCTATTATTTATTACATAACACAAATGTACGCGAATAAATACAAACAGCACTATACATTTCAGTTTTTGACAATTCAATAGACAGACAGATAACAAAACCGAAGGTGTGTGACGGAGTCATCCTTCATTCATAATTTAGTGCTGGCAATCTTTCATTACTAGCCACTTCATCCACTCCATTCTTCCAGATTTGAACTTCAAATTTCAAAATTAGAACATCTCATATTTTTATGCATTTATTTCATTGTTTCGTCATTCTTTGTCTGGTCTCCAATGACATCACTTGAGGACCGCTGAACCGCTGTACTATTATTTATTACCTACAAATTATAATTTATAACAAGTGTGCAATACTATCAGTTAAGAGTCTTTTTTATCAGTTATTGCTGTAACTTCTGTGTACAGTTATTAAGTGCTAATAAACCATCTACATCACAATTCCAACTCTCCCAATCCTGCTGTTTTATTTCCTATCAAGATTTGTGTCTGTGGAGACTCCCTCCGATAGCTAGCCGAGGCTGAGAGGACAGAGGGAGGGAGGCACTCCGCGACAGGTGTAACACCAGAAATAGCTGACTCAGTTCAACCGCAAAGTTTATAATATTCATTCCATAGTCACATTAGATTTTATGTCGCAGAGCGCTCCAGCAATTGAGTCCGTACATTTCTATAATGCTTTACCGAACCCGGGGTATGAATGCTTGAGCACGAGCATTGTTCCAACAGTTTTATTCTATTACACGACTAAAACTTTAAAGAGGGCTCTCCGACTGGGACAGCTATAAGCACTAAATCAAAACTTTCCCGTTAGGGGGTCGCTCCTCTTCTAGTTCGAGTGAATACGTTCGGGGATGGGTGGGCTTACCGAATTGTCCGTTTTCCATACAAACTCTTTGAAGAACAAGCGACGATGGGAATTGCTTCCGGGAAAGTTTAGGGTAATATTTTATCATGATATTACTAGGTTAAGATGATACATGATACGAAAGTACGGACTTACAAAGTCGTTTACAGAAGCGAATTGCTCTTTAATTACTTCCTATTGTTATTCCTACATCCAATAGACGATAATAAGTACCGAACAATTTTCCAAATGTGAACTAATATCGTTTGTCAGAAGTTCCTGACCGAATAACTTAGTTGGACTAGAACATTAGACAGAAGCTATTTGTCAAACTTAGATTCGATTACCTAATCTGAATTCAGAACCAGTGCCGAAACTAAGCAATATGATTAAGGAGAAAGTTCTATTCTACAATAAATTGAGAGTTTGGATTAATTTCGTTCGAGCAATAAGTCGTGTAACTAATAGGTACACTATCATGGTTTCCTGACCACGACCGGAGGCTATTAATAAATGTCACACACATAACGAAACCCTTCGTCAATTAATAGTTGTGTCGGAGACAGGATTCCTTTCGTGGTCACGCGTCATTAGCGCATGGCATTTAGAGGTACGAGTAACTCTCGCCCTATTTTTTCTAAGAAGTGTAACGAACATCTAAGTAAGTTTTAATGATGGCTGCTTAACTTTCGTCTAACATGATATTTAGCGCTTAGTGATAATGGGTCTGAGTCTGGCTCCACTTGAAGTGTCTTAAATGTTCTCTTTTAGCTTTAAGGGGCAGTTCATTGACCTGGTGAGGGGTAGCGGTGCCTAATGACGTCAGCCGGGCCCTAGGGTTTATCGTGGTCTCAAAGTTTCGGAGGTGCCGTAAATCAGTCAGCCGCCAAATTAATTGCTATACTAACTGTTATTTAACACGCATATAAACCGCTACTGATTAGGCTGGTACTTTAATTACTTTAATGTAACGATTAACGTCATGTGTAAGAAAAATTATATCCATTGGGACCATTAATTCTTAATGAAATATAATCTCCTGTAAAACGCTGAAATTCATGAGTTTTACAGACTTTTTGTGTTAAATATACCTGCAAGAAATACTATTATTGATATCAATATATTAAATAAACCATTAATTTAAACTATTAGTCAGTATTATTGGAGCGTAAGTTAATTACAGATAACAAAATCGTAAGTTTATTTCAATGAACATAACGCTTCACAATGAGTGATAGAGGCAATCAATCAATTGATTAAAATCTCGTATCAGCTAGTAATGTCCGCCATTGAACAGAGCGGTCGTCTGCCGTGTGGCGTAATGAATGTGCGTATCCAGTACTGATACAACGGCAGATGGATGAGTGCTCAAATTGATGGAAAATTGTGCAATTAAAAATATTATAATTGGGATAAAAGTATGGTTTTAAAATTAATGTTTGGGGTAATATTTCAGCTTTGATACATTAATGTATCAATTAATGCTATAGGCATTCCGTTTAAGAAATATAATGTGGGCATGGGCTGGGCAGCATGCCTGCATCTTCTCATCACAGTCTTCCATAAAATGTGCGTTAGAATAATTAAGGATCACTTTTATTTTCTGACCACAGAAACCCTTTTAAGATATCTACGGTAATAAAGTAGTCTTTGTTTTCTGAAAATGTAAAGCATTATTTTTGCCATAAACAATATTGTCTATTAATTGTGTTGAATAGGTCTGATGGCAGTTGCGTTCGGTTATGAAGACTGGACTGGAAATCAACCTGGGTTGGAGAAGGCTAGGCTGATGATGATATTGGGATTTCCCACCTATTAAAATGTAGCGGTATGGCATTAAGAATATGTTGAATTGCAATTATGAGCACGCGGCTTGCCAGTTACATATCACCGCCATGACATATTTCGCTACGTCACCGTTTTCTGTATTGAAAAAGTTAATTAAATAACTTGGTTATCAGTTCAAGTTTTTATTGAATAACTAAGTAGGGAACTTTAAAGAAACGCGCACTAAACTGGCGATCCCGACGTGATGCCAGCTTTCGGTGTATCTGCACTTCGCCTTTTAGCAATAAATAAGCATAAACTTACACCTGTAAATGGAATAGAATTCGAGTGTACCATTTCAACTTCGTACCTGTACTTTTTATTCTATGTAAAATATATTTCTTTCATGTTTAAAGTTGTACAGATCTCAGGAACTCACCGGCTGCAGAAGTTCCACACTGATTCAGACTCGATGCGTGTTACTTGTACAAAGTTGTTCCTTGCTATATTCGTGTTAAAGCTTCTATGTTCACTTTGCTACTTTATTTTTAATAACTTTGATTAGCTAGTTTTTAACTAAAAAAGAAAGGTTCTAAAAGGAAAATGTTCTCAACGTTTCGACTGATTTTTTTTGTATGTTTGTTGTATCTTCGGCGACTATGAACGGTTTTTGGTTATTGTTTTTTTTTTATTTGGCAGAGAAAGCTCACGCAGTGGTTCTATATTTTTAGTTTTTTAACATTTCGTTTTAGCATTTAGTTCAATTTGCCTATGTCGATGATGTACATAGGTAATTATTCACAGCAAAGAGTAGTTGTTGGTTCGGTTAGTGGTAATAAATTCACTTTATTGCTATAACCGCGGGTTTATTATTTTTATTTTGCCAATTTTTCGATGGCATGAACAGAGAATATCTGGTCACACGATTGTCTTATCATAATATTGTAAACAGCTGAATTGAAATATCCTCATACATAATATCATACTTGTATACAGCCTACACCGTTGGACCTAGATATTTGAGATTTAAAGGAAATATTCCTTTAGAGCCTACCCAAGAGGTGCATTAAGGCGGGATTTTTTGTAATTCCATTCCTAAGTTAAAAAAAACCGGACAAGTGCGAGTATGCCTCGCGCCCTAAGGGTTCCGAAATATGAGCATAGATGGCGCTACTGCATACTTCCAATGGCGCCATCTATGAGCACATGTCTCCACTTATGGTCCGGTGACTGACGGCGGACAACAAAGTGATCCTATAAGGGTCCCGTTTTTCCTTTTGAGGTACGGAACCCTAAAAAAGTGGTAAAGTATGAATAAAATCACAACATTGTTTTATTTTTTGACTTACACGCGGGCAGAGTCGCGGGCACATCTCCTCTACTTTTAATAACTTTCTAAACAATGACTCTGATGCTCTACAAGCATGATATTTTACACAGGAGTTCCTTATATACTGAAAGGTGAACACTAAGAAAGGATTTTTGAAAATTCATCCCATAATGAGGTCGGGCACTTGGCTGGTAAAGAAATAAATTGTAAAGCGTGGAACAGTGGGTAGTAGAGGTGAACTGTGGGAGAAATTTTTCACTTTTCATATAGTAATATTGCCAACAGTTCACCTCTACTACCCATTGTTATATTGCTATAAATCTGGGTCCGTAGTGATAGTCATCACCGTTCCACTGCAAAAAGGTACCTATCTTGATATTCTTCATGAATTGCTTCATCATACTAAAACGATATGGTAACATATCATAGTATCCCAGAACGGTCTATCCTGATTCCGTCTCGTAGGTCCGTAAAGGAGCCTCGATGAGTGGCGCTACTAAGCAACATTTTTACAACCACATAAGGATAGGGAAGCTGCACTGCATTGTTGCAGCCTGATACTCTCATACAAAATAAAATTAAAGCTGTTGAGTGCTTCTAACAACTCAAGACCTAAATTTAAACGTGGGCGGTCTGAATCCAGACGAAGAATAAAAACGAGTCTATATTTTAATTTCAAGAAACATTCTCCGGCTGGTGAAGTCTACTTTATTTTACATCGAAGATATTTAGAACGATCAGACTTGAATAAAAATATTTTTGATGGATTTGCAACGTAAATGCACGTCAGTCGATATGATAAACACATTCAATATAAATGGATGACGTGGCAAAGGCATTTAATAAGAGGCAAACAGATTCACGGAGACACAAGCGAAGCTGACTCATATCACATGTTGCACGACGATCTGTCACCGACCTACTAGATACACACCGTCTGCCCGTGATTGATGGACGGTATATTAAATAAACCGCACCGATATTACATTTCAAACATATCGGTTCCTTCAGCTAAGATTGATCGCCCCCCGTTTATGAAGACACGAACAAAACTTTCATTCGACCTTGACAACTGAAGAGCGTCTCGCAAGAAATTAAACGCCAAGCTCTATTTTCAAGAGAATCTTCCGCTACCATCAATCAAACGTTATAAAACCATTACAATTAAAATGATGAATGTGTTAGGAACGTATTTAGGGAGATCCGTGGTTATCCTTTGCTAAACTCTTGATTTGTAAGGTCACCTCCTCCCGCAGCGAAGTCAGAAAACAAAGAAATATTTCACTCGTGTAATGGATTGAAGTGAGCTTCAAACTTTTCACATTCAGCAAGTTTTCGAACAAATTTATCTCTAGAGGAGCGCGCAAATACATCAAACTTGAAGCAATTTCAAACACTTGTTTCATGAGAACGTTTACAAGCAGACCAAATTAATCTGCTTGTATTGTAGTTGAGACACACTCATGATAGTTAGCTATTAATGTAATGAGAGATAATACTTGGCTATCATTAACTAAAATACCACTTACCGAAGTATCTAATTCTATCTACGCAGCTAACTACAGAGTTTAATCAATAGAGTTTCAAATTCATTACTAGATCAGTCAGAGTAAATTTCCAGTAAATCTACATAATAAATAGGTATAGTCCAACTGTGTTTGTACATTTTACTGCACACTAAAAGGTATATTTATCATGAAAAGTGGTGGACTATATTTATGGACTAAGTTGGCAAAGATTTTCGACGGTTCGGCGTTGAGATTTAAAAGTTATTGTTGAAAATCCAAAAAATCCAAATAGTTACCTATTTATAGAACTAAAATCGTGTAAATAATGATTTGGAATTTAACTAAACAATCAGAGTGAATAGGTTATATTAAATTAAAATCACTGTTTGGAACAATTACGACACGTGGGAGGTCTCATTGGTTCCAAAATGGAACAGGAAAAGCTACCCACGCTGAAATAGAAATGTTCTCTAAAATAGAAATGTTTAAGTAACAGAAATTTTACCGTAATGATACTTAAGTGTGATTTCAAGTACGAGAAATCGTTATTACATTGTTAAATTCTATAACCTGACAAAAATAGGTTGCTTGTACCCAACCGGTGGGTGTTGTAATCGTAACTAAATAACACTTACACGTAGAATTACCTCTCCGGAATATCTATTAAGGTATACATGTGCAAAGGTTGTCTAATCTAAAACTGAATGCCTCTTCGCTAATCGTAATAGTTTCAATGTGTGAGAAGAATTACTTATTGCAATACCTGTGTGCGTGAAGCCATTTGACTGTGAACTTGGATTCGCCAATGACGAAGACCAATTTATATGTATTACGTCTATATACCTACTTTGCATGTGAGCGTACACACATTGAAGGAGTGTTCAGTTTTAGATTAGACGATCTCTACCTTTGCACATTAAATACTATTAATTCCGCTAAATTAATAGTAATTAAAGCCGAATCTGGTTCTAAAAGAAACAAAAACGAAACTAAACACGTTACAGCGCAAAAAGTAAACTTCTTCGAAGACAAAATATTTAAACAGAATAGATAGTTTACACGTTCCTATATTCTATCCTCTAGTCTGGAACTTAAACAGAGGACACACGAGGTGACATATTGCCGTATAATGCCGTAGTAGCCTCTAAAATTGAGCGAGTATATCGCAGTCGGCAAGTTCAGGTCAAGTATAGTACAACAAGTTACGTACGGCAAGGGTTGGTGAGTCATAAAACTTTCAAGACAATAAAGTTGGTCGAGAAAGTAAAGTTAGGATAGTTGATCTCGATGTGTCGCGGCCCCACGTTTGTTTTAATGGCAAAGTTGTGATTTATCGCCCTACCCTGGATCAAGTTGCGGTTACACTTTCTGAGAAGCTTTTAATCAAATTAAGTATTCACCGGAAAACTTCGGTGTTATTATGAAGAAATAATTTACAAGTTTATTTTTAGGTATGTTGAGTTTTTTGGAAGTTTTAATTGGAGTTTAGTTATGTTTATCAGCAATATACTTATTATTAATTTTAATTCTGTGGGTGTAAGTATAACATTATAGTGAGTTTACCTAATTTACTTAAATCTGTTCCAAAATTGTTCAATATTGAAATTAGTGTGCGAGGTATTCCACATAACACACCTATCTGAACCGCACCTTCTAAATAATAAAATAGTGCTAACCAAAACTGTTACATAAACATAATATAGAAAATTAAGGCGAATCGCACACTGCCCCCCATCACGCAGCGTAGCGCGGGGGTGCGTGATGTTCCGTTGTTTACAAGTACCTGTATTTGTATAGAAATCACGCATGGTGCAACACACTAAAAACGCATTCACGCGCGGGATTTTTGTTCCGTCGCCACGCACCCCGCAGCGTAGCGCGGGGCGGTGTGTGATTCGCCTTATAATACATTGAATTAACTATTATAGGCACTATAAACACAACAGCTGCCAAGCCAATGCCCTAATCAACATACAATAAAACATTTTTCCAAAATAAACAGAAAATCTAACCCAATTTCCCAAAGATAAGTCAAAACAAATCGCGTTCCTACTTAAACGAGACGGCTGCAAGTTAAAACAAAAAAACAAGAGTACCTGAGGGCGATTGCAGAGGACGTGGGTTGTGTTTATTCGGTGCTTACACACGACTCTCCATCAATCACTAGAGGGCCCAGTTTTTAGTGGGTCCCGCAGGACAGGACTTGCAGTCGACATCCCTTGATGTACTGACCAAAAAACTTGCCAGTAAGGCCACTGGGATATGAATTAACGTGTTTTTCTTTTGAGAGTTTTTGCTTTACCTTTTTATATAAATCCTTTTATGTTTTAAGTTGTTTTGGCGGCAGTTTTGTTAAGTATATCAAGCTATTAGTGCGTATTGTAGTGCTTTGTGAAGTCTTACTCCGCATTAAACCTTCGTGATGTTAATGCAAAGACAAATGTTAGCAATTAGCAATAGCAATAGCTTTGGCAGTAATAAAGTTAGTAAAAAGAATCCGTTTAAATATTTTCTACAAGTCAATTGAATTAAGGAACACTGCACTTTTGACTCGTAACTTCATTATATAACGAGCCAAAAAATGTCAAAGCACTGAAATGAACTTGTAAGTAGATACATTAGATTTTATCTTTTTTTTATTCGACGATGGCAAACGGGCGTACGACCCACCTGATGGTAAGCTATGAGACGCTTGCAACACTGATAGTATCTGATGCCCTTTAACATGAGGATTCGCTGTGCCAACAGCTTAGGGGACAAGCAAGTCCACCGTTGTCAACACAGCGCATCCTCATGAGCTCTGGCAACCTCACTTACCACAGAAATACAACACTACCAAAGCCTGGCGTTATTTGCTTGTGGTATTCTATAAGATTGAGGTACTTCCACTACTTAACGTGTATCTAAAAAATAGTCCTTCAACTAAAATTAAAGGGTCATAGAATGCTGGACATACCTACCTAAGATACTCCCAAGATTGGTGAATCTTGGGGGTAGCTTAGGTATGTTCGGTGTGAGGTATGTTAGGTATGTAGCCGGAAGATTGTAAAGAAAGAAGATGGGTAATGGTGATTACCCATCTTCTTTCTTTACAATCTACCGGCTTCAACATCCAGTTTACCCATTCCATAAACTTGCTACAAACCAAATATCGGTAATCTTAAACCGGAAGTAACCTATAAAGGTAATCCGGATTACATAATTGTCTGTTTAATAACTCCGTTGAACTTATTTAGGTCCGGACCTCGCCGGAAGCGACGCACATTAACAAAACATTATCCCTAAGTTTACCTCTTTTGAAAGACACCTAAATTAATTGTCAACCTTTTTGAGTACTGTTGTATTACAGTTAAATATTGTAATCTGATTATAAGATTTTATTATAATATTATAATGAAAGAATAAACATACTATTGAACAATTAAATCTATACCTACTAATATTATAAATGCGAAAGTATGAATGGATGTTTGTTACTCAATCCACCAGAACGGCTGAACAGATGTGGATGGCACAGATATAGATTATAATCTGGAATAGCACATAGGCTATTTATTATTTTCCCGAAAAACGCGGGCGAAGCCGCGGGTGGAAGCTTATGATACGAGTCGTAGGTTGTGGGTTCAAAATTCAGGCAGACGCGCACTTTGTGCAATTTGTTTCATCCCCACTGCTCTAAAATCGGTGGAGGAATACATAGGAACCAGCATGTCTTAGAACAAAAAAAATAAAGACATAGCAAGGTATAATCTCTCTCACATATAGAAAGCCTGAGTCAACAGTGGGATAATTTTAGGCTAAATAAAACGCAGTCTTACAATTTAGTGTTATATTTTATCTCACTCCAAATACCTATAGTTTTTATCTTTAATGTAGCACATTATTGAATCCACTGACTCCCACGAAATCTTCGTAGGCTTCCAAAATAAGCTCCCTGGATGCCTACATAGGTAGATACCTATGTAGGTATCCAGGGAGCTTATTTTAGGTAGAATAAACAATATGAGAAACGTTAGCCTTTCTCCTGTGGCGTGGGCGTATTGTAACAAACAAAGCTCAGACGCAAAAACACCTACGTTCAATTAACATAGCTTGTCCCATTTTTCTTCATTTGTTTTATTTCAAGTCTGACCTAGTTTTCTTCTTATAACAGTTATATTTAGTCTAGTCTAGTCTTTATTCTTGTTAGAGTATTATTAACTGCGAAAAACAGTAAACATTAAAACACACCTAAAATAGCCCCTTATCACATACGAGTAAAATTGAAAACTTCTTTCTATACAACGTGATTTTTTTCTCTGAATCAGAGTCCAAACAACCCCCTTGAATATGAACACGCATTTCTGTTACACGTTGTATACTTACGTACGTTATGTTTGACGGTTCATTGTCACTAGTACCATTAACAGTTCCATGATGGAACTACTAATAACATCAGCTCCAACCGTGAATCCATCCATGCCCTGGCTCCTGCTAGGGCGTGGATGCTATTTTACTTACTAACATCAACACTGAACAGCCTAATAAGTCACCAAAGGTAGACATACGGTAGTACCTCAGATCATGGAAACAAGGGTAGCACTAATCACCAGCGTCAGGCACTAGGTCTGGTATTTATGCCGAACTAGGCCTATTTGGCACAGTCACTAGGCACACAGCAACTTTATCATTCTTATAATTAGGTATCTTTTTTTAATATCTTTTATGATTTGTGTCTGACTGTTTTCTGCCAAATAAATGTTTCTTTCTCGATAAAACCGTGAACAAACGTGGATAAACATTCCTCATTTATTTACTTCATTATCTCAGCGCCCCATAATGTGTTTCAAACTCCGACACAAGAGAAGGCCATGTTATGTCTTAGATCAATATACTGAAAATTCTGTAGCCTGACATCAAAAAGTTCATCACCTTAGTTCCACCAGCGAACAACTTACCTCATTTCACATTCGATAGAAAACTAACTTCAAGAAAAAGCTCTCTCCACAGTTCTCTGGACGAATTTTAACTTTTGGCCTGGTCGGACCGAGAATGTCCATTGTAATCCAACATGGCGAATGTGAAACAAAGCTTGTTTTACCGACATTATCATTTGGTTTTGTCATTACAACTTGCTGTTTACATTTGGTTAAATTGTCTTTACTTACCTATTAACTAAACTTGTTTCAGTAAACTTCAGTTTTGTATTGATTTCACAAAGTTTTCTTACTTATTTAGCTCTTTAAGTGATGTTTGATAGGCATGTCGGTTTACTTAAGAGCTTGTTTATCTAGGTGGTTTTTATTCAATCTGTAAAGGGCCTTTTATAATCAAGGTTCTTCAATATTAATTAAAATTATGTGCAGACACATTGAGAAACACTATAAAGCTCTTGATATCTATATTATTGTAATTACCAAAATTACAGTACATTTCTTTTCATTACAGTCAGTATTTAATGTAAGTTAATTGGGTTTGATTTATTTTGGTACTAGGTATCTACTTTGACTTTAATTCAAAGTAGATGCCTACCTAATTATTATAACAAAACATTTTGGTTGCTAGTTTCACGTCACCCATCACCCAATCCGAGAAATCACGAAGTAGCACGAAGCACAAATTTTCCGTTCGTATTTCAAAGTTCGCTATCAGAGTCAACGGATCCCCATCCACGGCACTCTTCTAAATTCGTATTCATTTTCCGTCGTACACAATTGAAGTGGCCATTTTAATCTTGTCGCGAGGTTACTTAACAATTTCAAAAGCCCTCTCAACAATACCTGTGCCTATAGAAAAGTTCTAGTCCCTAAACTCCCCTTCGGAAATGCCCCTAAGAAAATAATTAACATGATTGAATGAAAGTTCTCAGCGGCGAGGATACCACAAAGGGCCTAAAAGGTCCAGTGAATCGTTACTGTAATTGAAAAAGATTGAAGTGAGGGGAAGTGGACATTGTTCGCTTTACAGCTAATAGTATAGCGATGTTCGCTGTTCGATGAACCTAAGTAATAACACATATGAGCCTTTAGGCGTTTCTGCTTGAACATTTCCACTCTTCTTTAAATAGTTTGCTATTAGTGGCGATGGCGAGCCAACCGCTGTATTTAAAATGTATGCTTCCAAAAGCGTAAATCACCGCTTTTAGAAGCATACATTATACACGCAACTAAATCCAGTTTGATGTTGAAGTTAATTTGTTTGCTAAATTTTAACGCTCCGACAGCTTTTTAGACTATTAGTCTAACAATGTTATACTAAAACGAAGCTCATTAGTGTTTTGTACTGTAGCAAAACAAAATGTAGGTACATACCTACATACATAGCCACAAAATAATATTAATCACGCTGTTATTATGATAGCACACTCACAACGTTAACAGTTTTCTTTACAAAAGTCAGGGCATTTTCCTAATTAAAATGTTCAAAATATAGTTTTCAATGTTGGTTTTCCATAATATTTTGTACATTATATAATAACCAGGTTTGCTATTTAACGTAGGTCAGTAAGGTTTTTTTGTACCTTTGGTGCCTGCTACCTTTAAAACGGCTCCACTGTCGCAAGCTAGCAAGTACGCATACCTTCTTAACTACAAATAAAACTATTTATTGAAAAGTGTGTACATTATTCTGACGCATAACGTCCCGTCATCACGTCAGAATAGTATGTACAATTTCAGACAAAATACATGAAACCAATAGGCTTCTGCACGCTAACATGACCACGATAGAAAGATTTGTCGACGGAAGAATAGATAAAATGACAGATTGTAGATAGATTTCTACCCTTTTATGCGTACAATGAAGAGAAGAAATGTTTATATTCTTCAGTAGACAAAACTCTGTTAAGCCAAGAACGGGTCGCCGCGTGCTCGGACAGAAGAGATAACGAGTTATAGAAAGAAGTTTGTCTATTCTTTGGTAGAATAGAGATAGAATTGGTCATGCTACGGGTGCTGATGTACAACGTACAACTGATGCATCATGATACGACACACAAGTCTAGTGTGAATCAAGCATAAAGCTGTCTTCAGACTACGCTATACTATATAGCATTATAGCATATAGCTCATAGCACGACAATATCGCGCACCATACATTGTTATGGACACGTTCACACTGTGCTATACTATATAGTATGGCTTTTTATGGCGCGCTATACTATATAGCATACGCTATATACAGTATAGCATAGTCTGATGTGCTAAAGGGCTAAAAAAATTGCCAGCTACGTTTTCAACAGAAGTTAAAATATAAACGAATAAATAACGTGTTCCACTATACCCACGGTCGTAACGTAGAAAGCTCAAGCCATTTATTTGCAACATTTTCATTACAGGCCATTGTAAACCAGACCACGTCCCCACCCTTTATGAAAGCCTTAAATGATCGCACAATGATATTTAATTAAACATGTTTAAAATCTATTTTAATAAACATGCTGAAATTGTTGCCTCGCGTAATATTTACCTTTTCATACATGGAAGTTTTGGTGAAAGAGAATGGAGGCAGTACAAGTGTGTACACACAATATTTTGTGGTTTTAATTTTTCACTGATAGTGTAATTGATTATTTATTATAGGAGAATATTCTGCATATTTCCCAATGATGGCATGAACATGACAGTAATAGGTATAATTATGATATTGTAATAACTTGATTTAAAAGAAAACCTTGCCCGTTCTTCTTTGTAACGGACATTTAGCTTTATTAACTTAACTGACCACCTCCTTGAAAATTGTTCAAAAGTAAGTGGTCTAATTGAAATAAATATTTTAGGTTGGATTGTCGAAGAAGTTATAAACAATCTTAAATATCATTAAAAATTATAGGTACTCATTAAGATACAGACATTTGATTTTCTCGGCCGTTTATGGATATACTTAATTGTAGTTTCTATCACAATATTACGTTAAGCAAATTAACATACTCTAACCATGACAAATGACAGTGACAAAAGTTAGACATGACATTTCCCAAAGGATACATAAAATCAGTTATTAAAGTTATTTGTATTTGTTTCAGTGTTTTTAATACTCGTCAACAAGTTTCACGCCGTTTACAATTCTTCTTATTAATTGTCAACTCTTCTTATTTTATTTATTTTCAGTCCTTTGAATTATTTTACACACGTATTTCCATTTCACATCTGACATTGGCAGAATTGTCGACATCGGCATTGCTTGCCATAAAGAACAATAGAATAGAATATTAAAGTTATTATTAACGGAGACGAAACTGGGAAATGAAATAAATCTGTATGAAGTTAGATGCATCTGATAAACGAGGGGAAAGCGTTTGCTTCACCTGACGCTCTTCCAAATGAGTGATAATTTAAGTGCTGTAAGTGTAAGGTAGGTTTAAGAAATCCGAGCGAAGCGCTTTGATTCCACTATTATTGTGAAAACCGCCAAACAGTGGAATGCGCTGCTCAAGTGAGTATTCCCCGAGAGTTACAATCCGGGTGTCTTCAAGTGAATCGGTTTCTTCTAGGCAAGCGTGCTCCATCGTAGACCGCATCATCACTTAACATCAGGCGAGATGGCGGTCAAACACAAGCCTATTTATTAAATAATAAATACATACGTGATGATCATTGTGTGGCACATACATTTTTATTTTGCCCACTGTCCTAGTCCTAACTTCACCTTCGTCCTTCGTCAATACTATCTTAGTAGGTACTTAATTGATTATGTATCCTTTGGGAAATAGATTCGATTGGGGTTCAAAAATGGGGAATACATAGGGGATAGGGAATACATGTCTTAACTTTTGAAATGTTCATATTAGGGTTCATCGAAAATGAAACAACAGTTTTACCATAACAAAAGCCCTTGTGTATTACTTTTCAATATTGTGAGTTACCTACTCAAATAATAATATTTCTCCAATAATCCTAAGGGTCCTTTTTTACCATTTTGGTATGCAACCCTAAAATATATATAATATATAAAAAGTCTCCATGGAGAAATTATTGCACCAAAAATGAAACGATTTTTCTAACTATTACTTACAGTTTTTCCAAAATTATCAAAATTCCTTCACAAACAAACTTAGTCATGCGGTCTGGTTTTTTTAACTTTTATACGTCCAAGGATGGCACAGAACCCTCGGTGGGCGAGTACCTACAACTCGCACTTGGCCGGTTATTTTTGTTTGATAGGCTTGCGTTTGACCGCCGCCGCCGCCATCTCGCCTGTGCTGTTTACGATGGATCGCACTTGCCTAAAGGAAATCGATTTACTCGCGACTTGAAGACACTCAGATATAACTATCGAGGAACACCCACTCAGGCAGCGCATTCTACTATTTGGCGGTTCTCACAATGAAAGTGGAATCATAGCGCTTCGTTCGGGTTTTGGTAGATATATCAACCATGAAATGATGTCGCTTTTTTGTGCTTCTGGGCTTCTGGCCATCCGATAGATATTTATGTATCTATTGAGAACTTACTCGTATTACGGCTGCTTCATAAATATTACATCGCTAAATGGAAGCCTGTCGCTAATATACAAGCTGAACCTTCTGTCGCGCATGAAGATACTGGCTAGCAGTGGCGAAGCGTGAGGGGGAAGCCGGTACAATAAAATAGTAACAAAATTATAAATAATCGGTTTTACTTATGTCATACATATTTGTTTATTCATAGTAAGTCAATACAATGAATAAACGATAGGTATGACATCTAGCTAATACGCAATTATTTATAATATTTACAGTACCGGCTTCCCCTCACCCTTCGCCACTGCTGGCTAGTCAGTTCGTATGTCTGGAAATGTCGAAAATGATAAACAAGTCTCTTAAAATAATGTGTAAGGGTAAGTTAAGGAAGGAAGAAACTGGTGGACATGATGATTGGCAAACTGCACAATTTAAAATGTATATTTATCACATAAACTGTGATGGTCGTTCAACATCAAATCTAGCAATAAAGCTCAATATTTCATAATTTTGTAAGAAAAAAGTCGTAGGTACCTACTAGGTATGTAAAACGTTATTATCCATTCAAATAAATGCTCAAGTTTTCTGTTCCCTTTTCCACGATCCTTTAATGAATTCTCAGAATTTCAGACTCTAAACAAAGACTTATATTTCTACAATATTACACCGGTTCATTGATTTACGACAAAAATATTATTCCATTTCTTATTTCCATTTCAAAAAAGTCACGGAGAGGTTGCCTAACTTTACTCTTAAAATGCGACCAAACTCCGCGACATGAAAAACCTTTTATTTATTAACACCAGTTCATCATTCAGTACAGATGATGCAAAAGAAATAAAAATGCGTGACAAACAGCTTTAACATGTTCGCACAAAAACGTACAAGTAAGGAAATAATGTATTCCGAAAATAAAACGTTGAACCTTCGGTAATATTTTAAAATTATCTCGTTCATTTCGAAAATTCGGAAAATCAGAAAATCAGCGTATATAATGTTCGAAATTTGAATTTGGATATTCGTATAATAGACAGGCGCGTATTCCGATCCGTGAGCGCTCTCATCTCAGTCTCCCGAACCCGACCAAATGTCGTCATCAACATTTACTCCGACCCCTCCCGTCCGCAGCCAACCTCCGAGCATGCGCCCATAATACCGTAGCCCGTAGGGTAATCAAATTGCGATAATATGCCACTGCACTTGAATCATCTGTGGTGTTAATAAGGTTTTTATTGGTTTTGACTTATAATTATTCTTTGAATAGGTAAATGTAGTTAATTGTAAATATTCTATCCTAGGCGTTTTATATAAAAAAAATCCCTTACCTTCAAGATCAATAAACACAATTAAAATTTTTATTTTAATCACAATGTACCTACCCTGTTAGTTTTAACTTATCTATTTATTTTAATAAACACTATAAACAAAATGTTTTGCCGCCAGCCCATAGCACGGGGGCGCATGCGCCATTTCAAAACGACCCGCAGTAAAACGACGGGTCACGTGACTTGACGCGGCATTCGCTCGTCGCTCTTCGGTAGTTGTCGGCGAATCTGCCCGGTGAGCGGGCGTGTCCACGCGCGTCGGAACGAAACTATCACATAAATGTCAAATGAAATTATTTCGAAAAAACACAGTGACATGTGCTTCGTTATAACCTAAACATTCATCGTAACGTTTTGTTTTTAGTGTTTGGTAGTGTAGAGCTGCGTATAAGTCGTTTTTAATCACTGATTTTGTGTAGCGAAATTTATTACCCCGGCTCTATTCGTGATTGTGTTTTCGCTAGCTACTAAACATTTCTGGCGGCTCGGTTTTGCTTTTTCGTAAATGACTGTACTTATTATGAACTGTTTCAAATAGTGTTTCGTGTTGATTAGTCAATAATAATTGTTTGCCGATGTGATACATACATGATGGACCGCGTGAGTGGCGTGTGTAGGTTCGGAGGAGTGATGTCGGCGGTAAGAACCAGAACTGGTCGTAGTAAACGGCGCCTTACGGGTCAAAATCAGATGCCTGAGGATTTGCCCGAACCCCCGCGCCGTGGTCTGGGTGCTATTCTGGTTCTCGCCTGCATACTCGTCTATCACAACTGTTTATACTGCGGTTTCGTCTTCGATGACATAAGTGCCATAAAAGAGAACAGAGACTTGAGACCACAAACCCCAATATCAAACATTTTCCTCAACGACTTTTGGGGGACTCCTATACATAAGGTAAGGACATCGCCCTAGATACGCTTTTGTAGATAATCCTGAACATTTATTTAGTTGCTTTATTTTATGAGTTTCTTTTTTGTTAATCAACCTGCAAATTCCTTTACATATCTGTTACAGTCAGATCTCCAATTACACCTTCGAAAATGGTACTGCGAACGAACAGTGAAACATTTTAAATAAAGAATTAACTGAATAATAAACGAATCCTCATTCGTGCTTTCATCACTTGCTTCCTTAATTACAATTTTACGGAATAAATATATACCTACTACCTGTTTTATGTGTTATCTTTATAAGTTAATCGAAACTCACTGACATTGGTATCTACTAATTAAGATACCTAATTGGGCAACATTTTATTCCCAAATTGTACGCAAACTGAGAAGATAATTTTGCCTACATAGTAATCTTAGCAAAGATTTTCGAATCGTCATTAGTGATTGAAAATTACATTAAATGTGACTTCGACCAATCGAACGAAAATTAACTAAAAATGGGGATACCAATTTTGTTGTAATCGATATTCTATACACTAATTTGATATGACACACTCATACATTGACAAATACGTAGTACCTACCTGAATAATATACATATATTATCTAATTTATGGTAGCCATCACAATACTCGTAAGAGGCTAAATAGAGCTAATAAAGAATTTCAAGGCATCGATGTATTTGGCAGTTTAAACATAATATTTTGTCTCAATTATATTTTTGGGCAAGAAAATCAATGGGAAGAAAATGAATGGGCCAAAAGAAGAATAAACATCATCTTTTAGTTACTATTTGCGATTTAAAGTCTCAATTAGCCTTTGACTTCTCTTACTAGAAATTATAATCCCAATATCCCATAAGTAATTGCATTCTGATTAATCCAAAAATAATGCTTATACTTCAAACGTATCTCATGAAACAATAAAATAATCGCGAATTTCTCCTTGATCATCGTAAAGCTGGAATCTCTAAATAAAAACCAAATATTCCAATGGAGTCTGAACGGTGCCGGTGTTATTTTCGTTCTAGCTGTCATTTATCACGAACTCGCGACTAATTTATTTGCACAAACATGCAAATATAATCGGTGACCCGAAACATTGCTACGCATTACTTCTGTACGAGTGTGATGAATCAACCTTTTACGCGCAGGTAACTGGTAAATGTATGGATGTAATCATCATGAATGTTTCACCTTGTGTATTATGCCTCTCACCGATTTACTATCCACTATGCTGCTTCAACTGCAAAATGATATTACATTTATCAAGCATGATTTCGTTGCTCACAAGCGAAATTCTGTTACTAGCAAATTCTGGACAAACAAAACAAATTATCAGTCGTTGTATCGTACTATAATAATTAAATACGGTAGGTACCGTACCGTAGAATGTTATGTGCTCTCGAATGATCCTGAATACATTATAAACAAATAACTTGCGGTTCCCTAAACATTTCTTACCCTGAAGAGTTTAATGAACCTTGGCAGCGTTTCTCCCATTGAGAATTACAACAGCCAGCTTTTCAAAGGAAAATAAGCGAATATTGTATCAG
Source organism: Thalpophila matura (assembly GCA_948465475.1). NCBI lineage: Eukaryota > Metazoa > Arthropoda > Insecta > Lepidoptera > Noctuidae > Thalpophila > Thalpophila matura. The sequence goes on from OX419183.1 coordinate 14,130,573, forward strand.
ATATTTCATCCATCTTAAATAAATCGTTATTTTTGAAAAACTCTTAAAATAACAATGTAAACGTGCTTCGGCTAGGGTATTGTAAACGGAAAGTGTAATCAAAGTAATCGTTCACTCCTTCCGTTTGAATATATTCTGCGTGAAGCGTTGAATGGAATGTCAGGGGAATGGGTGGAGTTCACAAATGACTTTGAGAGACTCTAGCACAACAGTGCGTGATTTGTAAATAAAAACCAGAAAATCTCAACAATAGTTCTGAGTTTGCGTGTGTTTTTAAAGAGTATTTCTTAGAAAATAAAACTAAAAAGAATTTATTCTGAAGATTTATAAGACAACCCAACACAAAAGGGGTTTGACGCAGTTCCTCCCATAGTAGATGGCCAAATCAAGTAGAAAGTACATTAATTTCAAAACAGAAACACAACATTTAGTTAAAAATTATTCAGTTACGAATAATTAAATACTTAATGATGATATCAAAAAAAACAAAAACTAAAATAAAAAAATATAAAAATAAAAACTTTAAAAGGCAATGCATTTTTTTAACCTGATACCTTTATAGCTTTTAATTTATTCATTGAACAAATCCGGTTTATATAATGAGGTGAATGAAACAGAATCGTGATGACAATTTCAAGGAAAGGATTAAATACGAATGACATCAATATAAAATGCCTTGTGATGTTAATTTTAAACTCCTAAACGAAAAGAAACAAAATAATACAAAATGCACATCTTTCGACATTCTCCAACCTTTGAAAGAAAAAACGTGTCATGTATTATGCAGGTACATGAATCGTGTGATTTTACTGTCCCAATGTTTTAAACCTTTAAATATGTATCGTAACCCAGCCCCAGATAAAATTGAGTAGCTTGAAACGAAAAGATTTCTACATTCACGACTATTTCTTTTACAAATTTTCATTTAGAATTCCAGTCACAGGCATGTAGTTTGATTAAATCGCTTTACTACAACTTGCAGTGCGGATAAAGTAATTGAATGTCAAATAAAAGGTCACTGGAAGATGTATGGTTGGGTCCTGAAATAAGAGCTAAAACAAGTCAACTAAAAGTCGATCGCCTTTAGAAGCCTTGAGCGTAATTACGACTTGTGCGAGGTAGACAGAAAATTGCTGTAAAACGAGGCACTGTTGCTTTCACAGCATTAAAAACTGAAGCCACAAAGAGCTTCGAATTATTTATTATTTAAATTTGGTTTCAATGGATAATGAATGATAAAAGAGAAATGAAACTGTTTATGGACCAAAATAGAATTTCCTATTGAATCGAAAATTGTGGTTTTGATCATTTTATCAAACTTCTATTCATATTCAATTACCTGTGAACGCTGAAATATTTTTTCCCTTAATTAATGATATTAAGTATATTGCAACTATTCTCTCGATGACTGTTGACTAAAGTTCATTCTAATGGAAAAAGTGAATACACAGTAGGTACATTTGTGACACTAACGAAATGATATGAATTGTATCCAAATTATATTTACGTTGCCATTTATTTTGTAATATTTTACTATCTCTTAGTATAAATGATAATGGTGCCGATTCCGTTGTTTAGGAACTAAACTAATTTAGTCTTATTAAGTCTATTTCTAATAAAAAACATGAGAGAGGGATAGCAGATATTTAATCCTATCAAATTAGTCCACTTGAATAGTTTTAATGTCAATTTAGTCGTAATCGCAAAAGGTCATGACTATTTTCCCGTAAATGACAAGAGCGTAGACTAATTTGAGAGTTCTAAATATTTGCTGTCCTTTTTCAATGATATTTGTAAGAAAGAGATATAGTGTGATTAAAATTAGTTTAGTGCGATTTTCGACAGAATCAGCACCATTGTCTTGATAAACAAAGTTTATTCTAGGTCTATATAATTAAATACTCAATACTTTATTGTATTCCATATTGTTTATAATAGGTGATAAGCTTAAGTATATAGGATCAATTACAGACCCTGTCGGGTACAGCACAGTTTAGTAGGAGACAGGAAGAGCGCATAAATTTGATTGCATAGATAATATTCTTCGTTTACGTGAATAATTTCATATTAAGGGCAAAGAAGAAACCTACCTACCTTTTCCTCAATTCTCAGTTTTCTTTTGATTTTTCTGGTGTAATGTTTAATGAAATTATGTTTTTGGTCTTATGTCTAAGTGTTACAACTGTTAAAATTACCTAACATAATGGCAGAATATTCTACATAACATTTTTTTCACTACTTACCCAAGTAACAAAATAACGCCTAAAAGCGCCTTGTTTGATTTCAGCGTGACGACGTTACCTCTATTCGAATGTTCCATAATCCGGTACAATCGAGCAAACACAATGGACGGGATATTACTAAGTATTTAAATAAGAGATTAACGCCATTTTACACGTCAGCTTAACGAAATCCTGAGTTACGTCATCCCCAAAATGCAAATGAGCTATCAGGAGGTGATACTATTCGCGAACACACGGAGGTACATTGAATTTGTAAAAGAAAAAAGGAAGCTAATAAAAGGTGCTATGATTAGCAATTTTACCGTCATCCTCATCTTCGTTCCGAAAACCCTTTCCTGTAAGCATTAAAATGCCAAGCATCCTACTTGTAAATTAAATTACCGCTGCGTAAATTGTAACAGTTACCGAATTACAAATAAGTATAGGTATTCAGAGGGTACCTTTAGTAAAATGGTTGGCGGCGTTAGCGCTTTTGCCGGCCACATCCATCAATGTCAACAGAACAAGTTTTTCGTTTGGTTCCGTCGAAGCGTCCGCGCTGTTTTTGTTTACAAACTTTCAGCCTGTATCACTTTAAATATTAACTTTCTTAAGATTTGATTAATACCACAAGTTTCAGAGAAATAGTGAGAAGAGAAATGGAATGAATTATAATGATCTTTGTTCTTTACGCGTACGCTATTCATCAATTCATGACGTTAAAGCATTTTGGTTTTGTTTTTGGACTTCTCACAGTACTTTATAAATCATGGCCATTTCTTCGAACTTTTTAATTAAAATGTTTGGGTAATTGCCGACTAACGCAAATAAAATTACCTTATTGAGCCCTTAATGCAAATAATGATACAAACTGATGCTTAAGCACTTTTTGGGGCTGTAAGTATTTAAAAAGATACATTTACTATACTACTTTATTGTTTCAATAATGACATATTTACTATACTTAGATGGAATTTAAATATTTTATTGAATATAAGCAGTTTGTTGTTAAAAAGGGAGCAGCAAGTTAAAATGATGAGAAAATATGATTTTAAAAGTACCCAAAACGGCCATTGCTCTTACTTTTGCTATATTTTGGAAATAATTATGGTGTTTTTCTTGTTGCCATATTACATTATTGATACTTGATTAAATATAAGAATCTAATCTAATTCAGAACTGTTGGTAGGTACATTTAGACTCACTATTCAAAATGCCTTACCTAATAAGTCTAAAACATGGGGATCAATCAGTACCTATCGCGTAATCTGAAACATGTGTAATTGTTTGATCGAACACCTGAACAAATTTCGGTTTCGATGTCGACAAGGGTGACAATCGAGAATAAATTATTCACCAGAACGGAATAACATTTTATATTGCTTATGCATGGAATATCAGGGATCGAGCCGCTCAGTGCGAGGCGCTTTGTCACTCGATTATTTTATTCCACGCCCGCCGATGCCGATTTATGAGAGGTCCGCGTTCGATGATCCCCAGTTTTTTGCTATTCGATTTTCATGTTCCCCTGTCAGTTGTTTGTAAATTACAAGCTATGGACTTTCACGTGTTTCATTTTCCAACACCATAATAGTCCAGAGCAGGCCTTGGAAGAGTTTTTTTAAAACCCGAGGAGAGTTGCTTCCCGAGTTAATCTTTTAAGACCCTCTTCCTGTTGCGAGATAAATGTGTTTTTCTACGTGAGGTTTTTCTCAAGGCTGCACCCAATTCACTTTTACAGAATAAAGGCTGTTTGACCTAATGAAATAGGGAAAAGGTTGTTTTGTACAAATTCTGGGCAGCAATGAGTTTGACGATCAAAATATTCATGAGGATCTACAAAATGTTTTCATTCGCAGTTAAAATGAAGGGTAAATATATTTAATTCCTCTCACAAACAGAACTGCAACTATTAAGCAAGCAGTACACAGCTACACACTCAAAACGGCGCGTGTTTGTCCCTACTTCTGTCATAAAAGTTTCAGCCCCGGCACTTACATGGGTGGTTCCGTATAACATAGGTAGTTATTATTTAGGGAGCGAGTAGTGAATTACAACTTGCTTATAACCGCCGTGGTTAAATAATACAACAGGTAAATATGTACAAAGAGTTTCGGCCTCGCGTGACCGGACACTGAAGTGAACTTCTAATTTCTACGACCTTTTCAAGAAATTCATTTGTATGTAAGGTAGGTACCTACTCGAGTAATTTATGAGATCGCGTGGACTTGGTTACACGAAGCGATTAAACCGTTAAAATTGTTTATTAAAGTAGCGTTATGTGTAACGAGGTAACGTTATCAGTACCCCTATCATGAGTTTTTTTGGCGTATAGTTTCGTTAACGTAAGCATATTTAGAATTTAAAATACAGCAGTCCTGGAACACTTTGATAAAATTTTATACAATTTGCACATTTAAAAAATACAGAGAAATTAATTAAGTATTTAATTTATATAAATATTGTGTAACAAACGTGTATTTTCAATTCATATTTTGAATTGCTTACGTTAACGATACTACACGTCAAAAAAACTCATGATCGGGGTACAGTTGAATACATTATTGTCATTTAAATTGCTAAGTTTTTGGTGACTTTAAATATTCACTTTGATCATGGAGTAAGATAGTGCAGTTTGTATGATGGCTTTGTTTACTTTCATGACCACGATAGAAAAGGGGTTTTGTCTACAGAAGAATAAACAAAGTGGCAGATTGTAGAAAGATTTCTATCGTCTTATGCATGCAATGATGAGAAGAAATGTTTCTATTTTAAGTAGAAAAAACTCTGATAAGCTAAGCAGAGGTTGCCGCGTGCTCGGGCAGAAGAGATAACGAGTTGGATAGAAATAACTTTGTCTATTCTTTGGTAATAGAGATAGAATATATCATGCTAAGCATGTAGGCCGAAGTTGGCTCACGAGACATTCGCGCATGTACAGTCAACAAGAAAACAGTTAAAAGTAAGCAATAAACTTTGTTGTTTTACAAAAATAAACTTTTTCAGATATTTCTTGATTTATATAGTAAGGCATGATTAGCAATTTAAATTAGCAGCCACTCGCGACTAACTTCTACCCGGCCAAGTAGGATCGTGCAGACTGAATGCATTAGAGTTTTAAGTACCTATTATAAGATGATTTCAATGAATTATTTACAGGATCTTTTACTTCGTGTATGTTTATTTTTTAAGATTATTCCTCTTCAATAAAGTGTTCGCCTGTTACTATAAACATCTTGTGACGTCAACATCGAGTGAACCCATGAAATCTAAACAAAAACATGCCCCTGTGTCATCTAAACTATCTGAACTTTTTTGTGGGCATGAACTGCACATAGATAAACATCGTCGCTCCCTAAAAAGCTCTAAGACTACTTACGGCTATTTAATTACCCTTGAACATACCCTTACCCCTGTACAGATTAAATAAGAATTCCAAAAACATATCACAAATTAAATTAAAACGTACATATTATCAGCAAATAATAACACCGTAATAACGAGTTATTGAAATGTTTTCAATAAACGAACCGTGCGCGTCGTCGGCAGCGCTCAACGTAGTAATAATTTAATTCTTGTAAATATTTGGCTGAAGCATTTAAAATGCTCACCAGTGTTTAACTGAGACCCCGAATGTAACCACAATTTATGTAGCTTAACAAGACTATCTACCAATTTAAGCTGCACGTCCCTCGTAGCGATTTACATACGCACATATTTATTTTTATTTCGTTTGGCTGTTTTGTACGGCAGTCTGATAATATTTTGCTGTAGACTCATGAGTCTTCTAACAACTCCAATATTTAAATATTTTTGCAGTATCAGCTATAATAAGTACAAATTTGTACCACGAGTCCACGACCGTTTTTATTTCTATTTTGAGTGATTTTAACACGCGCAATAATAACAGCAATAGCGTAAAGTAATTACAAAGTCATTACCACTAACCAAACCTACATACCACAAAATGACTTATCAAAAGTTACTATTTATATGAGACCACCGGACAAGCTTTCTCTACCAAAAAAAACCGGACAAGTGCAAGTATGCCTCGCGCCCTAAGGGTTCCGACATATGATCATAGATGGCGCTACTGCATACTTCCAATGGCGCCATCTATGAGCAGATGGCTCCACTTATGGTCCGGTGACTGACGGCGGACAACAAAGTGATCCTATAAGGGTTCCATTTTTCCTTTTGAAGTACGGAACCCTAAAAAACAATAATTAAAATCGGTCCATAAATCGGCGAAGATATCGCGTAACAAGATTTAACAAAATAAAAAAAATACAGTCCAATTGAGAATATTTTTAAAGCCGGTTAAAAATGGAAATGATTAATAATTAAAAAACCAATCAAAATGGCAAGTATCCTCTGTAACTACTTAATATCCTCTAACAAGTATAATGAAAACAAACAATAGCTCGAATAATTTTCTTTTTATTCCCTCACAGCATGCACGAACCTGATTGCGATATTCATGTCTTTTATTGTATTTTAATAGGCAGCCATTAAAATTATATTCTTTTTCGCTCCACCTCCGCTTTAGCAGGGATATTATAGGCATGTAGGTGTGTTTTAACTGCTCTCAACCATTAAACTTCACGTAGGAAAGCGCAACACATTTTTCAAGAGTTGTTTTTGTGTTGAAGATAAACGTGCAGCGTGCGATGTCGTACGGAATTGTACGTGAAATAAATTACTTTTTCTAGCAAAAAAATCAAACTACCTAGTAGAATATGTAGGAGGCTTGAATGTACGATATTCATTTAGGTTATGTAAACTACAGTATATTTTCTAAACCTTAATACCAACTACAAGTCAGCAGCCTTGAAATAATGCCACAAATATTTCTTTCTATCACCGTAATAATTGATTACGGTTACCAAAAAAGCTCGTCATATTCAGATAGACAGACATATTAAATGATACCACGTCTACATGGCATTATTAAAACAATAACATTTAATATTTTAGTTTTTTTTTCGTTTTAATATTTAACATCATGTAGATGCGTAGAGATATCACTTGATGAATATTAGTTGGTCAAAGACCTATTAACGTAATAACCTCATGGGCGCTCTGTACTACTACCATAACCCAACGGTTGAGCGAATAGGTTGTTAAAATATTAAAGTTATTATGAGGATGATGCTGCCTATCTTCTTCGAAGTTTTTTCATCTTCCACACGCACCTGAAGAACAGAATGACCTATTCACGTATACACTATGGACCAAAATTGATCTGTGTTTTGGAATCAATGTCTTCCTAGTCTTCCTACATACATCAGGTGATTAGGAAATCATCAATTGGTATCATCAAACATCATACATTTCTTCGGCTCTTATCTCAATTTACTTGGGGTCGGTGCAGAATGTTTTTTTCTTCCATACATCTCTATGAGCCGTCATCTCACTATTATACCCTTTCCAGCCATATCATCTTTCTTTCACACAACTCATTCATCATTGTCTTGGTCTTCCTCTATTCCTATAACCTTCCAGTCATATTCAAAACATTTCAAAGCATTTTTTTATTCAAACTAGTATAATTAAATACAATGACAATATCCCGAATGCTCCGAATGTCCCGGAATGTCGCGAACACTGAAAACATGGCGAACACATTATAATATCTCGTTTGAAGTGGCCTGTAAACTGTGGACATGCGTGACCCGACATGCAATGGCCATGTCAACGACGATGACAACTTTTTATGTTTCATTAATTCATGTACGATTTGCATACCGGTTATTTATGACTTCCAATGTATTAACTTTGTAGTTGCGGTTATTTTGACTTCAGCTTGGATGTATAACGTCATAGTATGTAGTTGAATAGTGTTGACCGAGTCAAGGAAAATTACCATTAATTTCACTTTTTAAGTCCTGGGACAAAATACCCTCTCTTTTCTATAATATCTTCTGTTTCCTCTATATTTGTTCTGTTTCAAACACTATTTGACGTAGCATCAATATTATAAACAGACTTAATATAAATATACGGTGTTCTCCATAAATTGTGTTTCATTGTACTTTGAAACTTCAAGTCATCTCTGCGAATTTTGCTTCCGCGCTTCCATTAGACGCATGTACAGGAATGAAAACTTTATTGCTACCAGTTAGAGATTATTATCGCATCACGGCGAGATGGTATAATCAACTCCGCATATAAGGTAAGATAGTCCCCCAGACGAATTAGCAAACGCTCCCCGTCCCCCGTATATGCGTAAACAGCAATTTCGTCCAGTAATTTGTAGTATGCATTAGAGGCGTCTTATCTTAACCGGTATTCCGGGATGAACCGGGACTTGGGAGCCGGCTGTCTCCGGGACAAACAAACGGAGACATAAATCAACGTCAGCACACCAAGTTTATCGCGCCTTCGAGCCTCGCCCCAGGACGTGGACGCGGGATCCTTTAATGTGTTTGTTCTGCTATGGAAAAAGTTCCCCTTCCAACTTCTATGCAGATAACAGCAGAAGTTCGTTATTTAAAAGCTAATAAAGTTCGCCGTGACTGGCTCTAGTGGGGCGTCTAATAACGTTATTACTTGAACAGTTGGTGATTAGTGGCGAACCGATTCACGTCGCAATTTAAAATATATTATCCTTATCTTTCTCAAATAACTCCTGTTATACCTACCTTCCTATGTAATTAAGTTATTGAGATATCTATGATTACATTACCACAATATTACAGTGGGTAGACGGCAAGGCGCTTCTGCCCAAACAATTTGCTTACTCCCTATTAGTGAGAGGGTGAGATAAACAGGGAGAGAACACGTCAACAAGTTCACCCCTACCTAATACAAAGACATGCTATAGGTAGCTACATACAATACACACAGATTCCCAAGAGCCAGTTGGTCAATAGGCATTATTGCATAACATAATAAACGCTCTACAAACCGTTACCTAAATGAATGCTCCTAGAAGATTCACAGTATCCAAGAGAAATGAGTTCATTTTAAAATGTTGAGTCAAACATGAAGGTATCTAATGAGCAAAATTTCTACTATCTCACACAAACTTGATTATTTGGACGAGCAAATTCAATAATCTAGAGGTTTATTAAATTTGTTCATCCAGATCTCTTCCCCATTTTATAATTCGATATTGAACGAATGGCTTTGTTCTCATACTCGGACTAACCTATTTTGAGACTAGAACGAATGGTACGTGCCTGTCTGAATTATCAAGGCTCTAATAGACGTACCTACGTGCTCAGATATTCTTAACGTCTAAATGTTAGTTATTTCCACGTACTTAGTCTCTAAGGAGACGAACGAAACTCTAAGCTGTATCGACACTAATTTAATACAAGTTAGAAGTACTGCAGTATTTGAACATGTCCCCGGTTAATAGTAAACCTAGACTTACGCTTGAACATCAGAACTTACTAATTCTTTATTTGATTCTGTAGTGAACTACTACATTGCTGAAACTAATCTGATACCAAAACGTTGTATCATCTGACCAACAATAATGCTATTTTGTTCGTAAAGTGTGTTACTATCGAAGTCATTGCTAATTAAAGAGGTTTTGGTCAGCTATAAAATGTATTTTGTCAGCAAACAAAGTAAATTGAGCTGCTTCTAGTAAGTAGTCGATAAAAATAACTAATCAGCAAGTAACGTGATATTGGGTAGCCTTAAAATGAATGTAAATAAAGGAAATTAAATGTAATGGAAAAAGGAAAATAAATCCTTGATTAAGTTGCTGACCAGGATTGCTGGTGGTTTTTTTTTGCGGCCGACAAAATATATTGTGCTGTTAAAATAACCTTTTAGCATTTTTTTCTTGCTGACCGAATATTAAAAAAATACAATTTAAGTACTTCCCATTAGTGTTGCCCAAATGCAAGACCGAGACGAGTCTAACCCCGTCTTTGGTCTCGGTTCTGCGTCAATACCCATAGTCGTGGTCTTAGTTTTAGTATTGTACATTCATTCTTGGTCTTGGTCTTAGTCTTGCAGTAATTAGGTGGTCTTGATCTTGCGAAAATGATTGTTGCATGACCGATTTTGGGCAACACTACTTCCCATTCAAAACTGGGTCTGGCTGAGTGCTAAGTAGGTATATAAAAAACGTCGAGTTGAGGTGTTATTTGTTATTTACATAAAATTCAGCAAAAACCCCAAAAAAGGTTTTTAACAAAATGAGCAACCAGTAGTTTAATTAAATTACTTCAGGTTCACTTTAGCAAATATTACAAATGATGAAATAGAAACGTCTACTAAGGGAACCAACGAAGGTTGGTTAGCCTTGTATTACAATGAAAAAAGTATAATAACATTTTATAGAAACGTCGGGAGTAAATAAATTTATATTGTTAACTAGGCTGGGCCTAATTAGTGTCTATCCGTAACAACTTGGAAGTTACGCAGCTAATAAATATTAATATCTGTACCTAAACTTTAAATTACAAAAGCTGCTAAAAGACTTGGTAAAATTGAAATCAGAATGTTGATGCTTCTTTTGTAAATCTTCTATAATAAAAATGTATGAGCCCTTAATTGAAAACATAAAACGTTGGATCCCGTAAAGCGGATTGAAGGAGAAACAATATAATAAAGAGCCTAGGTGTAAATTAAAAAAGAATATTTTATATCAGACGCATTACGTATCTACTACTTAAAATATAAAAATGTAGATGATTTTTTCTTACAATTATAAAGTACGCAGGTTATTATAATGAACGACTGAAAAATATAATTTATGTAATGTTTCCTGCGTAATTTTGTAACACAGAAAAAAATACTGTTGAGACTTGAATAATCTGCAAACCATTATTTTATCCAACTATTAAAACATTTAAACAGTATCAACACAAAGGAATCTTTCGTCGACTTTATCAATACTTGAAATCGTAGTTCCTTTTGTATTTGAACACAATAGTGGGGACTTGAACAAAATATATTCAATTGCTAACTTTACGTAAGACAAGGTTGGTGAAGCGAGCATTGTGAACGAAGAACCTACTGAGATACTTTGCCTTATACAGAACTTCCGAAGTTTTCCTGTTCGGCTCGAAACATTTTTATCCAACAAGTTACTTGAAAGTTAATTCACTATCCCCATGTATACTTACTTTATGGTGTTGTGCAAAACATCTTTCTTTTCACTTAAGTTTGAAGGTCTCTTATATATTGCTCTTTTTGTTTTAGTAACAATAGGTACCTATAGTCACTTCTACATATTTGTAGATAGTATAAAGTAATACATTATAATTCAATAGTCAATAGATACTTAGTGAGAACTAAGTATAAACATATTTTTACAAGTGTCTTCATATCAATCATTTTCATTGATTTTAAATTGAGTATTCAAATCATTTGAACTACGCTGTAGAAGTAAGACAATCCCATTTTCTCGTCGTTCATCATTCGATCATTCTAAATCAGAAATATTCCTTCTGAATTCCAATTTAGTTTGGAATTCTGAACTAACAGCGCTATTTCCAAATGCCATAAATTCACGTTCAGAACAAATAGAAAACGCTGGCGGAAAAATGACATTAGAAATCCTGTCATACGACAACATTCTGACAAATGATGTATGGAACGATGAAACGAGACACAGTAATCCCGGATGTGTCATTGGCTAAATAATTATGCAGGGGCGCAGTTGTATTGCGGGGAAAAAACGACGGTTTATTCTCATTTAAACATTGACATGAACATGAATATGGAGAAAAGGATGACAATAAAGATAAATGTAATGCAAGAGTGAGAGAAACAAACAATGGAAAGAATAAGATAGATGAAGATTAAGGTATTAAAACGGAATAGACTGTTCTTATTCAAACAATGTTTACTTACTGGAATTTAAAACTCATAATTAAAAATAAATGCAGATTTATAAGATAAATCATTCAATCATTCAATCATTTATAACTTCAGTAGCTTAGCTACTATGAATGAGAAATATAACTGACTAGACCTACTCAGTAAAAGACGAAAAAATCTATTTTTAATAATTTCAATGTTTCCCAAAATTTTAGGGAAAGACTTAGAAATATCGCGTTGAAACAAATTAGAAATTGTTAATTTCATTTCTTGTAAGTTAAATTAAATGAAAAGTAGCCACTTAAATCAACGTCAAATTATTTAATTCTAGAAGCGAAACTTTGCCTATTTTTGAATATTTCACAAATGTTGTTTCTGATACTGTTAAAGCTGGAAAATACAAAATATAAATTTCAAATGTTGCAAAAGATTAAACAGTTTGTTTGTATTGTACATGTGTCATGTATGTATTACACTTTACCTATGAGTTACTTACAAACAGTAGTTTATGTTTACAAATAATCTGTACCTGCTACTGAGATAAGCCAAATAATACCGCCATTTGTCATAAGCGGATCAGGAAGGGAAAATAACAACATTTCAGCTGTAGGTACGGATACATGTACCTATCCCTGCTTCTGGCGTTTGTTTTGTTTATCTTTCTCATTATTATATTTTATGTAAAACTATAAATACATAATTACCTATTCAACCTCAAACATAATGAGGTCAGTCGTAGTTAAAATTCCTTTTTCTCGAAATCAAGGAGGATAAATTGAAGACGCTAAATATGGAAGCAAAACCAAACCGGGACCATTATGTGGCTTAACTGCTCCAAGTCTAGCGCAGTCCAAACCGAGGAAGAAATAGATCTCCTTATTTATTTGCGAGTCGAGTATCCTGAACTTTTAGCTCGTTATCTGCAGTATTTCAACGGAGGACTAGCAACCATTAGTTGAAACTCGGTCGAACAGTAATTTCATGTGTTTGACCATTATTCACAATTTCAAGCGACAATGTTAGCATTTCTAGTGCACATAACTGGTGTTTAAATCCGCTGATATTGTTTGCAGTTTTTATTTTTGACACATCCATTTCCTCTTTTTTCTGTTTGTATAATCTAAATAAAACGCTACGGACAGAATACATTTATCGATTCGTGTTTTTTCGTTGTTATGCTTATTTTACCTTTTCGCTTTTGTACCTATTCGTTTGAATTAAACGCTCTAAGTACCTACCTATGTTACCACTTCAAACACTAAAATTGTTTAGGTAAGTATCATATTTTATGATCACACCACAGCAAAAGTTTAATCAATCTTATTATGATTTTTTTCTAGTAAGGCCGGCACAGACAACCGGAATGCCCTTCCGGAATTAAGAGACTGAATGAGTGATTTTACGTCAAATTGAATGATATCGTTCATAAATTGTAACTATTTCAGCCGCAATTGTTCAATTTGACGTAAAATACCTCATTCAGTTTCTTAATTCTGGAGGGGCATTCCGGTTGTCTGTTGCCAGTCTTATTTATTATTATTGCTATTTTTACCTGTTTTCTTTAAATACTATTCAATTGGTTCAGTTGGCAAATCTCTTGTTTTCATAAGCGACATTTACCTATATGCTAGATTTACATGCTTATGAAGCATGTAAATCTAGCATATATAGGTAAATTTCCCGTTTACATAACCATACTTCGTAAGACAGAACTGGACTATTTGTAAAGACCTTATTTAACTATTCCGTGGTAAAGACGTGTACAAATTCTACAATTCAGTCCTCTAGTCTCCACAAGTTCATAATTTACAGTAGCTACCGTAAATTTAATACAAAACTATGTCGCAGTAAGTAATTACTAAGTTAGTACTACTACGAGTATCTTACCTTGATTCTCTTTTCCCTAAGGGGTTCAAAGTTGTGTCTTCAAACACATGAGCATCGATCAAAGTGGTTATACCGAGGCTTATTGCGTTAATTCGTCGGTAATCGAGGGATTAAAGATGGCATGGTGCATAAGCGATGACTGGTAACATGCCAATCATCTCAGCTTATTGATTATTACTGTTGATTCCTGAACGAATCTTGTGCTGAATGGCTTAATAGCTTTTGTAGTGTGACACAAGTCCATCTATTGGGCTTGAAAATAACTGAAACAATTAAAAAAGTAAATCTTTTTATTTTTGGGGGATGGGTACCTATCCTAATAACAAAGGTGTGTTTTTTACTATCTGGATAGTAAAAAACACACCTTTGTTATTAGGATAGGTACCCATCCCCCAGCTTTTAGTAGATAATATCGTTAAAACCTCACTGCTATAAATAACACTGTTAAGTGCAATATTTCCCACCCATAAAGTGCATCAGACCATAATAATGACAAAATATGGTCTCCTGGCAAAACCATGTTCCGCGCATCGCCTTCGACATAAAATATGTTACGTGTCATCACGATCTTTAGCTTTGCGAACAGAACTACACGAGATATCGATATGACCTACTTTGGCACCAATAAAGTCACTACTGCACTATCACATAAAGGTACAGTATGTGCTTGTACCTTGCTACATCCCCTTACAAAATAGGGGAGACCAGATACACGGTCCATAAAACGCTTCACACGGGTGCATGGTTTCATGACGTCACTGGTACATGGATGGCTGGAGTTAAACTAGTTACACTTGCGAAAAGTGCTCTTATCCGCAAAGCCCTTAGAATGCAGCATGATCATATTTCTACGATCTACTTTATTAACGTTTGTGGTTTTTAGATAGAATCTTAGCATTTGTATTCAACACCACCTTAGATAGGGAGACTCGGTATACACACACAGCATTTCAGTTTCATCAATTTATCGGAGCAAGGATCCCAGATTTTTATTGTTTTACACGCACAGGCGCAATCCTGAGAAAACAACGTGAACTCAGTCCCACGTCCACAACAGTCGTACAAAATCCCTTAGTAAAACAAAGGTTGCTATGATTGCAGCCGTAGGTAACTCCCAAAAAAATAGACCGCTAGAAAAAGCCCACGAAAGCAAATGCCGAGCACTGAAAAGCGGCTTATAGCCATGTATAGAAACAGAGCTAAATAAAGTGTTAGAATTATTACAAGTTCTAAATATTTTTGCAATATTGCCCGAACATCTTGTAAGAATAAAAAACAAAAATATATACTGGAATGCATCATTTCGCTCCGTAAGCATTGGAATAATAGCTAACATTCGCAGCCACCATTACTCCAACCCCGTTTCAGCCGAAATGATTCCAGATTTATCAAAATCATGATCCGCCCATTAAACACCAGAAACATTATACGACCACAACATTGGTAGCTATTAATAAACGAGGCAAGCTATTACAGATGGGGTAAATCTCCCGGTTGTTGGCGCCAAGTCACAATAAAACAGGCAGCTGTGCCAAGGCGTACTGCCAAGCAAGTTTAGCGGGGCTCCCTCCCTCTAGACAGCGTAGTATGCGCGAGCGTCATTATATGGGTCTTTTAGGTGACTTGGGCGCCAAAACAAGGATTACTATGTACCTTATACTTAGTAGGTATTCCTAACGAGTTAGAATTAGTGCTTTGAAAAGATGTTTAGCATTCTAGCACAAGAATCTAAGAGTTGGTAGGTTACTATTCCATCGTCTCAATCCCGATGTTGTTTAATATTTTGTTGGGAAAGACCCCTTACCAGCTAGACTGTTTTAGTTAGCAGCTATACAGGGTAAAATTAAAACCAGTGCGGATATTTTAGGAGGTGAAAGTACTCATTAATATGATCAACATTTGTTATGGGACCGACACAGAAATATGAAAAAAAAATCAGCTGTTCTATACATTTTGATCGTGTTGTGGTGCATTTTTGTAGGGAACAGCTGTTTTTTTTTTTCATATTTCAGTGTCGGTCCCATAATAAAAGTTGATCATATTCATGAGTACTTTCATCTCCTAAAGTATCCGCACTGGTTTTAATTTTACCCTGTATAATCTAAGTAAAAGTTATCTTATTCTGTCCCACAGGTGAGCAAAAGCTTGTTTCCGTAAAAAAACATTTCTCATCAACATTTACGCACATTATCCGATTGGTTTCTTATTCCCAAATTGTTACTAATTTCGTACTACATATTGAAAATGTAATTTTATTTCGATCCTTCTACTCCTATAACAATTTACTATTCTCAGGGCCAGGGTTTATGCATCATTCATTTTTATGCTCTGCAAGTACCATTCATAACTTTATCATACACACGTAGCAGGAAGGGGTTCGAAACTTCGCTATGAAACACTATCTTGCTTTTTATTGTTTCTTGTTATAGTCATGAAACTTGCTGATATGTCTACGCTTTGCAAACGGTTGATATAATATGCTTCTGACGTCATTGTTCTCAATCTTTTATTTTAATAGGTCTTTTGTTGGTTACATTGCGGACAGTGTGCGTTGTAATTGCACATCTTAATTCCGACGTACGGTAATGCATCACCGCTAAATGATGAACATTCCACCCATACGCACAAAATCTTTTGGGAATACGTGTGCGTACAGCCAAAAGGTGGAACTCCAAGCCGGAGTCTATGTTTCCCGATAGCTATAACTTAGGAGTCTTCAAGACTAGAGTGAATAGGTTACTGCTAGGCAAGCGTGCACGATTTTCAACCGTATCATCGCTTATCATCAGGTGAGATAGTGGTCAAACGCGAGTCTACCAATTATAAAAAAAGTTTAATGCTAGAGCCATATCTCATTAGGACGCCAGCAGCGAAATGTATGCGTATCGAGTGAGTGAGCTAGACGTCCGGGCTGGCGGCGATACCAAACTGGCGTCGACGACAAGCCGACGCCAGGTGAGGTATGGTTAGGTACATTGTAATACAATTTGACATTTTTTAATTGGCGGCGCTGCTGGCGTCGCCGCCATGGCGTCCTAATAAGATATGGCTCTTATTGTACTGGCAGAGAGCTCACCTAATTTTAAGTCTACGTATCATCAAGAGAAAAAGATGAAAAGTGTTCCAATATGAAATTGTAATCCATACATACCTTTTAACTAGACAACAATTTTGACCGGCAGTAGAAATATGTATGATAAATCGACTTCCCGACCAAACTAGGAAGCTTAATTTCTACTGTAAAAAAAATTACAAAGAAACAGGTGACCTTTTTATTCCCCTAAGTCCCTTTGCCAAAAAGGAATTTTGTCCGCTTCAGACTTAAGACCCGAGATTTCCTGTCCAGAAAAGATATATTGAACAACATTTTTACGATATTTTACTTGCTTCCCTTTTTGACCGAATATTGGATTAGGCAAAAAGGAATGTAGTGAGGTTCTAGTCTATCAAATCCTATTTGTTAAAGTATTTTTCTTCTTTGCATTATACTGTTTTAGGTTTTCTGACATTTTGTGAATGGGTTAGAGATTTCGGGAGTTTTTGTTGATAGTGAAAATAATTTGATCGGACCTACAGTGAAGTGCACCCGACGCAAAAAAGCACTGCCACACAATATTTATGTAGATTCTGATTTTGTACCAGGGTCTGTAATATGACTAGACATCGGATTATATGCACTATCAAAATGCCAAATTAAGCATGCAAATATGCACGGAAAATCGGCAACATATGCACAAAATAATATATGCACTATCAAAATACTTTTTATTATTACAATTTACGCTTATAGTCACAATATATTTATACATATAGGTACTAATATATCAGTTGTAATTATTGTGAACATTAATACAAATAAATATTTTTCTAGAGCAAACTTGTGACGGTTGTCACAGTTATATTAATTTGCAGGCTGAAAGTGCAAATTAATATAACTGTGCTACGTCTGATGTTACTGGACAGAACTTGAGACGCCATTTCAGCAGAAATTAACTGGTGCCGTTGATAAATGCGTTAACTTTCTGTATTCCTTCAAAACATGGGTTTTTTTAAAGAACATTTTTTCCACTCCCCTAACACATTTAACTATTGAAATAAGGACTAGGTATCAATGAAAAAGTACTAAAATATGCAATAACGCCACGAAAATAGCGTTTTATGCATTTACATATGCAAACATGCAAATGCATATCCGATGTCTAATTATGACGTTTGAGGCATATAACGTTAAAGTCATCATTATTCCAATAGAAGACAGAGATGTAGCTATAGAACGAATAGCGCCATCACGCTTTCCATAAACGGAGCAATTATTATGACTTTTGTTACCTCAGTAGGTAATAACTCCATTTAGCTCCATAGAATTAATTTGGATGAAGTAAATTATTTTGCTAATAATAATACATAAAATTTAAGTTTCAAGAACATTCATAGTTCTTGGTCATGTGGTCTTTCAAAACATTTTTCTTCACTATTTCTGTTAAAATCTCAAATAAAGAGCTAGTCAATTTGGTACAGAGCTTAAAAGTCTTTTGATAGAGTCTGCTACGGAAGACTTATTATAAACTCTCAATTGCAGTCATTGCGCTCGTTTACTTTCCCACTGGCGCTAGTCGAGTTTCAGGAGAGTAGAGTGAACACGGGATTTAAAAATGTTGATTTTACTTACTGTTACGCAAATTATATTCACTCCACTTCCTCTAACAGAGATTGTTAACATTTCTTAATCAAACGTAAGTTGTCGTCCGCAACTGACGTTTAAGAGGTCCACTCTATATTATTCTTACCATCTAACTTTTGACATCCCAAAACAACTCTGTAATAAACATTCTCGAGAAATAATACGGAAATATTAACTTATCTGTCTTCGGGGACGCATCCCGTGCAATTAGGAGTCCACATTCCTCAACTTTTTGAACATAATGGCTGTCAAAATGTTTACGATTACAGCCATAAGTTGTTAAAACCACGTAATGAGCCTGCCGACCCTAATGCAGAAACTACCTACATTATATTTAAGTTTAAGATTTCTGCTATTGTCGAGAGTGGCGAGGCTGTAACTACTTACCAACTGGGTTAGAATGAGCTCCGTGTAATGCGATTCTGAACGGCTTATTTTGTTGCTATCTAGACTACAGATAATCTCTTACTCCGAACGGACTCGGCTGCACATTTAAGCGGCAGTAAAAGATGTTATGAAATAAATTCAATATAAAACAGCCAGTGTTAATACAGAAATTAAAATAATGTTATGTAATGCCAAAAAAGACATCTGTTTCATACTAATCAAATGTTTATTGTTTCAGGTAAAAACAAGCTACGTTAAAGAAACACTAAATGTTAGTTTTGTTTCACTTTTTGAAAAGGACGTGAAAAAGGTCAGTGAACCGCTGTAGATATTGACCACAAACGTTATGTGGGACGAAAAAATACAAGAAAAATGTCACAGTGAAGAATCTTCTGAGTTTGTAACTTATATCAAAATAAGTCTCAAGTTAAAGTGGGTCGCGCGCAACATTGTGTCACTGTCTCAAAATTGAGTTACAATACTGAGAAAGGGGAAACTTTGGTCCTTTTCAGTGGCACGTTCGAAAATTGCACATTTGGCGCGGATGTACCAGGGCCGAATCGAGCACTCACCGCATCAGTCATTGTCAACAAAGTTTATCGCCTCTTCTATGCTAGCGAACGGAATCGCCCAAATGTGTTTGTTGTGGTCTCAAAACGAACTCGCAGAGTCGCAAAATACGGATAAATTGCATTTGCAATTGCTAAGTTGTGCATTTCTTGTTAAGTGTCAGCTATACACCGTTAGCTCGACTTTCGAACCTCTTGAGTATTAACTCTTTAAAGGTTTGCTGCGACCACAATGTTGGTTCATTTACATTTGTTGAGTCAACCTTTCCAAAAGCTTTTCGTTGGACAAAGTCGTTTATTCAATAAAATCTAAGTATACAACTACATAGGTACCTATTACTTTCTAGATCGTTTCTTTACCTTTTATCTTAAGACTTAGGCTTTATTAAATTTACAATTGCCAATTAGTTTTCAGAAAAGGTGTGAAAAAATAACTAAATTAATTTCACTTAAGTGTTTTTTCTCAGAACTCCGCCGCCTACACAGTATTTCATTAATATGGATAACGTTTCACGCGTTAAAAAATCAATTGCTTTTAATGGCTATTCTTGAATTTATAGTTAGCTTCGACGATTATTACTATAAAAACCAGCACATTTTACAAACACGAACGAAATCAAGTATATTATTCACATATGCATACTGCAGACGAGTTACCGAGTCTGATTGATCGAGAAACAAAAACTAGTCATAAGCGTCTTCAGTTTTGCTTAAAAAACAGAAGCCAATCTCATGACATCACACTACCACTCATGGCTCCTACCCAACTCGCTCGTAAAACCAGGCCCTAATATAAGATAAAAGAGCGTTTGACAGGCTCACATGTAAGGCACAACAAACTACGAAGATCGATAAAGCTTACTTGAGTAATGGAAAGTTGAGGAATCAGGGTGACGTTACAGTCCTGACTGCCTTCTGGGGGGACTTCATTAAGTTGGGCTCAAGCTGACGGAGGATCAGCCCCGGCTTATTGATTGCGACGCGACCCACGGGGCTCATCCGTACGGTCCGTGACCGCATAATCTGAGGATTACGGAGGGACACAGAACAGTGTGTCAGTGTGTAAAACGAAAATTAATAGCAAGAGAACGGCGCGGCGGCGACGTGATGCAGAAATATTTGTTGTATTATAAGCTTTGCAGCGGGCTTTATCGCTTTATTTAGATTAAGCTGCTGGCTTCGTGTCTTACTGATGCAATAAACATTAAATACAATCTTATTACGAGCTTGGTCTGCTTGAAGTGATCAAACTACTGCCAGAATTACGCACAATCATAAAACTTGTCTTTTATGAAAGCTCAACACTACCAATAAACCTTATCTATAATGAGATAGGTACGGCAATAGCTACGACTCATTTTAAGTTCATACCTCTATAAAACTATTAAGCATAAAGTATGAACGACTCACTCCAAACGCCATAATATCTCGTATCGCAGAGAAACTAATTTCCTCTGCTTAGACACGTGTATACCTATACATACATATACCTACATAATACAACGGACGTCATAACAAGGTTAGTGATGTTCCACTATACGTTATACAAGTTGATGCGAGTACAAAGTTATACGATTCACAAAAGCCCCGCCATAATCCGTAGACTCGATATTTGAAAACGCAATTTCAAAACTTCACCTAACGTTTGAGTTGATGCTTTGTTAAAATGAAGATGTATGTTGGATGGTAATATCAGTTTGTATACCCGGATTCAGGAATAGCAATTTTGTTGAGCATAGTTATATGATATAACTACAATATAGGTATGTAAGTCCTACATACAGTACGTATACGGATAGTATGGTGTTGTATAAAATTTTTCAAACTATACCTACACTATAGGAACCTGTATAGCTTGAAAGATTGTATACAATACCATACCATCCGTTAACGTCACTGTATGTGACTAGGTAGTTATGTGAAACAATAATTTCGAATATAAATAAAAATATTTCTCAGAAACCATTAGCACTTATGAAAAGTTGTAGGTATCAAAGTTGCATAAAAAATATAAACGAAGATAATAATAGGTTTCTCCTTTGTTAAAGGACTTTGCATGTTTTTGAGGCAACTAGCGACAATCGATCAGAAATTCCGTCACGTAATGAATGACCGTCTAATTTTCCTCGACCAACGCATTTAATGTTCCAAACTCTACTTAAGATTCCTTATCCTTATGCTAAACTGTTTTAATCTCATAAACCAATGATTACCCAATGTGCCGAAGCATATGAACGAAAGTGACAGCTCAAATAATTCCCTAAAGCTGCCCATAAACGCTACGACTAAGCAGCGTTTATAGGAAAGATGCGCATCTAAATTTAAACGCCGCCGCCGCAAGAATCCGTGTCGCGCTCTAATCCCGAAGATAGAACGTTCGGCGGCGCTCTGGCTTGCTCTCGCCGAGGCTTTATTGATAGCGAGAGCACCCGGAGCAAGCAACCCCCTCCTAGAAATAATAATTATTCACGTCGAAAAGCGTACCTTACTAACGTTCTCAACATCTTCCTCACAAAAATACGATTGGATGTTTTTATATTCGCTTTTATTTCCCCCATGTAAATGAAAGGTAATGTCTACATAGCGAATACTGTGTTTAAGTATAAAACCGTGTTCGTATAAGAGATATAAAAAAATATTACGTCTGGTTATTGCACTTCGGTATAATAAAGCGACAATATGTCCTGTTATAATAGAAGGAAAGATGTACGCCCGTAGATTGAATGGGATTCAGACTTGGATAAAACACAGTCCCCAATTCTGCTTTATTGCTACAATTGTAGGAGATCCTTCAATTACTGGGCACTAAAGGCCTGGTTGGGGTTATTTGCTGGAAGCCAGATAACTGATGAGCAAAACCTTGCTAAAGTTGTGATAGGTATATATTTGGGACTCAGTGTGTATTATTTGAGTCATGTGTACAGTAGAAAGTGATGTAGGTACCTACGTACTTAATTAGTTAGCATCTTGAGGTACCTAAGAGAAGCGTTTAATGTTTGACCAGCTTTTAAAAAGACCTGAAAATATGTAAGTTTATCATAAGTGTAGAGTCCTGACTATACACAGGATATACAAAAATATACAAACTGTATAAAACCCCAAAAAAAGCTGCTTATTTTGTCGACTTGCAATTTTGCAAGACAAACATTCTTTTCATCCCTAAATCAACATAAATAAATCACCATTACCAACGCCATTTCCACTCACATTTCGTACCTAATCTTAACAAACATCTAAGTATACGAAAAATTAAATCTTATATCCAAATCTCTCGCCTGTACTATTACACATAAAAAAAGTCCTTATTCGGTGCGAGCTTGCTAAAAATATTCTCCCTCCTTCCTTCCTACCCTACCTAATAAGGGAGGGACGTTCTCCTTAAAAAGTCCCATACCCACCGTTTGCGAAGACAAAATAGATTACGTAATAGCCGCCTGTCACACCGTAGAGCGCCTTGTAGACTAAGTAATTCTTTTTACAAAGCTACTTTAACGTTTCTTTATAATATTAATACTAATTATTCGGTGTGCTGGACGCTGAGAGGTGGAAATATTTAGATGCAGAACATATTTACGAACGGAAATATATTTACGAAGTTTTGTTACATAAACAAACTCAGTTCGGGATAGGTATTTTCATTCTAATCACACGTCTTGGGGGAAGAAAGAGAAACAAGTTTATTGTTTAACTAATTGTTGACTTAATTGAACTCGCTTTGAGCTCACTAATCATATATAAACTAGCTTTTTCCCGCGACTCTGTCCGCAATTCCGCATGGACTTCAGTATCCCGTGGGAATTTCGAAAAATCCGGCCTTATTCTTTTCTAGTTACTACATCTCAAAATTTCAGCCTTCTAGGTCCAAGGGTATGTGGTCTGGGCGCTGATGAGTTAATCAGTGAGTGAGTGAAGACTTTTCTTTTATACATATATTATGTATAGGTACCGGCACCAGTTATGAGCACAAACGTCACCTGCGCATTAGCTGATTTTTCGGTCTCTTTGGAGGAATGAAGAAGACGGGGGGCGCCGACGCTGCGCGCGATTGGTTCGTCAGTTGAGGCTCGACGTCTATTGGACTATTCTCTATTACGTATTGTCAACGGTCTATTAGCTATTGGGCTAGATGTGGGAAGCTCTAAACCGGTTAAAGCGCTACTTGGGCACTTTGTCCTGCCTTATAATAAGCGAATTGAATTTGAAATGCTAAGCCAACACGTTATTGCAATTTGCAATAGATTATTCCGCTCTTTAAACAAACATGGACCCGTATGTTGCCATCTCGGTGCCTCCTGACCAGCTAGTTTATTTTGTAACAATTAGCCGCATGATATCACCACGAGGACTGCCAATTGTTTGCAATCGCTCGAGGGAGAATCTTACCGTGACATTCTCACTTCGGTTGTCAACAATGCTTATTAGTTATTACTGAGGGAGTATTCTCACGCATGATAATATCAATTATGATTGTAGCTTAGTCAATCCCTAAGCTAAAAGCGCGATAACAAATGACAGCAGTCGCGATGAATTCACGCGGCGTAGGTAGCGTTACAGAAAAGACTAGCAGAATAAGAAATTCGTCGAATGAAGGACATTTTTTAAAAAACAGCTAAAAATATGGGGGCTA
Organism: Thalpophila matura; assembly: GCA_948465475.1. Taxonomy (NCBI): domain Eukaryota; kingdom Metazoa; phylum Arthropoda; class Insecta; order Lepidoptera; family Noctuidae; genus Thalpophila; species Thalpophila matura. The sequence continues at coordinate 14,154,735 of OX419183.1, forward strand.
TGTAAAAGTAGCACAGTATACAGGGTTATTGGTAAAACACCAACACCCATGCAGGAATGTACCTATTACTAACATCAGAAAAAATAACTTTTGTTCTATGACTTTTGATAATTCATCTTTTTTTTCATACAAAATTAAAAATATTATCTGGCATTTGCGTAGAAACTCGGAAACTCGTAGTGTTGGTACTAGGTAAATCAAATTATTATTATAAATACCAGCGCACAGGGGCTGATACATGTTTATTTAATTCAAAATACAGATCTAAAACGTGTCCGATAGGTAGTACAACAAAAACTTGAAAGTCTAATTTTGGTAAATGTATTCGGCCGTACCACAAAAAATAAACATCTGTTCAACACCCGTTCAACACGACTGCTACCAAAAATAATAGGCAATTGTTTTAGCACTAAGTTGTCTAAAACAAGTGTGTATTATTTTTGGTAGCATTCGCGTTTAACGTGTGTCTATCTTTTTTGTGGTAAGGCGATTATGTTTTGTAAAAAGTCATAGAACAAAAGTTGTTGTTTATGATGTTAGTAATACACTCCTGCAAGGGTGTTGGTGTTTTACCAATAACCCTGTATAAAGTTCCAAACCATAGCTCACAAAGCTTCTGAGAAATCGATAGATATTCAAGCTATTTGATAAGCGAGTTCTAAAGTAGAGACTAGGTCAAACCGTTCATACATTGCATCGGCTCATATGTTAATGAAATGTCCAAGTAAGAGTAAAAGATGTAAGGAGTTTGAAGCTAAGTAGTCGGGCAAGGAATAAATACGTGAGTAAAAAAAAACCGTAGAACACATTAGATACTCAAACATTTGTTCCGTTCGGGAATCGACCCCGCGACACGTATCCCGGCAGCTAATCGTCAAACAAAGTCTGACAAATGTTGACTGTTGACGCAGCTGGTCTGTTTGTTAAGCCAAGCCCTTGTGGTAAGAAAATATCGTTTTTTTTTCATTGTCGATAAAGTTTGAAATACCTGCATCCTTTTGTTTAGCCTTGTTTTTTTGGTTGATATACCAAAAACCCGAACGAAGCGCTTTGATTCCACTTTCATTGTGAAAACCGCCAAACAGTGGAATGCGCTGCCCGAGTGGGTGTTCGTTTAACATCAGGCGATATGGCAGTCAAACGCAAGCCTATTATAAAATAAAAAAAAAGAATAAGAAGAAGCGGCGAACTATAATTTCGACAGTAAAAGACGGAAAGACTACAAAATATGACCACTAGTCCAGCAAACCAGCCCGAAAAATCAAAGGCAAACGACACTATGCCTGCGGCATGGCCGCGCGTGTTTGCCGCCGGCGCTATCATGGTTTGCCGCCGGCATTATCATTCATTTGCTGCTTGTTTGTGCGGCACGGCCGCTGCCGGCAGTGAGTCAGGCTTCAGACTGACAAAGATACCTACATCACATTTAGATTTTCTTCTCCACACACACTACTAAAAGGAAAATTACATCACGAACCATCTTAAACTACATGCAACACGTAAATAGTTTACGAACTAAACTATAATTATACGATGCATTATTAATGACTAGCGAAATACTATGACACCGTAATGAAGTTAAATTGACTTAATTTTGTTGGGAACTTCAATTAGCGAGCGGGGCGTTGTTTACGTCGAATGCGTAGGCTTTATTTAATGCACAATCATTTTTAAATTGAATAAACAACACCATGTAGGTAGAATGCAGTAAAAACGGCGGTGGATAAAAACTAAAAGGTTTGGATATTTTGGTAAACTAAAATAGCGAAGTTATATGGGATAGAAGTACTATTTCTATTTTTTATTTTATGTCAGATAAAATGATCATTTTACTCTATGTTCCCGTCTATGTCTACCTTTACATTGCTAAAACTAGTTTTGTATGGCTTTGCCTATAAATCAGGGATGCTTAGACCACGGCCCGTGATCGATTTGTTTGCGGCCCGCCCGCCATATCATTTTTTGTCCAAATGTCTGCATAAATATATATACGGTGTTACCATTACAGTTCATTAATCATATTTTATAATACACAGTGAAATTATTTTTATTTACCAAGTCTATCTAACTATTACCTATAATGTTTTTTTTTTCATTTGCGGCCCACTTGCCGCTCCTATTCAGACCTATATGTGGCTCTAAGTCCAAATATGTCTGCTCATTTCGCAAGCAAATTGTGGAACCCTCTTATACTCCCCTACACTAACTCATAACAACATATTAATAAAAGGATCGGATTAAATATAAACCCAAACTGTTATACACGCCGTTTCACAAACAACAAAACAACTAGTAACATTTTTCAATAAACGTAAAGTAATTGTGGCATTGGGAAACGCACAAAACCCAATTACGAACGGTTAATAGTCGGATAAGTTAATGCTCCCACAACATGCAAATAGCATTAAAATATCGGTGGAAAGCCAATTAAAGTCGTAAACTTCAATTGATATTCATGAACTCATAATGGGAAATGTAGCTGAAAACGCTGTCGAAAACTTCCACTTCGCGGAGCCTCTAATTATGCTTAAAACGAGCACCTGAGCCACGTTCTACGCTTCGTTATCTTGCTCGCTTACTACGTTTTTATTTTCACACAAATTATGAAAATAAGCAAGATAGTTAAATTAAGAATTCGCTTTCAAGAAAACACCGTCTTAGAATCGAATTAGTCTTTACACTGTGAGGAAAATCAGCGTGCAGCAGGTAATTTATTTTAAACTCTCGAGCTTTAACTAAAAGGGGAAAACAAAATTGCTTTATTAACAAAACTCACACTAAGAAATCAGTTCTAAGAAAGAATCCGTAATATTATCTACTCTTCGTATCATTCCCGATCCTTCAATTAAGGCTTACCTCGGAAAAAGTTCATTACATTAGTGAAGCCGGGTCGATTTTTGAACCCCCGACCGAACTGAAAATCAAAGGGAAAAAATCAGAATGAACATTGTATTACAGTGAGCTCAATACCAGATTTCAAAGAAATACTAAAATATAAAATAAAATATAGTATTGACTATAAAGCTGTTACCGCTCATAAGGCTTCGATATTGTAATATATTTATTTAAGTATGTACACTTTATCGTATACCAAATAATAATCGTAAGGATCGAGTTAAAATATTCCACATCATGAACGTGGCACTCTTCCCTAAAAGGTCGCGAGAGGCTTATTTATATAGGAATTTTACATACTTATAGTAACTTGTATGCACAAAGTTTATTGTTGCCTTTGAGCTCAAAAGAAGCGAAGGCGTTACTACATCAATAGCGATTCGACTGATTTTACGGAAAATCGAAGGTTCACATGGCTTACGTTCCAATTACCCACTGCCTCTCCCTTAGCTGTTGACCTACATAGTACATACCCCCGGTCTGTTTCCTGAGCCAAAACTCTCAGATCACGAACCTCTTAAACAAATCAATTCGATCCTTATTTATATTCCGATAAGGTTGTTATTATAAGAACAAATGGTCGCGTTTCAAACGATTAATATTCAGTAGCTTTTTACTGTTCGTACCTATCAATTTGTTTAATAAATGATACTTCACACTTCTGTTCTTTTGTAAGTTTCCATAATCCTGGCGTCTGTCATTGGCGGTGCTTTTTCATTTGTATATTTTAGGAAGGGATAGTCTGTGCAGTGTCTTCGCCACTTTATAATTCTGTTACACAAAATCACATTGCATACAATAACAAACGAAGGGATCCTTCCGTTCTAATGTAAATTGTATGTCTATTTTGGGTGGGAGAGCCGACTGTTATGATTGACGCTGAAGGAAGGTTCCTCTGCTTTGCTTTTATGTGTTGAAAGGGTAAACAATGTAGCGCGGCCCTGAAGCGAATGTTCGCGGAAATAATTACATCCTCTTAGTAGAATACCGTCGCCGGTTTTACTGTATAGACCCTGTTAGTTTTGAGCTACATTTTAATATTATTTAGTGCTGTCGCTGTAAGTATTTAAAAAGTAGATAACCTAATTAGGCTACACGGGACTTCTGCAAAGCCTTCGACACCTCTCTCTGAACTAAGTCACTAATTTCATTATTTTTGTAGGGTTTGTAGTAGTTCGTAGGGTTTCGTACTTACGAACGCTTCTAGCATCACTTCGTTGTCCATCTGAATGTGTGTCTGTCTAAGCCCTTTTTCTCAGGAACGTGTAGAGGTATCAAGTTAAAATTAATTTGGGGCTGTAAAAAAATCAAGCTGCTAAGTCAAAATCAAAACCTCCCTATAGGTAGTCCTAGATTATTTCAATAATCTAATTTTCAAATAATCTAATCTGAGTAATATCGACTACTTACAGCAATACGAGTACCTATAATACTCTCCTTTTAGATAAGTCACATAAAACCCACTAATTGCATTCATATCGATTAAGTAGTCAAATCATCTGTATTATAAGCATCAATGTATCCAAAACATGGTAGGTATATAATATAATATAGGTTATTCACGTTAAGCGTTATTAAATCAGTGGTATACATAATACCATTAGGTACTTACAACGGCTCGTCAACTCGTTAACTGCCATTACCAAAACGTCGTTAGACGATAATTTATTTAAATTGACACGTAAAAGCGTCTAATAAAGTCTATTTCATGAGTGATTTATTACTCTACCTGTTTTTGATTACGTTTTAAATTTTGTGCACCTTCAGTGTATTTTTTCTTTATTATTTTATAGACACCCTGCCTATCTATTCTGCAGGCCCGCCGCAAGCGGGTGTGCAAGGAGTGCACTGCACACGGGCGGCACGTCCAGGGGGGCGGCAAATCGAACGACCGATCACGTAAAATTCACTCATTGTCAATAATACCCAAGCCACATAATATAGCCTAAGAGAAGTTATCGCATGGACAGTGCCGGATTTAACCTTAACGCCGCCCCTGGGCATTAAAGAATGCCGCCCCATTATTAAAATTTTGCATAAAATGGATAAAGTTTCGATATGCAATTTTTAAATAGTACCTACCTAAATAAAATTACCCATTTATAGCTGAAAATTTATATTTTTTTTTTGCTATAAGTAGGTATCTAAGTAAATCAATTAAATATTTTTTCTGGAATTAGTTTACTCAGGGACTTATACATTTTTTGGAAAATAAAAAAACATTTTCGATAACACGAAGATATTTTTTTTTCTCACCCTCCGAATTTTCTAAAAAAAAGGTCAGCATAGTTATAACAGGGGGCGGCATAATCGCTATTGCCGCGTGATATCACCGTGCGAACTGCAAAATTGTTTGCGTACGCTCGAGGGAGAATGCTACCTCGAACAAATAGACAGGCTGATATTAAGAAAAAAATTGTTAATTAAAAATTTAAAAAACCCAACTGCTGAAAAATAGTACATAACTAGACGACATTGCTGTCGGGGCCCATGATAGGACTATAATCCGGAAAGAGCGGGTCCCGACTGCAATGTCGTCTTGTTTTGTACTATTTTTTTGAATTAACAATTTTTTTTTCAGTTTTTAGTTGTTAATGTAAATGATACATTTTATATGTTTACGTAATCGTCTTTTCGAGCCCTTCATTTTGATACCCCACTCGATAGGTTTTGAGGAAAAACAAAATTTGAAAAGGTAACATGGCGCCAAAAATCGGCCTATTAATTTTTTATAATTTTGATATATCCAGTGTTACTCTCACAATCAAGACGAATCTAACGACACCTATCAAGCTAAAATCCATCAAGTCGTTTAGGCTACAGAGCGTGCTAAAGAAATATACATACATACATACATACATACATAAACCCTCCTTCTGGCGCAGTCGGGTAAAAATAGAATGTTTTAGCCTTTTCGTTATCAGTTGTTATATAAGTAGTTCATTAATACAGTAGGTAAGCTTGTACAATATCCGGTATATTACGAGAAATTTAAGTCAGCGTAGGAAAACAACAATAAGTAGTCGTTAATGAACGACCTTCCTATCAGACACAACCACAAATCATCATCATACGTGATCTTAAAAAATCAGAACCTCCCATGTATGAAATTCGTACCTCAAAAGAGAACAGCAAAGAAATCGGGTAAAAAACGTACAATATACCACGAAAATTAAATATATTTCGAAGGAAATCTCTAATACGATTCGACGTACCGATGTGACCGTGTTAGCTTCCTTCATTACAATAATTCTCGTATATCTTATACTAATACTACAGAGTTTGAATTTCTCCGTAACTACTGATCCGATTTTAAAAATTCTTTCATTAATAGGAAGGTTATCCCTAAGGCTCGTTTTACAGAACGATACTCAGCAGAAATCTCGCCTTGAGCATAAATTTAAAGCCATTTGATTGGTTGAAACTAGTTTTAGTAATACTTGAGTCTTGAGTTCGGTTCTGTAATATAAACCTTAGTGCTAGTAGTTATTATATAGGCTACATTTTATGCCAAAAAAAAAACACGGTTCATTTTGGCTACGTGGACGGAGTCGCGCGCGAAGTCCTGTATATTGCTAAATCATGTAATATTTACACACGGTTGGATATCATTTAAGTCCCTTGGGCGACCCTTAGTATCAAAATCCATTGTTCTCGCTACCTTATAACTAAATAATTTCACAATCCACAAGAGGCGAATGGGGTCATACTACTCACTTGATTAGTTATCCTTGTAATAAAAATTTAATGAATATTTGTTACATGTGGTTGTTTAGAAATTACAAGTTGTGATGAGCAGTTGGATTAGATATTTGAGAAAATTAATATAATCAGTTTTATCTGCAGGATAATATAGACTGAACTTGTTTTTTTGTCATGTCGATATAAGCTATTTCACATAGGAATCGCGCATGTCCAAGAAGAAATTAGACTATGGGTGAAACAGATTCTGGGCTTGAGAATGTGGAGCTTAATATTATGTAGTAGATAATGTAGATATATTTCTAGATGGACCATAATTTATCAAGCAATGTAAGTTAGACAAGATATAATATTTCTATTGTTTGAGGAAACCGGTGTCCCTCGACGCGGCGGCCTAGTGATTAAAATATAAATCTTTTAAATGCTCGGACACCTTTTTTTCTTATTTTAGCCCTTTCTCTACATAAAAACCAAAATCGGCCAAATGCGAGTCGGATTCGCGCACGTAGGACTCCGCTCCAGTTGTAACGCCCCCTTAGGTTTTGACTTTTAATTATTATTTGACATATTGGCTACCTATTACGGCTCATAAGATACAGCATTGTGATAAACGAACGGACGGACGGCGTAGGCTTAGTAATAGAGACCCGTTGGCACCCTTCGAGCATGCGCCCTAAAAAGCTGAACTTAGTTACCTCATAACCAAAGTCCACGAATATCTTTTAATATTTTTTTCACGAGTCAGGTGGGCTAAAATGGAATCACCGTTAGAGGTGAAAGCGCTTCAGCATTTTATCGGAAATAGACTTAACGATGACTTTTCGGGCTTGAAACTGAATTGAATATTTATGAGTCACCCTTCTTTTGACGCTCCACAGACAATACTTAGCTACGCAATTCTATTTCATATTATTCTTGGTGGTCTATGGAAAGATTTTAACTTCTGGACTTAAAATTTAAATATTTAATGTACCTACTTACCTACAAAGAATATTAGAATACTAGACTAGATCATCCTTATCAGAATAGAGTTTATTAATCCAAAATATTAAAACATTCGTTACGTATTGCTGACTCACATTTTATAAATTCAGTATAAATAGGTAATTGGTCACTATTAGACTCTTAATTATTCATGAAGACACTCCAACGAACGTTCTTATAAAAGGACAAACTTATTCTACAAATAAACTACCAACGCTATTATTAGGATTTTTTTATTGTAAACCTTTCCTGAGTATAATTTAATTATAGTAACATTTTCACTCACTCACAACTCACTTTATTATGAGTATGTTACCTTATTACGAATAAGTTTTTGTATTTTTAATCATGTTATTTCTGTAATTTATTGAAAGGTACCTTAGTCAGTTAGTATGTAGTGTCTTGTAACCAATATAATTTATGGCTAATATTCATATTTACAACTAAGCTAATTGCTTAATTATTTAGATTTAGATTTACGAGCAATCAACTCGAATTGGCTTAACCCTGAAAGCAATTGCTCATTGCTCTGAGAGTTAACCCGTTAATATGCAGCCACAAGCACAACCCAACGTTGATCTTGAATATAAGCTGATTTTAGAGTGTGATAGGCAGACCAAAGTTAATGTTACATCTTGGAAGCTTTCCATTTTGTGACGGCATGTCAGTGTGAAGAGTAAACATATGAGGGTTTTGGCCGACTATGCTCCTTACCATATTTAGTTTGTTGAATATTCATGTAATATATGAATACGTAAGCTAACTACCCAAACATCTCACATTTAGGGTCTAAAATTCATTGTTTTGTAGATATTTGACAATACTTCACCATTTGCGATGTTTTGCAGCGTGAAATTATTTATCCGTGATTACAACGATCTACATTCGGGTAAAAATGATTAAAATAAGTCCTAAAAAACCGGGATCAAAATATACGTAACTAGTCCATAGGTATATTGCCCTCGGTAATATACGCCAATTATTTCATATTTTTTCGAGGGTGAATTTATAGCACCAATATTTTTTAAATTAGTTTATCCTGTAAAATTTCGGTTCAATGATTTTAATAATTGCTTCGGGGTATGTTTTCTCTTTTATGATATTATTGCGTAACTTAAAAAGAAATATCATTTCCATTTTATGTTATTTCTTCCAGTATACAAAAGGTGCCAGTTTAAAATTCCATTATTCCATAAAAATTACAGATTAGCGTTAAAGAAAAATCTTTTATTCTTAATTCAATTTTGTATATAAGAAAAAGAATATCTAAGTTATTGGTACTACAAAAAGTATGTTGATAAAACCCAATTTTCCCTTTGACATAATAATTATTATAGAACAAGTTTAGTTCAAACTATAGCTTTCGTTTGTTTGTTACGTAAATATGTGTGCGTCTTCGACTCCGCCCTTTCACCCTTCGCCCACAGACATGTTTGGCAAGGCTAATTTGCTACAATATCGAGTGCCTGTTTGATGTATAATATAAATTAAATTGATACTGCTTATGCTGTAATATCTATTAGCTATTAGATATACTCAAATTAAGACAGGTTTCCGATACCACATCTAGTACAGTAATAATAGTAGTAAGTTCACGATCGTGTTCACAGTCTCAAATACACGATATAACATTGTATGAGTAAAATAAATGTGGTATAATTTTAAGGGTGCGTCGTTTCTCCCCGTGTTCCTCGCAATGTTTGCGCATACAAATAAACATATTTTTTATTTGGGGAACATTTTGGTTGAGTACAACGTAAAAGAATTGCCCGCGAAACATTTTCATTTTGTAGTAATCTGGTGCATTGCCAAAAGGTGAATGTTCACTCTACGGAAATGACTATAATATTTTGTACTGCTTTAATAGTTACTAAGCGAAAAATAATGTTTCTTTCGACCAGTTTCAATTAAGTTACCCTTTAAATTCAGTTTATTGCGTTCCAACAGAGACGTTCACTGAATGTTTTATTAAATAATCTATAAATAGTATAAAACAAAGTAATTTTTATGTGTCCGCTTAGTTCTTTTAAACTACGAAATAGATTTTAATGTGATGTTTACCACCAATTAGAGAATTTATTCCGGAAGATTTATATTGTATAACACTTTAATATTTAACTTAGATACAACTCAGAAATCTCAATGTTTTGACATGTTGCCACATACGTATGTTCAGTAGATCGTAGCGGTGCAAAGCAGGAGCGGGTCGCTAGTCTATTTTAAAATTCAAAAATGCCTTTAGAACCATAAAATATAAATTGCGAACATTAACCAAATACAATGCGCGAACCCAATTTGGGCACAATGTGATTGTTTTAGTTCCATTGCCCCATTAAGAACTTATTAGGGTCCCTGTTATAGCAAAAAGGTCTTGCATCCAAGCGGGCATTTGTTAAGATGTAAATTTATTCAGGAATACAAAGCTCGCTCAGTATAACAAAAACTGTATGGGGTAATGGTGGGGAGACATGACCTCGCTGGATTACCTACCGTGAATTTTGAAACACCCAGCTAATTTCACGGCATTTGTCTTTTTTGTGCATTCACGGTTAGGGGAGTTAAGGACAAATTGGCTCACTTACTTTTGTCTTTTGATTTTAGTTTTTGTTGCTCAGAATTAATAATGGGTATTTGTAATCGGCTACTTGTCCTTGTTAATTTGTAGCAGAAAAAATGCAAATCCCTTTTTTGTTGCAAAGGGAGCTGAAATGCGTTTAGGTGGAGTAACAATGTGATTGAGGAAAGGGTAAATTAGATTTATAGCAGGTTCCTTAAATGGGTCACCGTGCAATTGACTTCATTTGAGCTTGTTTATTAAGTTATCCAACGGTAAATAAACTCAAAAACTGTAATTGAGAAACTCTAATTATTATTAAATGTCGCCCAACCTTAGTGAAGTAATTTAGAATATTAATATGCGTAACTAACAACCAATCATTATTTGGACAATTAATTTCACATTTGGATTAAAGAATTGTGTTTCCTAAAATTACTTTTTATTTTTACATCAGCATATATTAAGGCCCTAATATACACGAAATATTTTAAGATGTAATAAATAGGCAATAAGGATGCCATACAAACGAGAAAATAATATCTAAGTGTATTTTTAGAAAATTAATTTAAAATTATTTAATACACAAAAAACAGTGGTATTATTATCAACATTTCATAATAAATATTGAAAAAAGACTTAACTTAGACTCCCGGCAAGTCAACATTAACGCTATTAGTACGCTAAATAAATATACTAGGTAGGTACTAGTGTTAGGTACGGTATATACCTAATAAAAAGCTAATAAACATATTATGTGTTTTTTTTTGCTAAAATTAACAGAACTTAAAAAAAAAACAATTTCTTACACATTTCACGTAATCCTGCAATTGAATTTACGTCGGTCAAGTAAGAAGACCAAAGCGAAACAGCAAAAACAAAGCATTTACTCAATACTGACCGCGCTCCCAAACTTATGTTCAAATATTTGTTTATGGTTACAAATCAATTCCCGTTTCCCTCACTATTGTTTCATCCCGACTTCCCGAGTAACATAGAGCTTAAAATATTTGCGGACGCCGCCGGAGGCGCGGTCTGCGGATGACAGCATAATAATAACCTCTCCTCTCTCCGCTATTTCCTAATCGGTATTGATCCACCGAACCTAGTTTTTATACGGAACCATGTGCAAAACCACCAACTCTTTACCTGCTGTTAGAACAATGGACAAAGGAAACCCATATGCGTGTGTGTGTGACTGTATATTAAAACCTTATCAAAGGTTTCAGATCAACCAATCGAATAATATCCATCATGGCCGAGTAATGTGACATATAAACGTATTACCGAACTCATTCAAAAAGCTTTTAGACAAAGCCCAAATTGCAAAGCTTGAAAACCTCCCTATGTTTATTATCTAAATGTTCTACCAATATGTGAGGGGCCCGTAGATTAGGGTGCGCGGAACTTTCGATTTACGCAGTTAAACTATAGTTTGTCCGACGGCCGGGAATTTATTTGAATAGTCAATCGATTTACGACATCCGATCTTGGCGCCCCAAATATATTTTAGACATTCTTCGCCGACTAATGTTGGAGTGTGCGGAATACCAGACGATTTTAAGTGCTTCGAAATGTATACTGGTAAAAGTGAGTACATACAAATTTGAGTCTGGTAGGTACAACTATAGAATAATAATTTAGAAATAAAGGATCACGATCAAGTAGTTCGTGCACATAAAAACACATTACGCTCCCCAACAAAAAGCTTTTTGGGTGTAAAAGGCGAATTACGAAGAGCTTCGTTCATTATCTAAATATTCATAACGTTTCGGTGAGCTATACAGTGTGTTCTAAAACGAGCGAACCCCTTGGCGTTCCATCTTGGTGTTTCCATTTGCAATGTTTTGTCTTTTGTTTCTTGTGAGAACTACATCCGCTTTGTCTAAGCCGGGCCGTTTGTGGAACATGCAAATATTTACCTAGCCGAGGTTTCTACTTTGACGTTCCTACATAATTTTCTGACATCGCAACCGCGGCAATAATAGCGGGTGGTTTGGCCGAGTTTACTTGCAAAAATGTTCTGACTTTCATTCTAATATTGTGGTAGTTAAACAAATTAGTGTCTGTCTACATTTCAGCTTGATTACAGTATTCTGGAATATTCGCTTTAATTTCTCTTTGGGGAACGGGATTGGATCGTTTGTGATACATAGGTGTCGGTAAAGTTCGGAACTTAGTAAATTATTCATTCGAGGTCCTGCATGTGAGTTATGTCCACCTGACGCATTGGAATTTTCCAATCTCACTTTATAGACTCACGGGCAATCTATATAGCACAAGAAAATATGTAGGTACCTTTAGTTTTACGAAGGATCTCTCTTAGGGAAGGATCTCTAAGAGATGATGCGGGGTATCGTAGAGTGAATTTTATCTGTGTGGGAAAATAGCGTTAGATAAATCTGTCAATGTACAATAGTATATTATGCAATTAGTGAATAAAAGACGGATTTAAAGCGAGGGCCATAGGTGAATCACGAGCTAGTGAAGGATTCTAACGATTGAATCACGACCGTAGGGAGTGATTCATGATGATTGAATCACGAGTGTAGCGAGTGATTCAAGTGTTAGAATCCTGAGCGACGCGAGCGATTCATGGCCCTCGATATAAATCCGTTTTATTCAAGAGTTGCATACTATACTTTATACCATGACTACGAGAAAAAGAAAGATTTAAGTGAAAATATACATATAATGAAGAAAAAGTAAAGTTAAATTGGCTTTGATGTAAACCAGCCGTGATTTTTTGGGTAGCAAGCTTTCCACCTTTCCACTATATCGGCCGCCCTCTCTTTCACAAACTCAGGTGTTAACACATCTTCATCACTAGAATGCATTTTTAATCGATTAGAACAACACTAAACAAACACAAAATTAAAGATTAAAGTAACACTAAACTTTGTGTTCGTACAACTTACAGTATTCAAAATAGCGCCAATTTACTAAGGACAGCAAAGAACACAAAACAGTTTTTATTCTAATGCTAAACTCCTTGTCGAAAATGTCGACCAATCAAATTGAATTTAGAACACATCAATATAGGTCGAATACACAGATTACACTTACACTAGATACGGCAAGCCACGACCAAGCGTGCCCTGCATGTTCGACTGTTCGTACTAAAAAAAGTCTGTTAGCTCAGTGACGCTTAGCGATTGTAACAATTCTGTTTACTCTGAGCACATCACTAAATGGCTGGGGTGAAGTTATCGTAGGTATAAAAAAGATGACACGTTCGGTTTTCATACAATCTAATAACGTGCCGCATCTAGCATAGGTTCTTTAAATCTGTGGTCGAATACATTGGTGTGTTCCATTTTCAAACATCAAAACAGTGAGTAAAAGTGCTTTTTATTCACTGTTTTCAGTGAAAAAAATAAGCTTTTTAGAGGGGGAATGGTATAAATATATTTTTTTCTATGACCATTAAGTAATTAACTGCAGTCCACATCTCGACTTAACCCATTCCAAAATGGCAGCAATTGCCAGTAGTAATGCTATGCGAGCTAACTTGGGCAAGTGGGTCACAGATTGAATAAAATAATTATAAAAATCATATTTTAATAGCAACATTAACGTATTGTTATTATTCATAAAGGCTGCCATGTTTATATTTTCTAACGAAGTTTAACCCTCTGTGGTCAAAGCAAAGTTAAAAGTAATAAACTATAAAAAGTCAATGTTTTCTATACATAATGTAATATTAATGATAAAATAAATATACCTAGATAGGTACTAGGTACTGTAAAATATTTGTGAACTAATATCTAGGTACCATTCCATAAGTGTACGCTGTGTTGATATTTATGTGTGCGTTTCATTTACAGAGTGTTTGCTAGCGTGTAATGAAAATACATATAAATGAGATCAAAGCGATTAGTTAGTCTTAGATACTTATCATGTTCGATTGATATCGAGCTTATATTTGTTACTTACTAGAGCTCGCATTTAAACCAAGTATTTTATGAAAAATATTATGAATACTTATTTATATCTATATACCTTGCATTTTTCATTTAAGAATTGCCATCCTCATAATAATAATGCAATCGGTAATATAAAACGTACGAGTTCGTGCGTAAAAAAACATACTTCTACATAAAATAAACATCAGGAATATTTAAAAAAAAATACGTGAACGCTCGAATCATAAAAGCCGTATATCATTCAAGTCCCAACATTTCCCGTAATACTCGAAGTCAATTTCTCAGCTATAAGAAATCGAACAAACTAAAATAAATGGCGCATAGTTGGAACCTCTCAGGGAGATGAAATTCCGGGTCATCTCATCCCCTCGCCGATATGATCAAATATCTCCGTTTGCTTATACGACAACGAACGCTGACATACCTATATAAGGACCTTTAAGATGTATAACCCGTTCATCTTAAAGTAGAAAGGGTCTTCTGATATTTCCATATTTTCTATAGTGGGGTGCGGAAAGACAAACAAAAAGTGGACAGAAGTAGGACAAATTGTCTAACGTGATACGTATAGCACGATAGTTACGCTTTGATTAGGTGACATATATCATTACATAATTATGTAGTAGTAGACCGCGATAATTGTACCCAGTGGAATTGACACCGTATTATGTGATATGTATCTATTAACTACATAGCTTGTATATACTGAGTTCAATGACTCCTTACCTTGACTCTCAACTACTAGGTTAACATCGTTGTGACGTAAATATTATATGTGTAACTATCAATTGCCTGCAGTTTGACTCGGATCTTAGGGAAACTAATTTTCATACCTATGCCCGAATAAAATCCTATTCTATGTCATTGCCCAGAATTCAAGCTATCCATATCCATACCACATTAAAATTGTTTCAGCGGTTTAACAGTGAAGACGTTATATACAAACATGATATAGAATCATGTCTCACAGCAGAATGAACTAAGTTTTATGTTGAAAATCATTTTTCTAAACAAGCTTTCATAATGTTTACTTCCCAACTCCATCATAAAGCCCGTCACAAACGTAGCTATAATATATATTAATATGAATCATAGCAAGGCATATTACGACATATTTTCTATATACATTTTCGAGTGACCACACACGCAGCTATATATTTCTATGACGTCACCAATACATTATACGGATATATTAATATATATTATAGCTACGTTTCTGACGGGCTTAAGACTCTGGACATATATTATGTGTTCCACAGCTCAATCGGTTGACAGGAACTTGTCTAAAATTCAGTTGCAGTAAGCCAGATGGGTGCAAGATTTCGTCCGGTACACACACGGCAAATTAAATAAAAGCTTGTAAAAATCTGAAAATCGTTAATTAGTTATAGTAATATCACTTGTAAAATATTTTTAGCGATCACAAACTTACATTTTGTATGAAACCCACAAGGTCTTCCTCTGAGCCCTACTCGCACTTGTCTTGTTTTTAACCGACTTCCAAAAAGGAGGAGGTTCTGCATTCGGTTGGTTTTTTTTCTAATAACGTTTTAAACTTGTTCGGATGATTACGTCAAAAAGTAATCTACTTGGATACACTACTAAAAGCCTTAATGCATTGACGACAGCTCATCTCTTGTACCTTCTTTTGGTTTTTAATGCATAAATAAGTAGAAAGTCAAAACAGTTAAGACAAAAGCTGCTAATAAAGCGTTTATTTAGGCTCCAGTTTATTTAAAGTTTTAACCGCGGTCGACAAAGGAAGTCTTCAAGTTCTTTGACATTGAAAACTGAAAAAGAAATACATTAACAGAGTACAAGCGTTATCTTTTTTTCATTTGTTTAAGACATTTTGTCCCATTTACTTAACTTGAATGAAGAAAAGATTGGTGAAGGGAATTCGTTATGTTTCGTCTTTTGTATTCTGTGCGACAGTGAAAAGAAACCAGTTTTGTTGTAGGCTTGTTTCTGTTATAATTATAGGAAAGCAGAAATAGTTGAAAGGACATTGGCAGTTTTGGGCTTGATATGGTAGGTACAGTAATAAAAGCTTAACCAAAGATAACAATATATTTTAATTGTTCTTTGCCTAATTTATCTTAGAGATTAAGAATTGAAATCAAAAATCGAAATAAATAAGAAATAAAATGATTATGCCGTTGACATTTTGAAAAAACCAATAAAACAAAAATGGGTGCATGCTGGCTGGCGCGTGGCTCCACAGAATATCATGTCGACAGCAACTAAAACCTTTGAATTGAGAACTCATTAGTCGCGCTGTACTTCATTGGATCATTCACACCATACTTAACCTCACTGTCACAAATACGATAATTTCTCTTTAATCCAATTACGTACAAAAACAAATAAAAAATGAATTTAAATACTCTTGAAATACTCGATCACACCAAACTAATTTCATATCTGTACCGACATACACAATCTGAAGCCCAGCGTTCTATGGGCATCTGCCGTGTCCTTTAGGAGTTGGGATGGCGAGAAAGGGGCCGTAATTTTGATGATTTAGTTAAAATTGCCAATAGCAACTGTAATACAAAGACATGCAATATTTTGTAGCAAAATCTAATTATAATATTATTATGTTTATTATCCAAAACAAGTTTAACGAACCACCATTTTGCATATGGAAATATGAGAATCATTAATTAATCATTACCCTACATTAATATTAATATTAAATCTGTACATAAAACATACATACATACACAACTACTGTTAAAAACCGCACAATTTCGGCGGTTAACCGAATTTACACAAACGAAATAATTTTACCGCAAAAACGCACACTGTAAGTACGTTTATCTCACCGCAATAAAATTAGTATTAATATATCAGCTGTATATACCAAGGGCAACATCCGTACTGTAGCTTTAGCAGCATTTCAGTGAAAGAGCTTAAAGTTAACTATAAAAAAAACTTGAAATTAACTTGTCGTATGAAAATGTATAGAAAATAAAAATTGGATTTTAATAAATTCGTAGCAAGGTTACAAAACAATGTTTTTAATACTTCTTGGTTATTTACAGAAGATTTCATTTTTGCGAAAAAACTTGTCATTTTATTTTTGATTATTATATTAAGACAAAAAAAAACACACGCTCCTGCAAGTGATACTCAAAACTCACCCTGTATTTGTTACAACTATCATTCACAGCTCTAATGAAACGAAATATCGCAAAAACTGCTGTGATTGTAACCTACTCTTAGGTATGTCTTTATTTATCCTTATAATTATATGTATTAATCTTCAAATAAAAATCTCAGAAAAATCGGCGTACATTCATAAAATACGAGCCGAATGCATAACCTCCTCTTTTGGAACTCGGTTAAAAATTGCAAAGATTTCGAGAAAAAGACTCATTTATTCCATATTAAAACTATGGTATCCACACACAGCAAAGCAAAACAAAAGCACCTATTAGGTGTCATCCTCAGATCATAGAAACAAGGAGATATGCCATCATAGCAAATTAGTACGGGAACAACTGATGCCACTTTTCGACACAATTACGCGCATAATTAAGCGCTCCTTGTGAATAAAAAGATCTCCCACGCATTGAACATTCCGCACACCCTCAATCTAACACTGTTAATCGTCACTCAACACTAGCACTAAACTAAAACACTGTATTTATACCATCAATCGTGTTCGGCTCGTCGCCAGCGCGTATGTTTTTAATATGAGCAATTTGCTCAAGATCAGGCATCAAGCTCGATAGCGCCTTGGCACATCTCCTTGTTTCTATAATCTGAGGTGTCATCACACTGACAGAGTGCGACGGAAAGAGTTCCGTGCCCTATCAACACCGTTCTTTTTGTGCCCTATGATTGATGACCTGCCGTCGCGGCGGTTCGGATGACGATATTGACGCACCGAGATTCCTCCCCTACAGTTTCCTGCTACGAAAATGATCCGCATCGTCATTGTAAGATAGGAAAGTAAAGTCATGGTTTTTCTTTTGTTGTTTGTTGATAGTTGATTGTTATTGTGACTGCATATTGTGGTGTATTGCTTCTAGGAGTGGCGTAAATAGGACAGTGGTTGGCGAGACATTTTCAGAGTACGTTTTAATATAAATCTATTACTGTCTGAGCCCGAATGACCGAGAGTTCAGGAAAAACAACTGCAGCCTGGACTGATAACACCTACGTAAAATAGACGAAGTAATAATTTCGTATTGCTCTGTTTCCTCAAAAACCAGACCAATTTAATTTATTTTTCAAGAATAATTTACCAAAGACTTTGTCTATACCGGGTCTGTGTTTTTTTTTTTTTTTCATATTCGCCAGTTTTGTTTGCCAGAGGTCTAATAACGAAGGTATAATTGGTCAATTACAATAATTTTAGAAAGCTCATAGTTCTTATAATAATTATTAGTTTATGGAAAAATCAAAGCATGAACATGGTAGTAGTAGCTCTAGAATTTTAGATGATATTATTATGGTACCTGGAAAAATATTTGCTCTTGTTTCTTTAATCAGCGACAAAACAAATGAAAACGTTTGTATGGACTAAACTCTGCCCGCATTTAGTTTTTTAATTCATTGTGCTACATGAGGTCACCGGGGACCGCAAGTAATAGATTACATTTTCTGTCTACTTTAAAGCAAGTTGAAAGATTTACGCATACATCGTGTGTTTGATCCCAAAAAATTATAATTAGATTCGTTTTTCAGAACTGTTTTCTGGTCTAAATATAAATAAACGTAGAATAAGTTTTTTTGTGTACCCCTTATGAACCCATTGTTGACCAACCCCTTATCAACAATGGGTTCTCATTGTTGACCAAAGGATACCCTCGAACTTTGTACCCTACTTCATTATTGGCCGAACGCTTTCCCTACTACTTAGGTACTTCCCCATATCACATTTGTACACAATACATTTTCTTTTTGTATTAATTAATATTAGCATGTTTAATAACTCACTGTAAAACCACATCCAATATCTATTGATTAATATAATAATATAATAATAATTTATTCAAATAAAAATGTTTACAAAAAGTGTACATAAAACCAAACAGATAAAAAGATTTTCCATAAAATTACAGTGCCTAAAAATTAACTAAAACTAAATAATTATAGGAGCAGGTATCAATAGTTCGGAATTGCAATGTTAGGTAGCGACCCGCCCGATCTAGGTTAATTTAAACCTGTGTTTCAGGCCATCACATATCAATGCAATTACATTGCGTCGCGCTGAATCAAAAAGTTTAAAGCAGGAAACATTGGCTAACATACGCTTTGTAATTTGTATGTTTCATTTGACTTCTTTCTTCACACCAAACCTACAGTACATAGGAATGCTTCCACTCCGAAATATGTACGCCCTTCCAATGAGATTACTCACAAATTCACTCGATTCCATCACACCGGATCCTTGTAAAAGATTTAGGAGTGTGTGCAAATTAAGCCCGTATACACAGCTATAAGTAGTCCTATTTATGTGTACATGTAACATTACCCGTGTATAATATTGAAAAAAAAATATTGTCACTTTGCGGAGAAAGCACATAATAAAAACTTATTACGTACTGTACGCACTCTTATTTTCGCAGTATTACGTACTCTCAATGACGTAATAAAGGACGTAAAGTATTATTGAGGCAAAAAGCTCTTTAAATCTTCAATGAAAGCTAAAACAGTCTTCGTGGTACAAAATCTGTTGTCAAGCGTACGTAACCCTATATTCTACCGTAGATATGATTTATAATGCTTTTATATACAGAACCCGTTCGATGTCACCGACCTTTCAGTTTGATCGATGTCTTTGTCTTTCTTCTCTGTTATCTCTGCCAAGACAATACAACCGCCCTCTACACTGAACTTTCAGTATCCTTTGTTAAAGTAAAAGCATCGCGTAATTGATTTCTTCATTCGTTTCTTCGCTTTCGAATTTCCCGACAAGTGAAAACTGTTAACTTTTCTATAACAATAGAGATCTGACGTTTTGGCAGGCTGGGGGCACGGACGTGCCAAACTACCGATGTGCTTTGTGTAGCGCAAAATAGACCACACGAGGCCGGCTTGCCGAATCGGGCTTGCAAATGAAATCACACGGAAAATCCCAAAGGTTTTCCTATTTTCTTCCACGTTCATGGGGAACGTTGTATGAAATGAGAATTATGATTTATAACCGTTAGAAATTGAACACAAAACCGCCTTTGAATATCAATCATAATATTGTATACCGCACGTCGTTACAATCCTTCATTAATTAATACATATTGGTTCCATGGCTCAGCAATAGAGTTTATTAGACTATAAATATAGGCTGGTTGTAATTCTAACACTCCAAATGGAATAGCCGAAATGAAATTAAAACCATATGGCGTATTCTCATAACAATTTCACGCGGTATGAACACTGGCCCGCCAGATTATGTCTGCCAAATCTGACAAAGCACATAAATTGTGCAAATTCAACAGAGCATAAACAATGCATCCGCGTTTTAACGACAAAACACAAATAAAATGCTGTAGTAGGTCGGCATTGCGCACAAACTTTTCCTATTAACGACCTATATACGGCGCAAGTAGTGCATAATGCGTATGTTATGGCTCTACTTAATGTTTATCGCCGACATTGATGTAGAATTTATTATAAGTTATGACCCATAAAACCTTAAATTTAAGTTTTCAATACACTTTTATAGACTTTAGGTTCCGGCATCCGCAAGTTAACGATTGCTTCCAAACCGTGGTGCTACTATAGCTACCTATATGAGTTCATGTGTGTTCAATTGTTCATACGATTTGACCGTTTCCTGGAGTGCCGAACGACGAATATCATGTTCCGTTAATCCCATCTCGACGCAGTGCTGTAATCGAAGCCAACTCGCTATAAGTAATGCGTACCGGAGGCGTAGTAAAACAAGGACGGGGGACTTGGCAAGAGAGCGTCCCCATCTATGCTAGAAAAACTTTTTCTATCAGCGACTCGGAAAATTTATAGCGACAATTTTACTAGCACAGCATAATATCGTGACCGCTGCGTCTGCCGTCTACATAGAGGTTATTTTACTCATGCAAATTCGCCATATTGTTTGTTTTGAATAACATCCGCTGGATTTTGCGGTCGTGGTTAGTTCGAACGCTGCGGGGAGGTCAATGATCGCTCGTTATATTGTGAAAGCGAATATACTCTATTATGTGTTAATCACGTGGATTGTACACATTTTCGAATATTCTATTACGTGTAATGGCAGCACATACTCTAGTGTGTCGTTAACCTAAATAGGGGCTTTGACATCTATTAAGTTGCAAGGTATGAAACAAACGTAAATTCAACAGATTTTATTTTTAAACGAAAGCAATGTGCCCCAGCTGTGCACATAATTAGATTAGAGGAATTCTGCAGTATGCACACTGGGACGTTAGAGGCACTTGTTTTTCATTAAACTTTGCTAAAGGCGTTGACAACAACAGAACGCGCAAGATATTTTTATTTTAATTTTATTTCTACAAACTGTGAACCGTCTGCCTGAGACTGCTTTGACGAGATATTTCCACTTTTGTTAACCGCGGATGTAATAAATGTAGCTGCGAGTATTTAAACGCATCAAAGCACGCCTAATTGAATTACGAACGACGACTTCATATTTTACTTTGATTGTGACCGGAGTACGTACTCCGACTACTGTGGAGTACTTCTGCACGCTCCGCTTTTGTTTGGGCTTTCATAAATTACAATTTACTTTACACAACTCAGTTACTTGAGATGTCGAGACAATTTAATGTACATTATACAGGGTTTGGGTGTTATGACGCGACCCTTCGGCGCGCAGGGTCACATATGAAATACACCCTTCGCCAGCCGTAGTCACTAATTCCTCCGCGGGCCCGAGTGAAATGTACTACTGTTTAAGGTCCCTATTAGATTTTATATAGCTATCATCGTCGCCATTACGTAACTCCTTCGAGGGAGCCTCTCACCTTCATTAAGGTTAGTATTGAGCTCGTGCCCTTTATTCATTATTCCTAAGTATGGCATTACGAGGGAAAAATGCTCACCAGTTAAGTCGATTGCTGTTTTCCATATAAATCGTAGGTAATTACACACCCTCCTTATTTGGAGCTATTCATGTTCATGCATATTTTGTTTCATCACGTAACAATCGATTGGAATCCGGTTTAAGTTATAATAAAATAGTGTGGGGAAAATACTGAAGCATATTTATACGTCTTGATACTGTTATTACGTAACTAGCTTTGACCCTCGGCTCCGCCCACGTGGAAGTAGGGGCGTACTTACGACGACTTGTTACCCTATTTTTCAAATTGTTGACGTCTTATGAATGGAACATTCTGGAGTCAGAATGCTTAGTAATGCGAGTTTTGAGTCGCTTTTATGGAACTCTATAGAAATTCGTGACGTTGTACATATATGAATTACGCCACAATTTATACTTTTTTTCTTTTTTATTCAACTCTTTCTTTTATGAAGGCGAACCAAACTCATAATTATTTATAAACAGGATTAAATAATATACGTATATAGATAATATTATCAGCGGCTTAGTTTTCTCAGCACGTGGCAATAGAAAGGGAACAGGTTATTGCGGTGCATTACTTGATAAAAGTAGTCACTGCTCTCACTAATCAAATCTTTAAACTTACTGTATTAAATTACTATGTTCCGCCCGCGGCTTCACCCGCGTTGTTGGGATAAAAAGTAGCCTATGTGTTATTCTGAGGTATAAACTATATTACTGTAAAGTTTCATCAAAATCCGTTCAGTATTATAATATTAGTAAGAAATATAGGCTGTTTATATTATGTATAAATTATTATACATACGAAATAATTATCTTTTGTAAAATTAAATTAAGTAGGTATACAATAAACATCCTGTATTGTGTAAAATTTAATTTTAAAATTAAATTAAAATCTAACAAAATTATCATAATAGTAAAGGAAAACGAAAACCAAAATAATATTAGGAGCAATTTACTGAGCAGTAATTTCTTCGTGAATATTTATACCATCATTATCCACGCAAGACGTTTTTTAATTGCTCAAACAATTATAGGATCTCGGTTCACTAGTAAACTTACTACCAGTGGCGAAGGGTCCCTATAATACGATTCCTACCGACTTCCCTTTGAAAAATATCACAGGCAGAAGTCTCTACTATTGTCAAATATTTATAATTAGCTTTTTGTGACCAGGTAAGCATTAGTAGCTAGGCTTACCTCGTACAAAAATTGACCCTTCGCCACTGCTTATTACTATACTTTATGATTGGATCAATATATTATAAGAATTAGTATTAAGTATCAGTATCTATTACTAAAATGTTTTGCTACTATTACAAAATTAAATACGAATTCAGAAGTTTGCATTTATGCTTATTAAAACATCGTCACAACCCGAAAACACCTATGCGACCACGCTTGTGTTTTCAATAAATCGTAGCCATACAACTTGGAGAAAGGTGAAAAAAGTAAACAAAACATCACAGACATTTGAGCATGATTGCCACAAATGTTTCCTTCCATCTTTTCCCGCTTATTTACAGGAAAACAAAAAGCCTCCAACGAACACGGAAAACGGTGCATGACATCCCCATATTGATATTTCCACTAAAGGACAATTTCCCCTGCGGAGTTTTTGGTAAATCACTAAAATAACACTCGACCAACAAAACGGAGTAACTAACGGAAACGACTCTTGAGTTGTGAGAGGAAATTACTTAAACCCGAGCTGAGTCGGCAAACAATCTCTTTTTGCTTCAAATGCGTCCGCAGCTGATTCGAGGAATGTCAACATCACTAGTTTAGGTTGCTACTGGATTTAACTCTGGATTTAGGTACGAGAGAGGAATTTATGGAGAATTACGTAATAGAGGTGGGCAATAGGCCTGAGTGGTTTCTGAATGCTCAAGATAAGAATAAAAATATAATTTATTTCTGAGTGTAAGGTACATTACAATCTTAATATTATACAGCTTCACATTATAGTAGTACCGCTGTCGGTGTAGAAATATTAAAATTTAAGGTATCTAACTTTACAGACTCACTACGCAAACAGCTAGGTCAAACAATCGCCGGTGAACCACTGAACGCACAGATTAGTTACTGAGTGAGGCATATCTAGACGCCCAAAGTAAAAAAAATGCAACTCGCAAAGTTATTGGGTAAAATCAAACGCTGGGGTCGTATGTACCCCGCGCGTGCTCTCTAGTGTTAACTGAATCCAGATTTAATTCTATTAGGCATTGAAGATTCGGACCTACCTAACCACTTCGCATTTATCGCAATTATTTAACTTTACAATATAAAAAAAACGGACAAGTGCGAGTATGCCTCGCGACCTAAGGGTTCCGAAATATGATCATAGATGGCGCTACTGCATACTTCCAATGGCGCCATCTATGAGCAGATGGCTCCACTTATGGTCCGATGACTGACGGCGGACAACAAAGTGATCCTATAAGGGTTCCGTTTTTCCTTTTGAGGTACGGAACCCTAAAAACCACTAAGAAATGCTATTTCACTGATTGTAACTTTCTTTTTTTAATGGTCCGTGTATTTAAATATAGGTTAATGGGACGGTAAAAGTTCTATAATTAAAGAGTTTTAGTACTGATAAGATGAGTAGATGTGTATTTCATATAATTTTCCTAGAAGCTCCAACCTTGCGTAATAAGAATTACGCGAGGCATCCTTGCTAGCTTGTTTTTACGCAACTGCTGCAGGAGAAGGGTAATGTTTTTCGAGTGTATGTATGTATGACTTTTTCTTTGACATGCTCTATACAGGGTGGCAGGTTAAACAGTGGAAATATTTTAAGGGGTCATTGTACTCATCATAATGAACAACTTTTACTATGGGACCAACCCTGAAATCGCGAAAAAAAAATCTGCTGCTCCATAAATTTTGTTGAGTTTTGTGAACATAAATGTATGGAACAGCTGATTTTTTTTTCCCGATTTCACGGTTGGTCCCATAGTAAAAGTTGTTCATAATGATGAGTACAATGACCTCTTAAAATATTTCCACTGTCTAACCTGCCACCCTGTATAATAGTCTAGCCTAAGCGGCTTGATGGATTTCAATGTCAACATAATTATCAGTTGTAATTTCAAATTCTTTTCAATGCATTGCAAAATAAACAACCAGTTTTGTAGTTCTTAAAGGAAACTACACAAACGTTGCTATTCCAAATGCAGTTTTTTAATACGAGTATAATAACGTCTTAACACGTTTAACAAAGCGTCTCGATTAATTCGTAAAACCTACTAACATTTAACGAAATTAAATATCTAATGATCACTATACTATTCACAGTAATTCCTTGTTTTATAATTTAAAGTCTATTAACAATAGCACGCGAGGTGTTTCAAGAAACCCGGAGCTTCTTAGAACAATTTACACCCAGCAAGTAATATCTCTGGACACTGGCTGGGTGCAACGCGCTTTGCTTGGCGTGTCGGCTAATTGACCAGGTAGGGCGCTATTTGTATTGACGCCGCACCTGCCGTGTTTATACATTAAAAAGCCAGTAGCCAAAACAAACACCTCACGAAAACATCGTAACCGGTTTGCCGTCTTAAAACGGTTATAAGTTTTATATATCAACTAGCTTCTGCCCGCGGCTTTGCCCGCGTTTTTCAGGATAAAAAGTAGCACATGTATTATTTTGATATCTCAGCTATATTACTGTAAAGTTTTATCAAAATCCGTTCAGTAGTTTTTGCGCGAAAGAGTAACAAACATCATCAACAGAGTAACATACATCCATACTCACAGACTTTCGCATTTATAATAATTAGTAGGAAGCAAAAAAGCAAGTTTAGTGAGAACGAAATAAAATGACGTAGGTTACAAGAAATAAAAAACAAAATATAGAGGGTGGCAGAACGATTGCACCCATTGGACGTCTCAGGACGTTCCCGGGTGCAACGCGCTTTGCTTGGTGTGTCGGTTAATTGTCCGGGTAGGACGATGTTTGCGTTGGCGCCGCGCCTGCTATGTTTGAACACTGCGGCCTGATTGTCGCACACATTGTCTACACGCTGTAGATAAGTTCCAAGTGTGGACTCCGTTTCTTAGGTGATCTAGTATTCGATTTGTAGGTCATTTTTATTTTAAGTGGGTTGCGTACTTGAGTGGCTTAGGTTATTGCCATCAACGATATTAATATTCAAAGTATGAAAAGCTTAGGGTCTTTTCTATCATCTTATAATTTTTATGTCCATGTTAAATTATTTAGTTATCATGTCAATGTCGTAGTCCGATCGTATAACTGGGCAGATCATGAAATTCCTGGGAATTTCATGAAGCGCCGCTTAACTACACATTGTTCTACCCGGGCATCAAATCCAGGAACTCACAATATTACTAGCTGGTATATCAGACCTCAATACCCCTCATATTACTAGCTTATAAACAATAGTTTTTGTTATGACTTGCGGCGACTTGAATAAAAATAAAACAAATAAAATTCTGAATGTATTTAAAATACCTATTTACCCAAATAAATGTCAGGTTTCTTAAAATCCATTACTTATTAATCTGACTTTTAAGAAGAGAATATTCAAGCGACACCCTACAAGATATTTCAAGGCTTTACTTTCCTCGTCTATTTTTGGGACACAAAATAAGAGCTCAACAAAATTACTTGAATGCTTAATGTGATGACGATGGAATATCTCCTTTGTGTGTTAACATAGACATCTGAATGAAATTTTCAGGGCTTTATATGCGCGCTTAAATTTCGGTGAACCGAGAAACTCACAAATGAACTTAAAGATATTTGTAAAATTTATAATGTATAATATAGTATAATAAAGTACGTTTATTATATCGTGATTGTAGAGTAGATTTCGTTTATAGCTACTCTATCGTCGAAAAAATATATGGTTTTGAAAGATGTAGCTTCTATTCTAATAGCTATCTGTCATTACCCGACTGCGTTTTCAAATAAAATTGTGAGCTCTCATTTTATTGCCCTATTATTTTCTGTAATCATTTATTATAAAATAAAATCAGCTTACTCAATGGAATATTTACCTACTATTAAATTATTAACAGACAAATTCACAAAAAACCTCATCATTCTATATTACAAACCACTGTTTTATAATAATTATTATACAAATTATTCTGGGCGTTCTTGTTTTTACGGATCATTTGTCTCGTTCGCTCGTCTAAAAAAATATATTCATCAAAGCCTCTCAAAGCTGGCGGTCCCGAAGCTCTAAAAACAATAGAGCGAGCTCCACAAAAGAAAAAATAATAATAAAGCATCAGATACAAAAAACTCTGAAAAGATTTGATAACAATACCGAAATGTTTTTTTTTTTTCAATGCCCAATTTATTTTACTTTAAAATGTATAAATATGTATAATCTTCTTAAATTCTGAAGAGAAATTTTAAAGACTTTTTTTAATTCGTCGAAACAAAAAAAAATAGTCATGTCTGTATTTTACGTACCTACTTTCTTAATATGGTAAAAAATACGGGTTCTTTGTTCTGTCTATATGAGCGTCGTGATTCATTTTAATCTGCTGAGTCCTGTCACTGTCTTTTCCATCAGGCTTCGACCATCTTCTACTATCCCTATTCTTAAACTAGTTATATCTGTAAGTATAAACCGACCAATAAAAATATATTTACCAACCTAATTTGAAAAATAATTACAGGTCTCGCTTATCGACCGGTGTCCGCCCATTAAAAGTACTGAAATAATTATAAATATTTTCCCACGCAACGTACCAAAACACGAGAATGTCACAATTTGGACAGGTAAAGCGAAACTCCCTCAAACACATTAAAGCGAGTATTACTCCCCAGCGTGTTAGGCAATGTAGATAAAACATTAATATGTATGAGTCCCGTAGCTTGTTTGTGGTAACAGCTTAGATTTTCAGACGTTCTCAATGAATAAAGAACGTTGGGTGTACCTAACAGTACAAACTCGGCCCAACATTGGGACAAACAGTAAAGCCAATATTGTGAATCGTTTTCGACCTTGCTTTGACCAACTAGGTTTTGGCTTAATATTAATGTGCCACACCAAGCCACTGCCACCTGACTTCCACAACCCAGTTAGCTACTAAACTCTGTGAATACGAACCAGGAACTAGAACACCAACTTTATACATAATAAACAGTATACTTTATACAAACATTTGCTAAGTGATTTCGATTGAACAAAATACTCAGTTTGCTTTTTTAAGCAAATTAAGCATTTATATTCGATGTTAATTATAGGAAGAACCGATCACCACTGCTATGTTACGTTTGTGTTAGATCATGTGAAGCCAGCTTAGCACCAATCGATCGACCGTTGGAATCAATGTTGGCGTTTGTTGGCCATTGTCTAAAGCCAGGGTTGCGTATTGCGTGACTAAGACGCGATGCTATCAAGCCAAGGGCCCCGTTATCAGGGCTCGGACCTAAGCCAGGAAATAAAACATTCACCACAGTAGTGATTACCGAATACCTTTAGATATGGTAATGAACGAACACAGATACGTATACAATTGCTTTATATAAAATGGCTTCACCTTTCAAAGCTTTTTTTAATAAACTATTATTTATTTTAATGTTTCAATCCAGAGTAAATTGTTATTAGTACTCAAAAACTTACTAAAATATTTAAATCAGACCGAAACTTTCACCTCATACTAAATTGACGTCAATTAAAACTGTTGTAGCCCATTTGCTTCGCTTTTATTACTGGTGCTACGAACTATTCGTAGCTTAACCTCGAAATTATTCACTGTATCAAAGTGAACATTTTGAAGTTATTTTCCTCACTTGATTACGATGTTACTCCTAAAAACTTGGAAACTTGTGATTGTATTGTTGTATAGGGACAGATAGAACTCGGAATACGATACCAAATGAGGCCTAACGTCCATTTTGACGGTAAATTGAATACGAATAGCGGGAAATGGCGTAAGGCTCCGGTAAATAGCGCTTGTAAATAGATAGGGACGTCGAAAACATTTAGGGACTCTCAATCCACCCTTTTGCCTTTTCTGCAAATTAAATGAGGGTACATAGTTTGTGATATAGGGGCCGTCCATTAATCACGCGATGTTTTTTTAGCAACTTTTTGACCCCCCCTCCCCCCTGGTGATACCTGGTGAGGTTTTGATCACGTGTATTTTTTTTGGTACAAATTATCTTATTTTTTTTCAGAATATTTATCTTCAAATACAACAAAAAAATATTTTCGGTTTAGAAATCGCGCGTTCAACGAAAAAATTAATACACGTGATATCTCACTAACCCCCCACCTCCCCCCTTGCGATATTTCGTGATTTTTTCCGCACCCCCTCCCCCCCTTTCGAGCCTCACGTGATTAATGGACGGCCCCATAGCATTTAGTTATCCTGTAAATTCAACTATGACTTTAAAGTGTTTTAAGTGTGGAGAAATAATTACCAGTTGGGATCGTATGTGACGTCCTATACTGTACTAAAAGTGTTGGATATGGAAATTCTTTTTGTATTAGATGTATTATAAAATTCACTTGTGCTTCCATTCCTGGACTGTCTGACAGCCTGAAATTCTTCTATAGGTATACTTATGGAATATTAAAACGTTGATTTATTAGATAAGTTTTTCACAACACTGAATACCTTAAGTTTAGAGAAGAATTTCAGGCTGTCAGACAGGAATGTTTTCTTGTTTCATGCTTTTCAGTTTGATTTTTTTCCTAGTCGGCTTTTAGTTTTTAACACACTTTTTTATTGCTCGAATACACCCATAATCTTGGCCCGGGTGGGCAAAGATTGTGAGTGTACTTGAGCAACATGGTCAGCCGGTGGGCTGACCATGTTGCTCAAATACACTCACAATCTTTTATAGTTTGCCTATATTAGGTATTATTACGAGTATCTTACCTGCAATAAATATTGCATGTTTTGAATAGGTATTAGAAATACTCACACAAGCACAAGAGCAAACACTGCAAAAAGTTAATATTAACGGAGTGGACATCACTAGCTCATGGCTACGGACATGGTGATCCATTTATCACAATTGACTCTAACATAAAGCTCAGAGATAACAGGTGATGTATTGCGCGCTCGTTTTTTGTTCACAAAGCATTGTTTTGTATGGAAGTTGTAGGTGTTAAAAAAAAAAACAAAATAAAATTTAAAAAAAAAATTGGATAAGTGCCAGTAGGTCTCGCGCCCTGAGAGTTCCGTACAAATGTAAGTTTGTAATAGCATTTTTTTATAACTATGATATATCTACAAATTAACGATGTTCAGATTTTTTTCCTTTACTTATGCTGTGAGACCTTGCTTCTTGTCGAATTTCATGATTCTAGGTTAACGGGAAGTACCTAAGGACCGTAAGATCAATCATCCTATAAGGGTTCGGTACGGTAGGTACGGGACCTTAAAATGAAATAAAATGGCTTCCTAATACTCGTTGAAATTTAGGAAATAATATTTGTATAAAATATTCATTTACATGATTTACGTAAGTAATTTTAACACACTATTCACAAAGCGGCTGCCTATCACCTGGTTATACTCAGCTACAAGGCAATAATTATAGTCTTTAAAGGCACCTTATGGTTGATGCTGTGTACCAGAATTTTGTATTGTAACCTCATTAGGTTACAATACAAAATTCTGTAAAAAAATTCGTACGCATCCTCTTTTTGCGGAAAAAGGACGGAAGGGTAACTTGAGAAACTTTGAAAGCTTATAACTCCTTCCTGTTTTGGCGGATTCAATTTATTTTTCTCTTAACTTTTCTTTTTGAGGAAGCGCGAGATACATAACCGTTTTAAAAGTAGTTAAACTTTGGTAGCTACCCAATTTTGTTTAGCACTTAAGTCTTTGAATAACATTATTTTATTATTCATGATATTAAATGTAATATCAAACCCGTGCCAGCATCGAAACTTACACCATCAAATAGTTATAATATAAATTAACAGCGATGTTTCAAAGTAATTAAAATACCTGTTAACGGTCGCAACACGGACTAATGACAAAAGTTTGTAGTTTTACGTATTTCGGGCTTGATTTTAAGCCTATGTGTTATACTAAATGTGTCTGTCAGTACTCAGACAGACATTTATAATTGGCTAGTTAAAATGAAATAGCAACCTGATGGCAGTAACACTCAGGTACTTACCAAACCTACCTATAATACTTATTGCAAAAAACTTGATTATAACTCAGTTTGATAATATGAATGATCGATTTATGAAGTAGCCAAAGGAAGATACATACAATTACACCAAACTTTACCTACATCATTATTTTTAGATTCAGATAGTTTAGTTCAAAGTAAATCAAAATTCCTAATCTTACTAAAATCCAGATGTAGGTAACTCAATCAATATCTCAGATAATACTTGCTTTACGAGACATAGAAAGATTTCAGTTTGATAAAATTATCGAACAACGTATGAAGTAGGTATACAAGTATCTAGGAATACATGTAGGTACTTAACCTACATATGAGACCATCTTTTCAGACTAGATTTAGTTTGCCACAAATCAAAATTCTGACCGTCTAACAGTTGATTTAACATTGCCATCGATGCAATAAATTTTATGCACCGAATCCTATGTCAACTTAAATTCAATTCGATGCATTTGCGAGCCGGGCTGCGCCTGGGACTCGAGACGCTGCGACTCGCTACAAGTAAATAGAATTGTTTCAATAGGAAATAGCAGCGCGCTGCTTGCTGTATTACGTGGAGTCAACCTCGTTTGCATGTCTCGAATTTATTGCTCCCCGTAAACTGTGTCATTATTTTGTAACGATAAATGAGTTTTGAGATGTTTCCGAGTTGGATGAAGAAGTTGGTAATTTGGTTTGGATCTGTGATGGAGGACCCGGTTGTGTCGCTCTTAGGGCGCTTTCAATTTAGACGTTTGGTGTCTATAGATAGGCAAAACGGGAACCGATCACATTTCCGATTTTTTTTTGTTCGAATTTCATTTTACCGAAAGCTATTGACGGACGTCTTTTTTGCTATCTTTCGTCGATTAACAAAATAACTTTTAACTATTGGCCGCAGCCTCTTTTGAACCTTTTGTCATTTGCCAAATGATTTATTTGCCATATTTTCAACACAACAAAACAACATTTTAGATCACAAATAATAGCCGGTTAGGTACCTACTTGGCAGCATTTTCAATATTACATTAAAATAAAAAGTCAATAATGTTGTGCTACAAAATTTTGTGACGGAAACGAATCGCTGCAAAACCGACTTCACGTATTCTTGTCTGCCCTACACTAGAGTGTAATTTAAGCCTGCGTAGGCTCTGAAGGGTGGGGCGGCCCGCGAGCTGAGGAGCAGGTGGTTTGAAGGCCCACCGCCGTGGCTGAGGCTGGCCGGCAGCCGAAGCTACGGCGGTGGGCGTTAAAATCATCTGCGACGATAAGCTCGCGTGGGGCCGCCCAAACCCCGCAGTGCCGGAGCCGTGACAGAAACAATGCTTGCTGCATGTTGCATGCCTGTTTGCATGCTTGGCAACAAACATCTAAATTTAAAGAGGCCTTAGGTACCTACATTGGTTGGTATAGGCACAAACAGTAGTGGTCCATAACCACCGTATGCTGTAGTACGTAGAAGTCTAAAATAACCCTCCGCCTTTCCCCAGACGGTAGGTATCTATGAGGATTTCCACACGAGAAAACAAATAAAATGGGTACCCATGTTTCTACCTAAACGAATTGTACTACACGTACAAGCCGATAATTATATTCTTTAATATTCTTACTATCTTCTTTGAATTCCGCAGGTTGTCGTCGTCAGACCGCACGGTTGTCGCAGTGGCTGAGAGATTGGCTGCTGCGCGACGTGTCGCGGGTTCGATTCCCGCATTGCACATAGGTCTGGCTGTTTGTGTATGTGAAATTTGTGTTTGTAAACGCACCCACGACACAGGAGAAATCCTAGTGTGGGGCAACGTTTTTAAAAAAAAACAATATATATATATATACTTAAAACGAATAAAAATATGTAGGTAAGTAATTTTTGAATAAGCGAATAAACGAATAGGTATGACAAAGTAAAACGAAATTATATTTTGTTACCATTGCTGTTTTATATACATATACTTCATAAAAATATTATATTATACGTTTGACGAAATAGGATGAGGCCTTTTAAGTTATCATCTCATGAGATAAAGCCGCCAATTACGAGAGAACTCTTCAAAGATTTCGTAACGGTTTATTATTAGGGTCTTATAGACCTAACAGAAATAAATTGGACTATTTTTAGCAGTAGCGTGGCTATCGAAAAGATTTAAAGTTATATCTAGTCTCAAATATCTCAAAGCTCATTACTCTTTCAGATATTTCAAGCAAAGTATCGAGAGTTATGTTGGAATTTTATATTTGTTTTGCAAAACATGTTATAAAGTTTCAGAACTTCCGAGTCTTGTTAAAAGCATGAGCTCTCATGAGTCTCAAACAGAATGCCGTTAAAATGAAGCGATTATTCGCGAAATGTGTTCCCACACAGAGCAAAGTTAAGATTATGCAAAATACTAACTTCGTTTCTAAAAATAGACCACAATTCACAAACCCGTAAATAAACTAAATCGCCCAGGTAAGGAAAACGTAAAACTCCTTTAATAGCCACATAAAATGAAAAACCTTACGATTCGGAAAGGATATTGGAATATCCAACATCCAATTGTCCAAAGGCTATTGTTCACATTGAAAGCCTTTCGAAAATATTAGCTTACGAAGATTTGCCTTCATCGACAGAATGGAGCCCTGAGTGGGCACGTCAATGTCATTCCCGAACCCTCCAATACAGAGATATTGATTGCAAATGAGATTAAAATGTACGTACTGATCAAACCCTTTTGTGTAAGCTTAATTAGTTCGTGTAAGCTCGATTGCCTTCAGGACGAAAGAACCAAAGACCCTTTTATAATTAAAATAACC
The DNA here is from genome assembly GCA_948465475.1 of Thalpophila matura. Classification (NCBI taxonomy): domain Eukaryota; kingdom Metazoa; phylum Arthropoda; class Insecta; order Lepidoptera; family Noctuidae; genus Thalpophila; species Thalpophila matura. The sequence goes on from OX419183.1 coordinate 14,188,721, forward strand.
GTTTTGACGATATACTCGTATATACTCGTACATCATACAATGTAGTTAGGGACTTAGGGTTATGAAGGACTTTATAGATAATAAATCTTTCTATAAGAATTTAATAGCAGCAGTTTTCAAAAATAATAAAAGGAAAGTGAAAGGCAGCTAGGGCATATTTATTGTTTGCGGTCAAAACAAAGCCTACATACAGTACAACACAGCAAAAGACAAATAGAACACACAATATTGCATTTTACCTTAACAATTTACTTTATATTGCGTTTGAGCCTGCGACAGTTCAGAACCAGCACAAATGTGCTAGTCATTTCACACAAACGCTGCACAATATCGTGTCTCCATTGACTGGAATCCAACTTGAAGCACATAAAGGGCATCGACGACAAAGGCGCCCCGCTCAAGAAAGAAATGAGCTCGAAATCATAGAAATTAAATTTTGTATCTCGGAAGAAGTTCGCCCTCTCGTGGATGGTTTCCGTCCGCTTTGTCCCACCAGACAATACCCACCGAATAGCGACTCCACTCATATTTCATTCGAATAACAATGACCGTTCTTTTGCCTTATCCAATCTCCAATACTAGATTGAAAAATAACAACGTTCCACATTTACATACAAATGAAATGGGAATAGTTAATACAAACAGCTTTCAGACAACATTCCGCCCACATATTGTCGATTTCTTTGAATGTGCTGCGGTCGAAACAATTGCGCTCCACAATTTATTACCCAAATTAAACGACACAGGAAACCTTTCCGTAGGACGTCATTAATAACGTCTAATTTACAATGTTTAAACAAAGGATCTCACATTGAAAACCCACGAGTGCGGCCCGAACGTCATTATCCGTTCGTCACTTGACAACAAAGGTCGGCTCGTCAGATTGCAAATTAAATTAGAACATCCAGCCGATCCTGTTTATGTACCCTCTTAAATGTGGAATTTTAAGGGGATGCTTAATTCATGAATCTTTGCTGAGTTTGACCATTCAATTTACATTTTCAGACCGGTACCGTGGGCCTCGATTTGCATTTCCACACCATGTATGTTGCATTTATTCACAAACTACGTGAATATTATGCAATTTTAAGAGGAGAGGCGCAGCAACGATTAGAGGAGTGGTGTTATTTATAGGTCTGAACGCGATCCATTGGTGTTTACCAGCAGCGCCCATTGCCCCTCGTAAATCGTTTAAAGGTTGGGCGTTCTCCATCCTCAAGATGGATGCCCTTGTCAGACTGATATATTTACTGTCCGCCACATGGTCTCCCACCCCCTATCTACTGTTTAACATGTAACTGCTGTTGCTTTAATAAATAGCCTTCATGAATAAATGTTTAAAAAAGGGAAACCTTTTAGGCAGTTAATTTTCTCCGCGGCCAACAAACCCTCAAATGCACAACGAGGGTGAACTTGTGAGTGACATGTAAATCTACTGGGCAGATTCAAAGCGACACAATATTTTTGTACTTAAATAAAAGAATAATAAAACCGACTGATGAGCGCACCTATTAAGACACTCATTAAAATGTTAAAGGATTAGCGGCACTTGTACAGATTGTGGTGGAATCCTTTATGTTGCTCTTGAACGTCAAAGCGAGCAAGAGAATAAACGAATAAGTAATGGCGAGTATGTGTTGGCGGAGCAAACCTCCGCGCCGGCGTAACATACGTACCTAAAGTGCGGTATGGCATATTACCCATTTCTCATCTAAATCGTGTGACTTTTGCCCCTTACGCGCGTGTAATGTAGCGCACTTTATCGTCAGTAATCCTGCCGTTACGGCTCTCCTTCTTTACTTTTCGGAAACTCTGTAGAAAGAAATGAGTCGCTCACAATACAATGTTTTCGTGTAAAAAACAATAAAGGCAAACAGTGGCTGCCGTAAACCGGCTTTAAAATATTGAACCACTTCATTTTCTCGTGGCGATAGCTATTATGGGCTCAGCTCATAAAATCAAACGTAGGTATTAGTACACATAATAGTGCTCGGCTTATAAAGTCCCCCGTCACGTAAAGTTTTTATTAGTTTGGAGCCTAATGGATTTCCTTACCTTTTTATTATTCGATAAACACGACAGGCGCACGGTTGATTTGAAGAATCTCTTTGAAGCCCGCGGCTCGATGCAGATAGACTGTGCTTATGTTGTTCAGCCATAACAAGGGGTTGTACCTAAACCCTCGTTGAATTTGCCGGAATAAGCCGCAAACTTTTGTTATTTCTTTAACCTTTCCTTTAGAAAAACCCTTTTAAGTGTACACGTCCTGTGACTGTACTTATCCATTTAAAACTTGCTTCACGGCTTCCTGCTCCGGTAAATCAGATTCATACCCTCTAACACCCTTGTCGTTAAATATTTTCTTACACTGATTTATATTCCATTTGACGAAGTGTTACGAACGAATACGGATCGAATACATCTGATATATCTGGGTCATGTATGAGTATTCTAAATTGATGAGGACAAATTCTGTCTCGTACCGTATTAGTAGCTATACAGACAGATCGTGAAATATCTTTAGATGTACACAATCAGAGTCAATATCCTTCGGAGGAAATATTTTCATTATTGATGAGCGCGAGTGTATCGCGAGATATTGCGTTGCCGGGACTACCAACAAATTATTATTTGTCTTTTCAGTACAATCCCTTCGAGATTTTGGTTGCCAGGCCCAAAAAAGGTTTAAAAGTATATAACTAAAATTGAGAATAACAGAACAATTTCTTTTAAATATGTAAATGTAAATAAGAAAGGTTTGAAAAATGGTGTCTAACATCGACTTAGAAAATTGCGGCAACTTCTTTGATCAGCATTCTCACACTTACACTTTTATTCACATTTTTGTGTATTTTCAGTACGACGTAAACAAATGTGTATTTCATTTTTATCAGCATTAATAAGTTCAGCGTAGCAAGATAAAGTGATATATCTACATGTAAAAATGTTTCCACAATATAAGCTATGGCAGGGCTGGGGTACGGTAACAGTGTCCCTTGCCCAAGTCGACCCTTGTCACCATGTCGCATATCTGTCCAACTTAATTTTAACACCCGCCCTTCATTCGGAGCCTCTGAAACGTCCACGGGCTTAGTATAACCTCCTTCTGTTTGCTTTGTCGTAAGAAATCAGTTTTTTCCTAGATGTCTCTGTTTTTGTACTGATAGCGACAGGTTAAAAAAAATAGTAAATTAAAAATTAAATAAACCCGACTGCCAAAAAACAACTAAAAAGTTCAAAACAAGAGCACTTTTCAAGCAGTCTGATGCAGTTGGTGGCAATTATTTGTGTTAAATCTTAGATTTTATGCCACCAACTGCATCAGACTGCTTGAAAAGTGCTCTTGTTTTGAACTTTTTAGTTGTTTTTTGGCAGTCGGGTTTTTTTAATTTTTAATTTACTATTTTTATTTTTCACTTTTTAGTTTTTAATGTATGTTTTCGTAATCTTCTTTTCGAGCCCTTCATTTTGATACCCCACATGATAGGTTTTGAATGATTGCTTTGTTAAACAACTTTAAATCGTTATATATCCTAAACTATTATTTAAAATGAAAAATGATAAAAGGAACCTAAAGATGATTTTAAAATACCTATTCAACGACACCCCACTTGACATAGTTCATCAACTTTTTTTTATTTCATTTTGACAATATGGTGTCTGGTTGTCGCTGTGGTGAATTTTGATTACTGTTATGTCTTTAGTGACACTCGCAAGGTTAAGACGAATCGATTGACGTAAGAATTATCAAAATCGGCCTACGCATTTGGTCTCTAGAACGCCACATAGAAACAAACATACATACATACATACATACATAGACTGATAAACACATTACCCTCCGTGCGTCGCGCAGTCGGGTAAAAACCCTGTTTTGTTTTGTGCAAGTTTGCGTCTTGGAAGTTAGCTCACATATACGCACGATTCCCTCCGCTACGCCTGCCGCACCCCCCTCGGGCTAAAGTCGTGCTCTGCGACGCTTCACGTAGCTAACTTCCGAAACGCAAACTTGTGTGGCGCGTATTGTACGTAACCGTTAAGTTAGTATAAAATTGTCACTTGCGTCGCCATTTTTTATGCTCACAGACTTACCCTTATGATGATACTACTTGGCTTTCATGGTGTTTATGATAAACACGTAATATCGTATCCTAAACTTACATTGTGTAATTATTAGCTTGATATAAATACAATCAGCACGATCTAACTTGGCCGAGCTGAAGTTGGCTCACCGAGACATTCTCGCATGCACATTCTCTAAGAAAACAGTTAAAAGTGAGCAATAAACTATGTTATTTCACAAAAATTTACAATTATTTAAAATTTAAATTATTAGCCACTAGTGACTAACTTCTGCCCGGCCAAGTAAAATCGTGCGGACTATACTCAATCTGGTAAAATTTCCTAAAAAATAAATAAATGAGCATTCACACTATCGGTGGTTACCGCTCGATATCGGAACAATTCAAATTTAGTTCAATTGAATTCGCAAGTGAAATGAACACAACGATAAATTGGTACTGAATGATGCTTATCTGTTTCCGTGACAGCACTCTGGTACTCGATACGGAGTTACACGCTTTTACAGTCAGACTTTTTTGTTTGAACACTCGACACGGATTGTGTTGCCTCTGTACAAGTGATACAATCACAATTGATATTCACAGACTGGTACATAATTGAGCGTAAAAATCTGAATGTGTCAAGGATTTTCATTGTTGACACAAACAAATGTGAACTAAGAGAATTTACAGAGAATGTCTATAAAAATCACCATGACCAGTGTTGACCAAAACGTATTAGGTAGTATAAATTCCGACGACGTACCACGTACGGAATAGAGCCAGCCTACCGCTGTCAAATCAATTCCATTCGCAGCAGGCAGGAGCAGGGACCTCCCAACTGTAAGTGATTGCACGATCCACTGCATTGAGACCAATTTTCCCAGCCGCAGTCATACTACGGTACGGACTATTTGAATCGCTTACCTTAGGGATTCCATTCCAATCCTGAGCTCCAATTCCCAACACCGACGGAGCTTGATCAATATTATCTTTAGCTTCATAAGTATTTGTTGGAATTTTTCGCCGGCTCGGCACCGGCTATAGATTTAATAACTGTCATCTTTACGACCTAATATTCAACATTTTTTTATATATCGAGCAACATCTGCCAACCCTCATTTCCTTTTAGCTTGCAACATTGTGGGAGGAATTTAGTCGAATGACGATGTAATAAATTTCCTCCTTCGTATGATCCATAAAGCTACGGACTACGGGGAGAGACCCTTGAATACCGTCCGATATGACGTAATAAAACCGTCTCGATGAATTAACTGATTATTTGCATACGGTGCCAGCCTTGTTGCTCTCGAGTTTATATTGCAATTGGAGGCGACATGAAGTATCCTTAATCACATAGATTGTAAACTAAATGCTCGGATTTTTGTCTTCTACTAAATGAAGTGTTTAATCATCAAAATAAACAGTTATAATAAGCTAGTTTACAGAATTATGAGTAATAAAGCTGTGTAGGAAGAGCCAACAAATGTATTTTGCTCAGTCTATAACATTCATAAATTCGCTTTGAATAAAATAACTGAGAATAGAAATAGATGGTAACACAAATATTCATAAAAATACCCACGAAACTCCTATGAAATGTGGACGGACAGTATCAGCTTTTAGCTAAATTGGATTGTGTGATACCAATTGCAAGCGTATGCATTGTGAAGCCGCTTGATTATAGCGGCAATGTAAATTGTATTACAATTTAGGATTTATGCGAACTCCGCTTTATTCAGCCCTCACTTTAGCTTCAGTGGAGAGCACTGCGAATTTATTAATTGGATTGCCTTTCCCCATCCCTATTTTCCTGTCACCACTTTTTACGATTGCTATACCTATTATCCATATTAATACCTGAGTGAGTATTATAGAATAGATCGCTGGGTAACTGGTAAAATTATGAGTGTGTCGGTAGCTCCGTCCTTTTCAACGCTAATCTGCTGTGACAGACAAATGGATTGAAGGACAAACGTGGATCTGAATTATTTATTGCCAATTTCGCTTCACTAACACTGTTCAGAAAAAGTGTTTTGTATAAAATGAGATGTTCTTTGTACCTTCGTCGTGGTCCGTTGCTAAAATAGGTGACAAAGGGATTACTCTTAGGTATATCAGAAGGGCTTTCTACAATATGAGCCTGTTATTTATTTGTATATCATTCGCTGACTTGGAAGATATTTGGGTATACCTAAATCTTAGACCTCCTTTTAAGATAGAAACTGCGTAGTTCCGTAACATTCAATGTAATGTAGGTACGTATCAGGGTTGTTGCGGATCCCGATTTTTTCACATCCGCGGATGCGAATGCGGAGGCGGATGTTTGAAGGCACACATCCGCGGATGCGGATGCGAATCTTAAGATATTTTATAAGAAACTATGTTTGTGGAGAAATAAAATAATAAGAGAGTAGTTTTTAATAAATACTTAGTAATGACAGTTAAAAATTGGAGTATTACATTTAATAAAAAGTAATATTTAAGCCTGTTACGCAGAGATGCGTAAATTAAACCCGCACTACTAAACAATTATTCGCTAGGAACACTGGCTGGTGGTGTCATTAAAAACCTGCGTGCTATTGGTGACAACTTCGCTCCTATTGGTTAATGAGCCATGCACGGCACGCGCCAGCCGCCGGGCACCACCTATTTCTTTCTTGACACGACCTGTGCTACATCTGCATCCGCATGAACATCCGCAATGATTATTGCGGATGCGGATGCAGATGTCCAAATCAATGCGGAAGCTCCGCAATTGCGGATGTGGATGCGAATATTCGCAACAACCCTGGTACGTATAATGACAGGATAAACGAAAAAATCTAAGTTAACTTAGTTTTTTATATCAATACCTACTACCTCCCTCCCACCTCCACTTCCATATATTTTCTCCGATAATCACGACGATATTGCAAACTTCCATCCACTTTACCAAAGTATACTTTATTTGATCACCCAAAAACGTTATTAAATATCGCAAGGAAGGCTACGATACCTTGTAATTCAGGGATCCTCAATAACAAATTGTTGGAGTTATTTCTAGTGGCCCGGCCGGTAGGGAGGGGTCCGCGGCAATTTATTTTTCGGTCGCGATCCAATTATTTTTGGGCATGTTAGTGGCGCATAAATCTGTGGACTGGCCCTTGTGCACGCACCTACGCTACCTTGTAATAGTTCGGACGTGGGGGGGGGGGCTAATGCGATAAGCTCCAAGATTAATTATTTACCAAAAAGCCGCGGGCGCGTTGTTTATGTTTTAGGGAAGTAAAAAATGGTGGCTCGGCTGTCTGCAGTCGTGGTGTAAATTTTATAAATACCTAGAGCCCTTTCTAACGTATACAGGGTGTAAAGTTAAACGAGCGTATTTAGTATTTAATACTAGTTCGATTAACTACGGAACCAACCTTGAAAATACAAAAAAAAATCAACCATTGTTCCAAAAAAATCCATATCACTGGACAGAATGTTTGGAACAGCTGATTTCATTAATTTCTAACTTGGTCCCGTAGTGAAACGAACCAGAATCGAAAATACTAAATAGAATAGGTACCGTCCTTCAAAACATTCCTCGTTTATTTGTACATCCTGTATATTTCTAGGTCAGAGAGTAAACTGTCAGACATTGCAAAGAAGTGCTGTATATTGTATTCTAAGGGTATCTAAACATGCTGTTCTGCTTTTTCTCTCGCGTCGGCTCGATCCATACGAGAATATTATTGTACCGTGGTAAAAGATTGGTGTACTGGAGGTTCTTAAACATCACTCGTGGAGGCTTTTTTTTAAGTACAACTAAAGAGGTTTATGATCACTTTAAAAGCTTTACGTGATAGAAATCAGCAGTACCTAATCCTCGCCACAAGCATAGAAGAGTGACTTTCAACCAATTCGTCAATTACCTTTCTTTCAGTGACCTTTCTAGAATGGAGGTCTGGCATAAATACTATATTTTATATTATGACTTACCTTTAAACCTAAATAGGTATTGAACAAATGAAATAGTAAAACCCCAACTCACGCAAGACAAGGGTGCAGCAAAGGTTTAGGTACATTTCATCTGATCGCACGACAGAGTTTATTCATAACGACATCAAAGTAACTCGAGTATCAGAAAGCATTATGGCTGCCTAATATGTTAACATTGCTTCGTGTGCAGACAACCTTAGGCCTCTGTTCGACATAAAGCATTGACAGAATTCAATATAGTAATGGACAACGTATTGAAGAAGTAATATCTTTATGTATTTGTGCCAACGACGATATCTACAATTATTTATAAGAGGGAAAGGTAAAAAAATCGGACTAGTGCGAGTCGGACTCGCGCACCAAGGCTTTCGTACCATTATCTACACGGCGAAATTTTAGCGGTTGTTTTACGGAAGCGAAATGATTTTGTCTTGGCAGTACATTCGATTGATATATCAAAAAAAAAATAGAATCAAAAAATGGCAGAATGGTGTGATGAGAATGATGTGAAAAACAAAATCTCAAACCAATAGTAGGTAACGATAGCTACGCAAGCGCGGCGACGACGCGAGCGGCCGCGGCCGGGCGGGGCGCGCCCGCGCGGTCATTGCCCTCCGTGTTTATCAATCAGCTGATAACTATTCCCGAGTTATTGATAGACAAATTATTGAACACGTGAACACGAAACTAAAAAAACAAGATTACTAGGTAGGTAGGCACCTATCTTAGAAAACGATATTTTCTGAATTAGATACCTATTAAAGTATATAGGCGTAGGTATCCAAAAAAATGGAATAAACTTATTTACAATGATTTTAATTACTTACCTACTTTTAAATGTTCGGTATTTAATACAAAGGTACAAGTAGGTACTTACGTTTAGGCCCGGTAACAGAGTAATTTTTCGAATTGCAAGCCACTGCGTTCCATACACAATAACACAATCGAGCACGTTTTATTTGATTTACTTTACGAAAATGATAGGTACTTAAGCAGTCTTTCATTGTTGAGCACTTTCCAAACGTAGTATTGACTTACGTCAAACCCAGCCATCACAGCCATACACATAGGTAGGTACTTCGACGAGGATCCCGTTTGAAGTACCTACTTGTGGATTTCCTCGCCGAACCCGCGCAAATGAACGGCTGATCGACTTCTGGTACATACACTGTAACTCCCCATGATCGAGTAGCACTGTGTCGCCGCTACGATCGTCCGGGCCTGCGGGACTTGGGGGTTCAGAACACTGCGAAGATTGAGCGACTCCAAGTGTTGCGGCTCCGCGTAACGGCAGCATGGGAGTCATAATTCACCCTAGCGTAGTTGCACCATAGCGAGGTACTCTAAATTGGAGAAACTGTAATGACGATCCATTATTTCAATGTTATCTCACTTCACTACGCGTAGGTAAGGTACCTACGACATCGCGTGATGTTCGCGGCATCAACTTCGCGGCGCAACTGAGCCGCTGGCCTGGCCGCTGAGTGCGCGCGGCATCTTTTGTTTTAATTATACGACTCGCTAAAGGAGTGCGGGGCAGGGGGGGGGTTCATCGGTAGGCACTCGCTACGGGCGATCAGGCTAGTTTATGCCGTATCACCATGCGCGAGAGCTTATTTTGCTCTGCACATTTGTGAGGCGGCTTTCGTATTTGATCTTTGTCGGCACCGCGTGAGCGACGGCGTGCTCTTTGACTAGATAATGATACCTACGTTAGATCTAGTGAGTTACTATTGTTTTTCACGCTTTCGAGTCTATGAATATTTTTTTTTATTATTTGAAAAAAAAAACATATTATTTTTTAAATTGAACTCTATGTTTCGATAGTACTACTGATGGCAAATCGTTCTGCTGCCGGAGAACAACCACTCAAATTTCACCGTGTATACAACACTAGCAAACCCGGCGAACTCCGTTTCGCCACCGTAGTACATGCTATGTATCAGAGATGGCGCTGTATGTGAAAAAATATTTTCCCGCTTTTCTCTTTAAATTTTCCTGAATTTTCTTTGCTATAAACCTCACGGAGCCCGAGACCTTTCCAACGAATGCAAAACCGTGGAAATCGGTTCGTCCGTTCTGGACTTATATCGTCAGGAAGGAAAACCCGACTTATTTTAATATAGTAGATTAGACACTATATTATAACCTTTATCAAGATCGAAAAAAAAATCACATTTGTTGTATGGAAGCCCCCTTAAATATCTATTTTATTCTGTTTTTAGTATTTGTTGTTATAGCGGCAACAGAAATACATCATCTGTGAAAATTTCAACTGTCTAGCTATCACGGTTCATGCGATACAGCTTGGCGACAGACAGACGGACAGCGGAGTCTTAGTAATAGGGTTCCGTTTTTACCCTTTGGGTACGGAACCCTCACTAGATAAGAAAGGATATAAAAGAACGGAAAGTGGCCAGTATAGTTACCTATTATGCGAAATGGGAGAATTCCAATCTATTTCAGTCGATTTTTATACAAAGTCCTTTAGTTCGTTGTATGCCGTAACAGTCACTAGACATGATCAAGTTTGCCGTCCGTCCAAATTGCATGAGACTTGAAGCTAGATTAGGGCTGCCATACGTCCCGGTACACCGGGACATGTCCCGGTTTGATGCGTTATGTCCTGGTGTCCTGGTCAGTAAGTCAATTATCCCGGTTTGGTAGTTAGACATGCATAGTTGCATAGTTTACGGAAGAAAAGCAAATCTCAAAATATCTTTCTTTGCAATCTCAGGCCACAAGCTCATATGGAACCATTGTTTTCATTGATCTCATCGCAGTGGACAAAAAAACGAAAACGGGTTACTTAGAAAAGTCAGAACTTAAAATATAAATGTGCGAAGAAAAGTTGCACTGAGAACGTAGAGTACGTCTAAAAAAATTGTTTTTTCGATAGTTCATCGTCGATTTTTTGCATTTTGTTTAAAAACTAAGTTCATAACTTAGATGTAAAAAAAAGAGTATGATTCCACAATATTTTTTTTCTATTCCAAATGTCCCGGTCGGCGTTTCAGCATTTATGGCAGCCCTAAGCTAGATCCAATTCCCAGTTTGTCCATATATTCTTTTGTTATGTAAATTGACATCTACACGCAAGCCTTGAAATTTCAAGCAAATTGGATGATAAACGTGTGTGACGCTTATTACGTGGATCCACACGAAACAGTAGAACTATTGTGTCTATATTATTATTTTATACGGTTCGCTTGATGGCAAACGGTTACTATAGCCTATGAAACACCAAACAACACTAAGTACCACATGCACGTTGGCCTTCAAAATAAGGATTCGCTGACAGGTTCCCCACTGTCATCGCAGCGCATCCTTAAGAGCTCTCTCTCGTATTTAGCGTATGTAGCGTTATTTATAACGCTACATACGCCAGTGCATATCTACCTACACACAGTGCATATCTACAGCACTAGCGTATTTAGCGTTATAAATAACGCTACATACGCTAAATACGCTAGTGCTGTGTTCCTGTGGTGAGTAAGGTTACCAGATTTGGCTGTGGTATTCTGTAAGTTGTAATTGTAGCATTCGACCGGTATTTTCACTATAGTTTTGAATATAAAAGCTCAAGTGTTAATTTGCATAAACTCGAAGTGTATGCTAATAAACTCAAGTATTTATTAGCATTGTAATACATAACAAAGTTACTAATATATATGTTAATATTTCAATTTGATTGAATATAACGATAGGTACATTTTCTAAGCTTCATGGAAAATTGCTTGCTATTCTCTATTCTCATATCACACAAAGCCCAGGTTAGTCTTGTTGTAACCGTACATAAATTAGAACACGCACACTAGCAGCAGTACCCTTTTTAGGTAGACGTTATTTTGAAGAGCTTTTGGTAATCCTATAAGGCCTTTAACAGATGACGTTCTTTTTTCGCGATTGAGAACAAAGTACCTGAATAATCTGTGAAGTTTCCCAAAATTATTCGGGCGCTTCGTTTGCGCAAGAAGAGCGTCGGCGTCGGTCGTCTATAAAAGGGCTACGACATTGTTCTGAGTTTACATTAGTAGGTAGATATGCAGAAACAGCAACACAAAGAGAGGTGTGGAAAGATATGAAGGAGATCTTTGTTTACCAGTATGACAGTTTATTTATACGATACCCGGCACATGCGTGCACAGTCAGGTCAGGTCCACTCAAATCTGTATGGCTCTTTCCTCTAAAGGCCATTTCAGACTAACCTGCATGCTTCTTACACAATTTATCTTGTCTGGACTTTAAAAGAAACATCAACCTTTGAGTTTGTTTCGGTGTTTCTTCTCAAAGGTAGTCATATAGGAAACACCGAACTCATCTAGCTTAAAAAAATGTTTTGACGTGTAAAAGTGTTATTTTTAACCTATTTACAAAATAAATATCATTTATCATTTATGTATATTTTGCGCAAGTACCTATTTAGTCACACTTCAATTTATACTCAAAAGGAAATTTTATTTGTTTCAGGTAAAGATGTCAGTAATTTAGTTCGGAGTGCTCGGAATTCATGTGAAGTAGGTACGTGCATGCAGAATCGTATGCAGCTCGGTGCAGGCATTTTCATTACTTTCAGTAGGTACAAGTGCAGCTCTCAGCTGAATATTTCATTTTTAATACTAGCAACAGTTATAATTAACTCCTTTGTTTTAGAAGAGCCAGGTTAAAGTCTATAAAAGTGTTTGTATTTATTTTATTGTTTGACGAATTTCATTATACAGTATGACAGGTAAATGACTTTAAAAACATTAGGGGAGAGTAGTACTCATAAAAATGAAGAACTTTTATTATAGGATCAACTCTGAAATATTAAAAAAAATCTGCTGTTCTATACAAAAGTGCAAATCATTTACTAATCATACTGTATATTCCAGCCCACTGTTGATCATAAGCTTTTCGCTACTTGTACCAAAACACACGAAATACAAATTAATTTACGCAACGGGCACTTGATCTCAAAACACTAGATAAACCATACCCTATCTAAAAAGGTCACAACTCAAAAACTTCCGTGATAAAATGTTTCAGTTCAAAAATTAATTATTTGCCTCAACGCTTGGCAAAATTTTATCCATTTAACTTAATTACAGAATAGGTAATGGAGTTTATAGCGCCATTATTAATCTCTCGATGTACTCTCTTCTTTGAGCCCCGCTCCAAATATACCTAAGTTTAAATAGCTCTTCTAAGTTATCCAATGGAGCTGGTGGATGTTGGTGTATTGTGTTAACTTTAAGCTCTATACTTTAAAGACAAGTTTTCCTTGAATAGTGTTTATAGATATATTTATTACAGAGGTAGATCTCTAGACACTGAAATAATTTCAAAAATGTTTCGATGGCACAACAGCGCCATCTATGAGAATATACTTGAACTTGAACAACATCAACCAGCAGTAGCAAGCTTTATTCTCATAGATGGCGCTTAACACAACAGACGGACAACAAAGTGATCTTATCAGGGTTCCGTTTTTCCGTTTGAGGTACGGAACCCTAAAAATTAAACGATTCCGTTTCACATATAAGATACCTATCGTTTATTCACTGTATTTACATATTCTGAATAGGCGAATAGGTATGACATAAACGGAATTATGTATAATTTTGTCACTATTTTATTATACCAACTTCCCTCACCGTTCGCCACTACTATCCACATCCATTTCTGAACACTAATAAAATACCTACCTCTTTTAATAAAAGAAGAAGAAAATTAAAGTTTTACAGTTAACAAATAAAAAGGACTAAGTCCAGTCTCAGGGCCATAAGCGCTCCATTTTAAAACACCAACCCTTATAAACCACTTTACCAAAACTTTGGCGTCAATTACCTTCCTACCGAATCTTCGGCCTCGAATAAAAACGACCCGTAAACATAATTAGGGATGTAATGAGGCTAGAGTTATAAATCTAAGGGTAGCTACCCTGATGGAGCAACCAATGGGCCACAGCCCGCGTCGTCGGTCAAGGGCCGTCATTAATTCTACCAGCCATCTTATTACGCAAGTAATTACCTATTTATCCGCATTTTCTCACGAGTTTTCTGAAAGTGAGTAATAACATTTGCGGGGTACTGACGTAAGCCATTTCTTTTTTGGTTTGCCTCTTCGAAGGTAGCGGAAATGTGCTTTTAGAAACCGCCAGTTCTCTATTTACACCATAGCTCCACTATTGAACATAGACGAGTATATGCTACCTAATACTTTAGCACATTTTGCTTACCGTATCTATCCCACAAAATATGAAATAAATTGCAACATTGTAAGAAACTGTTTTGCAATGAACAATTTAATTTTACGCCGGCACATTGTATCAGCATCTTATAAAGCCTCCCCAGAGATCCTCTTATAAACGTTTAAACTGCTTATTTGCATGATAAATAAAATGTTCGTTGAACCTTCGGTGACACACACGTATCGTTGCCCAGTCCGCGTTAAAATATTCTTAACTTATGGAAAAGTTAGTCGACACTTGAGTATTAAACATCAAACTGTTCCTGGTCTGAAGACGAACAAAATTGTGCTAATATAGTGAACTTTTATATCTAAATAAACTTATCAAATCAGTCATAACATAATCTAGTGCCGGTGGAAGTGAAAAAAGATTCGAGTGAATAATTTATGTGGACAATATTCGACTCACCCACAATATTATTTTATTCGAGCTGTTTTGGCAATACCAGTAAACGGCACAACATTTCGACACACTGATACTTAAGAAGCTCTGGCCTAGTGGCATCACCGGGTGACTGCGGCGACGTAGATCGTGAGTTCGAGTCCAACAAACTGTATCACTTTTTGCACCTTTTTGTGGCGTTGCCGAGTGATTGCGACGACGACGGCGATATAGGCCGAAGGTTCGAGACTAGCAAGCTGTTTAAATTTTTGTACTTTTTTTCTGTCTTATTTTTTTTTTTTTTTTTTTTGCGATTGCAGTAGGTACCGTACGTGGATAGTGATTGATACTTAATAATTATATCTAATCTTATTGCTTAATATGCACCGTACTCCGCCTAAATCTCCGAAGACCCCCAAACCAGGACAATCGCAATCTGTTCCTGACATTGCTTCGGCATCCAGTTGCAATGAACCTGCTATGAATGTCACCATTAGGAGCAAGCGCCAACGTATCGATGACTCACCCAACAAATCGGTGACGCAAGAATGCGTCACCTGTGCATGTAGCCAATTTAAAAGTGAGATCATGCAACTGTTAATCTCATGGAGGAACGATTATGATCAAAGGCTTTCGACGTGGAAAACTGAGCACGATGCGATGCTGTCCGCACTGGTTAGGGACGTCTCCGAACTCAAAAACCAGTGTGCGGCAATACAAAACACCACAACCGAGCTCGAAATCAGCACGTCTTACACCAACAGGGACTATGAAAGAGCGAGGAGCAAGGTAGTTGATCTGGAGAAACGACTTAAAGTCATCCAAGAACCAAGTCTCCAATCACGCTCCGCAGCTGTTGAGCCACGTACTGTTCCTTCAAACGACACTGGGAAAGTAGAAGATCTTATAACAATGGTGTTAGATGAGGGGAAGGCTCTGGATCTGAAAAAATCCGAGACTAAGCTGCGGGATGGACGCCTACCAGGCAAACAAAGAACATCAGTTACCCGCCGGCCACAAAATCCCAAACCTAGTGCCGTCTTGCCGGTGCTTGCTACTGCAGCAGATGATGTGTTGGGCGACGCAGACAGAGATGGACAGTTGACGGATGGTTGGACGGAAGTTCGGCATAGGCGCTCCCAACGTTCACTCGGCAATGTTTTGCGCGGTACAGCTGCGCCCGGCACCACCAAATTAGAGGCCTCGGAAAGGTGGAGATACCTGCACCTATTTTATGTAAAGCAGGGGACTTCTGATAACCAGGTGCGTGAGCACTTAATTGCCATTTGTGGAACTGATGTTTGTACGGTAGAAGCTCTCAAACCCCGTGGCAACTACGCGTCATTCAAGTTGGGTGTTCCCACGAAACTAGCTGAGCAAGTTATGGCGGCCCACAACTGGGCAGAGGATATCTGTGTGAAACCATGGCGCCGTAATTTTCGTGCCAGAAGTGGTGAAACTGAATACCTTTAACATTCGTGCCGCCCCTGCTGCTATTGATCGTAATGCCTATCTGCGTATACTGTACCAGAATGTACGTGGGCTCAAAACTAAGTTGCCCATTTGGAGATCAAGCTTGTTGCTCTCCGAACATGACTTAGTTGCCGTTACAGAAACGAATCTGGATAATTCTGTGGAGGACTCTGAAATATCAAGTGGAGATTGGCGCATTCTACGCAGGGACAGAGTGACCCCGGGTGGTGGTGTGTTGCTGGCTGCGCGCCCTGGCGTCACCATGAGCAGGCGGCATGATCTCGAGACGGACTGTGGCGAAGACATGTGGGCTACTATTACAGTTTATGGATTCAACATAAATGTGTGTGTTGTTTACATCAAGCCTAGTGCAACGGACTACGATTATATGACGTGGTTTTGCAAGGTCGAGAGCATCATCTCTAATATAAATGGAACTCTTATGATTTTAGGTGATCTTAACTTAAGAAGTGCATCTGTAAATATAAACAATTATTACTGTTATTTTTTAAGCTTTTGTAATCTGACTGAGATGAACGAAGTGATGAATATGCGTGGGAGTAAATTAGACGTAGTATTGGCTCGGGAGGGTACTGGAGTAAACTGCGAGCATGTCAACGGTACAGAGCTGGTTCCAATCGATCTATACCATCCTCCTTTAGATATTGCGTTAACCATCACAGCGCATAAGGTTAATGAAAAACTAGACCCAAGCAACATTGATCGAAGCAGGGATTGGAATTTTAGCAAAGGAGATTATACACTTTTAAACGATCAAATTCGATCAGCCCCATGGCAAGACGTCCTTTACTGCAATGATACACGCTCCGCTACTGGTAAGCTTTACACAATAATCTATGATTTATTTGACTCTTCTATTCCAAAGAAGAAGAGAATAATTGCTGGCAATAGGCGGTACCCAGTCTGGTTCACCAAAGATATTGTTCACGACACTCAACGTAAAAACAAACTCCACAATAAATGGAAACTTTCGCGATGTGATCAAGCATATGCAGAGTTTAGTGCTCTGCGATCTGATTTAAAAGTGAGAACCCAAAAAGCCTACAAATCGTACTGTTATTGTATAGAAAACAACATAGTTAAAAATCCACGACAGTTCTGGCAGCACGTATCTACCCTGCGATCAAAGGGTGGTTTCGAGCCAAGCGTTGTACACAATGGGGTAACCAGTTCGGGCGTCAAAGCGGCCGAAGCATTTGCTCAATATTTTGCTAGTGTGTTTCTGCCCGATACACCTAAATTGGACCCTAGGAATCTAAACCCGAGTAATGAGGGTGATAATATTCCTCTCCCCCTTTTGACCACACAGGACGTAATTAAGGGGATTGCTAAACTCAAACCCTGTAGCTCGATAGGCCCTGACAACATTCCACCCTTTGTCCTTAAGGGATGCCACGACATATTGGCAGCTCCTCTGTGTCATGTCTTTAACCTAGCCCTCCAATCTGGCGTATACCCTGAGCAGTGGAAAATCTCACGGGTCATTCCCATCCCTAAAACTGGTAATAAAACATCTGTAGAGGAACACCGACCTATCGCAATCCTGCCAACCCTTGCAAAGGTTTTTGAGCATGTACTCTGTACATTTATTTACAGACGTACCAATGCATTTCTATCCGATGCCCAACACGGCTTTCGGTCAGGTCGTTCCGTAAATTCGAACCTATTGGTTCACGTAGACTACATTTCTAGGGGCTTGGACATGGGGAGACAAGTTGACGCCCTCTATTTTGATTTCCGAAAAGCTTTCGACAGAGTCGACAACGATGTGCTCTTGACAAAGTTAGGGGCCATTGGTTTCTCGTCAGGATTTCTCCATTTTCTCGCAGACTACCTGCGAGATCGCAAGCAGTTTGTCAGATATGGATACTTCGAGTCCAAGCCTTATAATACTCGCTCAGGTGTCAGTCAGGGGTCAGTGTTGGGCCCGCTTCTATTTTTGATCATGATCAATGGTCTTATAGGCAAGGTTAAATTTGCAAAATGCTTGCTGTATGCCGACGACCTAAAACTAGTTGCGCAAGTCAGAACGGACGAGGATTGCATACTCCTGCAACGGGATGTCGACAAAATTTATGAGTGGAGCATTGTGAATAAGCTCTTTTTCAATACAGACAAATGTTACGCCATGACGTACGGGCGAGGATTGCGACCAATCCATTACAACTACAGATTGGGTGGTCAACCAATTACGCGTGTCACCAACATGAAGGACTTGGGAGTGACCTTCGACCGTGGTCTGACCTTTAATGACCATATTTCCACCCTTGCTAAGGAATCTTTCAGGCTCTTAGGATTTGTTTTGCGAAATGCTCGTGACTTTCACAACCCGAATGTTATCAGGCTTCTGTACACCACTCTGGTTCGAAGTAAACTCGAGTCCAGTGCCTGTGTCTGGCACCCCCATACAGCGACCCAAACATTAATGCTTGAAAAGGTCCAGAAAACTTTCCTCAGGTTTCTTTTCAAAAGGTTATACCATTTCTTTCCTTACATGTACCCCACCAACTATCTTTTAGGGATCTTGGGTTTTAACTCGTTGGAGGTGAGAAGAGGTCGTGATCAGCTCGCGATAGCCTGTAAAACCCTCCGCGGACGTATCGACTGTCCCGAGCTCCATGGCCTTTTCTGCCGATTATTTGTGCCCGACAAATACGTCAGACACCGTCAGAATCGCCGACACAATCTCTTCGCGCAGCCGTCATCCAAAACTGTCGCTAGAGCTAAATCCCCAGTGTGTCGTTCCCTAAATATGCTCAATGCCCTCCTGAATGCCAATCCTGAATGTGATCTGTTTGCGGATGAATGGAGTAAAATTATGCGAATATGTCTGGTGTTCTGTGAGAGTAAGTATGCGAGGGTGTCTACTGTTCCATGTTAGTTTCTAATTCAGTTATCTAACACAATTTCATTTACTATATATTGTATGCTTCCATGTTAATTAATGTAATTGGTATTGTACCGTTTTAATTAACTATAAAATAAATAAATAAATAAATAAAAAAAATAAAATCCTTTCTTCTCAAGGACGTTTCAGACAAAACGCGATGACATACTCTCTTAGTTATACAGCCTTGGAAAACAGAAGGGCTCGTTAAATCTGATGCGCTTAAACCGAAACTCGAACCTTAAAATCGATGTCCTATTTTATGAATACAGGAATTCTGAAGCTAGAATATCTGTTACAGACTTGGCAATTTCCAGAAATCTTAGAAATCCTTATGATATTAAAATAAATAAGGCATCTCAAATGGCATAATTCTATCATTTCATTATTTCGCTGCTAGCCACGCCCTCGAAGAGCAAACATTTTAAAAAATATATTAAATTTTTTGCATGAGTGCAATTTCCTTACACAAGTAAACATTTTGAACCTACTCATGCATTATCCCATTGATACCTATGTACTTGGTATGTATGTACTTATTATTAACTCTTTGCTCCTCTTCTCCCACACCCCTACCGTATTACTCTACTGTATGGAACCATAAAACACTATAATATTTTTATATTCATACCTTGTCTTCAGCTTACAATTACAACTTCTTGTTGAAACTTAATTCCACACTTAATTTAGGCGTCTGTCCTTATTTATTTATTTATTTATTTATTTATTTATTATAAAGGTACATATTAAGGTCTATAAAATAATATAATGTCCAACAAAACTATATATATAGTTTGTCTGTTGGATCGCAATAATAGATAATATAATAATAATATCGCAGTTTAAATATGGACGTTATTATACTAATGCAGAAAATTTTATAATGCTAATTTAATAATTAGGAAAGTAGGTACCTATGTATACATTTTATAATGCTAATTTAATATTCGCAACTTAATTACTTATTGACTTCATTATGAATAGAAATCAAGTTATTTGTTCATCTTAACGCCGAGTAAGAGTCTTGACAGACGCATTTTAATTGCTGGCTAACGTTTGATGTCACATTTCTTTTTTATTCGCTTTTTAGTGCGTGGGTAATTAAAAATATGCCGAGGAAGCATTTCATGATTTTGTCGTACTCAGTAACTACATACTGTAACATTTATAGGTCAGAAAATATTTTTGACAGAATGAAAATATAACATTTAGGCTAGGCAGCAATACTTTGAAGTATGGTCTTTATAACGAAGTTGAGACCATTCTAACGACCAAGAAGACCTTAGGCATGAATATATTCCATCTCCAGTATGGAATTATTCACTGAGACCTAAATCCGCTTCCCAACTAATCCTACAGTGGAATACGTAAATGTATTTATTATTAACTAGTTATCCGCATCTACCATTTTAATGAAATACAGATTTATGCAAATTCCCGAGCACCGCTATGAATCGTGACGTAACTACCAAACACAAAATGTTTACTTAATTATTGAAAACAAAACCTCCCACTACTTGCTCCATATCATTCCTATTTACTTATGTTTCGGATAACTTCGTCAAGAAAATAAATATTTCAGCTATATTTCGCGATAACTTAAAGATTCAAAGAAAACATGACATCAAACAATTTGGCAAACTATGGCAAAATGTTCCTCGGCACAGCCGTGTCAATTTGTTGAGATTCAAAATCATGGATCGTCTTCGTTTTGTTATTAGGAGGTAGAGAGAAATTTCAATGAAATACTAGTGCGCCCTATCTGGGGGACCGTCCCCATTTTTCGACATTTCCCGTGGCGTCCGTAGGCCACGGCCACTACAATTTTTATGAGTCAGTCGTGCTACACTCGATTTTATTTCTTTTTCCTTTACAAAACACTGTGTGGGAAGCGGCGAGATCCCATTTTCGGCCAGCCGGCATTTTTGCAAATTTCGATTCGTGGCCAGTTAGAAAAATAAAGATTTCACACGTGCCTTTCGTCGAGTTCCAGTTTGCTTTTATTTTTTACATCCTATCCTATCGTAACTTCAAATAGTCCCGGCGAAAGCTTTTTGTTTCGAACGGAACATTTATTGCACTATATATTCTTCTTTACATTTAATCACGGTTCTAATAAAAATGTACGTAAATATTTCGTTACAGGACTTTCTTTCTGTGGATATCAAGGAAACCCAACAATTTCCAAATCTTTTCGATCCGTTGTAACGTGATACTGAACTTTTTAAATCCGTAGAAATAATTCTAAATGACTGTTAATCACAGCAACTGTTATTCTAAACCTCAAAATAGTTCACATTAATTGTACCTACTACACAATAAGGAGCAGACCCCCGGAGCATTAGTGTAGATTACCCTATAATATAAAGGAAGCCCTTGTTATGCATTCCGTGATTGGTGTTCTCCCGTTACCTCGCGGCTTTGTCAGCTCCCTTTTACCTCTTTGAGTTGGGATCAAAATGTTCTACTCACCGAGGATATACGCATTATGATAAGATTCGCGAGTGATTCGCAACGTCGGCCTCTTAGAGCGTATTATTATTTTTTCGCTTTGCTGTAATGGTCTTCCCTTTTGTTGTACAAAAATATCTTGTTGCTGTTGTTGTGTGTAAATGTGCCTTATTGACTGAATGGAGTACGTTTATATAATAAATAACCATTGAAACATCCGAAGGTGATCCGGAAAATAAATAATAGAAATTATTATGTATAGTTATTTAATGATTCGAATATCAGTCTGACTGCATAAAAACAATGACGATAAAATCTGATCAAGTGCAACATTATTTATCTCAAAACATCGAGCTGCACTATCATCACGATTCAATACATTTAAGGCCTATTCACCACAAAACCTGATCGGCGCAACACAATGCAACGGAAACTGAGCCTTACGTCAACTTCATTATGGTCGCGTATTTCCATCTGTTCCAATTTATCGCACAATAAAAGTGTTTGAATCCGTTGTTTTCAGAAATGAGAGATGTGGTCCTCATTGTGTATGGAACAGCACGGCGGCCATTGTGGGCCCGCACTCCCGCGCTTTCATCTCGATCACAATGGGAATCTTATCTCAGCCAAGTTTTATATCGCTACGTTGATTTAATCTTAGTGGACGCCGTAATGAACACTTTTTATCTTGGAGACATTTTTTTATGTTAGGTTTATTTATTTTAATTTGGATTTCGTTTGAGTTCATGTTTAATTAATTCGAATTTATTAGTCATTTATGTTCAATAGCTATGTATACCTTTTACAGAGTCTTCTAAGCTGTATTTACCTACCTAAACAGCAGTGGCGAAGGTGAGGGGAAGCCGGTACAATAAAATATAACGAAATGATAAATAACTAGCTTCCGCCCGCGGCTTCGCCGCCTTTTTGGGATCAAAAGTGGCCTATGTGTTATTCTGATGCTATATTACTGTAAAGTTTTATCAAAATCCGTCCAGTAGTTTTTGCGTGAAAGAGTAACAAACATCCATAATACATCTTTACATCCTCACAAACTTTCACGTTTATAATATTAGTAGAATTCCGTTTTACTTAGGTCATACCCATTCGTTTACTCTATTTACAGAATAATATTTTGAATAGGTGAACAGGTATGACATAAGTAAAATGAAATTAATTATATAATTTTGTTACTTTTTCATTGTACCAAAATGCCCTCACCCTTTTACTGCTAGTTTCTTTGTTATAATGCCACTCGATACAATCCTTTTCTCTCCTTATCCAGTTTCCAGTTGGTCTAACTATAGGCTCCATATGACTTAAGTTACCTGTTTCTACCTAGTCTATTTCTTTTCTGTCGCTACCCTTTTTCAGTAGTTACCCTTTGATGTGTTTTGTTGCTGAAATCAATGGCTTTGTTCGCTTAGTAACTAGCTGTTCTTTTTACGTACGTTTACCTACAAATCTTCCTTTCTGCGTTGTTACAATTTGAAATTCAAGATAACATACTCCGCCTTTGGCTATCCGAGCTTCAAAGAACTCCTTAATTACGACTCTTGTTAGAACGAACATAGGTAGGTTAATAGGTATGTTTTTTACCCGACAACTGACAAATCACAGAATATTCGAGTTTATAAATGGTAGGGAGAATACCGAGCACCTAATTAAGGAAGCGGAGTTAAGCCACCGTAATATCTTAACATCACTTTCTTAAAACTTTCTTCTTTTAAAATATGTTGAGCCAGGTTCGTATCAAGATGGAAGCTTATATATTATTCTTTTTAATTTCTGTTCTATTCTGAGATTGATAAAATACTCATTGCTATGTAGACATCCGTACTTAAAATGATTTTAATTGCAATTAAAATGAAGTGTATGTACCTATAATTAAAATGTAAATGCAGATAATAGTGAAGGTACGATCATAGCAAAGTAGACACAATAGTTAAATCGCCGTGTAGCCGTGTACCATATGTACCACTGTACTGAAAAAGGGTTAAGTAATTTAAAGGTTTTCCTCATACCAAGAATAGAGGTGCCTTAACCTTTACTTTCAATGGGGTAGGTATCGCGCTAGGTTACTGTCAAGCCTTAGCTGGGATATTTACGTCGATATGACAGCACGCGTCATGGCAGTCACAAGAAGAGAAGCGATTAGTTTCTTCTTCTGTTTTATATCATGATCGAGCTAGGTTCAGAAATCGTCCTAGAAAGAATTAAAACCCTCATTATTCTATTGTGAATTAGGAATGGCGCTATTCGTCTTGTTTGGCCTTGTCCCTCTCTCACACCGAAACTTACGGCCCCAGGTTTTTCTTTATTTTGCTCTCATCGAGATATGAGAGCGCTTGTGATTTGACGATAAATGTAAGAAACCAATAGCACTTCAATCTGATTGATTAAAATATTGTACCAAACTGTGGACGTGCACCACACAAGTTAGTAGTAGGTATTACGAGGTCTGTAGGTATACCTTTCTATGTTCATTCCGTCATCAGCCATTGGGCAATACGCCAAGTGTAACACGTGGCACAAAGGTCTATGAGACCTTCTCTGTAGGTACCTACTCAAAGCTATTCAAGTTCCAAGTATTGTTTAAAATACAATTTTCTTAGTAATTTCGCTACTTCAATATGAAAATATTAATTTAAATGTAAGTACCAGCTGTTCAACATTTTTTTCTATTCAAAAGTAAATTCAGTTCCCATTGCGTTGTTAGTGTAAAAAGTTAGTTTAATCGCACCTCTTTTCCCAGTGGATTAATAAAGTATTTAAATCGTATAGTACAGACTTGTTGTAGGCAACTCAACAACGTATTTAAAAAATAATGTTAGTTTAGTGTTATAAGTTTGGCAACACGCGCCCCGCGCGGTGATTGGCGGGGCGCGGTTGCATTTCTAGAATTTTCAAATGTTAGCGTCAGTCGCCCGAAAAACCGATTAGCGTGTGGACGCGCTCCTCCGCTCGCGATTTCGCGCCATTATTGTAATGTCTCTTGTAAATGCCTGTGTTGTTCTGTTAATTGTATGTGCATAGTGAGTGTCTGTGTAGTAATAAACGTTTTATAACTTTCTTCCGTTGTGATTTAACTTCCTACCACCCTAAATTCTATTATATCTGGTCCCTCAAGAGCCGGATCACAATGGAGAAAGTTACCGGTGTCGTCACAAGGAGCAAAGCTCATGCTGGGGCTGAGCAACGTCCTGGATCGGATACGACGTGTGTCACTACGATCCCGCGTAGTGAAGTTGTTGCCACGTCAACCAGATCGAGATCAAGCCGCTCCAGCCGCGAAGCGCAACGCCTCCGTGCCGAGTACGAGGCGGAAAAAGAGCTCACCAAGCTGAAAGAACAGCTCATAAAGAAGAAACTGGCATTAGACATCGCGGAGATCGAGGATGACGAAGTAGAGGACCGCGCGCGGAGCGCCTGTAGTGGTCCAAATAACGTCGAGGAGTGGCTAAGTACAAATCAAGCGCCGTGCGAACACGCGGAGAAACCGCCAGCGCCCCAAGCGCCGGCTGGCACGTGTTCGACCGAAGGCCGAGCGCGGGAAACCGCGCCCCCCGCTGCCGCGAGCGCGCCACTCACCGCCGCCGCGCCACTCACCGGCGCCGTCGCTACATCCGACATAATGCATCTAGCCGACGTAATTATTACGAATATGTCGAAACGGCCACGACAAAATTACGATCTTCCTACGTTTGACGGCAACCCAGTGGATTGGCTGGCGTATCGACGCACCTATGAAGCTACCGTGTCCACGTATAGTACGTTCGAGAACACCGTACGACTGCAAGCATCGCTCCGTGGCGCGGCAAAGTGTGCCGTTGAAGATCTCCTGCGTACCGGGTCAAGCCCGATAGACGTGATTAACGCCCTAGAAGAGGAGTTTGGACATCCTAACCTTCTACTGCAATCAGTAATTAAGAAAATAAGAAGTTTACCGCGAGTGTCCGACAGTGGCGTCGAATTACGTCATATGACGTCAGTAGTTCGAAACTGTGCCTATGTACTGAAAAATATAAAAGCCATCGGGTATCTGAATAACCCACAGCTAACACACGAAATAATATCGAAGTTAACACCTGTACAGCAATCACAGTATGGCCAGTACGCAATGGTACGTAATGTGAATGAAGCTGAAGATCTGCGTATTTCACCAAACATTAATGTGGTGCTCGAGTTCCTGACTCAGTTGACACGGGCGTCAGCTTATTACCTGCCATTGGACGTCGAATCACATACTCACCGCAATCGAAGTTCCGCTACAGCTGCGCACGCCAACCATCCCGCGGGCGCCGCGCACACCAGCCGCGCGGGCCCCGCCGGCGGCGGCGCCGCGCACGCACACCGCGCGGGCGCCTCCGCTGATACGGCGCGCTCCCGTCACCGTGCAACTGATCGAGTACATACCTGCGTGGATCTGCCGGAGTCGTCGTCGTCGAGTTCACCGGGTGCGCCATCATCTACTCGTACGCGGTCGTCGAACGTCAAAATTACGTGTGTGTTGTGCGGTAATAACCATCACCTGCCCCAGTGTAATGACTTTGTAAACAAAAACGAGCAGGAACGATGGGACTTTATTAAATTAAATAAACTATGTTTTAAGTGTTTAATAAAATCGCATTCGCGTTATCAGTGCCGCGCTAAACGATGTGATAAGTGCCGTTCCCCACATCACACGCTCCTCCATTTCGTAAAGTCGGACTCCGCTGCCGCCGGCGCCGCACCCGCGGCTGCCGCGGCGGCCCATGTTTCGTCTCCGGCGCCGAGCGTAAGTGCCGAATCAGTGACCAGCGTGGGTGAGCGATATTCAAAAACATTATTGAAAGTGTTACCTGTTACTGTTGTTATTGATAATATTGAACACTCATGTTATGCTTTACTAGATGACGGTGCCACTGTATCGTTAATAGACAGTAGTTTAAGTTTGCATTGTAATGAACCGTCATCCCCGTTAAAAATAATTACAGCTCGTGGTTTTGTTGTAACTGATAACAATTCATGTAGGGTGAATGCGCTAATACGCGGGCCCAACGCAATGTCATAATATCGTATTACGTACTATACAGAACTTAGAGTTACCGTCCCAGAGTGTGCCCGCCAGAGTTTTTAGTCAAAATAAACATTTACGAGACTTGGACTTCTGTGAAATGTCTTGTGCCAAGCCATTGATATTAATTGGTCAAGATAATTGGGAGATAATAGTTAATCAAGAAATACGTCGCGGTAAATCCGGTCAACCCGTAGCGTCACTTACGAAATTAGGGTGGGTTGTACATGGGCCGTTAACTATTTCCCCCGAGTCCGTCTGTGCGTCTGTCAACGTGGTCACTTCGGAATCTGATGACCTGCACGAACTTGTCAAAGAACAATTTTTACTCGAGTCGATAGGTATATCAGAAGTGTCACGAAAAAATGTTGAGACTGAGCGTGCGTGTAATATTTTAGATAGTACTAGCCGCCGTGTTGACGGTGGCTGGGAAGTAGGGTTGCTCTGGTCACGTGAACAGGTACATTTACCTGATAATTATGATTATGCTCTCAAACGGTTGCGCGGCGTAGAGAATAAAATGGATAAAAATCATGAGTACGCGGCCGCATATACCAGTCAGATTGAGAGATTAATAAATGAGAATTATGCTAGTTTAGTTAATAGTCCGCTGGGGGTTAACCCTGTATGGTGGTTGCCGCATTTTGGGGTTAGTAATCCGAACAAACCTAACAAACTTAGATTAGTTTACGATGCCGCGGCCAAGTGTCAAGGCGTTTGTTTGAATGATTGTTTGCTCACTGGTCCGGATTTATTAAATTCTTTGTTAGGCGTCTTATTTAAGTTTCGGTGCGGCCCGATAGCGTACACAGCGGACATAGCCGATATGTTCTTGCGCGTTAAAATACGTAAGGAAGATCGGGGCGCGCAGCTCTTTCTATGGAGAGGCCAGGACAGGGAGCGCGACCCTGACATGTATGTCATGGACTCCATGATTTTCGGAGCCAAATCATCACCTGCCTCAGCTATTTATATATTAAATAAAAATGCTAGCGAGTTCCAAAATTCATACCCCGAAGCCGTAAAAGCGATCCATGAAAATCATTATATGGATGATTATTTAGACAGTGTACAGTCGGTCGAATTGGCGCGTCAGCTGATCAAAGAAGTGTCTATGATCCATGCAGCAGGCGGTTTCTTTATTAGGGGGTGGGTGACTAACTCACCCACCTTACGAAACGAACTACCGAATGTAGTCCCTGGCACTGTCAATTTCGACAAGTCTCCATATAGTGGTGAACGGACGTTAGGTATGATATGGATACCTGAATCTGATGAGCTAGCGTTTGACCTTTCATTTAAACGGTTATCGCCCGATGTAGTTGATGGCAGGGTTATTCCCACAAAACGTGAATTCTTAAAACTCATCATGAGTGTATTTGACCCTTTAGGTTTGTTGTGTCCATACACTATAAAGTCGAAAATTTTACTTCAACAGATATGGAAGTCAGGTATAGGTTGGGACGAAGAGCTGAAAAATGATGAGTTAAAAGAATGGGAAAAATGGCTACAGGATATCAAACAGCTAGTGAATATGCGTGTGCCTCGTTGGTATGGGTTGACCCTTAATGGTGTCGAACTACATGTGTTTGGGGACGCAAGTGAGCTGGCTTATTCTGCAGTGGCGTATTTAGTTGGGCAGGACGAAAACGGTAAGCCTTCGGTTTCTATGGTCGTCGGAAAAGCTCGCGTCGCCCCATTGAAAGTCATCTCCATACCAAGGTTAGAGTTGCAGGCCGCTGTTTTAGCGTGTAGATTAGCTCGTACCGTTGAGAAAGAGCATAGTATGTCGATATCTCGCAGGTACCTGTGGTCTGATTCGAAGACCGTTTTAAAGTGGATTCATTCCGATCCACGAGATTTTCAGAAGTATGTTTCACATAGATTAGCGGAAATAGATCAGAAGTCTAACACAGCTGATTGGCGATGGGTGCCTTCTGAAGATAACCCAGCTGACGAAGCCACGAAGTTATGTTGGCCAACGAACTGTAAGTTGTGGTTCACAGGTCCGTCTTTCCTGTATCGCCCTAAAGATCAGTGGCCCGCGAACGAGTTCAACGATACAGACGATGTAGGACTAGAACGCCTCGAAAAGGTTCACGTAGTACAGCAGTATGGGCCTTTAATAAAGGTCAATCGGTTCTCTTCGTGGCTACGAGCAGTGAGAGCCACGGCCCGAGTATTCGCGTTCATAGGTTTGTGCCGGAAGAAGCAGGTTAAGTCCTTGACCTCTAGCAATATCATTGAAGCCGAGTTATTTCTACTTAAGCAGTCGCAGGCAGAAACGTTCTCCGAGGAGCTAAAGTTGCTGAGTACCGGGAGTAGTTTGCCAGCACGTAGCGCGATTCGTAGTTTAGATCCGTTTGTGTACGAAAAGGATGGCTTGCTCAGGGTTAGAGGTCGCTTAAGTGCTGCATCAGACTTAATGTTCGATGAGAAGCATCCTGTCATATTAGATGGTCACAGTTACACCGCGCGGCTTCTGGTGCTTGAATACCATAAGAATGCGCACCATGGTAATCACGATACCGTTATCAATTCTGTTAGGGAAAAATACTGGATAACTCAGTTAAGACGTACTGTTAAGACAGTTGTATCCAGATGCCAATATTGTCGTATCCAGCGCGCTCGTCCTCTACCGCCTAAGATGGGAGATTTACCCGCCGCCAGACTCGTAAATACTAGAAGAGCTTTTGTGCATTGCGGCGTGGATTATTTTGGGCCTGTAGAGGTTGCTATTGGTAGGCGCCGCGAGAAAAGGTGGGGTGTAATTTTTACTTGCCTTGTCACTCGCTGGATACATATTGAGCTGGCAGCCTCTCTATCTGCAGATTCAGCAATAATGGCTATTCGACGTTTTATAGCTCGTCGTGGTCAACCCTCTGTCATGTTTAGCGATAGAGGTACAAATTTTGTAGGTGCCGACGCCGAGCTGAAAGCAGCACTGCGTGTTCTAGACGACCAGAAAATTAGTGATTTTGTGTTGACCAAAGGGATCTCTTGGCAGTTTAACCCTCCTGCAGCCCCACATATGGGTGGGTGTTGGGAACGTCTTATACGTTCGGTAAAGACCGCGTTAAAAGCTACTCTGAAGGAACGCGCGCCTAGAGAGGAAGTCCTCAATACGTTACTAGCTGAGGTAGAGATGTGTATAAATAGTAGACCGCTGACCTATGTCAGTACAGACCCAGATACGCCGGTAGCCTTAACGCCCAATCATTTGTTGTTGGGGACGGCTTCCGAAGCGTCCACGTTAGGTGCTTTCGATCCATCTGACCTAAACGGAAGGAAAGCCTGGAGGAAGGCTCAGGCTCTGGCGGACATGTTTTGGCGGCGGTGGCTCAAAGAGTATGTGCCTACCTTACAGAGGAGGCAAAAATGGACAGCTGCGGTGCCTGCTGTCAAGGTGGGTGACCCAGTATTAATAGTCGATCATAATCAGCCGCGAAACACGTGGCCTAGGGGTGTCATTAGCGCAGTGCACCCAGGCCATGACGGTCACGTCAGGATCGTAACAATTAAAACCAAGAAGGGGTTTATGAAAAGACCTGTTGTAAAAGTTGTTGTTTTGCCTACGGACGAGTAGTGTTCAGGAACAAGGGGGTGGAATGTAGGCAACTCAACAACGTATTTAAAAAATAATGTTAGTTTAGTGTTATAAGTTTGGCAACACGCGCCCCGCGCGGTGATTGGCGGGGCGCGGTTGCATTTCTAGAATTTTCAAATGTTAGCGTCAGTCGCCCGAAAAACCGATTAGCGTGTGGACGCGCTCCTCCGCTCGCGATTTCGCGCCATTATTGTAATGTCTCTTGTAAATGCCTGTGTTGTTCTGTTAATTGTATGTGCATAGTGAGTGTCTGTGTAGTAATAAACGTTTTATAACTTTCTTCCGTTGTGATTTAACTTCCTACCACCCTAAATTCTATTATACTTGTATTTTACAACGATGTAAAACATATAAAAAATTTTCAATGATTGCATAAAAATATTCCTGTTAAAATAAATAGTCATGCAGAGTGAATTATCAATATGATTCTGTTTCTACTATGTTTTATTCACAGAATATAATGAAGTTTTTCTGGTACCTATTAGTCTACGCAAATTTTACTAAAACATAAACCAAAATATGCCTACCTAGGTACTACTTATTCAGGTAGGTACGGTACTTAACTAACGTTTCTTTCTCGAGCAAGTTATTTTATTCTGTTTTTCCTTCTCAATTATATTACAGTATCCTGTTTCGTATTTTTACGTATCCATTAAGAATAAAAATACATATATAAACTTGAGCCGTTTTTACATACGTTTTGAGATTTATAGCACGGAAGGATGAAAATTACCTCCACAAGGATCGATGCTATTGAATGCCGGAAAGTTCATTGTTACCCCGGACAGGTATATTATGTAGCCGGGTTTCCATCAATCAAAACAAAGGCTCAGAGTGCGAAAATCAATTCAGCTGTATTAGCATTTCGACAACGGGAGATTAAGAATTTCAACGTTAACGAAAAACGAAGCAATTACCGATCCGCGCCGAGAACAAACTTTGTTTAACTTGAAAGGAATTAATATTCATTAAAAAATCTTTCTCGGCATCATTCTGTTGAAACTTTGTAATCAGGCTGTCAGGGTCTGCGCGCCGAGCGCACCCACCGCGCGCCTCGTCAGCAAATTTAAGACTACCGACTGCAACCCGGTTTTTTCAGCTCTCCAATTCCAACAATCTGCTTTAACTTTTGCACATTGAACTCTCATATCCGTCAATTTTAAATTGGAGCTACCGTTTACTGTAGACATTTTACTGGGAATTTTAATTACAAAAGTAATTTGGAATTCAAACGAGTGATTGCGTATAATATTTCAGTGAACTAAAAGCAAAGCGTTGGGGCCAACCGTAATTTGAAACTTTCCGAGCGGGACCGATCATTTGTCGGAAAATTCTGGAACACATCCTCCCGACCTCACGTTTTAGCTGTATTTTCTCATACACCTATTCTATGGATTGCTATATTGTGTGTTTGTAAATAGGGATAATGTTTACAAGCTCAGCTCAAGCGTGTTTTAAGTCAAACAAGGCTTAGCAGAATTTAGTTTTAAGTTGTCGTCAAAACGTCACAAACAGCGCGGTCAAGTTGTGGTTGTACCAACTCGTAACATTAATTAAGTGGCATTTTAATCTCGAAAATTCGAGATAAATGATTTAATTGTCCGCTTTTAACGCGAAATTCAGCTTACGTATTCTAAGTAAACCCCTCAGGTATACAAATAGATTACGTATAACCAAAGCTCTGATTTTCAGCATTGAACACCGATTCCTTTCAATTTGGGAATGTGCTTACAAAAGGGAATGGTAGACCGTTATTCCCTTTTGTAATGGTATCAATCTATGGGAGACAAAAGCAAGGCTGCCGCCGTTTCACAATAAATTAAATTGTCGATACCCAACATAAGTAATGATGATGCTTCGATTTTCGAACCGTTTGCCGTACAATTTCTTTTTTGCTATCGGCTCCAAATGATGACAGTATTCATCAAATTGATTTATCACAATGTACTCATACTCGTTTGATTTAGTTCTATTCATGCTTCATTATTCTTCAATTTATTAGAGTCAAACTAGAATGACATAAATGTTATACGAGTATAATAATAATAATCCTACGTTCTCATCTATCTGCATCATTAAATAGGTTTTGTGTCGTAATGGCTCAGTAACCGTGCGTGATTCGTTTCTAGTATTCTAACGAACGCTTATTTCTATCGGAATTCATTCATCAATATGAAGCCTCAAAGCTGGCACGTGTACGATACATACTACGTATTGTACCGTTTTCCAATGAAATCTTGTAAAAAAGAAACATTATACGAAATAGCTGGTAAGGGCTAATACGTATTTCCCGCCGCCCGACCCTAAGCATGAAAAATTGTCGGGACGGAACGCGAAATAACTTTTTATATTATAGGTACCTACTGAAGCCTTGAAGGGTTGAAACATCGACGGTCGGATTCGCAAACAGTACATAAAGATCCGGCGATCTCACGTTTTTTTTCGGAATTAAGCCGTGAAGGGACATCCCGACCCTACCCTGGCTGAATGTACCTAGTGCCGCGCGGACTTGGCCACTCTCCGCATTATTAAGTGATTCCACCGAAACAAATCCACCCGGAGTATTTTAAAAATGTTACCATTGAAATATATTTTTCCATTTCTGTGACAGCTTATTTGTGAAAGTTTAATTATACGAGCAAAGTATACGCCTCGGGTTGTTTTCAATATTTTTCACCGAAAAATAAAACGTTTTTAACAAAGAGCTGTCTTTCCTCTTTCATTTTTTACTGTCATCTCCAGTTTTTTTAAGTGAGTAATGATGTCTTTCTGTCGTATAAATCAACAAGGAATGCAAATGTCTTAAGACTCGGGGGATGTTTACAGATTTACTCGATATTTTTTATCGATATTTATTTACTTGTCACTTGATCGATATTGAGGAACTGTTTACGATTGCGCAGCCTTCTGAAATATGTAATTGTAAAGACATCTTGACGTACTCGTATTATTAAAACCTACAAAGACTCTCGGAATTCTATTGCTATTACAAGATTATAACTAAATTATTACTTACCTACTAATAATAACAACCCAACACAAACACTCCACTAAACTTAATATTACATACATACACAGGAAGATCAATACCCGTTTACATTCATTACTGGAAATTGAACATAACACAACACATAGCTCATTAGTCATAATTTGTGTAACAGTTACATTAAGTAAATGAAATATACAGTACATACACACAACCATATTGCCACAGAGTAACCGTATATAATAAAAGAACTGTGCAAGTTACTAAGTATGTTCAAATTGTTGAGACGTCTTCGCCCGAAGGCATGACTGAAATTTTGCAGAAGCATACACTGTTATGCCTCTTTCCCTTAGGCAAATGGCGCATTCACATCACTCAAATCGTAGACAAGTCGCAGAGGTTGCCTTTTACTGTACTATTCACTTGTAAGCCAGTAACGTTGAATAGAATCTTTCAGACATCTTGATTGAGTTGGAACGGGTAGTACATTCTTGTCTGGGACTATCTCAGGTTTAACGTCAGGGTTTTATTCCAAGATTTATAGCCGACGGGTTATGACCCAGGATCAAGTGTAATCTTTTCTTGGCTATCAGTTAACAGTATCTTATGACGTCATCCAGTCACATAATGATAATAACCAAGGCTTTGCATTACAGTCATTGTTCTGACACGTTATAATTAGCGCTAATTATACACATCAGTAATTAGCTTCGATTAGAGACTTGGTATAATTCGATTTACGGATTAACAGGCGGGTTTGGGAACCTATAATTATGTACTACGCCATTATCATTAAGTAATAGCGATCTTACTTCTAAACCTATAGTTTAGAACATTGAACTGGGCTGAACGTCACAAACATAATTCACTTAATACTAAAAGCAATTTATTTTTAAAAGGGGTCTAAAACTCAGCCGTTTAGACGAAAAAAGAAAGAAACATGTCGTAACTACATCACCGTGTTATAAAAATCGATAAAGGAAACCTATTCAACCTCTAGTCCCGTTTATTATAAGTTGATGGATATTTTGATATAGAGAGGCTCATGGCTAAATTACAGACTCGCTGACCGATCAATCTGCGAGGTTAAGTTGCTCTTGCCACGATCAGTCCATGGATGGATGACCAGTTCCTTACATTTCGAGACCGACCGATGTCTATCTTGGACTCTTGGAGAGTACATCAAGCAGTCGGGCCCGGTTGTCTTGCAAATATCTATGACAGTCGTTACGGATAGTGAGGAGCCCGAAAGTCTGACGACTGGACCAACTTGTCGACTTTAGAATACCGGTATTATCCAGTAGTTGGATTGTGAAGGTCAGATGGCGCTCGCTCCATGTGAAATATTGACATTCAGCCGCATCTAGTTAGACTGGAAGCCGAATCAAACCTAGGTGAGAAAGAACAATTGAAGATTGTACCTCTGTAATAAAATATTACGATCCTAATTCCTACCCCAGTTAGTACAATATCCTGCAGTAAATATTACACATCGAGATTGGGAAAGAGATAATCGACTAGCTTCGGCTTTATAGAGCGTCGTATCCGTCACTCATACCTATGTGACGTTTTGTCGCTAACTTGTCTAGTAGATACCGGACTGTTAATGCTTCGTGCGACTGAGATGACGCTCTAATACGCGCCAAGCTAGCCGATATCTCTTTCTAAAGCTCGATGTTTACTGCCGCCTACTAAACGTTGTATTGTATATTACGCTTGATTCACACTAGAATTACATATCGTGTGTAACTCTAGTGTGAATCAAGCTTTAGCCTGATCCTTTCGATTTTCAGGTGTTTTCCAAGCTATTTTGATACCTTCTAAAAATCTTAACTTGGTTTGATAATATCGATCAGAGTTTGAGTAGGTACCGACCGTATTTTTAATACCGAAATAAATTAAGTTAACTCGATACCGAAGCTGTACCAGTGCTTCTATTTAGACCAAAACGGCTCATTTACCTATAAAATAATAATTATTGTGTTGTCTACACTAATAATATATAGATAATATTTGTTTTTTTGTATGTAATGAATAAACACAAAAACTGCGGGACCGATTTTACAAATTCTTTCACCAGTAAGAAGCTACATTATCACTGAGTAATATGGGTTACTTTTTATCTCAAAAAAAGGCACTGTTCCTGTGGATCATGTGGACGAAGTCGCGAGTAAAGTGCTAGTAATTTATACTTATTTGATTGCGAATAATATTTCGATTGAGTGAACGTGTGGAATTCATATTCATGGTAATTTAGTAACAATGCTACAGAATCAGATGTCGTTCCCAGAAATAGATAGAAATACCCATAGACCAATCAATGCTAGTCTGCCTGTTGGAATATTATTTATAGTATCTAGGGGGAACGAGTGACTTTCTCATGTACTCTTAAAATAATATAAACTTTGCTTGGAAAATGATTTGGTGATAGCACCAAATCATCTTTCCAAGCAAAGTTTATTCCCTACTGATCATTGCAATAATCAATTACCTACTTAGGTAGGTACGCATTTCGCACACAACATTCTACGATAACCGCTAACCATCAGGGCCGTACTCTAGCACCCGAATTGCGTAACTCAATTGCTATCACCATGGTATTGTTTTTGACATTCATTACGTCGTATGATTGTTAATCCGTGCCCCTGTAACTAGCTTAACGCCGCAATGGATGTTGTTGAACTGTCAAAATGAAAGCCATGGCGAAAGAAATTGAGTTACGCAATTAGGCTGCCTGTTTGCCACCATCGTCGTATGAAATAGAATATCTATACTTACTAATATTATAATGCTAAAGACTTTGTTTGTTTGTTTATCTGAACGCGTTAATCTCTGGAACTGCCAGTAGAATTCGAAAAAATAATTTTGTATATGATAGCCAGATTAATGAGGGATAGTATAGGCTATTTAACTTCACGCTACAACCCTTAGGAGCCGAGTAACGGGGGTGAAACCGCGGAGAACAGCTAGTACTAATACATATTAGCTTTCTTTCTTTCTTTCTAGCAAAACAAACTTGTCTCGCCCGCGACCTTATCCACAGAGAACCTCTGGAATGCGTATGCGCGGAACAGTAAGTTGTCCACGGAATCTCGTAGCCCCAGGGGACACATTACTCCAGTTAAATACGCAGGGAACCGCGCTAGCGCTCGTCAGGGGAATTTATTTTGATAAACACCACCAATAAAGAAGCAAATGTTATTGCGGTGAGCTAAAAATAAAGTATCCTACTTCCGACTTTATAATCACTTTATTACCTATATGCGATTTTGTTTGTCATGGTGTAGAAATTATCATTTCAGATCCATGTGTCTTCGTTAGTCTATACTCAACATTTATGTCTTTCAGTACCTATCAAATTCATATTCACTCCGTCAATTCCATAACTACACACATTGCAGCCAATAACTGAACATAAATAAATGATATACACAAAATCTATTTGTATTCCATACCCCAGATATACCGTAATGATAATTTGTTGATATTTTGATATTAGGCATTATGCATATTTATGCAAATTACACGCATCGGTAGCTGAATTGCCGCCATATTTAACATTAAATAATTATCGTGTATAAATGAGATTCATTTGAATAATATTATCATACCTACGTATTATCGGATGGAATTAGAAATTGCAGCTCTACTATTACTTTGCCGCGCACTCACACTCGCTTCATATGAGCGAAAGGAGAATACTTAGTAGTCACCATTTTCTATATCTACTCATTCTTTAGGCAAAATGGTAATTGTTACTCGTAGTCAATCAAGTAAGTAGGTAGTACCTACATACCATTTTAGATTTCAAACAAAGCGTTATTTTACTAATTAAAAGTCTACGCCCATTAACACACGAAAGAAATGTGAAAGAAATTGCAAGTAGGTAATAAGGATATTGCTATAACTTTAATAACAGAAAATTTTAAGACCCATTTTAGGAAGAATTTTAGGAAGAAATTACAGACAAAGTAGAAAAGCGCGACTAGTCTAGATCACGGCCGATGTCAAGTCTCTACTGTTTTTTCTATATGACAACCTATTCTATTTAATTTAAAACTCTTAAGTCATCGCTTGTCGCATAGACGATAAAGTTAACCAGCCTACTAAGACTTCACATTAAAACCTCTACAATACCTACCTACAGTATGATATCTAAGTAACTCACTGTGGATTCAAAATCATAAGCATGATAGTCTATGCATTGTATTTTGTTAGTGCAAAAGCAGAAACACCCGAAAAAGATTTTAGTTAAAATAGTCTATGTAAAACAACTACTGATTACCGCCACCACAATACTTTTTTAAACTTAAAGAGCATAATAACTAAATCTTACAACGTCACATTTGAAACAATAAATGACGTTATATTACCTAATATAGCGTATGTACACGTACTTAGTTCTTAGATACGTGCTTAGAGTTTATGTAGCACTGAAGTTTCTTCTCGTTTACTGAGAAATATAAGCTCGGAGTACTAAAATACGAAGTGTGGAACCGCTTGAGCTTATCTATAACAATAGCTTGTGTTGCTGAGGTGAGAACTTGTAAAGCAGTGCATAGGTCGTTGACCTGAGAATCTATACTAATATTATAAAGCTGAACAGGGCCCCAAGTCTGCTAATGCAATTGTTATAATCGTATCAGAATAGTGTCTCAATGGCATCGTTTTGACCAATGACGAAAGAGTTAGTCTTACTCTAAGCCAATGACCGCTTAGGTTTTGATAGTAATGGTGTCGTTATAACACCATTCTTACACTATTCAAATAGCAGAATTGGGGCCCAGTTTGTTTGTTTGAACGCGCGAATCTCTGGAAGTACTAGTCAGATTCGAAAAATTCTTTTTGTACAGCGTGGCGCTACCATGGTGACATTAATTTAATATATGTATACGGTTTTACATTTTCATTTTATAAATAAATTTTAATTCCATAAAACGTTATTATTTATTAATTTATTTCAAATTTTAGAAAATAGCATCTTGGAGCAACCTGTACTTAAAGAACTGTAGCCCACCGGTCATTTTCCGGGGTCACGGATTCTAGCATCATATCAATGAAATAAAACGAATAAGCAATACTAATAAGATGAAACAAACGCAAAGAGTAGGCGTATTATTTAGTTTGTTCGAAAAAAATGTTTTTTCAATTTACGATTTTTTTTTACCTGTCTTATTGAATATGATTTATGGCCTCTAACCCTATCTGTGTGTTCAATTAATGTCACCATGGTAGCGCCACGCTGTATATGATAGCCAGATTTATGATAAATAGTAAAGGCTATTTAACATCACGCTACAACTCTTAGGAGCCGAGCAACGGGGGTGATTACCGCGGGGAACAGCTGCTAACATTATAATCTCACTATAGGTTGACATCGCTACAGGCTTTTAGCTTGTGCAACTGAAATCTCAATTTAGACTAAACATAATAAATAAAATAAAATAAATAAGCAAAAATTTTAATGTGTGCATGATAAACATAAAAAAAACAAAAAAAAAATATATATATATATATTATGTTAAGAACTCGTAGGGAAATAAGTTAGTAAGGCTAACAAAGAATCCGGTGCAGGAGCACGGAAACCGAAAACTCAACAAAAACCTCCGACCAAAATCACACAAAACTAAACAAAGGCGCAAACCCCCATGTCTGCGGTAGTACTTTCTATTAAAAAAATCTCAATTTAGACTCGGATTTGATCTCAAATTGTAGTGTTGAAGCGAATTTAAAAACCAAATCTCTTTTTGCAAGCTTCTTAAAAGCTTAAAAAGGACGGAATTTCAGAATGAAAGACGGACAGAATCCTCGTATAATGAACAATAAATCTAATGATACCTAACCTAAGATGAACGAACTCAGTATTGATTGTCTTGGTTATATCACCTTATACCTAAACTAGCTGTTCCCCGCGGTTTGACCCCGTTGCTCGTCTCCTAATCGTAGCGTGATGTTTATAGCCTATACTATTATACCTCATGAATATGCAAAAAGAATTTTTCGAATCCGACTGGTAATTCCAGAGATTAGCGCGTTTCAAACAAAGAAACAAACTCTTCAGCTTTATAATATATATGTATAGATAGGCACGGTACTTACATATAAAAATCAAGTAGAAGCCTTAAGAGTATATCTGTTAATCCCAGCAAAAAATATATTAAAATGAAACGCACGTCTTCAAAAGCAATCAATTCCATCATGAATCAGTGCAAAAGAAAGGCGTATTGTCCGTAAAGCAATAAAGCGCTTATTGAAATCGCTGCAGGATACCTGCTCTAATAGACGCCTTAACGGTTGAGGAGTCACACTAGAGCACGTGAACTGAGGGAAACAAAACGAAGGAATCCTTTGCGAAGCGAGCCGTACAAACTTGAGCTTCAATTAGACGCGGCCAAGGACGCGGCGGAGATTAGGATTGAAGAGGTAGGTGTCGTGTGGATATAACTAAGATAACTATACGACTCCTTTACTTTAAGAGCTGCTGAATCGGTGCAGCACTTGCCCAAAAAAAAAATTGGTGTTTGTTCTGGATCTAAAGGTACGAGTTGGTAGCCGACTACAGACAGCAGCAGCAGACGACGTGTAGCGGCGACTCTGGTTTCTATGTAATTCCATGAAGGCGACATGTCACTAGCTACGGAAGGTATTTTGGGGTACAAAATTTAATAGATGACCCCGCTTTTAAATTTCGAACCCTCAAAATTAAATAGCTTCCGTAGTTAGCGACATGTCGCTAGGTTAAGTGGCATATCATATGAAGATCTGCACATTTCAAAATATATTATATTTTGATTTTCTTTTATGCCTTATAGTTTCGACATATTATGATGAAAAATTTTTTCGCCCTATAGTTATATGCCAAACACTGTAAACGAAATTCAAAGTGCAAGTAATACAAACGCTATTGATTCAGGAAAATACACGCTTCTAAATAGCTGTAGCAGTTTCCGCCTAATATACGAGGATTGTGGTCCCGAATTTGCCCGAAGGAACAAAACAATAACATTTACTATAGATCAGATGCTATCTCAAAGGACGCTATGTTATTCGATGGCGCCCAGAGCCAAGATAACACCGTTTTAGATTATACAAGCTAATTACAACTTAATTGCTAGCAGAGGAGAGTAACTATTTAGTTATTATCAATGTAAATTAATGTTTATTTGAGTAGGCACCTACGTAGTTTCAGTTTGAGTATTAAGAATTATTCTAGGCATTGAATAATGACCTACATAGAAAACAGCTGTGGAAAATAACCAAACTGTCTACCAAGATCTCAAACTAGTCGTATCCGCAGAGACGACCGAAAATTTATTTCGGCCGAAAACCGAAACCGAATTTTTATTTGTTTATCGAAAAGATTTATTTTGGTAAAATCGAATTAAATATAAAATGTCAATCAAATTTTACCATTTAAACTTGAATCACACGAAAATTTACTTTTAATTAATGCGACAAACAGCAATTTTTTCTGAATTTTCTCCTTATAAATGACTGCCCTGCGGATATCATCTGGATAAATAATTTCGCTTGATTAACCGGAACTTTTGTTTGGCCGAAAACGAAAACTGCCGAAAATTGATATTTTGCCGAAAATTACCGTAAACCGAAAACGAAACCGAAATTCAGTCAGACTCTAGTAACGAGACACATTTTCATTTTATCGTTCATGCTCCTATCATCAAAGTTCGCTTGGCATTCACTTTGAGATTTATGACTGAAATAAACGCTGAGAGATCGTAAGATACCGATTGGTTCCTTTTTTAGTACTTAGCTCTAAATCTGGGGATTCTGGGTTTTCATTGGCATCCTTTAATTTAATTTGAATGGAGATAATTTTGCGCTAGATATCGTTTAGTTATCTTTCGAGAATTTGTTCCTTTTTGGCATTGAGTAGAACTGTTTGAATCGCCGTATTATGTTATTTATTACGTCTGCATACTTCTATCTTTTTCTTTCTTATACAAATAACTTTTTCATTTTAATTTTCTATGACAACGGCTAGAATTATTAACTCCTATCTTCACACATTTTTTGTACTATAACAATGTTTAATACTAAAATCCTGTCACCGCACAGCTTTTCACAAAGCGCTATAATTTCTACTCAACTC
Organism: Thalpophila matura; assembly: GCA_948465475.1. Classification (NCBI taxonomy): domain Eukaryota; kingdom Metazoa; phylum Arthropoda; class Insecta; order Lepidoptera; family Noctuidae; genus Thalpophila; species Thalpophila matura. The sequence continues at coordinate 14,229,955 of OX419183.1, forward strand.
ACCCGCTACATAGAGATGAGCCACACATCACTTATTATGTATGTATGAGTCGCCATTCACCACACTCGGCAGTTTCCACAGGCCTCTACAGTTTTTGTCCCTATTCCCAACTTGGTCTATGTCGCGCACACTTTTTACCACCCGTTTGTAATTTAATTTTTAAATTCGTTGAAGGTAATGAGATGTTTTTTTATTAACTTTCATGCAGACTGTCATGTTTTGGACTTATGAGGTACTTGTCTATCCAGTTTCATAGGTTAAGGAAATAAAGGGAAATTAAAAAAAATCTAGTATTTTTGTCATACCTACCCAGCTGTATTCACAGCCGTTTTTTTCTTAAACGCTGTCACCACACCTGGCATTTTAATTCTATTTCCAATTTCAGTGTATATTTCTCCACCGTGTTGACGATGAAAACAAAACGATACTCTAATTACGAATTAACCTGTTATTAGTTCACTCATGCTAGCTAAATTTATCACTTATGTATGAGCGATACAATGGAAATTCAACTTCTAGGTCCTACGTTGAACAAGATACTTGTGTTCTACCAGAAATAGCCAAGAAACATTCGTCTTTATCATGATAAAAACAATTTATTTTCTCATAAATACATTTTTATCTTCCACACGTTGTTACCATGTTGGTTTTTCCATTAGGAAATTCTCAAAAGTAAGCTTAGAGTCTCGATTTGTGCCCAGTTGATAGCAATAGGTTAGCCCCCCCGTAGGTAAAAATCCGTTTTTTTTTTATTAAACGGGCAGGTGAAGCCATAGAGCAATAGGGCACTTAGTTATACATAACTTCTAGCTCCTAGGAATACAAGCGTCACATTATTACACTGTTACTATGAATACACATTAATTCGATTTAACTCAAACAAACTGGAATTGATGAATAAACTTGTAGATAAATAAATACCCCTGTATTGATAAACACACTGAGGGGCTCGTGGCTAAATGACGGCCGCGCTGATCGATCGATCTGCGAGGTTAAGCTGCGCTTGCCGCGGTCAGTCCTTGGATGGGTGACCGTTCTTTACACATCGAGACCCCTCCGTGCCTCGGAGAGCACGTTAAGCAGTCGGTCCCGGGTGTCATAGGAATATCTTTGACAATCGTTACGGGTAGTCAGAAGCCCTAAAGTCTGACAGCTGGTCTAACATTCGAATACCGGTATTACCCATTAATTGGGTTTTGGAGGTCAGATGGCAGTCGCTCCACGTAAAATATTGATATTCAGCCAAAACTAGTTAGACTGGATGCCGACCCCAATATAATTTGGGAAAAAGGCTAGGCAGATGATGATTGATAAACACACTATAAAGCCCGGTTTCCACCGCGAGCGGAATGGACCCTTTGGGGACTCCATTTAACTCGCAATATTGTTTAATATTGTTCATCTTTAATATTGTTGATAGAGATGCTATTTCACCAAGTGCCACCGTTTCAGAGAACACGGTGGCACTTGGTGAAATAGCAAGTGTTCTAGCGCCGTCTATCGGCGAGTTCATCGTAGTGGCAAGCGCCCTCTTAAGACGCGATTCCATTAGGCAAGTCTTGCATGCAAGTATGATGTCATATTTGCGTACAAGTTGCTTGCATTGAAAAAATGTTTTCGAAAGTGTGCAAATTGTATGAGCATACAAGTGGAGATGTTCACAATTGAGTAGGTTGACTGCTTACATCATGGGCGGAAGACGTGCTACTGCGGTCGGTGTTATTTGCCAAGTAATTTCTGAGGTGATAATATAAATATTACCTATTGAATAAAAAAAGAAGCATCGTGGCCGGTACAACAATGTACAAGTTCAAACTATTTACATACAACTTGTAGCTTGTATGCAGGTTTGTTCAAGTTGCATGCAATTTGAAACTTGCATACAAGTAACTTGCATAATGGAATCTGGCCTTTAGCGACTGTACATGCGCGAATGTCTCGGTGAGCCAACTTCAGCCCGGACTGTACGATAAATATGCCATTTATACATATATACCCCATACCCCGTAGATATATAAATACCCCACTTACGTATGTAAAGATATTTAAGAGTCGTCACCTCAGATCATAGAAACAAGGAGATGTGCCAAGGCGCTATCGAGCTTGATGCCTGATCTTGAGCAAATTGCTCATATTAAAAACGTTCGCGCCAGCGACGAACCGAACACGATCGATGGTATAAATACAGTGTTTTAGTTTAGTGCTATTGTTGAGTGACGATTAACAGTGTTAGATTGAGGGTGTGCGGAATGTTCAATGCGTGGGAGATCTTTTTATTTACAAGGAACGCTTAATTATGCACGTAATTTTGTCGAAAATGTACTAAAAGTCGCATCAGTTGTTCCCGTACTAATTTGCTATGAAGGCATATCTCCTTGTTTCTATGATCTGAGGTCGTCACGTACCAGACTTCCAAACCACCTCCACACTTTTGTAGCCTCCACCCGTTCGATTCTCACCTGATTATTGGCGACTGAATAAAAAAACGGGTGTGTACCTTTAAAAGTATATTAATAACAAGCTGGTAAAGTCGGAGGCACACAAAGATTTTGTGGGTCGTGGGTAACGGACGTCTGTTGTCACTCCTGCAGGGATAGGTACTCCCCTGTAGCCGTAGGCGAGTCCCCGCCGCTGGCCGAAGATGGAAGATGGCCGAAGTTCAGTGCTGCGCAGTACGGTGACGTCACTGGTAGGGTAAAAGGCAGGGCCGGCGGCCGTCCGACTTGTTCAGCACACCGGTGGCGAAGCGTAAAAATGAAACCTGGAAACCACCATTCCAGCAGATTAGAACTCGGCCTAACAACTTCCGTGCTGGAGTACCACCGACGACAACGAGGAAGAGATACCTATTTAATTGTAGTAGTATTGACGTGGTACTGACCAGAACGGAGTTTACATATAAAGCAAGCTCGAGCAAACAGAAAACAGTAAAAATCGGTAATTATGAAACCGGTAAAACGTATAGAATTTAAATCTTTATAATTAATATTTTACTTGAAGGTGGAAGGAAATTACGTAGCATGATACAGCATTATTAGCAATTTCTGCGGCTATTCCTAAATAGTGCTTAGGTACTTAATGTGATGAATAAAAGCAACATAGAATGAAGAAAACAAACAAGAAATTATTATGGTAGTACACACAATAATAATTGGCAGAAAAATTGCATGATTGTGATGTGTATAATTTGTGTGCTATTCAAAACTTACCCTAAATCGGGATTTTCACTATAAATATATGCTATTGGCACTAAACTTATAAAGCACCAAAATATAATATAATTTTAATTTCGCTCGTGTCTGCTAGGGCGCTCGACAGGACGCAAAGCGGTACGTGCACTCTTACATCAGCCTAGAAGCGACTGACGTGGACTCGCGTCGCCGGCGCGGGCGCGATCCATTCACCTCATTCATTCGATGCGATCACTCACCTCGCACCGCGCATGTATCAGTTCCTACCCGGCGCGATCCAAGTCGTACACAAACAAAGAACAGAGCATTAAAACATTTATTAATTATTTATTTGTTCCTTAGCATTCGTAAAATAAACAAACATGATTATTCATGTAACGTTCCGTTACATTACCCGCGGTTCCCTCATAAGGATTTTATTTTAAGAATAAAATCCGCATGATAAACTTGTTACAATAACCTTTTATTCATTCTTTCATTTCAGTCGTGCCTCATCACTCAGCAAACTATCATATAATACATTACACAATATAAAAAAAAATTATGTGACGTGTCCTAACATTCTGAAAAAATCAAGTGACTGAAATCCGTCACTGACTTTTGTAACAGGTCTTAAAATCGTTTAATAGCGCAAGGGGAAATGTAACGAAGACAGGATTTATTTGTAGGTAGATATTTTCAGATCCTTAATATGCCAAGACCCTAAGTTTTTCCCTGACATATCCTCTAAGACATACACAAGTGGTGACAGCTTCTGAATGACCCGGCACTTAATGTATTTGGGAGCTAATTTCTTGCTAAAGTGCTTATCTTTATCGCTCAGGACGTAAGCACGTTTGTATACGATATCACCGGTATTAAACTCAAAAGCTTTACGTCTTAAATTATAATATGATGTGTTCTTTACATGGGCGTGATATAATGATTTTTGGACTTGATCAAAGATAGAACTCAGGTAACCGAGGTTCTCCGCATACACATCGCGAGGAAGAAACAAAACCTCATCACCCAAGTCAGAATCTGCATAATGCGAACCACATAATACTATTTCTCGTCCAAAAACTAGAAAAGATGGGCTAAATCCAGTAGCTTCATTAACAGAATTATTAATTGCAAATTGTACTTTCGGAATAAATATGTCCCATGATCGATGATCACCATCTACGAAAGTAGAAATGCAAGTAATAATAGTTTTATTATACCGCTCCACAGTATTAACCTGAGGGGTATACTTTGGTGAAAAGAAAACGTTCGGTACTTTATATTTCTTGAATAAATCCTGAGTATGGCCGCTAATAAATTGAGTACCATTATCCAGGAAAATACTTTGAGGAACACCGTGAACCAAGAAAATGTGTTCCTCCAAAATTTTAACAATAATCTGCGAAGTTGCTTTTTTAATCGGAAAAATATGACAAAATTTGGAAAAGCAACAGGTTACCACTAATATGTAACTATTTTGTTTCCGTGTGACAGGAAGAGGTCCCATTAAGTCGATGGATATCATTTGGTAGGGGCGAGAACATTGCTTTGGGCGTCCCATTTCACCAAGAGTAGCATGGTTCTGAGTTTTGTACTGAAGACAAGTACTGCAAGAACCAACGTATTTTGCTACATCTCGATGCATGCCCGGCCAGTAATAACTAAGTGCAATGCGCCTATAAGTCTTAAAGACGCCCAAATGACCTGCAGTTGGTTCATTATGATTATCCGCAATAACCTTATTCCTAATCTCAGATGGAACGACTTCCTTCCAAGAAAATTCATTGGTAAGCAAGCACTTATTCTTACTAAGGCGGAAAAGAGTGCCATCTTTAATTTGGTAATTGGGAAAATTTTCAGGCTTTGTGACACAATTATTATAAATGTTCCTATACCAATCATCGCTAGAAGTCCTGAATGAATTAGACGTGACCATCGAAGAAACAGGAACAGCTCTAGACAACGCATCAGGGATAACGTTGTCGACACCTCGACGGTGCTTTATATCAAAATTGAAAGAAGACAAACGCACACCCCAACGTGCGAGTCTTCCTGTTGGGTTATCTAATGAAAGAAACCATTTTAACGCACTATGGTCTGTGTAAACTGTGAAAGTTTTCCCATTTTCCAAATAGCATCGCCAATGCTCCAATGCTACGAGAACTGCCAGCGTCTCCCGCTCCGTTATGCTGTAGTTCTTTTCTGCCGCCGTTAATGATTTGCTCATGTAAGCTATGGGGTGCTCCTTTCCGTTTATAGATTGAGTGAGCATACCGCCTATCCCATAGTTACTCGCATCCGTATGCACCTCGAAAGGTAGATTGTAATCGGGGCAAGAAAGAACAGGCGCGGAAACTAAACATTCTTTTAGTTTCTTAAAAGCGACTTCTGCCTCATCAGTCCACTTGAAGGGTGGAGTGTTCTTTTTATTAGAAGTCAACTTGTTAAGTGGCCCTGCAATTGTGCTAAAATTGGGAACGAACCTACGATACCATGTAGCTGTGCCTAGAAATCGCTTTAACTCCTTGCGGTTAATAGGAGTTGCGTAGTTAAGAATGGCTTCAACCTTTTCTGGATCTGTTCGCAACCCATTCGCATCAACCACGTAACCTAAGTACCTAAGTTTACTTCGAAAAAACTCGCACTTTTCCAAGTTAACGGTTAGACCTGCTTTACGCAATTTGTCCAAAACACGAAGTAAAAGGGACACATGCTCATCAAAACTATTACTTACAATAATAATATCATCTAGATAAGCAAATATACGGTGATCTACGTTACCTAATAACTTATCTACAAGACGCTGTTGCGTAGCGGGAGCATTTGTCAAGCCAAAGGCTGTGGTCTTAAATCTAAGAGTTCCTCGACCTGGGACGTAGAAGGCCGTCTTATCTCTGTCCTCCTCTGCAATTGGAATTTGCCAGAAGGCTTTGGATAAATCAAGGCTAGTTAAAAAACGGGCGTCGCGCAGATTATCCAAAATTTCAGCAATGTACGGCAAGTTATATGCATCTCGTTTTGTAACCGAATTTAATTTCCTGCTATCAAGACAAAAACGAGGCTGGCCATTCTTCTTAGTAACGAGGAGTACCGGAGACTGCCAGGCACTTTCACAGTGCTCCACCACATCCAAATTTAGCATCTCATCCACTTGTTCGACAAGGATTCTCTGTTTCTCAGGAGACAGCCTATAATATCTTTGTCGAATAGGAGGAGAATCGCCAGTATCAATGCGATGAGTTAAAACGTGCGTACGGCCTAAGCCTTTACGCTCAAATGAAATGTCCCTAAATTGCTCAACAACGTTGTCGGCAATAGCGCGTTGAGACTGATCTAAACTATCATAAGAATGAATAAAGGTTTGATCATTAGTACTTTTTAAATCTATTAATGGATTAGCTGACAAATTAACATAACCTAAATATTTCGGACACAAATGAAAGGCGCGCCAGAAGTCAACACCTAGAATAAGCGATGATTGTACTTCTGGAACTACATAACACTTAATTATGCGAAATTGTTCCTCTAAATGCATTGGAACATTAATATAGCCTATACTCTTAAGTGTCTGGCCACCAGCAGCTATTATCGAAGGTATCTCATCAGTACATAGTTTAAGGCCACGATTGAGTAACGTGTTATGTGCATAATTACCTAATATTGTAACAGCTGCCCCGGAGTCCAGAAGGCCAGATGCTGTTATATCGTTGATTTTAATATTTAAATAAGGTCGCGAATCACCTAAAGGCTTAGTTTGCAGAATTGAAGAAAAATTGTAACTGTTGAAAAATAAATGAATTGTTTTCAACCAATTATCCCAATCTTCTTTATTAAAGCGACCTTCTATAGAAGATGAGTTGAGACAATCCTGCGTACCTAGTTTTTTGGTTTCGGATCTTTGTTACAATTTGGACAATCTGGTTTCTTGACACCCTTGTGACCACACTTAAAACACAAAATTTCTTTATTCTGACAATCCCTGAGGCTATGCGAATTATTACGACATCTAGGACAATATGGCAGTTTCGCATTAGGAACTGAATTACTTGTATTCATGGCATGTAAATATTTTTCATTAACATTATTATTATTAATCGAATTCTGTTTGTTATTATCTAAATTGGTTTTATTGTTTACATTTTTATTAATATATTGATTTTGCTTGTTGGCTATCTCTGTTTTTTGTTTGTATGCAAACTCAGGTGCTAACGTGTCAGAAGTAGCAACGGAAGGTTCCCGAAACTGTGCCATGCGTGACTGAACGTTTTCGAAATTCCTACAAAGAGATCTCAACTGCTCAATCGATGTGATTTGAGATGCAGAGGCGAGAGTGCTCGCATAACATGGTCTAATATTATGTAAAATTATTTCTAGCTTGTCCTCCTCTGCAAAAGACCTCGACAACCGTGAAAACATTCCCGAAATAACAGATAAGTAAATTGTAATATTTTCCGTTGCCCCCTGAGTCCTAGACCGAATCTCAGATAAAAGTCGGTAATCGTAATCCGCTTTATCGAAATCCTGTTGCAGAAGAACGACAAGTTCATCCCAAGACGACACCTGTTGCCTTACGCTTCTAAACCAATGGAGTGCATCGTCCACGAAAATTTCGGTTGCAAATGATAAAAACTTTGCGTTCGTAATGTTACGAGCTACACTAAATTCGTTAGCTCGCTGAATAAAAGCACGCACGCAAGACTTGCCGTCATATTTTAGTTTGGCTAACTCGGAATGCTTAGTATTTCCTTCACAAGTAACTGAAATATTGATTTTCTCAGGTGTGACCTGTGGGTCAGAAATTGGGGTGGCAGGTATGAGTGGGTCTATACACTTTGCTTTTAAAGATACGAGAATTTCGTAATATTCTCTAAACATTTTCGTACACTCCGTATGCACATCACTGAATTTCTCATCGATATTGATCCTATTGAGCCGATGATAAAGGTGATGGAAAAGATTTTCGATTCGCCCCAAAACATTCTTATCCTTGGTATCCACATCAAGGCTAGATTTTATTTTATTTAAAATTTCTACGGAATTATTCAAATCTTCAAGGGGGTCGAGATGGGAGCACAAAATATCTTCTGATAAAAGAACTGGACTGAGCTTACAAATCTGTCGCCTAAGATCCGCTACAGTACTAGCCGGGGTTTCACCTCGAACGGCGACCTCATATTCTAGTTCAGATTTTTGCAAAGATAAATACTTAATAGGGTATGCCATTTTAAAAAATAATAAAAAATATATATTGACCAATATGACAAAGTTGTAAATAGCACACAAAATATTATTGATCAATGATGAAAATACTCCGTTCCGTTACAATCAACACTAACAGAACGCAGTGTTATAGAAAGAAAAATAATAAAATAAAAATAAAAATGCAACCAAAAATATAAAAAGCGTTTTTTTTTTAAAAAAAATTGCAACTGGTGTGAAGGTAGTTTAATAAAAACAATTTATGTATTAGGAAACAAGACTACAAAATATTTATCGAAGTACCGACGAAAAAAAAAAATTACATACACGAAACAATTTTTATTTAATTTATTATTATTATTTATTTATCTATTTAATTATTTATTTATTTTATGTAGGTACTTTCTTTTTAAACAAATTTTAACGTTAATATAATCCTAAAAGATTGAAGGACATAACAATATAGTATAGTACAGTATAATCTGAACACTACTCTTCACCCCAGTTACCGCAAACAAAAAACAAAGCGTTTTACATAAAAAAAAAAACACTCACCGTACAATAACTAACTACTAACTACAGAAGCGAAAACAGACAGAACCACGTAATTGGGCGCCAGTGTAGCCTCCACCCGTTCGATTCTCACCTGATTATTGGCGACTGAATAAAAAAACGGGTGTGTACCTTTAAAAGTATATTAATAACAAGCTGGTAAAGTCGGAGGCACACAAAGATTTTGTGGGTCGTGGGTAACGGACGTCTGTTGTCACTCCTGCAGGGATAGGTACTCCCCTGTAGCCGTAGGCGAGTCCCCGCCGCTGGCCGAAGATGGAAGATGGCCGAAGTTCAGTGCTGCGCAGTACGGTGACGTCACTGGTAGGGTAAAAGGCAGGGCCGGCGGCCGTCCGACTTGTTCAGCACACCGGTGGCGAAGCGTAAAAATGAAACCTGGAAACCACCATTCCAGCAGATTAGAACTCGGCCTAACAACTTCCGTGCTGGAGTACCACCGACGACAACGAGGAAGAGATACCTATTTAATTGTAGTAGTATTGACGTGGTGGTACTGACCAGAACGGAGTTTACATATAAAGCAAGCTCGAGCAAACAGAAAACAGTAAAAATCGGTAATTATGAAACCGGTAAAACGTATAGAATTTAAATCTTTATAATTAATATTTTACTTGAAGGTGGAAGGAAATTACGTAGCATGATACAGCATTATTAGCAATTTCTGCGGCTATTCCTAAATAGTGCTTAGGTACTTAATGTGATGAATAAAAGCAACATAGAATGAAGAAAACAAACAAGAAATTATTATGGTAGTACACACAATAATAATTGGCAGAAAAATTGCATGATTGTGATGTGTATAATTTGTGTGCTATTCAAAACTTACCCTAAATCGGGATTTTCACTATAAATATATGCTATTGGCACTAAACTTATAAAGCACCAAAATATAATATAATTTTAATTTCGCTCGTGTCTGCTAGGGCGCTCGACAGGACGCAAAGCGGTACGTGCACTCTTACATCAGCCTAGAAGCGACTGACGTGGACTCGCGTCGCCGGCGCGGGCGCGATCCATTCACCTCATTCATTCGATGCGATCACTCACCTCGCACCGCGCATGTATCAGTTCCTACCCGGCGCGATCCAAGTCGTACACAAACAAAGAACAGAGCATTAAAACATTTATTAATTATTTATTTGTTCCTTAGCATTCGTAAAATAAACAAACATGATTATTCATGTAACGTTCCGTTACACTTTATGTCCTGCTTCAAAGTTCAAACTAGGTATAACGTACACTTTTTATTCGTCCGATATCTGTTTGAAACCGAATTAAAAAAGTTCTTTACAGTTCATAATGTACCTAGTTTATTCATGAGCTTTAAGTAGCTTGTATATTTTGTCGCCTTAATTTTGGGCCCTAATTATTGTTTTAGGTGTCAAGAGTCCTGAATTCATAAACAGATTTATGATGTCGTTAGCTACCTAATTAATGAACTACACTACTAAAATAAGTAGTATTTTAAATTAAGTAGTGTCTCTAAGGTTTTAATATTGTAGTTTGATATCAAAATTGTCTTTTAGAGTCGTGAAAATGAAACCCATAATAAACATAAAATATATAATATTCACTCTCACTTTCAAAGATTTTATACTGGTATAGTTTAATTATTGTACAGGATTTTCAGCTAATTACCATTATCAAGAGAGTATTGTAAAAAATATTTATTTTTAGCAAAATTATGTGTTGCTTGCTTGAAGCGCTTGAAGCGCGCGGACTTCATAAAAATCCACCATATTGCTACATCAGTGAAAGTTCCTTTTATACAAAAATACATGCGTAAATTAGATATTGAACACAAGTAGCTAGACTTCATAACATCTCAAGGCTGAACCTATAATATCAGAAGAAAAAATAATAAATTCCTACCGCCTTTCTGAAAATACTTCGACCTTGTATCGTTCAGAATTAAGTTCTCCCGAAATTTGGAGTCAACCCTTCTCTGTCTACGTTGTTTTTATGAGTCCTAGAGTAGATTGATTCTAGCCATTTCCCGCTATCTTTATAAGACTAAATTGCAGCCGTGGTCTCCGTTGATCGTTTAGTCGAGAAAATGGTAGACAATTTAATTTATATGCTAATGCTGTAAGAAAACCAACGCCAACTACACGCGCCCTGAAAAACTAAGCTCAAAGAAAAATAGAAATATAAAGGCAACGCGGACTAAACGGTGTTTACATTGACATAATAGAAGTTAATGACTGGTTGAGCTAGCGAACTATTGTATGTACGAGTATATTCTCTTGTGACTCATTTTAACATCAGTACAGAAATGCCTGAGGGTTTCGTTGTTTTAGATGTATAATTTGGACTAGTTAGAGCTCATTTTAGGTCTGCCTTTAATATTACAGTGTGAAACTCATTTAAAAAGAGACAAAGCTGCCCGCCATTAGTATCTCCACAACAATATGAATAGAAAAAAAGTTTTCAGGCACTAGCTAACAGCACGACCATTTTAGCCGTGTCCAAAAACGCTGCAAAGAAAAAATAACATCAAATCAAATTAAAACAAATCTTGATTAAAAAATCACATCCCAGTTTCTTCCCTTTACAATGTTTTCTTTTAATTAAGATAAAAACATAGAACAACATTCGCAATTCGATTTTTATCACTATTTTTTTTAACCTCCCGAGTAGAACCGAAAGACCGACAGGTGCTCGACTTAATGAAAATGACCCTCTGTCACTAAAAACAACAATTGACCTTTTCTATTAAGTTACGACGGGTATTACTAAGCAGTAATTTTGCCGGAACAAATTGGCTCAAGGCAAGTTGATGTTATCGTTGTCTAATTAAGCTGGTGGCCGAATATTTGAATGTTTATACAGAAGGCTTGGGCCTACCCACTCCTCCTTTATTGGGGTGAATGCTGACGCAGTTGCCAGCAATCGCTTTAAGAAGTACTCCAAAGTAATTCAACGGGAACAATTATGAGAAATCAGGACGGTCGGAAATGCAAATCATTATGTAATTTTAGTCGGAAAAATGTTTGCTTCGCAATAGTGGATGATGCAAAAATCAATGATTAGTTTCATAGTTCATTTACTGCAATTTACAATACACTGAGAATATATGAAGCGGAGTATATTTCAAACAGATTACACGAATTTTATCGTAATTCACATCGATATTAAAATTGAGATTCTAGGAACAAACTTGAATACTGTTTTTAAATGCAATTTCAAAGTTTGAATGCATTAACTTTGTTATAAATTCTCATGTAAATTGATCTGTGGAACTGCTTCTTAATTAAGTAGCTTATTTTACAAGGATGAAAGCTTGTCACACACACGAAGCTTCCATTAAAGGCCTGTCGATCGGCCGAACAGCCTGTAATATTATCGTACGTTAAACGACAAGAAATAACGTACCTGACTGCCAATCATCGAAGCCAGACAGCACAACAAAGGAAAAATATTTACTCTTCACTAATAAGCAAACGTGAAGTATACAAAGAAAAGAAGTGTTACCCGTTAATAGCCTGTGGAACGGTTTGAGTTCATTTATTATGCCTGAATCGATTAGACTTGATGGTTATGGCTAAAGTATATTATGGTACTGCGACTAATGACCATACTCACATCGATTTAAAAACATTATACACTTATACAGTAGATGTAGAGTGCATTTTATAATAAATAGTATGACTTAAACGATCACTTGCTTTTATTAGTAAATCAGTTTTTAATAGTTATATTTTCAATTCAATTATCTGTAAAATTATTTTAATGAAATAAAATAATGTTTTTGCTGGAACTAAATGATACCCAAGAGACTACAATAGCACGTGGGCAAAGCCATGAAAAATTAAACTAAATATAAGTACCTATGTAATATGTATAACTAACAACACCAACACACCAACCAATTTCAAACAAAGGGCATCGTGTGGGTTATCAAACAAAAGCTATCTGAAATATATTTTTAAATGTCAACCACATTTAAAAACATACAAACCGCTACATTTTATATTAGATGTTTTATTATTTTTTGTTCGTTTTCTCACTTTCAATAAAACACAGAGCACTACGAAACCCACACTATCTACGTAATTCAGTACCTCACCTACACTGTTCACAAACTACAGCTACACTAGAGATATCTAGATGCCATAACAATTACGCGCGGACTCAGTATCAGGTAGTGTTATAGCCGCCTGACTAATCGCCTTGGCACAGTATTAGCATCGCCTTAACTGGAACACCGGCTACATCGATACTATGTTGAAACGTCTTTAGCCGGTAAGTGAAACTAAATATACTCAAATGGGAATTCCTGAACCTGGAAAAAGAACCTTTACTAGTAATCTTATTATTTTAAGTGAACAATTCTTGATATTATATAAGTAGAATTGGCAGTGGCGGATTTGCCCTAAGGCACAGTAGGCCCGGGCCTAGGGCGGCCAGATATAAGGGGCGGCCAATCGTGGAAAAAAAATACAGTCGAGCTTATCGTCGTCGAGCTTGATCTAGCTTTACTTAACATAGAACAAAGATTTAAATATGGTTTTGTAGCGCTATATGTGTAGATGCATTGTAACATGTAAAACACGTTTATACCTTGTATGAGAATAATAGACCTGTACTAAATTAAATAAAAAATAGTTTCTCTCATTTAAACCTACCGATTTTATTAGCTAAATGATGAAACCTGAGAAAGGGGCGGCTGATACTACACGGCCTAGGGCGGGCAAGACTCGGGCACGCCGCAATAGCGGCGGTAAGGCCCGTGATGAGGGAGTGGCTCGGGAGACGGCATGGCGCCCTTAGCTTCCGGCTTACACAGGTGCTTTCTGGACACGGGTGCTTCGGAAAGTACCTGTGCCGTATAGGCCGGGAGCTGACGCCCGGTTGCCACCATTGCGGTGACTGCCCCGACGACACGGCGCAGCACACACTGGAGGAGTGCCCAGCTTGGGCAGTGCAGCGCCGTGACCTCGTCGCGGCGGTCGGAGCTGCGGGTGGCCTCTCGCTCCCGGCCGTGGTTGAGGCCATGGTCGGCAGCGAGAGCGCTTGGAACGCCGTCGCCTCCTTCTGCGAGGAGGTGATGGACGCCAAGGAGGCGGCGGAAAGGGAGAGGGAGGCGGTGTCCTCTCTCCCCATCCGCAGCAGACGCACCGGGCGCCGTAGGGCGGCCAACGATCTCCGGCCACCATAGGGTGCGGCCTGCGGGCGGCGGACTTGGGGCGTCCGTCGCCCGAACGGAAACAGGCCCGAGACGGTGGCGCGACGTGTTCCGCGCGCGCCTCTCTAGAGGAATTGCGGCCGTGCATGACGGCCGCATAGGGTGACGGGGCCCGCCTTTCATTTGGCGGGCCAATACCTGCCGGGGGTGCGGACGAATGCGCAAGCGACTCCCGCGCCCCCGGCGTAAGGTAATTGGAGGAACACCGGGGTGGTTTTAGTCAGTAAGAGTCTGACAGACCCCTCCGCCCTCCCCAGGGCGGGGGACATCCATGAGGATTTCCACCTCGAAAAAAAAAAAAAAAAAAAAAAAAAAAAAAAAAAAAAAAAAAAAAGGGCGGGCAAGACTGCAACTGAGAATTGGTTTCTCAAAAATGGCTCTAACGATTTGGATGAAATACTTTGCAAGTTGAATGATGATGAAGAGAATGATACCTCATTGCTGAGCGAAGCTTAGTCGCTCAGGTACTAGATAAATAGTGTTAGGATTGATTTAAGATTAGGTAGGTACACTAGGTACGCATTTTTTTAACAGTTAGGTGGTGGTAAGATGGCTTGATTGGCGAAAATTAGGTATTGCAATAAATTCACAAATTCAGTTTTAGACGGGACAAATATTTCTTAATTATTGACGTTGCCCTTGCGAACTTGGGTTGATAATATGTGATGATTATTCTGTAAACGCAACCTACAATGCAGGTGAAATTTCGTGTAAGTATGCAGAAACTGTTTTGAGAGTTTCAGGTTTTTCACAAACCCTTGCTCAAATTGAAGATATAGTAGGTAGGTTACACTGAGATAAGTACGTCGCCCCGACGCAAAATTGTTGGATGAATTGCTCCTTACGTACGCAGCATCAACATATTTCGGATTATCCGTATTAGGATCGTCAGACTTTTTTCTGCAATCCATATTCCTGATCTCTTTCGAAAGATTAGAAGGTGAATGAAAAAGCTTAGATCGTTCGTCTCGCATACAGCCTGATGTAATGATTTTTGTATCAAATGTTATATTAAGATAACACTAGATGTGCCTCGCGATTTCACCCCCGTTGCTCGGCTCCTAGCTAAGAGTCGTAGCATGAAGGTAAACAGCATAAACTATTCCTCAAAAATATGGCTATCATACAGAAAATCATTTTTTCGAATCCGACTATCCGTGAGCGAGCCACGGTTTGGCAAAGGACGCGGGTTCAAAACCCGCGCGCCTATTTATATTTAACTAGCACTTCGCCCGCGACTTCGTCCGCGTAGCTCACAGGAACTGTGCATTTTTTCGGGATAAAAAGTAGCCTATGTTACTCAGTGATATGATGTAGCTTTCTATTAGTGAAAGAATTTTTAAAATCGGTCAAGTAGTTTCGGAGCCTATTCGGTAGAAACAAACAAACAAACAAAAAAATTTTTCCTTTTTATAATATTAGTATAAATAGATAACTTTATGGTAACATTTTCAACAAATAAAAACAGTTTGATGCCTGTTTCCCACGCTAGTTGCAGAAGCGACTGGGGCAAATAAATCACGATGCTAAAGCTCGGAGGCGATGTGAAACAACTTGCACGTCATGTTTAGTGCTGCAGTTTACGCAACATTTGTACTGCAAGCACTCCTTTACATTTATATTATCACTAAAGTTAGCTGCAATGTACGATTGCTACTATAGAATGATACACTTGTCTTGTGCGTTTGGCTATATAGAGAACTAAAATGGAATGTATCGGTTTTGACAGTTTTTGACTTCTTCTATAAGGCAGTGTCAGCGCCGCCATGACACACAAAAATAACGTAGGGCGGTCTTTATGTAGATACACTATTTAGGTAAGAATTTATTGTATGTACCACTAGTAAACACATAATAATTGTTACTTATTTTACTTCATCAAAATGAGGAACCAAAACTTACCTCAAACAAGAGAAGAAAATTATAATAAAGAAATGAAAGAAGCTTTTAGTTAAAAACGAATCATTTTTTAAAGTCGTTTTTCACAAATAAATGCTTTTGATCAATGTAAAAGCTTCAATAAACCTCATTTTAAGAACCTATAGACATTTCCATCGAGCAGTGAAGAAACCCAAAAATATCAAATTCACTACATTTTAATAGGGATAATACATCACTCGCAATTTTGCTGAAAAGTGCCAATAGTATAATAGTGCGACCCATGTTACGAACAGCTAAGGTACCTTCAAACTATGTGTACTGTTGCACACCCCTAACCTTTCAGGGCTCACAAACATTAGGTACCTATGTTATTTTTGGAATATGTAGGTTATGTCCGTATTCCAAACATTTCGTATTTGATTGATCGTATTTTAAACGGGCAGGCGTGCGTCTGTGCTATCGATAGTTAAAATTAAATATGTCGCGTCAATCCATCAAAATAGTCACGCGTCCGAAATTGTTGGCCGCGTACAATCTGAACTGTTCGCTGTTCATTTTGAACGTGTTTGAATTATATTAGCTTTTGAGTTGATGGTAACTTTTATGTTTACATTTTGAGGGATTTAGTGAAAATTACCGCAGTTCGGTATTGGCCCTATATTCTTCAAAATTTTACCACAGTGTCTAAGTACTGTAGTGCAATTTTAGATCTTCATCTAAACCAGCAATTACATACGACCACTACTGGACATAATCCACCTTCAAGCACTGCCACAACGACCCAGCAATTATACCTATACCTACTGTGGAAGCTCCATATTAAATTATATAAGACAAAGTATTTATGTCATCAGCAGCTTGGGGCTGTGACAAATCCTGTTTTTAGGGTTCCGTAGTAAAACTAGGAGCCCTTATAGTTTCGTCATGTCTGTCTGTCCGTCCGTATGTCACAGCGATTTTTTTCCGAAACTATAAGAACTGTACTGTTGAAACTTGGTAAGTAGATGTATTCTGTGTACCGCATTAAGATTTTCACACGATAATAAAAAAAAAACAATAAATTTTTGGGGTTCCCCATTTGTTTACATAGTTTACAAGTTCTATTGAAATAGACCATAGTTGGTTTGCAAACGAATGAGAACTCCGTGTGAATTTTCCACAACCACGTGCAAGCTCGCTTATTCGCTCGAATGGTCGCAGTGAAGAAACACCCTAAAATTTGTTTTTCCTCAAATTTCTCGAATGATTCCTTTTTTCAGGTATTCTGTATTTTATTTTACAATTTATTAATGATGCCATATATCTGGAAAATATCTAATATCCACCTATTTCGTATCGGGAAAAATCCTAATGATGTAGGTATTTTTTACATTCGTATATTTTCACGTACCAACATGTTTACCTTTGATACTAAATATAAATCAAAGCCAACGGTAAAATAAGTTCAGATTTAATATTTACATTAATATATTTTTGCACAGGTTTTTCTCGTAGGTATTCGTGGCCGACTGTAGGTATTAGCTAGTGTTGTAACCACGACTTTATAGAATATGAAATTGAAGCTTTTAAGAAAATTTATCTATATACTTTTCAATAATTATAAATGATTTTCATGAGGCACGTAATACGATTTATTCCCCACTGAATCTTTTAGGCTGTAAAATTGTAAACCAAATTAGTAAGGGGCTATTATGTAGGTATGCGAGGTAAGTAAATAAAATATTCAAAAATATAAATAAATAGGCATTTGCTAAATCACAAGTATTGTCTTTGAACACATAACTGCTCTGAGTTACATAATATATTCCAACGATATACATAGATACCCATCTGCCATAATATCGTAATCACTATAAGAGCCTCCGTGTGTTTTGCTCAAGAATCATGTAAATATCCGTTGAGTAAACATAAATTGAATTAATTGAGATCATCCATCAAAGTATCTTGGATAACGTGCATTATTACTTATTCTTCTTTAAAAAAAAACCTCTGAAACATGGAGAAATATTTTAATGTCTTTCTTAATTTTGTCGTCGAAGACGCGAAGACAATGACAAATTGCTGTTTAAAAATGTATCAAACAACGTTTTTATTCATCTTTGTTACGCGTTACTTTAAAAACATTATTTTTTGTATTGTAACGATGAGATAATACTTTATTTTCTCAAGATAAATGTTGCTTTTATTGATATAATTTAAATGTTGTTTTTGCTAATTTTTAATTTACTCATTTTCCTAATTTATTATTGATTAATCTACTAAACTTATATTATCATAAGTTGTTTAAATACCTTCGGAATCTTTTTTCTTATCATTTTAATAAGCGACAAAACTAACAAAGGACTCACCTGAAAATAACGGTAACTACTTCATATTACAAAAGCCGCTACCTAGAAGTAAATATACAGCTTAGGGTGCCGATGGCATTTTACATTAAATAGTATATTATAATAAAGTAAACAGTAATCATATTAAATAGTACAGCCACAGTTTAACAATCATAAAACTGTGGTGCTAGTAAAAGTTGACATATTCCTGTTAAAATAATGATATAAACAGAATGGCAACGTTTAGATTATCTTCGCCTGCCTAGTCTTTGACTAACTAGTATTCGTAAGATAATATTCACTTCGCTTCTACATAATGTTCTTAAATATTGAAACGAAATTTCCCGCGACTTAATTGAAAAGTCACAAGTGCATTATAATTCGTCATTTCGTCGGCACCCTTTCAGACTTAAAATTGATACATAATATTCATAGAAATTCCTCCGACGAATTCTTTCAAAACCAGCTTAGTTATTAATAAACGTATAGCAAAACAATGAGCAGTGATAGCCTAGTGGTTTAACCATGTGCCTCCCACGGCGAATGGTTCGAGTTCGATTCCGAGGCACGCACCGCTGACTTTTCGAAGTCATGTGCGTATTAGAAATTAATTATCACTTGCTTTAACGGTGAAGGAAAACATCGTGAGGAAACCGGCACGTCCTAGAACCAAAAATTAGAAGACATGTGACGTCCACCAACCCGCACTGGGCCCGCGTGGTGGACTACGGCCCACTCTTTCTCACAGAGAGGAGGCCTGTGTCCCAGCAGTGGGAACATTATAGGCCGATTATGCTATGTATAGCAAAACGTGTAAATAGAAAAAGAAGCCAAATTCACGCACAAACTTCAACCACCCTAAAAGCAAGATGCAGAAAATAATTTAAAAGAATAACAGTTTTTAATTGCGTCTCCTTATTTTCGTTTGTGTGAGTTCAGTTTTTTCTTACGAAATGAAAAAAGTTTCATTGTATTAACCCCTGGCGTCACATTTTAACAAGACGCGACTTTGTAGGGCCGCCGTTTCTATTTGCTAAGGCAATATGCCTTTCATTTTCCAGTTATTTTGTAATACTTGCTGAATAACATAATATTAGGTTATTTCGATCAGATTTGCGTTTAAGAATTTCTAAACTTTAACGTATTATGGCATTTTTTGGTTATTATAAAATTGGTATTAGAAATTAGAAGTTAGCCGAGTTCACCGACAAGATAAAAGTCCAATAAATTAAAACGGCCGTTTAACGTAGGTATCTTTTTCTATAGAAAAAGTCATTTTAAGCGGCCGTTCTCAATATAACGACCTGTTATCTTGTCGGTGAACTTGGTCCTAAATATTACATCTGTAGCACACATATATTTATACATTTTCTTGGAACTCTTTATTCGTGTATTTGTTCAAACTGGAATTAAGTACCTATGAATGTAAAATTCTGAGAATTTCTTTGCCACGTGGCACCCTGACATTGCGAACTCGTTACGTGGAACATTTAAAAGCTGCTTCAGGTATTTAACACAAATTACGTACCTTTGTAGGGACATATTTGATTTATTTTACTATGAACATAGAGAGAACAAAACAAGACTAAAGAATAAAAAAAATAAGTACAAAGGTACTGCTTCTTTCTAAAGCACTTTCTTTCAGTAGATCGGCCTGACAGTTTCCACATATCTCAGAAATATTTCGCTGTAAAACTAACCTTTTTAATCGTATTGATATTCGCTGTCACGCTACATCGACTTTTATAGTATGATCATATCTGAAGGACCCAAAATAAAACATTATACAGCCCTTTGAAGTTCCTCCTCGTTATCAATAAAAAGTTCAATTTTCCTGAAGTCACCGTCGACAGTGAAGGAAAACTGACACATCGTTACGTGACGGTACGGTTCTACTAACAGGTATATTACACTAGGTGTTACAAAATGGAGCAAAGGGTCGATTCCTCAGATCATAGAAACAAGGAGATGTGCCAAGGCGCTATCGAGCTTGATGACTGATCTTGAGCAAATTGCTCATATTAAAAAAGTAAGCGCTGGCGACGAACCGAACACGATCGATGGTATAAATACAGTGTTTTAGTTTAGTGCTAGTGTTGAGTGACGATTAACAGTGTTAGATTGAGGGTGTGCGGAATGTTCAATGCGTGGGAGATCTTTTTATTCAGAAGGAGCGCTTAATTATGCGCGTAATTGTGTCGAAAAATGTACTAAAAGTGGCATCAGTTGTTCCCGTACTAATTTGCTATGATGGCATATCTCCTTGTTTCTATGATCTGAGGTCGATTCTCTTATTTCTTTGTTCACCGAAAGAGTTTTTTTTCAGTACCTTTGAATGTGAATTGTTTTAATCCAGTTAATTAACGTTAATCAAAGGCCAACAACAAAATTTCAGTTAAAAATGCCTTTTTATCTCAAACATTACATACCGTACCTAATAGTCGAATTGAGTTGTGTTTTTGTAAGTTAATTAAATAAGCGGGCGTGGATTTAAAAAAACATGGACTAACTTTTGAAACTGAATCAATAAACTCCAAAAATAATTCTTTACGTAACTCGCCCTAGTAAATTCTGACACGCCTAACAAATGAACAGTAATTATAGTATTTCTAGCTTCAGGAGTGTTACAATATTAAACGTGGCTCAATCTCGGTAAATTACGGAGACCTACATTGCTTTTTTCTCTATGTAATAGCAGGCGGCTTCGAAACCAGGGATTACGCAAAGGCGACCTTTAGCTCTGGGCGGTTTTTCCGCCCCAGCTCTTTTGGCGTGGGGCCTTGCTTTAGACGTTTTTCTTCCCTTTGTAAAAAAAACAGCACTTCTTTGTACTCCCAAAGAGAATAAATTTTTGGTCGGTTTCAGTTTACGTAATTAACAGAGAAATTTTATAATTTTCTGAAACAACACGATTTGAATTTGAATATTTCTTGACTGCTATCTTAATACCTATACATTTACATAATTATGTTTTGGGCATTATTAACGTTAACGAACAGTGAAATATTTTCGTGTTATTATACAATATTATTATAAATCATTCCTGTATTCAATGAAATTTCGTAAAATAGATTGTAAAAGATCTTTTGAATTAACTAAGCTATCAGATCCATGCGTACTAGAATAACACAGACATAATTATACACCTCAGGTTATATAAAAGAGTCATCAACCTTGCTGAAATCTACACGTGCCTAGGTATATATGTACCTAAATAAAACAAGAAACCTACTTACTTCTAAGAAAAATATTCCATCTTCACGGAGGATAAAATATGGTAACATTTCTACTTCAATCTACTCGTACATGCCTAAAACTGTGGTAATTGTCTACCCGCACAAAAAGAATTATATTTCAAGCTTTTATAGAACACGAAAACAACTAACAAATCCACATTCGCCCGCCGCGAGGCTCAGTTAGAGTCGATTTACACATTACCGGCGGCTACCGGGGAAATTATATATGCGGCCTCCGAAATGAAACAGCATAGTTACTTTGCATAAACTCTGTTGTTCCTAAAGTTCTATGCGATAAATGTTGCTGACAACATTATTTTGGGCATAACAACCCACTTATCGTCTTTGAATTCAATAAATAGGAACTAGGCTGGTTACGTAAGTCAACAGACGCCTTACGTCATATCGTCTAGCTAAACGTGTGTTTGTAACGAAGCCTCGTACCTTATTGATAAACCATTACATCAACAAACAACTAACAGGTTCAACAAGGTCATGAGTCTAAATTAAATTAATGTAGGTATCATGTGTCGCGTAAGCAAATATGCTTTGAAAATTGATCACTGTGACCTTGCCCGGGCCGATGTGAGTCGACCCTTAGTCGAAGCCCAGTGATTCTGTCACCTCTCCTCAGTCGCTGTTATTACACGCAGACAGCGGTAGACATTAATCTCTTGAACAAATATAAGGCCGCCATCTGCCTGTCGTTTTATGCCAAATACTACAAAATACCGCCGCGACACGGTTCAGTGTTTGCATTTCTGAATGGGCGTTGGCTAATTGATTTAATTTCGCATTGTGTATTTTTTCGTCGTTTTGGAAATGTTTTTGTTAATGAAGTTGGAATGAACAAAAGAGCTCATTATAAATGGGGACTGGGATCGATCTTATTCTGATTAGATTTCCCCTTGAAGTGTTCAGCAAACACGTAATAAAAGTGATATTTACTAAGAAATAAAGAAAATATGCGACACTACGGTACGAAGGCGATGGGTCGTTCATTTTATTTACGATTTACTATTACGAATTGTATATGTATCATTACAATATAACATCTGTCGAAAAAAACGGAACATTAATACGAATTCGTTTTGGGTTGAGCATAATTCATTATAGTACCTACGCTCAGCTGCCTCCATTGCCATTACCGCCAAAACTGTAACCAAATCAATTTCGTTCCAGCAACCAATCGGTTCTTTATTAACGCATCTAAAACCGGCTATTTGTACACGAACAATGGAACGATAAACATTAGCAAGATAAAAAAATCCCGATTGAGCATGCCTCTCCCCTCAAACATTCGCAAGTTGTCAGCCGTGACGTATGATATGGCGGCGGAGCTGACGCTGTGGTCGGGGTGCCCCGTCGCCCTGGTCGGGGTGTCTATTATTTATCATAACCCATCAATTTGTTTCGGTGACTGATGAACGCGCACACCGCAGACCGCAAGCTGTACGCCGGATAATCGAGCGTTTAATTGTGCTCCCCGCTTTATATGAGCACTGCCGCTGCGTGATGCTCGCATCCGGGATGTGGTTCCATTTAAAATTTTGACACACTTTTCCTGAAAGCTCTTTTGAAATTTCACAGCTTTTTTTTAAATGAAATGAGAAAAAACAGATTTATTCACCTAGGTAATGATTCCGTTGGCGCGCATTTTATGTACTTAATAATTTTGTGTAATTGTGCTTAATTTATTATGAAAGTTGGAGCGGAATGGCCTTGTGTAAGGTCTGCGTACCACCTGAGTGTATAACCGTTACGTTTTGTCATATCGATGGTACCTACGACTCTATCTACGTACTACTTGTACACCAATATTGTCAAAGAAAAGCAGCTTCAGTTGATGACACCTACAAATAAAATAGATCTGAAATGAAATTTAAGTGGAAAAACATGTTTTAAATCGACATACCGTTAACATTTGTACATGCCTCTCAATTAAACAGATTTCAATTATAGGACTCCCCTATTCAATCACAGTGGTCCCCCGCACGTTAATAACCCATGGGGCATGGGGTAGCAAACAGTCCAATCCCAAAGTTTACGCGCACGGATCTGCGAGCCGAAGCTAATTCGTAATAAGTCCGAACAAATGCTTTCGAACAATCGTGTTTGCGGCATTCTACATCCTTCCTCCTAATCACCAATCCCAATTGTTATGTGTACCATAAACGTTACCGTAAATCAATGTTTTTAAAGTAATCCTATAAAAATATGCCGTTACATTTTATGGCACCATAACTTGGTGGAGTTGAATTTTCATTTTGGTAACTGACAAACTTTCCCGTTGTTAAACTGTGATGGTCATTAAACTTTTGAAAAATCGCCGAGGTACGCGGCATGGTTATGCACCGGCCTCTAATAGGATTGGGGAAGCCGTGACAAGTGATATTTATTAGCACACCCATATTGTTGTTAGTGATAAATGTGCTCCCATTATGGCACTACCTCTACCACCTGACATGGAATTTCATTTAAAGAAGAAGCGACCCATATTGCTCCGTTCCACTTGCTAATTTTGTTAGGCGATGAATCATGTTTATGAGACAGCCACATTTTTGTGCGTGTAACTCCGTGCTCTATAAAACTGATTTATTTATTTATCATTTAGGCAAATAGCTCTAGTGATGCCTGTGAGTATGCGTTGTTGGGGCAATTTCTTCTATTTTTTACGTGTTATACTAGTTAGTGGTATCTGATAGTGATTACTAAATATTATGATATATTATATCAATTATACGAGTTGCATTATTTGGTTATCAGTTATATAAAATAATTGTATGAAAGTGTTATGAGGTTATGACTCAAGTAAATTACTTATATCAGATTTTACGTTTTTCTTACAGTATAAAAGGTATTAAATCCGTCTATAATCTATTCGTTATTTCATAGAAATACACAAACACATACATAATCATTTATATGTTTGTATACATAGTCATCTTTACGCATTTGTCCCGTCTAGGTGACATGCGTCACTTATTATCACGTTAAATAATGCGTTCAAAAAAGCTCTTTAAAGAATATTAGGTACCCTCCTTTTGGGCTTCGCCGCAGTCGGTTAAAAACGACCACGCCCTCTTCTGATAAGGTGCCCATTTATGAATAGCACACTATTAGTGCCATCAATAAATTATCCCCCGACCACGCCCGATTTTAACGAGAAATATTACGTTCATTAAGATAGATGTGGGTGTGGCTGTAGCGTTAGTGCCTCAGATTATAGAAACAAGGAGATGTGCCAAGGCGCTATCGAGCTTGATGCCTGATCTTGAGCAAATTGCTCATATTAAAAACGTACGCGCTGGCGACGAACCGAACACGATCGATGGTATAAATACAGTGTTTTAGTTTAGTGCTAGTGTTGAGTGACGATTAAGTGTTAGATTGAGGGTGTGCGGAATGTTCAATGCGTGGGAGATCTTTTTATTCACAAGGAGCGCTTAATTATGCGCGTAATTGTGTCGAAAAATGTACTAAAAGTGGCATCAGTTGTTCCCGTACTAATTTACTATGATGGCATATCTCCTTGTTTCTATGATCTGAGGTTAGTGCCTAGAACTTTTTAAAGAAGAAACCAACCAATCTACGAGTATACTAACGAGTATACTACGCTTGTGAAGCCGCTGACGGAAGCTAGTATTTTTATAAATAAACACTTGTAATTGCCCATTCCTTATAAAGTAAATGAAATTGTATACCTACTCAAATGTAGGTAGATACTATCTGTAAGTTTTCCCTGGCTATCCTGAAAGATATCTAAAGGATCGTGTGGAATATGACAAATAGCGTCATGACAAATACTTCATCACCAATTGTTATTAACCAAGAGTGATGAATTGATGATTCAGGGAAGATTGCAGTCTTTTGAAGGTTCATGTCCAACAGGGAATATTTTTGGGCAGATAAGCGGATGCAGCACATCCACTTTTAACACAATTCAACACCTGCCTAAAGATTCGGCGCTCCCAGAAAATCACTCTCTCGTAACAGAATGAATTATCCCGGTGTGAATAAGAATGAACCCATACATGTGTTATTCGAGAGTTTTCTTCCCAAAATACACTTAATATTATGTATAACGAGAGTACCTACATACATACGCCTCGAATCGTACTTCAACGTATGATTTTTACCAAATTTTCCTCATGTTCGCACGTTCTGAAACATGTCTCTGGATAAATAGATGTCTATCAGTGGCGAAAGGTGAGGGGAAGCCGGTACAATAAAATAGTAACAAAATTATAAATAACTAGCTTACGCCCGCGGCTTCGCCCGCGTTTTTCGGGATAAAAGGTAGCTTTTGTGTTATTCTGATGAATAAGCTATATTACTGTAAGGCATCGTCCTAATAGAACGCGAATGCGCGATCATCGCGCGAGTAAGCGATGCAACCATCGCGTGTTCGCGCGATCAAACATATTGAACTCAAATAGGTGTCGTAACTGACAATCGCACGACACGGTCGCGCGACTCAAATGTTTGTAAATCTGTTCGCGCGAACTTAGTTCGTACGAACGCGCGATCAAACATACCTATTGAATTCGAATAGGTGTCCTAATTGAAATTCGCGCGTCTATTGTTTTGGTATCGGCCGTGCCACTGCCGCTCGCGTCGTCAATTCGCGCGATGATAGGACACCCAGTTTTTGCCATCGCGCGAACATGTGATGGTCGCAGCGCTTACTCGCGCGATGATCGCGCATTCGCGTTCTATTAGGACGATGCCTAAAGTTTCATCGAAATCCGTTCAGTAAATTTTGCGTGAAAGAGTTACAAACATCCATCCATCCTTCCAAACTTTCACATTTATCATATTAGTAGGAAAAGTAGGATAGGATAGTAGGAATCCGTTTTACTTATGTCATATCTATTCGCCTATTCCAAATATGTAAATACAGTGAATAAATTAATAGGTGTGACATCAGTAAAACCGAATAATTTTTATTACTATTTTATTAAACCTTCACCTAAGAAGCCACTGACTGACTTCTACGTCTATACGTAGATAAATTGTAGGTATATGGAGACATTTTATTGTACACATCTTGAAATGTGCATCTCGACCCCTGAATATCGTCATCTGCAAGATGTAGGCAAACCTACAACACAACCTCTTAGGGGAGTACAAGCGTGTAACCTATATTCTATTTCAAGATGGCAGAAAACATATGGCATGTGACATATCGTAAGTATTACATAAGTGGGCTGAAATCGTACACGTACACGTAGATCTTTGAGAACTATTGCTTATACGAAACTTGTAGGTTCTCAGTAACTTGCTAAAAGGTTCGGGTGAGTACTTTGCTTAGCTTTTAGCTTAGGTAAGTATATGGATGTCAGACGTTCTGAAGTCTGAACTTTTTAAGTCAATCATGTTTTACTTCTTGAAGTTAATCTATTTTTAAGATGGCTTGAGTGTTAGTTCTGCGTTAGTTTCCGAATTTTAAAAATTAAAAAGTGATAGCAATGTTTATTTGTTCTGTTATAATTAAATTGACTTAATATAATTACACGTTTTTTTTTAATAATTTATAAATGGTTTTAGTTTTAAATAATCTTTGTTCTTTGAACACTAAGCAACACTTAGATGAGATTAATATCATAACAAAGTTACATAGTCGTCTAATAACGAAGCATGCAAAAGGTACGGTAATAATAAACAAAACATAATAATAATTGTAGGTATCTAAGATTTTATTAGATAACATATTATTATGACTGGCTAATTAGTCGTCACCAAGGTAAAGTCATTAACATTCACAAATAATGTATGAAAAAGAAAACTATTGACGAGAACACCAGTGTGAGATCTATCCAGTATCCACATAGTATCCTTACTAAAATTATTTTTAAAATAAAACTAAACTAGGAACTATTATTATAAGCAGACATAAAAAAAAATATCTTTCAAGATCCTCTTTTAAAAAGTTGTTGATTTTGAAACATCACAATTACTTCACGGAACATTTCAAAACATTAACTTTTATATTCACCAAACCATAAAAAACAAGAAAAACAAACTTTTAAAAATAGAACAGAACCGTGGAGTATCTAATTAATTCTTCAAAATATTTTTAATTACATGCACTGACTGCCAGTGACATTTAATTAAGTATAAAGTATTCCTTTTTTAAACACCGCTGTAATGGTCCGCGAAGTAAATAATTGACACATTCTGCGAAGTTCAATATTTTAATAGAAATGTGTTTAATACCTGGCAGCATTGCGAAACAGGGATGCTGCTATGCATCCCGTATAGCTGCATATCTCTATCTCGCACTAAAACAATCATGACAAACAATACGGGCCGTTTCTATAAATACCTAGTATAAAACAGTCGCTTTTCGATTTTTTGTCCGCTTAGTTGTTCTGAACTACACTGTGGATTTTCATGCAATTTACACCATCATTTAGAAAAAGTATTCCGGAAACTTTGTGTATAATAACGTAACTATATATAATTCAAGTATAACAGAGAAATCTCGATGTTTTGACATATCGGCACATCAGTATATTGCGCCTTGCTAAGCAGCGGCGGATTGCTAGTAGATATGTTGTAATCTCAGATCATAGTTTCTATGATCTGAGGTTGTAATTCAATCCACTTCTTTCCGTATGAATTAGTGACGACTTCAGAATCAAAATTAGTGGTCCCGGAGTTGTCATCACTTCGTCACACAGTCTAGCTAGGGCTTAGGGCCAAGTTCACCGACAAGTTCACAACAACAACAAGATAAATCGAAAACGGCTGTTTAACATGACTTTGGCCTTAAAAAAAGTCTTATTAAACGGCCGTTTTCAATTAGACGGACTGTTATGTTGCCGGTGAACTTGGCCTTTAATGTCAGTATTTTGTATAAAGCGACAGCCATCTGACCTCCAACCATTTACTGGGCAATACCGATATACTTGCTAAAATTAGAGTCATGTCAGAATTCCGAGCTTCTGATTACATACCCGTAATGACTGTCACGCTAATTTGTATGACAACTCTGAATCTGCCAGTTTAACATGCAGTGCTGGACACTAAGGAATCTTGGTGTCTGAAGAACGTTCGTATTGGTATCCATCCATCAATTGGCCTCAGCAAACGCAGCTTAACTTCGCATATCCATGAATGCGCGCAGCTGCTATTTAAATCATTTAGGTATTTATTTAGCCACTCAAATGTATATTATCAATTATAATAATTTTGTGGTAAATTGCAACAAATTGTTAAATACGCTATTTTAATAAACACATCAGAAGCCGTTTCAGCAAATAATTAATTATAGTTTGATTACATATTTGGTAATTGGATTTTTCTATTAAGTCCAATGAATAAATACGTTAATTGCTCAATACTTTTACATAACAATTATTGTTCAGCATACAATAGTATATTATGCAATTAGTGAATAAAGGACGGATTTAAAGCGAGGGCCATAGATGAATCACGAGCTAGTGAAGGATTCTAACGATTGAATCACGACCGTAGGGAGTGATTCATGATGATTGAATCACGAGCGTAGCGAGTGATTCAAGTGTTAGAATCCTGAGCGACGCGAGCGATTCATGGCCCTCGATATAAATCCGTTTTATTCAAGAGTTGCATACTATACTTTATACCATGACTACGAGAAAAAGAAAGATTTAAGTGAAAATATACATAATTATAATGAAGAAAAAGTAAAGTTAAATTGGCTTTGATGTAAACCAGCCGTGATTTTTTGGGTAGCAAGCTTTCCACCTTTCCACTATATCGGCCGCCCTCTCTTTCACAAACTCAGGTGTTAACACATCTTCATCACTAGAATGCATTTTTAATCGATTAGAACAACACTAAACAAACACAAAATTAAAGATTAAAGTAACACTAAACTTTGTGTTCGTACAACTTACAGTATTCAAAATAGCGCCAATTTACTAAGGACAGCAAAGAACACAAAACAGTTTTTATTCTAATGCTAAACTCCTTGTCGAAAATGTCGACCAATCAAATTGAATTTAGAACACATCAATATAGGTCGAATACACAGATTACACTTACACTAGATACGGCAAGCCACGACCAAGCGTGCCCTGCATGTTCGACTGTTCGTACTAAAAAAAGTCTGTTAGCTCAGTGACGCTTAGTGATTGAAACAATTCTGTTTACTCTGAGCACATCACTAAATGGCTGGGGTGAAGTTATCGTAGGTATAAAAAAGATGACACGTTCGGTTTTCATACAATCTAATGACGTGCCGCATCTAGCATAGGTTCTTTAAATCTGTGGTCGAATACATTGGTGTGTTCCATTTTCAAACATCAAAACAGTGAGTAAAAGTGCTTTTTATTCACTGTTTTCAGTGAATAAAATAAGCTTTTTAGAGGGGGAATGGTATAAACATAATTTACTGTAAATTTTATAAGTCCCGGTGTCAGTTATGAGCACAGATCGTGCATGTAAATTTTCGGCCCAATAGACAAAAAGACAGTTGAAAATACCTAATAAAGAATAGTCCGAAAGACAACATGAGGCCATTGGATAAAAAATATCCCAGTCACGTCTGCTTTCTAAAAAGAATAGGACGTCGAATTTCAAATCATCCTCTTCTATAAACAACATAAAATTCTAATTTTAAATTTTCTTTTTTTCCAGGAACAATCTCACAAGTCGTACCGTCCGCTGACGGTGCTGACCTTCAGATGGAACTACGCCATCCACGGCCTGCAGCCGGCAGGCTACCACCTCGTCAACTTGCTGTTACACGCCCTTGTATCACTGCTGTATTACAGGTATGGTGGATTTTGTGATTGCTATTATATTAAGTGCGGCTATTAGAATTTGCCGAAGCGTTGCCGACCAGCGGGCAATACATGATGGCCAAGCCTTAGCTAACGCGAGCGTTGGCAAATTGATTACAAGGCGAGTGCTACGGTCTATACGTTGGTCAAGTTTGAACGAGATCAATGCTAATGCCAATGTGAACATGTAGATACCACTGCACCTTTGATTTGTGTGGAAAAACCGACACTATCCCGAAGTAACACGAGTCGTGGTCGAGCGATCCCGAGTGGTAAAGTATACCGTGTGGTATTGAACTGTTGGCGCTCGCCTGCTCTCGGCCAGCTAGGCAAGCAATGATGATCATTTATCATTGGCGAGGTTAGACACATGTGCTGTCTATATGTTGGTAATCGCCTTGCTCGCCTTCGTTCGGCGAGCTATGGCTAACATGTATAGCCAGCTTTAGTCAGCCTATCATCATCGCCGTATTTTTCTTAGCAGCTTGGTGGCAAAAACATGCATATTCATTTATGATTACGATTGTTCCAATTGTAAAACCAAACTTTTGTTTAGACCGTAATTTCTGCACATGCATACAACACAAAACATATGTAATGTATATATGTATACGTAAATTTCCGGATCCTTTATTCTAATTTGTTCATATCTCATCATCCTTTTATGTCTTTTTACGAAACCCAAAGTGGCAACATGGCGACTCACCATACATCCTGCATACATAATATGAATGTGCAATTAATAATTCTATTCAACCCAAAATTAGTGTAACAACTAATTATGAGCCCGGCTGCGCCGTTGAGATTTCCCTGATTTTCATAACAACACTAACTTCTACTGTGTTCGAGTACAACTTTTTGTTTTATAGTGAGAGCAAATTCAAACTTTTGATTGTATAACGGAAAATCGGCAGTGCGGCCAAACTCAGATCTCGTTAAAACTCCAATGACTTTACCACCTAAACGGGATTGATTAAAGAACACAGGAAGGCTTAATTGGATGAGAAGGGCTTTCAAATCTCTAGTGTTTGAGAGAATTAATAATTATTTCATATTTATCTGCCCTTAGGGTGATGGAAAGAGTTTTAATTGAAGGAGACGCTGAATGCGCCCGGTTCTTATGTACCTATATATAAATAAATGGTTCTATTGGTCAATGGTAATTTAATGAGTTAGAGCTAATTATACCTCTGAAAGTCAAACTTACTGAAACTATAGAGGTTTTTTGGTGTTTATCAGTCTGAAAATAAAATTGGGGTGTGGCTGTGTTTAGGATGAATTTTGCAAGTGTGGGGGTATACGAAATAGCGCAAAATACTCAAAGGAGTCTCAAAGCAGATTCTGGTGAAAACTAAAACGGTATCATAAAATTTTTGAAAATAAAAGTAATCCAACCTGATTTTGGAAAAAAAAACACTCTGTATTATTGCAACATCGAATTGGCACTATTTCACTTATAAGGATCAAGATCAAAATCTGGGAAATAATGACTGATACACGACAGACTAAAGGAAAGTCATGAGTTTTAAGAAACTTTGAGTATTTTTCGCTATTTCTTATAGTTTCCAATTTGGCAACTAACTCACACTTAAAAAATTAACCCTGTACAATACATATTTCAGTCATTTATGAATGGATAAATACGAACATTTACCTACAGAAATGTATTTCTAAGTATTCCATAACAACTGACCATCTCGCTGACGTAACATTAATTAATATGAAAGTCCAATCACAGTTGACCAGCATTGTTAACCCGTAATTGATAATTGAATAGCAAAACTTTTAATTGTTAGGACTCAATAATCCAGCTGTTTGGGCCAAGTAGGCGTGGTCTGTTTAATTATTCAGAACAATATACCCTTGATCAGCTGGTTTAGAGTTGTTTACGACACCAACGCGTGAATTTTAATTTATTTTTATGCGGTGAAATTGAGTTAACGCGGCTGCAGTAGGGTTTGAAGAAAGGGTGAATGTAGGGTTCCCAGATATAGAGTTATAATCATTTTCTAGACATTTCTAGGGTTACAAACGGAGTTGGAATACAAATTCCAACTCTAAGGCCCGAATTACAGAACGATGCTCGAGCACCGATCTCTGCTTGAGCATAGATGTCAACCAATCAAATGGCTTTAAATGTATGCTCAAGCAGAGACCTGTGCTCGAGCGTCATATGTAATACGAGCCTAAGTGTGGGACGAATGATAGAAAAATATGTACATTAAAATTACTAAGTAGGTAGGTACTTTAATTTAGTGTTATTTTTAATGTAGATAAAAAGAAAAACGGGAATGAATGCCAAATAATTGCATTTTAGGTATATAAACTATGATACCTATAAATTTAATGTATGGTATGTTAATTACCGAACTTTGAACAAAAATTGAGCGACTCACGGTCGGTTGCATAAAGATAATTAAATTTTAAAGGAGGCATTAACCATACAATTTCTATATCGTTAAAGTCTTCTTTAAAACTTAATGACCTTTTCTGCAACTCAGTGTCAGACGTAAATCAACTCAATGTAGACTTTTAGGCTTATTAAAATTTTATAAAAAAAAAGTGTTCGGGATTTTTGGGACAGTAAAGTGTAATTTACTGAACAGGGGACCAGACGCAAAATTCCGGGACTTTCCCTGATTTCCCAGCCTTGCGGCAACCCTAGGTGAGCGGTATGAATCCCGGCGTGTCGAGGGTTTCATTTTGCAAGGTTGCTCGTTATCGTCCCACACGAATTGCACGCACTAGTGTATGCTGACGTACGCTTCTGATTGATACAGAGATATGTTGAGTAAAAAGTTTGC
Organism: Thalpophila matura; assembly: GCA_948465475.1. NCBI lineage: Eukaryota > Metazoa > Arthropoda > Insecta > Lepidoptera > Noctuidae > Thalpophila > Thalpophila matura. Next base: position 14,263,110 of record OX419183.1, read on the forward strand.
ATCCGAATATTGCACTAGTGGATATTTTTTAAAAAAATAGATGAGAGATTTTTAATAAAGAATAAATGAGAAGTATATAATGGAGAGGTCGCAGTGACCTGTAGCAACATAGAACCGAAGAAACAAAGGACCTCCAATTAAGATCGCATGAAAGTTAACTGTAACACTAAAATACATAATTAATGAATGTAAACGATCTCGCAATATACATTTGATTTGGTTGTTATTGCTTTTAAAACAGAAGTTTAATAGGTTGCCAGTGCTGTTACCATTCATTAAGAAGTAGTTACGATTTGGGTCAGCCGTGCAGCGGCCGGCACCGGCGTGGGGCCACCAACTGCTCCAGTTAAGCCAGTTTTAATCAGGCACCCGTGCACCCGATCCCCTTAGTTACTGCTAATTACGGATACTTGCTGTCCACCGCGAACTTAGCCCGGCTTATGCTCAATATCCAATTTGCCAGCATAATCCTATTAACGATTTTCAAGCTCTCATTATTATTCTAGTCTCGGACTAGTTAGAGAAATTCGTTGCGGTCTCACATTTGTACATATGTGTTTTCAACTTCCCTTTGAACAAACCCATGTAAACTGTTACGATTCGATAACAAACTTCAAGTGAAAGGAAAACTTTAGTTCAAGTCCACAGCGGTTCCGTGTTTTGAGAAGGTTCGCTATTGTGTGAAACCATTCCTTACATATGAGTATCTATAGAAAATATCGTACCGGCTATATAAAAACTAGTGTTGGGCCGACTATGAGTTTGGCCGACTAGCCGACTAGTCGGCTGGAAAAAGGCCGATTAGTCGGCCAAGCCGATCATTGTTTTCGGCGGTGTTCGTGTGGAATCAGTAATGTTCGTCGCTCACATACGATCGCCGTTACTTAGTGTTTTTTTTTAATATAAAACAAATTCGATTCTATTCGATATAAATACGATTCTTAAATAAATAATAAATAGGTGATTAAGTGATTACATAATATATGTTCTTTAATCAAAGTTATTATTAGAAACTTGCGTTCAGAATTTATTTTTTGTTTCTATTCCTGTATTATTTTGCCAATTGGTAAGACTGATACTGAAATAAAAACAATTAATAATGAAAAAAAATCATTTCAATCACCCTATTTATATGAATAAGTAATGGCCGACTAGTCGGCGTTTTTTGCCGACTAGTCGCCGACTATAAAAGTAGCCGGATAGTCGGCTTTACTGACTAGTCGCCGACTGGTCGGTACATCCCTAATAAAAACCATAACTAAATATTGTCCTATACAAGAATTGTTTTCCCAGAATGTGCCAACATTCCAAAAATATTTGACCGTTCTTTACATTGCTCTGGGCGGCGAATATCGCCGGTATTTCTAACCATTTCGGCTTAGTAAGGGTCATGAGAATGAAGCACCAGAGCCTATTTTCCTTAACGGCGTTCTGGAGGTGTTTAAATTCACACGCAAATTGCGCATTCAGAACCGACAATAACGTGGTAACGAAGCACGAACATCATTCTAATCCGCTAAAGTTTCGACTCGAAGCGAGGCCATTCATAGTGTTCAATGCACAGACGTAACGCTACGAGACCTAAACAGAACTATGACGACGACAACTTGTTTATGCCACTCACAAGTTTTTAATGTGCTTAGTGCCGAGCTCACTCCAATCATATTAGAGTATCAAGCGGAAATTTTAGGCCGCCACATTATTTGCAACGCGAAAATGTTCAACTTCAAACTTATAATGGAATTACTTTCGAATTCATGGTTCGCTGCCATTTGCATGCGGAAACCCTAATTTGAAAGTAATGCATGTTGTGGTATAAAAGTTCTTGCGTTTACCCGCGTTACAGCCCATGCAGATGCAAAGCACGTTTACACAATGTACTATCGCACCAGCTTTGTAAACAAAATGGCTCAAAGCGATAAAAAGTGATTCTACAGGGAAACATGAGCGCCGAGCAATTACCCAGAAAAACAGTAGAGTTAATAACGTTAATATTAATTAATGAAATATTCCTGAAAGTTAGATAGGTATAACCGTTAAACTCTCGCCGGAATAATAATCAAAGCAACTTGAGCCACGGAACGGAATAGGCAAACAAGAGAATTTGTTACGTAAGACACGAAGGCTGTTTGGGCCATTCATAACGTAATGAAGCGAGTGAGCTGGCACCGGAGAGCGCGCAAAACTTTTTACCGCGGAGTTAAATTAGTTTTTCATAGATACCCTACATTTCCTGTCATATAGTTACTTACCCCGCTTTGTCTTCTTGCATGCGAGTAATTAATTACATTTACTAATTAATTAACTCGTAATGCGAGTGTATCGTTATTCAGTAATAATTAAGCCATTTATTAATTAAAGCCTCTAGATGAGTAATTATGGTGTGAGTGTGGTGGGGTTGCTTCGTGCTCATAATGTAACCGTGGTTCTATGAAAAACGAATGGTAGGTAGCGGGAGAGTGAACACTGCGTGTGTGAGCAAAAATGTAATCAAACAGATGGAAGGACAAAAAAGTTACCCTAACAGCGCCCCCTATTTGGCAAAACCGTAAAAACCTAAACGTTAGGTACGTTTCGCTGTTGTACACATTTGCATACGCATATTTGCTTTTACTCAGTTTTATTAACACGAAAACGTTTTTGTGTGAAGACTTTATATCGGCAAGCTATATCCCCGTTTAGATAGGCAAAGCGATCTAACTCAGAATCGATATTTTGAAAGCATAGAATACATCACATACCTATATAACGACATTTCCTTTTCAGATCAATAAAAGTCGCAGTCTGTTGTTGGTAGATACATATGTACAAAGTCGTAGCGGGTTCCTTTATCTAATACATCTTACCACGGAAGTATGCAATATATTTGAGCACGCCACCAAGATAATTCAGACATTTGAAATAAGTACGTGACGTCACAACCCGTCCGCCGTTAACCTGTAACCGCCTGGAGCCATACAACATACACATAAATCGCCGGCGAAGATAAAACTAAGAACAAACGAAAGAGCGCAATAAATAGAAAAATATAAGGACAGTAAAAGTTATATGACGAGGACAAAACTGCCGTGACGATTTGCAATCCCTCGGGATCCATTACTGTACATACTCTTTATTGCTTCCGTATTTTTCTCCTCTTACATTGTATAGGTACATGCGGTTTGGTGACATCGCCAATGAATACATTATGTCTATTTGATTGATTGCTGTGTGGTTACACGGAGTGTTTGGCGGGATCCACGGTTGTTACCAATTAGGCCAATATGTGAGTCGGCCGATCCCTGATTGTTGAGGGTTCCGCCGGGTAAGGTGACGAATGATGCTTAATTATAATTATCGACGATACCTACTTCGCTCTTTGCTTTCATATTTTTTTTGCAATTTTGGGATATTAGCATGGGTGTTATTCCATCGGTTGTCTTACCACAGTATGGCGCTCCGTGTATGAGCAATAACCCTCGTTGTTTTTACAAGATATGATATCTACATTAATTAAATTCTTAACCTCTTTCTAAGAACGACAGGGTTGACTAGGGCCTGTGCACACCACGTTTTTTAAACGCGCCGTCGATGCGCATTTGTAGCGATATATACGCACGCAAGTCAGACGCAGCCTGTAGACCTCTGTAGGATAAAAGCGCGCCGTCGACGCCCGTTTGAAAAACGCGCGTCGACGGCGCGCTTAAAAAACGTGGTGTGCACAGGCCCTTAGTTCAATATTTGTAAAAAAAATTTTCTTCTTTATATTTATCGTATTTTTTGTATGTTCATAAGATTTTTTTCCATCTCATTTCGGATTAAGATAAACGAGGCGTTACTCTAACACTTCATTTGTCAAAGGACGCTGAAGGGTGTGCGTGAAAGTGATGACACCTACTTTTTTCCCAGTATCTGTCGTTAATTTAAATTTGTGTCTAAACACCCAACAGTGACAAATGTGCGGTATCATTTTTTAAAATCTTTTGAGTAATTGCAAAAAAAAACAACATAGTAGGTATTATTTTGTGTGCTTATTTTTGTGAAATACCCACTCTACTTATTTTTATACCTGGACTCCAGTATTAAGCCAGCGCAAGTCATAGCTTCAAAGTTTTATCAAACATTTCCACGTTACCATTCACTGTCGATTTATTGAACTTTGAACGCTTTGAAGTTTTTTCTAAATACAGTCCATTCAATTCTAACAGAGTGCATTTTTATTTGTACATGCACTTTGATTGGTCCTTCGAGCGGGATCAATGGACTGTATTAAGAAAAATTACAGTAATAAGTTTAGACGGGATACATTATCTTTAGTAGAAGAAAAAACAGAGTGGCGGAGTTGCCATAGAAAAAAATTGCCTAATCAAATACAATGCAAATACAATTAAACACAAACTTTGAAGCTATTTCTGGCGTTGGTTTCATACGCATGTTTATGTATACCTATTATTATCAGCTTGTTACTGTATTACTACAAGATCAAGTCCCCTTTTCTTACAAAGAAGGCATGAGCATTAATCACCACGCTTACGTAGTCCAGATTTTCTCACTATGTTATTCTTTACCATGAACCAATAGTATATATTAACTTAGAAAAATATATCGTCGCCTTAACGCCGATGACCGACGAAAAATATTATTTTAACAATGATGATGAGTCACAAAAACGCATCTATTATTTTTCTTTGTCTTTAGAATGAAATAGATAATTAATATCAATTATATATCAACACACAAGAAGTTGAGTGACGGTGACAGAAACAAAATGTTGAAAAAAGGAATCTGTGTTGGGAAACATAAATACCTAAAGTTAGGTGTAAAAAACTCACCAGTTCGATAGAAGAGTTAAAATATCCATTCAAAAATAGACAGACAAAAAATTATATTCGTTATTTCGTACCTTCTACTCACTGCGCATTGCTTGAATACCCGTCCCACATTCAGCTATTCCAGGTGTATAATAAATAACGCTCAATACAACGGAAGGCCTTTCATTCCCCGTCAAGTATTTTTCAATTCATAGACATAAATATAAAATCTATATAAAACTCTATGATTTTATTATCTCGTGTTGATTCTACGTTAAGAATGCGGTTTTTAAAATCATAATTAACTTCCTAGGAATTTTGTTATAGATTTATCGCGATATTTTTTTCTTATTTTGGTGTCTTCTGGAAATATCCTTGTACATATATTCTTTGTAAAAGGTGGTTTTGTAGTATCTAACTACTTACATACAAACACGTAGGTATTTCGTGTGCTATCTCATATTATATTTTTTCAATGAGCAAAGGATTTTCTAGGGTTTGTATAAGCTTATTATAAAATAATAATTTACTTAACCATCAACACATACCTACTGTCTGCTAAGTAATTGTTTATTATTTTATATTGTAGCAGCAATTTTATTTTCGCTTAAAAATATCAAACTACAAAGTACAGACTAACTGAAACATTCTCACAAGCATTCCGAGCCAGAGAGGCTTGCCAAAAGCTTTAGTAAGCCGAAAAAAGAGCACAAATATTCTACTAAAGCACAGCTCTATTTCTGCCAAATTGAGAGTTATATAGAAATAGTCTGTATATCAAAAGTATTAACTATTCGCTGCTCAGTGAATGTTGACATGAACTTGTTCGTACGAGCGCCGAGCCACTGCAGTTACCGAAGTTTTACTGCCAGTAACCGATTAACGACGGCCAAAAATGCGGACCAGATGACAGGGTAATGTATAGGCATAGTTCAGTAGTTAGCAGGCCATAAATGGCCCGCTAAGTTTGGCTAGAGAACCAAATTCCCTGACACAGCTACGTTGAATAAAATACCATGAAAGTTGGTGAAGTAATTGCAGAGTTAGTTAAATCACTAAAATTGGCTGGTTATTCTGGTTATTTCACTAAGAAATTCCCAGTAGCAGCTCGAATCTATCTATACTAATATAACAAAGCTAAAGTAGAAGTAATTTTCGGGAATTGTGTGAGTGTTTGTGAACGAGGAAGACTGACCTACCGTGATACAGTATTCACTAGTACGGAGGTCAGTGCGAATCAAGCTCAAACAACCGCATAACGGCCCAGGTTATGGACTTAACCAAACATGGTATGTAATTTGTTTCTTAAGATTACTAGAATTTGTATGTTAGGTTGTTCTTTTATATTGCCAATAAAACTTATTATTGCTATTACTATTAAAGAGTTTGTATGTTTAAACACGCTAATCTTTAGAACTACCAGTCGGATTTCAAAAAAATCTTTTGTATTATGATAGCCAGATTCATGAGTAATTGTATAAGCTATTTAACATCACGATATGACCCCAAGCAGCCGAGCAACGGGGGTGAAACCATGGGGAACAGCTAGTTACAAAATATAATTTAGCAATGATGTCTTTTTCGATATTTCAAAACGTAGATATCTAAACCACAAACTCTTATCCAACTCGGTAAACAGAATATTTTTCATAAAAATACACAAGATTATAGGCGAAATTAATTTGCAATAATAATTTGTTACAATAATAACCGTAAAAACGCCAACACGAATAGACCGTTACAAAAACCATTAGGTACCTGCCTAACATTTACATTTCCTTGAAACTGCCGTCGTCACTATTCAATAGTAGAAATGGATTGCTAAAATAGAGTTTTAATCTAAAATCTATTTCAAATTCATTCTGAGAAAATAAGCACTTTATGTTACTTTTCTACGAATGCTATAAATACTTGTTTTTATACTGTTTAATCTTTTTATAGACTTAGGTCAAGGAAACTCAACACTCGGACATACAATTACCATCGTGTCACGTAAGGAAATGTTGAGAACCACTGATAACGCATCAACTGCAGCAAATCACAACTATTTTCCGTTTCACACGCGATACACTGTGTCCAATGATAGACATCCCCCTTGCAAGTATCTGTTGATAGGTACCTAGATGTTGTTGTCGCTCAACCCCTATATTTGTAATTAATAGAATAATGGGGCTGGTGTATCACCTCATGAGTCATGAGTCATGAATGATACACACTTATGAAACTGCTGCATGTAATTTTTCTAGGATTTTGGGGCTGACAAGTTCCCTATAGTTAGCGTAACTTAGAAGTCTATATTCAGGCGCATATGCAGGGGGGGGGCAATAAGTACCTTCCGTTCCCCTCCCGCAACTCACGATCGAAGGACTTCATTTTAACAAATTTTTGAATTTAAAACAAAAACGAAATGAATTTTCTGGAACAAAATTTTGCGTCTATCTATATTCAGAAACGGTAGGTAATAGGCTTAGTTGGTACTTGGTACTCAAAATCGAACGTACAAATAAGTTTGTGGTTATGAAAGACTTAGCGCTCGTGTATACGACGCCGCCGTCGCAAAATATTGGTAATTATTACTGTTACATTACTGCTCACGAACAATAGAAGGTCATAGCAGCAATGTAACAGTAACAACTACCAATAATTTTGTCGCTCATGCAATATACAGTCAACAAAAGACCTAACTATGCAGACAGCTGACTAATGTCATTTTTTGAGTAGTCAAGTCACATCATGATATCTCGCTCAAATCTGAAGCAGCCCGATTGGGGAAATACCTCCACCTTACAGACTACAACAGCCAATCTAATTAACGCTACTCTTCGGCAGTGTTGTGTTCCTGTTGTGAATATGGTCGCCAGAGCTCCTGAGGACTGTGTTGACAGCGGGAGACCTGCTGCACCTAAGCTGTTGGCACAGCGAATCCTCTTTATAAAGGGTCGACAAACGCGCATGTGATACTGGTGTTACAAGCGTTACATAGGCTGCGATAACCGCTTACCTGGGCCCCAAGTCTGCTAATGCAATTGTCATAATCGTGTCAGAATGGTCTCTCAATGACATCGTTTTGACCAATAACGAAATAGATAGTCTTACTCTAAGGTCTAATAAGCCAATGACCGCTTAGGTTTTGACAGTTCATCATCATCCGCCTAGCCTTTTCCCAAACATGATTGGGGTCGGCTTCCAGTCTAACTGGTTGCGGCTGAATATCAATATTTTACATGGAGCGACTGCCATCTGACCTCCACAACCCAATTATTGGGGAATACCGGTATTCAAATGTTAGACCAGTTGTCAGACTTTTGGGCTCCTGACTACCCGTAACGACTGTCAAAGATATTCCTATGACAATCGAGACCGACTGTTTAACGTGCTCTCCGAGACACGGAGGGGTCTCGATGTGTAAAGAGGTTAGTTTAGGTTTTGACAGTTATGGTGTCATTATGACTCCATTCTTACACAATTGCAATAGCAGAATTGGGGCCCTGATGGCAGGCCGTATGCCTGTTTGCCACCATCCTAGTATGAAAAAAATAAAAGGCGTTTATTATGCTTGGATACTCCTTCGTTGAATGTACGAAGTACATACACCCACTTAATATGTGTGTAAAGTTAAGAAGTTTACAACTTTAAAAATGTTAGGTACGTGATCTGATGTTACTCTTGGCCTAACTTCAATCCATATTTTAATAATAAAGGAGCTCTATTAATAAATCTCTATTATAAATAAGCTCTAGTAATCAAGGCATTCCGTACATGCTGAATACTTCATTATTCAGCACGTGAAAATAAGCGAATACCACAGACGAGTGTCCCATTTGCACCAAATCATGCCTATTTACTGCACTTAATAACAGCACAGTATATCTAGCACGTGATATATCGTCCAATAGACACCCCATTACCTTCTGCGAATAGCTATCGTTAAGTAATCCACTCCCCTTGTTGTAATTACCTATAGTTGAGCTGCGTAGATAACATCGTCGGTTTGACAGCTTAATTTTAGATTAATATACTGAATTGTTGGTTATACCAGAACCGTACTTGTTAACGGTGAAACTTTTCGATACGAAAAATTATTATAGGTGTAGAAAAATATGTTAGCGTAACACTTCAGCGATTATTGACATGGGTATACTGTAACTACTTTCAATATCCATACCGCAGAGTATGTACCTTTATTTAATTTCCTTACCGTTTTTTTCTATACAATGTTTTTGAAGCAAATCAAATAATTCCATCGACCGCCCGCTGAGTCCGCGCAAACGACTTCATTAACGATTTTCTATGTCGATTGAAGCCCTCGCAACAATATAAAATCGTAGAGCACCTCCGTATTAATAATCGCTACGACAGCGCTACGCAGCGCTACGTAAGTGCTACACAAGCTGTTTGTAGCTACGTCAGCGGCGCGACAGGCTTCAAACAACGCTACGTGAACAGTTTTAACGTAGTCGATATTCAGAGTGATCAACATTTTATCGATGAAAATATCAGTAAAGCCAAGTGTTAAAGATCATTTACACGTACAAAGTTTCTAGAACGGTGCGGGCGAGAAAATCTTATACGATTATTATGTGCGATTAAAATTTTACAATGTAATAAAAACTTGTATCAATCAAGCGATTTTGGAATACGAGAGTCGGAGAAGGGCTGGCCTTCTCTTGCTTACAATACAGATACAACTATAATGTGCAATTAAAATTTTACAAAGTGATAACTCGTATTGAATTAACCAAGCGATTTTGAAATACGAGTCAGAGAATGCCTTGTCTTGTGTCGAGTATGATATAATAATTGGTTGTAAAAAAGCCGTTATGAAAAATATAATCTAAGAAGACTAGCTATAAATAGAGTATTCGTAGATGCCGTGAGCGACGAATGTTTCTGGCAAATGATACTTTTAAATAAAATGAAAAAAAAAAAAAAAAAATCGTAGTAAACGGCAGTGGTGCATAAAAATTTTAGTATCGCCGCTAATACTCCACGAGTGGCAATGCTTAACCTTTCGTCTGCCGGAACGTAGATCTACGCGAGACATAATAGATTTTTTATTGTGTCTATTTGCGGCAGCCAAATGGTTAAATATACTTCGACCTCAGATCATAGAAACAAGGAGATATGCCATCATAGCAAATTAGTACGGGAACAACTGTCGCCACTTTTAGTACATTTTTCGACACAATTACGCGCTTAATGAAGCGCTCCTTGTGAATAAAAAGATCTCCCATGCATTGAACATTCCGCACACCCTCAATCTAACACTGTTAATCGTCACTCAACACCAGCACTAAACTAAAACACTGTATTTATACCATCGATCGGGTTCGGTTCGTCGCCAACGCGTACGTTTTTAATATGAGCAATTTGCTCACAAGATCAGGCATCAAGCTCGATAGCGCCTTGGCACATCTCCTTGTTTCTATGATCTGAGACTTCGACCATGCTCAGTCAGCCTTACTGACATGCATATTTTTGACACGGCATGAGCTATTCTTAGATAACATTATCTTTATCATATACAAGACCTCAAATTAGTTTATAAAAGTATATTTTTGTGAATTTGAAACATGTCAAAGCCATGTTATGCTTCTCAATATTTAAGTTAATTTTTAATTCTCAAAAATCGAATGAATGTCGCGAACGGGATTTGAACCCGCGACCGAGTTGACCGAGTGGGTCGCGGTAGCTCAGTTGGCAGAGCATTAGCACGGTACGCTACAGGTCGCGGGTTCCGTTCGCGACATTCGATTTTTGAGAATCTCTTAAATATTTAATAACTCAAATTAGTTTGTTCAGAATCAGTAAACGAATCAATTGCAGTTGTTTTTAAATCATGTTATATTTTGTCAAAAAATAATTATTCAAATATTGTATACGTTAATGTTTACAGCGCGGGGACGGAACTAGCGAATAACTTTGTCATTTTCATTATTTATTTTTCAAAAGTTTTACACAGACTTTTTTTTCAATTATACGTTCAAATGATAGTAGGTATAGCTGTATCTATGTATTTTTGTAGGCTGTTGTAAATTAGTTCTCTGGCATGTTTGTGTTTATTTAGAAATTCAATGAATACTTAAACCGAGTGTCTGCCATCACGGTTTGCGGGTGTACCTACACTCAAAATAACTATAGTCATAATACTTAAAACTAATTTTTATTGGCCATTTTGTCCGGTGTAGTTACTCTCATTACGTAAACACAAACCTGTAAAAAATACACATTTAGTTAGCAACCAGATATGTAGTGGATGGTTACTAAGATTACGGTTATTTATAACCATGAGTCTGCAAACGTGCACCGTTAAGCAATTAATAGTCATAATTGTAATTTTTAGGGCCAATTTCACCAAGCTCTGCTAGTTGCTAACACCCTTACCACAAAAAGATAGACACGCGTTAAACGCGAATGCTACCATAAATAATACACACTTGTTTTATTCGCGTTTAACGCGTGTCTATCTTTTTTGTGGTACGGCCCTAAATGTCCCATCAAGCATTTGACGGTTGTCATTTTGACTGTTTTAAAAATGTTTAATAGGGCTCTCGCATTCGGCACCTCTCTCGCTCGCACAAAACCATAATATTTTAAGAAAGTATGAAAAGATGCATTTTTGAAAAATGTAATCTGATACAGAACTACAAAATGATATTAATTATAATATTATAAACCCTAATTTAATGATTAAAAACACATGAGTTAAACATGTCTCAAAAACACATCGTAATCGTTTTTTAACCTTGTTTTTTAAATATCACAGTAAGAATGTGTTTTAATTATTTACCTGTAAAATTAATGCATCCTTTCATTCAACATTCTTGAAAATGGTTCTGTGTGAGCGAGAGAGGAGACAAAATTCCGAGAGCGCCCTTAACGGGACATTATCAGTGTTTGGTAAAATTGGCCCTTAGACCAACAAAAGTAATGTTAGATCATCCCCACATAAATGTAAATAAATACCTTATTATTCAGATTTCTGTGATGACACCTACTATTTTATTTTATTTTAATAAAGCAACATTAATAATAATGTAAGTACACACATCAAAAGTATCTAGGGATCAACATATATTTTTGCAATAACTTTTCTCCTGATTGATATTAATTAAAATTTTCTTTAAGGATTCATCAAATAAAGTGTTTTCGTTTGTCACAGTAACGATAAACCAAGTCACCTTTGCATTAATAAAGAAATTTGCCATTTTCCTAATAAAGGGATTTTTGACATTTGAACCACTAACATTAAAGTTCGAAAAAAAGACTGAAATAACAGTTTTCTTTAAAATTTTATTGGGTAACTTAAACAATTAATAATCCGTGTTTCTACCGCGAACACTAACAACACAAGAACATCGGTTTGGCATACTCAAAATGAGTTCATCCAAATCACGCTGTGGAATGGCCGCCCATGTTCGTTGCAACAACAAAAAAAGGTCTTCTTGCGACTGGATACCCTCCATATTCGGCAGAGCTCTTCTCTGTAGCATATCCCATGCATGCTCAATCGGGTTCAAGTCTGGCGACTGAGCAGGCCAGGGCAGGACATTGATGTTAGCTGCGGCGAGAGTCTGTCTTACAACTCTTGCGGTGTGCGGTCGTGCATTATCATGCATTAACTGAAATAAGGGACCGATTTGCACTTGTAGAGGAACGATGACGTCTGATACAATCGTCTCAGCATAAATTTGAGCGTTGAGGTTGCCTCTGATCCAAATCAACTCAGTTCTTCCGCCGATCCAAATACCCGCCCATACCATGATGGTTCCACCACTATAAGGATGGACTTCCTGGCAGGATTTTAATCGCTGTTGACGTCCAGGGGTTCTCCAGTGTCGTATACGTCTTGTATCCGGTCTCATACCAAAACGAGACTCATCAGAAAAGCACACGAAACGCCATTGTTCTTCTGCCCAATTTCTGTGTTCAAGAGCCCATTGATATCGAATCCTACGATTGTGCATTGCTATAGGTGGTACCCGTAGCGGTCTTCGGGAATGAAGGTTCACTTCATGCAAGCGGTTTCTGACTGTTTGGTCGCTAATTAAGTTCCCTGAAGAGTGATGAAGCCTCACGGCTAACATCATGGCGGTTATTGTTGGAGCTCTTCGAGTTAAGATTTGAATGTATCGGTCTTGTCTCCGTGTGGTGCAGCGATACCGTCCTCCATGGCGCTCAGCCACGGTACCAGTGCTTCGGTAACGTGTCCAAAGTCGACTGATAACACTCTGACTTGTATTCAGAGCTAAAGCTACAGTACGTTGCCGGGAACCAGCTTCTATCATTCCCACGGCTCTGAGCATTTCTTCCCTGCTTAAATGACGTCGCCGCTCCATAATAACGTTGGTTTTAATCAGTAGTAGGGAAACAGTAGCACTAATAATGTCTTCAATGCGTTGTATGTTTTTATAGGGAAAATATTGACAGCTTATTTTCATCTTTTACTCGAATTTGATTGAGAGTTCCTGATTCAAATTATGAAATGCACCAAAAAGGATCCATATAAATTTATAAAATCATAAATTTATTACAAAGCCACATCTCAATCTCAAGAAATCCGCATAAAAATGCTTGATCCCTAGACACTTTTGATGTGTGTAGTAATTATATCAGAATCCATACATTATACGATCAACAAAAGAACACGATCCATAATGAATAATACCTCTGCTAGTTAATACCAAATATTGAGTACATCGGATCTACATTAATTTAGGCCTTTCAAATGTAAATGAACTTATTTATAGCCTGCCGAACATTCGGAGCTCAATGGATCATAATTTATATCACGTACACAATATCTGGCGTGAAGACTCCGCCGTATACCTAAACATGATGAAGCCGCATATCAAGTATGACTAAACTTTTTACGGTTCCCATTATTTGCACTTAGTTACTTGTACGTCGTTTAGTGTACCGTCTTTAAGTAGTTTCATCAAAACTTTCGATATAAAACTGAGACGAACATAAAACAGATCGCCGCAATTACGAAACAAATCACTATTATCGTCGTCGTCAAAAACGAATTAAGTGGAGCTCATTAAGAGTGCGCTTTGCGAACAAACCAGCTATAAATGTTTTTTCGCCAACTTCAACAAGCGATTTCGTCAGATTCGCAAAAAGTCACTAACGAGTGCTTTAATTCCGGCAGAAGTTAGTCGTCGGAAGCACCTTTGCCGCGTTAGTCTCAATTAGCCGTTGTTCCACCTCTGCGGCAAAGTTGCGGTCGCACACCACGCGGCGGCGCCACCGTACAAACTTGCCCAATTATTGTCATTCGACTTCCACATTTCACACGGTCAGGACGTACGTACTGCGCTATATATTTCACGAGACAAAGCAGACGGTGGTAAAAATTGTCGACTCAATTTTAAAGTGCTGTTGATAACTCAGTTGACGCTCCCTGGCGGTTTGTTGTTATTACCTGTTCCGTTTCTGTTATAACTTTCTCAATTTCGTATCCTCACAATACTACGTTGTATTTTGTGTTCCCATAAACACTGTTAGCGTTTATTTTGCTTTAATTTACTGTTTACAGAATCCCAATTGCTCTCCACGGTTAAATAACCCAAATAAACGTTTGGAAGCTGTGTGCGCAGTAAAGATAATGACATGATCGTTCGATCCGTGTGATTAAATTATGGTGTCGACCGACCCGTCAATGTGATGGGTGGCCAATTTATGACGCCTAATTTACTCCGTTCGCCTCTGAGAGGGCATTACATCACCGGTCCCGGGTGATATTACTAAGTGACGTTCGACATTAACTTGGCTTCGATCGGACATCACTTATGTCATAGGTTGTAGATGGCTCTGCGGACCTCAAGATGGTTTTAGATGACATTGAAGGACGGATGAAGATAAAAAGAGTAAAAATGTAATAAACTTATCATTATCTAATATCTTGGCACTGTTCTGCAGGTACAGACGAATGGGTACCACCAATTTTATAAAAAAAAAACCTCAGGTCATTTCGAACAACTTATAGGCCCGTATAACCGAACTCAAGACTCAAGCATTACTTAAAACTAGCTTCAACCAATCAAATGGCTTTAAATCTATGCTCAAGGCGAAATCTGTGCTTAAGTATCGTTCTGTAATATGAGCCTGATATGTATGATAAAGGGATGTTATATCGATAAAAAAACAAATGAAAATCGGAAACGTTTTCAATAAATACATGGAATTGAGGCTTAATAACAAAGCCGCCCAAAATGATTTCTAATCAAACTTTTATTACGTTGTCATACTAATCCGTTTCAAACAAGTCATTAAAGTTTTCGCTTAAAGAAGTAGGTAGGTAAACATAAAAATCCGTCTATTAAAAGTTTAGCGGGTCGGACGCGCGAGCGTGCGTGCAAAATGAAACCACAAAAGTTTTCACGGCTCAACGCTGCTTATACAATAGAAATAAAGCGCTTGAAACGCTAGCAATTACCTTTTCAAACATTTTAAGGTTTTATTCATATGTGAATGCGGCTACCGGTTCACTATAGAAGAGAGATTGGAAAGTGATTTTACCTGTCAAAAACTTTGTGCAACAAAAGCAGATTTTGATGGCTGTTACTGGTTTATTTAAGAATCTGTGACAACAATAAACTAACAAAATTGCCACTGGCACAATTTCAACCAGATTTACATTAAAAACAAAAACCGGCCAAGTGCGAGTCGCACTCGCGCACCGAGGGTTCCGTATCATTTTTGGACGTATAAAGTGAAAAAATCTGGACCGCATAACTAAGTTTGTTTGTGAAGGAATTTTGATGATTTTGAAAAAACTGTACTAGTTAGGAACATCGTTTTATTTTTAGTGCCATATTTGGGTCAATTCCTATCAACTCTAATTATTTCAGATTTTTCGCCCTGCAAACTTCGGAGATAAGGGGGGGGGAATTGTTTTTTTTTGGACATTTTTCATCATATGTCAAAAACTGTGAGACATAAAATAAAATAAAAATTTCAAGTCGATAGCATAAGTAGTTGCTAAAATAAGCAGGTGTTACAGACAGACAGACAGACGAAGTCGCACCATAAGGGTTCCTTTTTTACCATTTTGGTACGGAACCCTAAAAACGTAAATCTGATTGAAAATGTGGTTAACAAAATAGACAAACATTCGAAAATAGTAGATTATAATGAAATAACATACATGCAACCACAAATCGTTGCTATTTACATTTGAATTCAATATTAAAATTTCCTCTCGACACTACACCACAAATATTTTTTGATAATTTCCCTCCAATCCGTTCACGTCACACAATAACCGCTTCCATTTGTAACTGATACCACCGATACACCGCTCTTGATTGCTAATAACCCAGTTCAAATAGCTGTAAACCTCAGATCATAGAAACAAGGAGATATGCCATCATAGCAAATTAGTACGGGAACAACTGTCGCCACTTTTAGTACATTTTTTAACACAATTACAAGCGCCCCTCGTGAATATAAAGATCTCCCACACATTAAAAATTCCGCACACCCTCAATCTAACACTGTTAATCGTTACTCAACACTAGCACTAAACTAAAACACTGTATTTATATCATCGATCGTGTTCGGTTCGTCGCCAGCGTGTACTTTTTATATACGGTCAATGTGACCGTATGAAAGCGTCAAGCTCAATAGCGCCTTGGCACATCTCCCTTGTTTCTATGATCTGAGCTGTAAACATAGTACAGCCTACAAAAACATTGTAACTCTAGGAGACCGCGACATATTCTGTCTGTTTATCCATCCAGTGACCTAGTTATTTTGTTACAGGGTGTGTGCAATGTTCCTGCCGGAGTTCGCGAGTTTTGTCGCCGCCATCTTGTTTGCTGTTCATCCTATTCATACTGAGGCGGTGAGTATATTTTTATAGCTATAGTGTAGCTTGTTGAGTGCCTATCATAGGTGATGTGTGGGTCTTTGAAGCTGAGTATAGTATGTTCTGGTTTTGTAGCAGCTACACCTTTAAGTCGTTCGGAGTTCATAAAAAAATAAAGAGACCTAAACAATGTATAGTAGCTATCTTATTCTTGGATAATATTATGTATACAATCTGTTAGGGACACGAAGGACATATTGAAGGCGGGTAATTAGTATCGATACTACTTAGTTCGATTATCTACGCCATCTACGGGAACTTTGAAAGCACGAAAAAAAACAGTTATTCCATACATTTTTGTCGAGTGATATGGATATTTTTGTACGGGACAGTTGACTTTTTTGTAATTTTAAGATTAGTCCCGTACTTTAATTAAACTAAGATTGAAAACTGAATAGTCTTCTTTAATATATCCCTCATTTTACCTAACAAACTGTATAATTGATTTCTCGGAAACGGCTCTAACGATTTGGATAAAAGGATTAAGATAATGTTTTACTTTTCAAGTTAATCTAAATAGGTGCCATCATCGGTCGTCCAGTCACTATAAATTAACAAATGAAAAACAACTGAACTATATGAATGTAAAAAAAAAATAGTTAAATTGTATACAAGAAAGTAAGAAGGGTCACTTGTCACTGCAAAAACTTGATTTCCTCATGAGTTATTCACACATCAAATAGCGGCGCTCTGCGCGCAACATGCGAGTATAAAGGAACTGACTCAAATGTCAGCGGAACCCTCAGATCATAGAAACAAGGAGATATGCCATCATAGCAAATTAGTACGGGAACAACTGATGCCACTTTTAGTACATTTTTCGACACAATTACGCGCATAATTAAGCGCTCCTTGTGAATAAAAAGATCTCCCACGCATTCAACGTTCCGCACACCCTCAATCTAACACTGTTAATCGTCACTCAACACTAGCACTAAACTAAAACACTGTATTTATACCATCGATCGTGTTCGATTCGTCGCTAGCGCGTACGTTTTTAATATGAGCAATTTGCTCAAGATCAGGCATCAAGCTCGATAGCGCCTTGGCACATCTCCCTTGTTTCTATGATCTGAGGCGGAACCCTACAGATAGTGTAGGATGTATCCTTCTCAAGTGATTGAGGTAAATGTTGAGGTTACTATGGAGTCCGTAGTGTAGCAACAAGTCACTAAGTATGAACATGTATCGATCGTTGATCCCAAAATATCATTCTTATGAATTGGGGTCAATCATAATATCGAGGGTCTTGCTTTCTTTTCCTTCTAACACACACACTCGAAAAAATATTTATCGACATCTTTTTTACAAAACATGGCCTCAAAAGGTCTTAATGGAAGGCTGAATTAAAAGTTGGCCTATTGGAAGGAAAATCTATGTAGAAACGCTTTTTGCTACTTGGACTAAAAAAACTTATACACAGAGTATAAATAGAGTAAACATAAGTCCTTTGAAATGCTTTTAAAACTTTGATCCGACCAAATATGTCGTATCGGATGGCATTCGGTTAATATTCATTCCAGATATTAAACGTTTTGTGTTCGAAATAACAACATGCTGTGTATGACAGTATCCGTTGTGATTTTTTCGATTCCAGCGCATATTTTGTTCGACATTTCATTCGTTTGTTGTTTTCATTCGAATATTTCATTTATTTTTAAGTGTTTCGATGTATGAGCAATTTTTATTAGAATGCAGATTGCTAGCTCAAACATTTATATTCTGTTGTGTGTACCTAAGCTTGTAAAAGAATCAGATAATTATTGAATAAATGAATAATTTTTCATCAGCTGCGGGTAAGGCTCTCGATTCTAACCCGGGTTTTGATTATTTTGGGGAAGAATTATAATAGACGACACTGGTAGAATGTTTGCAGATTTGTGAGAAGAATGCATGATTTCTTTAATCTCATTCCCTAAACGTTGTACCTAAATATGATTTTATTTTAATTTTGTATTTTATTTTATTTTAATGAATGTATTAATATACTTAGTGTAATTTAAATGGTTTTGATTGTTCAATGTAAACATAGCATATAGTCATACATGCTTCCATCCGTACCAAGCGGGTGTTAACCTAAATATTAGAGATCCACAGTAGATAATCATGAGAAGCCGTTGTTCTCAGATGTCAAATATAACATGCAGGTGGGGTAAGTCGTTAAAACACGCAAAGGCTTTTAGAGTGCTCTAAAACGAGAAAAATTTAATCTCGTGTACTCGAGAAATTATTTCGGAAACTAACGTAAAAGTGGTAGTAAGTAAGTACAGTAAGTAAAGTACAGTAAGTAAATACAGTTCGTTTGTAAATTGATGGTATCGAATAAACATGAATGTTCACAAAAACCTGTGAAAGCTACAGAAAAGCTAGCAACTAATAACATGTTAGACCTGATTTTTCTCACTCGAATTGGCTCCCAGTTTTTGCTCAATTTTTTTTCGTTACACCGATATAGTTAGTATAGATTTGTAAAAGGGAAAATCTCTATATCTAAATTAACAAAAGGTTATTCATTGCCTAATAGTATTTAATTTTTTCTCGATTTTTTCCTTTCCTGAACGAATGCTTTTTATAATTATTCGAGATGAGTAATTATAAGCATTAGCAGTATTGATACTATGACCGCGTTTATTTTCAAACAAATCTATAAAGTCAGCCCGAACATAACACTACATTAGGAAGCAGTGTTTAGGTATTTGTGCATTTTATGTGGGGGATGCAAGCGCTGGGCCACTTCGCGTACGCTTTACGATGGCAATTTCTTTCGGTGACAAGCTCTCTTGTATTTCTGTCTAGTGCTCTCCAGAATCTACCTACTCGAATCGTACCAGCTAGGTATTTTTATTTTTTAACCGACTTCAAAAAAGGAGGTTCTGTATTCGTCCCGTATGTATATATGTATGTATTTATGTATGTATGTATGTATGTTTGTATGTGCGCGATTTTCTCAAAAACTACTGATTCAATTTGGATGGGGTTTTCACTAACGTAATTTACATACTTTCAGGAAGGTTTTAGTATATAATACATTATGTTATCATTCCTATGTACAAAGTTATAGGCATAAATGTACACACTCCGTAGAAGATTTACTGTTGAACGAATTCGTGAAAGTAATCTAACACGGGATAAAGAACTAAAAAGGGAAAAAAAAAAACTTTTTTAACAAAAAATAACCGACTTCAAAAATCCACTACAAAGAAAATAATAATTTTGGTTTCGGAAGTCGGTGGCAAAAAAAAGCAAACCAAAACCAAAGCAACCGACTTCCGAAACCAAAATTATTATTTTCTTTGTAGTGGATTTTTGTAGTCGGTTATTTAAATGTCAATATGTTTCGATGGTATTGTTATGCAGAAAGTCTCCGTCGGGACGTAAATAATAATAAATATCATCCTTTTGATTTGTAGTAGGAGAACAAGAAACCTATAAAGATAATAGAAAAATAAAACGTAAGAAATCACTACGTGGAACGGAGTCAGAAACAAGAAAAAAAAGTGTGATATTCTCAGGAAAATAACAGAAAATTCGGTTTAAGAATACAGGCCACTTAGATTGTTTTGCGCAACGCCATAAAATATTATAATATCTAAGAGGGGAAAATAGATAAAATATAAACCCAATACATGCAGAAAAAACCTTGCAAAGCATTTTATACAATAGCTGTGTTGTGCCGGTGAGTAGTATTATTGCTTGCTCCATGCATCTCCAGGTGAAATTAATTTTATGCTCGACATAAAAAAAATACGATTTCATGGAAATTGTGTGTTGAGCAAGCGTTTCCAGAATGATTTTCTGTTTATAGCTCGAGAGTCGAACAATCTGATTATGTTTTTTAGACTACTGCCCAAAAAAAGGAGTAAGTATTATGTTTTCAGGGATCGTGTATGTATCAAACCACTTTGTGTGACATTATGTAGGTAAGTATCGTATGGTTAACATAACGTTTTATCACTAAAAGGTTTAAAGTAAAAACAAATAATTAAAAAAAAACACGCCTGCCATGCCTAAAAGTGAACTAAAAAATTAAAAACAAGTTCCTCTGACTGCGATGAAAAATTAGGATAACGATGCACTATTTTGTATGACTCCGCAACTTGGCAAGTTTCTAGTTAGGTCCTGCAAAAATAATTATTGAAATCGTCAAAGCAGTATATGAGATTGCAGTTTGTTTTATGTTTTTTTTTTAATACCTTGTTGGCGATAGCAATGGCTGTGGTAGCAACGAGTACCGTCGTACGTTGGTACTTTATGGCACCTGTACACGTCAACCCATACGGCAAATTTTACGCCCCGTCAGGTGTAAACTTGATGATCTTTAAATTTTTCCGTTCACGCCAGCATTCCAATTAGAAACGCTCGATTTTATTGTGTCGTATTTTATACGGCATTCGATTTATATTCGCGTCGACGTGCTGCGTAAAAAGTGACACGGATCTATTTTATATACAGTTCGAAAATACATTCTCAATTAAATTCAAAAGTTTATATTTTTTACAGCCTTGTCAGTTTCGTGTTTTCGTGTGGTTTTGTGTGTTCTATAATTTGAAAAATTGAAAACAGAACATTGATTGTTTTATGTTATGATTAAAAGATAGTTTAATTATCTTCGACAGAATATTTTAAAAAGTTTCGAAAAACAAACTTCTTAAAAAAAACTTTCATATTATTTAAGTACTTAACTATAACCTATTAAAATCTATTAATTTTCCGAAAAATTGTCTTGTTCTAAGTAAACTTGTGAGGCTATTTCACCAAGATCACAGTGTAGAGAAAATGTGTATGTAGTGTGTTGTAATGAAGTCGTGAACGCGAGCCTACTGCTGCCCCTGTAAGCCTTAACAATGTTTGCTATTTTTATAGACTGTGGCGCGGTCGCCGGTATTTTCGCAATCTTTACGGTGGCTTCCGAAGTTGTCCCTTTTTTTCTAGGAAACGCTGCGCTGTAAACTGCAGGCTTTACCGTGAAGCATCGTAAAACGGTAATGTTTTGGTTTGTGAGTAACAACTGCGCGTAACAAGCGACACGTTGTTAAGAACACATCTTGCAGTAACAGGCTTTTTTTAAGACCACCTTATTTTCTAACTTAACGTTGCCTATTAATTTTAACAGATTTTTTAATTTCTATAAATAGCGAGATCCTGTAGAAATATACAGAATCACGATTTGGTTATCACATTAAATGATAACACTTATACTACTTACATAGCAATAATAGAACAATAATAATATTTTAGTCGCGGGACATTTTTTTTGTTTAATATTTGACATCATGTAACACAAACAATGCTGAGATCGTTACAGAAACTAGTAGGTAATTCATATAAAAAATGTATTGGTGACAGGTGACGGGCGTGGTGGGCCGAGCCGAGATGTTATCGTCTCTATTCTTCCTCGGCGCGCTACTGTGCTACGCGCGCGCCTCACAGCGGAGAAGATACACAGGTAATATAAAAGAAAATAATGTACATTAGATAGTGAAGCGGAATTGGCACAGAGAAAACGTGACGTGAATGGTGTAATCTGACATACAGTACGCGCTTATACAGGGTTATTGGTAAAACACCAACACCCTTGCAAGACGGTATTACTAACATCAGAAACAATAACTTTTGTTCTATGACTTTTGATAATTCATCTTTTTTTTTCATACAAAATTAAAAATATTATCTGGCATTTGCGTAGAAACTCGGAAACTCGTAGTATTGGTACCTACTAGGTAATTCAAATTATTATTATGAATACCAGCGCACAGGGGCCAATACGTGTTTATTTACTTCAAAATACAGATCTAAAACGTGTCTGATAGGTAGTAAGTACAACAAAAACTTAAAAGTCTATTTTTGGTAAATGTATTATGTTTTGTAAAAAGTCATAGAACAAAAGTTGTTGTTTATGATGTTAGTAATACACTCCTGCAAGGGTGTTGGTGTTTTACCAATAATCCTGTATATTACACATAGAAAGTGACTGATATCGGCTAGCTTCGGCTTTAGGGCTTGTACACAAAACTGCAAATCGGCGCGATGCGAATTCGCAACGAAGAAAACTGCAACGCGAATTGCTGCGATGCGATTTCGTGCGGCAAGGGGTCTTCCTTCCACGGTTCGGGTGATTGTTCCTTCGACGATCGTCAACCGTACTGAATGTATTTTTTTAACTAGGTAGTGACCTGTGACATGAATTAGGTACAAGAGTGTTACACTGCTGCTTTTGATGAAAAGATAGAGAAAAAAAACTTAACATCTCAAGAATGCGTGATGCGAATCGATTTGCATGTTCTTGCGATGCGTCGTGCGAGCTCGTAGATTTTTGCGATACGACATTGCATCGCAGCTTTGTCTACAAGCCCTTACAGCGAGCGGGTCAAGGTATCGTAATTGAATTGAAAATACAATAGTCCTACAACATTTTGATAAAATATACAATTTGTGCATTTTAATAAATACAGATAAATAAATAAAGTAGGTAAGTATTCAATTTATATAAATATTGTGTAGCAAACGTACATTTTCAATACAAAATATGTTTACATTTACGATATCATACGTCAAAATTATTCGTGATAAGCCCACTGTTCTGTATGTTAAATAGAATATTCAATTTCAACGAAAAAGCCAGTGAACTTTTGGCTAATTCATTTATGGCTTAAATGTATGCTTTTAGTAGCGAGGTTGTCTTAAGAGCACACATTTATTATGTAGATAAGACGCAAACGTGACTCACATGTAACCTTCCTAAACTACACTTAGGAAACGGGAGAATTCTATGAAACACGATCGTTTTTTACTGTTTACCGAGAATCGTGAATCTTGGGTTAGTGTACAGTACCCCTATCATGAGTTTTTTTGACGTATAGTTTCGTTAACGTAAGCATATTTTGAATTTAAAATACAGCAGTCCTGAAACATTTTGATAAAATTTTATACAATTTGCACATTTTAAAAAATACAGAGAAATTAATTAAGTAGGTATTTAATTTGTATAAATATTGTGTAACAAACATGTATTTTCAATTCAAAATATGCTTACGTTAACGATACTACACGTCAAAAAAACTCATGATCGGGGTACTGAATAAGGTACCTATAGGACTATAGGCAAGTATTGTTTTTATATATTTCGTCGATTGTTTAAGTTAATAAGTAGGTACCTACACTACCGAAAAAAATATCATTTATATAAACAATCACATTATAAATTAAAATAAATATTTAAAACTGCAATCAGATTCAGGTTATTTAAACGTTCCTATTTTGGCGTGCTTTCCGTGACGTTAGCGACCACGACAACACTGACAATTTGACATAATTAAGTCTGTGAAGTGTTTATTATTAGATAAAAATAAGTTTTTTTATTAATTAGAACATGGCAGGATCCGATAAACCATTTAATAAGTACTGTATTTTATCCACGCAGCCACGTGCACAAATACAATAATACAACATTACAAACATAATGTACGGGACTGATACTTAAGATCAACAGCCATAATATCAGCAGTTAAAACATCAACACCGTAAGACCAACGGTTCAAAATCTCAACACTTCAGAATGTCAGCAGCTTAGTAAATCAACAGTTCACCAGACCAAAGTTTAAAATCTCAACTTGGAAAGTATTAGGTAAATACTAATTGTATTAATGTTATGCATGTTTTACTTTAAGTAAACAGTATTTGACGAGGGGTGCTTACCTTTTATTTACTTTTTGGTCGGTCAGGTATAGGTAGGTACATAATGTAGGTACTTGAGTAATTACACAATATATTAAAATCCTACTAATAATATAAACGTGAATGTTTGTTACTCTTTCACGCAAAAACTACTGAACGGATTTGAAACGGATGAAACTTTACAGTAATATAATAGCTATACATCAGAATAACACATAACATATTATTATTTTTTATCTTGTTTATAGATTATCTTTTTTTTTCATAACATTTAATTTAAGTAATAATGTACTTAGAGGCTAGCTTAATTTTTGTCTAATGGTAATACGGGAGATTATTGTTCCTTTTCTATACGTGTTTCAAAATGCTCCGAATAAACATTTTTTCTTTCTTTTCTTCTTTCTTACATAGGCTACTTTTTATTCCAAAAACGCGGGCGGAGGCGCGGGCGGAAGCTAATAAGTAAATAAATAACAATTGTATTGTATTGTATTGTTTATTATTTTTATATGTTATACTAGCTTCCGCCCGCGCTTACTGTAAAGTTTCATTAAAATCCGTTCAGTAGTTTTTGCGTGAAAGAGTAACAAACATCCATCAATACATCCTCACAAACTTTCACGTTCATAATATTAGTAGGATTTTAATATATTGTGTAATTACTCAAGTACATTATGTACCTACCTATACCTGACCGACCAAAAAGTAAATAAAAGGTAAGCACCCCTCGTCAAATACTGTTTACTTATAGTAAAACATGCATAACATTAATACAATTAGTATTTACCTAATACTTTCCAAGTTGAGATTTTAAACTTTGGTCTGGTGATCTGTTGACTTACTAAGCTGCTGACATTCTGAAGTGTTGAGATTTTGAACCGTTGGTCTTACGGTGTTGATGTTTTAACTGCTGATATTATGGCTGTTGATCTTATGTATCAGTCCCATAATGTACTGATGTCACGATTCAGTCTAACCAATAGCAGTGGGTTTTGCTATTATTAATTTCCCACTCATTTTTTTTCCTTCAAATTCTTCATTAAAATGTGGTTAAATAAATAATATAGTCTTATAGGTAGGTACAATGCCATAGCTATAAAAAGATTTTAAAAAATGCTTGACCTATATTAGAGTCTTACTAAAAAAAAATACTAAGATCATTTTTTTTCGTTTGCATGGCATCTTTACCACCTATAGATGTGTCTCATAAAATATTTCGAGTATGAAGAGTAGCCTATATTTACATCCCATGCATATTTCCTATTTCCGATACTAAGCATCCTTATTTACCGTTCATGTACACTTCAGTCGTCAATATTAGGTACTCATGTCGAACGTGTGGAAGCACCTTTGACCTCGTTCCTCGCGTGGTAACGGCCAAAAACATTTATTTGTTTATCCCCTATAGGCGCAATCTAAATTATTCAACAATCGGTTTTCGAGTCTTTGAAGAATGAATGAGAAAAGTTTTATTAAAATTCTTTTAGTTTTATGTTTTAGTTCTACGTGTTTGTCGTGTTATTAAATAACTTCAAATGTTTAACATTAATTATTCCTAGACGTCTACTTGCTGAACTTTGTGGTACATACTTGATGATGAAAGTAGAAAACCTAGTTAGGACTATAATATGTAGAAAAAATAATAGATACAGATCGTAGAATGTATACAACATTAATGTTTCCAGACTGGCGCTACGTCGTAGCGTGCACCGCATGCGTAGGCGTAGCGATGCTGTGCAAAGAACAAGGCATCACCGTCACCGGCGTATGCGTCGTCTACGAACTTTTCGTAGCGCAAAAGGTGAGTGAATGAAGTCACACTAACGCTAAGTCGTAGCATTTTTCTACTTTAAGTTTTAATAAATTAAGTGTAATTATCTATAATACTGGGTTCGCAGTATAATGAAGCCACCCATATATTTGAAATTAAACAGGGAAAGCTCTAGAAACCATTTATAGGCAGAAATTATTTTCCGTTCGTATTTTCCGCCTTACCACAGAATTTAACCAGCGGCCGTCTCGTCTGACGCATTTAATTTAATTTTAATATAAAATTGAACGGTTCAACATTTACTGCTCGAAGCAGACCGCTTCACCTTTTATACTTATTTTATATTTAACTTCCATGATTTTCCAATAAGCACACGTAGGTATAAATTATTTTCAATATAATTTTCATAAACTAAGTTTGCATTTGCATAAAGTATACTTTTTACGCGATAAATTCTTAAACGTTGAGTGATAAAACCCGTTATTAGTATGAAAAAGTAACTTAAATATAAATGTAAAATGATTTTCTCGAAAGTTACTTTTTCATACTTATAACGGGTTTTATCACTCAACGGTGAGCTCTTGATATTACACAAGACTGCCCACCATCTCCTATCTTTCAGTCCACCCAAAGGTTGTCTGGAAGAGATCGCCTTGTGCGATAAAACCATTCATTGTTATTTGTTACGTCGTGTTCTGTAAATCTTACTTGTGGTGTACAATAACGATTATATGTATAAATTAACTAATAAAATACATAATTCCTCGGACTAGACCTAGACCTATTCTACCTATTTAGGCGCATCACACACCGCCCCGCGCTACGCTGCGGGGTGCGTGGCGACGAAACAAAAGCCCCGCGCGTGAATGCGTTTTCAGTGTGTTGCACTATGCGTGATTTCGATACACATACAGGTACTTGCAAACAACGGCCGCGCTACGCTGCGTGATGCGGTGCGGTGTGCGAATCGCCTTCCATAAAAAGCTGTACAACTACTAATTGCTTAATTTATTGATCCAGCGCCGAAGTTCAGGTGGTATAAGTCGGTGGTCGTGGGTGGACGCGTGGGGCAAGGGCTCCGGCTGGGGCTGCGCGTGCGGCGAGGCGGCGCGCAGGGTCGCCACCGTGTGCTGCGCCACGCTCGCGCTGCTGGCCGCGCGGCTGCACGTCATGGGCGCGCAGCTGCCCGTCTTCACGAGGTTCGACAACCCTGCTGGGGCCGCGCACCCGCCTGCCAGGTAATTTATTTTCTTATACATACATTCATTACACTACAATCAAGTTGGGTAACTTTGAATTTTCCGTAAAAAAATCGTTTTTCTCAAAATATTTACCATCAAACACATATATAACTGCGGAAACGAACGAATCTATGTATTTGACCTTAAATATTTTGAGAGAAAAGATTTTGAATCTCAGATTTTGAAACAGAACTGTTTCAAGTCAAAATTAGGAAAATTCAAAGTTACCCAACTTCACTGTTACACTTGTGAAAACCGCCAAACAGTGGAATACGCTGCCGGAGTGGGTGTTCCACGATAGTTACAACCTGGGTATCTTCAAGTCCCGTGTGAATCGGTTTCTTCTAAGCAAGCATGCTCCATTGTAGACCGCATCAACGCTTAACATCGGGGGAAATAGAGGTCAAATGCAAATTGTATTATCAGATTAATACATCACTCTTCATTCAACATTTTCAACCAAACCAACCAAGCTTAGCAAGTTGTAGTGCTTAATCGCGTATTTGCGAACATATACTTAGTCGCGTTTTCTTCTTTTGTGACCGGACGAGGCAGTCGACGTCTTTATCGCCCTGTAATAAGGATAATTGGCTTTGACAAGCACACTAGCTGCGAAACGGCCGGTCGCAAGCTAAGCCACATTAATTTTATGAGCGTTCTCGTTCGTAGGCCATTGTTCAAGGGGTGGATTCTTGGCTTATGGTGGAATTCACTTAAATAAACAAAGCCCAGCTTTGTATCGTTCACTTGTGTTAGAAAGTGGATGTAGGTAGTTGTTTCTTAGATGATACTGACCTTTTTAGGGTTCCGTACCAAAATGGTAAAAAAGGAACCCTTATGGTGCGACTTCGTCTGTCTGTCTGTCTGTCTGTCACACCTGCTTATTTCAGCAACTACTAATGCTATCGACTTGAAATTTGGAACAGTTATAAAAAATGCTTGTCCAACTTTATTGCAAATGAAAAAAATAAAAAAAAATATTTATTTTCATTGCAAAAGGGGCCGGAGTGGGGGTCCAAAATTTCAAAGTGGGGTTACTAGGTCAAATGAAATATCACATGAAAGGGCTTGATCTGCACCTTTCAAAATATATTTTCATTTTATGTCTCACAGTTTTCGACATATGATGAAAAATGTCTGAAAAAATACCATTCCCCCCGCCTTATCTCCGAAGTTTGCCGAGTGAAAAATCTGAAATAATTAGAGTTGATAGGAATTGATCCAAATATGGCACCTAAAATAATACGATGTTCCTAACTAGTACAGTTTTTTCAAAATCATCAAAATTCTTTCACAAACAAACTTAGTTTTGCGGTCCGGTTTTTTTCACTTTATACGTCCAAAACTGATACGGAACCCTCGGTGCGCGAGTACGACTCGCACTTGGCCGGTTTTTTGATGTCTGTGTTCTGTTTTAATTAGATCTTAGTCCTCAATCTTCAGCATAAAGGCTGATAAATTGGGCCAGTTTTTTGGTCTGTAAATAATTATTTCAAACATAGAACATATTGTCTTCAAGACTGATTTTTCCATCATCAGAATATAGGTCAATGTCATCATATCATCAGATAACTTTTATTCAAGGAATAAAATTGACGTTTGCCTGATATTGCATAGAAAAACTGTCAAAAAAAATAAATAATTCCTTGGATCTTACGATTGAAAAATCGGCCCTCATATTATATGGGCCGATTTTTAACCTTTTGAGCGCCATGGTCACATATACGTGACAAGTGAAAACTGTCCCTGGACGCCAACGACACAAATACGTGACAGAAAAAGCGGGAAATTCATAGCTTGGCGTACAGGGTACGGCGATGCGTTTATGCCGTGGCGTTCAAAAGGTTAATTATAGAAATATTATTACACTAACTTCGATATTTACATTTCCATCGTTATTCTTACAGGCACTTAACATTCGCCTACCTGCCGGCTCTTAACGCGTGGCTGCTGACGTTACCTGAGGCGCTGTGCTGTGACTGGACCATGGGCACAGTGGCCTTGCTCAAGTGCTGGCGCGACCCTCGCAACGTGGCCACTTTGGCGCTGGTCATCATCATCGTGACTGCGACCATACATGCGTTGCGAACGCGCTCGTCTGCTCTTTCCATGGTAAACAATACTAACTAAACTTTATAAATGACTAGTTGTTCCCCACGATTTCACCCCCGTTGCTCGGCTCCTAAGGGTTATAGCGTGACGTTAAATAGCCTACACTACTCCTCATGAATCTGGCTATCATACACAAAAATAATTTTTCGAATCCGACTGGTAGTTCCAGAGATCAGCGCGTTCAAACAAACCAAACTCTTTATAATATTAGTAAGTATATTTATTGTTTTGTTCTTTCAAACGAGTAAAGTGCTCACGTCCGTTTCCAGCGCTTGTACAAAAAGGAATACTAAGTAATATTCTTTTGTTTTATTTAAATTAGTGATGTGACTATTAGTGGCGAAGTTGGAGGGGAAGTTGGTACAATAAAATTTAATAATTTTGTTCTACTTTGTCACACCTATTTATTTATTCACTGTATATATTTACATATTTTGAATAGGCGAATAGGTATGACTAACGCTGAGTTGCAGAAAAGGTCGTTAAGTTTTAAAGGAGACTTTAACGATAGAAATTGTATGGTTAATGCCGCCTTTAAAAGTTAATTATTTTTGTGCAACTGACCGTAAGTGAAACAGAATTAACTATTTTATTGTATCGGCTTCCCCTCACCTTTCGTCACTGCTAACTGAACACACTCATCACGGTGCGATGTCTAAATAATAAAAACTAATCGGTTCTTTTTCTATCTTCAGGGGTTAGCACTACTCGTTCTGCCATTTCTACCAGCTTCGAACTTGTTCTTCCCCGTCGGCTTTGTGGTCGCCGAGCGAGTGCTCTACATGCCTTCGATGGGCTGGTGCCTGCTAGTGGCCCACGGCTGGCGACTCCTGGCCAAGAAGCGAGCAAAACTCGCCGCTAGTGCACTCATATTCCTCCTCCTAGCGTTCAGTGCTAAAACTTACATGAGGAATTGGGATTGGAAGACTGAATATTCAATATTTGCTTCGGGGTTGAAGGTAAATTGTTTTTCATGTGCTGGTTCTTTATTAGACTATAGCACTTTGCCGACATTGCTCGCGCCTTTGTCCGTATGACCCACAGGAACTGTGCATATTTTTCGAGAAACTAGCACTCAGAGATTTCTGTTTTCTATTAGTGAAAGGATTTTCTCCACATATTTACAAACACAACATTCGCCCTCTCTCTTTATATTATTAGTATAGATTAAAGAACATGTCAGTAAAGTCGAATCTGTTTTCAGGTAAACCGCAACAACGCCAAATTGTACAATAATGTAGGACATGCTTTAGAAGCGGAAGGGAAGTACGCCGAAGCATTAGAATTCTTTAACACGGCTGTCAATGTACAACCGGATGACGTTGGAGCCCACATCAACGTGGGCAGGACATACAACCATTTGGGAAGATACCAAGAAGCTGAGGATGCTTATGTCAGAGCCAAATCGCTTCTTCCAAAGGCCAAGCCTGGTGAATCGTACCAGGCAAGGATAGCGCCTAACCACTTAAATGTATTCTTAAATCTTGCCAATTTGATATCTAAGAACGCCACCAGGTTAGAAGAAGCAGATATGCTATATAGACAAGCTATCAGCATGAGAGCTGATTACACTCAAGCCTATATAAATAGAGGAGATATTTTAATCAAATTAAATAGGACGAAGGAAGCTCAGGAGGTGTACGAGAGGGCTTTGCTGTATGACAGTGGAAACCCTGACATTTACTACAACGTAAGTATGAGCAATAG
Source organism: Thalpophila matura (assembly GCA_948465475.1). Taxonomy (NCBI): domain Eukaryota; kingdom Metazoa; phylum Arthropoda; class Insecta; order Lepidoptera; family Noctuidae; genus Thalpophila; species Thalpophila matura. Next base: position 14,294,280 of record OX419183.1, read on the forward strand.
ATACGCAACTATATCTCTAAAGCAAAGCGAAATCTAAAAGTGCCTTCTACAATCCAATTTCACGCCCGTTCTATAGGCGAGTCTTAACAAATTGACACGTGAATAGGTAAGTTGGACTAATTGGTGATAGGTTCTACGAATCGGGCGACAAATAGGGTCTTTCGAAAGCACCTTAGCTTTAGTGCGTTGTTCATAACTAATGTTGCTTTGTTCCGAGGAAGTTGAACATCAGGTAATAACCGACTGCCTATTTAAATTTCAGCTAGGAGTGGTTCTTCTAGAGCAAGGCAAGCCTTCCCAAGCGCTGGCCTACCTAGACAAGGCGTTAGAACTAGAACCGGAACACGAACAAGCTCTTCTGAACTCTGCCATACTCTTGCAAGAACTCGGAGCCGCTGACCTCAGGCACTTGGCCAGGCAACGCCTCCTCAAACTACTTGATAAAGACGGTGAGTCAAATTGTTATGTGATCAAAAAAACACTCACAAAAAAAATGTGAACTAACCTATCCTTTTAAATTCCTTTACTTAGGTTTAAAGAACTTTATTTCTCATAAGAACATAGTTCACTTAAAATGAGATTAAACAACATTGACTTAATACTAAATACAGTTTTAGCTCTAGTCTAGTGCGACAAGTTTAATAGAAATTAATGACATTTTATTTTACAATCTTTTCAAAGTAACATTTAGCAATACCTATAGATTCTGACTATAAATATGGGATTTTAATTTGTTTTTAAAAGTGTTTAATTTATTACACTTTTTTATGTCGTTCGGTAAGCTGTTGTAAAGTTGTGCTCCCTCAAAAAGTATGTTTTTTTTGCCGTAAGCTAGTGTGCGTGGTTTAGTTAATTCCAATTTGCATCTGTTTCTTAAGTAGTGCTTGTGTGTTTTTTCTGTAAATTTTATGTTTGAGTGGATATTGCCTGTAATTATTTTTTTTACGAGACTTTTTTTTTTTTTACTTCTTGGAGTTAAATACACACTATATTTTCTACTAGCTGTTCCCCGCGGTTTCACCCCCGTTGCTCGGCTCCTAAGGGTCATAACTCCTCACCCCCCCATATCATACAAAAATACGCGAAACACGGTAATTCTCGGTATAGCACGTCGGCACTCATTTAATTGGTATGACCCCCCCAGCCTTCGGCTGCGACCGCGTCTGACGTTTTTGAAGAACATCACCAATAAGATCAGTGTATTATCCCTCTAGGCCAGGGTTTCTTAAAGTGGGGTCCATGGACCCCTTGGGGATCCGTGATATGAGTGCCAGGGGTCCGCAGCCACTCAGTCCACTCTTAACATAATTATTTAATAGGAAAATTATGCTGTAATTCACGCATCATTTGTTTGATCGCTTGCTCGTATTAAAAATCACTGCAAAATAACCAATAAAAGTGATTTTTGTAATATGCTTTGTTTTTCGTTCCGAAAATTTTCTTCGACGGGGGTCCGTGGATTTTTTTCATTCTGAAAGTGGTCCGTGGCTTCAAAAAGTTTAAGAACCACTGCTCTATTTCCTAGATAGTGGAAATGCAGAAACGCCCTAGACTCTAGGGCGTCCCTGCATTTCCACTATGTAACATCCACCCAATAAATAATAATCTATTTAAAATTCCAGCAACAAACGAACGAGTCCACTTCAACCTCGGCATGGTGTGCATGGACGAGGGCGACGCGGAATGCGCTGAGCGGTGGTTCAGGGCCGCTGTCCACCTCAAGCCCGACTTCCGGTCAGCGCTGTTCAACCTCGCCTTACTCCTGGCCGACCGGAGGAGGCCTCTGGAGGCCGCGCCCTTCTTGAAGCAACTGGTCCGCCATCACCCGGACCATGTGAAGGCGTTGGTGCTTCTGGGGGATATCTACATCAATTCTGTCAAGGATTTGGATGCGGCTGAAAGTGTAAGTATAAGAACTTGTTATGTTGACGATTCAATTACCTCGCACTTGACCGGTTTTGTCCGGCATCACCCGGACCATGTGAAGGCGTTGGTGCTTCTGGGAGACATCTACATCAATTCTGTTAAATGATTTGGATGCGGCTGAAAGTGTAAGTATAAGAACTTGTTATGTTGACGATTCAATTACCTCGCACTTGACCGGTTTTGTCCGGCATCACCCGGACCATGTGAAGGCGTTGGTGCTTCTGGGAGACATCTACATTAATTCTGTTATATGATTTGGATGCGGCTGAAAGTGTAAGTATAAGAACTTTTTTGTTAAAACGAGTAATAAATAAATAGAAAGAAGTTCTTGAAGCAGCTGGTCCGCCATCACCCGGACCATGTGAAGGCGTTGGTGCTTTTGGGGGATATCTACATCAATTCTGATAAGGATTTAGATGCGGCTGAAAGTGTAAGTATAAGAACTTTTGTAACGAATAAAAAATAGAACGAGGCCTCTGGAGGCCGCGCCCTTCTTGAAGCAGCTGGTTAGACATCACCCGGACCATGGCGTTGGTGCTTCTGGGAGATATCTACATCAATTCTGTTAAGGATATGGATGCAGCTGAAAGTGTAAGTATAAGAACTTTTTATGTCGTCGATTCAATTATCTCGCACTTGACCGGTTTTTGGAACGAAGTTCTTTTAAAGTGGCGTGCGGTAGAAGTTAACTGGTAGAAATCGCCACGTAAGGAAAACGCGTTATGCCCCCTCCACGCGACATTCTCTCTCTCTTATCTCTTTCTATACATATACGAGGCGTAAGGAACTACATTCTTGACGAGGGTCCTCCGACCGCATAATATGTTTTTAGGGTTCCGTATATCAAAAGGAAAAAACTAAACCTTTTGTCACCTTTAACAAAACCTTTTCATCACTTTGTCGTCTGTCTGTAGGTACGTGGCATCTGCTCATATAGGTAGTAGATGGCGCCAGTAGAAGAAGCCACTAGATGGCGCTATTACATAATTATTTCTAGTGGAATATTCTATATTTTTAACCGACTTCAAAAAAGAAGATTCTGTATTCGATCCGTATGTATGTATGTATGTGCGCGATTTTCTCAAAAACTACTGTTCCCATTTGGATGTTTTTTTTAATCCATTTCTCCACATTGCAGTGTTACCGGCGTATTCTGGAGCTGGAGTCAGACAACGTACAAGCGCTGCACAACTTATGCGTAGTGGCCGTAGAGCGCGGCAAGCTGGCCGTGGCCGAAGAATGTCTCACACGAGCCGCCGCCTTAGCCCCACACGAGCACTACATACAACGCCACCTCGCCGTCGTGCGAGCGAGACGGCAAGCCGCCGCCACCCCCACCTCAAACAAAACACCCCCCACCCCCGCCTCCACCGCCACCGCCACCACTGAAGTGCGAGCGAGATGGAACTACATCCCTCAACAACCCCCCGACCCCCACGAAACCGACGACTCATAGCCGAACGGACATTAGACGAACGAAAATGGAATGTAAATAATTTGCTTAGGATCTTCTTCGAACACCAAACGGCCACGGTTTTAATCTGCCTATCGATTATTTTTATAGTTTCTTCGAACAATCAGGGTATTACCTTCTATCTGAGTCGGACATGATGTATTGTATTTCACCTTACTGTCGCTTTATTTCGATTGTTTCCCTTTGAAGATATCTGAAGGTCGATTTAAACTAAACGAACAAAGAGCTATCTAGAGTAGAACCAGCATTCTTTCTCGATCTTTTAGTGTAAACATTTTCAGCGTTTACACCAAAATATCAACGAGCTAAAATGAGAACCAAGAACTAGAATAAAATTCTTGCACAGTAGAACAACGAAAGAATGCTCTACGTCTGTTTACACTAAAAGAATTTGATAGAAAGAGCATTCGCTCGTCTGATGTAAATCGGCCCTTAAACGATACTATAGATTTTGTAACAGTACCTACCTACTGAGCGAAGTGTTTACGCCAAAAGATATAATAAAATTATTGATCTCGTAGATAAAAAAACTTGATTTGCATAATGGCGTTTCGTGATATTAGTTAAAGACATCATTAATTATAATTGTGTATGCCATATATAAATAGGTATTATGTAGAATATGTTTCAACGAGCTTTTGTCATTAGCCCGGTATACGGAATGTATGGACAATTACAATATGTGTGTATTTAAAAAATAAATGGAAATAGCATAATAGAATGTATAAAACTGTTTCCAGTAAATTAATTATCTAAGTTTCTCTAGTCACAATGCTCGTTTTGATATAAAATCTCTTTAGTTATTTACTACTAGTTAGAATATGAAATACATTGCATTGTACATGAATTAAAGTTGAATGACCCCGTGCTTCGATTAGGCGTGGGAGTAGCACTAGTGAGGCGCCCCGCATTGCAGCGAACCCATTTCTAATCATGTTACCTACCTTATCTAGCGATCAAACATTAATTGTATAAACGATCAGTCATTAACCTGTTGAAATTATCGCATTTCACCGTCCAAGAAAGTCTTTGGAGAGTCATCATCATCAATGAATGCAGTGGCAAAAGATGGCCATCAAATCTCATTGAGAAAAATATTCTAATTAAAATCAGTTTGCTGTCTTTGTAATAATTTTGTTCGGGATTCGTACTTTTTAATAAATTAATCATCATCTGAACACACTGCTGTTATGTTATCAAAACTTTTTCTTATGAATTTGGGTCCTGATTTTTGTACTATCGTGGTAGGAGAGATGACAATTTAACTTACCTAATGACTATTCAAGAAAATGAGTTATACTTACTCAACTAAATTTTTTCCTCCCAATCATGTACACTGAGTGCCTAAGTATGTACCTATAGAACTATATAATTTTCGTAGAAAATAAATTGTAAGATAAAAATTGTAATTCTTTGAGGATTACGTTAATTAAGTTCGACAAAATATTACAGCAGTGTGTAGTTAACCTAAGTCGCTGTCTTTTGTATTTAATAATCCAATTTGTTAGCTGGATATACATTTCTAAAATAAATATTATTTTCTTATTCATTAAAGATATTACGTAAAAAACATAAAAGTGATCGACCGTTATTAGAATTAGATGTGAAAAAAATGTAATGTTGTTAATGTTTTAAGATAAAAAATAACTTTTGTAAAAACTGAATTTTTTACAATGTCTTGAAACATTTCTTGTGGGAACTCTGTTATGAGTTGATGAATTCGTAAGGACCCCGAATATTGTAACTATTTGTCGTCAAAACGTTTATTTTTATAAAATAAAATGTTTCAAATGAGTTTTGCTTTTTTTAGTCTCCCTATAACACCAATGCAGGTAATTAGCGAATAAATATCATCCCTTCACAAAGTGAGTGGGGTGAGCGCCATTTCCCCTACTTTTCCTAAACCTCCTCGAAGATACCTCGCTGAATCCTTATCGGTTCATTGTCCCTACGAATTTCCCTACATTCTGGATATTAAAACACCGTCCACCATTACCCCATACATCATGTCTATTCTGTACCGACACGCCACGTGATAACTGCCAATTAGTTTGCGAACGTTCGAGGGAGAATACCACGGTGAGATTCTCCCTCGAAAGTTCGCTAACAAATTGACAGTTCTCGCGGTGTTATCACGTGGTGTGTCGTTACAGAATAGATAGGCTGCATACATGACTGTTTGGCTATTCAAACCTTAGGGCTGACAAGAAGTCTTAGTCAAAGTCCAAACTAATACTTATGACTAACTAATTTATGACTAATTCTAGCCTGTAGGTTCAGTCAAACGCCGAAACCCAATTTGATGAAATCGGGGTTTGACCCGTTTAATATCACATATAAGTAACTAGGGTCCAAGAGCGAGCGAAGAGAGCTCGGGGCTCACGGCACCCCGACACGAACAGGTTAGGATCGAAGGGATTGACGGGGGCTAGTGAGCGAGCAAAGCGAGCGAACGACACGACTACATTACATAGTTATTTTCCACTTTCCACATAATCAGGATTCTATAAGGACGACCGATGTTTTGCTGTTCACTTACCAATTCACTACTTACTTCGAGGTTGTCCGGTGACAAGTGAATAATTACGATAGGACCCCCCGAACTACTATGACTATTAGGTACCTACGTAACGTACTAGTTAACTGTCACGTTGGAAGGCTATCTTACCATATCTACAGGATAGGTACGCAGAAGTTGGATATTGTAGAAAGAACCACCTACGCTTCCCATTATACAAAACAGGTAACGACCTTGTGCGGGGGCAACGGCCCCCAACACTCATGGGGCGTGGCATGAACTTATAACTAGGTGTTTACCAGCATGATTATACTAAAAGAAACGGGTTTTGTCGACGGAGGAATAGACAAAACGACAGATTGTAGAATGATTTCTACCGATAAAGCATGGCGATGATCAAGGGCGTAGCCAGGTACAGGCAGCTCAGCTAGCAAGGGTTGTGTAAGGAAGGCCACACACACACGTCAGGTAAACCGGTCCGGTTCTCTGATCCGGTTGCAGTAGGTACCTACAGTGCACTGCTCACGCACGGTTTTTCTCTCTCTCGCACTCACGGCAACCGGTACCGGTAACCGCCGGACCGGCCGACCGGATTACGTACCTGAGGTGTGCGTCCTCACTAAATATTTGTGGCTCGGTCGGAGTGCTCCCGAACCGAAGAGTAGGAGGTACTACCTAAATCATTTATGAAAGAAAAAGCATTAATAAATTAATGATTATCATTATTATCGTCAAATTGAATAGGTATCGTTTAAACTACGAACCATTATCTCTTATGAGGACACTCGTGCGTGCCATGCCAACACCTTCCCCATAAGTAGGTATACTTACATATTGTTTTCCTTGTCTGCAGAAATTATTTAGAGGGGAGGTTATGAGGGTTCATCCCGAATCTAGATATTATTTTTCTCATAGATGGCGCTACAAGAACTATGCAATAGCGCCATCTATGATCAAGAGATGATGTATCTACTACGATGTAATAGCGGCATAGATGGCGCTATTGCATATTTCAAAACCCTCAGAGCGCGAGTCGTACTCGCACTTGTCTGGTTTTTTTTAATTAGCACTTCAGGAGCAGTAGTACCTAAGTATCTTTACGTGTAATATGAGGGTGGGTGTGTTAGTCTAAAGTACTTTAGAAAGGGTTAAATAAAATCAAACATCAATATTTGTGTAAAAGATTCACTATATTGTTTTGTACAGTGAACATTATCAATTTCAAAACAATATCGCCCCTATTACAAAGAACGGCTTAAATTATTTTCTCATTTTCCTTTCCACTAGACTTTTAATACGACACGGTTCTAATTTCGTGGAATTGCTTAAATAATTGCTTAATCGTGAAAGACAGAATTCAAAAACAAACATTCGAAAATAAAAACAGTCAAATGATATTTAACAAGTACACTAAGCAAAGGTAGGATATTCTAGCATTTATTCTATAGACGGTAATGGAACCTAGATGTCCTACGAATTTAAGTACTATCACGGTTCGCAGTCCTTTTTATGTACACAAAATACATACTCTTTTTACGATGTACAATGGTAAAAACAATCGAACGACTATCGGGCGACTAAACGATTTTATTGAAACACAAGAATTCACAATTCTTCACAGTTTACATGGTGTACGTACTCAAATCAAAGATTTGAATGTCTTTAAAGTATTTTTAATTTAAACAAGGTCTTATCACTTAAACGAAATATTAATAACATAAAATAATCTAAGGTCAATAAAGGAATATAATTTATTAACTATACATTTTCTCATCATGAATAACAAAATCTCACTCACTCTCGCTTTTCGAACTTACATCTAAATTTACTAACTTGAAATACTATCCACTTATTTTAATTTTCTTTCGATGGACTTTTTTAACCTATACTTTGTTCCGTTAACTATTGCTGTCACGATGATTCAAATTATAAGGCCCCTTCCAACCCGACCCTAAAGATAGCTCTCAGGCATGAAACATCCCTCGCCAAACTGTCCGACATGGTTCCAACGAACCCACTTTACGATCGCTCCTACAATTAGAATATTCGACAACAAAAACAATGTCGAAACAGAAAACTAAAGATAGTCTAACAACAACAAATTATACTTATAATTTCAGAGTTCTCACTCAACAAACCATCTCGGAAACTTTCCAAACAAAAATACACAAACCTCCACGTGAATACAAGGTAAATAAACTGAAGCATTCGTCCGCTATCGAATATCTGTACAAATGACCAGTCGTTGTATAAAAATATCCGAGTATATAAAAATTGTAGGCAAAAAGTTAGGGGTCGACTGTAGCTATATGGATAACTTTAAAATTTAAGTGCACAAGGATTAGTTGGTATGTCCCGACTTGCCATGGCTGTGGGCCGTACCATGACGTGTTAAAGCCACCATTGTTCCGCTGTAAGCAAAGGATAGCGCTATTCGTGCTGCATAGTTCCATCCCTTTCTCACAGCGGAATAACGATGTCGATAACACGTCGTAATACGCTCCCAGGATCACAACGATGGAGGTGGGGGTGGTGTTCACTTGTACTCTTCCTCGGCGTCGAAGTCGCCGTCTTCGTCCACTTCAGCGACCACGGCTTGCTGCTGCTGCTGCGTTAGCGCTAACGGACCCTTTTTGTACGCCGTCATTTCCTATAAATTATACATATTTATTGTAAACGAAACATACATTTACAGTACCGTAGAGGCGGGGTCACTTTGACCCTAGGACATTACTTTGGACCAATGTTTGAACTGCCCGCCATCACCATCTAATAGTTCTATTAGTTACCGAAGGAAAGTCGACGATCGGTTGTGTGGTCGCAACACGGCGGGTAGTTCAAACATTTTTCAGTTTGGTCCAAAGTTATACCCTAGGGTCAAAATAACCCGCCTCGACGGTAGTCAATATTATACATGAAGCTTTAGAAAGAGATATCGGCTAGCTTCGGCTTTATAGAGCGTCATCTCTGTCACACAAGGTCCTAACAACTGACATATCGTTGCATTTCTTTCTCAACCTCGTATCTGTCAAATCGTAGTTTTGCATGAACTAGCAAAATTATCTAAAATTCTTATTAATCATTCATTGTTTATGTAAAGAAACACATATAATATATTCATCCAATCCTTATTTAAGTTATTTAATAATTATTTTATTGAAATATAAAACAATTTTGACATAAAATACAGTTTTTTTTTTCGTTCCTGTAAAACTAAGATTTTACAGATACGAGGTTGAGAAAGAAATGCGACGATATTCAACTTGAGAAACAAACCGGTAGTCGCACAGTATGTTTTTATTAGCACCTAGTTAAGCTACTGCCTACTTATAGCAGAATCCCTTTTTCTATACAAAATATTGAATAAAAAAAACGTAAAAGCTTAATAAAAAGTTCTCAACGCCTCACTTTATTAAAAAAATCTTGCATTCCGAACGAATATTTTTCTTTCCGGATCGCGCGTAAACTATGACATAAAGAAATGATTCGCACCTGCCTCCCTATCCTTTATTATTAAGAGGGCTCTCGCATTCGGCACCTCTCTGGCTTGCACAGAACCATATATTTTAAGAATGTTAAATGAAAAGATGAATTTTAGAAAAATGTAATCTGATAGCGAACTACAAATATTATAAACTAAAATTTAATTATTAAAAACACATGTTAAACAAACTTCAAAAACAGATCATAGTTGTTTTTTAAGTTTGTTTATTAGACATCACAATAGAAATGTGTTTTAATTATTTACCTGTAAAATTAATATTATTTTGTAGTTCACTATCAGATTACATTTTTCAAAAATGCATCTTTTCATTCAACATTCCTAAAAATGGTTCTGTGCGAGCGAGAGAGGAGACAAAATTCCGAGAGCGCCCTTAAGAAGGTTCCAACTTTTGCTATATTGGATACATCTTGATATATTGAACAGATGATGTTGACAAAAAATACGTTATTTAAGGGCGCTCTCGGAATTTTAAGAAGAAGGTTCCACCTTTTGCTATATTGGATACATCTTGATAATTATATTGAACAGATGACGTTGACAAAAATTACGTTATTTTGCATCCGTGTTATAGTGTTTCACGTAAGAAGTCCCTTTGACGCTATGTTGGCTGCCCTGAATGCCAATATGTTACAACTTTTTTAACGGTGTTGGAAAATTGCTTTCCTGATATTTGACAGCAGATTTACCATAGAGCGTCAAGAAACCCCTCAGCGTTTTTCTCTAAGCATTGGAGTTATTGCAGCAATATCACTGCTGAAAGCGTCTCTTCGCTAATGTATGCTGTACCAGTATTTTTTACTGAAAGAACGGCATGACATCCACAAACAAATTTAAAAACTGATACAGTTGTGTCTTGAGATCTAAATAGTAGAACAGCAGCCCATCATGACTGCGACAACGTAGTTTTACGCGAATATATATAAACCCTATCTCCCTATTTTATTTATTTTTCAAATGTTTTAAATTTTGGGGTGTTTCGACTCATATGCAAAAAGTAACAGTGACAATTTTTGTAAGAGGTAAGCCAGAGCTACAAATGCTTAACTGCCCTCGAAAAGCTAAGCATAAATATTTGACAATAGAAGGCAATACTGCCTGTGCTATTTTTCAAAGGGAAGCCGGTAGGAATCGTATTGCAGGGACCCTTCGCCACTGAAAAGTAATGTATAGTTGCGTGGATCAAAAAGAACAACTCACCCGGTCATATCTAGCCTTGTCTTGCTCCGATAGGCTCTCGTACTTGGACTTGGTCTCGGGCTCGGCGGCGGCCCAGCGCCTGCCCAGCTCCTTGGCGATGTCGCCCATGGTGTACTCCGGGTTGTTGGCCTTCACCTTCGAGCGCTCGTCGTTGCAGAACCAGAAGAACGCTGACCTGTAAGTCAAGTGACACTTTTAGTGGTGGAGATCTGTAGGCATGAGAGAACTTATGGTTAAGCCAATGCTCTCTGTTTCTATATTAGTAAAAGTAACTGTTCATTCTAGGCGTTTTAGCAGCGAGGCATAGCAGTAAAATTGTCTACTTCATAGACTTCGTGGATACTTGGACAAGAACAACTAAACATTTGGCGGAAAAGGGATAAAAGTGCTTTATGGATTTCTAATTTAGCTAGTTACAATAAAGGTACAATTCCGACACCAACCGATCGCAGTTGAAAGCCGAATTTACCTTCCTACAAGCTCATAGAAAATGTATGGGAACCAGTAGTGTCGCGTGCACCCGGCGACATATCGCTGGTGTCAGAATTGTACCTTAAGTTTTTCGCATAATAAAGGTATCGCCCGCATAACACGATAAACATGGATGATGGGAATGAGTGAAACAAGCCTGGGAGATTGGACAAGGAGTGTTTTTTTTAAAAAGCAGGATTTAAAAAAAAAGTTCTTCTTTTTTAAAGTATAACAAAGGCAGTGGGATCGTAAAAAGTACTGAAAATTAAGCAAACTTCAAGAAAGTCCTCTATCCAAAGCGAAGCAACATTGGGTACATTACAACGGATTAAAGAAAAACTCATGACCATAACTCACAGCGATCGCTTGGGCGCGTTGGGGTCCTTCATCTGTTGACGCTTGCGCCCGCGCACCTTGATGTCCTTGGGAGGCACGTAGTTCTGCATCTCCAGGTCGAACCGCCTCTTGTCCTGTTCAGCCATCTCGTGGAACCGCTGCTTCTCTTTCTCAGACATGGTCTGTGGGTAATATGCAAGACTTACTAAATCATGACATGAGTACATGACATGACACATAACATTGTAATATTTTGGAAGGTGGTTTATACTTTTTTTATTTTTCTATTTTGAGTGACATCGATTACAAAATATCGGCAACATAGGCTAAATATTGAAGCTAGTTAAAAAATTACTCAACCAAAGTTGACAAAATTGAAATGGGAAACCTTTCTCTAAAACAATAGGTAATTAAAAAAATTAAAAAAAATAATTATTCCGACGAATTGAGAACCTCCTCCTTTTTTTGAAGTCGGTTAAAAATAGATTGTCATGGGAATGGCACGAGTATACAAAGTTTCAGCTTGATAAGCCAAGAGGTAATATCCAAAATAACTTTGCAAGATTTTGCCTTAACATAAAACTAAAAAGTAAACTAAACTAAAACTTGTAAAAATCGGTTCATCATTGGCGAAGATTCTCATTGGTAACAATTTACAAAAAAAAATACAGACGAATCGTATACCCCCTCCTTTTTTAAGTCGGTAAAAAAGATTTGGACTTGTTGCATTATTGTATTTTTCGCCGGTCGAACTGTATGTACAGTATCATGAGTTTTTTTGACGTATAGTTTCGTTAACGTAAGCATATTTTGAATTTAAAATACAGCAGTTCTGGAACATTTTGATAAAATTTTATACAATTTGCACATTTTAAAAAATACAGAGTAATTAATTAAGTATTTAATTTATATAAATATTGTGTAACAAACGTGTATTTTCAATTCAAAATATGCTTACGTTAACGATACTACACGTCAAAAAAACTCATGATCGGCCCTCTGTAGGCCTAGTAGTACAAAAAGCTGTCAAAGTAACAGTTGATTTATGTGATTTACATGGAATGATCTGACTTTTGACTCATCACTGTAAAGTTTATTAGCACTATCACATTCAAGGCCAGTTCTATTCGTATTTTTATCACATACCTAGTAAACAGAATAATTCCGATATAATTTATTTTCATCACAAATGGTTTATTTTAATTATGAGCAGAGAAAGGACTCCGGCGACCGCAATCAATAGAATTTTAATTGTCTACCTTACACCCTGCTTAAAATGTTAAAAAGGTTTATATCTCATAAACAGTGATAGGAATACGTAGTGCAATTTAGGGGCAACGACCTTAAACGTTATATGTATTAGTATAGATACACCTTCGGGATTCTTTAACTACCTACATGTTTCTAAAAACTTTAATGCATTTTTATTGCTTATTTTCATAACATTTAATTTTTTTTTCACTTAAGTAAACATAATATGGGGCAAGTTTAACTTAATTTGTAAGAATCTTGTAAGAATTACTATTTTTTTTTTATATATCTAATGAAACCAGTTCTTAGCGAACAGTATAATTTTATGGCATGTCCAATAATTTTTTTGCATGTCGTCATGAAATCCCGCAATATTGCACTACCATTCCTATCGCTGCTTATAAACTTTAGACAATTATCTAGAAAAACACAAATTATTACCTATGATGGTTCATAAAATATCAAACCTGCTAAAAGGTTAAACAAATATAACAGAGGCCACTTTATCTTGAGATCAATCTTGAGTTTAAAGATAAACTCAAATCAAATGACTCAACCTAGTCCGTAGCCATACATTAATGTGTGAAATGTGTTGTTAAGTTTACATGTGTGAGTGATTTCAGTTATTTATAATATGTATGTTTGGCACTCAATATACCTACTCATATTGTGCCAATTCTTCATGTCCAATATGAGTGATGATCAAAAATGTAGATACAAATGGAAAAATTAAGAACTGCCTTATTTGGCATATTATTATCTTTAGTGTTAACACCTACCGTCCACATAGTGGCGGTCCGAGGGGGGGTGGGGTCGTAGGGGTCATGAGTCTCCCCCCCGCCCCAAACTTACAAAAAATGCGAAACACGGTAATTCACGGTATATCATGTCTGCATTAATCGGTATGACCCCCCTTCAAAAGACTTCGGCTGCGGTATTATCCCCCCTCCCCAGTCTTCGGCTGCGACCGCGCCTGACACCTAGGCAGTCATATTGTTAACTATAGGCCGACCGTCTAACTGAGTCCTCGCCTGCGCGGTACAGGGGTGCGGGGGTATGACGAACAAGGGGACTGAGACAGGTGCGGGCGGTGGGGGCGCTTAGTAAGATACATACGAGATGTAATGCTCCCACCGCCCGCACCTGTCTCAGTCCCCTTGGTCGTCATACCCCCGCCTATAGAAATGTGAGCTACTGATCTTGGACTACGTAGGTACATAGACGATGATGATTGAATTTTGGTATAGTTATCACCTCAGGCTCAGATCATAGAAAGACAGTACCTTTAAATCAGTGGTTCCCAACCGGTTGTCCTAAATTGAGGTCCGCGAAACAATGTTATAATTTATTGTTTCATATTAAATTAATATTTACGCGAGCGGTACGCCGCACGGGGAAATTTGATTTTGAACTTTTGGGTCCCAGCACCAAACGAAAAAGTCCTAGTGGTCTCTGGTCAAAAAAAGTGGTACCAAACTTTTTAATGATGATGATGTTGATATAAGGTCTAGAAAATTCATAACTATAATCTTGTGAGAATTTCATCGGTTCACCTTTGCTTTTAGGGAGAGTTGCAGCAGGTTCATTTTAACCTTGAAACCTTGCCTATTAGCTGATCGCAGTGTGGTGATACGCACTCGGCTTAAGCCGGTTCCGCGTCGATAAATGTGGGGAGACCCTAACACAATCCCAATTGATACAATGCCATGTTTAATACACAGATGTGCTAGTTCACAGGTAAAGGTACCTTACGGCCGATATGGAGTTATGCATACTCCCATATTCTGCAATTCATTAGCTATCAAAAAAGATCAACCTCCTGACATGTGTAGTTACAGAGATATATATATTTTTTAATATTGTATATCAAGATTCACAAAACAGCTACCTACCTACCTACCTATTTAAGTTTAGTATCACAAAATAGTAAGCTGTAGTTGAAACTTGAAAGCTATCTTTTAAAATAAAAACAAATGTCAAATCTTCCAGTGTAAATACAAGACAAAGAAAAATTGCATGTTTCCACAAAACATAATATCTTCGAAACTAGAAACGGCCACAAGATACCTTTTCACGTGATCACAGATATACGACTTACATTCCACCTCTCAGCGCACTTCTTGGAGAACGCAGCGAACACAACATTCTCATCGGGATGTTTCTTCTTATGTTCTTCACGGCAGGTCTGCACGAAGAACGCATAAGCGGTCATGCGTCCCCTCGGCTTGTTGTACGCCCTCGCTCTAGGCATCTTCTGCTTGACGGTCGCTTGGGCCTGGGCTATTAGCGCCTGCTGTTGAGCTTGATGCTGCAATTCCTGGACAATGAAGTTTCATCCTATGGTTTCAACTTATTCTAACTACTTTTCTAAGTTTGGATAGATGGATGTTTGTTGCTCAATCACGCCAGAACGGCTGAAGGGATCTGCATGAAATTTGGCACAGAGTTAGCGTTATTTTATACTTTTTAGTTTATCTTGCTTACTATTTATTTACTAACAACAATGGTCAATCTAGATTTAAAAAAATATCACCTATCTGGCAACCCGCTGCTCTGATATTTTGTCCAAATTTTAATTTAGCATCCCCAGGAAGTCAAAAAGATTTAATCCACCTTTACATGTGTCATTTGCTTTAACAAATTATAGACAGAATTCATACATTGTGCGTGCAAGCAGGACTTTAAATAAGTTCAGTAAACAGCATGATATAGATCAATTCCTAACAAGTGTGTCTTCCACCAGGAAGTGCTTAACCCGGCGAGCATGTGGCAGGGTATGTCATACCCGGCCAACCATTTATACTCTTGTATCTTTTTCATTTCGTACTCAGCAGGTTTGTGGCGCTCAGTAGCTGGAGGTAAGGGAGAGGAAGGTAGTGGCATAATTCCAGTGTTACGTGCGCTGGCGCAAGAGCTATACGTGCGCTAACATGATTTGGGTATGTTATACCCTGCCACATACCTGGTGTGATTTTTTTTCAACTTATTTTTTTTGTTCATATTGATTTTTGATGCTCATATTCGTTTGTTTCTTTTGGGTTTTCTTCAAAATGGATCACTATGAGTCCGATTTATGTTAGAGACGTTATTAGATCGTTCTTTCGAAGAATTTAACGGGCCAGGGGGCCAGTACCTAATGTGGAAAATAGTTCAGAAGATGAAATCGAAGGTTTTTCTGATGACAAAATTGCTTTGTCATTATAATGGATCCTTTGTATGCCCAAAAAATGGATGTAAGCGCTATGGAAAAGTCATAACATATTTTTTTTTGCAATAACTATGCCAATTTTCAAGACTGAAAAAAGGAATGTTACATCGTGATTATGAATAACTGATTAAGTTTTTTTGAAAGAATATCTCATAAATTAAAGGTTTAAAATTAATTTATTAAAAAAATAAGGAGTCTTTTTTAGTTTTGTTAATATACAGCGTGTAATTGACAGGTTGGCAAAAACGAAAAGTATGAATTCAGACTGGTATTGTTAATATTTTGATAGTGAAATATTTTCCCGGAAATGATGTAGGTACTACGGAGGCCAGTAAACTTTTACAGCTAACAGCTGATTCCGCGCGGGTTGTATGAATTTTCTTTTACGATTACATTGCCGAATTTAAGTTTTTTGCTTTTTTTCACTAAAATTGTGTTTTTAGGGCTGGATTTTGTTGTAACAAATGAATAGAACACAAATCTAGTTGAAAAACGGTCGGAAAATTCGACAATTTTCCTGAAGAAAATTCCAACGTTTTTCAGTCATAATCATGGTCATGAAGCTACAGTTTCAGTTTTTGCCAACCTGTCAATTACACGGTGTATTTGAAGCTTCTAACTTTTCGTTCTTGCTTTTTGATTCCTTTCAGTTTTTGATAAAAATAATAAATATAAATAAATATTTACAACGTTTTTTATTTTAAATGTATAAGGGAAAGCTTAAGTTTAATAATAGTAGTGCAGTTTTATTTAATTTAACCATTAAGCCATGATTACATGCATTTTTACATGTGGGTATGCTATACCCTGCCACATACTCTGTGTAACTTTTTTCACCACATGCTCGCCGGGTTAAGCCAAGACTTTTTTATTTAAGTAGTTTAAAGTAATAAGAAGGTTGTTATTCAGTGTGAGCATCATTCTAATTGAGTTGTAGTAGGTATGTTAGTTATCTAGTAATTTCTCTTTTTTTGGTGTCTTCTTGTTTTTGAAGGCTACTGATAGATCATTCCTCATCAGTCCATAGATTATTATTATAGCTTTGTTCTGTATCCTATAAGTGAAGACCTGTAATTGGCTGTCTGATTAATTCACTGTCCTTGATCTGTTTTTTTTTAGCTGTAAGTCTTCCATATAATTTAAATAAATAAATAAAAATAAAAAACCCTGTTCGCTGACGGTGCCTGAAAATGGCGGTTCGTACTTGTAATGACAAGTTGGACAACCTGTTATAACAAGTACGAACCGTCATTTTCGATTCGTTTCTTTAATGGCGCGGGTTGTACAAATTATGTTCTATTTTTTAATTTAACTGGCAAACATTGTCAAACTGTCTCTTAATGAGTGTTAACTTATGTATAATTTATTCTTTTTGTCTGCATATAGGTCAATAAATATGGACACTAAGAATAAATTTAATATTCTAAAGAACTACCACACCAAGATTACTACAGCATACTCCTAAATAAAGATACTTCTCAAATACACAAGTACAAAAATCTGTTTATAAGTATTACCTGTAATGTAGCAGATTGCCGTTGTAATGCAGCTTGAATTTGTTGTTGTTGCACGGCTTGTAGCTGCTCATGCAGAGTCTGTTGCTGTTGCTGCAGAGTTTGGGCAACTTGCTGTTGCAAAGCTGCCTGAGCCTGCACAATAGCTTGAGCTTGTGCTGGGCTCACCTGCAGAGTCTGTTGGAGACTCTGCTGCAAAGCTTGCTGTTGCTGCTGTTGTTGCTGTTGCTGCTGCTGCTGCTGTTGTTGCTGCTGCTGTTGCTGTTGTTGCTGCTGATGCTGCTGCTGATGCTGTTGCAACATTTGCTGCAAAGTCTCCTGTTGACTTTGCTGCTGTTGCTGCAAAGTCTGTTGCAATGTACGATTATGTTGTTGCAGTGCTTGTTGCAAGTTTTGTTGCTGCAGCTGCTGTTGCAGCTGGTTTTGTTGCTGTTGGATTGCCTGGTTTTGCTCCTGTTGGACCTGTTGCAGAGTCTGATGGTTCTGTTGTATACCATTGGCTTGCTGATTATTCTGTTCAGGATCAGGACTTGACTGACCTTGAGGCTGCAACAATAAATAATTGACATTTATTTGTGTACACAACTAATTCGCAAACTAACATTGTAAATGTAACATGATCATGACATCTATACCCCATACTCTCTCTGCACTCAACACTCTCCTGTGTGCCAATCCAGACGCTTATCTGTCTGTGGATGGATAACCGGATATATTGTAAGTGTTCGCATTTCTGTGAGAAGGATGTGATTCTTTTGATTTTTACTTCTGTTTTTATATTAAGTATTTGTTTTTAATTTATTATTTGTTAAGACTCATTAATAATAGGTATGTCTTTAATTATTGTAATTGGATAATCTCATTTTAATTTATGTAAATAAGTAAATTATGATGTCAATTTCATACTTTTAATCCATTTGTCATCTTTCAATAAGACCTTGACCTTAACAGAAATAAGAAACAGTTGTATTTTAAACAGAGATGGAATGAGTCATCATCATCACCAACCATATCAATTATAATTAATTTTTATATAATTCTATGAGACAATATCACTGACAGATATCTTGGAGCACAAGTGATCCAAGTGCCAATGCACTTAGAATGGTGGAAAGGTCTACAAAAACGTATTTATTATCCCAAAAAAGAGAAAACTAACATCTTGATTTTGACCAAAACTGATACTTAGATTACTTGAGCACAACACTGGCATACATTGCTTATCGGCAAACAAGCAATGCCCACCTCATAAGATCCAAACTGTTTTAATTATTACTCAGCAATATAATTATCTAAACATAATTATAAGTACATTTATCAATCATCAGTGATGAATGAGATGATATTAATGATATAAATAGATGTAATAATAGTTAAAATAGTTAACTTGAATCTTATGAGGTAGGCACTTCATAATACGGTAGTTGACTACTATTAAAAAAATATAAATAAATTATTTTATTTCAAAGAAGGAATAGGAATAACAAAAAAGTAAAAAATATCATAAAATGGAAAACATAGACGCTTTTAAAGTTTTTGGAGGGAGTATTGTCTGTCTTTGTCGTGCGAAACGGACATAGTATGCGGTGATGTGGAGTTAGGTACGACGTTCGCGTGGTGTTACGTCACTGCGTGATAGTGCCGTCCCTGTCTAGCAAATCATTTTAAAATGCTTATAACTTTGCCAATTTTGTAGATGTTTCATCAGTTTTTTTGGTGTTATTTGTCTTTTTTAAATAGACAGATACACAATAAAAAAAAAATTATAGTCAACATCCCTATTGCCTATATGCAATGCACACCACTGTCGTGCACCAAGGTATCCAAATTAGATTAGGAGAAACAAAGAAATAACCCAAACCATGTGGGTGTGGTGTTGGAAAACAAAATTCATGGGATAGTGTCACTGAAGCCTGCACAACTGCACCGACAATGTGTTTGTCATCATACCTCTTATTGTGCCGATGTGCACAATAAGCAGAAAAAGCAGGACCAAAACCAGGACCATCAAGAGTGGAGAAGAATCAACAGTGTGTGGCCTTAGGGGCAGTAAATATCCAGATTGGTAAATAGCACATAGAGCTTGTAGATGGCACTTCTAAACAATAAGTAGGTACTTCTAAGTATAACCCCTAAGGCGACTCTCTGACCTAAATATTGACTATTCAAGTACAAAGCAATACCAACATTTTAAAATCTATAGATCAAAATCACATTGTAATTTAAATTATTTATAATACCATATGTTGTGCAAGCATAATCCAGATGAAATTGGCAGGCATCATATCAAAATCTGCAGCAGTGAGTTAGATGTTAGATGTGTCCCAAAAAAATCACAACTCTTTACCACGGTACTACCGTCGTGTCCGTGTATTTAATTACAATTAATTACAAAAATTACCGCTAATGAAACTATTTCCAAGTGCTGAGATCTGAAGACATTCGGTCTGACATTCACATGAGAAAGCTCACATCTAGTCTTGAATCAAGAAATCGAGAATTATTATTTCACTAAGTAGGTAGTAATTTCTTCTTAAAGTTCTACAATCATCTGTTTAATTTGATTTGGTTGGTGGATGGACTTCACATTATCAAAGTTGACAATTTGACACTTGATTGACGCTAAATTCAAATCAATTCACTTTTTTAATCGATATTCGATAAATAATAGTGCTGTTACGTTATTAATTCGATTTCTAAGCATGATTGCCCATTAGGGGGTATTATTTTTAAATTGTTAAAGGTATGTTGAATTAATAACGGTTATATCATAGAATATAGCTGGTAGTGCTGTGGTTTGGTAAATTACAATTAGGTAGAGTACCCACCTATTTATCTTACTAATATTATAAAATGTGAAAGTTTGTGAGGATGTACCGATGGATGTATGGATCTTTGTTACTCTTTCACGCTAAAACTACTGAACGAATTTTGATGAAACTTTATAGTAATATAGCTTATACATCAGAATAAGACATAGGCTACTTTTTATCCTAAAAACGAGGACGAAGCCGCGGGCGGAAGCTAGTACTAATATACAGTAACTACCTACATAATACGTTAGATACCTTAAGCTAGTCTGATAGTTAAGCTAAGAGGGTAAAATAATTACAAAAAAATAAGAATACGGTTAACATTTTACTAAACAAAGCAATAGCTTCATTAGTTAGTAAATACATTTTTTTTATGTTTAGCTGAATCCTGAATCCTGTGTATCATGATAAATAAAAAACCGGCCAAGGGCGAGTCGGACTCGCGCACCGAGGGTTCCGTATCATTTTTGGACGTATAAAATGAAAAAAACCGGACCGCATAAATAAGTTTGTTTGTAAAGGAATTTTGATGATTTTGAAAAAACTGTACTAGGGTCCATTTCAATTGAATTTGTTAACTTTGTAAACAATGTTAGTATGGCCAACTGTCAAAATTTGATGAATTTGTATAGAAAGTTTGTTTACAAAGTTTACAAGTTCTATTGAAATGGACCATAGTTAGGAACATCGTTATATTTTTGGTGCAATATTTGGGTCAATTCCTATCAGCTCTAATTATTTCAGATTTTTCACTCCGCAAACTTCGGAAATAAGGGGGGTATGGTATTTTTTCGGACATTTTTCATCATAATTATGTCGAAAACTGTGAGACATAAAATAAAATGAAAATATATTTTGAAATGTGCAGATCAAGCCCTTTCATATGATACCACTTGATATGATGCCACTTGACCTAGTAAACCCACTTTAAAATTTCGGACCCCCACTCCGGCCCCTTTTGCAATAAAAATAAAAATATATTTTTACTTTTTTCATTTGCAATAAAGTTGAACAAGCATTCTTTATAACTGTTCCAAATTTCAAGTCGATAGCATTAGTAGTTGCTGAAATAAGCAGGTGTGACAGACAGACAGACAGACAGACGAAGTCGCACCATAAGGGTTCCTTTTTTACCATTTTGGTACGGAACCCTAAAAAACAAAATAAAACATTTAATTGGCTGTTGGAATTTCCTTAGAATCATGAAAAATATATTACACACATGGTATTTTAAAACAATCGACTGACTGAAAACATCGGAATAAATTAATATTAGGACATCCCTAGCCACCCCATTTCACCTGTGTCAATGTCACGCGATTCCAGAAAGATTCTCTTTTCAAAAGAAAAACTACCATAGACCGAATGATTTTCAAAAGAATGAACGAGTTGCTTTTTCATGTTGCAGTAACCGCTCGTTATCTGGCATTTTCAAAATTATTCCAAGTGAAAGTAAATGTAGGTATGTAGGTATAAAATTGTAAAATACATTATCCAAAATGATCTAATATCCGGTAAGTTACGGTTACGGGTTTTATAGGTTATAGTACTAAAGGTAAGTACCTAATTAAATAATATTTTTTAACCAAACTGATAAACTCCATCAATATCAAGTACAGAGATACCTAGTTTAAAATTCAACATTTATGTTGTAGGGACTTATGCATTGTTTTCATGTATTTTTAATTAATTAAATTAATAACGTGTGTTTAGTCATAAAGTTCCTCTGTGTTTAAGTCACATATTTGCATTTGAAATAGTTTTGTAGGTACTAGGTGCATAATCGATTTTAAGTTTCTGATTCGTGCCTTTAGGTGTCCACAAAGTTAGATTAAATATGAACAAAAAAAATATAGATCAGATCAATTTCAACAAACACTACAAAGTGTACCTACCTACCCATAAGTTTCATGTACCTGTAAGGATTGATTTTAAAGTACGAAAATATTATTAAAAATTGAATGATTTCCGTGTGAAAAGAAACACGTGCCTATTTGAAATGTTACATAGGAGTGAAATATAAAAAATAAACCATTTAAATATCACTTTATAGACAAAAATCTTAGACTTTTGCTTTGTTACAATTTTCATTTTGCTAATAAAACCTTTCCGTACCGTAGGAGAAGATGTTTGTTGCGACTCTACCGATCCTGATGCATACCACCATGGTTGTTGAGGAGATTCTTCTCTCGCGTTTGTATTTGACATTATGCGGTAATCATAACTCGGAGTTGAGGTATCGCCACCATTGTTTGAAAATCCTCCGGTCATTTTGTATGTATACAGTTGATGAGTTGAAGCGGCAGTGCTTCTTGCGATCTCCTCATGTAATTGTTGTTGATGCTGTAGTTCACCTGCGCCACCCGGCCACCACGAGGCATCGTCGCGCGCACCCCAAGCGTCCCCCGTCGCGCCCCGATCCCCCATGTTACAATCGTAGCTTGCGGTCAACCAGTTATTTTATGCCTCTTTGGTCACTTTAAAATGTTTCCTGCGTTCCAATAGCTGTTGAAATCATGTCCTTTCTCTAATATTGCAAATACTTGAGCATTAAGCTTTATGTATCGAAAGAAATATATTTTCACTAAAACACTGTCACTTTTCATGCAAATCGGTTTTTATCACAAAGACTCAATATGATTATGTATGCCGCATTATTTTTTGGTCAAATTTATTCTATGTAAATCGAAAACGCACAAGGTCTCGCGTGTTGTTTAATGAAAAAGCTACCGGCTGTAAGTTCCACTCCACACGCGTACGTTTTGTCTTCGTTTGTACTTAAGTCAATAAAGTTGGCAACGTCGCAGAGTCAGACGCCAAACAAGTGCACACGAGCGCCCTCAACGCGCAGCGGCCATTTTAGAAACGTTCGAACATATACGAAAAGAGACGAGTATGCACGAACTGGCAACAAGCTCGTCCAGCAACCGGTCAATAAGACGATTAGCGCAGCCTCGGCTCGGCTATCCATGTTCATACCGAAATTCTTTTGTTTATAATTCAAGTAAATTTATATACATTGAATGAGAACTTTTGTACAAATCTAACCAAATTATGAACTGATTTGATAGAACCAAGATGCATATTTAAGAATGTTTATAGTTTGTTTCTAATTATAGATAGATAAAAATTGTTCTAAATTACAGACGAGTTCATACCTACGTATACCTATTTGTTTTTTTATTAAATTATTTCTAAGTTTTCGTAAATATTTTTGTAAACTATGAATTGGACGACGTTTTTTAAAATTAATAGGGTCGTAACTCGTAAGTATCATAGGTACGATTATAAAGTATCATAGGTACTTAGAAGCTTCTAAGCTTTCAAGGTCATGCTTATAAGAAAGACAAATCGGTAATTTTTGTATGGTAATGTAGGTAGGTAGGTATTCCATGCAGAATCAAATATTTTGCGACAGTAAGTACAGTTTATTTCAAATACATTTCATGGGTACAATTTATCAGTTACTAAAACTTGTTACGACGAGAAATTGAAGAATTATTACACTTCGATCTACAGGCACCACTTCAATATTGATATGGTTTAGACAATTTACCACTTTACTATGGTTTAGACAATTTCCGTACGTTAAAAATAAAGACTAAGCATCAAAGAAAAATGGACGTTATCCTTCAACAATCTCCTAATTATTCACATTTTGTCTCCTTCGTTACTGAAAGTAAAACTTGCCGCTCTGCTGCTTCCTTTGTTATTCTCTGCATCACACTCAGCCATTCTGGCGGTTCTTTTACCATTCGTGCAGTGCATCTTTGAATTAAACTATAAAATTATATTCTCATATCCTTTATATGTACTGGAGAGCACTGGTCCGAATATTTAAAAGAGGAGAATGAGGATTTTCTTTCATCAAAATCTCTATTAGTTGGTACCTAGGTACGTGTTTGCTAGTAAAGTTACTCAAACAGTTAACATCAAAATTTTATAGTAATTAATTTGTGTACAGTAAAGAATGGAACTCATTATCTTTGAAACATAATATATGTATGTAGGTACCTACCTATTCGATTCTGGCGCTCGCTTGACTTCGCACTGTACTATAGTTTGTCTGAACAATAAAGCAATAAGATTCGTAAGGGGGCGTCTAAGGGTTTTTGGCATACTAAGCTTTTATCAGCTCCCTCTAGTGTCCTGTTGAACAGTTTTCTGATAGTAACAGCTAACTAAGATCACCTATTCGTGTGCCAATCGTGGTGATTATGGCAATTTCATTGCAACAGTTCATTCTTAAACTCGTTCAACAGTAGACAGTATTAGTATGTGATAGGAGACTCAATAATCTTATGAATTGGTTGGTCAAAAAATCTCACTTAGCTTGTGGTTGCACATATGTTCGGCTCCGATGCATCGTGCGTTCTGCGAAATAGATTATTTGCATTGAAATTTATTCAAATTTTACGAGTGGGAATTTTCATCTATGTTCTGCTTTTAAGTGGCAGATAATATTAATATGGAATCCAGAGTCATCTCATATTGTAAAGTTCGTTTTTCAATCCCAACGCAAGCTGACGTAGTTCGAATTTATCGAAAACTTAATAGAATATTATGTGCCAAATGCAGTTTCGAACTGAATAGTGATTTGGCATCGATTATTATTTATTTGTAGAAATTTTAATCTTATGAATGATTTTAAGTAAGAGGTTTACGAGGGAGCGTATTTTGATTCCCGAGAATGACTTTTCCATCAGGGTCATTAGTCTTAAAAGTTATAATGCCCCCACTCCTTTCAGAAAATGCCTGGTTTTACGGCGGCTGCGTGCCGCAGCTGTTGCAGAGCACACCAATGAAAGAAAAACACCAATTCAACTATTCCATTTCATGCCACTGTATCAATTCACAATGCTGAATGTAAAGAAAAACTTTTAGTATAGTATTTGTCAGCTATAATTATTTTAACTTAAGCTCAAGCCCAATAATCTTAATAAACTACCTACAATAAAAGTGAACATAATAAAAATAATATTTAGGTAATGTAACAAGTTTACGTGGAGACCTGAACAATTTAAATTTTTGTTAGAGATTAAAAGAAAACGATTCATCTAATGAATCGTTTTCTTTAACAAAAATAATCTCTAACAAAAATTTACATAAGTTAAAGAATTACATATTATGTAATTCTTTAGGAAGGAAGAAAGGAATTTTCATGTTTTAAATACCAATTTGACACGTTGTCAAATTGGTATTTAAAACATGAAAATTCCTTTTCGCAAACAACAGTTAAGTACAAGTCAAAAATTATATAGTTTTTTATAATCTTCAATTTACTATAGTTACAGTATCCACATTATGGTGTTGAGAATTATTAAACATAGCCTATTCAAATATTGTACATCTATTACAAAAAAATTTATAAAAAAAAATATGAATTCATACAATCTTTCCATTTACAGCTTTATTAAACGAACCCTGTTAACTACCTTTTACATAATTGTACAGTTTTTTGCTGCAGCCGGCCTAGCATGACCACGATAGAAACGGGTTTTGTCTACATAGAAATAGACAAAGTGACAGATTTCATTCATAAAACGTAGAAATGTTTCTACAATCTGTCACTTTGTCTATTTCTATGTAGACAAAACCCGTTTCTATCGTGGTCATGCTAGGCCGGCAGGTGCGGCAATGAAACGTGTGAGCGTAGCGGGACAGATTGTGTACTCACTCGCACATTATATACCTATAGGTCATAAATCATAAGGCAACGCGCAATGATATACAGCGCTCGTGTCGTAATGTTATTGAAAGGCATAATCATTTAACAAAAAAGAAAATTATTATTATAATTAAATCTTAAATTAACTAGTATTCATTTAATTTTCTTTAATTTAAGCCAATTTAAAAATAATAATTAAACAAAAAAGTCTTACCGAAAACTTGAGAATAAACGATGTCATGTTCCTCCATCAACTGCTTCCTTCTATCCGGATTTATTTTGTACTTATAACCTAGGTCTGCCAAAATTGTCCTCATTGAGCTTTGAGAACCCTGAAAATCCGTTCTTTTGCTTTTTCTAAAATGTTGTGTACTGAAAGTACTGATGGATAATTACCATTAGTGTAAAACGATGAGCCTATTTGTTTAATTACACTCTTGTCAAACTCAACCGAGTCCGGTTACTAGACGTGGTTTATTTATTTGTTCCCGGCGACAACTCGGTTCACTATTTGCACACACTTTTTTATGGTATCTATCGTCCTTAAGCTTACGCCACAAAGGACATCGTCTTTTTAGGGCCCAGTCGAAAATGGGCAGGGATTTAATCATATTACATAGAAAAAAGGTAGCCAATTTAGTAAACAGTGGCGATCTGAGGGGGTCTTAGGGGTGATTATGGCGCCCCGGTCATGACCCTTAAGACGGGGGGTCTTAGGGGTCATGACCGGGGGGCCATAATGACCCCTAAGACCCCCTCAGATCGCCACTGTTTACTGTTTAGTAAATTGGCTACCTTTTTTCTCCCCCCCCCACTCCCCGATCGTACAAAAATGTGCAAAACACGGTAATTCACGGTATAGCACGTCGGCATTAATTGGTATGACCCCCTCAGTCTTTGGCTGCGACCGCTCCTAATAGTAAACAAGCTAGAGATTATAAAAAAATCTAGACGGAATACGATAGTGGACTACATTAAAAAAGTACAAATACCTAAATTATTTTATTCCAAAGAAGGAATAGGAATAACAAAAAAGTAAAAAAAATAGTTTTTGGAGGGAGCATCGCTCCGTCTTTGTCGCGCGAAGCGGACATAGGTGGTGTTACGTCACTTATCATGAATGCCGTCCGTGTCTAGCAAATCATTTTAAAACGCTTGTAACTTTGCCAATTTTGTAGATGTTTCATCGGTTTTTTTTGGTGTATTATCTTTTTTTCAAATAGTTTACAGATTCACAATAATAAAAAAATTGTCCGGTACCGTATTATGATTAATCATAATAAACAAGTGATGTTTTGATATTCATGTTACGGTCATTAACATACCTACTTACGAAAAAATGCGTGCAACGAAGACTCGATTTTGTACCTACTCCTATTTACAGTGAAATAAAAATATTATTTTGAATACAAACATTGGATCATTTTAGCAACAGTGGATCATTTCACAATTCAACACAATACTGTATGCCATGCTGGCTGAGAACTTCTAGACTTAAGCATGGGCACATGGTTAGCGGTCAAATGGATAGGTACTTATAAAACAATAACAACAACAATTTGTTATTCTTAAATATGTACTAGTTTTTATAATTTAGAGAACAAACAACATTCGTTTCATTAATATCCGCCACAATTTGTGGTGGGCCCACTTCTCTAACAAAAAAAAATGACTCCTTTTAGCAGTAAATTTTCGAGTCTGATTAAAATTAATTTCTTTAAACACTGGATCTAGTTTAATTTCACTTAATAATGCGAAAACATTGTTGATTACGATGCGCGCTTGTTGATTAATATTTACACCAACAGATTTAATTTAGCTAGCAAAAAAAGCCTCCAATGTAGGTATTCAAATGCTGAATGAATATAAATAAATAATAAGTTATTAGTTAAAAGAGTACTTATTGATAATATTGATAAAATGATAATGACTACCTTTTATAATAAATAAATACTAGATATTTAAGTATTAAATGCCATACCTAAATAACGAGTTATTATTAATTACTCATTATTTAGCAGCAAAACAGACCGCAACTCATGCATCATGTATAAACATACATGAGATATGATATATGACATTGTCATGTATATGGTTATATAGATCTAGTATCTGTCATGTCACCTTACTTCGGCACTCGGCAGCCATTTGCTTACAAAATTAGAATGTAAAACTATAAATACCGTTTCAAGCATAACACTGAAACCATTTAAACCACAGAAATAATTTACGTAGCACAACTTTTTGATTTATTATGAACTTATAAAGATTATAATAGGAAATAATGGAACTCACCGAGTATTGTGTTTATTATAAACGAGCACACGATTTCAGCGCTTATTACGTAGGGAACTTTGCGTTCGTCGTAATGAATACATGAACAGACGATGTCAGTGACAAAACATTCTGATTGGCTTAAATTAAATGCCCCGCCATTTTTCAGCCAATAACTGAGCTAGCCTTAGCTTTATTTTTTGTTTATACTACAATACATAGATACGTCGTCATATTGTATTCATGCACACATTCACCAAAAGAACTGTTTTCGTCTCGCGGTTCTAATCGCGTTACGCTAAAGTAGGTGCTATTCTCTATTTAAATAATGCCCGATTTTAAAAGCGCCCCGTAACTTGAGGCGAGTGAGTGAGTGAGTGAATGAAATGACGACTAGTAATAATAAATTTGTAATGGCGATGCCATCGGTCGGTGCGGATACGAGTCGTTTTAATCCAGCCGCTGCAATTGAGTTTCCTTTAAGCACCGTAGACACAATAAATTCGTGTTAAATAAAGTTCTGGTTTTAGAAATTATCTAATAAAAGAATCGGATACTTAGGGGAATAAAACGATTGAACAGTTGCGGAATAGCAATGGACAATTTGTTGCTTATGTGCAGTGAATAAAGAATTCTATCCTCGTAGAGCGATCGGTGTGCATTATACAAACGGCCGGGTATTTGTTGTGATGATTTTAATTGATTTAATTCACACAAATGTATTGTGTTGTTATAAATCATAACCTCACTTGTGTATCTTTGTGAATACGTCGAACAGTTTTCCATCGCCTGGTGCGAAGTGTAATAGAAGAGTTAATTTTATTCGTTATATATGATTCAACGGGAGTATCAAATGAACAACGGGTTTAGTACAGGAGAAGAAGATTCTAGAGGTAATTCTGACCAAATATGTTGCCTTATGGATGACGGCGAGAGCTGCAGGCGACCCGCAGGCAACGCCTCGTACAGCAAGCGCATACAAAAGACTGTCGCCCAAAGAAGGCTGAAACTTAACATTGACCCTCAAGTATGTCACACATTTTTATTTATTTTTACTTTCGTCAATAACAATCTTGAGTGACTTCAACAGAATAATTACAATTATTATGTTGGCTAACTGAATTCCATATGTTATTTTCAGGCCAGGCATACTTACATTTGTGATTATCATAAAACAATGATACAGTGTGCAAGGACAAAACAAAGGAGGCCCAAGGACTCGGAAGATGACAGCAATGAGGCTGAGATGGACTCCCCAGAGGTAGACTGGTTCCAATTACAAGTTAACACACTGAGGAGATATAAAAGACATTATAAGGTGCCAACAAGGCCAGGATTGAACAAGGCTCAACTAGCTGATGTAAGTTTTGCATTATTTATATCTTAAAATAAATTTTACTTTTATTTAAGTTACATGATTAATTCAATTATATCTTAGTTTATAATGCCTTGAATAATTTAAGTGTTATTAAAGTATTTTCTATTTTTACAGGCTATCCAAAAACATTTCAAATCATTACCTGTGAATGAAAAGGAAATAATGACTTATTTTATTTATATGGTGAAGACAAATGGTAACAAGTTAGATCAGAAAAATGGGATGAACTCTGACTCAGTGTAGAATAATACATGACTGTAATTTATAGCTGAAGTGTGTAGTTTTAACATAATAGCATAAGTAGATTTATGAATAGTTTTGATTATATTTTCTTCTTATATTTTCAATCTGCATTCTACAATAAAAGCATAGAAATATAGATTGAGAATCAGTTGCAAAGATATTTGAAGTATATTACTTCATGCCAAATTGTAAACTTGCTAAATTCTTTAATTATTTTGTATGAGTGAATGTTTAAAAATGTATTCTTTATTATTCCACACCACTTGTGCCCACTAGCATCCGCATGAACTACTCTATTTATTTCTTTCTAGTGTTGTTAGATATTTTCTGTATTATACTTAAATCTTTCAGCATCAAATGTTATGATTGTTTATTGATGAGGGACATGCAATGGCTAATATAATACTGTTAAGAGAGATTATAATAACAGGAAGTTTTAAAATGTAAATTTATTACATTTTATTTAACAAGTACATGTGTATTATTTCAGTCTTCCTCAGAATCTGATGATATTTCAATCCATTGTGAGGCTCCCTTCTTTGTTTGTATTTCTGCAGTTTGGGGTACAGATGACACCACTGTGAACAATTGAATAACACATAAAATTAACCAAGCTGCACAGTGATGAAGTAACCATAAAAAAAAAACAATTAGGTAGGTACATATTTTAAAATGTGTCTTGAAGTTATTATGAAATCAAAACTTTTATTTATTTAAACTGACCGTCATATTTGCTAGGCTCTTGATCAGAATCAGCATCCATTATATCCATATCTTCATGTGGCATGTCATCAATATTGTAATGTTTTAGTTTAATGTTCAGATCCTTTTTACTCAAACACAGCAAGTGATCTTGTGTTGTTATTACATCTGAGAAGTTAATCTTGACCCTTTTTTGTCTGAAAAATAACACAAATTAATTAATACCAAGTTGTGGGTTAAATCACACAGACTCAAGGGCACATCCAGGTAGGGGTCATACACCCCCCTCCCCCCCCAGGCTAATCCTAGGTCGACCTCTGATAATATTTGAAGCCTGTCCTGGCTAGATTTCGATCACATGGCCCCTGATAAAGGCTGGATAAATAAACTTTACTGTTCAACATGTGATGAAAACAAAACTAGTATTATCGCTGAGAATGACCACATATTAGGATTAACCCATGACTACAAAGACCGAAAAACATCTTGAAAAATGATAATGACCGCAATAGTCGATATTTAGGGTTCTGTACCTAAAAAGGAAAAATGGAACCCTTATTTGTAGGATCACTTTGTTATCCGTCTGTCATGTCATGACCATAAGTGTAGAGCCTTCTGCTCATAGATGGCGCCACTAGAAGTATGCAATAGCGCTACCATGATCATCTATGATCAAGATATGTTTTAACTACTATCTACTATGATGTAATAGCGGCATAGATGGCGCTATTGCATGTTTCGGATCCCTCAAGGCGCGAGTCATACTCGCACTTGTCCGGTTCTATCATTTTGAATGAAAGCGTACGTGCGTAAACTTTCCTCCACTACGCTTTTTACGTTTTGCTCATGACGTTTGCCGGTCTCTGTAACAGGGATTATGGTTGTGCTTGTTTCGGGAGCACTTCATATAAATTGAACCTACTAATAACCTACTAAAAACCTACTAATACCTCATTTTGTGGTTCATGTTTATTTGTTCCAAAAAGATAAAATATTGTCGGTAGAAGCCGTACTGAGTATTGCGGTTATGACTGTGGTGTCAGTTAAAATCGTAGAAGTAAAATAAGGTTTTAGGTAGGTAAATGATTCTGGCGCTAAAAACCTAGACACCAGTCGAGCAAGCATTGCTACCGGAAATAAGTTTTAATAATGACCGACTTCGTTTGCGTAACCCACAGGAACTGATATTAAAGAAAAAGCTTATATGTAGCACACTGGGATAATGTAGCTTCCTATCTAATGGAAGAATTTTCAGAATCGGATCAGTAGTTCCGGAGATTACGTCGTCCTACATACCCACATACAAACTTTACCTCTTTATAATAGGTACCTATTAGTTTATACTAATATTATAAAGCCGAAGAGTTTGTTTGTTTGAACGCGCTAATCTCTGGAACTGCCAGAGAGAAAAATAATTGTTCGGATTCGAACAATTTTTCTGTATGATAGCCAGATTCATGAGGAATAGTATAGGCTATTTAAAATCACGCTATGGCCCTTAGGAGCCAAGCAACGGAGGTGAAACCGTAGGGAACAGTTAGTATAGATTATAATATTAGTACCTATAGCAGACATACCTACCCTACTTTTATGAGAAAATCTTGCATTGGACCCAAACCTCGTCAAGAATAATTGTTTGGAGTAAAGCTGAAGCTACATAGGCATAAGCATAATCGGCCTATAATGTTCCCACTGCTGGGACACAGGCCTCCTCTGTGAGAGGGAGTGGGCCGTAGTCCACCACGCGGGCCCAGTGCGGGTTGGTGGACGTCACATGTCTTCGAATTTTTGGTTCTAGGACATGCCGGTTTCCTCACGATGTTTTCCTTCACCGTTAAAGCAAGTGATAATTAATTTCTAATACGCACATTACTTCGAAAAGTCAGCGCAGCGGTGCGTGCCTCGGGATCGAACTCGAACCATTCGCCGTGGGAGGCACATGGTTAAACCACTAGTCTATCACTGCTACATAGGCCTACAGCTAAGCTACATAGGCCGCGACGCGAACTGCGATACAGCGATTAAAACAAGTAGGTACCTAACTTAATATTCACATGATTGTATGGCTACACCGGCCGTGCAAAGATTTGGGGGGGGGGGGGGAGTCGCGCATTTGTGAACGATTTTAGGGGCGGTCATGACCTTACGACCCTGAGCTACACTGCGATATTTGGTTTAAATTGTCAGCCGCGACTACGGTTGCCATACGTCCTTTTTCCGGACAAGTCCGGAAATATAGGTCTTTGTCCGGCATGCGGGGGGAATCTTAAGCCGTCCGGAATTTCTACAAATAAGTGAAGTGCATCAAGTTCATCATGTGCGCGGGACAGAGAGGCGCTTCCTCCTCAACCCTCACCATTTCACCGCGCGCGTCATTTGAACGATTTGGCAATCGATTTGGTTTGTTTATTCACTTGCACGATGCGTAACGATTTTAATATAAAATTGACAAGAAAGTCCGGAAATTTCATAATATGTCAGGAATTTTCTCCGGATTTTTGATATTTTGATTTGGGAACCCTAGCCGCGACCGATGAGTGTGCACAATAAAATTGTTCGGACGCAAAGTGGATACAAACATTGCGAGGCATGCGCCGCGCCGCACACGGTGCTCATCGTATGCTTTGCAATGTGAGGACATTCATATTCGTGGTGAGGCATGTGCAAATGTATATCGAGGCATCCGCCGCGCACAGCGCTCATCGCATGCTTCGCTGTGTGTGGATGTTCATATTCGTGGTGGGGCATGTGCAAATGTATATCGAGGCATCCGCCGCGCACAGCGCTCATCACATGCTTCGCTATGTGTGGATGTTCATATTCGTGGTGAGGCATGTGCAAATGTATATCGAGGCATCCGTCGCGCACACCGCTCATCGCATGCTTCGCTATGTGTGGATGTTCATATTCGTGGTGAGGCATGTGCAAATGTATGGTCCATTTCAATAGAACTTGTAAACTATGTAAACAAACTTTCTATACAAATTCATCAAATGACAGTTGGTCATACTGACATTGTTTACAAAGTTAACAAATTCAATTGAAATGGACCCTATATGGAGCCGTGCGTTGCGGGGCGTGCGCGGCGCATGCCTCGCAATGTTTGGATCCATCCCAATGTGTTTGCCCCTTTACTGTTATTAAATATTTATGAGATTAGCTTTTCCCCGCGGCTTCACCCGCGTAGAAGTCTGAAAATTCAGACGTCGGGGGTTCAAGTCCCACCTACGTCAGTTGTTTAAAAAAAATCTCAAACATTATGTATGTCTCAAATATTATTCTTATTAATTTTAAACATGTTATCCTTATCTTATTGTTATTAAAACAATAAGATAAGGATGTTTAAAATTAAAAAAAATAAAATATACATACATTTATAACTAAATACAATAATAGCCCACCTGAGAGTATCATCACTGATGATAGCTTTCTTCACCATATCAACGATTTCTTTACATTTGTCAGCAGCACCCATTACAGCTTTGCGAGCAATATCTGAGCTAGGTAAGGCGGAACCTTTTACATTCATTACGCACACTTCCTTGTACTGGTTCATCCCAACTACTAGAAGGCCGCCACCTGCATTTGAACCTTCATCTGTGCTGGTTGTGCACACTGACTCTTCTAAGAAATTAGGATCTGATAATAGGGTGCTGAAAATATTATTTTAATGTGATATCATTTTATTGGATTCCTTTTATATTAAGTAAAAGTTGCATTAATACTAATTGTCTCTTCCATTCTCTTGAATTTACCTACTACATAACATACAGACTCTGCGAATGCTATGTTAGATAGTTTATTTTACTTTGTCACTAAAATATTTTAGTATCTACTAGAAAAAGAAAAACCCCAAAATTGTAGGTTCATAGTGGCATTTCTCGAATTTAAATGAATGTTACATATATTCAAATTATTATTTATTTTCTATAATAATGAGCATGTTGGTCACATCCCAGATAGCACTAGACTTGCTGCTAACTTGCAAACATGTAGCAAGTTTAAAGTTGATCGTCCATTGGTCCAACCCGGCCGCAACGCACGCACGGCACGCAACGGTATACGGCGCTTGGTGCGGGCAGTACCGATAGTGGATGCAGTGCTATTGAACTTTTATATAAAGCAAACCAAAATCCGTTGCGTGCCGTGCGTGCGTTGCGGCCGGATAAGACCAGTGGATGTTCACCTTTAATGCTATTTTGAATTTACATGGGTCCTGCAATTTTTTAAATAATATTGTCGCGCTAACAGACACTTGGTACAATGATTAAATTATGAATAAAAAACATACTTACTCTCCATTAAATATGGCGAATGTAGTACACACAGGATAATGAAATAGAACAGTAGGTATGGGATCCTTTTCAGTTATGTCGTGTATTGTGATACTGTCTCCACTACGAGTCACATCGGGCCTCTTGAAGTGTGCCAGTGAAGTTATGGTTGCTATGCTTGCACATTCTATGAGGTTGCCATCATGGTTGAGGACTTTAATATCAATTCTTAGGGACCAGACCTGAAATTTGAAGGAATTGATGTGTTTATTTAAGGTTGCCTATTTAAAGTTAACGAAGGACAGTATTTTATATGTTTATCATTGAATATTAGGCTGGTTGTTGAGAGAATCAACAGAATTATCATGTCAAGAATGATTCTTTTCTTTCTCTATTGAAATTAGACAAACATAAGCACAACCAGAGATTATGAGTATTCTGGTTTTGTTCATGCTGATCTAGTTTACATGAACCTTTATTATTGTACTAGCACTTCGCCCGCGACTTACACGTAGCGCCACCTAGCGTCCTAAACATTTGTGACCATTGAAGGTTGTTTTTTCCCTCGGGAACAGTACTGTTTTTCTGGGTGATAGTACCCTGTCTTTTTTTGTACACCTAACAACGTATACTTATGCAAAATTTCATGAAGATCGGTTCAGTCGTTTAAGCATGAAAAGGTAACAAACAAATAAACTTACTTTCGCATTTATAATATACTCAGAGGCACAATTAACCGGCCACCTATGTTTAGTGTCACCACGTTTGTTTAAGTTAAATAAAGCATATCATGATGAATGTTACTTCATAAGTAGCTACTATAGCAATAAATTAAACACTTATTACTCTCACTGCTTTTCTGATTTGTGTTCCCGAAGCATTTTTACGATTTCGAAAGCAAACGTGGTGACACTAAACATAGGTGGCCGATTAATTGTGCCTCTGAGTATATTAGCCAGGAAGTTAGAATTTAAGGCCAACATTTTTAACTTTGACTGTCTGATATAAATTTATGTTAAAACACAAACCATCTTACCACAAAAAATATAAACATCTGTTGAACAAGAGTGATACCAAAAATAATACACACTTGCTTTAGCACGAACTTTTCTAAAACAAGTGTGTATTATTTTTTCACATAAATTTAAATCAGACGGGTTGAAGTCTTTTCAAACCAATATTTTTTCCAATTTCCTTGATAAAAACTGTTACAGTTTGGCTAATATAAATAACACACTCGAAAATTAATATAATCACAGCAACTTTTGCAATCTACATCATTAAAACTGAGATTACCTTTTCTTCAACAACAATACACAAGGACTCCAGGTCAATGCACTTTGAGTCCTTGTAACATTTATCAAGCAGTCTGTTCAAGTACACGGAGAGGTCAGTCTGCCGGTTGTTTTCAAACTGTGGGGCCGCCATTGGACTGATCTCTGCGTTTATGTAGATTGTACCCTCATTTGGTCTAATCTGTTTGGGCTGTACTACCTCACATGATACTTGGGCTAGCACTCTGCAAAATTCAATTAGGCATATGAAAATCTTCAAAATTAAATTAACAAGGAATTATTCCAAGTTTGTAGCAGATAATTTATGAAACAGTTTTGCATATTTCATTTTATTGGATAGAGATGCAATTTTGAAAGTTTGGAACAACTAATAGGGCTAGATTTACATTACTGGACAAGTTCCCTTTATCTTATTGACAAATATTTACAAATTCTGTGAATATTTTTCATACTTAGTTTCTCCCAATGACACAATACAACTGCCGTATTCGGATCCAAAAGATATGTTCAATGTTCTGCTTTCATTATAATTTCTGCCGTCTAAACGCTGTAATCAAAGCAAAGGTAAAGGTAAAAAACTTGGAAACTGTGAAAAATATGTTTTATAGAAATGGTAAGGAAACCGCCTTACATGTCCCTCTGACACAATTTTATTTAAAAAGTTCCTTTCACAGTTTGATAAATATACATCCCTCATTTTATCAAGCTTTTAAACCATTTAAATATTTATTTTAGAAAATAATCAGTAGATAGTAGATAAAAATAGGTTATGTTTTGTTGATTGGTTTTGACTTTTGATCATGCTTTGACTCTTTGACTTTGACATTTGATTAACAATTTGACAACAGGTAAAAACTAGGGATGTGCAACGATTTTAACTATTTTACTGACATTTAGTTGATATGACATACATTATTCGTTGGTAAAACTTCATTTTTCAAACGACTTTATTTTTTATTAAATCTATTGATATAATATTTATGGCGTTTATTTTAAAATTAATTGACAAATTAGAAAAAAAATTACGATTAATAAAATCGATTTTGTTAAAAACCGATTATTTTCTTGAAAAATAGATGATAGATTCATCTATTTTTCAAGAATTCATAGATTTTTAATGCTACAAAAAAACCCCGATTTTTTAAAAATCGATGTCAATGTCACATCCCTAGTAATAAGTGAAATCCCCCAACCAAAAAGTGAAATGACTCCTTGCCATAATGCCGTCGAAAGTTTTCAATAAAATTACTCAAAGGCGGATAGATAATATTAATCTTTTAAAATATACATAGTACTTAGTACATATATTATGTAGGTATAAGACGTATCGGCGTGGATCTTGATCACAATTCGCACCTTGAAAACAAAACCGATACTAAACGAAAAAATGTCTTTATTGGAAATCACGTTTAAAGTTTTCGTAAAAAGTTTGATTTCGAATATCGTCATTTTTCGTGTAGTGTCGTTTCGTGTAATTTTGTGTGTAGTTTTGTTTTCAAGGTGCGAATTGTCACAGCTGTGCACTAACAGATTTTCGGTCTCTTTGGCGAAATGAAGAAGACGGGGGGCGCCGAGGCTGCAGGCGATTGGTTCGTCAGTCTATGCCCGTCGTCTAATTGGACCATTCTCTATTACGTAGGTATTGTCAAAAATGTAGGTACATGCGCGATCTGTGATCTGGGGGGGTGATTCTCGCGGGTGATATATTGATATCGAATTCGATATATATCGCAACAAATGTCAAAATGGTAGGGATTTTGACAGTTGCTGCAATATATATCGAATTCGATATCAATATCGAACCCGCGAGAATCACCCCCCTGGATCATCTTTAAATGCCGGCCGGTGCCTATAGAGTCTGGTAAACGAAAGGTGAGCGGGGCTGAGCCTGAGATTGAATCGAAACTTTTTACATGGCAACATTCTTTATAGGGTTATTTTAGCAGATATAGTTTTGATACTTAAACATAATAAATATTTCAAATTGGGTTCTTGACAACATTGAAAATATGCTACAGATTGTGGTCATCCTATCAGTTCATAGCGTAAACTTATTTCACTTGATTTTCAACAAAAATATGTATATTTTTTACAAATTACACGAAAATAAAATGCAATATTTTTTGTTATTGTAGCTGTGACAAGAACGGCCTGTTGCACTCTGGTGACGTCACACGCTAGTAAGCCAGTGTTGCCAACTTATTTTTAGGGTAAAGAATTCTTCAGGGTAAATTTGAGGGTAAAATTTTAGGGAGCGCCTCCGCAGCCGGCGCCTACTAGGCTCCCAAAAATAATGCCGTTAGGAACCGGAGTAGCAGTGATACCAGACGAAAATAATTGCAAACTACCGTAGCAGCAGATTAATGTTGCCGTGTTTTAAGTTGAATTAAATACCTTAGATTGACTTTTAAATTAGTGTCAATGTAAAACAAAATACAACTTTTTTGGACTTACAAGGGGGAGGGAGGTGGTCGACGGAGCCCCAGTACGCGGAGCGCCTATTTCTATCTGCAAGGTTAAAAGTAACCTAACACGAATGGGTTGACGGGGGCTTCGTTCGCTCGCTCACTGAAGCCCCCGTTAACCCCTTCGAACCTAACCTGTCCGTGTCGGGGTGTCCAAGTTCCCGAGCTCGCTTCGCTCGCTCTTGGACCTTAGGTATGTTACTCAAATGAAACATGAAATGTTGCAAAAATGCCAAATTGCCAACTCCTTTTCCCGCTTTTTTTTTCCAAAGTCAGCGCTCGCTGCCAATTTAGCAACCGGTGCTGGCTGAAAATTCAGGACACGGCGGCGGTCGCGGAGTCACTTCCAAAATTTTAAGGTTAGATTTCGTATTGTTGTTATGATTACTAAAGTTTATGCGCTTTTTGGTAAGCAATACATGTAGGTACCAAGTATTTGAATTGAATTTGAGTTAAACAAATTCAGCATATTTTTATTGTGAAACATGACCATTGATTAAGAAAGAACTTGTTTTATTGTATATCTAAAACCAAAACTTTAGCCAGGTATTTTTGTATAAATAGTTATGATTTTAGAGTAAAATTAATCAGGCATTGGGGTAAAATGAAAATCTAGCTTGGCAACACTGGAGTAAGCATAAGCTAGGGATGCAAGAAGTGCCAAAATGTATCGATATATATCGTATCGATATAAAAAAAATATCAATATCGGTTTCGATATATCGAAAAAAAAATATCGATATATCGATATATCGGTGAAATTTTCAAAAATTATTAGTACTTTACGAAATTCTATTGTGTTTGCTTTTACAAGTCTATTTCAATAAATCTGTCAGTATTATTACTATTCATAAAAGTATGTAGTGTGCGTTTCACTAAGTATTCCTTTCGGCGCTGAATTTCATTAAGTTGCAACGTTTCTAACCGTAGATCATAGAAACAAGGGAGATGTGCCAAGGCGCTATTGAGTTTGATAGGTAGGTACTTACTTAAGTTTGGTCATTTTAAGCGTAGTACAAAAGTACACGCTGGCTACGAACCGAACACGATCGATGATATAAATACAGTGTTTTAGTTTAGTCTTTAGTGCTAGTGTTGAGTGACGATTAACAGTGTTAGATTGAGGGTGTGCGGAATTTTTAATGTGTGGGAGATCTTTTTATTAACAAGTAGCGCTTGTAATTGTGTTGAAAAATGTACTAAAAGTGGCGACAGTTGTTCCCGTACTAATTTGCTATGATGCCATATCTCCTTGTTTCTATGATCTGAATTTTTAACGATGTTAGAAGACAGTGTTCTTTCAGCACCTATTTTCATTCTCAACTTTTATGCGCCTGCCAGACTATGCTCCTTGCGCTGCTCATCGCTATGCTCCTCGCGCTGCCGTACTTTGCCGCGATGTTGCCCTCTCTGCCGGACGAGACGAGAGAGAGAGAGAGAGAGGACGAGGAGCATGACGTGTGGCATGACGAGTAATGTTGCCACACTATGTCTCTGCCTCCTTTCCTCGCTACTTCCCATGCCATTCGTCGAGTGTGTGGCAGGCGCATTAGTGTCCCTGACATTACTTTATCACTTAAATCTAAAAACTGTGACATTTTAATCAATGGTGACTATGGTCTTGCTACTGAAAATATATCGTTTTTGATACGTTTTCGATACTTGATATTTTTTTTTCGATATATCGAAACCGATATTGATATTTTTTTAAAATATCGATATGATATATATCGATACTTTTTGGCACTTCCTGCATCCCTAGACAAAGCTCGTTTACTATTACTAGCGTGTTACGTCACTTCCGTCAGAAACAGCGTTTTTGGAGCGGTTTTGGAAATTTATACTTTATCACTGATTTTTATTGATAAATACAGTAGATCTCCCTGAAATATCAATGTAGTGTGCTTATCAGGCGCGTGCAGTGCCTATAGGCAAGTAGGCAGTGACTACCTCTTAAAGTTCAATAAAACCATTTTAACTATTACTACATCAATATACATAATTATATATCAATAATTAGTCATGATTGATATATTTTATTTATGTAGTAACAGTTAAAATAGTTTTATTGAATCTTATGAGGTAGGCACTGCCTACTTGCCTATATGCACTGCACGCCACTGGTGCTTATAATATAATGAAGATTAATATAAACCATTTCCCAAAATGAGGCAAATACCGTATTGTCATATTTACCTTATTCGCATAATTATGTAATAAATAGTTTATTTAATATATAGAATCTATAAAACAAATTAATCTACATAAAATTAAAACCAATTAAAACATAATTACCTACGTACCTATTATACTTACGTTCGATTTTTCAATCGTCAGTTAACTTTTTTCTGAGGAATAGATGTGGTTGTTTGGCATCTTTTGTGTAGAAAATATATATCAAACCAACCACCGCATTTATGTATTTTTCAAACAATTGAAAAATCCGCCCCTAACATATTATTTGTTGTCAAGTATCAACACAATTTATTCCTACTGCTCTTAGTGATACCGTGTATTTTTTTTAATTTGCCGCGCTTTTTCAGGATCAACTTTCGTTTGCCATTGCCAGACTCTACCTACACCTATAACACTACCTACCTACATATTTTTAGGCGTGACCGCGTGACTGTGGTGTGTGTGGATACCATTGTGGATACAGACTACTTTTTTTTTTTTTTTACAGAAGATAAGTAGGTAGGTATCACAGAGGATTTTTTTTCCTCCGTGGTAGGTATTAATGTAGGTAGGTAAGAGTATCTACCTACTACTGAATAAACTCTTTCTTATATTCCGTGGTACCTAAAGTACCCGTCACGAGAAGCTATAAATTATGTAAACAAACATCTTTTACTAAGTAAACATTTTATACTGCGAGATAATAATAAATTGACCATATTCAATCGACATGAAATATAGACGTGTTATGTGAAAGTAACAACCTATTTAATTTAGTCGGATCATATTTTAACGACGCAAAGCGCGTTTGTGTTTCTTGGTACCGGAACGCGTCCGTCGCAGGGATTGTAAACTATCGGGACGCCATTTTGAAATAAACGCGTCATTCGAGTTTCGAATGCGTACGAGTTTGTTTCATTGCTTTGCATGTATCGCGGATCTGGTTGTTATTGTTAATTTTGTTATTGTTTCGTTATCACTTTTTTATTGTTGTTACTTTAATTGTTGCGTTAATTTTATTTGTTATTACGTATAATGGAGCCAGTTTTTATTCCAAAATCGATGAGATGATTGATAAAACTGTAGACAGCTTCTTGATACATGTCACTGATTCTGACACAGAAATGGAAACATCTGAATCTGACGAATAATTATTCTTAATAATATATTATGTTAATTAATATTTGTTACTTAATAATTTATTAAATCTTAAACAAATTCATTTTTTTTGTTGGTCCAAATGTTGTGAACTCCTGAACACTTGTTTACAAAATTTATAGCTTCTCATGACGGTTACTTTACCTAAGTACATTACCTACCTACTTAAATATTCTGTTTCATTAAAATTTTGTTAGGTAGTTGAAAAACAGCAAACATTAGTTAGGTCTGCTGTACCTACCACAGTACCTACACACATCAAAAGTGTCTAGGGATCAAGCATTTTTATGCGGATTTCTTGAGATTGAGATGTGGCTTTGTAATAAATTTATGATTTTATAAATTTATATGGATCCTTTTTGGTGCATTTCATAATTTGAATCAGGAACTCTCAATCAAATTCGAGTAAAAGATGAAAATAAGCTGTCAATATTTTCCCTATAAAAACATACAACGCATTGAAGACATTATTAGTGCTACTGTTTCCCTACTACTGATTAAAACCAACGTTATTATGGAGCGGCGACGTCATTTAAGCAGGGAAGAAATGCTCAGAGCCGTGGGAATGATAGAAGCTGGTTCCCGGCAACGTACTGTAGCTTTAGCTCTGAATACAAGTCAGAGTGTTATCAGTCGACTTTGGACACGTTACCGAAGCACTGGTACCGTGGCTGAGCGCCATGGAGGACGGTATCGCTGCACCACACGGAGACAAGACCGATACATTCAAATCTTAACTCGAAGAGCTCCAACAATAACCGCCATGATGTTAGCCGTGAGGCTTCATCACTCTTCAGGGAACTTAATTAGCGACCAAACAGTCAGAAACCGCTTGCATGAAGTGAACCTTCATTCCCGAAGACCGTTACGGGTACCACCTATAGCAATGCACAATCGTAGGATTCGATATCAATGGGCTCTTGAACACAGAAATTGGGCAGAAGAACAATGGCGTTTCGTGTGCTTTTCTGATGAGTCTCGTTTTGGTATGAGACCGGATACAAGACGTATACGCCACTGGAGAACCCCTGGACGCCAACAGCGATTAAAATCCTGTCAGGAAGTCCATCCTTATAGTGGTGGAACCATCATGGTATGGGCGGGTATTTGGATCGGCGGAAGAACTGAGTTGATTTGGATCAGAGGCAACCTCAACGCTCAAATTTATGCTGAGACGATTGTATCAGACGTCATCGTTCCTCTACAAGTGCAAATCGGTCCCTTATTTCAGTTAATGCATGATAATGCACGACCGCACACCGCAAGAGTTGTAAGACAGACTCTCGCCGCAGCTAACATCAATGTCCTGCCCTGGCCTGCTCAGTCGCCAGACTTGAACCCGATTGAGCATGCATGGGATATGCTACAGAGAAGAGCTCTGCCGAATATGGAGGGTATCCAGTCGCAAGAAGACCTTTTTTTGTTGTTGCAACGAACATGGGCGGCCATTCCACAGCGTGATTTGGATGAACTCATTTTGAGTATGCCAAACCGATGTTCTTGTGTTGTTAGTGTTCGCGGTAGAAACACGGATTATTAATTGTTTAAGTTACCCAATAAAATTTTAAAGAAAACTGTTATTTCA
Source organism: Thalpophila matura (assembly GCA_948465475.1). Lineage (NCBI taxonomy): Eukaryota > Metazoa > Arthropoda > Insecta > Lepidoptera > Noctuidae > Thalpophila > Thalpophila matura. The sequence goes on from OX419183.1 coordinate 14,337,710, forward strand.
GTCTTTTTTTCGAACTTTAATGTTAGTGGTTCAAATGTCAAAAATCCCTTTATTAGGAAAATGGCAAATTTCTTTATTAATGCAAAGGTGACTTGGTTTATCGTTACTGTGACAAACGAAAACACTTTATTTGATGAATCCTTAAAGAAAATTTTAATTAATATCAATCAGGAGAAAAGTTATTGCAAAAATATATGTTGATCCCTAGATACTTTTGATGTGTGTACATACAGTTTTATCTTTTTGAAACTACCTACCTATTAAAAATGCAACAAAGCGCAGAGGCAAACATTTTTAAATTACCTCAGTAAATAGGTAGGTACCTATTTACTGAGGCGACTATTAGGTACGTTGGGTCACCGTTTAGTAGGTAGACACGTTCATAGTGATACAAGTAGATACTCAGATCATAGATTCTTCTATGATCTGAGAGTAGGTACCTAAGTACATAAAGGTAGGTACTAAAACATTTAGATATTATTAGACTGCCCGCGACTTCGTCCGCGAGGCCCACAGAGACTGGGATTTTTTTCGAGATAAAAAGTAGGTAGGTATATTGCCTTTAAAGTAGGTACCTACCTATAGCACTCAGGGATAATGTGTAGCTTCCTATTAGGTATTGAAGGACTTTTCAGAACCGAATCAGTAGGTACCTAGTTCTGGAGATTACCCCCTACGTACAAACTTACAAACAAACAAAACCTCTTTCTAATCGTACTTAATATTATAAATGCGAAAGTTTGGATGGATGGATGTTTGTTACTCAATTACGCCAGAACGGCCGAACGAATCTGGATGAAATTTGGAACAGAGATAGATTATAGTCTGCGGAATAGCACATAGGCTAGATCCATTTTCACGCAGATGAAGTCGCGGATAACAGCTAGTATTAGCATAGATTTAAAAACAACTGACTCGGGCAGGAGTTGAACCCGCGACCTCTGCCGTACCGTGGCGTTTTATAGTAGGTACCTAAGTAGGTTATGTTTCGATTCCGAACCTAGGTATCACACGTAGGTACACATTGATCACACAGCTATGACAATTTACCGAGTAACTCACCGTGCCGTCACATTAAAAAATATTATTACTGTGGTGCCGTCACCCATTAACGAGCTATGATTATTTACCTCTACATTATTGCTTTAAAGAATAGCATGGACATGCTCTTGAATAATTTATCATTTTATTTTTTTCGGATTTCGCATAGGTACCTAGTTTAAGAACCTAGTTGTTGGTCATGCAAAACTCTGCAATGGCTCAGGACTTTTCAAATATCTTTTTCCCATATTATGGTGCTTTTCCAAGGATGAGGCGTTAAAATCTCGCCGGTCCAGAGATTGTGGGGTAGGTACTTCTACTTGATACGTATAATGGAGATACCTGATACAGACGCAGGGCCGTCTTAGGCCATAGGTCATGGGTCCCGTTAGGCACACAGAGTTTGAGGCCCTTGTAGCTGTATGTGTTGAACTAAGAAGAACCAATGTGTTTCCGATTTATTGATTGAAAAATACGTAACAGCTACTGGGTTTCGGCATTTCGTAGTCTCTTTCAGGCCCGGAGGCCCTGGGCTCGTGCCCCACACCAACAACAGGACGGTTCAGTATTAAATTATCAAATATTTCAATTCTTGTTTCACACATCCTCGCCAATCCAAACCATTTCCACCTAAGATGCGCTAAGAGAGAATTGTTACACAATTTTCAATTCTAGTCTCTCTTCGTCAAAAAGCACCTTTACTTTACTTACAGGATCCAGTTCTTAAAATTAGAATTTCTGAAATGGCTTAATATAGGTATTATTAAACTAAGTATTGTCTCATACTTACTGCCTTGCTTACGAACTAAAGTTCTTCAAAATAGTCCTCTCTATGCGAAGCAATTGGAAAATAATGGACCCGCGCGAACGTTTCAGCTGCTGTCCCACGCGAAATTTCCTTCACATTGCAAATTATTTAAATATTGATTAGTACACTGAATGTCAATGTTATGCCAACGTGCATTACCGTGGCGTGGGGGGTAGTGGTGGCAAAAGGCCATGTCACGGGCGCATCCTCGTAGTCGTCCGCAGTGACCACTCGCCATTCAACCACCGACCACCAAATGTGTCCTACGACAGCCACCGTCAGCCTCATTATGCCATGGCCGGCATAGAACTAATCATATCGTCGATATGTAACGCATCGTTTTGCGAAGTCCCTCACAATGATAATAATTATTATTATAAAGGTGAATTTCTATAATTTTTTTACTAATTAGAAACAGGTATTTTATTGTATTCCTAAATTTCCTGGATGGAATTTTGATGAAAGAATACGGCAAGATAACTTTTGGACGTTATCCAATGTTTAATGTTCAATTCCAATTTAATTTGTTAATTTAATTAAGGGTCTGACACATTATCGGCAAAGGAAAACAATTTTTTGAGTTTGGTGCAGGAAGTCAATGGGAAGCATCTAAAAGTTGCAACGTATAATGTAAGTACAAGTTAAGCAATTTATAAGTAGGTACTTAGACGGAATACTCAGATACGGGGTCAAGTATTGTCCAGTCAAAACTGCATTTGCATAAACTGAATGACATTGTATATTTGCGAAGTCCTGACTGAGTACGGTAGGTACGGTACCTATTGATTGTCGTATACAAAACAAGGCATTTAACCTACCTACATTTACAAGTCTACACACTTGCTCCAAAAAAATGGGATAAGTGCGAGTAGGACGCGCGTCCTGAGGGTTCTGTACAAAATGTAATCGCAAAAAAACCAGCCAAGTGCGAGTCGTACTCGCGCACCGAGGGTTCCGTATCATTTTCGGACGTATAAAGTGAAAAAATCCGGACCGCATAACTAAGTTTGTTTGTGAAGGAATTTTGATGATTTTGAAAAAACTGTACTAGTTACGAACATCGTTGTATTTTTAGTGCCATATTTGGGTCAATTCCTATCAACTCTAATTATTTCAGATTTTTCGCTCCGCAAACTTCGGAGATAAGGGGGGGGAATGGTATTTTTTTCATTTTTCATCATATGTCGAAAACTGTGAGACATAAAATAAAATAAAAATATATTTTGAAATGTACAGATCAAGCCCTTTCATATGATATGTCACTTGACCTAGTAACCCCACTTTAAAATTTTGGACCCCCACTCCGGCTCCTTTTGCAATGAAAATAAAAATATTTTTGGACTTTTTTCATTTGCAATAAAATTAAACAAGCATTTTTTATAACTGTTCCAAATTTCAAGTCGATAGCATAAGTAGTTGCTGAAATAAGCAGGTGTGACAGACAGACAGACAGACAGACAGACGAAGTGGCACCATAAGGGTTCCTTTTTTATAATAAGGTTTTTGTATACAAAAACCCCGATCTCTTTGTAAAAAATATTATTGTTACCAATAGAAATAGTAGATTCCCTAATAAATAGTCTATACCAAATCAACGTACAACATTATATAGTAAAAATTCATTTTGTATGGCTATCAGAATTTATAATAAGTTACCAGATAATGTAAAAACGCTTAATTTAAATTTATTTAAAAGAAAATTATTTGATTTCCTAATTAATAAGTGTTACTATTCTACTGACTTTCTCGAGGATAAAGACATTGTTGTAGCATAATCTATACTTATAATAAGAATGTAAATTCCACGTGTCTGTACATTGCATATATTTGCATAAAAATAATATGGGGGACTAAAAATAGGTAATAAAGTAAATTTCTATCATTTTTAGAAATAATGTCTGTCTGTTTGTCTGTCTGTTTGTCTGTCGGTTTGTCTGTCTGTTTGTCTGTGTGTTTGAACACGCATCAAATCAATACTACTGAATTGATTATGAGGAAGTAGAAAGAAATGTATAGGCAGTATCTTGAGGTAACATTTAGTCTTTATTTCATTAAAATCGGTCCATTCTATCAAAAGTTATTACAAAAAATCTATCAGTCAGGAGTAACTTTGCTACCATGTATTTGTTGTATGGTCCACATTATGTATTTGTTCAATCCAATCACCGTATCTGTATCGCCGACGCGTATCATGCGAGTGGTGATACGTAATCATGATACGCGGCGGTCTTGATACACGGTTCGATACCATACGCGATACGGTCCGTTCCATCTCGAGTCGGTTTTTGTCCGATCGGGAAAAATATGCATATACTAGCTGACCCGCCCGGGCTTCGCACGGGTAAAGTTACCCTACGCCAGCTAAGCTACCCTACGCCTACCCTACGCCTACCCTACGCCTACCCTACGCCTACCCAACGCCTACCCTACGCCTACCCTACACCTACCCTACATCTACCCTACACCTACCCTACACCCCAAATCTCAAAAATAAGTTTCAAGCTTCTAGCTTTAAAAATTACGTAATTTCCACACAAACTTTCATGCCCTATTTCAACCCTTTACAGCCCTTTTTTCGCATTAAAAAGTAGCATATGTCCTTTCTCAGGCTCCAGACTATCTCTGTACCGAATTTCATTTGAATCGGTTCAGTATTTTAGGCGTGATTGCGTAACACACAGACAGACAGACAGACAGAGTTACTTTTATAATATTAGTAAGGATAGTATAGGCTATTCCATATCACGCTACAACCCTTGAAGGAGCCAAGCAACAGGGTTGAAACCGCGAGGAACAGCTAGTGTAAGTATAAATTATGCGCCAACATGGCTTTATTTAAGTACAATCTGTAAGCCTGTATCTGTGCGTAATTGTCAAATTTTCGTAGTGTATACGTGTTCAATTCGCCCCCTGCAAAAAGTGATAGAAAATGTCATCCGGTGATACACCGCTATGCGTACCGTTTCCAGGGCTATATGCTCTGAGATGTTACTATTTTCTTAATTTGGAATCAAGGAGGTTACATTAATTTACACCAAAAACTTATATATTTTATTATAAACTTCTTGTTTACAACAATGCATAGATTAATGATCGGTCTCTGCTGCAACAATGACAACAACAATTTAGACAATCTTACGTCATTTGTAAAACGATTGTGTTTTATGATCATATTTTAATGATAGAATTCAGTGGTTTTATGATTTAAAAGTAATAATAATTACCTAACATATGATACGCGTCGGCGATACGGATGTACGGTGATTGGATTGAACAAATACATGTGTGGACCCGTAGCAAGGTTAGTTCTGATGGTAGACTTTTTGTGATAACTTTTGATATAGTGGACCGATTTCAATGAAACAAAGACTAAATGTTACCTCAAGGTACTGCCTATACATTTCTTTGTAATTCCTCAAAATAAATTCAGTAGTATTGATTTGATGCGTGTTCAAACACACAGACAAACAGACAGACAAACCGACAGACAAACAGACAGACATTAATTCTAAAAATGATAGAAATTTACTTCATTACTCATTCTTAGTCCCCCCTATTATTTTTTTGCAAATATATGCAATGTACAGACACGCGGAATTTACATTCTTATTATAAGTATAGATTATTATGTGGACTCGGCATTACTTGGTCAGTGGCACTAAAGAGTATTACGTCGTTGTTTGTCAGCAGAGACCTGTCATCTATACTTATAATAAGAATGTAAATTCCACGTGTCTGTACATTGCATATATTTGCATAAAAATAATATGGGGGACTAAAAATAAGTAATAAAGTAAATTTCTATCATTTTTAGAATTAATGTCTGTCTGTTTGTCTGTCGGTTTGTCTGTCTGTTTGTCTGTGTGTTTGAACACGCATCAAATCAATACTACTGAATTGATTATGAGGAAGTAGAAAGAAATGTACAGGCAGTATCTTGAGGTAACATTTAGTCTTTATTTCATTAAAATCGGTCTATTCTATCAAAAGTTATTACAAAAAATCTATCAGTCAGGAGTAACTTTGCCGGGTCCACATAATGTATTTGTTCAATCCAATCACCGTATCTGTATCGCCGACGCGTATCATGCGAGTGGTGATACGTAATCATGACACGCGGCGATCTTGATATACACGGTTCGATACCATACGCGATACGGTCCATTCCATTTCGAGTTGGTTTTTGTCCGATCGGGAAAAATTATGCATATTATTATGTGGACTCGGCATTACATGGTCAGTGGCACTAAAGAGTATTGTGTGGTTGTTTGTCAGCAGAGACCTGTCATTAATCTAATAAATGCAATCAATCAAACTTCATATGTATGTCAATGTAATTACAATAATAATATCAGGGCTTTATTTAAAAATAATCAAAGTATCAGCGCTGTTTAAAAACTGTTCCACTGCTGGGCACTGGGCACGGGCCTCCTCTCAGAATGAGAGGGGATAGACCATATTCCACCACGCTGGCCAAGTGCAGGTTGGCAGACTTCACACACCTTCAAGAACTTTATGCAGAACTTTCAGGCATGCAGGCTTCCTCACGATGTTTTCTAAAGCAAGTGATAGTTAATTCTGATACGCACATGACTTTGAAACGTCAGCGGTGCGTGCCCCGGGATCGAACTCGCATCTTCGCCATGGGAGGCGCGGTGAGAGGTGGTTATACCACAAGGCTATCACTGCATTTTTCATTAAAATATCTCTTATCCTTAGGAGTGATGGTTTATACACAAGTGATTGATTTCAAATCAAGAAATAGTAACATGTATTACGGCTTCGTCACATCACCACGTTGCGGCGTCGGCACCGTGATTTTCAGTTCGCCACCGCACCGTTTTATGGCGTTATTTTCCGACTTCTACGCGGACGGAGTCGCGGGCACAGCTAGTAGATAATAAGATATTATGATAATAAGTTAACCACAAAAATATTTGTACACCGATTCGGTAGAATATATGATACTATATAATAATACTGTTAATACCTGTTATACCTACTATATTCTAACAAATAATTTTTTTCTTTCTTTCTTTCTTTCTTTCTTACCATTTTGGTACGGAACCCTAAAAATTATGTCCGTATGGATTGAGGAGCCACTTTTTGTAGCTTAATGAAATTAATATACTTATTTAGTAGTAAGTTTAAAAATATTGTAGGCTCAATCCTCGAATTTGTAGTATAATAGTTCAATAGTTATATGAACATAAAGGTGGCTCCTCAATCCAAATGTTTGGATTGAGGAGCCACGTGGAAACACGGAAAGTATACAATGAATATTCTTGAAAATATTGTATCATTTAGTAGCTATTATGTAGAATGCCTACTAAAAATCTGATTCCAGTACTGTTGATATTCAAGAATGTACAATACTTTTAATGTGGCTCCTCAATCCAGATAGATGAGAGCGTGAATTTCCATAAAAGCAATTGGTAATTTTAAATTCCACTCCAAAAACATTTAGAAGTAAGTGTGTTAGAATTTGTAGTGTATGGACAAAGTAGTAACACTGTGTGAATTTAGTAAATAAACGCATTTTATTTGGCTCCTCAATCCTGACGTTACTGTATTGAGAAGATACTTGAGTTACCTGAGATCACAACGGAATAAAAAAACAAAGACACTAACATTTATTATAAATTTCTACTAAATATATATGCACAGATCAACATTGTATGTATTCGATATCTGATAAACAAATAACTTTTCGATATTCCTTAAGAATTCGCCATTTAGGGGGACCATGTTATATGAATGAAACCAGGATAACCAGTTTTTTAATTATTTTTTTACAAATCAAAATATCTGAATACAGGTATGTACAGAGATACCTACTTCATATATGTTTAAGATAGGTACTTCTTACTAATCATTTTCGACATAAGTTATTGTATGATACAAAATTGGTTGGTCGGTGCTTTTACTTAATTTACCATGACAATCATAGTCGTCGTAACAAAACATCTCGTCCTTTATGGGGTAGTGACATTTATAGTGGCCCATGCCAACGTCGCTAATTGGAGGAATAAATGTATATTTTTATTTGTGAATTTCAAATGTGAATGTCAAAGCCATGTTATGCTTCTATCAAGTTATTATTAATAACTTGATAGAAGCATAACATGGCTTTAAGAAAGAAAGAATCACTTATATATTTAATAACTTATTAAATATATAAGTGATTCTCAAAAATCATATGACCCGAGCGGGATTTGAACCCGCGACCTCTGCCGTACCGTGACTAGTGCTCTGAACCAACTGAGCTACCGGGTCTCGCCCGACTCATCTGAAATTTGAGACCCCTTTGTAATACGCTTCTTAGAAGCGTTTGGCGACATCTATCGGAAAACTTATGCAGTATTTCCAACTCAATGCCAATTACTTTGCAGTTATCAGACATCGATGCGATATCACCATCTATAGGAGGGATAAACTCTATAACGCCTATTAATGTTTAATATGATCTATTTGATATCATTATAGATTGTGGTACCTCGTTTACTGGAAACTTTTTAACAACATTCATTTCGAATGATACTGTGTTTGACAAATTATATTTGCACACTACGCGGGGCTCCTATTTCTGTCCGCAAGGTTAAAAGTAACTTAACACGAAGGGGTTGACGTCAACCCCTTTGGACCTAAACCACAGATTACTGAATAGTTACTACGCCTAAACTGTCCGTGTCGGGGTGTCGCAAGTTCCCGAGCTCGCTTCGCTCGCTCTTGGACCCTAGACAGGTGTAACCACCTGTGTAAGTTTTTGTTGTAATTAATTTTGTCGTTGCCCCGTAAAAAAAAACATAATTGATTTACTGAAACTAAATACTAAACTAAAGAAAGTAAACAAAATGACGAGACCTCATCAAATTGTCTAATGTCTTATAAGTACGCCAAGTAGGTAACCTTTTGTTAAAGAAAAAAATATCAATAGATCTTTGTCGATTAACGTATTTGTGTAAGGAAAAATTTACTAATGTTCTGTTGCAGAATTACCATTTGTGAAAGCATTAAGTACTTTATGAAATGTAAAATTTGTTTAACATTATTCAATAAAACTATTTTAACTGTTACTACATAAATAAAATATATCAATCATGACTAATTATTGATATATAATTATGTATATTGATGTAGTAATAGTTAAAATGGTTTTAGTGAATCTTAAAAGGGTGGTTACTGCCTACTTGCCTATATGCAATGCATGCGCCTGTTGTTGAGTGAATATTTGTTTAATAACTTTGTACCATTTGATGTGTCACCACCCTAAACATAATATATTATGAAGTATCTCTGTACATAGGTACCTGTACCCCGATATTTTGATTTGTAAAAAAATAATAAAAAAACTGGTTATCCTGGTTTCATTCATATAACATGGTCCCCCTAAATGGCGAATTCTTAAGGAATATCGAAAAGTTATTTGTTTATCAGATATCGAATACATACAATGTTGATCTGTGCATATATATTTAGTAGAAATTTATACTAAATGTTAGTGTCTTTGTTTTTTTATTCCGTTGTGATCTCAGGTAACTCAAGTATCTTCTCAATACAGTAACGTCAGGATTGAGGAGCCAAATAAAATGCGTTTATTTACTAAATTCACACAGTGTTACTACTTTGTCCATACACTACAAATTCTAACACACTTACTTCTAAATGTTTTTGGAGTGGAATTTAAAATTACCAATTGCTTTTATGGAAATTCACGCTCTCATCTATCTGGATTGAGGAGCCACATTAAAAGTATTGTACATTCTTGAATATCAACAGTACTGGAATCAGATTTTTAGTAGGCATTCTACATAATAGCTACTAAATGATACAATATTTTCAAGAATATTCATTGTATACTTTCCGTGTTTCCACGTGGCTCCTCAATCCAAACATTTGGATTGAGGAGCCACCTTTATGTTCATATAACTATTGAACTATTATACTACAAATTCGAGGATTGAGCCTACAATATTTTTAAACTTACTACTAAATAAGTATATTAATTTCATTAGGCTACAAAAAGTGGCTCCTCAATCCATACGGACATTAAAAATTAAGGTTCTTGAAGGTGTGTGAAGTCTGCACTTGGCCAGCGTGGTGGACTATGGCCTATCCCTTCTCATTGTGAGAGAAGGCCCGTGTAGGTAAGTAGGTAATCTTTTGATAGTTTCATATTATGATTTCAGAACACGCCTCTAAGTTGGACCGAAATTCACAATGGCACAGTGGTGGGCAAAGGCGTGGCTTTCATTATCATGGACATATTGCGCGAAAAATTCAATTTCACATATGAAATTGTCGAGCCTAACAGGAACTATGAGTTGGGAATCAGAACAAGTGATGATTCCGTAATAGGACTTCTTAATTCCAGCGTAAGTTATTTGAATAAATAACAGATAGAACTATTTATCTGTAACTAACCGCCGACCAAGTAAGATCGTGCGAACTGTACCTACCTACGTACAGTTCGCACGATCTTACTTGGTCGGCCAGACAGATGTTAGTCAGGAGTCAGGAGCCTATACTATACACTATAATACGAGAGTCAGGAGTGGCTCCTTTATTTTACCCAAGTCACTCGGGGCTTACGAGCGCTTGGCTAGACCGTACCTACGACGCGTTTTATTTCCGATGTGCAATACATAATACATCCCTTTGTTAACGCAAAGCGAAATAAAAATATTTACCTACAATAACTGATAAGTATATTTTTGTGAAAAAGCACAGTCACACTTAAAACTGCTTTCTTGTCGACTGTAGGTACCACAGTATGATGGTTTTATAGACTGTGACTGTACTATGCACGAATGTCTCGCGGAAGCCGACTTCACCCCGGCCAAGTTAGATCATGCAGACTTACCTATCCAGTGCCGTAACTAGGGCGGTGCCAGCGGTGCCCAGGCACAGAGCGCAGACCCTGCAGGGGCGCAGAAATGACCAGACCCAGGACCAAGTTTTGGGTCATGCATGGTAGTTACTTAGTAGCATACATTGCAATACATATTTGTTGAGTAATACGGGTGTAGACGCGCGATCAGTTTAGAACATTTTTAAGTGCGCAGTTACAGAAGCTCGCACCGGGCGCAGAAAAGGCTAGTTACGGCACTGTACCTATCTACTTATTTATAATACTTCAGCAGCACCAAAGTCCCTGATCTGAGATCATACTGGCCTGAATTTTGATATCGCCGCGTTTTCTGTTTCATGCTAGTAAATACTAAATAGGTAACTCGGAACCAAAATCCTAAAAAATCATTTTCTAATAGAAAGTGGACATGGCCGCTGCGTTGTTGCCGACGTTGATAGCTTACCGGAAAAAGGTGACGTTCTCGATAGACCTGGATGAAGGCATTTGGGTGATGATGTTGAAGCGGCCCAAGGAGTCAGCCGCCGGGTCGGGCCTACTCGCGCCTTTCAACGAGCTTGTGTGGTATGGTGATTGGTGACTGTTTGATTGATAATAATTGTCTAGATTTATAGAATCTAGAGTAGAAAGTGTTAAGTAGATATCTAACTTATTATGATTTAAAATTCAGACGTCCCTCCCAATCTTAGAGTCTAGATTGATTTTACCCATGAGGTAGGTACCTACGTCTAAATTTTAATCAACTCCTAAATCATAATTAGGGCCAAGTTCACCGACAACAACAGCCCGTTAATTTAAGAACGGCCGTTGAACAAGACTTTTACCTATAAAGGCTAAAGTCATGTTAAACGGCCGTTTTAATTTTTTTGGACTGTTAACTTGTCTGTAAATTAGGCCCTTAGTTAGGTAACTACTCAATTTTTTTCGTTGAATCTTGTTGATCAAAATTTAATACGCGACGATAGGTACCTACCTATAATTATATTATTTACTAAATAGTAAATAATATAATTAGGTAATCATTAAAATCATCATTAAAGCTCTCGAAATTATATTAAAATTTGATGAAAATACGACTATTTCGTGAAAAAATGACGATTTTCCTCAACTATACCTACAAGTGTCCTGTTTTAAGTGGTCCAGGGGAAACCCCCAGTAAAGGGACATGCCTAACTATCAGTGTGCAGCATTAGGTTGTTTGACGAATTTCGATATTACATATAAGAAAAATCAAAAAACCTAAGAATTTTTGAATTTCGTGGGCTATACCTTGACAGATCCCCATTAACCCTCTTCTTGCGGCGATTGCCTAGGTACCTGGTGTTGGCTGCGGTTCTAACATTCGGACCCTGCATCACATTCTTCACGCGTGTACGAACCAAACTGATCACGGATGAAGAAGGTGTTCTCCCATTAGAACCCAGCTTTTGGTTTGTGTACAGTGCATTCCTCAAGCAAGGCACCAGTTTGTCGCCAGAAGCCAGTAAGTACCAATCTTTTGCGTTATTTACTAGTTTAAAAAGATAACTTAGTATAGAAAAATAAATAATAGGTAGGTACCTACTATGAGCGAAACTAAGCGTTTCATACGCCTGGAAACTAGGATAGGTACCTATAGGTAAATAGGTAGGTAGGTTTCTTAATAATTAATTATTGTAATTGGTGTATAGGTACCGTTATAATTAATAAATAAATAGGTAGCGTGATTTTTAACGCGTTCAAGCGGGAGTTGCATTTTTATATCCACGATATTAGGTACCTAAGTATTTATTTTTCTATAGCAGAACCTGAAGTGGTGTTAGCTGGTTGGATTGTTCATGTCTGTCTAAAGACTGATGAGTTTTAGCTTGCTTACACTAAGCTCGACAGGTCGACTTCGCTTGTCGGGTGAAGTCGCCATCTGACCCAGTGTACCTAAGCACCTAGTCGTTTGACGTCCACAATTCTCAGCCTGCTCGGTCTACACGGCACGTAGTAAAATGAAAGCGGCAGATGACTTAGTGTAAACAGGCGCTTCGACTTCGTCGACCGATCATATAATAGCTTGCTGAAGTCGACCAGTCAACTTAGTGTAAGAGAGTCATTAGGAGTGTTGTTATAGATACCTACAACCTAACTCCTAAGCACAAACTGTGCCACAAGGGTAAAGTTATTTTTATCATAGTGCTTATCAAGACCCGCGTTAGAAAGTCAGACAATTAAATCAACATTAGAGTTAAGTATTCCTAGAAGAAAAATAGAAGTAGGTCTGTCGGTACCTAGTCATAAGTTTTTTCGAAGCAGATAAAAAGTAGATATTGATCGAAATCACGACCATTACGTAGGTACCGACCTATAAGTAATTATGTTTGGACTGCCATCAAAATGATGACACAAACATTACAATCTAGTTTCATAACTGCGGTCAATTCGAACAAAACCGATCGTATCGCAACTAATGGTTTACGTAATCTATCACTTTTTGTCACACCCTTCGAACTTTTCCACGTGTGACACGAAAAGTAATCACAAATGAAAATGGTGTTAATGATCGTTGTCAAAATATTTGTCAGGTCATACTGATTACTATTATTATGTGTGCGCGATTGATTAATGACCAAATGAAAAGACTTGTGTTTGTAATTTTAGGCGTAAGTAAAATGTTTTAGATATAATATAACGGTAGGTACTGACGACTTTAGCCTTTAAAAAAGTATTGTTAAACGACCGTTTTCAATTTAACGGACTGTTCTCTTGTCGGTGAACTTGGCCCTTAGTATATTTGTCCTATTAACCCACAATTTATGGGATCTAATTCGAAATGAGGTGATCCGACAGAGAACCAAAGAAGTCGACATAGCTTAAAGAATAAGCAAGCTGAAGTGGTAATGGGCCGGCCATATCAGCCGTAGAACCGATGACCGTTGGAGTAGACCTGATCTTGAGTGGAGGACCGTGAATCGGCAAACGTAGGGTAAGAGGTTAGGTGGAGGTTAGGTGGAGCGACGATCTTCGCAGGGTGGCTGGTGGCACCAAGATAAGTGGCCGAGGATGGAGATAGACGGCGTGCGATTGGAGAGGCCTATGTGCAGCAGTGGACTGTTATAGGCTGATGATAAAATGATTGTTTGTATTATACCTAAATGGTTTGCTTTCTTACTCCACAATATTTTATAGACACAACCCGCGTACTCTTCGTGACTTGGTGGCTGTTCATGATCTTGCTGTCAGCGTTCTACACGGCCAACCTGACCGCCTTCCTCACCTTGTCCAAGTTTACTTTAGCCATCGAGTATCCCAGGGACTTGTACCAGAAGAACTATCGGTGGGTCGCTGCGGCTGGGAGCTCGGTGGAACATGTTGTCAGAACTGTGAGTTTTGTACTGGGTGCATTTTTTTGGAGCAACTTATTTAGATATAGGTAGACCGTAGGTATACCTAATTGGTGGGTAGTAGGTACCTAGCCTGCGCGGTAATAAGTCCACAAGAGCACTGGCTTTTGAGCCAGGGCGCATTAATTCGAGATTTACCTTAGAATAATTAACTTCGTGCGTACCAACTACCGACCCCACACACCTCTTGTTGCGCAGACGATACGCTAATTACCTATAGGTACTTAGACGCCGGATCATCATATTATCAGCATAGATATCACTGTTGCTAACAATGGGCCTCATAAAAAGGCTCAGTCACCAATGGTAATGAAGAAGGCAATGCTCTGAATTTCACGAATCAGGAATGATGAGATGTCACTGCCTCGTTGGTCTAATTATCGCAAGCGCGACAGTTTGGATCTGGTCGGGCAAAGCGTAGGTTACCTACCTTAGGCCTGCACGTAAGTAGATAGTAACAATAGCTATGATTAAACTAACACACTCGTTAAAGTCACCTACGTTTTGTAGGTGATACCTAATAGGTAAGGCCCAATGTAGGTAGGTAACTACTTAAATTGGTACCGTAGAGGCGGGTTACTTTGAACCTAGGGGGTAACTTTGGCCAAGTCGAAAAAAAGGTTTGAACTGCCCGCCGTGTCGCGACCACACAACCGATCGTCGCAGTTCCTTCGCCATCTATTAGTTACCGAAGGAACTGCGACGATCGTTTGTGTTGTCGCGACAGGGCGTGTGTGGCCAAAGTTACCCCCTAGGTTCAAAGTAACCCGTCTCTACGATACTTAATTGGTTTTGTCTTGCGGTTGTGTTTAATGTTTGGTAGGTACTTTTTTTTTTTTCTTCCAGTCATATTAAATTGTTTATTTTATACACAGGACGGCGAAGAACTATATTACCTAAACGCAATGGTCATCAAAAATCGAGCAAGGTTTCTATCAGTGATTAACGATAAAGATTTTTTGGAAGCTGTAAATAATGGTGCGGTATTGGTCAAGGAACAGACCGTGGTCGACCATCTCATGTACAAGGATTACACATCAAAGAAAGATGTTGAAGAATCCGACAAGTGCACCTATGTCGTCGCCCCTAATGCGTTTATGAAGAAACAGAGGGCGTTCGCATATCCAATCGGGAGCAAATTGAAAGGTTTATTCGATCCTGTGTAAGGATTATTCTGTTAATTCATACTTAGATACCTACTTGGCAATTATAGTTTTCGATCGATACGATCAGCCTGTTTATTCTGTACCGACACACGAGAATCTCACCGTGACATTCTCCCTCGAACGTTCGCAAACTAAAGCCTAGTATCCACTTGAGCATGCTCAGGCGAATGAGCGGCTCGGCCAAATGAGCTGCTCATTCGCCAGAGCATGCTCAAGTGGATACAAGGCTTAATTGGCAGTTCCCGCGGTGATATCACACGGTGTGTCGGACAGGCAGATATGCTATTCTCTAAGAGACAATTTCTTGGCTGCACGCTACAGACATTTTTATACCTTCCAGACTAACACAGATATTCCAAGCTGGCATACTGGAGTTCTTGAAGCGGGCGGACTTGCCCAGTACGAAGATTTGTCCTCTAGACTTGCAGTCCAAAGACCGAAAGCTCAGGAACAGTGATCTTATCATGACGTACTTGGTGATGGTCGCCGGGGCTGGTATTGCTGTCGCCGTGTTTGCTGCAGAGGTGTGTCTTACTTTATATTTTTTAGTACCTAGCTGTTCTCGGCTCCTAAGGGTCGTAGCGTGATGTTAAATAGCCTACCTCATGAATCTGGCATCATCTACAAAAAATATTTTTCGAATCTGACTGGTAGTTCCATAAATTAAGCCTGTTTAAACAAACAAACTCTTCAGCTTTATATTATTAGTATAGATATGAAGTTCAGCAGACTAAAGATCACCAATCCGTTAAACCTAAGATAATGATGATATGCTGTGTAATAAGAGCAGTGGTGGCCCGACTTACAGGGTCGTGGGTTTGTACAGGTTTCATCACCACTGCTCTAAAATCGGTGAAGAAAAAAATCCTCAGGAAACCGACATGTCCTAGACCCACAAAATCGAAGACAATCTGACATTCCATTCCCTCAGAGACGCCTGTGTAACAGCAGTGGGACCACACTGATTGTGCTGTGGCCTGTGTAATAAAACCTCAATTTATCTACCGAAATGATGTAACTATTGCACCATTTTTCAGATATTCCTAAAACGTTACGTCTCCGTCAAAATAAATAAAAACAAGAAATTAAAGAGAAAGGAATCGAAAATGAGCAAAAAATCGAAGAACTACGATGACAGTCGCCCGCCACCCTACGACTCTCTCTTCGGGAAAAATCCAAGGTTTAACATCGAGACTACACGCACGAAAATTATAAATGGCAGAGAATACTATGTGTTTGAAACGAGTAACGGCGATAGGAAACTTATTCCTGCGAGAGCGCCTTCGTCATTTCTTTATCGATCCGATAAGTAAAGAACTTTACAAGATAGCCACATAAGAAAATAAAATCAATATAACTACGCTATAATGTACACATGGAAATACCTCTTTAGTAGATATCTGTCTATAGTTTATTATAATAGATGTACTGTAGTACCAGTCTGTTTTCAGGGTTCCGTATCTCAAAAGGAAAACGGAACCCTTATAGGATCACTTTGTTGTCCGCCGTCAGTCACCGGACCATAAGTGGAGCCATCTGCTCATAGATGGCGCCATTGGAAGTATGCAGTAGCGCCATCTATGATCATATTTCGGAACCCTTAGGGCGCGAGGCATACTCGCACTTGTCCGGTTTTTATAAATAGGTACCGTACATAATAATAATAACTTGTAATAATGTAAGTTGGTGTGTAAATTATTAACCCCTTACTTATAGACGCCTCTTCACTTTAACCACTGATTAAATATACAACTCTATCCTTGTCATTTTTATGACAATGAATAGAGATGAGGATGGCAATTGACTTAAGAGCTGTTTAATTTAATCATCGTCTATAAGTAAGGGGGTAAGTGTGTTTTTAAGTATGACAACACTACATGCACATACAATGCACAGTGATTTAAATGGGGCAGAACTTGTAGCATTCATGTTGAAAATAAAGAAATTCAAACAATCGGTTGTTTCAATACATATTTTTATTAATTGTGAAACTTATCCACAATTTTAACATTCAATTCATGTCTCAACGTTTCTATTTTCAAAATATCAATTTAATCATGTAGGTATAAATAAAAACAATGGGGCTTGTTTTACAAAATTTTAAAGCAATTAAATTATTTTTTAGAAAAATAAATATAAAAACATGTAGAACATTTCATTATTGAAATATAAAAATAAAACAAAGGCAGTGGCCACACTGTACAATATTCTATAAGTTTGTATATGAGGTACAATATTAACTGCAAGTATTTTATTTTTCACAATCTTGAGCAGTGACCCAACCGCCACGCGTCACATCAGTCATAATTTTTCATTAACAAACTGTAAATATGATCTGATTATGTCATAAATTACATTTCAACTTAATCCTATACGATAAAATACAAATCCAAAATAATTATTTTATAACAGTGTGATTCAATACACGAGTAATATCACAAACACTTTTTAGTAAATTTTGTGAAACAACAAAGTTTATTACCCACTTTTAATTGTTTTCTTAGCGACTGTACAGTCACGAGCATAAATATATTACCATGGACAGTTCTTCAACACTATCTTATCACTAATTCTATAATTAATGAATGAATCAGTTCGGTTATAATACCTGATTTAATTATTCATTCAGTATTTTTAAAAATTAATGAATTAATCATGGAATCAGATATTATTGCCGAACTGTCCATGGTAATATATTTATGCTCGTGACTGTACATGCGCGAATATCCCGATGAGCCAACTTCAACTCGGCCAAGTTAGATAGTGCAGACTGTACATGATTATATCCTTTTGCGATAGATAGTATAAATGCGCAGGATAAATGGGAAAATATTATAAACTGCAACAAAGGTATAGGTAGGTATATGAGTCGTGAGCACAGGTCGCGCATGTGCCTACATTTTCGGCCCAATAGACAATAGACAGTTGACAAGAGTAACAGTATTTTTGAAAACCCTTGCAGTCTTTATTATGAACTAAAATGTGGCCATATAAAAAAATCGTAATTAAAAAAAATATGTTTTAAATAGGAATATAAATCGCTCCATAGCAGATTTTATACGAAACTAAGTTCCAATAGGAAAATATAAAACCAAACTAAAAGTTCAGAAAGAGACAATAATAATAATACATAATAACAAAAGTTTAAATAGGGGGAATATGATACTGATTCATAAAACGAAAATTCAGATTCAGCGTGAAACGAAACAACTTCGAATAGGTGAATATGAAAAGATCAATGAATTAACAAAAATATTATATAAAACGGTCTTTATTTATCCATTTTACGTAAAAGTTCGAGGGGATAATAATAATGTAAAAGATTCCTTCATTTACTTATTATTATTAATCTTATTTCTCACCCGCAAGTTACCAAAAACTATATTATAATTTTGGGGCGCTAGTGCAATAACTATTTTTGCTAAATTGTGATTCTAAGTTATTATTGCAATGTTACCCGCAAAATGCTTTAATGACGTCATCATCTACGAAATGCGAGCCTGTCTTGGCTATTATCACTACTTACAACTACAAAATAACATCACATTTTTAAGTAATAAGAACCCCTTTTCATAAACAGGGGTGGATGTTTTGTAAATATACAGAGTGGCAAGTTAAACAGTGGAAATATTTTAAGGGGTCATTGTACTCACCATTATGAACAACTTTTACTATGGGGCCAAACCGGAAATCGCGAAAAAAAAATCAGCTGTTCCATACATTTTGTTATGTGAACATAAATGTATGGAACAGCTGATTTTTTTTCGCGATTTCAGGGTTGGTCCCATAGTAAAAGTTGTTCATAATGATGAGTACAATGACCCCTTAAAATATTTCCACTGTCTAACCTGCCACCCTGTATAAAAAGAATATTCGCTTAGATAGATACTAAAATGATTTACTCCCCAAATGAGGATTAACTTTAGTTTTCACCGGATTATAGTAACAATCAAGTCGTGAAAACCAATTTACGCAAAGAATATAAAAAAATAAGTAATCGCGGTAATTACAGAAAACTTGTTTGAACGAGGCTTTCAAATTATTATGGTAGATTTGTGACTATTTTATTCGATTTAAATATCTTCCCTAATATTTTTGACGCGACAACAATCTGTTTCATAAATTATTGAATTTTGCAAGTAGGTACCTGTAATTTAATTGAAGGAGTCAATTTACTTAAACTTTTGATATAAAATACGTGATAATTATGTTAAGACTCCGGGCTGCTAATGAGAATTTCCGAATGGAAAAACCTGGGGATTGAACCCAGGGCCCCTCGCTCAGCAGTCTCGCTTGCGACCACTAGACCAATGGGGCAGAAAAACTCAAACTCCGGAGTCAGTATTTGTGCCCGGTTAATGGCAATTGACTCGCCCCCTATTACATGTATTCACAATATTACTATGAGGTCTCGAACGCACAGTGTATAGAAAACTCATACGAATATGAACATTACCTGTATAATAATAAGGTTCATATTCATATAAGCGAATAAGTATAAACAAGCGCTTCATACGAATATGACTTTAAAGTATATACAATGTTCATATTTGAATGAGTTTTGCACACTGTGCTATAAGTACTCATAACTGGCGAAATATGGGTGTACTATACCTTCGCCTTTGTTTAACCTTTGAATACAGGCGTGATATTATTGTATGTAATTCTAATTATGTTATGTATCAAGAAATAGTAATTATATTATCACGTATTTAGATTTTATATTTACTATAGATAAGATTGTTATACCTAGTATGTCGCGTCATCCACGTGGAAGATCTGTATCAGTTCATTGACCTCGCTTGCTTCGTAAATTTCCTATAGTTTAGAATGCTATTTATTACTTGTATTACAAAAATAATGCCACCAAAACGACTATTTCGAGATAAAAAAAAATATAATATGCGTATTGTACTTCAGGGATGAACGATCCAAAATTTACTTAAAACGCATCAGTGCATAGTCTCTTTTACTGAACTCAAAATGAGCACTTTAAAAATTGAACGGTTAGATACAAAATAATAAATCATATTTTACATCGTAGCATTTTTTCAATATGTCGCTTATTTTGAAAGCATTTTCATCATCTCACAAAATCAGCATTCAATCAAATCAAATTAAAATTATTTCAAATTATCTATCTATCTCACTTCTAACTACCCCAATGCTGATCTGCCGTGATTGCTACTATGCATAACATATTTTATTGTTGTCTTAAAGACATAAATAAAAAAAAATATTACAATATAAATTATCATAAACATTGCAAAGCATTCAACAACATTGTTTTGGTATAAACAACTTACACCTACATATTAGTTGTGAAATACCTATTATTAATTTAGACTTTAAACTTGACGTAATTCTTGCTTACTGATTACATAACGTGAAATGATTCAGTTATATTTTATAATTTTGACGCGCTCTAATAATGCTATCAGTTCAATATTGTGAGGGTTGAATCCCACTCAGAATTAATTAATGAACAAAAAATTAGTTTTGAAAATTCCCTATTTTATTAGCTTTGATAATAAAGAATACCTACTAATAAAATATTGACATGATGTATACGTGAAAGTGTAACTGGACCCTAACCACATAAATATATCTAGAAGATAGAACGGTTGTCAATCACTGTTTACTTACATTTCGCGCGTGCCGACTTTCTGTTAAACCACGCCCCCTTGCTGACGTCACTGAGTAAGGCGACATCTATAACTATGTATCAGAGCTATTGTTTCGATACTAAAAGTCCACACGTGAAGCGAATCATTCGATAAGATGCATAAAATTAACACGATAGTTATTACGGTGTATTGTTGAAATTACTGCATTTTTTTTTTATATGTATGTAAATGGTAAATCGATTACATTGCTATATATACCTATTTGGAATAATGAAGCTATAATTTATGCTTATATCGAAACGTTAGGGTGGTAGCGTTATTTGTCTAATAAAATAAATGTTATCCTGCATGGAATTAAACTATTTCACCCTTACCACAAAAAAGATAGACACGCGTTAAACGCGAATGCTACCAAAAATAATACACACTTCTAGAACAAGTGTGTATTATTTTTGGTAGCATTCGCGTTTAACGCATGTCTATATTTTTTGTGGTACGGCCCTTTGGCTCCAAAATCACAAAAACACGCGTGCACCGTCCACCTGTTCCGTCCTATCTTGATATATTTCTGTGACCCTAACTACATTTACTTTTTCAATAATATTCAATGCAATAACATTTTTAATTATTAATACATCTGTAACAATTTAGATAAGATAGGTAAGTTCTTATTTGAATAACGTGAAACAACGTAACACTAATGAGTGACGCTATACCTAGGTAATGTAGCGAGATTTATCGAATTTTACTTACAACAGCGGCTGAGACGATTCTTTATGTATGATAGATGACACGTTAGAAATTCGTGATTCTACTATAAAGTTTAAAATATTGTTATAATAACCAGTGGCGAAGGCTCCATACAACTCGATTTCTACCGGCTGCCTATTGAAAAATAGCAGTCATTAGTGTTTACTATTGTCAAATAGTATAGTTTATAATAAAAAATAGATTGAAATATAAATTTAATGAAACGGTTTATAATACAAGACTTTGAAGCCAGGAAGCCACAGCTATAGTTTCTGGACTGTATGCGTCGCTTGTCAAAGGAGAGCACTTTTTTCTCGGCTTACCTCTTACTAAAATTGACCCTTCACCACTGATAATAACAATGGAACTAAATTTCACAGCTAATGTGTAGCGAAAGTGAAGGGTTAGTCCGTAACAGCGCCATCGGGCCCGGCCGGGTGTCAGACCGCGAGCCGGCCGTCCAGCATAGGCGACGGGAGCAGGGAACTAAAAAAAATACTTTAATTAAACTCCCTATCCACACAGCCAAGTCGGGTAACTTTTAATTTCCGGGTAACTTTTAATTTCCGGGTTACTTTGAATAAAATTGGTTTGAAGATTTTTCATTTTTCTTTTCTAAAAATATTTACGGTCAAAATAAATAACTGCGTAAAATGAAAAATCAATATTTTAGGTGTTAAATGTGATTTTTATATGACTGCCTTCAAAAAAGTTTTAAAAGTTTGCTCCGCTTAATGTTCTTTTCATTCAAAATCTTACCCAATTAATTGGGTAACATTGAACTCGTATTATTTATTATGTCCGTACAAAGATACCCAAAAGTCATGGTAACTTTGAACAGCCCCTCAAGCGCGATTTTATTAAATTATCCTAAATTTGATCATGAAAGAACACTCATTAATTAGCAAAACCTATTTCGACTAATACTTTTTTAATAATATCCGTAAAATCTGAAGAAGTGTTCAAAGTTACCCGACTTGACTGTAATGCGTCTGCTGTGTTTTTAGTTGCCAAATACCTTAGCATTAATATATAATAAACTTAATTTAGATGTATCTATCTATTTCTTAGCTTCTATTTAGGTGCTTTTTTAAGCAATCTTGCGCCGACAGACGAGGTAAATTAATTTATTTTTTATATTATATAAAACATTGTAAAGCTGCAATTATTACAATTTTAGAAGAAAGCTTTTAGATTTTACGATCGTAAGTCATATTAAACGTGGTTAATTGTACTTTTACCTTAGGTGTAAACTTAGAGGTCTGTCGGCAACAGAAGATTTCAGCGAAGAAATCCAAATAGTCAAATCTAATTGTTACTAGTTAATACTTCAAAAGTACAATTTAGCCTCAGAATGAGCGTTAAATGCAGGACAGTTAACTAACGACCGAAGTTGTACTCTTTGGGCTTTGTTGGAAGACTGTCAATATTTCCTCGCTGTTTCTTAACATACATACAATAAGTTTGAAAATATTTGACAAACTTTGACCTAGTAAAATTAAAACATTAATTTAAACCCAGGCGTCGCGACAACTTGATAACATAAATAAAATTTTCAAACTCGAATAAAAATTTGGCAAACATTTTCAAAATCACTGCATTCACTTGCCACTAACTACAACAACATAAATTCACGACAATCCATATTCACATAACTAGCCGTTAGTAACAACGAGATATCACCGATAGCGTATCGAGAGATCGATAAGATCGAATAGGTCCATCGCTACTAAGTTCCGTCATTGTTACTCTACTAACCCGCACTCTAAAGCTTCTAGGTTCCACCCGACGGCTTGCCGGCCGGGTGCGCCGGCGCCGTTGGTGGAACTCATGGATTCAGTCCTAGATCCCATGGTCCGCTGTCTGCATAGGTACGGCGTCACTGTGGGAGAGGGCGTGTTTTGCTCCTGGAATATTGACAAAGAACGTATTATAAATGTATATTTTTGTTAATTTAAAACGTGTTATCTTATTGTTATTAAACCGCTCGTCTCAGTTGTTTTTAAATCTAAATATTGAATAAAAAAAGGAGGTATTATATGAAATTGGCATCAAAATGTAATGTGGGTAAAACTGGCTCACCAAAAAACTATAGCAAAATTTTCTAATATGGCCCACACAATTTTTGGCTTATTCAATATTTTATTATTTCGCCATTGCAGTAAAATTTAAAAGAGGGTTAACATATGAATCATGAATCCCTTAACGATTCACGAGTCAGCACAGTTTTTTTTAATCGACACAAATATGTATCGCTCACGTGTTGCTAATCTATATCAAATACAAGAAATATATCTGATAACAAGTGATAACAATCAGTTTCAAAGACAACCAACAATAGTTACAAAGCTACAAGATGGTTATCGACAATGCACCTCAAAGTTTTCATTATTTAGCGCATATTATACAGATAAATTGCTAAGACTGATACTTGGCTACAAGTAGTTGATAAGATAGTTTGATAAATTTTGCAAATTTTGTTGAATTACCTTCTGTGTCTTGGATTGGTAAGACGTGTGATGTGAAGGAATTATGTGAATTCTTTTTATTATATTCGAATATTTATATACATTTTTTTTTCTTGACTTTCTTGTATGCTTCTACAAAATATATTTAAATGAACCCCAACATGTTTTGTATAATAAAACAAAATATGTTACATCTACTTCAATAAAATAATGTTAGAAATACGCTAGGTATCTACTGGTGCGATCCAAAGTAAACGTTTACCTTTATTTATTATTTCTGAGTAAATTACATCGGTCAACTTTCATAGCGGTCGTAACAATTACGTGTTCTTCGGAAAATATGCGATATTGATCATAACGGCAAAGCGGTCATCAAGTGTTTCATGAATGATTAATAAGCACGCTACGCCAATTACCCTGAGAGCACTACGAACTAAAAGGCATTCCAATTTTCTTCTCTATGAAATCGCAATGCTCAGAAGAATAATTTTATTCAAATAGAATTTTCATGTCGGAAAATTGGCAAATAGTTTTACTTCTGTACCCCGATCATGAGTTTTTTTGACGTATAGTATCGTTAACGTAAGCATATTTTGAATTGAAAATACACCTTTGTTACACAATATTTATACCTATAAATTTAATACTTAATGAATTTCTCAGTATTTTTTAAAATGTGCAAATTGTATAGAATTTTATCAAAATGTTCCAGGACTGCTGTATTTTAAATTCAAAATATGCTTACGTTAACGAAACTATACGTCAAAAAATCTCATGATAGGGGTACTGTACATTGAGATTTATTAAGGGTCGGTTACAGCAAACGTGTTATGGGATTTTTAAACGTGTTGGGGGAAAAAAAAATTGAATATTACTAAAATCGTGCAAAAAGCACTGTCGTACTTCCATAACTTTGGCGTAAATAAGAACAAACACCTGCTGAATTATACATATTATTATTTAAGTAGAATAGGTACATAATTATAAACAACAAAGAGCAGATTACAATAAGGTTAGGTTAGGTTCTGTTCTGTGTCAAAAATGTCCATAAAAATTATAATTTCTAAAAAATTCAGCAAGTTTGCGAATTTTTTACACTAAACTGAAATATTGTTATGGAAAACAGAAAAAAATCAGCAGGTTCCGAAAAAATCAGGATGTCCGTTCCAAAGTTATGGAAGTACAGCAGTTCTTTTTTGGTGATATTTTTTTTTTACATTAACCTATCTACAAGGTGTATCCTCAAACCAATTATTTAAAGAACGGTCAAACTCTTGCTTTTCAGATGTTTTTTCGTTGCTACTACTTTACGTTTTCTACATAAACTTATGGAAATCCTATAACAAGATTTGCTGTAATCTAACCGACCCCTAAGGGTCAAAACAGACGCCCGAAACGGCCCTCGGGAATTAAGAGCACGAATGAATGAAATTGAACGATTGTGGCTAGAATCGTTCAATTTATGAACGATATCATTCAATTTATGAAAATATCATAAGTGGAAAAAATAAGACTGTGACGTTCAATGATTTTATATGGGATTCTGAACGTTTTGGTTTCAGACTCTAGATTCCGTTTTTTAAATTCAGTAAGCCATTCCGGGCGTTTGTTTTGACCCTAAGACCGATAGACATAGTGAGAATTTTGATAAAGGAATAGGCAATTAAAAAGGATTGTGAGTTAGCCATTCCACCATATAGATATTTGTGCCCAAGTAAGTAATATCACCGGTGAACTTAAGTGTAATATAGGCCTGTTATAGTAGTGTAGATTAGATTATTTCTACCACCAATAATCATGCAAATCAAATGTTGAGATATCATAATTTCTTCGATATTTCCAGTTGAGTATAGAATCGGAGAAATAGCTAGGTCGACTCTCATCTAAGGAAATCAAAGTCCAATAAATTATAAATATTTTACTATTTTTATAAATCTTTTACAACAAATGAACACAGCCTCGTTAACAAACATTTGGCATTAATACAAAATCACTTATGATTTAATGAACCTGTAATAATAATAATACAACTATATGATTCAACAAATAACTTCCATACAAATATATCCTCTATACACATAAAATATAATTATTCTAACGATTCCTACATCAGTTTTCAGCAAAAATCTTGATATCGTTGGACATGGAGAGGGTCGGGGTGTTCATTTCGTCCATTTTCAACGAGACCATCTCCTTGAAAAATGTTTTATCGAACCCTTATCGTTTCTAAAGTGAAAAACTGTAATTGAAATACAAATAATACTGCTAAGTGACTGACAAATAAAACATAAAAATAAAATAATAATGAAAAATTTAAATACCTACCTAATTTTGTTCTTGGGCAAAAAACAAATAAAAGTTTGGCTTAAAAATAAAAAGCAAATAGTATTAGTAGTATTTCATGAACATAGACAAAAATATATTCAACGCTTCTATTTCATAACGGAGTCGTGATGCAAGAAGCATATTTGTTAAAACATGTATATTTACTTGCATATGCTTAAGAGACTGTGCTTGCCCAGGCTTTATACAAACATTGTCAGCGATATCAGCAGTAACTAATATTTAAAGGCTATGAAAACATAACCCTTTTTAATATTAAAGACTGTCCCCAATTTTTATGTCATTACCTAAAGACTAGTGCAACTATTCTTTGGTCCTAAAGATATTCTATCCAAAAACATCTTTACACAATATACATAATATGTACAGTGGGTTACTTCAACAATTATCCCAAAACCAATTTAGATTTACAACAAAATAATTTTATGAACAAAAAACTTTTTACTAAAAGGGTAAAATGGGAAGAAATTAAACCACTTTTTAGTTTATGCGTGTTATCGATTGGCTAACAACATAGTGATTCATTTTAAAGTCCTAATAGGTGGGAGTATAGGAAATTGGAAAATTAGTAAAGACGCCCAGATTTCAATAAGTCATGCTTGAAAGATTGTTTAGAAAAATTGGTTATAGAATCCGAAATATAAGTTTGTACTGTTATGTTATGATGGTTCGGTGGCTAGCTACTAAATAATGTCTTCTGGTAAAAGACGCACCTGTTGGTTGGGCCCGCAACATGTCGCGTTGTGACAAAGGTCGTTCGGTGGACAGTGGAGAGCGCAGGGCGCTTCGGCAGAGGCTCCGCTTAATATCTATAACAAATACATATCGTTTACAAGTCTAAACAGGCGGTTGACTTTGCGTTGACTTTATTAGCGATGATTTTAGAATAAGATACAATTTAATGGAAATAAAATAAATGTATTCATTACAATCTAATTAATACATTTATTTTATTTCTATTATCTAATGATTAGATGATGGCATTAAGCTTTTGCTAATTTAATTCTTGTGACATAATTTAAAAATGGGCTATTTTTTATGCAAAATTGGATAATAATACATATTATAATAGTTAATCTAATAGAAAATATCTTATAATGTAATATTTGTTTTGTATGATGATTATGATAAAACACAGCCAGCGTCGCCGAGTCGGGTTTTGGTGTTGCAACGATTCGGGATTGCCAAATTTTAAAACAGTAACGAGGACGCTTTGTGTAATATTATAAAAATCTAATCTGATTATTGGTTATTAAAAAGTAGCACCTTCAGATAACAAAAACAAAACTTGCAAACATAATCTATATTTTTACGTTATCTTGATAATTTAACAAATAATTATAATCGTTTCAATTTTACTTTTGAATTGGAAAGTTATCATACTTGACTAATATTACTTTATTAATTAGGCTTATTAGATTAAACAATAAAGACTTAAAGGTATGCATAGATGATGGACTGTGTGAAAAGATCTAAGAAAAAAATCTTTAAGTATTACCTCATTTCCACCTAAAGGCAGCTCAACGAACTCTGGTTGTATGGTGGTCGAATGTATGCCTTCGTTGTGGAAGAACTCCTTCACCTTCTCCGCTATCTTCATGTACTCCGACAGATTTCTACACCTATAAAAAGAAAACTACATTTTAGGAACACTTCAAAGTTTTGTGTTTGTTTGTTTTACCCCTATCTCCCCTATGTGTGTATAAGTTTTATTAGGAAGTTTATTTGATAAATATTTCTGAAATTCCACCCTTGAATTTAATTACTATTGAAGTTAAAAAATATGTGTGTCGGTCATTTCAGCTGTGATTTTGACAACGGTTTTGTAACGGTCGATGTGCAGTCAGTCCACGGCTAAGAACAACAGTCTAATATGTGATTTATAGTTAGAATGAAGGATTTGTACTATTGGCATATATATATTATATAGGCTATCGGCTATCCACGTTACAATGTCTATGTTTAGTTGTCCCATCAGTAGGTAATCTAAGGTTCCTAAGGGGTAATTAAGTAACAGGCAGTAGCATTTTCTTGATGTGTTCATACACGATGAACAGTTTCCATTACCTGTGTTTTATTGTTGTTGCCTGTACAGTATGTAAATACCATTTCTTATTATGGAAAACACATCATCAATCGAAGATTCTAGTACATATTTCATATAAATCGAGTTTACTCAATTATCCTTCTTTGACCGTGATACTAATCGAAAGTCATAAATTTGGAATATTTACTGCATTCAGTACGTGACCAGTGCCAATGGTTTGAAAATAAGATGTTTTACAATCGTTATTCATACACACAATAACGTTATAATTTAAACAAAGACCATTTATCATTGATTGTTATTTCAACACTCGTTAGTATTGCTCTCGCCTTTTAAAATATACAATGGGGATGTGTTTAATTTTTTTTTGCTGCGCGACCGCTCTCTTTTGTATTTTGTGATTTATACAAGTTTAAATTATTTATTTCGGTACCGTATGTCGAATTGTGTGTTTTGAATTAAACAGAAACATACAAGTTGCTTAATTCCCTGAAAGTTTTAACATATCTCTTTTTCTAAAGAAAAAGTATAGTTAAACGACCGTTTTCAATATAATGGACGTCTTGTACGTGAACTCGGCCCTAAGGGGGTAAATAGCGAACTACTATTGCTTAAATTGAAACAAGAAATCGAATATTAAACCTTTAGGCGCAGAATGTCCATTCGCGAACGCTGGGCATTTTGCGGATTGAACGTGCTGCGCCGGGAAAATAAAAAAAACCGGCCAAGTGCGAGTTGTACTCGCGCACCGAGGGTTCCGTATCAGTTTTGGACGTATAAAGTGAAAAAAACCGGACCGCATGACTAAGTTTGTTTGTCAAGGTTGAGCACAAAAACAATGTAATGCATTAAATTAAATTGTATCTGATTGGGGTCAATAATTTGATTGAGTCGCATACGCGAACACACGGTGTAAATTAAAGGCGCCCGCGCATTGGTTCATTGACATTGATTCTGGGACAAAGACTAGTTTGGATTGGCTGATTGCCAAAAGCAATTTATTCGAGTAACGTTTTTCAAAAACAAACATTACCGGGTGAGCTGGAAAATTGCTTTTGTATTAAAAAACAGACTTTTTTAATACGCGGATGTACATATATTCAAATTCGCCTACGAGCACAAAAAAATAAATAATTATATTTTTATTTTTTTAAATAGGTAAGTGATCAATGAACTGCATCTGTAATCCGTTTATTTATAAATAGATTATTATCATATGACTTTTTGTTATACATATTTACTTTCTAAATATGCCTACTGATGCTTTTTGAGTGTCACTACTTAAATAAAGAAATAAAAAAATAGAAAATTATTTTTTTATAAAAACCCGACAGCGGTTTGCTTTACGTCTTATCTGGTGTTATAGAACCACCAAAATAGAAAAGGAAAACAAGACATTGCAGTCGGGACCCATTATATGACTATTACCCGGAAACACTGGGTCTGGCTGTAATGTCTTATTTTCCTTTTCTATTTTGGTGGTTCTATAACACCAGATAAGACGTAAAGCAAACCGCGGTCGGGTTTTTATAAAATGTTTAATTTTCTATTTTTATTTTTCTCTTTTTAGTTTTTGATGTCTATGACATATATTATATATTTTCGGAATTGTCTCTTTAAGTCCTTCATTTTGATACCCCACGTCATGATGATGTAACAAGAAAATAAAAATCATTCTGTTTTTTTTTTAGATATTTTTTTTTTTAGGTAGGTAAATATTTTTTTAATAAGTATATAAGATATATATATTTTCCCCACATGACCATGTCAGATTTTTTTTATTTTTTATGACTTCACTTCATTAAAATCCGCCATGTTGGTTTTTTTCATAATCCATATAGCCTATGTTACTCGCGACGTCAATACGAATCTAATGATATGTCATAAATGTTAAAATCCGTTTGCTCGTTTAGTCTCTAGGAGGGAACACAGAAACGGAAATACATACATACATACCCACATACCAACATACAGGTGAAACACTATACCCTCCGTTTGGGCTTCGCCGCAGTCGCAGTCGGGTAAAAAGAAAAATATTTCACTAGCTTTTCTCCCATCACAAAAAATGAAGTAGTAATAGTAGTAGCAACTATACAGGGTGGCAGGTTAGACAGCGGAAATATTTAAAGGGGTCATTGTACTCATCATTATGAACAACTTTTACTATGGGATCAACCCTGAAATCGCGAAAAAAAAATCAGCTGTTCCATACATCTACATGTTCACATAACTCAACAAAATGTATGGAATGGAACAGCTGATTTTTTTTCGCGATTTCAGGGTTGGTCCCATAGTAAAAGTTGTTCATAATAATGAGTACAATGACCCATTTAAATATACCCACTGTCTAACTTGCCACCCTATATATTTATAATTATGTGCTATATTTGTATGTAGGTACTACGTATAATAACGTTGACACAGTCTCTTCGGCAGCCTTATCAGGCTGCACTAAAAGGCTTTGCTTATCACGTAGTTATTGACGCGTACAAACGACGAGCCCGACTGTTAGCCAGCGAAGGAAAAGTTTCGAATGTTTAGATAAATGCACCGTACACAACTATACATACTATAACGTACTTGACCTAGTTGCAGTGGACAGGTTCTGGTTTGTACGCTAATTTGTACAATATTACGTGGTCAAATGTTGGAATATAATTTAGTTCACAATTGTATGTACCTAAACCAGACACTGGTATTAGATAATGGTGTTGATTTGGTAGTGTTTATGTATGGAATTAATAATAAAAAAATACTATAATCTCGGATAATTTAATTTACATTTAAACGACACCTATCTATTTTTTTTTTGTTTTTGACTGTAAGTGGAAAATATAAGACTTGTAACTAAAATTAAAACTCTTTTTAATGTTGCGGTATAGGTATTAAAAGTTCAATTTCCAGCAGTTGTTGGTTTTTAGGGTTCCGTACGCAAAGGGTAAAAACGGAACCCTATGACTTCGCTATCCGTCTGTCTGTGTGTCTCCAGACTGTATCTCATGAACCGTGATAGCTAGACAGTTGATTTTTTTACAGATGATGTATTTATGTTGCCGCTATAACAAAAAATACTAAAAACAGAAATAAATATTTATGGGGGGCTCCCATACAAAAAACGTAATTTTTTTGGTGTTTTTTTCTCGCCCCTAATAATGGTTATAATATCGTGTCTAATGTTGTATAGATAATGGTACGGAACCCTTCGTGCGGGAGTCCGACTCGCACTTGGCCGGTTTTTAAAAAAGCCAAACCTTTTTTACTGAACTCTTTATTGCAATAAAACGAAACTTCGTGCTAAGAATTTCAATGGCGTGCCGTCTAGCCCCATAACTATAATTCCTAATTATCCTACAAAATAGGCTGTATAAGATATCGTGCCAACATTAACCATACCCCTTTATCGTTCACTGTTCACTGTTCGATGTTCGTCGAACACGAAAACAGGGCCCAGGAGACGCGGCTTTAGCATCAGTCATTCTCTAAAACAAACGAATGACAGACCAAAGTCTGATTGTACGTAACAGGCACCTTACTCAAAAAGTTTGGTGGAAAACAGTCTAAATTAAAAACGGTCTCTTTAGAACTCGGACCAAAACACTGTGCACTTTTATGGGTTCAAAATTTCTGGGGGTGATCGTACTTGTTACAAAATCTTAAAACAATAGGAATGTTTAGAAATAATAAGAACTTTTCTTTTATTGTATCGTTCATTGTATTCAACTTAATTGTAATAGGTACCTGTCTAGTATAATTTTACTGAAAGTTTACTTGTGTCATTACAAATTACTATTTCTTTTCCGTATGACTGGATTTGGGATGCTTTGTTTAGAGAGAATGATTAATTTGACTGTAAGAGACAAAGACTTCAGGAAGTACTGAGAAATGCGTCTCAAGGAGCAGATGTTCCTATTTTTAGTAATTTTATGTAGTTTCGCTGAGAGGTAAATGTTTGGTTCTTCCGTAGAACTATAAATTGTCAGAAATCACATTTCCGTCACAACGTAAAAAAAACCGGCCAAGTGCGAGTCGGACTCGCGCACAAGGGTTTCGTACCATTATCTATAAAAACGGCAAAAAAATCATGTCTGTTGTATGGGAGCCCCCCTTAAATTTAAAGTGAATATATAATTAAATATTCTGTGAATATTTCGAGCGTCTACCTGTTGCCGTTATCGATATCCAGCAATAAAATCACGTTTGCTGTATGGGACCCCCCGCTTAAATATTTATTTTATTCTGTTTTTAGTATTTGTTGTTATAGCGGAAATACATAATCTGTGAAATTTCAACTGTCTAGCTATCACGGTTCATGAGATACAGCCTGCCGGCCTAGCATGACCATGATAGAAACGGGTTTTGTCTACATAGAAATAGACAAAGTGACAGATTGTAGAAACATTTCTACGTTTTATGAATGAAACGGTAGAAATGTTTCTACAATCTGTCACTTTGTCTATTTCTATATAGACAAAACCCGTTTCTATCGTGGTCATGCTAGGCCGGCTGGAGACACACAGACAGACAGACAGACAGACAGACGGACGGACAGCGAAGTCTCAGTAGTAGGGTTCCGTTTTTATTTTTACCCTTTGGGTACGAAACCCTAAAAAGACTGAAACCCTAAAAAGACTGGAAATAACGTTAGGTATAGGTAGCGGCCTGAAATGTGATCACAGACGTCACCTGCGCATTAGCTGGTTTTTCGGTCTCTTTGGCGGAATGAAGAAGAGGGGGGGCGCCGAGGCTGCACGCAATTGGTTCGTCACGTCAGTCGATGCTCGTCGTCTATTGGACTATTTTCTATTACGTATTGTCAACTGTCTATTGTCTATTGGGTCAAAAATGTACATGCGCGATCTGTGATCAAGATCCACGCCGATACTTATACATACTGCATCTTGCATTTATTTTTAAAGTGTTATCGAAAGAGTTTATTTGCTCTCATTTCATTATAGCCACTTTGTCCCCTTTTCATATAAATAGTGTCTCTGTTTTGCTATTAAAAACACTATCCCAATTCACTTGACATCTTTTTACACGTATTAGACTGTTTATTTTAGAATTCAGTACGTTTTGGTTGGATCGAATACCTAATAACCTGTGAAGTGATTATTAATATCAAATAGAGTTTTACGTATGTTAAGTAAAAGTGAAAAGACATTAAACGCATTAGTAAAATATAGGTATGGTACTTATTGTACCTATCGGGTTTAATTTTATTCTTCCCTTAAGATCACAACATGTTGCGACCCATCAATACGGTTGGCGAGCTTGGTAATAATGGCATTTTTTTGACCAACCTTAAAATCACGAAAATAAAATCAACTGTTCCATACAAAAATATCCAAATCACTCGACAAAATGTATGGAACAGCTGTTATTTTTTCGTGATTTAAAGGTTGGTCCCGTAGTTAATTAAATGAACTAGTATCTATCGAATACTGAATACCCTCCTTCAATATGTCCCTCGTTTAACCGATTTTATCAAATAAACACTTAAAATAGGAAATACTGAGATTTATCGCCAGCTTATCATTTTGCGCGGCATGTAAGCAAATTGAGAGGATGTATGACTAAATTATACATTTCAATGAACGAATATGTGACTGCCTATACGTATTGGATTAGATTACAAGCTGTCATTGGTGCTTATACGAATAACTACATAAATTCTCGACATCAGGTCCACATTCGCCCAAAATATGTTTTGGGACAGGGCTTATAATTCCGTTTCTCTTTCGAACCCACTGACTCTGATTTTCCTCTCTCTATCCACTAAGGAAATCATAAGTTAATAAAGTCGGATCTTAAGGCTTTCTGATACGACTGATACGAGTACAATGGTGAATTTTATTTTTGTTTTCTTGAAAACCTTAAGTTTGTAGATCCGACTTATGTCATCTAATGTCGAGAATATTTTTAAGACACAAAAATTAATGACAGAGAATTATATCACATGGTTAATCGTTAGGTATATCAAGTTATTCGATGTCTACCATAAATCTTTTTCCCAAATCTCAAGACTCGATTCTGTCCAACCAATCTATTACGAGAAAATTCTTCGTTCCATAGTTCTTTTAAAAAATTGTTTACGCACCTAATATGAGCGCTGGCGATGATCCTGTCCCCAGCCAGCTGCCACACATGGAACTCATGGACGGCGAGCACGCCATCAACTTTTTCCAACAAACGCCTCTGTATCGCGTCCACCTGAACAAATAAATAACGTCAATACCGCAGGGCTTATCAATAAGCAAACAATAGTAACACCCGTGTTTATTATCTTTGTAGAAAGTGGTGGCTCGTGTCGGAAATAAATTAAAATCGTCGCGATTGTATTCTCAAAACGGTTTCTTAGATGTGTATAACAAATACACATCTAAGAAACCGCTTTGAGAATACAACCGCGTTTAAGGATGGCCCTGGAAGACTTTTGAATTTGAACTCTATTCTTATGATATCAGAGTCCCAGGTGTCATCAAGTAATTCATCAAAAATACACCACGTGTGGTCCGATTAAAATTAAAACATTGACACGTTTGTCATCTGAAAGTCTGTAACTATAGAGCGTTTCACTTAGGAGTTCCTTCAACGCTATGTTGGCTCCCCTGTCTAGGATTTAACTGTAGATTTATGTATTAAAGTAATGCCTAGGACACTAAAAAGTGGTGAATGAGAATTAGTATTAAAAAAAACCTCCAACACCGTTAAAAACGTTGTAACATATTGACATTCAGGGCAGCCAACATAGCATCAAAAATAATTCTTTTGTGAAACGCACTATACAAATTTTCTAGGAACAAAACACTTTGTCTAATCTAGGAATCGATATAGGCCTTCGTTCAGTAGCTACGCCTGCAACCACAAGCCCTGATCGGTAGAAATAAGTATTCAATTTATTGGAACACCGATAATCACCGCGGAAATGTGGATCGGAAATAGGAATTCCGCATTTCACAGTGAATAAGGTGAATTGCACACAATGAATATTTTAGCAACAGATTAAATTAAAGGTTGCACCACCCGCAGGTGTCTTGTTGCAAGGTTTCCCATTGTAATTTATAGCGTATCACCGAAAATTCGCAATACTTTAGTTAGAGAAACTCTTTTTCGGTACTAGAGCATTGTGTAAATAGTAATCTGTCAAAACAGAGCATTAATCTAATCATTTTACGTATCTTTCAATGTGAGGTAGCAAAAATGGGTGAAGGACATTTCAAACAAATATTTTTGCATTTTTTCTGGCTTGCAATGTGAAATACATAATCTTCGCTACCTTACTAGTGTTTGCTATTTGCGTAGAAATCACTCACTAAATATCATTACCACACTATGATATAGGCGTAAAAATATCCGTTAATACCTTTCAGAGTATTGTACTTGAAACACTTATTCTATTATCTGGAAGAGGTTACTGTTATTATAAGAATTATTTAAACTTAAGGTATCAAAATTAAATGTTTATTTTTATGTTAATTAGTGGTATACAAGCAGGAGCCCCGTCAGATGGTAAGTGGTAAGTGGTTACCATCTGATAAGATATCGAAATTACGTTGTCCATCTTAGAGACAAAGTTGAAATGGCTCATGTGCTGTAATTATACCTTCGAAACCGGACCACGGCAATGTTGTTTATCGGCAGAAATAGGTGTTGTGGTAGTACGAGCAATGAAATGTTAGCAAAAATAAAAAAAAAACTTACCTGAATATGTGTTGGCACAGTTTGTAGTAAAATTAAGGATGACTCTCTGAGCAGCGGCCACACGGACGCAAGTATCAAGATCACCAGGACTATACTGAGCGCTGGATCGAGGTAGTACTTGTACTCCCAGTCCGTCAGCCATACCACTAGAGCTGAACCTACTACGATTAATGAACCTAGAACAAAGAAAAGAAGTTAGTAACTCAGAACTTTTACTAAAAGTAAAATATGCTGTTAATCTTTAGTTTGTAAACAGAACATTAACGGCTTTACATCGATTAATAGGAGATTATCGCCATGATAACACCAGCCGGCCTAGCATGACCACGATAGAAACGGGTTTTGTCTACATAGAAATAGACAAAGTGACAGATTTCATTCATAAAACGTAGAAATGTTTCTACAACCTGTCACTTTGTCTATTTCTATGTAGACAAAACCCGTTTCTATCGTAGTCATGCTAGGCCGGCAGGTATGATTCTATCGCATGAGTTGAACACATGACATTATTGTTACCCCCATTCCCATACAATGTTTGCTAATACATGATATTTACTTAAAAAAATTGATTAGGAACTCCTTATCAATCTCAATGTCGTTACTGTTTCGTTTATCACTCAAGTTTCGCAATTTCTCACAGTGCTAATCAAAGAATGTGGGCAGAACCTATGCAATGTAAACCTTGAAACTAAAAATAACTGATAAGTTGACCGATGATCAGTGCAACCGATCAGATTACTGTAATGTTCCGATAAACACACCTTACGTGAAATTAGTACAAGGTTACTACTGTTTTGCGTTTGTTTTCGAAACGAAATAATGTCAATGACAGTCAGCTAAATAAGATAAATACTTATGTTTTTTTTTAAATAGGTCGGCCATTAACTTATGTAGCTAAATGTTAACATGCGTTATTAAGTGTGCAAAATAAAATTACTTACATAGGTACTTAGATAGATTTTATTTTTATTGTAAAAATAAGTAGGTAACCAGTAGCGAAGGGATAGTTTTTGTAAGAGGTAAGCCGGAGCTACAAATGCTTACTGGCTATGAAAATAAAAGTAAGCAATACTGCCTGTGCTATTTTTCAAAGGGAAGCCGGAAGGAATCGTATTGTAGGGACCCTTCGCCACTGGTAGGTACTTAAGCGTATTTTTAGTTTGTTAGAATATGTATTGGTGTTTCGTGTAATGTTAGTTAAAATTCCTTCAATAACTTAAGATATTACAGAAAAGTAACAACACAACATCAATTTGTGTGACAATAAACTACTGCGTTACTTTCTTTCTATAAATAGTATAAAACGAAATAAGTCGCTTTTCGTGTCCGTCTGTTGGTTCGCTTTTTTCTACTAAACTACACCATGGATTTCAATGCGGTTTTCACCACTAATCAGAGAATTTATTCCGGAATGTGTATACTGTATAATACGTTAATATTCAACTTGGATAAAACACACAAATCCCAATGTTTTGACATAATAGCCACCTCAGTAGATTGCACCCATGCGAACCAGCCGGCCTAGCATGACCACGATAGAAACGGGTTTTGTCTACATAGAAATAGACAAAGTGACAGATTTCATTCATAAAACGTAGAAATGTTTCTACAATCTGTCACTTTGTCTATTTCTATGTAGACAAAACCCGTTTCTATCGTGGTCATGCTAGGCCGGCAGGGGCGGGTCACTAGTCCAAAATAAATAAAAGGGGTATGTATGAAAATACAGGCCATAATATACCTATTGAAGTTTTGCTATGTCAACCATTTATAGCACTGCCCTTGCAAAAGAATAAACTATGAAATGCAAAGAACTTAAAGGAACATAAGTGGGTACGATTTCCTCAATTGCCCATACAACTTCGTGGAAAGATTCAGTTGGCGTGTTCCAATTTTCCTTCAATTCTAGACCGCCATTGCCATCTATAATGCACTATGTGCCTTTGACCGGTGCCTTTGGAAACTTTAGACTTCAAAGGTCGAGTTGAATTTACAAGAACCGATCAATACCTACTAACAACAATAGCTGTTTATAATAGCACAACAACGTGCCCTGTTAATAATACGTTGAAGGAGGAAAACTTGGTGTTTAACTTACATGCTTCCTTCGAGTAGCCCAGACTAGGGTTACCACGTTTAATTTTTGGAACAATACATTGTATTTTGGGATAGCAAAAATAATGTAGGATTTTTATGTTTTTATACACATGTTTTTCATCGTTCCTATCTAAAAGCGATGAAACACATATTGAAAGTATGTAGTTATCTACTATTATTAAATAACTGTTTTTCTCGAATACCTCCATCGCATATTCAATTTACACATTCAATGCCTATTTACAATCAAATGAGAATGGTGTCAGGTAATAATAAAAAGTACAGTCGAATTAAGAATCTCCTTCTTTTTTGACGTCGGTTAAATAAGAGTATTTTAGGGTACTTTATTACCATCGTAAATTATAAAGTATGCCTACATGAAATAGAGTAGATACTGCTTACTACTTTATTAGAGTAGTTACGGATGGCGGCAACCCCAGATAATGACAGGTATTCAAGAGACTTATAAATAAATGTCAGCCAAAGTAGGCGTTACAGATAGGTAAGACTGCAAAACAAGGAAAGAGATATGTAATTCGATTGAATTGTGTGTGAAAAATACATAACAATTTGTAATCAGACTAATCAGTCATAATTTTAATACCTAAGGTCTCTGATAATGTCTGTGAGGCCAGACGCATTATTTTTGGGGATGCTTTATATACAGACTGAAGTCCACAAACTGTTTTAGGCCATTGACTCCTTAGTTAATAATTGTCAAACTGCACCCTAATTGCATGGCACCTTTATTGACAGCTTAAGCATTATTTAAAACTAGTTAAAACTAGTTTTAAGTAATGCTTGAGTCTTGAGTTAGGTTCGACCCTTATGTACAATTTGACGCCCGATCTGTAGAGCTAATCCGGGCGAGTGTCGACAGATTGGCACAACTTACCTATTCACGTGCCAATCTGTTGAGACTTGCTCGGATTGGCTCTACAGATCGGGCGTCAAATTAGGTCGTTCGTAGGCATCGGACATTATGCCAGAAAAAAAAACAGGACATGACGCTCACGTTAAAGAGATAGCCACAAGGGCATAACATACAAAAAAAAACACATTACCTACTAAACACTGCAATGCTCTTACTAGAGATAAGTGTTCATGTTTGGTGTATGTGCGCATTGCCCCATTTAATGAATCACGGATTAAACTAAGGCGCGTAAACAATACTAATTTTGTGCTAATCTGTTAATTTTATAACTATTATAATATCTAGTAATGAGTACCTACAGTAGAGCTGCCATACGTCACGGTGCACCGGGACATGTCCCGGTTTGAAGCGTTGTGTAGTTACTAGTTACAACATTAATCAAATGTAAACAAGAATTAAGTAAGAATCGATTTTCTTTCCAATTAAATTGAAAAATGTCTGGATTTTTTTTTATTAACGTTTGTCACGGCAATTTACTTATCGACAATATTTAGTCAATATCAAGGCAGACTTGGCGATGTATCAAGTGTACCAAGGTCCTTAGTATCAACCTACAAGAACCTTCGTTGGCAGTGAATGGAGAGTAGCACAATGAACGTCACGGCGTGTGACTTGTGTTAAAGGGTCAAATTACTATTTGGTATTGACTTACGTTGTGTTTATGAGAATATACTATGGATAATTATAACAATTTAAATACATACAAACAAACAAACCGTTCCGCTTTACCTTTTAAGGAACTGAAGTCGAAAAAAAAACAGGTTTTAAAAAAACCGACTTCCAAAAACTACACTAAAAACTATGAAATAAAAAGTTTAAACTTCCATAATTAAAAATCTAAATGTAAATTGAAGCCGGCGGGGCCTTTTCAGGTTTTTGCCTCTCAGTCTTTAAACAGGAAGGGTGTGCGCAGTGTGTACACGTGGAAATTAAGATTTCCTTTTATTCCTTGTTCATCTGCAATTTTGCTTATTTTCATGCTAGGCCCCGCCGACTTCAATATACATTTAGATTTTTAATTATGGAAGTTTAAACTTTTTATTTCATAGTTTTTAGTGTAGTTTTTGGAAGTCGGTTTTTTTAAAACCTGTTTTTTATTTTTAACTTTTTAGTGTAGTGTAACATGTCATGTTTTTTTTTTATAATAATACCTTACGTATATAAAAGTACCATCTAAGATATTTATGGATAAGTACGTTTCAGTAATCGAAAACAATGTTTTTTCAGCAATAGGCTCTTTCCCTAACTTTCTATCAAATAAGACTTGAACATAAAAAAAGCTGTGTGTACTACCACACCTCTGCCTAACCTTGCGGAAAATACTAGCGTGATGTTATGCATGTATAATATCGAGATCGATTGCGTCCAAGAATTCGTGTACCTACATAATATGACTTTTTTATTATCGTCATGATGTCATCGATATACACGAAAAATTCCGTTTATTGAAGCTGGTTACAAAACTATTCAACCTAAGTTAATACAATTTATATGGGACCACCTCGCGAGCTTCTTCTACCATATGAAAAAAAAATCACGTAAATCGGCTCACAGATCACAGAGTAATCGGTGTACATACATTAAAAAAAAAAAAAAAAAAAAAAAAAAAAAAACCAACCGAATGCAGAACCTCCTCCTTTTTGGAAGTCGGTTAAAAAGCGAAAACACTTAAAAGTATGGAAAACGCTTACCTATAATTATCTTCCTACACTATTTACTCTCAATTAAACTAAGGGTTGGATTAATATCAAATGTTATTTTTGGCGAATAAGGTTCCAAGAAGATTTTGGCACTGAATGGCAACCCATTATGGCAGTATTGATACTAATTTATTGCGTAACAATGATACATATTTAAGTATGTATCTAGCTCATCCCCTACGATTATTAAATAACACACTTTCATACATTGACTTTTATAATTTGCGTGGGAAGATCCATCAATCACTTAGGTCACGTGGTGGATTACAGCTAGGGCTGCCACTTTTTTTGGAACTATGCAAAAATAAAGTACGATGTCTATAAAGAGTACCTACTTTTATTTTTTTATGTTTTACTTACCTACTTATTCACGGCCAAACTGTTGAGACTCGTCCGGATGGGCCCTACAGATCAGGTGTCAAGTTTGGTCGTTTTAAAAATCTGAGTAGGCGCGTGATAGGTCTGCAGTAGCAGTGCGTGAATTTTAAAACACAGGACCCTTTTAGGAAGCTTTAAAAAACCCAGGACACCGCTTAAAACTATTCAGGACGCCCCGGGACACCCCAAAAAGCAGGACATGTCCTGGGAAAACAGGACGGTTGGGAACCCTACGTCCCTACCCCAGCCGGCCTAGCATGACCACGATAGAAACGGGTTTTGTCTACATAGAAATAGACAAAGTGACAGATTGTAGAAACATTTCTACCGTTTCATTCATAAAACGTAGAAATATTTCTACAATCTGTTACTTTGCATGCTACATGCTTTACATGCTAGGCCGGCAGCACAGTAATTGCGTAACACAGTTGCTATCATCATGGCTTTCATTTTGACAGTTTATCAACATCCATTGCGTTGAGCTAGTTATCGGGAACACGGATTCAGAAACATACGGCGCAAGGGATATCAAAATTAAAACCATGGTAATAGCAACTGTGTTACGCATTTACGATGTAGCTGTACAGTTTATTAAGTAATATTATGGAAATACCAAAGAAATATACATAGAAATTATCCACAAGGTTGTGGTTTTCTGCGTAGGTACGTACATAGTTGATTGAATTCTCTGAGTTTGCATTACTCATCTTCTGATCGTATAAATATTTATAGTCGGAAATAACACTGAGGTAAAGTCCTTCGAATCATGTTTTATTTTTGATTTCCTTAACTTTTGTTATACGACACTTGAGAGGTGAAAATTAGGTTTCCAAATACCTACCTTAAATTGTCTCGTCTCCTATCGAATACTTTTGTTTAATATATCCAGTCAGTGGTTAAATAAAAATAAAAAAAATCTCTAGTCTCGGCGCTACCAATACAGGAATCATCTCTTACAAAGGTACAAAAGATTAGCGAGTCAGTAAGTTTAGTAGCGGATCTGCCTACTCAAGGTACTCCACTGAAAAATTGCATTTTTAAAA
This sequence comes from Thalpophila matura, assembly GCA_948465475.1. Lineage (NCBI taxonomy): Eukaryota > Metazoa > Arthropoda > Insecta > Lepidoptera > Noctuidae > Thalpophila > Thalpophila matura. The sequence continues at coordinate 14,380,053 of OX419183.1, forward strand.
CTTGACCAACATTATGAAGTTTTCCTGTGTCGTGGTGGGTGCATCTATAAACAATAACACACAAATATTTGTAGGTAATAATATTTGTTCTGTGCGAGAATTGAACCCTCGACACGTAGCTCCGCAACCAATGGCGCGGCCACTGCGCCACGTGATCACGTCTCTACACTCTCACTTTACACATCAATGGTGTATAGTACATTCTGGTGGCGAAAGGTCAATTTGTGTTAGAGGTAAGCCAAGCTAAAAATGTTTACCTAGCCGCGGAAAGCCAAAAGAGCGAATTAAAATAGAGAATGTATTTTGTCGGAATTTAAAACTAAAAAGGCGCCTTTGTAATTTTTTAATCTTATGTGATGAGTATTTTTTAATCTTATGTAATCTTGTGACTACTTTATTTGGCAATAGTAGACAATACCACAGATAATAATAATACTATACGTACAGATGCCTCATCTCATACAAAGAAATGTGACCGATTTAGCGCGGGCTATCTTCGGGCTATACATTTTTCCGTGCATATAGCATTTTTCAAAATTTGAACAAATATTTTTCATGATGTATTTTTTCATGTTCTCAATTTTACACAAACTTCAATAACAAATCGATACATATAACGCCATCTATTATGAGTTATTTCAACAAATGTTACTTTGTTCCGGATGGTCTCATCAGGAAAAAAGTGACAATACTGAGTGTGTCATTTTTCAAAAGAAAGTCTATACGACTTTTTTTTTATAAATCGTGTTGTTTGCAGGGAGCTTTCGCCACTGGTACATCCACATTACGCCGTTTAAGGTTAAGTCTCATGTAATAGGGGACAAGCAAAATATTTTGATTTATTCAAAACTAAAAAGATATGCTAAATCATTCCCTTATGTACCATCACCACTCACGTGTTTAAATTTAAACCACGTAGGCACACAAATAAAACAAGCGATCGTCTTTTCGGATCAATGGTGTGAATATCACACGCGATATCGCAAACAGCCGATAGAGTTAATCACTAGTTCAGCTAAACGTTTCTAGGCTAAGGCAGTGTTCGTTGACCTAAATGTTACGGCTCTGCTTTGATTAACACTAGTCCTCGCCCAGTTTTACTCGGGTTCTGTCCCGTTTTTAATTAACTGCAGTTTTAATTTTAGTCTCAGTATTTTTGCTCCTCTTTTTTTCTGACATTCATATTTGGGCTATTTTCTGTCATCCCACCTACTGATACTATAAACACGAATGTTTGTGAGGATGGATGTACTGAACTAATGAACAATATCTAAACTAGTAGAAAACGGACGGATAATGACAGCCTTCAAATGCCGATGTTAAGACCCGTGTAATAAACGCGTAGCGAGTGCGATAAACGCGTATTGCTACACGCATTATTTATGCCCCTACAGCTCGCTGAGTAGATGCAATTAAAATCCGCGTGTAAATAGTCGTTACTTTCCCTTATTATTAACCGACTTCCAAAAAGGAGGAGGTTCTGCATTCGGTTTTTTTTTTTTTTTTTTTTTTTCATGTATGTACACCGATTACTCCGTGATCTCTGAGCCGATTTACGTGATTATTTTTTCATGTGGTAGAAGAACCTTGCGCGGTGGTCCCATATAAATTTTTTGATTTGTAGGTATACCACACGTTTCTATTTAATGTTTAATACTGATAAAATAAACGAATCTCATGAAAGTTGAAAATATAAACGAGTCCATGCTATCTAAATTGCAAGTATAAAACAATAATGACATTATCGTAGCCACTTTACTAGAGAGGTATATATAAATGAAGTGGATCTGACATAGAAGAGAAAATATAATAATCAATGACATAATACATAATAGTGTCATCCGCAACCTTTTTGTTCTAGCCGCCCACGGAATAGACTAGACATTGCGGGTATCGATAAATGAATAATGTTTCTTTCAATTTTGCATGCTACTGAATGCTTAGAGGCAATGATCGATTGAATTTATATGGACTTCGCACGGGTGCAATTTATTGATGTGGCGAACCTACCTAAGTTAAATATTAACGTATTAAGCACATAAATAATCCTTCCGGAATAAATTCTGTAAATGGTGGTGAAAACCGCATTAAAATATACTGTGTAGTTTAGAAGAACTAAGCGGATAAACAGACAGACACGAAAAGCGACTTTTTATACCATTCATAGATGCAAATACAAATAATAAGAATACAAAGATAACTCAAAAAACTGAATAAGTAGTATAGTCAGAGTCAAAGGTATATTAATCTAATCATTCCACGACAGTTATGGCCATGCATAACTACGAGTATTTATACTTGAATAAGACTTTAATTGCCGTGCATAAATAAAAATAAACAATAGTTTCGCTGAGCAATAAAAAATACAAAAGAGCACTCACCTAAAGCGTCAGACAGGATATGCAAGAACACGCCTTTCATGTTCATGTGTCCGGGATCGTGGGCCGCCCTGCACGGCGTCTGCTTCTTATTATTTGGCATTTTGTCAGGCTTCGGCGGGACCATTTCATCAGTCTCTTCAGTATCGGTAGCGTTATGGCCCAGGGCCATGTCTGCGTTGCTATTGACGATCTCTGTTAGATGTCTCACGTTGGAGGGCGGTGGAACTCCGCCGTGGGAATGCCCGTGGCCACCGCCATGATCTACGACACAAATGTTTAGTTTAAACAATGAAATGAGGAACTGTCTGATATTAGGAAAGGTAAAGGATCCCTCAAGACAATAACAAATAGAAGCCACTTAAAAAGTAGAGCAAGCTGTATCAGTGATTATGATAAGGAAAGGCGCCGTGTCTCATGTCGAAACGAGTTTTGAACGATTTAAAATGTGATGAATTGATGATCCACTTCAAGTTATAACATATTTTATTTGCATTGGTATGCGCCTCTTAATGAGGGTATGCAAACCATCTCTACAGCTATTGGGCAGAAAGTGTAGTGCCAACTTTAAAGCCCTACTTTTGAAGTAGGCTCATATCCATGCAGTCGCACTCAGCTTCTGGTTTAGAAGATTCGTGTAATCAAAACGTTCTTTCGTAGATTATCTACGGAAGAAAGTAATAAGTAAGTAAAAACAAATAAGTATAATATCTACGGTAGATATTATACTTATTTGTGTATTTAGCGAGTAAGTATGAAATTGTGATTTGAGTCATTGGTTTTGCATACAACTAAAGGAATATTTATATAGGTATTATTTTTAATGATGACTAGTTATTGATGTACCTACAGTCAAAATCTGTTATAACGACATTGAAGGGACCACTCATATTTGGTTATAAAAACCGATAGTCGTAACAACCGGCCGGCGGTATTTTTGAGGGAACAGTCAGGGAGGACCTATGATTCGGGTTATTATAACCGGTATGTTGTTCTAAATGATGTCGTTGTAAACGGTTTTAACTGTAGTTATACATTGAGTTAGGTACTACAATATTCAGTCTATAATTATGTAGGTAAGGTCAGATGACTAATAGACTAAAACAATTTTACATTGGACAACGTGTAATATAATAAGTTATAAAAGTTATTAACATAGTTATAAAATAAATCATGTTGACATTATTATTACTGGGTATTTCATTTCAAGTAAAAAATACCTATTAGGTAGATATCCAACCGGAAGATATTGGTAAACAGTTTTCAGAGGAAGTACAAAAGAATCGAACGTTAGAAATTCCAAATTCGACTTGGATGATGTTTAAAAACAAGTAATAAATATTTATGATATAGGTCCACTGCCTGTACCGGTCGTAAAGAATGTTTGCAGTATCGTGACGCAATGGCAAGGTCGCCATACAGTTACGTTTAATTTGCTCTGTTCGACTGCACCTCGAGAAGGTGGCACGAATAGGTCAAGTATGATTAGGTCTTTATTAATTAAATATATTCTATTTGATTTAGATACCCCATATAAAAACTGGTTTAAGGCTGTTAGGGAAATTTAAAGTACGAAACTGTATTGCGTGTAGATCAATGGTTAAATCGGATGGATACAATAAAATTTTAGGCGGGACATAGCTGCACGCAGTACTATCGAACGAAGTTAGAATACCGAATCAATGTCATTGTGTCGCCGTTAACTGAGAAGTCTCTGACCCCATATTCTTAGTTATTCTTTGGACAAACTTCCTCGAATTGCGCATTCCTCATTGAAACAAAATCGATCAATTTTGTCCCGGAGAGGTTGCGAGGTTGAGGACTTTTTCAAAAACGACAAAGAATATGCGCGTAGGTCTTAGAAGGACTCCTGCCGCCTTTCTTATAAACACCTCCTAATTTAAGCACTGATTAAATAAACTTACTACTATTCTTGTCATTTGTATGACAATGAATAGAGATGACAATTGACATAAGAGCTGTTTAATTTAATCATCGTTTATAATTAGGGGGGGTCTGTACTGGAATTGGGTACGTAGGTATCTACTTAATAATATTTTAGCGATTATTCATTTGTTAGAAATTAATGATGTGGTTTGTTGACAAGATACATCGTTCGTTTAACTAAATGAGGAAATATTTATCTTGATTGTTGATCAATACCATCTGAAACGGATCGATTTAAAATAGGTTTTCCGCAATTATCCATTGCAAATTGTGTCATTCGTTTTTGTTTTGTAGGATATGGATGGATATACCTAGAATGTACTTAGATAAAATTAGAATTCATTTGTTTTACTTATGTTATGAAGGTTGATTGCTTGCTTGTCTTTAAAACAAGATACACAAAAACAAATTGAGTGTTTTTCTTTACGAATGGCTATAAATGATGTGCTACTTAGATCGCTAAATCCTTTAATCATGTAAGTAGTGCAATAATCAACATGTTAGAAAGGTCGATGGGCGATAGCAATTTGGTGTTATTATACTTAAATGTAATTTGTGATTACGTCAAATAATCGTTGTTTTTATATTAATAGTAATGTAGTTTTGAAGGTAAACTTATATTATATAGTGTGGTGACATTTGTGAAGCACATTATTTAAGGGTCAGCACCATGTAAAAGGCTTACGGGAAAACCATAACTTTATATAGAAAAGGTAAAGTAGTAGCTACGAAAAAAAAGATCTGACTAGCTAAAGAGTTTCACTAGTGGCTAATGAAATCGTGTTGAGAATAAACATTATAGATTATTAAAAAAATATATATTGAAAAAGTGGAAAAAGCACTGCCGTAGAACCATAACTTTAGCGTAAATAAGAACAAACACTTGATGAAATTAACTTAATTATAGGCTACAAAGAACAGAGTAGTAGCTGATGGTTTTTTTTTTCCATATCAATACTTCTGTTTTGTGTTAAAAAATCGCAAACTTGCTGAATTTTTCTGAATTATAATTTTTATTGATATTTCGGGAAAAAAAGTCAAAAGAATTGCGATTTTTTTACACTAAACGGAAACATTGTTATGTAAAACAGAAAAAAATTGCGGGTTTTCTGTTCTTTATTGTGTCAAATTCATAAAATTTTCATTTCAAAGTTATGAAAGTATGGCAGGGCTTTTTTGCACGTTTTTAGAGATTTTCAATTTTTTTTTTACATTCATCTACAAGGTTTATCCTTAAACAGATTTTTTTAAAGAACAGTCAAACTCTTCAGCTTATCAGACGTTTTTTTTCGTGGCTACTACTTTACGTTTTCTATATAAACTTATTGAAATCCCATAACACGATTTGCCGTAATGCACCCTTAAGAAACGAATCGACTTCTGACTAGGTATATTGAGAGGTTTTTGCAGTCAAACTTTAGCGCATAGAAATCGTTATAATGAAGTTAGTAAGTAGGTACAATTCGGGTGTAATTTGGCCCTATTCTTATTCTGATCGTATTATTAATTATTTATGCGTGGATGCTTCTGCGCATCCATAATGCGTGGATGCTTCTGCGCATCTTCTTTATGTAGGTATACAATTCTTTTATACGTGTGTTTGTCACTAAACTCCTCGCTAAACCGCTGGACCGATTTTGATGAAAATTTTTGTGCGTGTTAGATGGCTAGGTACCTGGATGGATTGGATTCAAAATTGGACCCGGTAGGTTGCGCTGCGATCGGGTGCTAGGCAAGCCAACTTTCGGACAGGACAACGTCTATTGGGTCCGCTAGTTTCTAATATTTTGCTGTAGGTACTCAAAAAGTTTTTTTAAAGAAAGAAAGTAATATGTATTTGCCACTAAACAGACACAGATAATATTCATAAAAAAAAAGACAAGAATAATAAAGTTATTGTGTGCCTAGCGGCTGTGCCAAATAGGTTCAGTTTATCATAAATGTTAGACCACTTAGTGCTTTTTTAAAGGGTTTTATTAAGGATTAAAATACTCACCATGAAATAAGAACAGCCCCACAATATTGAGCACCAAGCCAAGAGTTCCGACGGCGACTAGCAGCCTCGCGTCGTGAATCATCTCGATCTCAATGAATCTCTTCACAGCCTCTACAGTTATGCTGAAGCACAGTGCCACGAGGAACACTGCGTTGACCAGCGCGCCCAAAACCTCGGCACGGGCCCACCCGAATGTATTCTTTGACCATTTCTTTGGCGACATCTGGGTACAATTAATGCAGAGGTAAATATCTGAGAAAGGTTTATTATTGGTAGACCAAACGTGATGTCCATATCACGGCATCGCCACGTGATGAGCTCTCGATAAAGGGCTCCGGTCGAAATAGAGAGTAGTTGGGCAATCCCGATAAAATGCATGCATTGGAAAATTACTTCTATTTTGATCCTTACTTTAATTTCTCTGGATCTAATTAATTGATTAAAGGATGATTTTCTTACGCTAAGCCGGGTTCGAATCGTGGCAATGGAACGAATATTTTGTACTAAACCCTGTCAGCATCACATCACAAATCTTGAATGATTTTCGTAAAATGAGTCATTAGGTCCTTGACGACCTTGCTATACGGGAGTTTACATTATTTCCCAATATGTATGTCATTATGATGATGTCATGAGCCCAATCGGTTCATTGATTGAGTCAATGTTATGACTAAACTGCTGTGTGAAATGTACCTATGCATTCATGAGAACAATCTTGTTTTACAAGGAAATATAAATTATTTCCTGCTTCTAAGTTAGAAAAACACATTTATTTATAAGAATAGGTACGGAAAAAACACAAGAAAAATATCCTAACGCTTTATAGGTAGTCTAAGTGTGAATTTATATTAGGTGCACAGGTGCACTGCAGTTTAAGAAGCAATTTTTAATCAGCTGATCCCACTAATATTATAAATGCGAAAGTTTGTGTGTGTGTTTGTGTATGTTTGTTACTTCTTCACGCTGAAACGGCTGGACGGATTTGGATGAAATTTGGCACACAGATAGATTATAGTTTGGAATAACACCTTTTATCCCGAAAAACGCGGGCGAAGCCGCGGGCGGAAGCTAGTATGAAACATAAAGCATTAGAGACAGCCAATGCTCTATGTAATTCGATTTTTAGGGTTCCGTACCAAAATGGTAAAAAGGAACCCTTATGGTGCGACTTCGTCTGTCTGTCTGTCACACCTGCTTATTTTAGCAACTACTGATGCCATCGACTGGAAATTTGGAACAGTTATAAAGAATGCTTGCCCAACTTTATTGCAAAGGAAAAAACTCATAAAATATTTTTATTTTCATTGCAAAAGGGGCCGGAGTGGGGGTCCGAAATTTTCCGTTTTTTTTTAAGTATAGTCGGTACGTCTGCTCCGCTATCATATTTTTTTTTGTTAAGTATTATTCAAATGAAACTTTGAAAAAATATTTGTTATTGTTCTCCTTTCTTTTTGTTTTGAGTCAAAACTAATCAATAAAAAATGTGTTTGTATGAAGCATAAAAGTTATGAAAAATCTAGACATAAAAGCTAACACATGTCATCATTATCATAATGAATGGTAATGTGCTCATAAATAACTAATTGAATATACAATAATATCCAACAAGTGACTTTAACAATAGACACTAAATACGTACACGAAAAACTATACATCAATGACAAACACACACAATATTAACTTTAAAACATAACAAATGTTTATCAGTGCTGCAATTTATGTTAATAGAACAAGGGAACTTACCTTAACTGATAAAAATGCGATAACAAGTGCAGCAACATCGCTTAGCATGTGAAATGAGTCTGCTACGAGAGCCATTGAGTTGGTGATGTAGCCGACAACCAGCTCCACGAAGAAGAAGCTGCCCGTCAGCCATAACATCGACAACAGTCGGCATTTTTTCCCTGAGAACCTCCCCATGGTTTCTGTTGGGGAAAAGAAATTATGAACATTGAAACAATGCTATTAAACAAGCATATTCAGATACCAATAAATTATGAGTTGGTAACTCCTTTTTCTAAGGTACAGACGGCTGTATTAATTATTGGCTTTTGTATGGGGGTAACTACCCTTACTATTGGAGGCCTCAGTAAAAGTCAATAATTTTGAGAGGCCCTCTTAATTATTGATGTGGGGATAAAACACTACATAGCATAGCATAGCATAATCGGCCTATAATGTTCCTACTGCTGGGACACAGGCCTCCTCTCTGTGAGAGGGAGTGGGCCGTAGTCCACCACGCGGGCCCAGTGCGGGTTGGTGGACATCACATGTCTTCGAATTTTTGGTTCTAGGACATGCCGGTTTCCTCACGATGTTTTCCTTCACCGTTAAAGCAAGTGATAATTAATTTCTAATACGCACATGACTTCGAAAGTCAGCGGTGCGTGCCTCGGGATCGAACTCGAACCATTCGCCGTGGGAGGCACATGGTTAGACCACTAGGCTATCACTGTCTACAAAAACACTACATTTCTTTCAAAATATAATAAATTTAACAGCAGTCAAGAAAGTAAGCGACATTAATAGTGATCATGATCATGATCACTTGACGAGTAGCAGCATTAGAAAGTCCAACACTGATTATAATTAATTAACTTGATAATAACTCTTACATAAAAGCTTAATAATTTGTGCTAGTGCTAGCCTTGTGTAAATAATGTATGCTATAGATGTAGTACACTGTATTGTAGAAGGCATTGTATAATTTGTTAATAAGTCTTTATATTTACAGATGACATAATTTCTTGATAATAAAATTTATTGTAGCTGTGTAGTAAGACATTTACTCCCTCACTTATCAACACCTCTTAATTTACCCACGACCAATTTTAAAAATTCTTTCACTAATAGAAAGCTACATTATCACTGAGTAACATAGGCTATTTTTTATCCCAAAAAAATGCACAGTTCCTGTGGCACATGCGGACGAAGTCGCGGGCGAAGCGCTAGTTAAAAATATACAACTATCCTTCTCATTTCTATGGCAATGAATAGAGATGGCAATTGACTTAAGAGCTATTTAATTTAATCAGTTGGAAGTAAGGGGTTTTGATTTATATGAGCCATGTTTTTATTTATATTATTATGATTGTTCCTTCTCTGTTTAAGAAGAGGGTTTTTGTCTTGAAGTGAGGCAACCACTTCTTAAAATGGTTTCCAGTATGTCAAAGAGGTATTGAAGTTTCAATTAAGACAAAGAGAATGCAATCTACATGATGATTTTTATCTACTGAATTGAAACAATACTTATTAACTATCTAATTGGCTGTGCAATACTTGCCTGTTTAAATTTTAATGCTACACTGGTTTTAACATAACAAAATGAATAATAATAAGTTATTAGCACTGTTCATTGATCTGTGATTTTCTTAAACCATTCATTTATAAAATATGTTTGAATGTCCTTCCACAAGCCACAACTGTATTACATTAGGACTACAGCACTAATGAACTAAACCAAAATTACCACATGTTTTATATTCTGACAATGTGACATGAACATGGCATCTCCTCTGAAATACACAGAATACCAAAACCGAAAGGCCTGCGCTACATAACATAAATTAAAAACAGGCAATTGTTTATTCATATCAGAATTAATCTTGACAACGAAACGTGTGTGAGTCATGCATAATTCCAAGATTTTGGGTCAGACACCATGACAAAAAAAAACTTACTTGGTATTGAATTCCTGAGCTTCGGCAGAAATGCTAATCTTCTATCAGGTGCTCATAGCTCAATGGTACACTAAATATGCACACTCATTTCACGACAATAGGTTAACGTTCTAATACAATATTGATTCTACTCTAGCCAGGCACAAACATAGAACACCGCGAATACTTGATAACGTAAACATCTAACACTACTGGGTAAATCGAAAACAAATATCTTCTACTGTTGACCGTTGATTTCTGTAGAAATAATCCCATAGAAATTATATTCTAATGTGAAAGCTGATGGGTTAACCGTGTCGCAACAAATTTTGGTACACTTTTAATTTTGCTGTAAAACCAATGAACAAAGAAAACAGTTAAACTTTTAGTACGCCGTGGATAATGTTAATTCACTTTATTGTAACAAAATGACGAATCAATGCTCGCTATGCCCCAGCGAATTCCACACAATAAATCTGTTTGATCCTGGCCTGCCTGCTGCCTGCTGTCATTATGTCAACATTGTCAACTAAAAATCCGTACTTAAGCAGAATAAAATCGACTATATTTTTAATCGACTATTTTTACAACCTACATAGGCTGTTTGTGCACTACACGTTTACAGCACGTTTTTTCACCGTTTTTTTTCATACATTTTAAAAAGTGGCTAAATAGGGTTTTCATTGGCTAAAAATACGTTAAAAACCGAAAGCTGGATCCACACATTGCGAGGCATGCGCTCCGCACGGCGCACACCGCATGCCTCGCCAAGTGTGGACCTGTATATTCGTGGCGAGGCATGCGCTCCGCACGCGCGAGGGCGAGCCATGCCAACGTATGTCGGCAAATGCTTCAAGCATGCGTTGTGCGCCGTGCGGAGCACATGCTCGCAATGTGTGGATCCACCTGAATAGGAATTGAAAACGCCTGTAGTGCACAAGCAGCCATTCAGTTGCTTAATTCCGGAGAGGCATTCCGGTTGTCTGTTCTTGACAGTGACATATAAGGCATTAATGTTTCAATCTATTTGTCATTGTCAATAATTATGTGTCAAGTACCTACCTAATGTCTTATTCTTAGTGTTGCCAGAAGGTTACATTTCTTACATTTTTCGTAACTTTTGACCCCCTCGCGTAACATGTAAGTAATTTTTATATTTAAGGCAATTTTCGTAACTTTTGAGAACAACGAGATGTGTAATACTAGATTTTTATTGCACGCAGTTTACGAACGCATTTCAATTCAACGCATCCAAACTGAACGCACCTAAAACTGGCGCGTCTAAAAAGTATTTCACTCTTTCACACTCAGAGATGGCTCTGAATGGAAAGCGCCATGACAAAATGAATCGTATCTTGGGTTATTTAAAACTTGATGTTGCTTGAGCGTGTGCGCGCACGTTTCCTACTTCGCGAGTTCCCGCCGTTCGCAGTTTCGTAGCTACAGAAATGCTTATAGGCCAGGCACACTATATGTGATTTGTTTTGATTATTGTTTATTGTCGTACAACTGTGAGAAAAGTGCGTGAGTGAAGTTCCGATGATTACATTTATTGTTTGGTAGGTAAGTTTATCGTTATAGTTTTTCAAATTGTCGTGATACGAGTGCATAAGTATCTTATTACCTACGTACCTTTTTAAATGATACGTTAATATTTATGAGCGAGCATCTTATAATTGTTTGAATAACTTCTCTTTGACCATTCCGAAATCAATCAAAGTTCCGTAAAAGATTATGATTATTAATATCGTCAAGGCTCGAAGAGCCGTACTATGCTATAGAGTATAGACGTGCCTATGTACCTATCAGCTATTACAGATAAGTACTATAAAGTCGGGTCGGGAATTATTATTATTTACGAGCTCCCGATATTTCTACGATATTAATAGGTTATTTTATTTCGTGAGGTATGTATTTCATCTAATAGTCTTGTTAACACGTAATTTAGATACTCCAAAATAATTATTACCCAGTAGGTTTAATACATCGTGACGATCTAAGATCTTATGATTTTTTTTGTTTCCGTAAAGACTGGGGTGCAGACTTAGATATGCAGATTTTTTTTACGAAAAAAAATTCTAGGTATATAATATATAAAATGATTACTTACTACGTTATTTACCTATATGTACTTAAATAAAAAAATGATTATTGCAAGTTCGCGCCTTAGCATACATAATTTAGGTATAATTTATTTATAATTCACTAAAGCAGTTTTCACGATTATTAGTTGCCTATTCACTATTCAGTACTAAGTAATCCTAAGTACTTCTTCTATGTTCTCTCTCTATCGTATGAACCAAGGAACATACCTACTCTCTAACGAGAGGTATAAACTAAAGTCGCCGCCCGCGTCATTCTGTCTGTGCGCGATAAACTCAGATCCGATTTTCACTAACAGGTAGCTTAGCTAGACTTAGCTAGCTAGCTAGCTAGCTAGCTAGCTTAGCTTAGCTAGACTAGATAGCAACAACAGTGAAGATGGTGCTGCGAACAAATGAAACTAGAGTCTGTTTTATCCTAAGATTAGATACATTTAATTCCGCAATTTTGCTGACATCAATTTGCCTCCGACCTCCGACCACAAAAACACGTTAATAAAAAAAAAAACAATAATGTAACTTTTGCAGCAAAAATGTAACATTTCAGGAAACGAAACGTAACTTTCGACTCAAGGGCCCTGGCAACACTGTTATCAATGTCAGTTGTTCAAAATGTTCAAATGTTCAAATATTTTCGTGATGTTTTCTTGATAAATTAAGTCAGCCTATAAAATTTAGAATTTTGCTAATTAAAGATGAAGCCACGGCAATTTTGTTTAGAATCTTAACACCATCTATTTTTTGAAACCTAACCTTACAATGGCCTTGAGGTTTTTTGGTAAAGCTTGCGGCTTTATGGGTTATGCTTTACAAACAGCCTGCATTACCCATTGCACATTCGAATATGTTGGAGACTTTGTTATGGTAAATACATAGTGATGAATAACTGTCTGGCCATCGGGCTACAAATACCTACCTAATAAATACCTACATATTATATTAATATCGTTTGTTTTAGTGCTCTGGTCCATCAATGGAACCTACGCTCCAAACCAACAACGTACTGTTTACCGAACACATATCTCCTCGTTTTCAACGACTGCGGCGCGGAGACATTGTGATATCTCGGAGCCCCTCAAACCCTAGACAGAATATTTGCAAAAGGATAACAGGGCTTCCAGGTGATCGCGTTAGAGGTCACTTCCCAAAACGCAACCAAGTTGTTCCTAGAGGTCATGTATGGTTAGAAGGTGATAATTCTAGTAATTCTGCCGATTCAAGAGTCTATGGCCCTGTACCTGAAGGGCTTATTAGAAGTAGAGTTGTTTGTCGTGTTTGGCCATTAGATAAGATAGCCTTAATGTCTCAATGTTAGACCTGGGTATCAGAATTGACTATACTATATTTAAATTGCTTTGAGACAAAACATGAACACATAGTCTAACCTTACTGATTTCAAAATTGCACTATGCACTGTAATTTAAATGTTTTATTTGTTAGTATAATAACAACCTGATCAGCCATTATTATACTCATAAAATGGACCTTGAACATCAACAATTTACAGTGCAAGGTATGATTGAATTTTGTCTGGTTAGGCCTTCACTGTTTATGTTTTCTCTCAAAACCAGTTGAAGATAGTATAGCTAGATATTTTTGATTTATGCTAAGCGTCCAAGTGATGTGTATAAAGTTACTAGTCTTTAGTAAAACTTTTATAGAGCATAGAATGTGGCAAGTTTTATTTCAGCCAATGTGTTTATTTGGTTTTGTTTTGATCAAATGTAGAGGTGGTTAAATGATAAAAAATTGTTACAAAAATAAATAATTTTATTTAGTTAATAGTGTTTGTAATCTAGTTTGGGTTGACTTCAATTGTCTTCACGGATTGAGGCTCCATTGTGATTTCAATGTATCTACTGCTGCTTATCCTTACTTGCACATTCCTTTCTTTTCTTCGTCTGAAATAAAAATTGTGCAAAATTAAAGTATAAACAAAATGAACAACTGGAAGTTGCAACGAGTGATACTGCCCTACTTGGGAGAGGCGTTTAGGAAGTAAATTGAGCATTCTTTGAGAAAATAACGACAAATGTAATACAAATATCACAGAATACTACATAAGGATGACTCTGCGAAGACCGTTAAATAAATAGCGACTCTTGTCACAACGTAATAAAGTGTAATTCAGCTCGCACAAAGGCAGTCTGAATGGCCTTACCAGTAAGGCATACTGATATACTTGTAGCTTCTTACCTAAAGTGCGGAATGCGCCAGCCGGCCTAGCATGACCACGATAGAAACGGGGTTTTGTCTACATAGAAATAGACAAAGTGACAGATTGTAGAAACATTTCTATGTTTTATGAATGAAACGGTAGAAATGTTTCTACAATCTGTCACTTTGTCTATTTCTATGTAGACAAAACCCGTTTCTATCGTGGTCATGCTAGGCCGGCAGGCCTGCTAATATGAATAGAGAATGCACATAAAAAAACTAGTAGCTAATTAAACCACTGCAGTCAGTAACTCTTGACCTCTCACTCGCCTCACACAAGCACAAATCTCCCATCACAAACACCCGAAACAGATATTTTTTTCGTGCGGAAATCGTTTCCGAGACGCAGCCCAATCACTCAACTTTTTCGCCAAGCGTGCCGTCAACTCCAACTTCTCAGAGTCCAATATTTTAATATAGAATGAATGATGGCCTCGGTTGTCTAATGGTCGCAATAGCAATTAATTGTTGGATATAGGGTCCTGGGTTCGATCCCCGGGTCGGGTTTTTTCTCTAGGATTTTCCTAGAGAAAAAACCCGACCCGGGGATCGAACCAAACTGCAGGCTGCTACTGAGAATTTCCTAGTAGGAAAATCTCAGTAGCAGCCTGCAGTTTGGATTCGGCTCGGTTGATGGCAATAGACTCGCCCAGTATTTTTTTTATACGACGAAGGTCGCAAACAGGCGAACGGCTCGCCTGATGGTAAGCGTTTACCGTAGCCTATGAAATGGTTAGTTACGACATATAAGCATTTAGTTATTAATAAAATAACATAAGTAGGTACCTGTTCTGAAGTACAATAACAAGATTTCCATTTACTTTTCTCATAGCAACATTTTCCACGCTTACAATACTTCTGCGAGATACTCGCACGCGCCGAGAGCCTCTCGGGATGAATTTAGAGAAGTGGCCCATAGCATAAAATATTGGCTGCTTAATAAATTCGTCTTTATCTCCATACACCAGAATAGGTGCGTCTACGAAGTTATCTACCCAATTGGGACCGCCGATGGGGTCCAAGCAAAGGTTCCAGTCTATCCAGCCAACTACATAGTTGTTCAAATCCTGTTAACAAATACAAGAGAAGGTTTATAAATTAATACGTAACAAGTGAATTTTTAGACTTTGAAACCATTATACATACTTCCAAGATGCTAGTGACGTATCGGCCAGCTCTCCTCCAAGATCCGAGAACAACTTTATCTGAATTCCAAGGCATTGATCCTGAAAATTTTGACAAGATATTAGATTGACCACTAGAGACGACAGGAGCGGGTACAGGATTTTACCTATCTTCCACGAAAATTGTCTTGTTTTGTTTTTAATTCGAAAAAATTACAAAATAAAATGCTTCGGTCGTGAGTCAGGAGGGGGAGGGAATACACCCATTGACCACCACTCGTTCCGCGCCCGCACGACTATACGATACAAGTATCGACACAAACCTTTACGAATATTGGGTAGATTCATTTTAGGTAGGTACATAATATTTTAGATTCTAAAACATTGTGTAGGTACTTACCTAAAATGAATCTACCAAATTAGAATGTTACCTTCACAAGCTTCTGTTGCAAGAAGCATTTTGCCTGGATACTTCCTGTGTAAAGCGGTTAAGATTTGCGGCGGGAAAAAGTTCCCGTACCAATGTATAGCAATTCCATCCAAGTACTCGATCGATTTAGGATCTTCGCGTTCCATCTGTAAGTTAAAAGTATTTTTAAAGATTTTTCTCAATTTGATAACATTAGGAATAATGGTCGGGGTTTTCCTAAGTTTCCCTTACTAAAATCTTAGTTTCATGATCGGCTTACCTATACCTTCATAAATTATTGGTTTTATGAGGTAAACAAAGTTTACTCTGATTTCATCACCATATTTCTTACAGGTAGGGTTAGTTTAATTTGTAAGTTGGTATTTTAGTTAACTACAAATACTTACTCCTTCTAAATAAACAGGTAATAGATAACGTTGATCATCAACACCAAAAATCTTCGTGTTGTTAAAACGGGAATTCCTTATTGTAGGGCCGAGGTTGTTGGCTACCCAGCGACCCTGTAATCATAAAAGAGTAGGTCTTATAGAACCACAAATTCAAAAACATGTGACGTCCACCAACCCGTAGATATCTACTGGGCCTGTGTGGTGGACTACGGCCCAGTCCCTCTCACAGATATAGGAGGCCTTTGTCCAAGCAGTGGGAACATTATATGCTGATTATGTTATGTTGTACCTAATTTCAGTTCTTACATACCAACTGTGAAGGAAACCATCCCATCGAGTTGAACTGCACAAACGGTACAATGCCATTGATTGGTTCGTTCGTTGTTGTTATAGCCCAAATCTTCACCTGCATTTTTTCGTATTCCTCGAGGAAACTGAAATTCGACAAATTGTTCACATAGATAGGTACTATTTTATGAGTAGCTAAAGGAAAAATATTGATAAAATAGGAGATAGTAAGTAAAAATCATCAGTGATTATGCCAATTCTTTCATTAAGACTAATTTTGTAAAACGTGCTTATAAAACGGATTTTGGCAAGATAACTTTTTATGCAATAAATAATACCAACGTTCTGCTATCATCCGTGATGAATAGGATAATATTCTTGCACTCCCGTTTCTAGAAGTGGTTCAAGGAAGCTCGCATTTTGAGTCGGTGTACCAAGAATAAAAAAAACCAGCCAAGTGCGAGTCGTACTCGCGCACCGAGGGTTCCGTATCATTTTTGGACGTATAAAGTGAAAAAAACCGGACCGCATAACTTAAGTTTGTTTGTGAAGGAATTTTGATGATTTTGAAAAAACTGTACTAGTTAGGAACATCGTTTTATTTTTGGTGCCATATTTGGGTCAATTCCTATCAACCCTAATTATTTCAGATTTTTCGCTCCGCAAACTTCGGAGATAAGGGGGGGGGAATGGTATTTTTTCAGACATTTTTCATAATATGTCGAAAACTGTGAGATATAAAATAAAATGAAAACATATTTTGAAATGTGCAGATCAAGCCCTTTCATATTTTATGATATGTCACTTGACCTAGTAACCCCACTTTGAAATTTTGGACCCCCACTCCGGCCCTTTTGCAATGAAAATAAAAATATTTTTTGACTTTTTTCATTTGCTATATAGTTGGACAAGCATTCTTTATAACTGTTCCAAATTTCAAGTCGATAGCATTAGTAGTTGCTGAAATAAACAGGTGTGACAGACAGACGAAGTCGCACCATAAGGGTTCCTTTTTTACCATTTTGGTACGGAACCCTAAAAATAGCCTAACTCCAGTCTTGGTAATGTGACCTGAAAATCCTACAATAAATAAGTCTGATGGTCACTAGGTAATTAATTCACCGTAAATGGTAATCGGCGTAAGCCTGGTAATACTGTGGTCTCAGTTGTGCGAATCCTGTGATCCTGTCGTTAGTCTTCATCCACACTGGCGCGGACCAGGTGCTGGCTGTTATTTTTATCTCATCTGTCGCGACCCTTTGGGCTCTCCTGATCATGGGTAACTAAAAATGTAGAAAGTAAAAAATGATAAATGCCAATAGCAAAGGTTGATGACTTTCAGTACCGTACTTATTATACCTAAGTAAAATATACTAGCAATTATTGGCCTACATTTATGACAGGTATGCCTACCTAATATTAGTCTTTAAAAACTATCCAAGTTTTTATAGTTAAAACACTTCTCCAAACGCCTCTTAATTTAACCACTGATTTTAATATCTACATAAAAAGTCATTGTTTACTTTTGATGTTGACTGTACTTACGGATAACGATTATAAGAATAATAAGGCCGAGGCTTTTTAAACGCCAAGACCCTCCACAACCGTGAGGTGTGCAGTCTCAGAGAATATTTTCTCAAAGCCGAGGTGGGTATGCACCGGGATGTGGTCGCAGTGGACAAGGGGCTCACACCGCTATCCTTGGCTAAAGAGAACTGGTGCAAACCTGTAGTACTCAGTACTAATGATCGCAGGGAGGTATGGCAAAGTAAGGAGCTACACGGGCGCTTTTATCGGGCCCTTCATGGACCCGATACAGACTTCTTAGCGTCCGTTTCTTGGCTACGCTTCGGTGACCTCTTTGGGGAAACCGAAGGTTTTGTCTGTGCAATTATGGACGAAGTTATCATGACGAATAACTACCGGAAATATATTGTGAAGGACGGGACGGTTGACATATGTCGGGCATGCCACCGTCCGGGTGAGTCCATTAGACATATTGTTTCTGGTTGTTCTCGTCTGGCTAACGGCGAGTACTTGCACAGGCTTAACCAAGTGGCCAGGATTATCCACCAGCAACTTGCTTTGAACCGCCTCGTGGATTCAGAGGTACCGTACTACAGGTATGTGCCCGACCCAGTTCTCGAAAATGACCATGTCACGTTGTACTGGGATCGGTCTATTATCACTGACAGGACTATTGTTGCTAATAAGCCTGATATAGTGATAATAGATCGAGAAGCGCGCCGCACGGTGATAATCGATGTTACCATCCCGCATGACGAGAACCTCGTAAAAGCTGAGAAAGAGAAACAAATAAAATATCTCGACTTGGCGCACGAGGTTGTTGACATGTGGGATGTTGACTCGGCTATCATTGTGCCGATTGTCGTAACGGCCAATGGCCTTATGGCCAAGAGCCTCGACCAACATCTCATGAGGCTCTCGTTAGGCGGCTGGATCAAGGGTCTGATTCAGAAGGCAGTTCTCCTCGATACGGCACGCATTGTGCGGAGGTTCCTGTCTCTGGAGCCCTAACCACCGGTAGCTTGGACCCTGCTCCCCATATCGGTGGATTCCTATTTTTTATATTTTTAAATATTTTTTTATTTATTTTGTATTTAGATAAATGTTTAAAAATGTAAAAGATATGTGTAAAGAACAAATAAATGGAATAATAATAATATAATAATATAATATTATTAATTAATATAATATTATATTATAAATATTATAAATATATTTATAAATATTATAAATATATTTGCAAATCAGTACTAGATAAGGAAAATATAGATAAGAAATATTCTTTTAACTGGCTTAAAAAACAACCGGTATCAGCTACATTAGAGTCTTCAATATTTGCAATACAAGATCAAGCTGTTATGACCAAACAATTCGAAAGAGACATATTAAAAAGACCTGTCGACGGTAAGTGCCGGCTTTGTTTGACAAAAGATGAGACCACACAACATATCATCTCTGGGTGTGAAAAACTAGCCGGTACTTATTACACTAACCGTCACAACAATATTGTGCAATACGTATACTGGGCATTGGCAAGAAAACATCAATTTGAAGTTGCAAGTCTCTGGTGGAAAGAAGTCTTAACCCAGCCGCAGATAAGAGAAAATGACACAGCAAAATTAATGTGGGAGATACCGATTCAGACGGATATTACAGTAGCACACAATAGACCTGATATAATATACGTAAATAAAACATTAAATAAAACTTATTTAATAGACATAACAGTACCATCAGATTACAACATAGGACCGAAAGAGATAGAGAAACTAAGCAAATATCATCTACTAAAAACAGAAATAACGCGATTATGGAACACATCTACAGAAGTAATACCGATAGTAATAGGAGCTACAGGGATAGTTGCTAAAAGCATACATAGATATAGCGATAAATTAGATGCAGACATAAACATAAATATAATACAGAAACAAGCAGCAATACATACAGTTACAATATTAAGCAAAGTACTGGGGGACACAGTATTTGTTACTAATTAACAGGGGATCCGAACCTCCTTTTCCCCGAGGGTCTCGGGGCGGGAGTAAGGAATAACCGGGGTAATCCTCGAGTAGAAAACTCTTTCAAGAACATATTATATTATAATATAATATAATTTGGCCGGTCAGAGTGAGCACTGACGAGGAACAAGGCTCCCACCTCTCTCTTGCCTTTATTGGCTGGTTTGAGTGGAGATTCGCAAGAGCAAACGTGCTCGGGGGAAGGAAGTATTCCAGTAAGATGCTGGTAGGGATCTTGACCGTACTTCCGGGATTGTCCTGATAGCCGTGGAATACCGCTCCACTCCTCAAGCACCTCAAGATATGTTGCCCCCTTGTCGCTACGTCACTATGTGCTAGCGGCCGTTTTCGGGGGCCCATTTACTGAGTGTGCAAGTCACCCCCTGCCTATTTTATCCGTGTTTACTACCATTGGACAGGCAGGGGCCATAGGTTCCCATAGTTCCCCAAAACCAATCCACTACCATCCCATCACAATAGCCCAAGTAGTTTTTCTCCACATGTTTGCAATAGTTCTGCACAGCTGGGGTTTCTCCTTGTGTGCATTTATATAGTGCATACAGAGATAATCGCCAGCTGTGTCACCATTACATTTTATATATTTTAAGTTAGTTGTAAAGGGCCTCTACGTGTTGGCTTCGGCCCCACGCACGCCTTCGAAAGGTCCGGGACTTTTTTAAAGTCCCGTGCAATAAAAAGAAACTAAAAAAATAATAATAATAACAATATGTACCTACTTAAGTTTTATAACAAAAAAAGTTTGATACTGAAGCCAGTGCTTAATGAATTATGATTGATAAAAATCCAATATAAGTTTGACTAATCGGGGAATCGAATCTAGGACCACACGCTTGGTAGAGTCGGTAGCCGCGCTTGCGAGTGCTAGTGAGAAAAGTTCGTGTATGTTTGTTTACCTTTAAAAAGAAGTCATGCGATGACAATGAATAGTTAGATAAGGTAGCATCGTGCAAAGGTGTTTCAGCATACGTGTAGGGGTACTCGGAGAAGTCGCAGCCAGCGATCGGTACTCGAATCATGTTGTACTCCACCCCTTTAGGACCGAAGTAGGAGCTGAAATAAGTACGTACTAGTTAATTACCTACGTTTTTTGTTTGTTTTTAAGAACATGAAGGCACGTACGGCAGCGACATAGGACGTACGGCATAGGACGCGGGTTCTAATCCTGCTCTCGTCAGTTGATTTTTGGAGTCTCTATTATACTTATATTAGAAAATATGATTATCTTACGTTATTAAATTCTGTTGCGTCGCATCGGATAGCTTGCGCCAGTTTATTGCGGCAGCGTCTGTGACGGATCCACCGAAACCTTCAATAGTTTGGTAGCGAGCGTTCGGGTAGAGTCGAAGGACCACTTTGCTCCATATTTCTGAGGCTGAAATATGAAGGCGAGTTATTTGTTAGCTGCGCTACAATTCATCCATGAAATATTTTTGAATGCCAGTAATTTGTACTTAGCACGTTGAACTGCTCTGTCTGATGATCTCATGAGTGAGCTTCGTTCGAGTTCGAAACCAATCGGATATTTCCTAAAGAAATACGCGAATAAAACCGTAAATTATAAATTAAATAGCATAGGTAGGTAGTAGGTACTCAAGTCGATAGCACTCTCTACCTACTAGGTAGATAAGTATACACGGCAGTGGCGAAGGGTCAGCTTTTGCAAGAGGTAAGCCGGAGCTACACATACTTACCTGGCCACGAAAAGCTATTAAATAAAAGTAGGCAATACTGCCCATGCTATTTTTCAAACGGAATCATACACCACCATCACCCTTCGCCACTGCTACACGGAATGGATTATCCCGTGGGTACCTACATAAATGGCCCACGGACCGCATCATGCATCCGCCAACCCTTTAATAATGTTGCTCAATTAAACTTTTCGTTTAAATTTACGGCAACACGTAGGTATAATGATCTGGCCAATTATACGATCGGATCACCGCATAATACACTTTTAAAAAGATTTGTAGATACATACGTCCAGATTCATCTTCATCTTCATCATCTTCATCTTCACTGACAGGCGTTTGGGGACCTTCAACTTCAGACTCCTCTGTCTCAGGTTCTAGATCTTCTGGGTCATCCTCGGGTTCCGTTTCTGGTTGTGTTTCGACTACGCCATAACTCTTTTCGAATCGCTGTCCAGCCTACAAAAAGTGAATAAAAGTTGAACCTCTACGGTACATTCGATTTTTTTGCCAGGCCGTATTAAAACCAGCATTGTTTCATTGTGAAAAAGGGATGATGCTATACGTCTTGTTTATCCATCTCTTTCTCTCACACCGAAAGAATGATGATAACAACATGTCATAGTTAGGCTCTATACTATGTAGGCCAAGTCAAGTCTTTCACCCACAATACACCACGGTTTGGTCGGGTCATTATTGGCGGTCAAAGGATTCAATAGTATTATTGCGGTTCGTTTGCCCGACCCAGGGATCGAACCCCGGACCACATATCTACTCAATAAACACACTTACGTCCACTAGACCAACGAGTAGTAGGAGCCTAATACCTACCTACCTACGTCATTAGTAAAAAAGATCAAACATTATCATCGGATTTCACAATTTTATCGAATCATATTAATTCGATGCCAATTTACATACCTACTTAGGTAATCCCCACGTCAAAATAAATATTCTGCTAGTACCACGAAATATAAAGTAATAATTAATACCTAGTGCCGGATTAACCACGTAGCAAAAGAGTAGAATGATTGCTACCTACGGGCCTCGCGCAAAAGGGGGCCCGCGTATCCTAACCCTCTACTGCCGAAGTGTAGTGTTATTTGGCTCTGATATTCTGTAAGGTGGAGATACTTCCCCAGTCGGACTGCTCCAGATTTGAGCGAGATATCCCGCTGTTACCGGTCTTAACGTTTTCATCCAAAATATCTATCCTTAATAATTCTTAATATTTTACGAACAATTCACACAAATCTTACATTGCTAGAAGTATAGACGACGAACGTGCCCGGTGCCGGGTCTTCTCGTGTGATGGTGTCGCAGTAGGTGGAGTCACACACGCAGACCACTGATCTACCTTCAATGCCGACATCGCGAGCTCTACAGGGCTGGTCTGCTGCAATTCGACAGTAAAATTTCTTCAGCTGACATGGCAGCACAGCACCAACACACTGCCAGTGCCGTTTTATGCTTTATTTTAGCTAATTACGGCACTGCACACTGCTATACTACGCTTACCAAACATACCATATTCTTGATCAATACCTAGGTTTTTTATGATATCCTAAGACAGTCTTGGATTTGATCTGAATTTCGATCCCAATAGGTAGGTTGAACAAAACGCGACTCCCAGTGATACCTACCCCAGGGCTATAGACCACTTGCCCTCGATGGCATGTTTTGTTTCCGTCGCACTTATAATAGGAGAAACCTACGTAAATTGTCCGGTGCACAGAAAAGCGGTTATGTGGGTACCTAAGCATCTTTGAACCCTCACTAATGGCTGTAAGGGAATTTGTCGTAATCAAAACCCATAAGAATGATTCGTGGTATCATTCATTCAAGAATAAAGGAATCTAGGTGTACCTACTTACCACATCGTCCTAACATGAGGAATGAACATAGTATGACTACGGTGGCGATACATCCCACTCTCCTGGAGATCGCCATCTAAAAGTGTTAATTTATCGTTAGTTTAGGCACAGATAATATAATACTATACGTACAGATGCCTCATCTCATACAAAGAAATGTGACCGATTTAGCGCGGGCTATACATTTTTCCTTGCTTAAAGTATTTTTCAAAATTTGAACAAATATTTTTCATGATGTATTTTTTCGTGTTCTCAATTTTCCACAAACTTCAATAACAAATCGATACATATAACGCCATCTATTATGAGTTATTTCAACAAATGTTACTTTGTTCCTGATGAGACCCCGTGGTTTAGGTCTCTCTCGATCTCCAACCTCGTAGGTTTTGAACGCATAAAAAGTTACTTTCTAACTACTTTTAAGTAAGCACTTCTGATATAAAAATAGCCTCATTACCGCCTGCTAGCCCCATGATTATGTTAGGTATGAAGGATTGATAGCAGCAGCAGCAGTGATAGCCTATATAGTGGTTTAACCATGTGCCTCGGCGCCACGGCGAATGGTTCGAGTTCGATTCCGAGGCACGTACCGCTGACTTTTCGAAGTTATGTGCGTATTAGAAATTAATTATCACTTGCTTTAACGGTGAAGGAAAAACATCGTGAGGAAACCGGCATGTCCTAGAACCAAAAATTCGAAGACAAGTGACGTCCACCAATCCGCACTGGGCCCGCGTGGTGGACTATGGCCCACTCCCTCTCACAGAGAGGAGGCCTGTGTCCCAGCAGTGGGAACATTATAGGCCGATTATGCTATGAAGGATTGTCATGGTTGCTTATCATATCATATCACACATATTTTCCTGATTTATAGAGCACTTCAAGTGATAGAGAAGATAGTACCTATCTAGTTTCAGCTGGATGAGAATTCTAAGTTCTATTATGCTGATTCATATAAATCTGAAGAATAGCTGGCTCATTTTGTCACCCTTGATCAATGAGAGAAAACATTTGCTTCCTCGACAATTATAGTTATTTTTTTTTTTCTTATTAATTGAGGCAGATCCAGCGCGGTCTACTTACTGTTAATAAGTTGCCGTTTCAATCAAAAATGGTAATTTGAATTATGCTATTCGAAAGGGAATCGAAAAAAGCATCGTCTGATGAAGCACGACGCGTCATCTTAACACGATTTTATTGGCATGCACGATACGTGTCGTGCTACTGTAAATTACCAAACGTGCTACTGTAATTAGTAAACT
This sequence comes from Thalpophila matura, assembly GCA_948465475.1. Lineage (NCBI taxonomy): Eukaryota > Metazoa > Arthropoda > Insecta > Lepidoptera > Noctuidae > Thalpophila > Thalpophila matura. The sequence goes on from OX419183.1 coordinate 14,404,979, forward strand.
ATAAAAGCGCCTAATGGCTAGGCGTTAGCGCCCTCTCTCCTGAAAACTTGACCGTTTCGAATTACGGGGTGTCAGAAATTAGGTATGCGATAAGTACCTACCTATACGACATTTTTTCAAAGCAAAACAAAATCTTATAGACTTACCTCCACGAATTACACGAACAACTGAAATTATTTTGTTGACCAGTCGTTGAAAGTTGTTCTACTCTTATCATAAATAATTAGGCCGTTATCTTGGGCTGATTAAAAATATTCGATTAAATAACTTGGGTTCATCATCAAATCTGTTGGATTCCCAGGTCAGGCAGTTTTTTATTTGTTTTCCAGTAAATACTTAATAGCTGACGCGGTAGAGTAGGTGAGAAGAATAAGATAGGTGGATCGAATAGTTACCATCGCGATCGGTGCATATGTGATTTATTTTGTTTATGTTCTCCCATCATTTTTTGAACGAATTTCCTTAACACAGCTTGCGGTAAGAGTTGACTGGTAGAAATCGTCACGTAAGGAAAAGGCGTTACGACTTCATCTCTCTCTGTCCCTTTCTATTAATATATAGCATAAGCATGCATGCATAAGCATAATCGGCCTATAATGTTCCCACTGCTGGGACACAGGCCTCCTCTGTGAGAGGGAGTGGGCCGTAGTCCACCACGCGGGCCCAGTGCGGGTTGGTGGACGTCACATGTCTTCAAATTTTTGGTTCTAGGACATGTCGGTTTCCTCACGATGTTTTCCTTCACCGTTAAAGCAAGTGATAATTAATTTCTAATACGCACATGACTTCGAAAAGTCAGCGGTGCGTGCCTCGGGATCGAACTCGAACCATTCGCCGTGGGAGGCACATGGTTAATCCACTAGGCTATCACTGCAGTCGTCTATTAATATATACGAAGCGTAAGTAACTTCATTCCTAACAGGGTCCTCCGATCGCACACCGTACCATTGAGAAATACCTACGTATTGGTGCTCTGATTGATGCTAATCTGTTTATTATTCTGCAAGTTGCCATAAACAATAGGTAGGTACCTACTTTGAAAAAAATAATTATGATATTTAATTTTGTACAAAAGTAAGGAGTGAACGTGTTTCAATCACTTATGAAGGAATCCTTACGAGTAGGTATTAGGTACCTATCTTAAATTTTATCTATTGGTTGTATTCAATAGATATAATTCGTGCAAGTGTGTTGATTAACTTTTACACGAGATAATTAATTAAAATTTTCAAGTGATATATTGTAATCAGGGTTTTCTTCATGGAGGTCGATTACAAACAATTATCAGGGTGACGCAGCGATAAAAAAGACATTCTGAAATAATAATGCACATGATTTTATGAAGACAATATAATTAAATTTTCATACAAATCTTTAACGTAGTATTATCTTTAAAATACTGTACAGTGTCGGCTAGTATTGTAAAAAATCATTTGCTATGTCGATTGAAAAGGAATCAACAAAGTAATGTTCTTCAAAACATAAGAGAGTCAAAGTATATAAAATAGGAGATAATAATATTGCAGCCGATTGCAAATGATTGTCTCCAACTCCGCCGACTAATTCTTTTTATATTTTCATATTGATATGGCTGATTGTCGATATGAAAGACTTGTATAGAAGCAAAAACCGCTTACAAATACTAACTGAAAGAAATGCGCTAAAATTATTTTATTTACACAACACGACCTAACGATATACTATATTGAATATTGCCAGCGGCATCAAACAATTCCATGTTCATTAAGTTTAGTAAACTATATTCGATTCCGTTGCTGTTGCATTAGACTCGAATAATATTGAGTTAATCTCATTTGATTGAGTACATATTAACATTAAAAATATAAAATCACAACAGGGCAGATCTCTTTTACTAATTACTGAACACGCTGTCGTATTGCAAATAGAAGACACCAAAGTTGTCATCATTTTGATAAGAATTGTGAAAACAAAGGTAGGTAATTTCGATCAAATAAATCTTATAACAGAGTATTGTACAGAGGAAATCTACAGTTGCAACAAAAATTAAGTTTTTTTCTTAAGTACTAAATATGTGACAACTTCACGGATAAATTCCTGAACGACTATCGCCATATAAAAAAGAACCTTAAAGCTAGTCACTTTACAATTTATCTAATATAACTCTATCAAATAAATACAAAAATCTCTTATTTTTATTATCTAAGATAATATTTTCCTACATCATGTCTTGAAACTAAACACTATTTAATGCATATAAACTTAACACTGTGTAAAATTAAATGAGCGCACCATAGCACGCACGGGAGGACCCTAAATATATTTGACTAAAAGAGAGATCAAATCATTGCCACGTAAACATATTCATGCAAATGTCGAGTAGTGTGGACACTCATTTGTACTTTGAAATTGGAAGCAAAAGCGGCCGTTATTGCTTTATATTAGTTTCATGAAAATATAGAAGGATGCACATGATTAATTGTAGAAATGGAGAACGCTGAGTAGGGAAGGGCCTGGACAACAGCTGCCTCGGACGCGCGAAGAGTAACGCCACATTATAAAGTAAAATGTTCCTGCTAGACAGTACATATTGTAGGTACACGATCGCACAACACTTGTCTTTACTTCATACTATACAATTTTAGATCTGGCAGACCGTGTGAACACATGGACACTATTAACTTTACGTACATAACAATAGAATATGTACAATGTAGGTACAATACCATACCCTAAGTACCTAGTGTTTAATGTGGCAAAGACTGCAATAGTAAGTCAAATCTGGCAAAACGTACATAGAAACTAGATAAAATGCTATGTCTCAAAAAGACCTAAAAATAACAAGGCAAAATGAAATAATAATTAAAGCATAGTAAAATACTCGAAAGAAAACAATAGATGCCAAATTATAAAATTATGAAGATAAGATTTCTATACTAAGGACAGAAAGACTTGGACTGGTTTAAAAAGACAACAAAACAAGTAAGTTGTACCACGAGCACTTAACTGAAAAAGAATAGGTGTCGTAACTCTATATATATACTTATTAAACCTATTATTTTCATGGTATACTACACTAAAGTTTAACCTTTTCACCGTTGCATTATATTACAACGTTTTCTCTTCAATATTTTAATGCAGTGAAAAGACTAAATATGCTCAAGTAATTTATGTTAATGTAACATAATTATAGAGGCACTGTGTGTATTCAAATCTATATAATTTTTTATATGATATTTTTACACGCGAAGTATACCGAACGATATTTCGTATTTTAAGAATTATGTAAAATATTATTGTTACTCTCTTTATCTTAGAACCTTACAGAAATCATTTTAGAAATAATGAGAGTATTACGAAAAACATAAAGGGAGAATTAAAACCTACATAATATAGACAAGGGAGCCTATATTGAGACACCGATCGATCAGTTGCCGACAAAGGATCTGGACTACGATAGACAATATTTTAAAATTGAGCTATGTATAATAAACACTCAGTTACAAAAATACTTGTAGCGTAATTTTCAGATCACATTTTGCTATTTTAGGTTTAATAACAAATATTTTTATTTTTGAATCTAAAGAGAAAGGTGTTTACGAGTAGGAGTGAAATTAGGACAGCACTCGTGTGGCGACCGCGAGGCGGCGCCAGCTACACACACACAGATACTAATCTTACTATACGAGTCAGCCGGCGCACGCACACATAGCACGTTCCTTTCGAAGTCAACGTTGACGCATAAAGTCAATAGATAAGCGTACACTACACTACTCGCGAAGTTAGCCGAAGTTGACCGAAGACGATAGTGTAGAACTCACTACGTGTTACTTTCGCTAGCTTCGGCTCGCCTCCTGGAACTTCCACTCGGTGTCGGTTTTTGCGCCCGAGTTTTGCGCCAGAGGCCTGAGACCGCGTCGCGAAGTAGCACGATGTTGAACTTCGGCCAACTTCGTAGAGTACTTCGGCGAGGAACTTCGCGAGTGGTGTAGTGGGTGCTTTACAGAGAGCCAGCTCTATTCAACGAGCGAAAAGGCACGCACACATAGACACGCATCTTCGTACGCGCCACTGGCATTCGTTTGTACGGCGATCTCGCATCTATGTGTGCCTGCGCCTGTCATCGCTGGTCATACACAGCCGGCCTTCTGTATTTTCTTCTATGACGTGTACTTGCGTTGCCTATGTGGGCGTGCGCCGGCCGACTGGAGGAGTATCCGTGTAGACAATCTGCGGAGGCTTGCGTAAGGAATGGTTGTACGGGAGGCGTAGTGCGGCGCATGCGCGTTCAGTCTTTGACGAGCCTATAGATGTGATGCTGCGCTCCGTGCTCACTGTTAGACACTTCAAACACAAACGCGGCACATAATAATGTCTCTTGCGTGTCTCGGTTTGACACCACCTGTGGAAGATCAAAAAATATAGTTTAATGTGAATCCAATTGTGAATCTAAATCATTTAGGGAACCCACTCAAACAAAAAAAAATCGTCAAAATCGATCCAGCCGTTTAGGAGGAGTTCAGTGGCATACACACGTACCTACAGATAATTAAAGATATCCTATTTTCAATTCAAAGTAAACTGAGTCATCAATGCGTGAATACCACTTAAGTATTCTGGTTGCGTTGTATGCATGCCCCACATGCTCGCGACGGTTAGCGCAAACTGCGCAACACATAGCTAAATTATCATTAAAGTAACACCGATTAAATGCACTCGCCGCGCCGTTTAATTATGAACAGGCAATTTTTACTTGTAATTAAAAGTAAAGGTGGTTTTTCTTTAGCGGTGTAGACTTGACGAGGATTTGTATTTTTTCTTACTATGGATTATGGAAACAATCTTTATTGAATACAAATTTTCTAGCCACGATACTAATATAATAGGTATACCCTTTCAATGAGTGTGGAAAAACCTCAGTCAGGTTACCAGGGTCTAATTGCAAAATCCACATGCATTAAATTGGTAAGGTTATAAAGCTGTCTAATGCTTGGAACGTGATATTATTATCTCCTATGCAAGTGTGCTTCATCGGTGCCCAGTGGTCAAATGCAAGCCTACGCCCTACGTAGCTAGCCGTAGCCGTAAAGCTGAGCGTGCGCGCTACGGTATGTGCGTCGTAGCACTCGTAGCAGGCAAATATGCTTGAAAACGGTTTCATGTTAGTTGAATCTCAAGTTCGTGAATTTGAATGTTATTTTGCAGTTTCGCAATTTTACATAATTCAATGAGAAAAAACTGACAGCATTTTTTTTTTTTTTAGAAAAGTATTTAGTTGCTTAGTTTTATTTTTTTATGATTACAAAATATGATAGTTGTCGCTCAAAATATTAAGCATTTTGAGCAAGATTTTTTCGTGGTTTTTCTTGCGATTTTTTTCTAGATACTAGACCATTTTTGGATAGCTCATCTCTTTATACTTACTCTTGACTAAACACTGTATTTTTTCTGTTTTTGTAATATGTATATACGGCTAACTTTGCGACGAAAAACTGGACGATTTACGGTGTCTGCGTTTGGATAAGGCCAAAAGAAAAAGAAGTTTTACTACGGAACCCTAAAAATAGCTACAACTGGCTTCTACCCGCGGCTTCTCCCGCGTTTTTCGGGATAACAGGCAGTCTATGTGTTATTCTGATGTAATTATATATATCTAACTATATTACTGTAAAGTTTCATCAAAATTCGTTCAGTAGTTTTTTTGCGTGAAAGAGTAACAAATATCTATCCATACATCTATATATCCATCCTCACGAACTTTCATATGTATATTATAAAGCTGAAGAGTTTGTTTGTTTGAACGTGCTAATCTCTAGGATTACCGGTCAGATTCGAAAAATTATTTTTGTATATTATAGCCAGATTCATGAGGAATAGTATAGATAGGCTATCTAACATTACGCTACGACCCTTAGTCGAGCAACGGGGGTGAAACCGCGGGGAACAGCTAGTTTATAAAATTAGTAGGGTTGCTAAGTACCTGTAGTATAGTGAAGTTTTCTAACACGCTGTTCATCATATATTTCTCAGGCAGATGCTTCAGCTTGTGTATGAAGTTGACCATGTACTCGCACATCGGCGAGCGGTGGATGCGGTACACGAAGCGGCCGCCCTCAAAGCGCGCGTACTCCGTTTCCACCTTTTCGACCACTTGCTTCCCGAACGAACAGACTTTAGTACTACATGTTATGGTCATGTTCTCGTTGCTTTCGTACCTGTAATATAGAACAGTTTGTTAGATTTACTTGTATGAAAACACAAAATACCTATTTGCGAACGTGTATTTGGGCCTATAGAGTAGATAGTATACAGGGTATTGTGTGTTAAAAATCCAATGTTTTAGTTTGCATCAAAAGTGGCCCCGAGACTTCTTTAAGTTTTTTCGTTATTTTTAGGGTTCCGTATCTCAAAAGGAAAAACGGAACCCTTATAGGATCACTTTGTTGTCCGCCGTCAGTCACCGGACCATAAGTGGAGCCATGTGCTCATAGATGGCGCCATTGGGAGTATGCAGTAGCGCCATCTATGATCATATTTCGGAACCCTTAGGGCGCGAGGCATACTCGCACTTGTCCGGTTTTTTACCTATAGTTTCGGATTTGGTGCAGTGCACACTTTTATCAATGGCATTCAAATCCATCGATGGCCTATTCATCGTCGGGCAGTGGTATTGTTCCATTATGAAATTCTCAGTAACAGCAGGGAGTTCGGATTTGTGCCCAGTTAATAAGCAATAGAGTCGCCCCCATTACATGGGACTTTATAACATAAGCTTCCACTGATAAACATATTCCCCCCGAGCATTGCAACAAAGACCAATCGGCGATATAGGCGACAATGTCGCCACGATCGGCATGCACCTTGTAATGTTGTCGCAGTGGCTGAGAGATTGGCTGCTGCGCGACGTGTCGCGGGTTCGATTCCCGCATTGCACATAGGTCTGGCTGTTTGTGTATGTGAAATATGTGTTTGTAAACGCACCCACGTCACAGGAGAAATCCTAGTGTGGGGCAACGTTTTTTTAAAAAAAAAAAAAAAAAAAAAAAAAAAAAAAAAAAAAAAAAAAAAAATGTATAGGAACCACTAGTGTCGCTTTCAGTTGGCGACAATAGCTGCTGACTGTAAGCGACAAATGTACGCACACTTGAAGGGTAGGTAACTAAAAAAAAAAAATTACAACTTACACACTAGTGACTCCGTAGAAAGCCCCTGGATCGTCCAGGTTATTCGTGTTCAGGTCTGCCCAGAACTTGACCAGGAAGAAGGCATTTCTGGGTCCCTTCTCATATAACTCTTTGAGGCCACCCTTCTTCTCTGGGAACTTATCGTTAATCTGTTGTACATCTACCGACTGTGAACAAGAAGGGATTGTGATAAAAAGTTGAAACTTTACTTAGGGCCGTCTTCGATTGTTTTCTAATACAAAAACCCAAAGAAACAATCGAAGACGGGAGATGAAACTCTCTTCTGTGGTTTAAACAATGATTCATCTTACGGCCCTTAGTTTTTGAATATTGAGAACCGATAGCAAAACAAATTCATTCCATTGTTGAAGAGATTATAATGAAACAAAGAGACAAAAGAAAGTTTTTTTGGTAAATCGCATCATATAAATTAAGTAGCAGTGTTATCGCGCAAAAATCCCTTACAGAAAATATCGAGACAATAACTTTTAAAGGAAAAAAATAGTAACAATAGCCGGAAATATTTACCTCTAATAAAGGATCTGCGTATGTAACTGTGCCGCCTATATGAACGAATAGATGTTGCGCCGGCGCCGAACTCGGGTACTGAAAACAAAAAAGGTAATGCTGTAGGCATGGAAAATGAGTATTCAATTAATGTTATTCTTAATTGAGGAGTGATTTTTCAAAAGGGCTTATTTCCATTTAGCTAGAAAAAAAATTATGAATGCCATCGTCGCTGTCATGTTAAAAACTAGCCTTTAGTCCAAAATTCAATACAAAATGGACATATTTCGTAAAGAAACTTACATACACTCATTTTCGTACAGAAGGATACATTTCCAATATAATTCTAACAAAACACGGTTTTTCTCCATTAGGTACTGAAAAAATGTTTATCATGTAAATAAGCCCCTTTGAAAAATTACTCCTCTATTATCTAGGTAGTTGCAATATTTTTTTGTGGTGAAAATTCATATATAAAGTGCCGGCCATAATTATTATTGTCTAACCTTTCCCTGAGTAGAATATCAAGTTTTTTACACGTTCTCCTGGTTGTATTTATTTAAACATAAAGTTGTAATGTCAGTCAAAGCGAGACAGTTAAATTTATTATTTCATGATACTAAAAGTTCAAGGTACGTTACTTTCAATTTGTTAGTGAACGCTGACGGTCCTTTAGCTGTATTGTGTTATATATTTTATATTATATGTTTTACTGTTACATTGTTTTATAGGTACAAGGTAATGTGTGTATTAGAGTCCAGCAATAACGAAGTAAAGTCATCGATGATAACCTTTCTCCCTAAAGGAGGTCGCTAATATGGTCAGATAGCGTTGAAGACAGTCCAGTGCCCGTTTTCACTAACACTAGGAGACACATATGTGAAATTTCTAAATATTACAAGGAGTTACCTAGTGGTTGGTGACATGTTTTTTTGCGCTCCATAAATCCTTTTAATATTTAGACATTTCACTTAGGTGTCTCCTAGTGTTAGTGAAAACGGGCATAGCTCTTTTATCTCACTGATTAAATGATGCGTATCGTCAGCGGTATCGTCTATACCTACTATAGCAGCATCATCGGCTGCAAACTGAAGATGATATTTTAGGGCTCATAAGCCTACTGCACTAGGAGACTATAGACAGAAACGGTGGTGAAAATTCATCCATAATCCAGATATTATTTTTGAAGGAGGCTTGTCCAAATTAAAATGTGTCAGCACTTAAGGTTGGGGGGGAGGGGCTTGAGCTCCATGGAGCCGCCATTATTGACTGGAATTTATCGGTACTCCGCAACCTAGCCATGTGTATGTATTTGGTGACACGGCTGTCGTAGTAGCAATTGGCTGCTGCGCGACGTGTCGCGGGTTCGACTCCTGCACGGAGCAAATATTTGCTCCGGGTCTGAGAATTCGTGTCTATCTTACCGTTTCAGGATCTCGTGGGTGCTCGACGAAGGCGGAGAACTCGACAAGTCGGAGTTTATGTGTGGCTATAGCGCGTCCCTCCCACGGTGGCGGCGGCGCTACGTCGGTCCCGCTGGGTACTCCGACCCCGCCAACACCTGGGACACCTTTGTAGCCCGCGCCGGGAAATGGTTTTACGCTGGAACGAAGAAAGAGCTGGTTAGAAGCTTTGAAGTTAGACAATGTGAAGAGATCTTTCGATTTGATGGGTCTGGTTTATTATCCACAATCCCCTAATTTTGAAGAAGTAGAAGAGCACTTTTTGATGCGCACTACCGTGTCAAAATATGGTCACGTTTCCGTGTTTCGTTCAATGTCAATTTCAATAAGTATCAAATATTGTATTGTCTCGCTCACTCTCATTCAACTCTCAATATATTCAAGCTCTTTCAGCCTCTTTCACTCAAATGGGATGTGTGAGCTCGCTCATCTCAATTAGGGCACATTTTCGCGCCGTGTAAAAGTACGGTGACGGCCCATCAACGATTTAAATCTTTGGAAACCATAGGTATCTATTTCTGCCAATAAGAAGGTTGTCCGCTGTTCCGATTTGAAGGGTACGGATGCCGATATAATGACAGGCTTATGAGATATTTCAATATCTCTACTCTCTAGAGCAGTGTTTCCCAACCTATTTTTGACCAGGGACCACTAGAATTTTTTGTCATGTGCAAGGACCACAAGGTACAAAATAAAAATTCCGAGAGTGACGCTGACCTAATTTAGCTTTCCCTGACCACCCATTGCACACACTGCTCTAGAAGGTAGAACATGCACTTGAAATAGCTCTGGTATGCCGGCAATGACCATTTATCATCAAGTAGACCACCTGCTTGTTTATTGCCACTCATTACTCAGTGACAAAAAAACCCTGACCGCCAATGACGACAGGGTAACGTCTTTTACATCGCTCGCGAATCACGCTAGTATTATAAACTAGTTGTGCCCCACGGTTTCACCCCCGTTGCTCGGCTCATCCTAAGGCGTAGCGTGATGTTAAATAGCCTAGGTATACTATTCATCATGAATCTGGCTACCATATATAAAAAAAAAAATTCGAATCCTGGTAGTTCCAGAGATTAGGGCGTTCAACAAAACTCTTCAGCTTTATTATTCGTATTAGTATAGATAGTAGGTAAAAGACTCATCGCCTCGAGTTAGTATGATTTACGTAGATTTTGTTGACGACTGCTAGAAGGAAAGTCACCTGGTCAGGTATTACAATTTACTATTTCCTACTCGTCACTTGGGTAAGTGTAAGTGCACTAAGGAGGATTTGTTTGAAATTCCATCCCGAATGATGTGAAAAGGGGTGATAAAGTTCCGGTAGTCGTAGAAATTTGAAATTTGGAGGAATAATTTCTTGAAAACTCTAAAAGAAACTAAGGTGGGACTTTTGAAATTACATCCCTAATGGGGTGAAAAGGAGTGGTAAAGTTTGTAGGTATGGAGAAAATAACTAAGTAGGTGCATTGTGCTGTTTCAGATTCCCACGCGGCAAGTATTTCATATTGGGTTAAGTGTAGGTACTATGGGTTTCCTGTTTAACATCGTATCAAGAATACCAAGACGCATCATATTTTGCATAAATCGACAAGATTCGAGGTTAGAGTCACCAAGTCAATCATCAAGTTGAGTAGTAACAAAAGGTAGGAAAATAAACGATTTATTATAATAGTGATTATTGGGCCCTACACACAAAAACATTATTCATAAAATATCATGCCCGTATTTCCGAAGGGATAAGCAGCGGTCAATTTATAGTAGGTACACCTACATTTCAGTTATGTTAAAAGGGCCTATGTGAAGTGAGCCTATTTAACCGGCCACAGATCTATAGGCTACTCTTTGCTGCTATTGAGAATTTACAAACAGAAAAACCGAATAAGACCTTGCCCAATCTGACATAGGACAATCCCACATAGGAACAGAGGATGCTCAGCTGTAGTCGGTGAGCGACTATTAGACCAAAGTGGCAGTCAAAAAAAATTCAAGATAAAAATAATTAATTGAAAAAAAAAAACCTGACTGCGTAAGATATTAAATGTTGCTCTACGTCACTTCCACAATGAAGACGAATCTAATGACACTTCATTTATGTTGAAATCCATCAAGCCGCTTAGGCTACAGAGCGTGCCAAAAAAATAGACATACCATACACTCGAAAAACATTACCCTTCTTCTGGGACAGTCGGGTAAAAATACACATCAATAAAAAAAACCTTGAACTTCAATTCTGTTTAGTAAATAGTAAGATACTCACTCTTGTGAAGGTCCAGCTTGTAGACCCGGTTGCCAAAATTGCTGTAAAAATAAAATCTATTGTTAATATCTTCTTAATTAAAACTATAATAAATGTAAGCTATCATGTTATTATATGCTCAAGTTGTTAAATATTCTACACACATCACTTGAAGCATTATTTTGATTGTGAAAACATGGAGACATGAATGTATTTTTATTTCAATGTAGTGCACGCCCCGAATAGTGGCCAACTATAATAAAACATGATTCTTTCTGTCGATATTATTGAGTATTTTCAATAAAGTTTTAGTCCAATCCATTTACCAGTCGATCATTTTAACATGATTGATACAAAAAACAAAAATGTGAGTAAAGCAATTTCAGAATTCAATTGGTGTTATTGTCGCCTATTCTGTATTTAATACGTGCAATTTGGCAACATGCCTAAATAGTAGTGAAGCAACACAATTTAAAGGCGATTTAGTTTATTTTTACTAGTAACACAAAGGCATGCCTTTTGCAAGTTGAGTACCGTATGGTGGTACGAGGGGTGCGGAATACCAGCCACGATCTGTGCGCTAGATAGTGTGCTCATTGACTGCATGGCTTTTTCTTTCATCACACCACCATCCTAAACGTCATTCATTATGTATATTTTAATACACTGTATTTCCAATGACTTTAATATTTCATTTTAGGGACTAACCGAAAATATTCTGATAATTGAAATAAACGTATCGACAAATTCGAATGTGAAATGTCGCTACTCTACTTCACTACTACAGTACTCCTATCATGAGTTTTTTTGACGTATAGTTTCGTTAAGGTAAGCATATTTTGAAGAAGAATTTAAAATACAGCAGTCCTGGAACATTTTTATAAAATTTTATACAATTTGCACATTTTAAAAAATACAGAGTAATTAATTTAGTATTTAATTTATATAAATATTGTGTAACAAACGTGTATTTTAAATTCAAAATATGCTTACGTTAATGATACTACACGTCAAAAAAACTCATGATAGGGGTACAGCCTGCCTACTCTGTACCAACACGCCGATATCACCGCCAGAACTGCCAATTTGTTTGCGAACGTTCAAGGGAGAATGTTACCGTGAGTCCGTGAAACTCCCTCGAAAGTTCGCAAACAAATTGACAGTTCTCACGGTGATAACACGCGGCGTGTCGGTACAGAATTGACATGCAGACGCCTGAACTAATTGGGTACCTCACACGAATTCCTTAGAAAACGGTGTATCCAATTAATGCGGGTGTCCGTACAAAATGTTTCAGGTAAAATTTTACAATAAGTACATAAATGTTAGGTATTTGAATGATACTAACCACTTTGAGTTTGGCCTGTATTTCCCTTAGTTTCCGTCTAGCTAGCACCTGTATGTGGGATGATACTTGTTTTCTCGTGCGCGTCTTTCCTGTTCTGAGTTTTATATACCTTGCTATCAACTCGTTTCTTCCTGTAATTAATTGAAATAAAAATCTTGTTAGTTAAATAGTATAAAATAGGTATAGAACAATAAACAGTAAATACTTGTAAGCTACTAGACTTTTTGGGGTGAAATTGGCATCTAACCCAGTTTCTTTCAAAGCTGAAATGGCGCCATTTTCTTTCGTTTTGATCCCGAACCCTGAAACAGCGCCATTGGCTGTTAGACCGGCTTGAAAAGTTCTGACTTTTCCAGGATAAAACTAATCTACCTAATATCCTAATCCAGGATACAAAATTCGTACAAATACCGATATTATTTCAAACAAATTCATTTAACTAGTTACGGCGTGATTGAGTTACAAACACTCCAACTTCCGCATTAATAATAACAGTGGATATTTCAATTTAAGTAATAAAGGGGTTAAAACATGTGCCAATTGCCCGCGGCATATTTAGCATAGCCGTATCAGACAAGCGCGTAGAATGCAATGCAGGCACAGCGCTGCCAATCCTGTTATGAAACAATTTTCAAAATATTTTGAATAGCTATTTTCAATCATTGAAACTGCAGTTGAGCTGGAATGCGGGGTGGATCGTCCGTAGTCAGTGCAAGCTGGTATTGTGAAATAATTTTCAGCTGGTTTACATTGAATAATATTGTCGATAAATATTTTTTGTTTTGAAACAATGACCTGTACAATTAATTTTACTTTTTATATTTATTTATTAGTTATACCATAATATTGATATGAATAATAGGTGAAAAACAAACAGTAGGGCGGTATTTTTTTATTTTATTTAATAATAGGCTTGCGTTTGACCGCCATCTCGATGATGTTGTCTACGATGGAACACGCTTGCCTAGAAGAAACCGATTTACTTTTGATTTAAAGACTCCCAGATTGTAACCATCGGGGAACACCCACTCCGGCAGCACATTTCATACTGTTTGACGATTCTCGCAATGAAGATGTAATCAAAGCGCTTCATCGGCTTTTGGTATATCAACCATGAAATGATGTCACTTTTTCGTGATTCTGGCCAAGAGAGAATTATATCATGCAGATCCGAAGCGATTACTATTTATAGCTGAAACAAGCTGAAACGTGCTCAACAGTGTGTCTCTTTACTTATTCTTTCAAAAATCCACATGATACAACCTAATCCAGTCAGTTTTTATTAAACAATTAATAAATGACAATGGTATCTCCAATATTACTCAGTACTGTTTTACTTTAGATTATAACCAAGGAATATACAAGTAGCAAGGTAAAATACTAGTCATGAAATGTGTGATTTAACCCAATTAAACCCAAACGTAACTTGGTGACGAAATTTCAATATACATCGTGTATTAATTGATGGACGCGATAGAGGAAGAGCCGGTCAGAGCAAAGTAAATTGAAATCTCATTGAATTCGGGGAATGCGATGGCGACGAGAGGCGGCTGGTGCGAATTTAATTAACCCCTTGCCTGCTCGTTGAGGCGAACGCGTGTGTATACGTACTAACTATTTGTACGTGTATTGATTAACAGTACGATGTTGTCCATCATACAGGAGCGTGGTGAAATTGGGTTATTGTACTTTTTTACAATACTGAAGAGCTTAAAGCTGTAAGCTATGCTGTTTTACTTCTGCGTGCGATTTTTTTTTCAATCTTTATAAAATGATAGTAATATAACAGATTCCTACTTCTATTATTGCCAATAACAACCTAGATCACAATATTCTGCATTGCGCCTAGATATATATCGCGCTACAGCACGGCCCCTGATATAAGATTGAAGCAATATCAGTTATTTTTATATTAAACTGGAATGAAAGCTCAGATCTTGGAAAGGAAACTCTTCAAGACTGTTAAGTCAAACATTCTTGAAATTACTTCGAAATTATGGCACCGTCGTAAACTTTTCACGGCGGGTGTTAAGCTAAAATTAGTAAGTGCGGCCACTCTAACAAATTGCTGTTAGCACGAATTAGTAAAGTGAATATACACGTCGTACGTTATTCGTTGCGAGCGTAACTTGTGACATACGCGCCCGCGAATTGAGCATTAAGAGTGCTTTCACCCGAAACGACGTGTGCATCCTTCTATAAATAGTGCGGTGCAGAGAAGGATCAAGCCGAAACGTTTCTATTCCACAGTGAATAGAAAAACAAGAGATCATTATTTATTAGTTCGTTAGTTGGCTAATTTGGTCCATTGCCAGCGCGACGCGGCCACGCTCTCGCGCACTCCGCGAGGAAATTGTGCGTGCACGCTCCAGCTACATTATGAATCTATACTTATAATAAGAATGTAAATTCCACGTGTCTGTACATTGCATATATTTGCATAAAAATAATATGGGGGACTAAGAATAACTAATAAAGTAAATTTCTATCATTTTTAAAATTAATGTCTGTCTGTTTGTCTGTCTGTTTGTCTGTCGGTTTGTCTGTCTGTTTGTCTGTGTGTTTGAACACGCATCAAATCAATACTACTGAATTGATTTTGAGGAGTTAGCAAGAAATTTATAGGCAATATCTTGAGGTAACATTTAGCCTTTATTTCATTAAAATTGGTCCACTCTATCAAAAGTTATTACAAAAAGTATAGCAGTCACACAAGTAACTTTGCTCACATGTATTACGCCGGCTCTGCATATGTAGGTATTTGTTCAATCCAATCACCGTATCCGTATTGCCGACGCGTATCATGCGAGTAGTGATACGTAATCATGATACTGATACGATACGCGATACGGCCCGTTCCATCTCGAGTCGGTTTTTGTCCGATTAAAGTCGGATCGGGCAAAATAATACATATGTGGACCCGGCATAACGTGGTCAGTGGCGCCACGAGTATTTCAAACTTTCAAATCAAGAAATGGTGACAACTGAAACGTCATTGGACAACTGTTAAAATAAATTAATGTGGTCTTTTTACTAATAAATAATGAAATGTTAGATATGTAATATTTTTTACTTTAAATCAATGACGTATTATATAAAATATATTATTGTTTATTTATCATTGCTATAAATCATAAAACACAATCATTTTGCAAATGACGTAAGTCCAAATTGTTATTGTTGTTGCTTAGCAACAGAGACCAATCATAATTTAATCTATGCGTTGTTGTAAAAATAGATAGAACTTTTTGATGTAAAATAAATGTAACCTCCTTGATTTCAAATCAAGAAAAGTCCTTAGAGCATATAGCCCTGGAGACGTATAGCGGTGAATCACCGAATAACATTTTCTACCACTTCTTGCGGGGGGCGAGCTGAACACGTATAGCACTCAACGAAAATTCGACAAGCACACACAGATACAGACTTACAGATTGTACTTATAAAACCATGTAGGTGCATAATTTATACTTACCATGTAATAGGAAATTTCATATGGCCAAATCACCTCGCGCCCGCAAAAGTGGTAGAAAAATAAAATAAGTCCTCTTGAGATACAGATAGTTACTTGATGAGTAGATAGATACCTACTCGACCTCCCAATTGAACGCAATCCCGTAGAAAGCAGGGGTCTAGATTAATTTAATGTCTCAAAATGATATTGTTTTCCGAATTTAGGTAATTATAGTTGATTACTAATTGATAGATAGTTGGTAACGGGTATATGGTGGTAGGTGTTGCGTGGTGATGATTGGTGATAGATGATATCAGATAGATGGTGTGTCGTGAAAAATTAAGGGTTATATTGGTACTGATACTACTGATTGATACCTACTGTGTGGTGGTTCGCATATATATTTTTTTGTTTATCGAATGAAATAACGACCTAATATTATTTTCCGACTTCCACGCGGACGGAGTCGCGGGCACAGCTAGTCTGTACATTGCATATATTTGCATAAAAATAATATGGGGGACTAAGAATAAGTAATATAGTAAATTTCTATCATTTTTAGAATTAATGTCTGTCTGTTTGTCTGTCTGTTTGTCTGTCGGTTTGTCTGTCTGTTTGTCTGTGTGTTTGAACACGCATCAAATCAATACTACTGAATTGATTATGAGGAAGTAGAAAGAAATGTATAGGCAGTATCTTGAGGTAACATTTAGTCTTTATTTCATTAAAATCAGTCCATTCTATCAAAAGTTATTACAAAAAATCTATCAGTCAGGAGTAACTTTGCTAACATGTATTATGCCGGGTCCACATAATGTATTTGTATTTTACGCGTATCATGCGAGTGGTGATACGTAATTATGACACGCGGCGGTCTTGATACACGGTTCGATACGATACGCGATACGGTCCGTTCCATCTCGAGTTGGTTTTTGTCCGATCGGGAAAAATTATGCATAAATATTATTATGTGAACTCGGCATCACTTGGTCAATGGCACTAAAGAGTATTGTGTCGTTGTTTGGCAGCAGAGACCTGTCATTAACCTAATAAATGCAATTAATCAAACTTCATATTTATGTCAATGTAAGTACAATAATAATATCATATTTATGTCAATGTAATTACAATAATAATATCAGGGCTTTATTTAAAAATAATCAAAGTATCAGCGCTGTTTAAAAACTGTCCCACTGCTGGGCACTGGGCATGGGCCTCCTCTCAGAATGAGAGGGGATAGACCATAGTCCAACACGCTGGCCAAGTGTGGGTTGGCAGACTTCACACACCTTCAAGAACTTTATGCAGAACTTTCAGGCATGCACCGTCCCACTGCTGGGCACTGGGCACGGCCCTCCTCTCAGAATCAGAGGGGATAGACCATAGTCCACCACGCTGGCCAAGTGCGGGTTGGCAGACTTCACACACCTTCAAGAACTTTATGCAGAACTTTCAGGCATGCAGGCTTCCTCACGATGTTTTCTAAAGCAAGTGATAGTTAATTCTAATACGCACATGACTTTGAAACGTCAGCGGTGCGTGCCCCGGGATCGAACTTGCATCTTCGCCGTGGGAGGCGCATGGCTATACCACAAGGCTATCACTGCATTTTTCATTAAAATCTCTCTTATCCTTAGGAGTGATGGTTTATACACAAGTGATTGATTTCAAATCAAGAAATAGTAACATGTATTAGGGCTTCGTCACATCACCACGTTGCGGCGCCGGCACCGTGATTTTCAGTGCGCCACCGCACCGTTTTATGGCGTTATTTTCCGACTTCCACGCGGACGGAGTCGCGGGCACAGCTAGTATTAACTATTTTCTTTTTGAACAGGTATTTATTGTTACTATCGTATGTTTATAATTACTGGTTTGTTTACCTACAAGTTTCACAATTTTAGAAATAGGTGCTCAAAATTAAATTTAGGTAGGTTAGGTGTGATGATTTTTTTATATTTCCCGATCCGCTCTTACCCCGGGGCGTTTTGGAAAGTAATTTATTCGACAACTGGGGAGATATTGGAGATCCATCAGAAATACATTAACGTCGTACCTGAGGCATGACTTCGCGATTGTTTTCGCAAAAGAGCTTTTGCCCACAAAATATATTTCCATTCATAATACTAATCGTAGCTACTCGTAGCTACTCGTACCTACTGAGCGTGACTTATAGTGCGTGCACACATTTTCGGATATAATTGATCTTATGTCCTACTGTAGGGTATAATCATTAACTGTTTAAAGTTCTATTTCATTATGACATTTAAGAGCCAATTATCAACTCAGTAATACCTAACTAGTATTTAATTTATATAACAAATCCTATAATTATATTTCAAAACGGAATATTTTAAGCCCATTTTACGTGTGATTTAAGCTAATTATCAACCACTACCCCACCGATCTACACAATAAGTCGGTTATACTTAGTAGATATATTATCTAAGACAATTAGGGTGCCGCCAACAATGTGTTAATAGGGAACTAAGTATTTTAATAACTCGAAAATAAGGCTTAGCAACACGTTGTGCCTAGTAACGAGGACAGTTCGTCAAAAATGAAGACCTTTGAATGACAAAGGGTCCGCGAAAGATATTGGACTTTGTAGAGTTACACGGGCGTCGTAGCAGAATTTCACGCTGACCCAAACAGGAGCTATGCGGAGCAAATCCTCGCGGAAAGGGTTGAGTTGCGACAGGTCTAAGGAGGATTTCTTGGGAGACAATCGGGAGTTATGCCCGAAGCGGGCGGGGCGCTAAACAACGGGCGCGGGCGGCCCGCCCCTTCTTTATATTTTCTTACTGCGTTCGCCGCCTAGCGGCGCGGCCGGGCCCCTTACACGCTCGCTCGCTCACTAATTGCGCATTCTTCGCATAGTTTAGCCCTCCCGACGAACCCCTCGCCTGCCACCCCCGGACCACGTGAAGCCGTGCGCCGACGAAACTTTCATACTCCCAGCATATTGAGCGGTTTTGAATGTCTTAACTCACGAACGTGCCGCCAGCAAAGCTGAGCACTAGCTTTGTTGGCAAACTGTTCTCAACTACAGTCTTCAACACCATGTGAGCGCCGACCTGCCTCGACCAACACGTGCAACTATGACATGCCGCACTCAATTTACTAATGTAATACCGGACCCTGTTAGCTCAATACAGTGGCATACGAGGCCTATATTGGATATCTAATAAACAGCAGGACGGTATCGCCTAGGATAACTTTTATCGACACTTGACTTCAGTTGTTATAACTTTCTGATAAACGTGCCTTGTATTTATTCTGCTCTGTGCCTTTATTTGATCAAGGAGCTGTAGCTAAGACAATTCCCAGTAGGTATATTAAAAAATAAATAGCAGCATATCAGGCCAGGATAACTTTTAAAGGCAAAGTGTTTTCTCCACAATGTTCTCTAGGAACACAGCAGAATCTATCATATCTTAACATAATAATTATCATAATTTTCAAGCGGAAAATAATTTTCCCATTACACTTTTAATAAACACACAATAATATCACCCTCAAAGAATGCTGGATTATTGCAGCACATGACGATCAAGCAAAACAGTGTCCCGTGGAACGTAACGGTAAGGGAGAGGGTGGTACAACGGACAAGGGTGACGCACTTTTACGTAGATTAAGCGGGAGGACACGTCCTCGAGTAATGTGGTCATATATTGTCCGGGCGACGCGACGCGTGTCCGCAATTATTATCCACACAGATAGCCATTATCAACATCTTTTGCACATAGTAATAACAGTTAGACATATGTAGTTGTTTACAAATAGAGTCTGCGTACTTGTAGTAGCAAGGTTTTCTGAATACATTTCAGGACTTTTTTATAGTTATTTTGCTGTTTACTATGACACAGCATTTATTATTGTGTAAAAGTTATGTTGGAGCTTGGCACAAAAAAATAATGAACGTGAATTCCTACATCAAAGCATATCATAGGCCTAAACTAAAGACGTCGGGCATTCCCCTAATTTCCCCTTCCGCAGTGTGAACCGTAAGATTTGAAGTAATTTAAACATCGCATTTCTTTACGCCTATTAAATCACTTAAGGTGGACACATCGCTTGTGGTAAATTTGTTTAGCAATTCCATTTGGCACCGCGACGAGGCTGAGCGGGCAGTCCTTTAATTAAAACCGGGACGTATAATGTCGGGCGCTTGACGCAAACTTAATGTGCGTCCGGCGACGCTGTAATGGCACTAGCACCCTCTGATAATTGTCCTATGTCAATTCTGCTCCATAGCACCCGTAATATTACTTTTCGGAAAACGTTATGGAACTATTCTCCTCGGGTTAAGCGTGCAGGACTATGAACTAACCCACTTCGCAAACTATTTTATACAAACTATTATTTCTTCGTAATACTTTATAAGGATGAGGTGACCCATGACAACCGTCGCCATGTCAGGATTAACAAAGCCACGCAAAAGAAGACTTTACGCCTAACTATAAAATACTAAAGCAACACAAACCGTTTCCTTCGGCAGTTAATTTACTGGAGGCAAAGCGTTGCTTTTATGTAGCAATCGTCACGTTCGCGTTAACGAGCTTTCTAAGTTAACAATGTAACGTGAAAAAATTTGCTCCCGCCTCCCTTTCATGAACAGAGCTTTCATTTTAATAATCGTGGCTTATTGAGAACAAGTTGGGGGTTAATTTAGAAATATTTTTGTAGCAATAATATGTATATGGGGCATAGCATTAATAGCCGATTAATTACAAGTCATGTTAGTATTTGTACACGTGAACGATAAGCAAAAACCATGCGACGACACATGGGTTCTTCGAATTGGTGACATGGTCCGATCAAGAGAGATAATTATTGTCGGTTCACGTCTTTCCGCGGAATCCTATTGCGCAAACGGCTTTGTCGGCCGACTTCAATAGGTACTACAGTGGCCTTTGTCTCGTGCCACTGCCATTGTTCATTTTCGGCGGAGCGGCCTTGATATCGCTCCATTATTAAACTTAGGTGACATATAGGTAAATCGACGTGTTTGGGTCGGCGGTTATAACAAATCAACTATATCGTCGTTGATAGTCCCATACCGCGTAACTTACGTTTTTAAACACCGCGTAATAAAGTCATCCTCTGATATACTAAGGACCAAGTTTACCGACAAGATAACAGTCCGATGAATTGAAAACGGCCTTTTAACATATCTTTTTCTATAAAGGCCGTTTTCAATTCATCGGACTGTTATCTTGTCTGTGAACTTAGGCCTAAGCAGAACGTCGTTACAATTAAAAAAATCCTCTAGTTTATATGCTAGTGCCTACTAAGACTTCTAGCATGTTTGGACTCACCGTACATCTTGCCCTCGTCGGAGAGGATGATCTTGCGTCTGCCGCAGGGCGGGTAGATGGCCAGCGCCTCCTGGAAGCTCTGCTCAATGTCTGGACTCCACACCCCCTCCGCGTCGGCCGCGGACATATCCTGCGAACGCGCTTTGTTATAAAAACATAACTTGTTTTAATATCGAAACAAAACAGAATCGATATAATCGCTTAGGGTAACTTTGGTCCAATTGTCTCCACTATAGGTAAAGATAGACGTAATAGCAAATTACCAGGACGCAATTGTTTTGAAAATGAAACGAACTTATAAGAATACGGACTTTCTGGAACAGTCAAAACTTTGAAGTCACATAATTACGGCGATACCGTAATGAGCTACATATCCAGAAAGTTAGGGAACAATGGCGTTCCGTGCAACCCCGATGTTCTAATGGAGATGCAGCCAGTAAAATGGCAAATTCACATATCTACTCCAAAAGTTGACGGCAAGGGCAGCTTCTAATTTAGTGTTACTAAACATTAGTATTGTTATAAAAGGTTTATATATTGTGTTTCTAATTTTTATGAAGTTTTACAATATGTACAATGGCTGTTAATTTCATTAGGCTTCTAATTTATTGGTAAGAAACATTTCCCTTAGGAGGAGACCCGTCGCACAACTTGTTCCCTAACACTCGCTCAGTAGCTTTAACTGTATCGAAAGCTTGTTACGCCCCAATGAATCGAATCTTACGATAGGTACTATCATTAATCTTATGAACTAAATACGTTTGGAAGATAAACTGTTTCTATGTTAGCCTAGTCCACTTCCAGTTAAAGTGAAACAAATTCAAGAAGCCTTATTACATGGAAACTAAGTAGGAACACTGAACAGATGTGGGTACTTAATATTATTAACATTTTGTAAAAAGAGTATTAACATTTTGTAAAAACTTTTTTAACAAAAAATAACCGACTTCAAAAAGCCACTACAAAGATAATAATAATTTTGGTTTCGGAAGTCGGTGGCTTTGGTTTTCGTTTGCTTTTTATGCCACCGACTTCCGAAACCAAAATTATTATTATCTTTGTAGTGGCTTTTTGAAGTCGGTTATTTTTTGTTAAAAAAGTTTTTATTTTTACCTTTTTAGTTCTTTATCTCGCGTTAGATTACTTTGACGACTTCGTTCAACAGTAAATCTTCTACGTAGTGTGTACATTTATGCATTGAACTTTACATAGGAATGATTACCTAATGTATTATATACTAAAACCTTCCTCAAAGTATGTAGATTACGTTAGTGAAAACCCCATCCAAATCGAATCAGTAGTTTTTGAGAAAATCGCGCACATACAAACATACATACATACATACATACATACATACATACATACATACATACATACATACATACATACATACATACATACGGGACGAATACAGAACCTCCTTTTTTGAAGTCGGTTAAAAAGCAAACAAAAACCAAAGCCACCGACTTCCGAAACCAAAATTATTATTTTCTTTGTAGTGGCTTTTTTAAGTCGGTTATTTTTTGTTAAAAAACTTTTTTATTTTTCCCTTTTTAGTTCTTTATCTCGCGTTTGATTACTTTGACGACTTCGTTCAACAGTGAATCTTCTACGAAGTGTGTACATTTATGCATATAACTTTGTACATAGGAATGATTACCTAATGTATTATATACTAAAACCTTCCTCAAAGTATGTAGATTATGTTAGTGAAAACCCCATCCAAATCGAATCAGTAGTTTTTGAGAAAATCGCGCACATACAAACATACATACATACATACATACGGGACGAATACAGAACCTCCTTTTTTGAAGTCGGTTAAAAAGAGTTTGCTTACAGACTGTTACAACTCATGTAGTGCGTCACTGTAATTAATAGACTCGCTTCTATTCTCAAAAGAAAATAAAAATAACGCGTTGCCCTCGGCTTGGTCCGACACGCCGGATCGAAAACATCGTGAATCACTGTTCCTTGAAACTACTTGAAAAGCTGTTTCTGGATTTGTTCACTACTAAGAGTCAATATTTACTTGCAGTTTCTCACAACCGCGTGTTACTAATATTGTTCTGTTTTTGTTATAGTTTAAAATTTATTTCGTTATCAATCAGCCGCATCTTTAAAATCTATTAGTGATCTGTTTAATATGACTGAAAGTAAAATAAACACAACTACGATAATGCAACAGAAGAAATCGGTTGGGTTAACAGGAAATATTTTTTTAGATGTAGTGTTTCTTGGCGTATCGCGCATAGATGAGTCAACTGAGAGATTCGGGGCAATGATCAAGTCTATGAACACGAGATACCTATTATGTATCACTTTACACGATATGATAATGGCTTCTAAAGTTACCCTTGTGCGACCTGCAATCGCAAATGCGTGTGACTGTGGACTGTGAACTATACTTGTACTTTCTGTCCTATGCAAATTGCAGCTGTGTGTGCTTATGTTTACACATACGTACACGCTCAAGTGCCCTCTTCTAATCCGGACTACAATTACTTCCACAAACAAACCTCCCGCGGTTCATGAGTTTGAAAAGGGAACTAAGATTTACTAATAAGTGTGCAATAAAATCGTCGAATTTGATTTCACTGTTTCGTTTATTGAGAGACTAGCTGTTCCCCGCGGTTTCACTCCCGTTACTTGGCTCCTAAGGATCGTAGCGTAATGTTAAATAGCTTATACTATTCCTCATGAATCTAGCTATACAAAAATATTTTTTCGAATCCAACTGGTAGTTCCAGAGATTAGCGCGTTCAAGCAAACAAATTCTTCAGCTTTATAATATTAGTCGTTGTCAGTTTCGAAGGTCGAAAGTTGACACCTTCGATTCAGAAGGAATTGGAGAACCAATTCTTATCGTGATCGTCAGAAGAGGTTATGAAAGAAAGAAAGAATAGCAAGATGCGAAAATCACAATTCAAGTCTTTTTCGTACGCATTCCAGCGACGGTATCTAGTCTAACCGTAAATAGCTGAAACTCGTGGGAAACACCCACCCATCTTAAGGTGAAGATCGGTGTAAATAATAATAGGTATGCGCTAATATTTACGAGCAGTTAAAATCGACATGTGTTTCGCTTCGGTTGGCGAGAGACCAGCAATGATCATTAAATTAATGGGAAAGTTATGTCTGCTCAGTCTATAGCAGTTTATGCTTCACACTGAATATAATATTCTCCATAAAGTGGACGAATTGATATAACTACAGCTAAGGCACGTCTTACAAAGGTGATACTGCTTGTCTCTTAGGCGTAGGCCCTAAGGTTTCGGACCTGCAGATTGGTACGATGGCTATTCCACAGTCTTGCCAGTCATCGGAGTCTAAACAAGCAGTTGACTTTTGGAGGAAGTGTTGTGCTTCATCGTTTAGCCGAATATTTCAAACCATTGATTTGGATCATAAGAAATTTAAATAATTAAGTCAATAGAAATGTCATCTACTACATTAAATTCCCAGACGCAAAAGCATCCAATGCAATAAAAAATTGGACTTAATTCCGTTCACATACGTCACAATTTTAAACTCTCAATGTACCTGCCTCACATAATTTGCTCGAAAGCGGCGACAAGGTCACGCGCCTTTGCGACTTCTATTGACTTATTTTTTACATTTTTGTGGTTTCTGCTGTACGACCGTGCTTGACTTGGCTAGATGCGTAGGAGCAAGGAGGATGTTTACCTTCTCATCGTCGCTGGCATCGCCGACGTCCAGGTGCTTTGCGTCGGCGCCGCCCGATCCATTGGTGTCGGGCGCGCCAGCCGCCGTGCTCCACGGGGACGCAATGGTGCCGGCTGCGAGCGCGCCGCTCGCTGTAACAGTGGAAAAACGGAGGGTTAGAAATGTTAGAATAGTTATAAAAGGTGTAAAAAGAGGTGTCCAATTTCAACTGATTCAGATATGACACTGTAGGTCAGTTGGTTAGAGCAATGCCCCGGTTTAGGCAGAGGTCGCGGGTTTAAACCCTGCCTGTGTCAGTTGTTTTTGAAAATCTCTTATATTTAATAACAGTTGAAGGACGATAACGTAGGAGAAAGTTGTACATGGCAAAGGGTAATTTATACCCACAAATAAAATAATTTGACAATAATCAGGTCATCTTTGACGGTGTTATCACGATCGCCATGTAAGGGTTTGGTGTGTAGACAGATAAATAATAGATCGAAGGCCAATACAATATTGCTTTATTATATTAAGTACCTACGTGTAGCATCCTTTACTGGGTAGCAGTTTAAACGAGGGAGATTTTGAAGGAGAGTACACAGTATATTCGATACTAGTTCGATTAACTATGGGATCAATCTTGAATCACAAAAAAAAAGTCAAAGGTTCCCCCTACAAAAGTGCGGTATCCACATAACTCGATGATGTATGGAACAGCTGATTTTTCTTTTTAGGGTTCCGTACCAAAATGGTAAAAAAGGAACCCTTATGGTGCGACTTCGTCTGTCTGTCTGTCTGTCTGTCTGTCTGTCTGTCTGTCTGTCTGTCACACCTGCTTATTTCAGCAACTACTTATGCTATGGACTTGAAATTTGGAACAGTTATAAAGAATGCTTATTCAACTTTATTGCAAATGAAAAAAATCCAAAAATATTTTTATTTTCATTGCAAAAGGGGCCGGAGTGGGGGTCCAAAATTTTAAATTGGGGTTACTAGGTCAAGTGATATATCATATGAAAGGGCTTGATTTGCACATTTCAAAATATATTTTCATTTTATTTTATGTCTCACAGTTTTCGACATATGATGAAAAATGTCCAAAAAAATACCATTCCCCCCCCCTTATCTCCAAAGTTTGCAGGGCGAAAAATCTGAAATAATTAGGGTTGATAGGAATTGACCCAAATATGGCACCAAAAATAAAACGATGTTCCTAACTAGTACAGTTTTTTCAAAATCATCAAAATTCCTTCACAAACAAACTTAGTTATGCGGTCCGGATTTTTTCACTTTATACGTCCAAATATGATACGGAACCCTCGGTGCGCGAGTCCGACTCGCACTTGGCCGGTTTTTTTTCCTTCATTTAACCTGCCCGCGTGGTGGACTACGTCCCATTCCTCACACAGAGAAAAAGCTTGAGTCTCAACAGTAGGAACATTATAGGCTTAATATGTAGGTAGCTCATCTTTATTGACCTCCTAAATCTTCCCAATATATACGCTAATCTTAGTTTTCAGAGCCTTTGCCTGGTACTACGTCAATCGCATCCATCTGACGTACGATTTTCCCACGGAGTGGATTTCCCTATGGCTGTTTAAATGGTATGGTAAGATAAATTCAAAACCAATTTGTTTATTTCTACGTAGTACCATGGTATTATTAGCTTTGAATTTGCAATAAGATGCGCCAAAATTGAAAAAGTTTCAACATGAAAATCAAGCCTTGACACAGCTTGATTTTTCCTAAAGCTTAATTCCCATAAATCATTTTTGTCGTAATTATAGGTACCTACATAGTTTTCCGACAAGCGATAACCGATTACATAACAATCAGTATCGTCGTACCGTGTAATACCGTGTGTAGATAATGCGAGTGTGTGACCGTGAATTGTATGACGCACCCATAAACGTGGATACGCAAGAAAAGTAACAATTTGACCGATTGAAAGTTATTATCCTTTTAACAATGGTTTCGGTTCCTTTTACCTTTATTACTGTGACGAAACACCAGTTGACGAGTGGAAATATAATAAAATAGATGCTAATTGATCGTCATAAAACAATCCGTAACAAGGTAATTTATACAGCGGTAAAAGTATAAAAACAATCGGCTTGAAAAATCTAGAACAATATCGCTAATAAATTATTGTAATGTTGTGAAGATAGAAGTTTTCAGGTGGTCGTTTGAAAATCATTTATCTATGTATACTTTCCCACAGCTGGTCAAAGGTGTAATACAAGGTGAATTAATAAACACAAATCCTCGCTACTGAAGATTTCATAATACTTGAAATATAAAAAAAAAACGTGAAAAAAGCAAATAATGAAAAACATTTTTACTAGTAATGAATGGATTTGCCGGGTACCTAGTAGTTGATATGAGTCTGCTCGAGTGCGTCTGACGTCAGACCGCTGTTTGTTTACCGTGTCGGATGCTCGTCTTGTAAACTTCCAATCGTATTGTGGCCCATACCATAATACATGCAGCAAAACCGTGGTTAGTGGGCTACTATTTTTACGGCATTACAAAAAGCTATTGCGAATTGACGTCCAGTTTTAGATCTCGTATTTAAACATTAGACATTCGGTCATGTTGTTGAAATGACTGCTTTTTGTGTTTTAATTTACATAAATATACCTACAGTAAATAGATTAGTTTTGTATTTATCGTGAAATAACGAAGCTTAATAGAGGCTAATATCCAAATAACGAAACAGGTTTATGCGTTTTTTCTCGAATGCTAAAATAAATGGAGTATAGTTGTTTCTGAGGCATTTTGATGACAATGTGCACATTTGAATTAATTTCTCCATATTAATTATAGTAACATCTACTATTATTATTAGATGGACATCTAATTTACATTAATTAATAATTTAGAGTCGACATTGTGTTTCACAAAAATATACGAATTAAGTTTCTAAATATTTGTAAATATTTTGTAAAGAATATAAAACTGGCAAATGAAGCCATGAAATACCAAGTTCAAATTTTCATAATACCAAATAAAATCTTTGTTCCCTCAAGATCGGAGGCGAGCTCGTAGGCATTCCGGAAATTTTCATATTTACTGTTACAAATATGCAGGTACGAAACATTTACAATATAAATATAATATCAAAACGGAGAATTTCTTTATGAAGATCGGATCGAGTCGAGAGAGTAAAGTATGCGCCCGCCTGCCTTCGCGACGAGCTGTCCTCGTTACTTTATAAATCCTATCTTTACCTACCTACATTCCAGCTACAATATTTATATCGAAAACTGTTTTTTACACCCACAGTTAAATTTTCTAAGACTCTACTTTTCAAGACAAAAAATTAACTAGGTCGTTGCGGCTAATTAAATTATTCTCGCCATAGTGCGTTTCCCAATAATAATGACACCGGTACATAAGCAAAAACTTGCAACTTAGTATATTGTAATGTCAATACGCCCCACATTGTCGCAACAAATTCGCATTGTCTCCGTCGCATACTTATTGAGAAATCGTCTTTATAAATGAGAAATTGACCTCTTTATTATCCAGAACGATTTCTGCGAACAATTTTGTCAATCAAAATAAGCTTTACTGGGAATTCGTTTTTTTATCTTTATGTCATCGCGCGTACGTGTCTATAGTGCGTTTTATTATCTATCACAATCAGCCTACTTACCTAGGCAGAGAGACACTACTCCACAAGTTGTATCAAGGATCTTCAATTAGGACAATTATTATTCAGCAGTGAGTAATTCAAGCAGCGCTCGCGGTTGGCTGACAAAGGGCGCATCATGGACGTGCAATAATTAAAATAATAAAGCATGGTTGTTCATTGTGCTGATATGACAAGTGCCCGCAATAAGTGGAACCCTCGCTACGGCGCGATGGGGTCGGCTCTTGATCATATTTAAACGGGACCTATCTATTTCATGCGTGCGATTTATACTGTTGTGCAATATTAGTATGTTTGCGATTTTATTTGTATGAACTCATTCGCTCTTCTGTATTGTTATGACATGAATCAGACAACTAATAATATAATAATAGGTACATTTCTCTATTATAAAAGTAGGAAATGATCACGGCAATCTATACAGGGTAAAATTAAAACCAGTGTGGATATTTTAGGAGGTGAAAGTACTCATGAATATGATCAACTTTTATTATGGGACCGACACTGAAATACGAAAAAAAAAACAGCTGTTCCATACATTTTGATCGTGTTGTAGTGCATTTTTGTAGGGAACAGCTGATTTTTTTTTCATATTTCAGTGTCGGTCCCATACTAAAAGTTGATTATATTTATGAGTAGGTAATTTCACCTCCTAAAATATCCGCACTGGTTTTAATTTTTACCCTGTATAAATAGTATAAAACAAAGCCACTTTTCGTGTCTGTCTGTCCGCTTAGTTCTTCTAAGCTACACAATAGTATTTAATGCGGTTTCTACCACCATGTACAGAATTTATTTCGGAAGGTTTATGTGTATAATACGTTATCATTTAACTTAGATACAGGTCAGAAATCTCGGTGTTTTGATATGTCGCCACATGTATATTATTATTACATATTGTATTAGTATAGGCGTTAGGACGAAAACCAGCTAACAACAACTTCGATAAATTCATAATAAGACGATGAATCAAGAACAGAACTAGGGTAAACTCTCCAGAACATTTATTATAACATATACGAGTGGGCGGTACAAAAGGCACGCTGTATTTATAGACAATGGCCACAAAGTAAGTACGTACGTAATATTAGTCACATAGAGGTAAAAGACAAAACTGTTGGGACACTACCCGAGCATAATAGTTACGCATACAAACCTTTGTGAAGCAGATGTTTATACATAGTTTTATCAACTGCTCTACCTACGACACCAGTAATTTTATGAAGTGAATAATAAAATTGTTTGTAAAAGCTAATATATACAGACTTTCAAATCGTTGAATGTCGATATTGGAGATTGATTGAATGTCGGTTAGTAAGTGATCTTTTTTTAAAAATCATTTTTCGATGAGAGATACTTTCATAATTTTATCCTACTCAAGTGTAACTTTCAGATTTCAAGCTCGGAATAAATATTTCAGTAAACATTGCTGTACCCAAAATGAGTGGAAGGATATCGTTATATACTTGTTAAAACGGAGCTATATACGATTGTTGAGTACATATGTGGTGCACGCGATTCCTGAAACAGGAATGCATTTAACATCAACAATGGAATAATTCCGGTAATTTAATGCTGTATGGCCCTTTCATATCGCGTGTTCCTTTTAAAATCTATAAAAGCACCTCTGTTTTGTGGCACATTTTTTTAGTAACATTTGCCTATTATCCACTTATGCAATTGCTACATTCGCAACCATTTTCGTCCTTGTTTCGCTAATTATTATTTATTAACGAGTTAAACAAACGAATAAGGTTAAAAAGCGCATGAAAAATTAAGTTATGTCAAAGGACATTAACATTTTACGATGACAATAAAACAAAATACAGTAAACATAATGGGTAATACGGAAATTATATTGTCAAATTAACTTTTAGTAGGCCTGTTGCGTGCTTTTCAATCGCAAGTGTATTTTAATAAAGCTCTTTTTATCATTTTTTTCGCCGTTTATCTTCAGCCATTGGCCAGTAATTGAAATATTGATAATCATTGACCAATATTACGAAGCGAGGAAAATTGAATTAGTAGTTAAACAAACAAATGTAGATTTTCATTCAAGTTGCTGCTGCTTACTTTATTTTGTTTGGCTACTCTACTAGCAATCAGACACATCAAATTAACTTCATATACGTCGATTTGATATGTAGAGATATGTTTTCAAAATCAGATTACCCAGGGCTGCCAATTACGGAATTTCCTGAAATCTAGTTAATCGCATTTGTATTTAATCACCTGATAGGAGCATGAACCTTCCGTAGGTATATTATTTATTCACAATTAATATCTGAATGTTAAATTATTAACTCTATATTCAAATCAAAAACTTGTACCGGAAGAACTACATATTTGCCGTGTTTAAATAGTTCCGTAGTTAACATCGTTTTATCTCGCTTCTGTATTCGGGAGCGCGGAAAAAATAAAGAAAATATCATGAATCGTTATGGGAACAAAAAAACGTTTACAAAGGTGGTAGCCCTAGTTGTTGGGGTGTGCGATGGGGGTGGGGCCCGGCCACCTGTGAGCGTACCGTCCGCGCAACGGTCGAGGGTTGCGCGCCAAAGTATGTTAATTAATTTTCGGTTGACCGTCCAGTGCTCTACGGGTTTGCTCAAATCGGCCCACCGTGCGGTTTTCGTATATTTTGTTTTCAACATGAAAGGTCAGTCATGTAATCCAACAATATTGTTAATACGGTCAATAGAGTTATGCGCCGGTTGTGCCCTGCTGGGTTCTTAATTTATCAATTATAGGATTATGAATTTACGTTTACTGAATTAATTTTCTAATCAAATTCAAAGTAGGTATTCAGTTACACATAACAACACGTAGGTAATATTATCACCTACAAACAATACTCGTTGACAAAACACGCGTGAAGTTCATACATAATCTTCGATTTTACCGTCGTCTGAGTTTAATTAATTATTCAATAGCGTAAACCGCTAGGAAATGGGGCAATGGGTTTTTATTAATTCCTCTTCGGAATATTAAAGTGGGTTGGGATGATTAATGATTCAACACGATTATTATGTTTATTAAGCCTGCAATACACGTTGGCCGAGTGTTGTCGAGTGAAGGCCAATACCAACATGTAGACGGTATATTTGCCTTGTCTTGCTATCGCTCGGTGTCACTTGCCTAGTTGGTCGAGTATAGACAAGCGCCAACGTGTATAGACCTCATTTGACGTAGCTTGCCACAATTGGCAGTCGCTCGCGATCACTTGCGTCACTTCGGAGCGGTGTCGGTTTTTCTGCACACATCAAACCTGCAATACATGTTGGCCGAGCGTTGCCGAGTGAAGGCCAATACCAACATGTAGACGGTATATTTGCTGATTTGCATTGACTTGCTATCGCTCGGTGTCACTTGCCTAGTTGGTTGAGTATAGACAAGCGCCAACGTGTATAGACCTCATTTGACGTAGCTTGCCACAATTGGCAGTCGCTCGCGATCACTTGCCTCACTTCGGAGCGGTGTCGGTTTTTCTGCACAAATCAAAGGCGCTCACGCGCACTCAGCCAATAGTGTCAGGGCTGCCAGATGTACGATTTTAATCGTACTCCTACGATTTTTTGTCATTTTTACTCATGTAGGATCGCTAGACCAAGATTGTACGGAAAATGTACGATTTTTATATAGGTACCTAGCAAATCTGGCAACATTTCATAATGAAACGAACGTGCTCAACTGGCAAGTATGAGTTTCCGGGAATTCCCCAACAACCTAACGCGTACGCAGATCTTTTACTTGAATGAAGACTCTTTGTAGAGTCATTTAAAGGCTGTATTTGTTTGCATTTTTACGAAATTTATTATTTTTTTCTTTCGGTAATTATTGCGACTTGTTAAAAACCCTTTTTTCTTGTCAGTCTCGAGCGAGACTCGCTCGATCTGTACAAAGTTTATATTAAATCTAATAGTTTTTTTAATTGTGTAGTTTTGTTTTTATTTTTTTTGTTTTGTTGTGTAGGTATACATAAGGCATGTGCCAAATAAATATGTTTTCTTTCTTTGATTCTTTTATTGCATTTCCTTACTAAAACTACGATTTTTTGTTATTTTTAATAAAACTTTGTACTTTTAGGTTGTACGATCTTTTATTTCAAAATATCCTTGGCATACGATTTTTTGTAGTTGTCGTACGATCACACCATTTTTGCACCTGACAGCCCTGCCCTGAATAGTGTTCACATGTTTGTCCGCGCCAGTGCTGCCATTTTAGCGCTTTCGGCGCTAGATCTAGCGGTTTTTTGACATGTTTAGCGCCGAATCTGAGAATTTAGCGCAATCTAGGGCTTTTTTGGATCCGGCCCAAGGGGCAAGGAATATACTATATGTACTCTACTAACTCTACCGAGAAACGTGAACTAAGCTAAAAAGACAAGTTTTCAAACAACAGTCTTCTTTTTTAAATCCGACGACAAAATTTATCTTCAGTTGTCGCACATACTTGTCAAGCGTACCGACTGTGAATACTTAACATCCACCACCTTCTTTTTACCCGACTGCGCAACGCAAAGGAGGGTAATGTGTTTATCAGTCTATGTATGTATGTATGTTTGTTTCTATGTGGCGTTCGAGAATTATCAAAATCGGCCTACGCATTTGGTCTCTAAATGCGTAGGCCGATTTTGATAATTTATTCTTACGTCAATCGATTCGTCTTAACCTTGCGAGTGTCACTAAAGACATAACAGTAATCAAAATTCACCACAGCGACAACCAGACGACATATTGTCAAAATGAAAAAAAAAAAAAGTTGATGAACTATGTCAAGTGGGGTGTCGTTGAATAGGTAAAATGATATTTAGGTTCCTTTTATCATTTTTCATTTAAAATAATAGTTTAAGATATACATATAACGATTTAAAGTTGTTTAACAAAGCAATCATTCTCGCTAATTCTTACTTATTGATTAAAGTTTTTATTTCAGGTATTAACGATATACAAACATGAAAACAAAGAATAACTAAAAAGTATAAATGAAAAAAATTATAATTTATAGAAAAACAAAAAACCCGACTGCGTAAAAACTAATTTTAAAAAATACGTGAAAGAAGTGAAAGAACAGGACGACTCACAGTCGGGGCCCATTTAAATTTTACCAATCTTATCTTCCCAAGGGGCCCCGACTGTGAGTCGTTCTGTTCTGCATTAGAATTTATGATTTGTTTTATGTGTGTATCGATTATAAAACTATTTCAATTGTGTAGTTATTTAGTATTACTTAACAGAATTCTAAACTACTGGGCTTGTTTCTTTCTTTTTAGTTTTTATTTAAGTTAATTCTTTCACGTATTTTTTAAAATTAGTTTTTACGCAGTCGGGTTTTTTGTTTTTCTATATATATATTTTTTTTTATCGTTTCTTTTTCACAACTTTAGTGCGGTATACACTGACATAATAATTGTAAGCGCTCATTAAATAAATAGCAGCGGCTGAGATAATTACGACGTCGTCGTCCATGTTGTTTCGATGCACAATAAAAACTGACAGTGCCCATCATGTGGGCGTCTCCTCAAAACTCGCCTATATTGGCCATTTGCATTGGCTTCCTTCAAACTTGTCGAACGTCTAGGCGCTTGCCTTGTGTCAATTTGTCTAGGCTCGCGTTGGTCTAAACTCGGCCAACATGTATGCAACGTCTAGACAGTAGCGCTTGCCTTGTGTCAATTTGCCTAGGCTCGCGTTGGTCTAAACTCGGCCAACATGTATGCAACGTCTAGACAGTAGCGCTTGCCTTGTGTCAATTTGTCTAGGCTCGCGTTGGTCTAAGCTCGGCCAACGTGTATTGCAGGCTTTAAAATCTGCGCGTGCGGTGGTACCTACAATCAAGTCGCTCACAAAGATGTTTACCGGTCGGCGTGAATGTTTACAAACGCGACGTGTTAGTACCACACAAAGGCTGTTGTGTAGTGCGTGGTGGCGGCCACGTGGCGCGTGCACTATGCACTATCTGCGGACACACACCTCAAGTCGTCATTACGCCGTGCACTAGGCCGCAGAATGCCATGCAATGCTGTAACCCTCTAGCTAGGCCGACCGTGTCTGCCGTCTGCAGCCACTGCGTCAGACGGTCAGCAATATCACAGATCGCCTCATACGGAAACGTCAAACGTTACGCAACCTAATAAACATTGTTTTGCTGCATTTGCATGGATTGCCATTTACGTAGGTACCTATGATTAAAATGTGCAGAGTTTTCAATTAAGTTACTACGAAGCGAAAGCGGCTCAATACTGAGTTTATGTCACAATAGGCCGTTATATCAGCCGTAAAACCGATGACCGTTGAGGTAGACATATTCTTGAGTGAATACCGTGAATAACCGGCAAACGTAGGGTAGCACGCCCTCAGCCTAGGTGGAGTGACGATTTTCGCAGGGTGGCTGGTGGCAGCTGGATGAGAGTGGCCAAGGATCGAATTAGATTGCGTGTAATTGGAGAGGCTTATGTCCAGCAGTGGACTGCTACAGGCTCATGATGATGTTTATGATACCAATTATTGAATTATTTGCATGTTACAACATCAATTGATCAAGTTTTTGGCACTCTCTGATACCAGTAGAAACAGACCGGGATAGCGTTTGGACGATGGCAAAAAAATTAATGATTCGCTATAATGATTCAACTCTCTCAGTCCTTAGATTGAGAAACAACAATCAGCGCAAATATTTATAAAAAATAGCTTCTGCGCTTCCTAATGCTGTCAAAGAGAATTAAGATACACATGATCATTAAACCGTTAAATTTTGAAAGGATCGATGCCAATTTTTTATGTTTTAAAGTAACCGAATCCACGAAGATGATCAAGAGATCTCACCTCTGAGTCACGTAGCCGCTTGCCAAAATCGAATAATACTAATACAAAGCATAGGTATTTATGTAGATTGCTACGCCCATTTAGACTTTGATTCAATACGACAACAGATCGCTAGCGAGCATAGGAGTAGTGAATCATCGCACTCGCTCCGCCAGCTGCGAATTAAGACTCAGATTGCAGTTCTCAGCGAATGTCTTTAGTCGTCTTGCAACATTAGCTGTAAACACTAAACATTATCACATTTTATGTGTACGTGCCGACAAAATCTCGTGTCGTCGAAAAATCTGCATAAGTCGTCACAGAATCTGTTCACGCGAGGCGAAATTTTTGTTACCCTCACGGAATCGCTTTTCATGTCAACGTTACGTTTCTATTGTTTGATTTATTTAGAGATTTAAAAGAGTAACGTATTTTCTATTGATATGTGAGCTATCTATATGTTCTTTTCCAGTTTGTCAAAGATGAATAATGTCAGTTGACACACCATGGTTTCCTGAACACATCGTAAAGTGACTCTACCTCTCTACTTACATAACTTTTGATACGAGGATTCTGGTTTGTACTTTCCGTAATGTCAGGAAGAAAAAGGAAACGGTAGAGGCCCTGACGACGAAATGAGGAACAGAAAGGAAAAATAAGTCGTAAATAATGAAAATAACTCAACGTATCCTAAAGCAAAAAGACCGGAAACACGGAATCCACCATCAGTCGACGTTACACCTATTTGATCTGCTTTCCATTCACATAAAAAGGTATAGTTTCGGACATTACCAAGGATGAACACAAACTGATAATATCCTAGAACAGCTATTAACACTACAAACAGCTATTATGCCCAAGTGTCACGTAAAATGTTCGAGATTACGCGTAGGGCTTCGCTACAAGTATTTATTTTGAATTTGCAAACATAAAAATCAATTTTACTTTTATCGACTATAAGGCAAATAATATACCGTAGGTGATTTGATCGTGGGAAAAGGAAATGGAGAGAAGTAACTGTATAACTGTTATATCGACCCTTTTGAAATATGCACGAGGTTCTTTAGCCTTTGTTGTATAATCTAATGAGTAAAATATAATTAGCGAAACGGGTTTGTTTACATAATGCACATGTGCAGCAATAAAATATGCATAAATTATGGGCAAAGTTCGCAGTCTGCTGAATTAATAACATTATGAGTATTATCACAGATTACTTAATGGTTACTACATAAACATATTGTTTGCAAGGAACTTACCTATGATATCAATAGATTGGCAGTCGCCACTACCTGCGACGTTTGGAGTGAAATATGTGCAAAGCTAGAGAAGTTTCTATCCATCTCATAATTATTTTTTAACAAGCAAACAGGCTAAAACATTTTGTTACTTATATCAAAATTCATTATATTATGAAACATATTGTAATAAAAAAATGTAGGCAAGTGACTACCATGAACCACACAATCTAATTGGTTTTGGGTCCTCTGAATTTGACCCTTCTTGAACATATCCAATAAAGCGAGCGGGATATTACTCAAATATGATATAGATGGCCTGGTAACAAAGAGATACTTATGAAATTAAGGCGATAAATCAGCGTGGTCTGAGCGAGGCGGGCCATGAATGAGCACAGGAACAACGACTTATATATGTAAATAATGTCGTATGCCGACGCCCGACGGCCGCTCGCCTGAATATAAAGTAATATGTCACAGGACATTACATGCCAAGTGATCGAGTGCTAATAGTCTCAGGGACTTCCACGACATGCTTGTAATTGATAAGCTCAGACGTTATAACGAGACAGTGTTCAATCGGTGCTGATCGAAAGAAAGTTGTAGTGTACGCTCTTTCAACTGCAATGTTCAGGTATAAAAGGTGAATGGTACTAGTAAGACGATTGGTTTTGCAAAACGGACGTTCAAATTACTTTTCGTATGGCGTAAATGAGAGGCGCCAGCGCGGAACGTGGCCGCAACTAGCAAAGATAACAACCGACTGCAAGCAACCACAGAAGCGTTAAGCGATAAATGTATAGCTTGAGTATGAAATAGCCATTAAGTCGTTAAGACTACTTCACTATTTGTTGTTGAACATTCTCCGGTACATTAGTTAAACCAAGACAGGAAAATTGTAATGATGGAGTCGTTATGCTGATTACTATTTTGTAAAGATTTTTACTAAGTATTGTCATTGTTTTGCGATAGGATGATTAGCGTTTACTTAAAAGAGCAAAACTGTTTTATGTTGCTTGTATTAAACGCTACCCAGTACCCATATTAATTAAAATTATCTATTGGGTTATTTGACTATTCTATTGTTCTTTCTAGTCAATGGTCAAGTATATGACGATCTGAAGTAATCGGCATGATAATATGAAGTATGAACAGCCACACTAGAACGGTTATGTAGGTCTCCTGCGTGCGTACTCTTGCCTTACGCTGATACAAATAACTAATATTGTTGTAGAATTGCAGAAACCGCGCATACAATACAAACACATCAGTCGTAGCTGCAAATGATTGAACCTTCAAACATTTCCCTCTCAACCGTAACAATGGCCGATCCAACGCACAAATTCGCCTAAATTGCCAAGAAAGCCCCAACTATGCATTACTATTCAATAATATGCATGTCTGTAAGGGAAAAATTCTAAAAACTCAACCCATTCAATATATTTTGATCTTTAATATTCCCTGTCCGTACATTGTTCAAACGTGACCTGAACTCTTTCCTATTGTGGTTCAATATCATACGACGTCAGAAACAATGAATTCATGACCAACTTCCAGTAGAGTGCGTGAGTTTGGAACGCCCGCCATCTGAATATTGAGTAATAGTTTAATGTGCTTCCAAGTGCGTCTAATGTACATACAAACCTAACAAGAAATGTATCTACAAATATTATTAGACATCGACCGTGTTAGATCGTGTTTGTTCCATTATGCCGCAGTCTCGCGTATGTGTAGGTACCTAATGAAGGGAATCTGAGAGCTTTAGCGAGATCAAGGTGCGCTGATAATCGAATTAATTTGAACTGCACTGAAACCAGCTATGTTGCCGACAGAGGGCTTAACTAAGTTTATGAGTATGCTAGGTACGCTCTTAGCGTGCAACAAGTTTGTTGGGAACATCTTGAGTGCTTTGAAATCGGTTAAGCCATATAGAACCGTTGAACTGTTGTGTTCGATAGTTTGGCGCTCTTCACTGTGTGAAGTCAAGCGTCAAGATATTATACTGTTTCTCTAATTCTGCTGTGTAGGGTCGTAAAGTGATTATAGCCGATGCAATTAGTACTAACGGTTGTGGTGTATGGCCAGCTGCGTTGTGATGGCGGGAGACAATAAATTGCTGCCGACAATTCGCGAGGGTTCATTGACCACTCGGACGATGCAAGCAAGACGCGCTCAAACACAACAATTTTCTTCTAGAAAGTTTTAGCGTTGTCGACGTG
Source organism: Thalpophila matura (assembly GCA_948465475.1). Lineage (NCBI taxonomy): Eukaryota > Metazoa > Arthropoda > Insecta > Lepidoptera > Noctuidae > Thalpophila > Thalpophila matura. Next base: position 14,444,061 of record OX419183.1, read on the forward strand.
GAACATCTATGTTTTAGCTAATTCCTCTAGACACTTTATTGATAAGCGGAAAATTACTTAAAACTTTTGTTTTTTTCCTGCGGCGGTGTGAAAAGGCGAGTCGTTCCAACGTGACATGATCGACGTGATCGTTCTTTGTTTGTCAGTTTAATGGTGAATTACATGTCCAAGCCGCACTATTTCAACGATTTATTGTAAAGTACAAGAAATAAAACTTAGTATAAAACATTAATAACAGGAAATTAATTTATACTGTAAATGACATGCCTATACGTTATAACCATAGACGGGCAGGCCAGCATTGTGGTCCGTTTAGGATTCTCACAGTAATTATAGTTGCCATAGTAAATCAGCGCAATAATATTTCTCGACGGTATCAGGTATAATTGGATCGCAATGCGAGTAGCATCTATGCGGAAGAACGGGAGCAGCATCTCTCGTTACATTCTGTGTCTTATTCTGAGAACACCATGGGAATACATCGGCGCACTTTAAACAACATAAATAGCAGCCTGCACATAAAACTCATTGTTCACAGCTTTCATATAAACTATCTTTTAAATTATTGTCCGCACAAATATTCCTAATTAGTCTGGGAATGAAGAAAACATAAATAAAAATATTTGCTCAACTCTTTCACATACACTGAAGTAGAGATGATTCTTATCATAATAACATTAATAACTGTGTAACTGGACTAATTAGATTTAAATTTTTTTATAAGTATTAAAAGTTCATAAGTTTTGGAGTAGGAAAACCTAATTCCGATTCAGAAATTCAGAACCTTGATTCTCCTCTTCGATGGCGAGGAAACAGATTCTCTAAACACAAACAAAGCTTGTGCAATCCAGCTTTCAAAACACACCAAAATATTTCCATTAAAATCGACGGAGCACATGAGGTTAAGTGAAAAACTTGGAACAAAGGCTGGCGTGGTCGGCTCACTATTTAGTATGCATTCGGAAAGGAGTTGAGGCGAGAGCAATAAGTTTGAGCCCGCGATTTGCATAGATTGTGGCGCGCGGCGGCGCGGGCGCGTGTTTGGTGATTTACTTGTGCGGCCGCGTGGGCGACGGCGACGGCCAGATAACACCTGCACTGCTATTATGATGACACCTCGGCGAACTGAACCGCACTAGCACGAACCTTACAAAAACTGTGTAGATTCTGCTAAATACGGCCAAACTTAGAACTAACCTGAACTTAGTTTTACCTTCATTGAAGTGATTGAGATGTTTTCAACTTTTTTTATGGGGATTGGAAATTGGAAATAGTTGTTATTGTCATATAAAATATTAATTTCATGTCAGTGATCCATGGGCAAAAGTTAATTACGAGTACTTACCAACTAGGATCCATAAAACAACAATGACCAGAATTGTATGCAACTGTGCCCCGAGATGTACTCAGATAAATTGAACATAAGTACTACCTATTTCAACTTTAAGACATAAATAAGGCAGCCAGACTACACCAGTAGAGTGACTATTTATGATATTTTTTTAGTTTTGATATTTTTGAACGATTTTTATACCGCTGAAGTTATACCTACTTATAAACAAAGGTAAAGCTTTATATGTTTGGTTTTCCAGGATTGGACCATCGAACATTTTCTTTTCTTATGTTTTGAATGTTGAAAACAACAATGTATTAAGGCAATTACAACACAAATAAATCCATATAAGGGAAACTTCGGACAAAAACCAATTGCGTATATTAAGAAAAACAATAGTAGCTCATAATCATAAGTGGCTGTCTTGTAGGCTCTACTGTATGGCGCGCCGAGAAGCCTGCTTGTGGTTAAATTACACTCATTTACCGCAGCAACAACGTCCGTGGCATGTGCAAAATGTTGCCAGCGACGATTAGCAGAATTCCTGCCTTGCAATAGAACATATAAATGCTAAAAAACAAGGCCCTTGCGACACACATATGTACTTAATGACTCGATAGGTTAGTTGTTTTGTTGATTCTCCATTTACGTTCGTCATTCCCTTGTGTGATGCATCAACCACCTACCGAGATAATGTTCTGTCATTCTGTCAGTTTTATTTACCTGTATAGATGATTGAGAAAGAATCTTAATTAGCTATAGCGAAGTATTAGAAATAATAGGCATAGTCTGTTGTGTAGCTGATTTAATGATTTGCAGTTGCCATGTTACACAATAAGTTCACTAATGGAATTGATAGCAGTAATTAGAGAATGAGCGGCGGCGACAGCCTGCGGCACGATCCATGGAGTTTCGACACAGACAATCGCTGGCGCGTTGACTATGCGGGTTATTATAAAGTGCAATTGTTGCATTCAGCATTCGTAGTGCATTGGCGATGGCTAATTTTATCTTTAACACCCGCGTGTTTTAGCGACGGCAAGTTTCATTTATAAGTATTTATTTTTAAATCACGGCTCATTGATTTATTTGTTTGTACGAAATCGCCAGATGCTTTTGAAAATAAAAATGTTCCTCAAACGCCAGCCTTTGAAAGAATAATTAGCATGAGTCCATGAAAATTAACGGTTTCAACTTTCCTTGTTCTTGTAAGCGATGTAACGATAACCACAGTTAATTTAACAAATAGTTTACATGATTGAATGGTTGTTACCTACATGGTGAAGGTCATGAAACAATGTTCAGGTTTTGTGGTTGACGCCCGCAGAGTACAATATAGATGTCGTCACAAGTTTACTGGGTATAGAGCCATGGACATCTTAAACGTTATTTACGTCATAACACTGTTTCACTCTTATTCTTGCCTAATACTTTTTATTTACGTACTCAATGAACTGTTTGCGTCTAATATACTAATATAATACTAATATCATCATAGTACCTATGCATATTACTGGCTCTATGTCAACTGAAAATCGTCAGGTAGGTATCAAACTTTTCTGTGAGAGCTTTCTATAACCACCCTTAACTCAACTCGGAAAAGTCTGGTATTTTTATAGTTCCGATTTTAAACAGAAAATAAATACCTACCTACTAAAGATAGGTTAGGATAGGTTTAAGGAAAAGAAAAGTGACTTTTCACTCAGAAAGCTTTGCTATATTTTGGTTTGATTTTCTTGCATATTGTAAAAGCCATACATATCAAAAATCAAGCTTAAAATATTGCTATAGGACAACAAAAATTACTATAATATCCTATTGGATTAGATAACCATCTCTATTTTTAAATGATCACATTCATTCATACTCAATTATCAGTTACTGTTAACCTAACATAGGATTAGCCGCGTTTCTAATTGCGTTAATTGTTGACTATCACATCATCTAGATCAACATTTAATCAAGACTTTTAAATCACCTCATGCGCAGATTACACGGATGATTAGTCACCCGTCAGATATATTATTCCAGATGATAAAACTGAATAATCTTAATGTAAATCTTTTCCATAGATTATTGTGAAAAGGATTAATTATAAACAAAGCCAGTGAATTAAAAATAGATATATTTTCAATTAAACCAACTAGCTGTGCCCGCGGCTGCGTGGGACTCGGTAAATAACACAATGTTGTTATTTTCTACGTACAAACTTTAACACCCCTTATCACCCTAATAGGTATAAATAAATTAAAATAAATCTTAGCCCTGTTTATAAACTGTCCCACTGCTGGGCACGGGCCTCCTCTCAGAATGAGAGGGGATAGGCCATAGTCCACCACGCTGGCCAAGTGCGGGTTGGCAGACTTCACACACCTTCAAGAACTTTATGGAGAACTCTTAGGCATGCAGGTTTCCTCACGATGTTTTCCTTCACCGTTAAAGCAAGTGATAATTAATATTTAATACGCACATGACTTCGAAAAGTCAGCGGTGCGTGCCTCGGGATCGAACTCGAACCATTCGCCGTGGGAGGCACATGGTTAAACCACTAGGCTATCACTGCACTACCTTATAGGTATAGAATATCAAAAAAAAAACTGTGCACCTCTAGGGTACTCAAGGAATATTTCTGCCAAATTTCAAATTTCTAGGTCCAGCGGTTCAAGCTGTGCGTTGTCCGTAAGTCAGTCACGGTACTATAAAGAATAAAATAATAATATGTCTCAGAATATAGTCTTCAATAGTGAACTTCCCAGAAGTATGACTAAACAAATATTTGGAGAATTCCACTGTGGTTGAATATTTTCTTCAATCGATTACGAATTCTATAAGCTCAAGTATCCGACGGAACTTATTAATCTCAGCATTGATCACACCCCTGTCCGAGGACTTTATGTGCTCATTTATCGTTCATACGTAGGTATTTATTTTATCATACAAGTAGGATTTAATTTCAAATTCTTACAGATTTATGTGTCCACATTCGGAGGAAACTATTTTAATTAAGCTTTATTTCTGTCCATAATATTTTATAATGACTGTTACGAGAGGTTAAAAAACCTAGTTCTCCAAATAAAACGTTCTCGACGCTTCTAAATAGCATTCAAAAGATTTTTATTTTACGCATTTCCATTTTTATAGTCGTGCAAACACGAACCGTCAATCCACACCCTTACGTATAACTGTAAAGGCGTCGCGCCGGTCATGGGCACTGTGCCAGCGACAACGGTGTATCTCGCCGCTTCCGAACGAGTGTCGCTCGACCACTTGTCATTCAACAGACGCTGATAATTGGGGTGTTTACTTAATGATCATTAAAAATCGAATAGATCCGCGTTATGCAATCGATTAGGAGCCAAACACAGTATCTAATTATACGCCGTTGAGTAAGTTTGAAATTGATTAAATATATTGTTTTGGTCTGTTTTTATCGATTGTAATGGTAATCTGTATAGCACTATTTAAATTAATTGTCGGGGAGTTCATACAGATTCGTTTGGTGCACTAGACATTGTAAGTAGGCCGAATCGATCACGCTTCGATTGGAGTGTTGAGCTTTTGCTCCGACATAAAGCATCGTTAAAACTACTTGTTTGATCTTTAACCTCCGTCGGTACGTACAATACATGTAAAGACAGAATATGACTGCGTTTGCTTCGTTCAATAATTACTTACAATATGCAAATTGTTAATTGTAGAGAAGAGCTTAAAAGCCCATGATATAAAATTAACATACCTATATTTAACACATAATTACTGAGCGTAATCTTATAATTTGTCTACGGTTTGTTGGGTTTAACTATGTCTTTGTATTTATCTTACGATAAGAACATAAACAAGTTTTTATTCACAACAAAACAATACGAAATTGTTACATAATGAAAACATGTGCTGAATGTGCTCCGTACTACAATGGAACGGTAGCAGTACAAAACAAATTCATGTCGATAAGGTTATTACTCGCTCATAAATATAGAAGTGACAAATAATGTTTAAGATACTTAAGCAGCTCGTATCAGCGCAGGGGACATGACGTAAGTACAAAGGGTGCAGGCGTCCAAGTTGTCAAACGAGAAGTTTTTATCGGGCGGCCTGTCGGCGTTGAATAGAAATGAGCCTTGAATAATGCATGTGTGGTGCGGCCGCGTCCCGCACCTCTCCAAACTGATTTGTTGCAACCAACGTTGCAACAACGCGATCACGCTCATACACAGGTGTTTACGTTTTATACCAAGCGATTGTACGCCTCCGCGTCCGTGTTGTTCGAGCCTACTCGCTGACACCGCATTATGTGATATTGGCAATGTTGTTATACGATTCTAAACCGACTGTGAGAAAATTACTGTTGGGTTCTATAACAACTTGATAAAAGGATATTAATAAGCATGACCGTTGCACTATGCAGTGTGATGTATAGTTTGATTCTGACTCACAAGTCCATTACGTAAAACAATGTTTCGTCAAGTCCTCCTTAGAAACTAAACTGTTAAACGCAAACGACAGATAGAAACACGTGGACGAGAATTTTCTTTATTATAGCTAATAAAAAAATAAGGCATTATTATAGTACCTATGTAATACAGGTAATATTCAGCTCAGTAATAAAGCGTAGGTTTGTAAAGTGTGCGAGCTTGTGAAACCCAGATACTTAGCCGAGCGCCCCGAGGCTAGTTTCACTTCCTGTGCCTTAAACCCATTGATGCGGCATCAGATATTAATCTTTTTCATGCAATATCTTTAACACATGAATTAAATTTTGATACATGTTTGTTGTTACGTTGGCAGAGTAATGGTTGACTATTGATTGAGTGGTGCCAGAACGCTACTGTCATCGTTGGTTTCCGCAACGCAAAATTACTCATTGTTAATGCTAGTTTAGTTGCTGAAAATTAAACGGGCGTATGTCGGAGATTGCTGGTACATAGAAGGAACGGTACATTAAGTAGCCGCGTTCAAAGCGGGAATGAAGCGAGCCATTTGTGGCCGAGGTTCTGGTTTGCTATCCGCCAAGATGGCTACGTTATAAGTCGTAGAACGCAGCCAGTACACATTTTTGCGCAGTTACCTCCATTCTTAACTAGAAACTAACTGGCTGTTTGATTTACTGCGAATTTACATAAAAGATGCACATTGCACGAGCCGTTGTGAAAATGGCGAAACAAATCTGCACAAGATGCGAGGAAAAATTATATTATTAGCAGAAATATCATAAAGCTATAATTTCAATTAAAATAGTAGGTAGTTAAGTAGTAATAGCATACCTATTCATAATCGAATTAACATTAAAACTAGGTACGTTCATTCGCGACGGTATCAGAAATATCAAATTTAAGATTTATATCTGTACAGATATAGAAAGTTAGTTATAAGGAAAGCTACCTAGGCACCTCATTAATTTGTACCTAATTACCTATTGAATGACTAGGTATATTTCTATATTATTTTATTTAGAAAAAATATGGAAGTGGTTACGAGCTTTTAACTTGCGTGCTTCCCAAATGGTGAGTGGACCTAACAGGTAAACACTTAAATACTATTATTATAAAATCGTTATTTACAGTCAATTTATTTGTGAATAGCACTTCGCCCACGACTTCGTCCGCGTGTCCCACAGGAACTGTGCATTTTTTCGGGATAAAAATCAGCCTATGTTACTCAGTGATAATGTAGCTTTCTATTAGTGAAAGAATTTTTAAAATCGGTCCAGTAGTTTCGGAGCCTATTCGGTACAAACAAACAAACAAACAAAAAATCTTTCCTCTTTATAATATTAGTATAGATGAAAGAACCGGAAGACGTGGAACTGAAGTGAGTAAAAGATCGTTCATTACTTAATTCAATTGCTTTCAGTTATGTATTGTTATGTTGCATTAGTTTCTGCTCGCTACATTTCACTTTCGCGTGGACTACATTAATAATTTAAGGCTGACATTTATTCTTTATTTCTCAACTCCGTGATGAAATGTATCTCGTTTCCGTTTTCGAACTACAACACAACGACCACTTCAATAAAATCAAAATGAAGCGACGCGTATAAATAAACAGGCGAACATTCTGAAAGGACTATTTCTTTTTTGTCTATTCCTGGCATAGGCTGTGTCCCCAATAGGCAAACTGTGAGCGGCCGACGGAGTTACCGCTAACAGTTTGAAGTAGCAAACTGTTAGCGCAAACATAGCAAACTGTACACTCCATTTCAAATATATGGAAGGGCGTACTAAACCGATACGCCGCAAACTCAGTCGGACGCTCAGTTTGCCTATTGGGGACACAGCCTTATAATTAGAATATAACTCTGTATTTTAACTGCAGCTATATCACTCTATGATTAGTATGTTCACGTAGAATTGATTTAATTTGTTTCTATTGAAAAAATACAATTTCTGTATTTCTGTCCAAGGGGTTTGACTGAAAGATTTCTGAGTACTAGGTCCTTGTTTTATAGTGTAATATCTATGGTGTTATGACAATTGGAAGGCCAGCAGCATCCACGTTTGCATCTATAACAAATAACAACCCTGCTTTTGTGTGGTATCAGAGATTTGGTGTTCCTTAGGTACCTACCTAGTACCGATCACCAATAATTTGCAAAACATTGTAGCAATTTAGTCCACATTCCCATATTTCCCATTTATTTATCACTAGCGACCCGCCCCTACTTCGTAAGGGTGCAACCTACTCATGTGGCGACATGTCAAAAGGTTGAGATTTCTGGGCTGTATGAATATTATTGTAAGTATTATTCACATAAACCGTCGGAAATAAATTCTCTAAACGGTAGTGAAAACCACATTAAAATCCATTGTGTAGTTTACAAGAACTAAGTGGACAAACACAGAGACACGAAAAGCGATTTTATTTTATACTATTTATAGATTACATGTTCCATTCTTTAATTACTAAAGAGGTTATTGAATCTTCTACTAGGTATTCTAGAGGTCTTTAACGTATTTAGGTCTATCAAAAAGGCAGGTCAGTCAGGTCATTTACACGACGATGATTAGAGAGTTTATTATGCTAATACCTACTCCAAATAGTGCTTGACAAAAGTTCCTTAAAAAAAAGCTCGAGCGTTATTAATAAATTGAAGTTGAAAGCATAATAAAAGTCAAAATTTATGCGCATTAATAAAATCGTCGTAAAAACTTTGTGACCTTCAGAATTCAGATATAAGAATGAGGAGTAAATATGTGTCTGTTCATTATAAACAACTAGATGTTCCCCGCGGTTTCAACCCCGTTGCTCGGCTCCTAAGGGTCGTAGCGTGATGTAAAATAGCCTATACTAATCCTTATTAATCTGGCTATCATATAGGTACAAAAAAAATGTTTCGAATCCAACTGGTAGTTCTAGAGATTAGCGCGTTTAAAAAAACAACTACTGAGAATTTCCTAATCGAAAAACCCAATATCACTGCCCGACCCGGGGATCGAATCTAGGACCCTACGCTCGCAATCGCCCTTGCAATCACTAGACTCACGAGGTAGTAGAAATTCTGGTGAAATACCTCTTTATAACAAAATATACACAATAGTATTGAATCAGATTGTAATCTTCATCATGTGCATCACTTTAGTGGCATTTATTCAAGATTCTTCCCCTGAAATAACTGACTTTCAGCAAATAAGCCATTTAACTGTAAAAGCTTTTTCACATTGAAATAAGATGGATTGTTCAAAAACAATGGCAAGAATATTTTTTCCAACATAAATAAAAACTAAACCGGTTAAATAAAGTTTCGTAAATATATTATTAGCGAAATCTGTGTGTAAAGTATAAAATATGCATGTTGCTAGCACAACATGAGTCCAAATTCTTTTATGTATCGATCGAAAGATAGATTTAATTAAGTAGCTGTCATAAAAAAATGATTTTAATCACACTTATTATTTAAGATATTAAAGTGGTATAAAATATAATATAATATACTACAATATTTGCGTAGAGGTCTCAAGTGAACGGATCTATTACAATGCCACGGTGAGAAAGCTCGGTCGAGTCGTGTGCGCCGGCGCCGCACAATGCTCAAGTTTGCGACATCGCAATCAGCATCGTCAGCGCTATGTGTATCGAACTATAAAAGGTCAGGTTAAATAGCAACTCGCAATTCACTTGCCGTTTTAATTCCTCACATTTTTTACATCGTTTATCCACAATTATTTACAATTAACTTATGGACTTGTTCTTACGTGTAGGATAGTGTTAACATTGTCTGTCAGTTAAAGGTTTAATAAGTATACCTACAAATATAACTACATACCTATCTGTTCATTCTACCAGACATAAACCTTAACCGGTATTAGTTAAGGACCAAATAACTTGCAAACACAAAGAACGCCAGACGTCTGGATATGTTCAGCGTGAATGACGGCTGAAGATAAGAAATAATTAAATAGATGGAGAAGAGATAAAGAGGCGCAATCCGTTAGTGAAATTAAACAAATAGTTTAAGAACACCTTTGTAAACAAAGCAGGTAGAACCAAAGGAACTGTTTTAATATAAAAGACCCGTAACCGCCTAAAGAGGACTCGACGCGGTGAAAGGTAAATAACACTATGAGATATAAATATAACATAATGAGATATAACAATGAAGTTTTAATGAACCACTGTTTCAAATTCTATTCAGTGGAGTTTTCCGCCATTGTGTTTATTTTGAAATAGTTCAGCTATTCAGCGTGATAATAACAATTAAACGAAAATGAAATCATTATAAAATGTAAACTCTACATTTATTATTCTTAGTCAACAAAAACGACAGTTAGTTCGAGGATCAAGGCGAAAGAAAAAGTCAAAGTTATCTAGTGTGAATAGATACTTGGTGAATACAATACGCTCTGCCCACGCGCCGATGAATCACGCGCATGCGCCCGCGCCGTTGCCGCAACGCACACAACAAGAACAGCAAAAACATTACCTACTTTTGAATAAGTTTCCTTTCTCTTTCTACACCTCCGAGCGTGCACCATGTTCGGCGCCACTCGCCGTATCAATAAACAAATGATTCATTATCAATACATATCTAATAGATTGACTTTGACCATGATTTGAGTCAATGCCGTACTAACCGAACTAGCATTACACAATACACAAATTACACAATAGGTATTTGTTGTTTTACCTTATAGTAACATTAGCAATGGAGTTATTTTACAATGACAATACGCAGATAATACATTATTAATTCCATGATGATGATGATGACACATCGTCAGAGTAGTAGGTCAGTTTCAGACCTGGAACTAAAAAGGTGGTGTAGATTGTAACAGTAGACCCTATAACCAATCGTCAGAGCAATTTGAACCAAATGGAATAAAAATCTATATCTATATTAATAATCTATATTATCTATATTAATAAAATGCTTTGTCCTGACTGACTGACTGATGGATCAACGCACAGCCTAAACCGCTGGTCGTAGAAACGTGAAATTTGGAGGACATATTCCTTGTATGATGTAAACATCCGATAAGAAAGGATTTTTGAAAATTCCACCCCCAAGAGGGTGAAAAGGGGTGGCAAAGTTTGTACGGCAAGACGTGTTTGCTTGGCCTGATCAACTTCAAACTTTCAAATTTTTATTTTCGTCCTCCATGCGGGCGAAGCCGCTGGCAAAAGCTAGTTATTGATAAAATGAAATTTCAAAGTCATGTAGAGCCAGAAAGTTTTAAAATAAAGCCCATACCGGAGACGAGAATGTTTATATGAGAACACGCCAAATGGCACATAAACGTTTAAAGTGTTGTAAATTATTCTCTTAATCTCGATGGCATGATGACAAATAAAACGTCCTTTCACCTGTGAGACGCTTTTGGACACGAAGGCGATTAAAGCAAGATCTTAAAAAAATGAATTATTGTATGCAGTTCGGAAATCATAACAATTATTTCGGCAGTTTGCTGCTTTCATATGAAGCATCATTTGGTATTCAATTTAATCCTTCTGATTAAATGTACAATTTACATTTGTATAAATTAATTAAGCCCATTGCCGTGAATACAGAAAATGCTATTGAATTGTAAATACATATTAAAACTCGTACTGCTAGTGTCAATAATTGAGCCAATGAATGTGCATCGGTAACAACACAGGCTGATTTCGAAATGTAAGAGCGGAACTGTACGATCAAAGATTTTTTGTAAGAAATCTATTTACTTATTACATTGGACATTAATTTATTGTCGCATTAACTGACCAGTCATAGCAGCCAAAGCGTGACGAAGTCGAACGAGTGACCATGAAGTGCGTAGAGCGACTGGCCGGTGTGATACGTAGAAACGGTGACTCACAGAGAGAGAACAGAAATATGCATTACTGTGTACCAGATAAGGACAACAGATTTCAGAAAACAGGTTTGAGATTTCGAGTTTCGATCCGATATTCTCTTGTCTGTGCCAAGTAGACTCCGCTTGAGTAAAGCTGCCGTTCACGAAACTCGGGGAAGTCGTACATTACAGCTTTTTATTTTTATTCGACTTGATACTTACTGTGTAACAATTAGGATTTAGTTTAACTGGCCTTCGTCTACTTCTCGATTAATGGTTGTTATCGTAATTAGTCACAGACCGGTCTCGATAACTTTCCCGGCCCGCTTTAAAAGGGAACTATTATTGTGAATTAGCAGATTTTGTTTTTATCTTATCGAGTAAAGGTTACCTACCTACTGAACACTTTCTTTATCAAGACATGGTCTGTGTCGGGGTGATGTCATCACTGCTTTGGTGCTCTTATCTTAACGACGATAAAACGTTAGTTAGGAATGTTTTACAGACGTAAGTTAGCTAATAAAACGCGTACCGACTAGGCATCCCGTCATCACCGCAGTTATCTCATATAACGAAAAGGTTATACGAAGCTTGTATTCTGTGACTGTTCCGCGAAAGACAAATTAAACTACACAAAAGCAGATAAGTAGTATAGATTTTGTAGCGATACTGTATGTTTGAACGTGTCGGTGGCATATCAACACGTGTTTCGCGTGTGATTATCAATCGGTGCAGTGATCGCTGAAGAAAGTCTAGAGCTACACGATTACAGGAATTTTCCGACTCGGTGGAAATGATCGCGTCTCGGTGAATCATTACATGTTTTTGCCTCAACGTTGCCCACAGAGAAAACGCACGTTTCTTACACGTTAATAAAATTAAACATCAAAGTTGACGTTTAAATTGGTATTTTCAATTTTCCGGGCCTTCCCTGTAAATGGGTAGAACAAATCACAACACAGTAAGTAGTGCCAAAAATGGGACAGTCATAGCTAATGTTCTCCACGCGGCTGTTGTGTTAAATGTCTCTGTAATTTATTGAGTACAAGCAGCCGTTTAAAAATATTCAATAGTAAATCTTAATCACTTACATCAGCATTTGCCCATCAAAAAGTACAACGGTGTCTATAACGTTAATGGGTCTATTTTTAATGATAATAGGTTGCCGATAATTGTGTAGTAGTATTGACGTCACGGCTAGTTGGCAACGCTAGCGGTCTATAGGAAAACATGCAAATTCGTTGGCTGATTCCTTCCACTATCTTCCAACTTGTCTGCGTTAGTATTGTTATTAGATAGCGATGCTACAGATTTATTATTTCAATATTGTGCTGCTCGATTGTTCCATACAGTTTTAGTATGTGGAGTTTGTATTTATTATTTAAACATTAACTTCTAACGTACCAACCAGATTATCTAAATATTAAAGTCAAATAGTAAATACGGAAAACTTATCGTTGATTTACAAATTAGCAGTACGTTAAAAATGTTTACTTAATAGGCTCGGAATTTCCATATAAGCAAATTTATCCAAGTCACATTTCTGTGTGACCTGTGACTAATAAGACACACAGAGTTGTTACACAAAGATGGCATTACTTATCTTAACATCTTCAAATATTTACGTTAAAACTGTGTGCCATTAATACTGTAACTATAATGTATTCTAATGAATACTACAAATAAATTCTATAATAAAGATGATGTTATAGACAATGCACTTCCTAATGTTGCAACTAAAGTGAACGCAACAGATGCAGCATATGTGTCGGATCTGAGAGATGCGGTGGCTAGGTTTTAGTTGCATACAAATCGGAACAAGGTATAATTTGATCGTGGTCCAACAATCGTTAAGGCTACTGTTACCAGTCTGTGCGGCAACCGGTTTGTCCACTTCCAGTGCCGAAACGACGCCAATCATAGCCTTAACACCAAAGCCGGAGAGCCTTTTATTATTATACTAACTGACAATAACTTTATACAAGATTATATTGCTTCCTCACTTTGCTTTTATCGGACAAGTATATGTTAATTATTGAAACGTTGGTTTAGGTAGAAAGTAGTGTGGATAATAAAATTAGGAGTACTTAAAATAATAGGAGAGGTGAAGAAAGAGCGAGTCGCTATTAAATGGAAAATGTGGTTGCAGACGGTGCAGCGGTGACGCAATTTTTCAGCGTACCTACTTGTTGTTCTATTGACACAGATAAAATGACAGCTTTTATCTGAACGGATTTAAATTGATCCAATGACAATAGTTGGAGTTCTTAAAGGTTTCTCTCAATATTGTTATTTATTTTGTTAGTTTAGTTTCTACTTCTTTTGTTTCTTTTTTACTTCAGGTGGTTACAATAACATCTATTGGATTTATATAATCCGATATTGGTGTCAAGAAGATGAAGTATTTATTTATTTTACTCGTATTTTGATGGCGTTAATAATTTCTAGTTTATTCGTTTCGACTAGTGCCAGGAGTCTTTTAGCATTCACATTCATTTGCCTTATTTTGTCACGCTTCCAGAGAAATATGATTTTTATTTTTGAGCGTATTTCTATAACGTACTAGTTTTTATGATAACCACGTCGGTTTGTTTAATGCTTCTCATTCTATGTATGTTTCGAATTCCTTTGATAGATGTATTGTTTTCTTACACATGTAAAGTGTTTATTAGTACAATTGTAATACGATTATACAATCATTGGCATCAATCGCTAAATCTCCTCGCAGATGCCGAAATTATCGCGTGCATCGGTGCCAATAGCTGTCTGATTGATGGCTAATCCGGCGGGCATTTATCCGTTCGCGAAACCGAGTAGGTGGATTGACAGCAAAAATAAAGAAAAGGCTAATCAAAATAAGGCGAAAGCGCTTCCAAATTGCAACTTCCTGTGGAGCTGCTCAAATTAGCCGAAAGCGTAGCAGCTTCAGCCACTGGAAATTATCATGTGGCGTGCTGGAAATTGGCGTGCAACTATACGTACCATTTTAGAAATGAGTAATTGCTGTCGAAATTTAGCGCTCGAGGGTGCGCACCTGCGGGCGCTGAGATTCATTCATGAGAGGAGCAAAATAAAGCGGCGAGAGGTCGAGAACAATCCGCAGGCGATAATAACAGTTGGCTTTTCTTAGAAACAGTGCGGCGTGGAGGCTTCGACGGAGGGTGTGTTTGCATCTCGCTCGCACGGTTGGAGAGTGAACGAGAGGGCGTGGGCGGGGCTCGGCGTGTTATGTCACGTCGCGGGCGGTGAAGGCGTCCGGAGCGGAGTGCGCGCTGCACGCTGCACTCACTGCATCCGCTACACTTCCCGACTTTTCATTATTAACGCTTGTTAAAGGAGCGGAGGTCAGCGGCAGATAAATATGAAGTCAGGTGGTACCTTCAGGAGTAGGTACCATTGATATAATGTTCGGTGATTAATGTGTTAATTATATGCAATCTGTTGTGCAGTTAGTATAATGAGGTGATTGTGTAATACAGGTATACAATATTCATACTGATAAGAATTGGAAGGCCACTGATATCGGTAAAAGATTAGTCAACAGTCCTACCAAAAGAACTAGATTTTAGATAGATACTGATTTAATTAAATATAAATGTTTACTGATTTGTTTGTATTACTATCATTGCTTTAATTAATATCGAATAGGCCTGTACCTACCCTACATTTTATCGTCAATTTTTTTTATTTTATTATATGACTAGTGATGCGACCCTGCTTCGCATGGGTGCAATCTAGGTAGTGATGTAGCAACATGTCAAAACATCAACGTTTTTGTGCCGTATCCAGTTAACGTATTATGAGTACTAAAAACCATTCCGGAATAAATTCTCTAAATAATGGTGAGCATTAAAATCCATTGCGTAGTTTAAAAGAACTAAGCGGACAAACAGACAGACATGAAAATCGACTTTGTTTTATACTATTTATAGAAGAGAAAATAAGATGATATGTGTGATGTAAACAAGCATCTTGTATGTAATTTACATTCTGAATAGCTCAAGGATTTGCATCAATGGATTGTTATTGAATTAGTTTCCATGTCATTTATTGACCGGTTATGTTAACATAAATACAGTGAATCCAATACGATCATTACCAAACCAATATTACCGCCTCACCGGTATTCACATACAAATGTGAGTGATTTTATTCATAGTTTGATTACTACATGTCGGGGTTGAATAAAGTATTTTATGTGAAAATTACTGGTGGGCACAAATGAAAACATTTTTATGCATAAATAAGCCGTGTTCGATAGAAACGGCACGAATCAGCCGCACATGGCACAATGCGACGGTTTTATTACACGAGCCAATGGAGAGGAGACGTTTATAAATCATACTTTTATGGTTATTCTTAGCGATAAACTCGACGTTTCTAGCGTTGATGCAAACGGTGTTCATGTGCGCCCGCGCCATGCGCCATGTGGCTTTTCCCTAAGCTGTCAGGAAAAACATTATCATGTTATTGCATTGACAAAACTAAGCCTAGACAGTAATTCTGCCCTCATAATAGAAAACAGTATTATTATATTGTACAACGGTATTTCTATTGTTGCCGTTAGTTATTATTACAAACAATAAAATATTGATTAGTTATTGTAATTTATTTATGAGTTAATTTCAAATAAAACTCAACCTTTAATAAACACTAATTGCAGTAATGTAGAGAGTAAAATGAAAGTAGGTTGGACAGGACTTTCTTCTACCATTACACCGCAAAATATAAATATTGGCTACCTGATAAAGGCTAATTGGCCAAGTGGTTAGATAAATGACCGTTTACATGTACAAGGTAAATAAGAATAAAAAAATATCTATAATATTAAACTGTCATATTATTTATTTAGGTATAATTAATTTCCTGTATATTTTACAGGAAGTTAACAGTTAATAAATGAGGCGTCAGTATATATGTTTTATTGTTATTACGTATCTTGGGAACTCAGGACTTCCCGTGACAACGTGCAAAGACACACTAATGTTTTTATCCTTATAACAATATTATGAGAACCGGTACTTCTTACCTAATCAGCTCATTTATCACATCACGACAAGAAGACAGCATGCTGTTTAAAAAATGATCTTTCGTGTCTAAAATGATGTGACTGACTAGTAAAAGTTTCTTAACTTCTCAGAAGAATATCTAAAGCTGTAGACATCATAACAACGATTTAAACAAAAGTCTATTACCTATTTGTTCTTTTTATAAGTATTGGTCGAACGACCAAATAAGGCTTTCAATCCGTAACAGGTAAAACAACGTTTCTTTTTTCAACAAAAAAAGTTAGAAGTAGTTTGGCGTTCAAACTAAAATGTAAATCGGTGAGAAGTGGTATTAATTTAAAATTAGCTAAATAAGTGTGTTGCCCCTAAACAGTTTGGCAATCGATGGTATTAGTGGTGTACAAATTGGCCAATCAATCGAGGCTCCCGACTCCCGTTTCGTTACAAACAACCTGACTCCAGCAATTAGAGGGGCCTATTTGTATTTCCAGTCGTGTATTCGAACTACAAAGGGGAAATAGCCAATATTTACGCCTCGTTGGAGAATATCAGTTATTTTCACCTCAAAAGCTTCTGTATTCGTTTGTAGTCTCGGATTCGTATCTAAATAAATGGAAATTGTAGAAGTATAAGCAACGCTAAACGTTAAATCTCTTGAATATGGTTTTGTAATAGAATAATCAAAAATTTAACGACTTTTTTGTCGTAATTAAGTACATAATCTGGGCTAAATAAGCAGCTATAATTATATGTAATTAATTTAAATGTGTTTCGGCATTCTTTTTAAATTAGTTTTTTTATACTAATTAAAGCTATAAAGCTATAGGTACTATCACTTCATCTTCTATCTGTCTTCTATTTATATACCTATAAAACAATACTGTGACTAACAGACAAAGTACTTACCTATAGCTGAACTTGGTGGACCTAGAGTTAGAAGAAATATTCCTTGAGTAGGTACCCTAAAGGTGCACCAAGAAGGGGTCCTTTGAAATTCCATCTCTAAAGGGCTGAAAAGGGGTGGTAAGGTTTGTATGAAGAAAATAACGACATTCAGTTGTTTTCCGACTTCCACGTGGGTGGAGTCGCGGGCACAGCTAGTGAAGTTTATATAGCTTTAAAGGCCTATCATTAATTAATCACGAACTATCTGTAGCAAGGGTTTTAATTACCAAAATATTAGAACACCTTCCGTGAGGCGGCATACTAGGCTGGCAAGATATAATACGTGCCATTGTCATCCACACGAAAGAAGAAAAATTGGGTCCTTTGTCTATTTGCTCACATTTCCATAGATGACTAGTCTTCTAGCTCAAAGAAGTCCCCGACATTTCTCCGATATAGGAAAGGGTTTTATCGAAAGACAGGAAGTTCAAGAAAATACAAATCGTTTTAATTCTAAATAAGAATTTAAATATTAGTCTAGTACATTATGGAAGTCCAAGTTCCAGCTTATTGTGCAATGTTCAACCGGTTCATTTAAATTACTTTGCAAGTCATTAAAAGTCAATTTGATATTAAACTATACACAGATAAAATGATTTATAGTAGTAGAATTCAGATGATGAAAAGGTATTACATTAGTAGGTGAGAAAATAATTAATTCACACTTTGACGCGTTATTCACGTTTATTGTTTAGACCTAACAGAAATAAAAAATCGTTATTGAATATTCCTGTAGACTTCCACCTCACTTGCCGTGTTGCCCTACTGCCGGACAAAGGCAGTCCCTTTCATTTCTCTTCTTTTCAAATAAAAGAAATCAGAATTTTGGAATTTTTCTCAATCACGGAGATTGACGGAATATGTCGAATGAATCCTGTATTTTGCAGGTACGAAAACAGAATTGTTCATGCAGACACAGGTAGCCTATAAATTACCTATCGGTTATGAGTGGTGTAATAGAGATGTATCCGGAAAGGGCAGTTGATAGAGTGGTTGAGGAAGTCAGAGAGCGAATGTTTTAGTGTACCACCACTTTGGGGGTTATATCTAACAGTAAGCTACGATTTCATTCATTATTTTAGCAGATCATTATGTTACAAATTAAATGGGGAAGAAAAAATATTTGTGTGAAGGAAGATTTAGATAATTATAAATTATGATGAAAAAAAATATGAAATCCTTAAAGCATTTTCTAAACATCAACCTATAGTAAGCGATTAGCGACAGCGACCCACTCCTGATTCGCAAGGGTGAAATCTATTGATGTGGCGACATGTCAAAACATCGAGCTTTTTGTACCAAGAAACACATATTATAAAACTTCCAAAATAAATTCTCTAAATGATAATGAAGACCGCATTAAAATCCATTGCGTAGGTAGTTTAGAAGTAATAAGTGGACAAACAGACAGACATGAAGAGCAACTGTTTTCTACTACTTATTACTTTGTATATTTGTTAAAATGTCCTGATTTTGTCTGTCCTGTTGATATACAATAAAGAATATTCCATCTGGCTGGGCATAGGCCTTTTCTATACGATCTTGATAATTTGTGAAATTCTTACTTGATGTCTCCTGTATCTACCTATCTATCTACCTATGATGTTCCCACTGCTGGGAGTCGGACTTCCTCTCTGTGAGAGGGAGTGCAGGTGCGGTCGCAGCCGAAGACTTTGGGGGGGGTCATATCTATGGGGACATGTTATACCGTGAATGCAAAACCAAAAATGTGTTTCTCACATTTTTGTAGGGTTTTGTAAGGTTTTGTCGTTGTTTGTTGTTTTAAGGTCATGACCCCTACAACTGCTCGGACCGCTACTGAGGGAGTGGGCCATACTCCACCACGCGGGCCCTGTGCGGGTTAATGAACGTCACATATCTTTAAATTCTTGGTTCTTGGACATGATGGTTTCCTCACAATGTTTTCCTTCGCCGTTTCAGAACAGTGGCAATGAAACAATTTTCACGAAGTGTGCTCATCGGGGACTGAGACCACGACCTGGGCCCCAATTCTGCTATTGAAATTGTGTAGGTATGAATAGTGTCATAATGACACCATAACGGTCAAAACCTAAGCGCTCATTGGCTTAGAGTAAGACTATCTATTTCGTCATTGGCCAAAACGATGTCATTGAGAGACCATTCTGACAGGATTATGACAATTGCATTAGCAGACTTGGGCCCCTGCTTACTTGTAAGGCGGTGTTGCTACTACCCGCATTGGGCCATCACTGCTCTCCTCACTGATAACTATAAGATACGCTTCGTATCGTAATTAGTCGGTATCATCTGTATAATCACCTGTATTAATCGAACATACTGAGGGACTGAAGGTTCTTCTCCTAAGTGACCAAGACCTTATAGGTAGGTATAACAATATTCTCATAGCTGCAGGTTGTAATATGAAGCCTATTTCTCATGGTGACACGGTTATTTGCTTGCTACGTAGTTTGCAAATGTGAGTCCAAGATAAAATAAGTCAGTGTAGAGTTGCAGGCATCATGATTCTTTTTATTATAATTAATATACAGTACGATTTTTTTGAAACAGAGATCACTGTGGCAACTTTGCCAACCGTTATGTTATAGAGAAAGGTTTTATGTTAGAAAACCATCTAGTTTTTCAAGCGTAGATATCTATTAAAACAGCTTTTTTTTAATGTTTTATTTTCAGGCTAATAAGGCTACAAAGAAAATATAAAAAAAAAATACAAAAGTGCAACCTAGTTTAAAACGATCAATTTGTAAAGTTGCTACAAATTGATGAAATTAATGGGTTGATTTAATTCAATAGTATTACATAACAACTATGTGCTGTTATAAATCATTCTAGACTTTATTACGATTTCATTTGATCAAAAAGAAAGTTTAAACAAGTGTCAATGAAACTAATCAGGTAACAAACGTTTTCTGTACACCAATAACGTTGAAATTGAAAGTGTTGTGATATAATTTGATAAATTATTAATCCGTTACTATCTTTGATCATCACTATAAGTTTCCATATCAGTTTGATTCAACGAAAATCATAAACTGATAAGCTAGTGTACAATGTTACCGTGTATTCAAGCACTAATAAAGTGGCTCTCGCAAAAATACGAGTTTTATCTTTAATTCATTTATTATCAGATTATATCGGTTCGAAACACCAAAACCTAGGCTAAATTAATAAAATACTAGACATTAAAATATTGATAGGTAGTTTTTTGCTACGACGGATTAAGAATTCAGATGATATAATTCTATTGAATGTGTCTTTTACTTTAACATAGAGTAACTCTTTATTAATTTCTGCATTCTTAATATATGAACGACGATATTGTCCCGCCACTTCAAATTCCTTTAGAAATTATAATATAGGTAATTATTTCATCATGAATTACATAGGTATATGATTTATTTATAATGCTCAGACTAAGAAAATAGTAAGACAGAGCGCCGCAAACAAGAAAAGTGAAGCCACCTTTTAATCTACTGTGGGTGTCAAAGGGTTATTTGTTTATTTTTTCCCAATAATTTGGTAAAGTATGTATGTGTACTAATGTATTGTAACAACCTTCGTGCTTTATGTCACTGCGTTCGTTGACGTTTCATGTTTTATGGAACCTAAAAACTTACTTTTTATTAACAAAAAGTGTAATTTAAAGTACTTGCAAGTGAAAAGTGATTTTTTCCGAGACACTTTTTCATGCATTAGTGATATTAGTGGTATATCTGCACGATGTTTACATGCGAGCTTGAGTGTGTGTAATTGTGTATTTATATAGGTACAGCAGCACGGTTTTGTGGCTTCACTTTTGTTGTTCTCCATGCTCTGTCTTCTTATTTTCTTGGTCTGAGATATGACGTCGTAATTTTGAACAATCTTACCAAGATTCGCGTAGTACCCTGCCGGATGCATCGCGTGTATTGATCACCGCAAACTTTCCATTTGTCACTTACCTAAAACGAATACAACATAAAGTAAAGTTTAACACAAAATAGACGGAAACAAGATAATCAAGTTATTATAGTTTAAAAACAAATATGTTATAGTCAAAGTAAAATTTTCCTGTATGAGTAACTTTGGGCATATCTCTACGTAAATCCCCGAAGTGCAAAGAGCCGAAAAATACTTGCTCAGTGCATTTTCCTTGCATGACATAATTCCGTTAATTAAAAATGTTGATAGTATATTGAACTATTATATTGTCACTATGCTCTTCACAAACCACCGCGAAACGAGATGCTTTTTCATACATTTTGCATGCTACCACTGATTTACCGTGACGGTGCGGTGGTGTGCAAATGTCCATAAATAATTTGGATGGATTTATTATGTCACATGCTTTATGTAACCGAAAAACGAAGTGGCTCTACATAATGTAATTTAAAATAACCGAAAACCGTTCTTCAGCTACTAGGTACAAGTCATATTTCAACTAGTAAATCTTATTCTTTGCTAAACCAAATTGTAAAAGTTCACTCGGTACTAATTACTAATTAGGAAGAAAAGTCGAAAAATGCATGTCTAATCTAAATATCAATATAAACCACTAATCAAAACTATACCAGTGAACACATATGTCATTGTATCACCAAGCATCGTGAATGGTTTAATTAAACACTTATTAATTTAGTTATACGAATTATATAGACCGCAGAATGTACCTAATAACAACAGAACATGCGTGCAGTAAATAGGTACAGTCACGAGCCAATGTCTCTCACAGATAGCCATCACATCAATTATATTTATAATCCATTTAGCGCTAAAAGTGTAATAAAACTAAAATGTGGACAGTAAAATGTATGAAAGGAAATGGATTATAAGTTGCGAGGTCTATTGTACGAATAAAAATTGCCTTTACGTATATCTTCATTACAGTGCGCGCGGTTTTCATTAAATTTTTCAGCTTTGAAATAGAATTTTTACTTTGATACAACAAAGCTGGTGTCTACAACGTTAGATAAACCATATTGGTTTTTGGTCTCGACAGTTTGGCAGCGAGTGTACAACTCTCAGTTATTAACAATAATCAATAACCGCACATTACACATCACAGCTAGGTACCTACGAGTGCGACATGAAATGGTAATCGACGTTCGATTTCACCTGTGTCACATTATTCTCCGACATTATTTGTGTCCAATGTGCATGGAATATTCGGCATAGGGGCCAAAATTCATGTTGCAAGGGCTGCATATTCGAGCCGAGGCATGCGGAGGCGAGCACACGTGGCTGCCACGGCTGCCTGCCTCGGAATCTGACCAAATGCCCATCGAAGCTCGATTGTTAGCTAAATAGCAATGGCTTATTTATGAGCTGTACTGTTTGCGGTCGATGCTACAACTACGTGTTACTGTGAGCGGAAGGTATTTTCAGGATTCAGTGAATTTATTAAGTAATAAACCGGTGGGTGGAATAGCAACACACAGGAATATTAAATTAAAATGGTACGGGTACCGTGTAGGTATTTCTAGAGATACCTAATTATCAAGTTGGCGATTTTGCACATGGGTTTTCAGTTTACAACTAATTTGACAGGGAGACCGAACTGAGGATTTCACTTCATTTCATTTCAAGAGCAAGTGGTTTCTTTTGTTTCTTATTTTTACCCAACTGCCCCAGAAGGAGTGTAATGTTTTTCGAGTGTATGTATGTATGTTTATTTCTTTGGGACGCTTAGTAGACGGCTTGCACGAGTGCAACTCGCACTTTGTCTCCAATAACTGTGTGCCTATGGGCTTTCATGTCTGACAATAAACGATCTTTAGTTTATTATATATTTTTACCGCACATAAGTGCCTAAGTACAATGAGATAAGAAGCATTATGAATAGTCTATTACCAACGAAACGATTTACGCTATTTAAGTATAGATAATCCTCATAAATAGCAATTTGCGTCGTGACAAACGATCTGCGTTGCGTCGCTTAGTTTGGAAATCGCGTATAATGCCGCTATTGTTAATTATACAAGTCACCGCGTCGCTAAACATACGATTTATTGTCAGCTAACTGGAACGGCGATACATCTAGCGTGAGATCTGTGCGGGGCGGCCGCGTCACGCCTTCGCTCAATACGCTAAAACATTGAAAAATTAAGACTAATTATGATCGTCTAGCCGCAACACAGAACATGTCACATCCTTTCAAGAGATTAACTTTCCAAAACATTACGTTTATCCATTACTAAAGTGATCTTGAAATCTTAATGAAGCAAGTGCCGGACGAGGTATTCTCATCTACAATCGCTTATCAATAAAGCTAGTTTACGGTTTGAAAAATCGACATGTTTGGTTCTCAACAACGCAGTAATGTCTGTCGAACTGCGATCGAACGGAAAGATAACAGGAATCGGGCTTCAGATCTGA
Source organism: Thalpophila matura (assembly GCA_948465475.1). NCBI lineage: Eukaryota > Metazoa > Arthropoda > Insecta > Lepidoptera > Noctuidae > Thalpophila > Thalpophila matura. The sequence continues at coordinate 14,467,967 of OX419183.1, forward strand.
CGGCTACGCTTTTTGGTCGAGAAAAACTACCGGCAGCGACCTTACCGCTTTACTTACTTAACTTTATGCTTTTAACAGAAACTTATCGCGATATCAAATCTGGAGCGGCGATTAAGAAACAATAGGACATTAATAAAAACTTGCACTAGAGCGAGGCATGAAACGTTACGATTCCATGAATTTCGTGAAATACCTATTCGGTTATTAACATTTTTACAGAGAATCGTCGGGGATGACGTAAAGGCAATTAAATGTTACCAAAGTTAGTTTGCTTAAAAGAAGTGAAATAGTGGTGGTTACAGGTGTCAGAGCTGTAGAGTTTGCTGGGCTGTATATCTCTCAGTAAGCACCGGACAGAGGCAAATAAAACAATGGAACAATGAAATACGCGAGACTGAAGCGCGCCTCTGCTAATGAACTGCCGCGCCGGCTCCAAACGCTCTTGGTATTAGACCAACATTAGTTTATGTTGAAATCACTAATTAATTCACTCCCATTATATAAATGTATACTTTGCTATTTGTGAAATGCTAACATTCGGCTAAAAGGTAGCGTTATTTTAAAGCAACCTATTTGGACATCACCTCTTATTTTAATTGAAAGCTAGCTAATGGATGGCGTATCAGAAAGCTTTATACTTGAATTTCTAATAGAGTTCAATAATTCATCAGTGTTTCGTTTATGGAGTGTGAAACGACTATCATTTTCTGGTTATCAATTGATTGAAAATATCACAACTTACACACATACTTACAGTATGTTTTAGTTACAGACTATAATAGTATAAAGTTTGAATGTGCAATAATAAATCGATTGTTTGGAACGTCGCGAGCCGCGAGTCTCAAGAGCGTTCGGTCAGCGCGCGCGGTGCTAGATGAAAAAGCATCAGTCGAGGTCCATAGCGAGGTATGCGCGGAATGGCGGGAGCATCCGGGCGGCTGCGATTGTTACCAGTTATCACTGAATGTTTTCCACCGGGCATTTTGTGCCGCTACAAAAAACCACATAAAGGGCGGGCGCGGCTCGTTTGAGACGCCGCCCCTGTGGGAAAATCGTCGCCAGAAAACTGCGACGCAAATAAATTATAAACTCTCTCGTGTGGAACGCGATGTCGCATATGTGGGTAGCTTTATGCGAAACGCATAAAGCGTGCTTTGTTAAAACTGCAACTATGTGCGCGGATAATAAAAACATTGCCGCAAGAACCAGATGAAGTAGCGTTTTGTGATACAAATCGTCGCAATCGGCCTTTGTAAATGTCGCGTGATCTCACGGCGGCGAGGAATCATTAGCGAAAACGGAGCATCCCGGAATAGACTGACAGCGGGACGATTGCAGCGCCCGTGATGGATTACGGGAGCCGACCGGGTTATTACCGCAGCCGCCGCCGCTTATATCCACACTCGGCGAAAATTACGATATTATTCAAATTAAAAAAATTATATACACGTGTCAGAGGTAAGGCCCGGTCATGCACCATGTATTTTAGCATACGCGCGGCCATAAACCCAGTATTTAAATCAAAACAACAGGTTTTATATCAACAGAGTGGAAAATTTATTATAAGCTTTATAATAAATAAGAATAATTGAAATTCTCGGTAAATACCACGAAATTAATTAGCCGATGAGTGTATAAAGTTAAATCACAAGAAGCTGGCGACACGGCTAAGTATGAGTGCGGGGCCGCGACCACGTCGCTCGCATTGAAAACTTGCAGAAAATGCATTTGCGATAAGAAAAAATTCAGTCCGTCGAGCACATATAAGTGCAGCATGGCGACGGCGACATTCCATGGGGAATACTTGGCATATCGAGACTTAAAGTAACCATTTACCGATTGCAGATACGCGATGGCCGACCGAGTAATCTGGTCAGATCGCTTCACTCGCATACTTGTTGCTACACATAATTTTTAACCTAAATAAGTAAGAAATACTTGTCTTCATGGTGTATTTAATGAGGTTGCGAGACACTACGTGGTTGACGATAATTTACGGTTTCCGTTAATTGGCAGACAAAAACTGCCGATATAAAACTTATTTAAACAGCAAATAAGTTTTATATCAGCAGTTTTTGTCTAAAGGAGTTTTAAGAAAATACTTTAACTCCAAGTAAAGAGACTTGGAAATTCAAACTCTTCTATGAGTCAGCTACAAAACTAAGTTTCTCCGTCCATTGTGGATGGAACATCTTTACTTAGGCCATCATTATAGGAACAAAGTTACTGTTAACGGTTAGTCTCGTCGTGGAATAACAAAAAAGCGGTCCTGTAGTATCGCCGATGTTTCCATCCTCTTCTCGCACAGGACCTCCGTTTAGGAATGAGCAGGATGATAGTGAGTTTTAATATACGGCTTCTAATGTGAGTTGGTTTTAATTTATCGTGCGACAGCCGCACTGGTCGCCGTAGCCGGCAAGAGCGGCGCTACATCAATCTTCCGAGCGGAGAGCGGTGGCTAAACACTCAACTCTACGTTGAATACAAATCGTAGAGTCGACTAGGCAATAAAATATCCGATTTAGTGAATTCCCAACTGTAAATGAACTTTATATATTAATGGTCGACGAAATATAAATTGTGATAGACATATTCAAATATTTGCGGGCACGGCTTTAATTGTAGAGATAAATTGGCGTATTAATTAGTAATATATTTTATTTGGTTTGTTACGTGTATTGAGTATTCATTGTAATTCGGTTTACAAAGGTAGAGGATTAAAAGCGCATTCACTCTGCAAAATAAATGGGAAATGATGTTTAAATTACAAAACCCGGTGTTTCGGATCACAGGGCTGAATTTGTCGGACACACACAGGGCGGTGGCATGTGAAAATCAATATACAATCATGTCCCTATCTACTACACCTGGCTTGTCCAATGCATCATTTATTTTAAATTAGGACATCAAACTAGAATTTGACAAGTCGAAATAAAACTTAAAATTCTGAGAGTATACCTATATCACTTTAAGAAGCAGTTTGGACTGTACATAATGTAGGTAGTAGTTTACTCAATTAAAACAAAAAAACATTAAGTAGGTACTTACGTTTTTAACTTTTCATACGGGGGCAAAAGAAAAATATTTTCAGAAAACTAAGTCTTTTTACATAAGTAGGTAATTTTATTGACTAACAACCCGCCCATGCTTCGCAAGGGTGCAATCTGCTGATCTGACGACATGTCAAAACATCGAGATTTCTGGTCTTAAGTCTAAGTAAAAAATTAACATTTAAACCTTCTCTAATAAATTCTCTAAATGGTGGTGAAAACCGCAAATCCACTGTGTAGTTTAGAGGAACTAAGCGGACAAACAGACAGACACGAAAAGCGACTTTGTTTTATAAAATTTATACATTACCGTTATAACTAATGAACTCATTTCGATGAAGAATATGGAGATGTGTATTTTTTTAGTGGGCACCTGGGCACAACACTATACAAGATCACCCATGAAATACGATGAATAAATTGTGACGCTACAATGCGTCAGGGGTGAGCAACAGCAAAAAACGTCCGGGCGGCGACTTTGTCCTCAGAGCAGAACGAGCAAGCCCTAGCTTTTAAGTGTAAACTAAAAACCGGCCAAGTGCGCGTCGGACTCGCGTACGAAGGGTTGCGTACCATTATCTATACAACATTAGACCATTATTATAACTTTTAAGAAGATCGAGAAAAAAATCACGTTTGTTGTATGGGATGCCCCCCTTAAATATCTATTTTATTCTGTTTTTAGTATTTATTGTTATAGCAGCAACAGAAATACATCATCTGTGAAAATTTCAACTGTCTAACTACCTATCACGGCTCATGAAATACAGCCTGGTGACAGACGGACAGACGGACGGACGGACAGCGGAGTCTTAGTATATAGGGTCCTATTTTACTCTTTGGGTACCGAACCTGTTTTTTGTATTCCGTGTACGGAACCCTAAGGAACCTTAAAAATTATATGAATTTACGTACTTAAATGATTAACTACATGGCAATTGAAGCCATTTAACTGTTTATGAATTGGTATAATACGTAAAGGGGTTAATCAATTATGAATCTACATAATTATCAGGTTGATGGTTTATTAAAACCTCACGATTACACTGCCCAAACTAGCTCATTAATTGTGTATGCCAGCGCCATAGTTACTGTAAATCTTTCAGTTACCAAGAATACTTCGATTTTGATTAAAAAAAGAAACAGCAAGAAGTTAATTAAAGTCACTTGCTTAACAAACAAGTTTCTCTAATCAGATTGATAAATTAGAATGTTTCCTTTAAACAGCATACAGCCGATGTTGCCGGTGACTGTTCGTTGTCCGTCGCTAATGAAGCAACACAAAAACTTGTAATTGTTCGGTTCGACATCTGCCCCGATCCGATATTTTCATTAGACCAGCGCAATTTGCAAACGTACATTTTTCTGTAAAAGTTTTTTTTGGGTTCGAATGTTACAGTTGAGAGGAATAACGAACACTAAAAGTTCAGTCAGCTATTTTTACGCTACAAGCACTAGCATTTTCTATTTCCTAACAACAATAAAAGTCACGTTTTGGATATCAAAACGGATCGTGGAAAGTTACAGCTGCTATTGCTTTAAATTCGATGAAATACATAATAAATAATTATTAAAATAATGAAAATATGTTGTGTCAGCTTCATAAATATCTCCGATGCCGCTTTAATCGATGTTCTAATAATAAAGTACTCAACTTCTGAGGACATAACGAGGAAACACAATACATAATAATGAGTTCGAACAGTGAAAGATGAATCTACAGTAACAGTGTAAGCGTCCATCGCTTCTGAATAAATAGTCGTCGGGTATTCTGCACACTTTGTTGTAATACACTTTAGAGCAAATTCAATCGGAAACTACGTTAAAACTACAAATTTGTACAAGACAAAAGGTTGTAGTTCTCTCACAAGCCGACAGACAATCAAAGCGAACACGGGCCCAATTGCGAAATAAAACGTACAAATAACAAGTTTAATTAAATCGCCAAGACCGACCCGGAGCGCGCTCCGGGAACAATTCCAACTATAACGATAGTTTAACAAGTGAACTCAAAGTGAGCTTCATATCGAATTCTACCTGCAATATGTAGTGCACTCGATCGAGAGAATTATTTGTTCACTGCGCTGTGATTTCGTTTCAGAACAATCTAAAGTTGAATAATGTTTTCATATCAGCGAAAGCACAGGAATTTTCATGTAGCCGAATGAAATAAAAATTGAATTAGCTATTGAAATATTCATTATATTAATAAAAATAATATATGGTTACACAGGCACAATAAAATACGCACGCATTGCTTATTCGGTTTGTGCCAAATATTATTTAACAGTTAATTAAAATAAACTAGTAGGTAAATATTCGCGTGGATCGAGCTTGCAATGATTTTTTTTTTTTAGAAACGTGCGGGTGCTCATACAACAAATGCTTCAAGTCAATCGGATGAATCACTGAATGATGCGCAAACGCATAGGTAACGAAGAAACACTTAATTTTTTATATATCGCACACCTAGATAGAGGGTGGCACAACTCAAAATAATTCAAAATCGAGCTATTGCGATTATCAGAATCTGTTTTCGACGCAGATTCCGATAATCGCAATAACTCGATTTTGGATTATATTGAGTTGTGCTACCCTTTATCTAGGTGTGCGATATATCAGATCACACCGGTGAAATTAAGGTTCATAAGCGTGAATACCTACATTAATTTCATTAAAAAAAGGCTTGATATAACTTTTTTCATTATAATCAATGAATTACAAATGTAAAAAATTAAACATCAATTATTGTATAACATTTACTGATAGTATAAAAGAGTTTTTATCTTCATCCTCTTATTATATCAATGAAATCAAGACAAGACCGCTCCGTTTTTGTCGATCAAGAAACGGTAGAGAACCGGAAACTGTTTGGCCGGAGGCTGTATCGACTCAATAATGATGTGGTGTGTCATATTATGTTTGTAGACATCCACTGTACCGCCAGCAGAGGAGAATAGATATTTGACTGCTTTTCAAAATGTAACAGACGAAACAGAGTTTTATATTGCTTTTCTGAATAAGTTATTAAGAAAGATAGTTTAACTTTTTTATCTTATCTAATTCTGGCGCTGTGCTGCTTTTCTTTAATTAAATAACTTACTTCGTATCTTCTCATAATACGAAGATTTGATGTTAGAGAAAAAATATATACACGTTTCCCAACTTTGTTACATCAAAGAGCTTTCAAAAATCGTACACGGCTCTTACAGCCTCCTAGTATCTTAACTACAGGCACTGTACCTATGACTAGTGAATTTACTATGGTGCTATAAAAGAGTTAATGCCCCTACCAAAAATAGTAGTGTTGTATTCTAAGCACAAAACTGCTAGTTAATACAGCTTATAGCTAGAATTATAAAAAGCGTAAAGAAAACACAAGACATAAAATTTTATGTTCAGAAGATATAAATGAGCATGAAATAAATAAAACGGTTTCAAAGGTCCCGGCACTCCGGCCCGCTTCGATTGCACGATCATACTAAACTTTGTAACTGAATCTAACTATCGTAGTTTTTTTGTTTTAATTTCGCTATGCCATAAAGCGCACTAGACACAATTTGAGATCTTTCTCAAGGGAATTAAATCCATTTGAAACTGGTATATCTGGTTGTATACTTAGTAACAACAATCGATCCGTCTCGTTGGCTCTAATAAATGTGTACCGCAAGTTATCATTCTGTTTTAAGAAGGGTATAGTATAGTGTTGACTTCAAGTATTCTTCATAAAAAAAAACATTTAAAATGCTAACTTTCCTCCTCATCAAACCGCTGATACGCTGATATACATTTTATTATAGTACAAACCTACGTTAAACGTGACATTTATTATATTAATAACCCATGTTTTCATCTTATATTTTCTAACAACGTGACGACGCGGGAAAGTACCTACCAACGTGTATGTCGTACCTCGTTAATATTGTTATATTAATTACGCACGTAAACATTTCTGGAAAGTGTTATACAAAAGTACAAGTGACACCGATTTCACACAGCCATAATCCTCATTTGTCACTTCTTTGGAGAGTGAAATTAAGATAAATAAGAGGCAAGGAGTGGGTCCTTTCGCTTCAATCCTCTGGTCGCTCGAGAAGATCGGATGGAGCAAGTCAATGAAACTGAATTTGGACTCTATTACTTCGATGATACGGTTTGTTCCGCCAGGACTGACTTGGTTAGTTTCACGCGAGAGTAATCCACAAATAGGAGTCCGAGAATAGAGCGAGGCTACTGGACACTCGTCGCAATCATATCTCCAGGCGGTGCTGTGAAAATTTTTAACGCTTACATTCTCCATGACTCAATCAACGTATGTCATGTAAAAGGGAATATCTAACAAAAATAAAACAATTTCAGAAAAAAAAACAAAGATCCAAGATTTTTATTCCAGAACTACTTACTATAGCAAATCTCAAAATACATTGATACCTACGTTATTTTATATTTTTAGCACTATGCAGGGTTTTCAACTTAAGGTTTCATTTTATTCAAACAAAAATAATCATCATGCTCCGATCTTAGGAGATGAACTTGGAATAAAATGAAGCAAACTAAGTATTTCTCAAAAGTTTTCAGTATAATGTACATTTTGAAGATAATGATACAGAAGTGCTGCGTTTGCGTTTTTCTATGGTTAAATGCACTAATACACCATATCTATTCTGAAAAATTTGAAGATGACTGTCACTTCTTTTCACCAAATGTTTTCGATAAAAATCACATTAGGTAGGTACCATTTGATGCTGCATTTTGCACCGTTAAGTGATAAAACACCGCTGATGCGGTTTTACTGCATTCAGAAATATTTGATAGCATCGTTCAAAGCCGACGGGTATGAAAGTGAGGATGGCTCATTCTCAGGTGTCCCATTATTTGGTTGATTTCGGTGGCACGTTTTTTTCTGTTAATTAGGACATTTTAACAGGAAATATCGAATCTAGATGTAACTTAAAGAGTATTTGCAGCAGAGGGTACAGGTATTTCCTTTAAAATGTCCCAGTTAATTAAAAAAAAATGTGCCACCGAAATCAACCAAATAAATTAAAACAATGAGACTCCTGAGAATGACCGTGATATCAAATAATTGTTCACAAGACCAATAGACAGTCGAAGCAAGTTCTGCTAAATGCTGCTATTCTACCTGAATTCGCAACACTATCGCAAAACTTACAACTTCTTAAACGTAAAGAATCAATCTATACTTATAATAAATCTGTAGAGAGGTCAATTCTGTACATGAAATATATTTTCAAAATAACTATCAGGGGGTGATTAGTGATCGATACTGATGCCAAAAATGCAATCAGTAAAATTTTTGTCTGTCTGTCTGTCTGTATGTTCCTTATAGAAACAAAAATTACTCGACGGATTTTAACGAAACTTGGTACAATTATTCTTCATACTCCTGGGCAGGTTATAGTATACTTTTCATCACGCTACAATCAATAGGAGCAGAGCAGTGAAGGGAAATGTTGGGAAAACGGGAGAAGTTACTCCATTTTTTAAGCTTCCGTCGCGTGTGCAGCATTAATGGTTAAAGCTACATATAAATCATGTATGACGGAAATGTTTTACATAAAATTATCTAAAAAATATCCCACAACAGCATAATTCTATCTTCTATGGTTTACTCACAATAACACGTGTAACTCCCGATAGCTTAGCAGTTCGGAGCTTTCTGATTGTATTTGTTTACTCTTACGTTTATAATACTCTCACTCATCCCTAATTAAAAAAAGTTAACATTATTACCTATTCAATAAAAAAAGAATCATAGAAATCGGTATAGAAACACCAAACTTATACATGAAATACGCTAATAAGCCATCGCGCCGTCGCGCGTGAGTGTGAGTGAGTGAATCATGCTATAAGGATTATTTTTGTCTAACTACTTTTTTACGAAAAACGACGGAAACGCGGACGAAGTCGCGGGCAAAATCTAGTTATGAAATAAAAAGACGCACCTGTGCCCTTGGTAGCGTGTCGTATGATATTGAATGAAATGTTCCGTGGTCGGTGAAATTGTTTGGGGATTAAAGGAGTGAACCTTCCGCAGGTCAATATGAGCAGGTAGCGTTAACCACACGCTCCTGGGATCATCGGGCCATTCAATACTCGGTAGAGAACAAGACTCGTGAATTTAACCATTCAATTTTTTTTTCTCTTTAGAAACAACACTAACATTATTTGAATCATAATTAGGGTTCCGTACCAAAATGGTAAAAAAGGAACCCTTATGGTGCGACTTCGTCTGTCTGTCTGTCTGTCTGTCTGTCACACCTGTTTATTTCAGCAACTACTAATGCTATTGACTTGAAATTTGGAACAGTTATAAAGAATGCTTGTACAACTATATTGCAAATGAAAAAAGTCAAAAAATATTTTTATTTTCATTGCAAAAGGGGCCGGAGTGGGGGTCCAAAATTTCAAAGTGGGGTTACTAGGTCAAGTGACATATCATATGAAAGGGCTTGATCTGCACATTTCAAAATATATTTTTATTTTATTTTATGTCTCACAGTTTTCGACATATGATGAAAAATGTCTGAAAAAATACCATTCCCCCCCCCCCCTTATCTCCGAAGTTTGCGGAGCGAAAAATCTGAAATAATTACGGTTGATAGGAATTGACCCAAATATGGCACCAAAAATAAAACGATGTTCCTAACTAGTAGAGTTTTTTCAAAATCATCAAAATTCCTTCACAAACAAACTTAGTTATGCGGTCCGGTTTTTTTTACTTTTTACGTCCAAAAATGATACGGAACCCTCGGTGCGCGAGTACGACTCGCACTTGGCCGGTTTTTTTCATTTGTATACTATTTTACAATGATTGTATTTAAAAAATCATGTAGAAAAATAATGATTCTTTTTTTCTCGCGTTGGATAATTTTATCGGTGATACAATAATGTTTTGATGAGGATCATGACATGATAATGTTTTTAAGAATAAATTATGAAACTTTTCCTCACTTCTGTGAGGAAAACTGTCTGTAGGTAACTTAAGACAAGAGTCGTACCTAAATAGTCTTACGATGAGCTTTTATGTGAGGCCAGAATTTGACTATTTTTATTTTTTTTATTCAAGGGAAACTGTTTTTCTTATAGAATAAAAATAAAAATATAATGATGTATTACAATGTTGGATAATAATTTATGTTATTTGTGACTCATAGTTTTGCCGGGACGGTTGTCGTAGTGGCTGAGCGATCGGCTGCTACGCGACGTGTCGCGGGTTCGATTCCCGTACGGAGCAAATATTTGTTCTAGGTCTGGAGTGTTTGTGTATCTGAAATTTGTGTTTGTAAACGCACCCACGACAGGAGAAATCCTAGTGTGGGGCAACGTTTTATAAAAAAAAAAAAAAAAACTACTTGGTATAGTTTTTTTGCTTTAATGAAGCAATTTTATTTAAAAAGTGTATTGCGATTCAATCAACATAAAATAAAAAAGTAGGTAGTAGTAGGCAAAAGTAGGTACCTACCTACTTTTGCCTATTACTACCTACTTTTTTATTTTATGTTGCGTAGAATCATAATAAAGGATATTCTTATTCGTAAAAGATATTGAACACTTATAAGTCCCTTATAGCAGCATTATATCATGATTAAAAAAATACTATAATAAATGCTAGATGTATCTTGTCAAGTAAACTTACAGATGGAAAAGACATGTCTTTTCCATCTTTAACTTTAAATTAAAGTGCTAGGTATACTTACCTACTTATTAATAAAATTAAGTAAGTATGTAACGTGTATGTAATTGTGTCTATTGTTACTTTAATTATTAATATAGTTATTCCGGTAATGAATTCGTTTCTTAATAGTCTAATAATATTATTAATGCATGTACTAAACGAAAATATAAATGATTATTTAGTGAAATAGCGTAATAAAGTTTTATGTCTGTTTTAAATTCAATTCAATTATGATAATTTATCGGCATTGCTGTGGCTACTTTTGGTGAATTAAACATTTAATTTCTGGTAACCTAGGTAATTATTAAAATTATGAATGTTTTTTGGTTTAATTATAGTCGTTATGCATGACAAGAGTAAAATATAGCATGATAATATTAAGTACGCCTATTTGTGTTTACGAGCCATATTTTAATGGCATGGGTGTCACCGCCATATTAACATACCTAATTAATATTTAGTTCTTTCTTCTTTGAACCTTGTCATACGATACGAGTTTGTGTAAGTGGCAGGGCTACGATTACAGCATCCGGAGTGCACATCAACTGAACACCAATTAGCTTAGCATTAATATAATATCACTATGCTGCAGTTTATTGTACTGTAACAAACATAAATAACTATCTAAAGAGGTATCATGCCTAGTTTAAAAGTATTTTATTGTCCTGGCCATGTGTGAAAGAGTTGACGGTATTAAAAAGGAAAAGTTTAATCAAGGACCATAATAACCGTCTACAAAAGGGGAAAACGATTCCAAATTCAATTTCCCTAAGACGGAATACGTGATAAATCGTTCTGAATCGGCCATTAGATGCGACGCGGCGTGAGGGCCTGGAGCGTCAGCAGTTTACACGTCTTATTGCTTGTCGTGCAGCTCGCAAGTTGTCGGCTTCGCCCGCGTCGCGACGCGCAATAAAAACATCAACTGTATTGACCAAAATAACTCTTGGCACCCATTCGAGAGTCCGACAGATACTGTAAGTGAAGCGATCTCTAGAAAACTATATACTTACACAGCACTTTGCTGCATCAAAAACTTGAGGATACGGTGTTTGATTCGGTGGAAAGCTGTTCACACTCACACCCGAATAATGAAGTTAATTATTTTTGTAGAAGTTATTATTTACTTAATAGCCTACAAGTTACAATGTCTAATCAGATGCGGCTAAATAACAGTATTTATATACCCAACTAGTAAACTTTTTTGTATACCTGCATTATTATATTAACAGCAAAGCGACGGCGATTCCTTTGTTTGATTTTACCGCGAAAAGTTATTGGAGTAAGAAGAAGTAGATTTTATTCCTATTATTTATGGAATATGAATTATGGATGGTGTAATACATAATTAATCGCAGAGATAAAAGTGCTATTGTTTTTTTAAAGCTGTGTTTATTGGTACCTAGGAGAATAATATGGATTAACTTTATCAATTATATATTTGTAATTTATTTTAAATTAACTTTTAGTTTATATATTGAATAAATAATAGTGCTTGACAAAAATATTAAACGTTATTCATATTATTTATTAATAAATAAGCAGTCAAGAATATATTTCTTAATTTACAACAGTTTTTGTAGTAATAAACAATAAAGTTTCGCCGTTTGTAAGATTAATTTATACCTACATCAATATTTATTTAATAATATTTATATTAATACTTATAAGCGCTTTACTAAAGCTAATTGAAATAATTAAGCTTCTGTAAAGTAGTTATAGGAGATCTGACTGTATAACGTTTTGTCGGGCGCCGGCGGTACCTAAGCTTAAATTATTTTTAAAATATTACAGTGGGTGTTATTAATATCAACTTGTTATGTGCCTACAATTTTTTATTTTATATTTTACGTATATTTTATTATGACCCAGTAAATATTGCATTATAATTTTAACAAACGACAATACACATTATAAAATGTTAATTACAACGTTATTTAAAATGAAATAAAAGGTAAATATTTAACAACCGCATTGGATCACCGATAATAAATCATTTCACATTATTAATCTGTTATACGCCCAATCAGAAGTAATTAACGGCAATTGCGCCGTTATAATCCTTCCGATTCAACATTTAGGGTTAGTGGAAACAATAAAAACTTTTAATTAATCGTCCCAAGTCATTTGTTTTGTTTAGTTATTTGTAAAATATTTAATTTATGCAAAAACTTTACTCAACTATGTTAAGTATGGACGAAAGTATGTGAGGAATTTTATTGTTTATTTACTATTTATTTCCAATAAATACTCACGCCTTGGGTAAAATTTCGAATAATAACAGTCCATGTCACTCGTATATAATTTCACAGCATCGGTATCAATTTCACTGTCAATTTGTTTACTATTCACTCGCGCGTTACATGTAAAACGTTTGACATTTCATAAAATAAGCTGACAAGTGACATCACTGCGCGCAGAATACGTCAAATCGCATGCAGCCACCAACGCGACTGAAGTGTATCGCAGGCGAACGATACCATACCGCGTCTTTCGAAAATTGCGCCATCCCAGTAAGCACACTCAAGCGAATTTAACAACACAAAAGCACCTTGAGCACACTTCATTCCCGACAGCTTGCCTAAATGCAGCCGAATCCTAAAACTAGATAATGTTTACATCGCGAAATGCCGACACCCGAACGACCGGAAGTAGCAGCGAAGCAAACACGACAACTATGTAAAATATTGCAGGATCGCGATCGCATTGTTGACATTCCCTAATAAAAATCACTTATATCTTGACTTGATTGTATGAAAATTGTATCAAAAATAATTTTTACTCACCTATTATGGAGGCCGAAGATGAAGTGAAGGGACGAATTTTGATTAAATGTCAATTTAGGAGTAAATTTAAAGAATATACTCTTATTGGTATGCGAAGAATGGCACAAAGAATCCCGACAACGCACGCGACGAATGCGCACCTCGTTTGCGCATATGCTGACACAACTTCACGGACGTTACTCCCCTTGCCCCGCGTACACCCGGTTTTCTTTGTTAGTGTGCGTGGCCAGAGTGGTCAAACGTGAAATTTTATACACGTATACACTAACACATATACATTTAGTACCTGCCCTAGCTCCCGAATGCCGCCATCTTAGATATGAAAGAGACGAAACTAGTGTCTATCTCATATTTTTGTGAGTGTGGCGCCATCTAGAGGTAGAATATTTATTTAAATAAAAAAGTTACTAGATGGCTCTGTTATCAGTATACGAAATAGTCATCTTGTATCCTTTTTTTTATTTTTGTTCCTCTAAAATGCTATGATTATTAAGAAAAAAATCCGTATTCAAGAATATCAAATCAGGTATCATGGGTCTTTAAGAAAGTCTGCACGGATTTTCTTGAAAGGTCTTCTCAGTGTTGGTGTTGACGTTAAAAGTAGTGGTACTGATCTTATTAACTGTGTTTCTGTTTTCTTTCTAGAAATTACTAACTTCTGTTGCACTTTTTAGTTATTGTCTTGTCTTGTCGTTACTCGTATGACGTATACTCTCATAGTAATATTTTTAATCAGATTATTATACTCTTGTCCATCAGGTACGTTGGATTGTTATTTTTTACTGATATCGTTAATAATCATATAAATGGTAAAAGTTATTGCAGCCGTTATCAAGATTGCTGTGTAGATAGTATCTACGGTTTATAATTTATTGTAGTCATCAAGACCAGCAACAGCGGCTCAGACAAAACAAAAAACAGTTCTACAGATACGCGCCATAAGTATATTTACTGAAACTATTTCGAGTACTTATTCTCTCCGTCACTTTTTTCGTAGTAGGTAGTTAGAGCTTTAGTCGTATTGTCTCCTGAAAAATGTACGCCTTTGCAATCAAGTAGGTAGGTAGGTAATATAAAGGTATGACTTCCTAAAAATCTTCTTTATCTCAGATGACTCATTGATTGATTCACTTATCATTGATAGGTGAATCAATCAAACTTATAGGGCACTTAGTTGCCGAGGAATCTTAAAATTTGCCAAGATGACCTTATCTTTTACCACCGAAAAATGCGAAAATTAAAATTTTCTCATTAGTATTAGAGTTAGTCTAGTTACATTTTAAAAATAAAACTAAAATTTCTCCTGATGTAATATAATAGTAATAGTAGTTATAAACACCAACACATAGGTTTATAATTATTTACATAAACTTATAAAAAAAATGCAAAGTCGTTTGGATTTAAAATAATAATGTTAATAAAATCTGACAGTAAAAAAGCAAGCTTTCAAAATTGAATTGTTTTACAGTAAAAAACCTCTTTTCACGTTATAACTTTATTTTGACACTGGCCAGTTAGGTACATTGATATTAATTTATATAGCGAAAATAAACAATATCTATTTACTTCGCCTTAGAAACAATTGAGATCTAAAAAGTTAGCTAAACAAAAACAACGTATCACTTAGCAGTGACAAAATAATATATTTAGTATTTCAATGGTATTTCTCAACTCTTATAAAAGCTGTATAAGGGCAGCCGTATAAATTAAAATTGAGCTTTAGGAACTTTAACTGAAAAAATATTTGGGCATAAAATTAATTAGTGATTGATTACGGTTTATTATCAAGAGACGTCGAGTAGGTACCTACCTACTTAACAATTATTTTTTGTTAGACTATTTTGCCCCACATCTGGGTTTTCCGTACCTATTAACTAAATAAAAATGTTAGTATCTATTTTCAGTATTAGTAGATATTTTATTATTCAACGTTTTATGTAATTAAAACATTTTTATTTAAGGTTATGGTATTCCACCCATTACTTACAAAACGTTTTGGGAACACGTAGGTAGGTACATTGCGCGTACAGTCAAGGATCGGAACTCCTTGCTGGAGTCTGTTTCCCAATCGATAGCTTATAACTAGTTATAACCTAGGAGTCTTCTTACCACCATCGACCATCATGCACCATCGTTGACCGCATCATCGCTTACCATGATTGTAGTGGTCTACCAGTAAGAAAAAAACGTGAGGCTACCAATAAGAAAAAAAATGACACCAGTGGCGGGTCTAGAATCTGGATAGGCTAGGGGCAGAATCCTCAAATCTAAGTTCTGGTAGATTTGAGAATGAATTAATGATTTTGTGTTTTGATTTTTAACCTATAGCTTCACTCTCAAAATATCTGCACGCTTAGCATGACCAACTCTAGGTATCTCTATACTACCAAAGAATAGACTAAGTTATTTCTATCCAACTCGTTATCTCTTCTGCCTGAGCACGTCTACTGAAGAATAGAAACATTTCTTCTCTTGATTGTATGCATAAAACGATAGAAATCTTACAATCTGGCACTTTGTCTATTCTTCTGTAGACAAAACCCGTTTCTCTTATGGTCACGCTAAGCGAGATGGATGAACCTTAAGTCCCCCTCCCAAATAAATCCTGGGTTACCGACACCGTTAAACTTCGGTTATTTGTTAGATATAGCTTGCTTCATTGTTAGGGTTCCGTACCAAAATGGTAAAAAAGGAACCCTTATGGTGCGACTTCGTCTGTCTGTCTGTCTGTCTGTCACATGTGCTTATTTCAGCAACTACTAATGCTATCGACTTGAAATTTGAAACAGTTATAAAGAATGCTTGCCCAATTTTATTGCAAATGAAAAAAGTCAAAAAGTATTTTTATTTTCATTGCAAAAGGGGCCGGAGCGGGGGTCCAAAATTTTAAAGTGGGGTTACTAGGTCAAGTGGCATATCATATGAAAGGGATCTGCACATTTAAAAATATATTTTCATTTTAATTTATGTCTCACAGTTTTCGACATATGATGAAAACTGTCTGAAAAAATACCATCCCCCCCCCCTTATCTCCGAAGTTTGAGTTTCCGAGAATTGACCCAAATATTGCACCAAAAATAAAACTATGTAACTATCAGTTTTTTCAAAATCATCAAAATTCCTCCACAAACAAACTAATTATGCGGTCCGGTTTTTTTCACTTTATACGTCCAAAACTGATACGGAACCCTCGGTGCGTAAGTACGACTCGCACTTGGCCGGTTTTTTTTTATTTTGTTGTCGTTTAAGATCTCTATCATTTTGGCGATTAAGCAAATGAATACGATTTTATCTTTTGTTATTAAATATATAAGACGTTCCCAAAAACAACTGACACAGGCAGGAATCGAACCTGCGACCTCTGCCTAAACCGGGGCAACGCACTTAACCACTGAGCTACAGTGTCGTGTCTGAATCAGTTGTAATTTGAACTTTTTACGCCTCTTAGGAGCGTTGGTGAAGTCTATCGGAGACTAATTACAGACTCGCAACTCAATGTTTCTACCTTTGGCAGGTAAAAGGACATCGATATGATATCACCATCTATACATTTATAACGATTTTATCTTATCTTTAGATGTATTGCTGTATTTCAATGCCTTGGCGGGATAGGTCACACTAATCCTCAGACCTTTTATCCTAAAAAGGTCTAAGCACTAATCATACTATTCACACCAATCACACCAAATTTGTGTGTGTGTGTGTTTGTTACTCCGTCACGCTGAAACGGCTGAACGGATTTGGATGAAAGTTGACAAAGACGTAGCCCTAGAGAAGCACATAGCTACAGCACGCAGACGAAGTCGCGGGCAACAGATGTGGATAATTAAATTTTAGTTCGTTCTTATATAAGGAATTTGGTATAAGCCTGTGTATTAAAACTACAAGATATTATGAGATATTTTATTGTTTAAAACAAATGTCTGCCCACAGAATCGGACAAATGTACTATTCGTTTAGCGGATTTTAATTCGAAAGTAGATACCGTAACTATTATAAATGTACCTAAGTATACATTGAACAACAGCAAAAACATACTCAGTCATGATACTATTAACTTAATAATACCTTTTCAATTCTTAATTACCTTAACCTCTAAATAAATAAACAATATTGGTTAACATAATGTAAAATGTATCAAATTTTAGCGAAATTCAATATTTATTTTTATTTTTCTCCATCTAGGTACCTAAGTAATTGATTTATGTGCTTTATGCTTTTAGATATTATATGATGTTTACTAGAATTAACACTATAATACTCAATCCTAAATATAATATTAAAGCATTTAAATATAAATATTTTCAATAAAATATAAAAAGTAAGTTACCAACTTTTACTACTTACTAACAAAAGGTTAAAAATTTAATAACGACATAATTATAATTATCTCAATAATCAATTCATTGTATGTCATTATATACATCATTTAATTTTTAATTTATTACGTAAATAGTTACAATAAGTTTATAATTGTAAAACCAAAATTGTTACAAGGCGTTTTTACCTATAAAATATCGCAGAAATAAGTAGATTATTTTATATTATTTAGATTAATTAATACAAAGATATTAATAAAAATACATAGTTTATTGCAAAAGTATCTTAACTTTGGTACTTATTTCACTAATATATTTAAAGATTAGCACTAGGGCAGGCACTAGGCACCTAGTTTTGTGTTACCAGTGTTGCTCGCAGCAGATTAAAAACTAAACTAGGTAACAACGGTGTATTAAATAAACTAGGTATTCATTTTCTAATATGTACAGACAGATACATTAATTGAGTACCTCTCACGCATTAAAACACTATTAAGAGGGTGGTAACCAATTAATGTAGCCCTCCTTACATTTACTATTCTTGCAAGTGGGGTAAACGCGAAACCGATCTATTTTTTTTTTACAACTAAAACTACGGTTTTTATTTTAATCAGCTTTTAGTGTGAACTTATTACTATACTGAAAGAACATGGTCTTTGTAGTATTTCATTTTTGTGAGGCGTTAGAATGTAGGTAAGTATATTCGGTAATTCAAAACAGTTACTCATGATTTTGCGAAATTATAAAAAAATGGCATTTCCCCCTAACTTTATGTTTTTAAAGATCGGGTTGTAGGCCTTCGGACACAACAGTTAAAATGAGTGCGAACTCTTAAATAAAAATAATTACTCGAGTACGTAAGTAAGTACTCGATTATTTTTAGTTAAGATATGTTTGGTTTGAATACATTGTAAGTAGTTTAATTAATATAGGTAATAATAATTTTGGTCCTTCTCAGTTGTCGAAGAATGAATTGGACAAGGCATTCATTTTAGGTAACTAGATATTAAGTAGGTACATACACATACGGATAGGGCAGAAATAACGAAAATGGCTCACAATGTGCTAATTATCTACGTTATTAATTAACTTTGTAGCTACAATTTGATAATATTATATAATTGTTAATGTTAATAATTGTGATTACGAATTGCCATTGTAGGACGGCTAATACTCTAAAAATAGATGTCAACTTTAGTGTCAACTCCTATTCCCTTTCGTTTTTAACCGACTTTGAAAAAAGGAGTTGATTACAGGTACATTCGGCAGGTTGTTTTATATTTGTCATTTTCTGGTTATTTTCCAACCTGGAAATCGTTAATAGAAAAAACATTTTAGTTATAATGACTAGTTTTTTAATAAACCGTTGAATTCGCAAATGGCCTACAGTACTATACTATGGCCCTTTTAGTTTTAGCTTCATTTTTGATCTTTTTAGGTGAAAATTTTAATTTACTGAATGTAGGTATCTGATTTTGGTTTTACAAGGCACCGCTAATTTAGGCTAATTTTCGCGTTTACAGGGGGGTTAGGTTCAAAAGATAGAATAATTATGGACACACAGTCAAGACTCAAGACTAAAGGCCCGTAGCCACGAAAGATCGGCTGGAAGACTATATTCTACAAAACTTTATGTACTACACAGTCGTTCTAGTGAAGAGTGTAAATGACACTTTCATTGCAGGTTATGGCCACGCTCTCAGACTGCCAGTGAAAAACGTGAACGTGAACTGCAGAAATCAGGGGCCTATTTGATGAAATAGGCCCCTGATTTCTGCAGTTCACGTTCATTGGTTACATCTAACCACTCTGTAAGTCTACACTCTGCACTCTACTCTTCACTTTTCAAATATTGCAGAGTGTGGAGCGAAAGAGTTCCAAATTTCAATTTTCAGTCTGCAAAATGTGTGTAGGACATAAAACATGATTCAGTTGAAAAGTTCGGAATTTGGAGTGCAGACTTGCAGAGTAGTTACATCAAATAGGCCCCAGATGTTTTATAGTCCAATTGAAGCATCTGATTTTCACACAATATTCTATTCATTGGTTTCTGTCCATCTTTATGTTCTGAAACCACTTGCTAACCAATAGAATAGGTACACCCATAAAACTAAATGTAAATCTTGAATTACTAAAAAAACACTTAAGTAATTCAACTGATTTAATAAAATTAATCTCTATTATTATCGTCTCTACTCTTAGTGCTTATTGGTGTTCCTATAACATTTTTAATTATGTCCTCTATGTGAGATGCATCTGAAAATCTCCTGAACTCATTTCGACAGTAAGTTTTTCAAGCATAGCTATCACCGGATAATATTGTTAACACTGCTAGTTTATAATAAATCTATCGAAATTGTTAAATGGCGAAAAATTGTAAACGGATCATTCAATTTACAATAAAACGCATAAAATTACGATTGAAATATTTACGTGTCCAGCCGTTAAATTGTGAATGAACATGCACTATCGAGTACTATCGACGAATTAGTGCACAGTTTTTAAATAGGTAATAATTAATATCCTATTTTCAGCGATACTATCGTCCGTTAAAATTGTGAACCTGCGCGTCCTTCACCCAATCAGCGCGCACTTTGCGTTTCATTATCTTCTTGCAATCTCAAAATTTGAAGGCTGGACACAAATGTCATGAGATTAAAAACTATCGAAATTTTGTGTTTTATTATAAATTAAACGCTGTTTACAATTTTTCGCCAGTTTACAATCTCGCTAGGTTTATTATAAACTAACGGGGTTAAATAGCCTCTCGTTTCTTTGTGGGTAGTGTGATGTAGGGTTACTGTCATTCATCAAAGTTTTCAGTCCATGGAACACTGTTTTTAAAACTTTGTTAGATCTTTGCCAGCAGACACACGTTACCTAATATTATAAAATACATAAGGCAATTATTATCTACATTATTTTTACGTCTCTATTAAATACTATCTAGATACACTTTTATTATCTTCCCGAATTAAAGGTAAAGTACCCAAAATTAACTAGCAATCTATATCTACTTGGTAAAGCTTGATCAAACTTGACCCAAAAATTGACGAGGAAGAATGACCACTATTTTGGTCTTAATAACTAGTAGTTTTCTAATGAGTGATGGAGGTGAGGGCTGTTTCTTTTTGTTTGGGTTTTATTGACAACCTTTCATATCTTTTATGACAAGAAATTATTACCTACCAAACAAAACACTGTTGAACGTGTTGGTTATGCTAAGATTGTAATTAAAATCACAAATAAAAATTGCTTCTAAAACAGTGGAAACTCGTTCCTAAACTGTACCAACACTGCCAATATAAAATTTAGAATTCTGACAATCTTTTTTTTTCTTGCATATTAATATTACATATCGTACCTATATTATACATTATGTATAACTGTACCTACATATGTATATCATTGGAAAGACGTGTCAAAACACCCAGCTATACTTACTATTACAAATAGTAATCAATGTCACTTTACTTTTTGCTGTGCTAAAGCATAAGGCTATAACAATCCTACAGCAGCGTTCGATCGTTAAAACATTCATAATCCAATAGCTTTTAAAATACAATTCATTCGCTCACAAAACTTTTTAACAGACATATTAATTACTCCATCATATAAACAGAAACACGCGAATCTAAAAACCTGATGAACACTCACGCGAAATGCATCACGCGTTGGTCTCTTTTCGATGTTCATGAAAATTAAGTGAATTGGAAGCGAATGAATGTTATTTTGCATCAAACATTTTAGATGGTTTTATCAAGGGATATACCTAATAGGGTCCTACCTACCCTTCATACTTGAAATATTTTAAGAGGTACATCTGTAAGTGGTAAAGATGCTATACAAAAGAAAAAAGAAATTATCCGCGTAAGTAAGTAAACCTATATATTTTTTAATAAATTAAAATAAAATTATTTGACACATAAAAATACTGGCTCCTTATTATTTTCAACATCCATTACGCCAGTTTTTATGTACTTAACTTACTATTATTATTAGAAACTAGCGTAATGGATGTTGAAAATAATAAGGAGCTAGTATTTTTATGTGTGTCAAATAATTTTAAATTAACTGTTTTTGTACAAAAAAAATACTGAGATCATTTTTTTTTTCGTTTGATGGCATCTTTACCACCTATAAATGTGCCTCTTAAAATATTTCGAGTATGAAGGGTAGGACTCTATATTGTATGCCTTTTTTTAAGATCAACATTTTTAGTCTTTAATTCAAAAATCCATATTCCGTTACATATCGCTGACCGAATCCATTCACAATCAAATTATGTATGTACACGTTCAGTTCGCCTTACTGTGAGTAGGACACACCACTTGGAGTTCATGTAGGGGCAGGTCGCGCACCACAATGGCGTGGAATGCCATGTTCGCCGTCGCCAAGATGTATTCGCATACCGAGAACCATGTGAATGCTGAAAAGGGAAAATGTTACGTTACAGGCACCAGATAGAGGAACATTTGTTTTTACTCGACTGCGACGAAGCCCAAAAGGAGAACAGTGTTTTTATTAACCTGTATGTTTATCGTAGTGGTTTTATTGTCACCGGACAGGACGCACGCAATGCAAACCGCATTTTTAATATTGATCTACTCAGTTTTTAGTGAATGAAGTCCAGTGTAATGGATGGTTAGTTTACTCCAAAATCTTCCGTGATACTTCCAGCTTAGAAAAGGGCGATTTTTTTTAGTTTTTTTTTGTTTTGGTCTTGGTAGCGGAAAAGTGGATACACTCAAAAGTGTCTGTTCTTCCCACAAAGGGTGGGATAATACATCAACATCAATAATCTCTACATAATAATATTCTGCAGAGTTAAACGCTATGACATTTATTTTGGTTCATGGAAAGGCCACAGCTCAAATAAAAGAGAAATGCGCAATAAAAGGTCATTTAAAATCTACATAACATTATGTCTTACCGATTGATAGGTCTCCCAGAAACATTACCAAGTTACAAGTGCCTAGATTATTTTGAGCTAAAGATTTTGGTAGTGCTGTTATAAGCAATTATGTTGCACGGACCAGTCTTTGCCTTGGTAAATACCTACAAATTAAGTACTAAGCTAAACAATAAACTATGAACAATTACCTAACGGCCTGCACAGCAGTCGATGTCGCAAGAAGAATATAATGAGTCCCACGGTAGCAGCAATGGCGACGTAGAACAGCGTCCACACAAGTTTGTTGGTCCTCACGGGCTCCACGATGTCGCTTGCGATGCAGCCGACGCGTGCTCGACACAGCATGTGCAACAAAGCCGCTACCATGAACACTATGAATATCTTCTCGTGAACGACTGGAAACATAGAATTAGGGATCAACATCGTGCGCTTGTTATGTAGGAATGTGGCAATGATGAGGATCGGGAAAGATGACGTAGGCAAGGATATCTTTTATTCAGTGGGTGTTTGTGGGCTGAATAGATAAGGACTTGACCTTAGGGTTTTAAAACAAACATTAGATTTAAGCATTTTATAGTCATACGAAAACCCTTTGTCAACAAAGTTCAGACAGTGACTGATGTAATGATTTAGAAAACAAAACTTAATTCGTAGATATCGCTAAGATCTTACCCTTGAAGCAGCCGCAATATAAATCTCTCAAAGAAAATGTAAGAAAACACTTTTAATTAAAACAAGTAATTGATTAAAAAGATAAGTAAATTGGGCACTTACAATAGTTTTCCCTATTGGAAATATAAGTTACGCCTGTTAGCGCAAACAGCTCTATAAAATTAAGCCAATAGCATGCGTGTCCTAACTTGGTCGCTGCAGTCCGAGCCTGAAAAAAACATGATTAATATATTAGTACCTATTCAGATTCGATAGTTCAGGCGAAACATCGTGTGTGCATCGTAGGAAGACTAGATTATATTTAAACTTCCATTCGACCTAGATAACTTATTTACGTTGTAACCTTTGAAGTTTAAAGGTGAAACCGTAAATCATTTAAATTAGAGGTTCGGCGCTTCGTTTCTTAGGATTCATAGGTTTAGTTTTTACATATACTATCTTTAAATGTTTGCATAGTATAGGTTATTTATATAATTAATAAGTAAAATCAAATTACCTTTTCCTCGGTAATATGAGCCGTGCGCTCTTGATGATAGCTGTAGTATAAAGAACCTATCAACAACCTTGGTCCTAAGTGGAAAGCGATACATATCCTCCAGATGTACCGCTGCGGGCTTATTCCGGTAATCGCACTTATTGATGGCACTACATTGTAGACCTGCAAATAAAAGGAAGTTATTATCATAGCCATAGGTGCTATTTTTGCTCACGAAGTAGGCATTTAGGCATTTCGTTGGCTCTGTTAGGATGCCTTTCCACCAGGGAAGTTTTACAATATTAGTAGATACCTATAGATATAGGTGAAAAAAGTAAAAAGGGGAGCATGAGTATATTTTTCATAATTCGGGGAGGCTCAACGCAAAAAAGGTTGAGTATCCCGGAACTAGGACACCTAGGTACACACTGGATGTGGAAGCCGGAGAACAGGGTGTTGCGGCGCAACTTGGATGAGGCCTGAGACGAGCAGTGCGCTAGGATGAGCTGAATTGATGAGCATCATTGCGATAAAGGTGATGGAGAGAAAATATGACAGGGCACTTAAGTAGATAGATTAGTTTTTGGTAAGTCCTTAGGTACAGTTAGCACGATCCTACTTAGCTGGGCAGAACTTAGTCACGAGTGGCTGCTAATTTAAATTGTTAACTATCCCTTACTACATAAATCAGGAAATAACTGAAAAAGTATATTTTTGTGAAACGACAGTATTTATCGCCGAGAACTGCCAATTTGTTTGCGAACGTTCGAGGGAGAATGTCACGGTGAGATTTTCCATCGAACGCTCGCAAACAAATTAGCTGCCGGTCTATTCTGTAAAAATCTCACCGTGAAAACGTAGGTGAAGTGAGTTTGTTTTTGCTAGGAATTGACACTATTGACAGCTCACTCCACGCTCACTTCACCTAAGTTTTCACGGTGAGATGGTTACAGAATCGCACTGCAGTTCTCGCGGTGATATCACGCGGCATGTCGGTACAGAATAGGCAGGCCGTTCGGCCAAATTAAATCGTGCGGATTCTACATCGAAAATCACTCATCATCCGCCTAGCCTTTTCCCAAACATGATTGGGGTCGGCTTCCAGTCTAACTGGTTGCGGCTGAATATCAATATTTTACATGGAGCGACTGCCATCTGACCTCCACCACCCTACTATTGGGGAATACCGGTATTCGAATGTTAGACCAGTTGTCAGACTTTTGGGCTCCTGATTACCCGTAATGACTGTCAAAGATATTCCTTTGGACCGTTTCCTGGGGACCGACTGCTTAACGTGCTCTCCGAGGCACGGAGGGGTCTCGATGTGTTAAGAACGGTCACCCATCCAAGGACTGACCGCGGCAAGCGCAGCTTAACCTAGGTTAAGCTGCGCGCAGATCGCAGATCTGCTATTCGCAGATCGATCGATCAGCGCGGCTGTCATTTAGCCACAAGCCCCTCTACATCGAAAATCACTATATACGAGTATATCGAAGGTATTTGGTACATAAGTATACA
Organism: Thalpophila matura; assembly: GCA_948465475.1. Taxonomy (NCBI): domain Eukaryota; kingdom Metazoa; phylum Arthropoda; class Insecta; order Lepidoptera; family Noctuidae; genus Thalpophila; species Thalpophila matura. The sequence goes on from OX419183.1 coordinate 14,493,401, forward strand.
ACATTGACGAAGCGCTATATCGAAAGGATATAAATAGTCACATATATCGACCACGACATGCGATGATACGGTGAATTTATTTCTGTTTGAAATTATTGCGAATCTTTAAGTTCTAATTATAAGCAGTTGTACGTTTTTGTTTTCCTACTTAAATACCTACAGGAAAATAATAAACAAACTTCTACCTACTAATAGAGTAGGTAGACTAATTATATTCACCGGTATTATTTACGGGAAATAGTTAAAATGGAATTCAAGATAAAACAAAAATTTTTAACAGCATGAGTGCAATGTTAGTGCTTCATGTCATTGTTTATTAGGTATAGGTACGTATGTAGTCGATCTAACGTACCTTCGTCACGCCGTGCGTGCCGATCCAACGTGCACAAACTTTAAAAATAGTTTGTAACATTAACACCCTTACCACAAAAAAGATAGACACGCGTTAAACGCGAATGCTACCAAAAATAATACACACTTGTTTTAGACAAGTTAGTGCTAAAACAAGTAGGTACGTATTATTTTTGGTAGCATTCGCGTTTAACGCGTGTCTATCTTTTTTGTGGTACGGCCCAGAGTGTTGCACGTAGCGAAACGTTTGTTTCAGTAAGGGGTAGTACAAGTGAGTTAATGTAGTAAGTACCTAAGTACCTATACCTATCTACCTTCTTGATTTGACCGGCCGATGTACCTAACGTTTTCGATTCATTTCGATCATCAATGATGCAACTTTCGACATTATAAATGAGCGACCTAGTCAACTTAACTCACACAGGTCTATTTAACTAGGTTACCTACTTAGGTACTAGGCACTGCCAGGCACGGCTAAAGTCATGCACAAAAATGCAAGAGAGTAAAGTTTAAGCAAGTACTTAGGAGATAAGCATTAACATTATTCCTAATACCTAAGCGACAATTTTTTTTAGCTTAGCCTTGCGTAATAAGTGCATAAGGGTTGAACGATGAAGAGTCAATGGTTGCTACGTTATATAACTAGATAGGTACTTATTTGTTTACGTAATTTAATTGATAAATGTAAACAGTTATGAATGTTTATTAGGTAGGTACCTACACGTGCTTCGTAGCTTCGTACTAAGTGTTTTACTATTCAGTACAGAATTAACCCGTCTAGGGGTACGTATAAATACTTACCCTACAATGTGTTTCATGTATGTCATCTGCTTGAAATATAGACGCTGTCACATAACAAAATATTAAAGCACCTAATGGAAGCCAGAGTGCAGTTAAACAAATTTCCCTCAAACCACATGTCCAGAGCAGTCCCTTTAAAAAGGAAATTGCAAATTATTTCACTGTTAAAACAAATAACATTTTAATTTCAGCACTTATTATACGACCTTATATTCCAATATTTTAACACTCGTATTTACATCACACTTTTCGTTTGTGCGTTCGTCGCCACGCACATCCAAATTTGGCGGCGACTGTACTTGTGCGTCATTTACCATTTTATCTTTCACTCAGTCAATACTTTAACACACTGCCATCACATAGTTTTTATTAATTCCCGTGAGCCTAGCTGTGCACCTCAATCAGCGTTGTAACAACCCCCACACTGAGACTGACACATTTCTGAAACATCGATGTTTCATGAATTAAAAATTATTTTTGTCAGATCGATGTTAGATTTAAGATATTGGTAAAGATACCAATATAAAGCTTTCTTGTGTTTATTCACAATTGCAATTGTAACTGTAAAAAGCACAACGTTACAATGTATGTGGAATTGTGGATGAATTAAGGCGTGGATTATATGAGGTTATTTGGACATGCGCATTAGAGGGGTTGTAAAACGGGGGTTTGTACAATAGGTACCTATACCCTTTCATAATGCCTTTTATGTAAAATGTTAAGTAACTTCCGATAGGTATCTTTTTATAGTTTGCCGTTTTGCGAAAAAAAAACCTAATCAATATTTTTTATCAATTAAACGTAAGTACCTCGGTAGGTATAACATTTAACAAGGTAAATTATGATTTTTTGCTAAATACCTACTGCTTTTACTAAGAAGAAAGTGCGCTTGCATTAAGAACTTGGAAGCCTATTAGAAACTAGCAGTGTCAAAATGTTTTAGGTTTGATTTGTGAAATGGAAAGATTTTTTCAAGTTTATTCGTACCTATCTACTTATATGTGATAAAATTTCTAACGTAGTTAAGTCTAGATAATGCTATGATAATTAATATAATTTATACGGAATAGTACCTACAGAAACACAATAAAATTAGGTACGTAATATAACGTTTTCTTAGGATAAAGTTTTAATATTGTAGTTACATATATTCATCGGTATTTTTAACAAAATGAAGGTCATCATTTTTAACGAATGAAATAGACTTTTGGACGTGTCTATTTCATTCGTTAAAATTGATTACGATTTTGGACGTGACTGTATACGTCATGTTCAGTAATGCGGAATGTGTAAGCTAGACTTTTATGACAATTTTGTGTGTAATATAATCGATTAATTATCTTACATTGCATGTTATTAAATGATTACATCACACACTACATTATACACACATATTATATTACACTAGCTATAAGTCCCGTCACGTAAAGAGAACGCTAGATTTTTCGCGCTCCAGAATCGCTTAGCGTTCTTTTTACGTGACGGGATCACGGGACCTATAATATAGAAATTAGAAAGCTTAACTCCTTACTCCTATATTCCTTAGGAGGTAGAAATAAATCAGTAGGTAAGTAATCACATTTTACTTAGATAGAGGTACCTATCTAAGTAAAATGTGATTACTTACCTACTGATTTATTTCTATCTATGATTGATTGATTTACTTCGATTTTTCAGTAGGATATAAGTTATCCGTATTAATTTTGTAGTGTATAATTACCTATTTAAGAGCGCTGTCGGGGTCAGGCATTGCCATGTAAGCGCTGCGTATACTCCGCATAGACGCATCCTACTATGATCTAGCTAATTATGTAGGTGCTACGTAGACGCCGCGTAGCATCCGCGTAGCCTCTTCGTAGATGCCGCGTAGCTTCCACATGGACGCCGCGTAGCTTCCACGTAGGCACCGCGTAGCACGCAAACACGATTCGTTTGTTACAATTAAATTGGATTCCAACGTGGAAATCGATTGTAATTGTACCTATAAGCTTTATTATTGTTGGTTAATGGTTATGTATAATATGTATGTTGTCAAAAATGAAGAGATCGTCGTTTTCGTAATTTATTTTAAAATATTTCACGACAGGTCCTCCCACAGCCCTTGCTATAAGCTCATGCTCTGGAAAGACGAGGACCCATTCTGAAGTACCTATTAGGTAAACTGACTGAAATTACTACTTCGTAAGTCTTTAATTTCCCAAATATTTCCTACTCGATTTTAGGAACGTGTTGGTGAGAAAATGTGGAGTACCCGTGGTATCTACGTGGCGGCTTCAACTTTTACGTTGGTTGGACTAATGTGACCAATGCGAAGGTATACTTTGATAAGTTTAGTATTTTTTAATGTAGGTACCTACTTAAAATGCTAAAATAAGATTTAAGCTTAAGCTGATATTTTAATATGAATGTAGCTCAGCGATGAATGATATCAGACATAACATAAATGGTCTCAGGACATATACACACAAAACAAGTTAAATAATTCAGTTCTGGATAGCACTGAGATCATAATCGACCACGCTAACGTTGCAGAAGAGCGCTGAATTGGTTGATTGTTTATTTAACCTTGATTAAATATAAGAATAATATCATTTTTAGGGTTCCGTATCTCACAAGGAAAAAGGAATCATTAGAGCTTATGTATACGACGCCGCCACACCGCCGCCGCACCGCCGCACCAACTGCCGCAAAATTATTGGTGCTGGTAGGTTAGTGGTTCCTAACTAGTTGTTAGTGTTACATTGCTGCTATGACCTTCTATTATTTGTGAGCAACAATGTAACACTAACAACTACCAATAATTTTGCGACGTCAGCAGCGTGGCAGCGGCGTCGTTTACACAAGTAAGCGACGCGGTGGCGGCGTCGTGTACACGGTCTCTTACAGAATCACTTCGTTCTCCGTCTGTCTGTCAAGACTCTTTCTCTCAGGAACGCGTGGAGCTATCAAGTTGAAATTAATATCAAATTAAATACTTATATGTACGGACGGTCCCTTGGATCTGTAAAAAAATCAAGGTTCCGCATAGACACACTCGCTATGGAATCAAAACCTAAACCTAGGATTAGTGTTGCCCAAAATTGGTCTTGCAACAATCATTTTCGCAAGATCAAGACCACCTAATTACAGCAAGACTAAGACCAAGACCAAGAATTAATGTACAATACTAAAACTAAGACCACGACTATGGGTATTGACGCAGAACCGAGACCAAAGACGGGGTTAGACTCGTCTCGGTCTTGCATTTGGGCAACACTACCTAGGATACTTCGCATTGACCTAGAATCGTATGATTTGGTAAGCGAAGGCTCACAGCACAAGTAAAGAAAAAAATCTAAAAATCGTTATTTTGTAGTTACTAACCACATATACAGGATAAAATTAAAACCAGTGCGGATATTTTAGGAGGTGAAAGTACTCATGAATATGATCAACTTTAATTAGGGGACCGAAACTGAAATATAAAAAAAAAACAGCTAATAAAAGTTGATCATATTCATGAGTACTTTCACCTCCTAAAATATCCGCACTGGTTTTAATTTTACCCTGTATATGTAAATAATTTTGATAATGATATTATAAAATACAAACTTATATTTGCGGTCGGAAACTGATATACTGCGTGGTCCAACACGCACTTATCCGATTTTTAAATTACAAATAACGAATTACTAGGTAATCAGTAACTGCATTTTAGATGGATTAATCGACTAATTTGGTTAGTAAGTTTTGATTGCACAACACTTGGAACGGAGCTTTCAAACGTCATGTCACTTTTTGACTATTTGTCAAATGTCAAATTTATCTGGATTTGATTATGTACCTATGGATAAGTGCTAATGACTTACGCTGAGTTGCAGAAAGGGCTCAAAACAGACGTCCAAAAAAGCTAACTGATGACTAGGCAGCATGGTCTCAGACCTTACCCTGTTCCGTCAGTCAGGAACAAATTAAAAAAAAAAAAAAAAAAAAAATGTCAAATTTCATTTGCTTATGTCAGCCAATTCTTGCCGCTCGAGCTCGAGAAATAAATTGCTCGCTGAATATTTAAAGTCATAATATTATTAATTCCTCTTCATATTGATTATTTTCGTCTATGAAAAGTTACAGCTTATTTGTAAATAATATGGCTTATTAGTGTTGAAATTGTTATGAAAAGGTTTAAAATGGAGTTCATGAAACTTTGGTGGTTGTTCAGTTTTTGTACCATTCAGATACGTGGTTCTACGCATTGGATGGTTACTGAAGGTGGTCTGATACAGCCACGGGTATGATAACAGTTTCCTGTATTTTGTATTTTTAATTAATATTGTTTTATTAAGCTCATTTGGTGGTAATGATAAGCTGTTTTTAACCATAATTTTAGCCATCTCTCACAAGTTTTTTTCTATGTTTACAGCTAGTCGCGGCAAACGTCTTGCTAATTACTTTTGCCTTGAACAGGTCTCTCAGTCTCATTAATATAATTTACATTTTGCATTATTTGTTCACAAAAAGTGAAGATGTTTTAATGTCTTGATTTTTTATTCTTAAAATTAATTCAGTTGTGTAATGTATGCTCTAGATTTAAATACATAAATTATTATGTACCAGGTAATACAAAAATGCTAATATAATGTAGTAAAATATTAATATTTTTTTGTTATTATGCCAGGTTAAGCTAATAAATTATTTCAAGAATTAATTCAATTTTTTTTGTAAAAAGCTTACTAAAAAATACCTTTAATTTCAGCTGGACTCTCCTTTTGAAATGGCACGGCCATTTGACTTACTGGCATTCCTGAACCAAGACACCCGCTGGGACAACATTATTAACTTACATCATAACTTGTTTAAAAGACAACAGATAATAAAAGGTTTGTGGGCCGAGCTGGAACGAGCCACAGATATACACATGTTACTGAATGAAGATGATGATTGTGTGAGAGCAGGTCAAGTGAACATGATAGACTGGTATACATCCTCATTGGAAGAAGGTAAAACAAAGATCGGCTCTGAAGAGTTTACACTCCGTAATCTAAATTATGGAGATGCCGATGTTCCTGATTGTAAGAAGATTTCTTCCTTGACATTCAGTATGTGTGTCTTTGAACATTTGGTGGTATGTTTATGTTTCAATTTATTAGTTAAAGTTAATTGAGGAAGCAAAGTATTAAAATTATTATTTATTGTATGCAGTGGCGTGCTTTGAGGGCAAGCCCGAGGGTATTTAACTGAATTTTTCATGAATGTAAGTGTTTTTTATTGTATGCTACTCACATTCATGAAAAATTAAGTCAAATTCCCTCCGACTTGCCCTCTAGGTATGCCACTGATTGTACTGTGCAATAATTTATTGAGTATGTAAGTTACATAAAAAATCAAAATTCCAGAGCATGAAACAAAGAGAAAATCTAAGTGCAAATCCAGAGACATCTTTACCAGAGCATATGACACCAAAAATCTCAGATATTACAGAAATGAGTGTTGACCAATTTGGTCACTGGTTGGCTGGAGTTCTTAGGAAGAATAGTTCCTCATGGCTACATTATAACATGGCTTCCCTTTACTGGAGGGTTAGAGGAAATGCCCCTAAAGCCATGGAGTGCAGCCGACGGGCTGTGCATTATGCACCAAGGTAATGAATGACCACCATAGAATAATTCAAGTGTCAATAGCTAACTACTGCTATAACATCACAAAGGACATTGTCTGTTGTTTCCTTTATGTTCCCAAACACAATCATCATTATCAGCCAAAAAATGTCCACTGCTGGACATAGGCCCCTGACATTGATCTTGAATATCAAAAACTGAAAATTAATAATAATTATTAGGTATTAAAAAAAAACAATATTTATTACTCTTACATACAAATATGCTACATACCAAATAAAATTTTAATTTGAGGTTTGTCACAGATTAGTCTTTGAGGAAGTCCCCTCGAACAGATTTGTTTATCTCTAATAACTATAACTTAATTGGCTAGTAAATGCTAAGCTCAAGGAAATGAACATTTTTCCCTGTTATTTAAATTTATGTATTAACAATAGACTTGCGACGAATATTCGGCCCTCTTTGGTTTTCGGCCGAATATTCGGCCTATTCGGCTAAATACCAAAGAGTGGCCGAATATTCGTTGTAAGTCTAATTAAAACAACTATTTTATCTGACTTACATATTGATTTTCATTGCAGGGAATATAAAGATATAGCTCTTTTGAGCATGGGACTAATACTCCACCGTAGTAAAGTTGCACAAGATGCTGTAATAGTCTTAGGTGCAGCGGTAGACCATGACCTACACTGTCCTATCAATCATTTCATACTAGCCAATGCATTTGCTGTAGTTGGTGACTACAACAGCTCAGTAAAACACTATGATATATGCCTGAAGTTGAATCCTTCATTTGAATTAGCAGAGAAACATAGGTATGGAGTCCTGTGTCACCATTATATGTTGCGAAAAATGCAAATAGTCAAAGAGTGAGTATTATTGTGTTGTATTCAGTTTTATATTGTATTGGAACAGAAGTAAGCAGGAAAAATTGTATTTCAATGTGATAATGCTATAATTTTATGATGTAATTAATTTTAGTCCCTTACTAATATAACCTGTGGTATATTTTAATTATATTTAAATATTATTTATTATGGAATTATGTTATATGGCTCAAGTCATCTGGCACTTCTGGCAGGTGTACCTGTAATGATTCCTTGAATGTCCTTAGGCTTTCAAGGATATAAACCATTTTTTTATCACTACTGGGATATGTTTGTATTGTGTTATTTGCATGTTCTTCAATTTCCGATTGATTGCCTGCCTACTTTACTTTTTAAATGTTACATTACAGTACATTAAACAAACTCCGTGAAGAATTGACGCAATACAGTCAGAGAGAGGCACACTGGCTTAAATCACAGGCTGCATTCTTGAGAACCATGAAACATGATGTGGAATTTGGTAAGACATATGCATTTTCTCAGTGGCGGTCCGAGGAGGAGAGGGGTCATAGGGGTCTTGACCCTCCCACCAATATCATACACATCAAATTGTCAAACCTAAAAATAGACAATTTACGAAAATTTTAAATAAATTATTGACTTCCTGCTTTATACGCCTATACAATGACATCAAAAATAGTCAAAATAATTTTGAAAAAATAGTATTTCACGGTATAGTACGTCGGCACTAATCGCTATGACCCGCCCAAAGCCTTTAGCTGGAATCGCGCCTACATTTTCCAATAATTTACTTTTTTTTGAAAACGGGACATAAATAACCCTCTGTTTACATAGATTACAGGGATACAAGCAAAAACTTTGATAAGATGTCGGAAATAACAGGCTTGAATATAAAGGAATTAAAAAAGGAAGGCGATAAATATTCGCTCATTCAATACTTCTTGGATGGACCAACATACAACGAAAATTGGTTAAAAGAAAAAGGTGTTCATGCTCTAGAATCTGCATATAGCCTGCAAAGACTAGTTAGACATATAAGTAGACATGCCAACATGGTAACGGATGTTGTAATACAAGGGGACTCCTTGAAATTGACTGATGGCCAAATACTGAAGGAAATTGGGCCAACACCAACATTCCCGGATTTGTTTCCAGATGTTGTTAAAGGTATGTTTCGTATATAGCAGTGGTTCCCAATCTTTTTTTGAGCGCTTTTTCGTTCGGTGCGCGGACCCCAAAGTTCAAAATAAAAATTCCGCGTGCGTCGCGCCGTCGTCGCACCGCCTGCGAAAGTATAATTTTTTTATGGAATATAATTTTGTTTCGCGGACCTTAATTTAGTTCCCGCAGACCATCGGTTGGGACCCACTGGTACATAGCATACAATTAAACAAATGTAATATTATGTATCTTTTTTTTTTTTCTATAGAATTTTCAACAAATGCTTTATTTGAAGAAGAGAAGGGGAAATCCAAAGGTGAGAAACCTGTAGAGATTGAGACTTCTAAAGCCTCTTCAAAAGGCAAAAAGACTGATTCTCCTATACCGCCTGATAAGAAATCAATGGAAAATGAAGAGGATATGTCTGAATATGATACAGGGATAATATTGTAAGTGCTTTATATTTTCAAAGTCCCTGAATAGTTATGAATTTTGTAGTTATTTAAAGTTAATTTAATTCGAAATATAATTATTATTCTGAACTAGAGACCCGCCCCTGCTTTGCATGGGTGGTCTACTGATGTGGCGACATGTCAAAACATCGAGATTTCTGTGCTGTATCTAAGTTACATATCCTGGTAGTCTAGTGACAATAGATAATTATTATATTATTTTTTACACTTGATTATTTTATAAGATGTGTTCATTTCAGATATCCGACTTCATTAAAAATAAGCAGGAATACAGAAGAATTTGATACGGATGCCGATTGGCCGACTAACAAACATTGTAAAGACAATTCAGACTCATTTCCAGATAATTTGGAAGGGATCTATCAAATATTTTTACCTTTCGAGAATAAAGGAATAAGGTATTTTGACATTCCTTTGTATACCTACCTAAATTTGACCATAAAATGTTTTGGAAGTCGGTGACAAAATAAAAAAACAGTTTTTTTAATTATATCGGAACTTTTCGCGCACAAACATAATCACACCGACCGCGACAAATTGACCGTGGTCAATGCAACATGATCGAAACGTCGAGGTTAGACAATATACTGATATTTTGATTATGTTTATGCGCAAAAAGTCCCGATATAATTAAAAACCTTAATGAAAAAACCGACTTTCGAAACAACAAAATTATTAGTAGATACGACTGTTTCAGTAAAATATTTGCTCTTAGCGTGTCGATGGCAATATAAATTGTGTAAGTCCAGAAAATTGCTGCGTGTATTGCATTATCAGTTGCCAAAGTTGACTACACACCAAAGTCGCCGACCCGCCGACATGAGTCGTCATCTCATGTACGTTTGCCTGGCTAGGCACCCCAGAATCTGCGTTTTAGGTGTGCACCAATGAAATGTACACGAGTACATTTCATGGGTGCACACCTAAAACGCTTCTGTAGGCGTCTGTAGGAGTATATGTACTGGTTTCTTTTTCAATTTACCTCTGTACTTTTGAAGAAATATGCAAAAAAAGGACTGTGTCGGCGGGTCGGTGACTTTGGTGTGTAGACTGCTTTATCCTATGCCTAAATGTGCAGGTCATGCTGGGTTTTTTTTTTTTCTAAAATGTCAGTAATCAGTTATCTTTGACAGACTAAAAACATTGCTGACTGACAAGATCGGTGTGCCAGTGAACGTGGAACACGAGCTGCCGTGGCACCCGCCCACGTGTCCTAACGATAAGGAGGCAGCTACGTTTACCCAGAAGAAATCTCAGAAGTAAGTTTAGGTGCCTAGCATAGCTTTATTAACCACATTAACTCACTTAAATTCATGAAAAATTAACATAAAATCCACTAAAACAACAAAAAATACGTCGGGCTTGCCCTCTAGGCATGCCTACCTAGTGGAAGTTTTTCTAACATAGTCGATCACGTGAACGTTAACGAAGGTCATACATAGTCAACGATCAATCGAACATCGGATCGCGCTCAAATTCAGTGAGGGCGGCAACGCACATGATTGGTCGTACAAAGTTGCGCACGCTTGTTTAAGATTCTCGATGTAGGTATTTGATGTGTACTCGATTAACGCGATGGTGGTCATTCGATATTTTTTTGCATCTCGCACTAGACACTAGCGTTGCCCCAATTCGGTCCAGCGTAATTTCCGCGAAAATGCATTCAATGTATTTTGTATAACAATTATGATACCGATAACTTTTATCCGATTCAGACTCAGCGAAATATTCTCCTAAATAACAGTTATATTATTCCTAGGCCACAGATATTTAGCGACGTGATCGCCACAGAGCACTTACGACAGAAGTTATTAGAGTACGTATCTGACGGTGACGCCGATTCGGTGCGAAATATGCAGGACGCAGAGATCGGCCAGCGAATATACAGCGCTATGCAGATGGTAAGAATCTTATCACACTTCGCTAATATTCTGAGAAACTTTCAACCTAAAGCCGTGTCTCCTGCGCCCTGTTTTCGTGTTCGACGAACATCGAACAGTGAACGAGAAAGGGGCGTGGTCTACGTGTTTTGACCAATAAAAACACTCAAAACACGTAGACCACGCCCCTATATCGTTCACTGTTCACTGTTCGGTGTTCGTCGAACACGAAAACAGGGCGCAGGAGACACGGCTTAAGGCTGTTAGAAAACCAATGGGAGCGTGTACATGTGTAAAGACGGCATTTACTTGGCGTATTTGACTAAAATGTTCCTTTTATAAATGTATATTTTTTTTTGTGAATTTGAAACATGTCAAAGCCATGTTATGCTTATATTAAGTTATTAAATATATAAGTGATTCTCAAAAATCATATGACCCGAGCGGGATTTGAACCCGCGACCTCTGCCGAACCGTGGCTAGTGCTCTGAACCACCCGACCCGGTAGCTCAGTTGGTTCAGAGCACTAGCCACGGTTCGGCAGAGGTCGCGGGTTCAAATCCCGCTCGGGTCATATGATTTTTGAGAATCACTTATATATTTAATGTTCCTTTTATTTTGCTAATATAAAATAAACTTAGGGTGTACTTTGTATAAGCCAAGTGAAGTATTAGCATAACATTCAGCCTAAATAATATGTCAAAATTGCTTGTGTGGTCACATCTTGCTTGACTAACCTTTTGCCATTTCATTTGCACAGTATGGTGACCAAAGACATTATAAGTTGAAACTTAAAAAAAAAAACCTTAGTTCAGTTGTTTAGGTCGAGTAGTTTGTACATTTTAGGGCTGGTTTCAACGTCTCTTGGCAGATAATTTCATACTATTTCTGTTGCATTTTTTAATTTAATTGGTAGATACTGGAAATTCAGACTGAAAATAGCCCATAATAACATACTTACGTACAAAAGAACTACTCTTAGCCATCGGTTGATTAATACCTATGAAAAATTAACCGCAGCCCCCATAAAAATACCATATTGTAATCACCAAGTCAGCATGCACGACGTTATTCTGCTGCTTAGCGGCAGAAATAAGTATAGTGGCAGTGGCGTGCCTAGATGGCAAGCCCGACACATTCTTTTTGTTTTACAGATTATTTATGTTCACTTTTCAAGAATGTAAGTGACTTTTAATGTACGTATTGCTTTAATAACGACATTTACTCACTTAAATTCACGAAAAATGAGCATAAATACCCTCTAAAACAAAAAAAAAATGCGTCGGGCTTGCCCTCTAGGCACTCCACTGTATAGTAGTAGTCAGGCGCGTGCATTGCATATAGGCAAGTAGGCAGTGACTACCTCTTAAGGTTCAATAAAACCATTTTAACTATTACTACATCAATATACATCATTATATATCAATAATTAGTCATGTTTGATATATTTTATTTATGTAGTAACAGTTAAAATTGTTTTATTGAATCATACGAGGTAGGCACTGCCTACTTGCCTATATGCACTGCACGCCACTGGTAGTAGTGCTTGCACTGTATAGCGATTCAGCTACTATTTATGTCCAATTATTCCATTAATTCCAGAAACTGGCACCAAAATGGCTGCTATACACCGTATCGTCTCTCTACTGGCGTGTACGTGGTAATAACGTAAACGCCTTACATTGCGCGATGACAGCTAGCCGGACGGTGGAACCGCGGTTTAAGGATATAGTACTGGTGTCATTGGCCTCCATATATTTGGAGATGGGGTATTTCGATGAAGCTCTCGCGGCTGCAGAGGAAGCTTTCAAATTGAGTCTTTATGAGGTATTTTGATTTTTAAACTTTTAGATTTTTTTATTAGGCTGCGATCAGTACTTGTATAACCTGTGCAAATAAAGAGTGGTATTTAAAATCGCGTTGCCTCTGTTCACCTCTCGGTGACACACTATCGCTCTCTATACTTACACCCGCCGGGGTGCGAGCGAGAGGCGAGAGGAGGCGAATCCATTTACAATCCCATTTTTATTTGCGCAGGCTGTATGTATTATTGTTATCATTGTTTCGGTGTGAGAGAGGAATGAATGGAGCTTTCACTGCCAAAGAAATATGATGTCTGTTGTCGTCTGTATGTCTGTGATCTTATGACTGCTTTTACTAAAGCCATGTGGTTACTAAGCAATCATTGTTACGCATCATGACGCGGAGAGAGTAAGCTTCGAAACCGATATTTGAAGGTGTTCCATAGCCTTAAATTAGAACTATCAGCAGTGGCGTGCAGTGCATATAGGCAAGTAGGCAGTGCCTACCTCATATAATTCAATAAAACTATTTTAACTGTTACTACATAAATAAAATATATCAATCATGACTAATTATTGATATATAATTATGTATATTGATGTAGTAATAGTTAAAATGGTTTTATTGAACCTTAAGAGGTAGTCACTGCCTACTTGCCTATATGCAATGCACGCGCCTGACTATCAGCAAAGAGATTTTCCATTACATAGAAATATTTTTCAAGAGAATATTTGTGTTTTTGTCTATTTTTTGGCACACCCTGTAGAATTAACGGCTGGATGGATTTCAATGAAGAAGTGTCGTTATATTCGTCTACATTGTGGATGTGACATAGGGTATAAAATTTAAATATATTCAGTCGGGTTGTTGGTTGTTTTAATATTGTTTGTTTTTGTACAGCCATCAACAAACCTTATCCTAGCCGAGTTGAACATGATAAAGAAACATCGCAACACACACATGTTTCACCTCAAGCAGGTGATCCGCGTGGAGCCAGGGTTCATGGGCGGAGTCGCCCGGTCGATGCTGTATGGATGGGCCTGTCTGTTCAAACAAGTTAATGTGCTACAGGAACTAGGTATGTGTTTTGTTACCATGCAATATTCTGTTTCCATGTTGTATAGGCTTCTTGATTTCACTTGATACCAAAAGTGGTAGAGGATGGTTTTAAACTATGTCGACGTTCAAAATTCATCAACATAAATATAGATATTCATATAAGCGGTCAATTTAATATGTCGCTAATAAATACTTCGGATTTCACTATTCGCTTCAAAATCGTCTAAAATATTAGGTTGGGGAAAAAGTCTTTTCGCATTATAGTATGTATGAACTTGTAATAAAATCTCTTTGGTAATAAAAACTATTTGTATCTGGCTGGTTTTGGTATCATTGAAAGTTTAAATTTTAAAGAACATAATTCCAAATTCAAATTAGGAAAATATGTGATTTTCATTTGTTTTTCGTACCGTCAAGATGAGTGAATCTAATGAAGAAATTCGATACATTTTAAAATTTTACTACAAAAAAGGTAAAAAGCAACGCAAGCCGCGAAAAAAAATTTGCGATGTTTATGGACCTAGTGTAGTGTCTGTGAGAGTAGCACAAATTTGGTTTAAGCGTTTTCAATCCGGAAATTTTGATGTCAAAGATGCACGTCGCTCTGGTCGCCCTATTACGGATAAAATGGATGCCATTTTTGAAAAAGTGGAGCAAGATCGACATACCAGTAGTTATGACGTAGCTGAAGAACTGGAAATTGACCACAAAACAGTTTTGGCGCATTTGAAAAAAACTGGGTACACAAAAAAGCTCGACATTTGGGTACCTCACGAGCTCACTGAAAGAAACCTAATGAACCGTGTACTCATTTGTGATTCTTTATTACGACGTAAAGAAACCGAACCATTTTTGAAGAAGCTGATAACTGGTGATAAAAAGTGGATCACGTATGACAAGAACGTGCGAAAAAGTTCGTGGTCAAAGGCCGGTCAGGCTTCACAGACTGTGGCGAAACCCGGGTTAACTCGCAACAAGGTGATGCTGTGTGTGTGGTGGGATTGGAAGGGCATTATTCATTATGAGCTGTTACCACCAGGCAGGACCATCGATTCTGAACTCTACTGCGAACAACTGATGAGATTAAAGCAAGAAGTTGAGAGAAAGCGGCCGGAATTAATCAACAGAAGGGGTGTGGTTTTTCATCATGATAACGCTAGACCTCACACATATTTAGCCACCCAACAAAAATTAAGAGAGTTTGGCTGGGAGGTGTTAATGCATCCGCCGTATAGTCCTGACCTTGCACCTTCAGATTTCCACCTGTTTCGGTCTCTTCAGAATTCTTTAGGCAGTGTCAGGTTAACAACACGAGAGGACTGCCAAAACCACTTGTCGCGGTAATTTGACCAGAACTCCCAAAATTTCTATAGCAATGGGATCATGTCCCTACCTACAAGATGGCAAAAAGTTATCGAACAAAATGGTACCTACATACTTTAGTTAAATGTAAATAAACTTTATTAAAAAATGTTTTGAATTTGCTTAAAAAATGCGAAGAAACTTTTTCCCCAACCTATTATTTTATTAGTCCAGCTGCCGCTGAGTCCGCCGCTGCACTACCGCTATCCGTACTGAGTCGTGGCACCTCACTCACTCGCCCGTACATTTGTACAAGCCGCGCGTCGCGCCGCTCGCCGCTGCCGCGAACCGCTCGGCAAATACCGCTAGCGTTGTCTTTGCGAGCGGTGCTTCGTGGCATAACTTTTTAGGGTTTCGTACCCAAAGGGTAAAAACGGAACCCTATTACTGAGACTTCGCTGTCCGTCTGTCTGTCTCCAGGCTGTATCTCATGAACCGTGATAGACAGTTGAAATTTTCACAGATGATGTATGTCTGTTGCCGCTACAACAACAAATAGGTACTAAAAACAGAATAAAATTAAAATGTAAGGGGGCTCCCGTACAATAAACGTGATTTTTTTGCTCGTTTTTGCTCGATATTGATAACGGCAACAGGTAGATATTTGAAATATTCACAGAATATTTAATTATATATTCACTTTAAAAATAAATAATTAAAATAAAACAAATATTTAAGGGGGGCTCCCATACAACAGACATGATTTTTTTGCCGTTTTTATAGATAATGATACGAAACACTTCGTGCGCGAGTCCGACTCGCACTTGGCCGGTTTTTGTATATTTGTTGTTACCGCTCGCCGCCCCGCGTAATCTACCGCTGATAGCGGCAAGGTCGTGGGGCCGTAACGCATTCGCGTTGCGAGACATGAATAAAAAGATTTTGTTGATTTACAGAATTCAATGAAGGCGATATATGCACACAGGTGGAACCGGGAATGAGCATGGTGTGCGAGAAGGACGGCACGAATTGTCATCTCACTAATATACAGTGCTTTAGCGGTGAACGTGAAGAGCGTGGTAAGTATCTATACTTAAATATTTATACTTGTGTCCTTAGAAAAGCCTTTAAACTACCAAACATTTTCATAAACCATTACTACTAATTCAAAGTCTAATTTTAAACTTGTATATTATAGACCTTACAGTGATTCCTTGCCCATACATTTGACAGAACTTTAACAATGTCAAAATTGACATATCGAAAGTTAAAGATCCCCGATTGGAATGACTGCATGTATGGCAGTTGGGGACGCCCTGTTCTCTAGCAATCCTAATTCCTATGCACGATTGACCTGCAAAACCTTCGCGTTAAACAACTGTACGGAATATAAGCTAGCCATAGGTTCCCAACGGGAGCGGTACCTACTCAAAATTGGTGTAATTATCTATTCTGTATATCGCCCCTTTACAAGAAAAAAAAAATCCAACGCCCCCTTTACGTTGGATTTTTTTTTCTTGTAAAGGGGGCGATAGTCCATAAAAGATTGGGAACCTATGAGCTAGACTGTGCTATTACTAACCTCTTTTTTTAATAGCACACTTATTTCTCGTGTCGTGTACATTTTGCGATAACGGATGGGACTAACACGTATACCTCCACCCACAGAAATCTAAATAAGTTGATAAAAGTCGCAAAGGTGCGTGACCTTGTCGCCGCTCTCGAGAAAATTATGTATGGCAGATGATTATCGAGAGCGCACGTTTAAAAATGTGACGTATGTAAACGGAATTAAGTTTAATTTTGTATTGCATCGGATGTTTTGATAGTGACTGCGAAACGGCGACACGCGTCTGGGAATAAAATGTAGTAGATGACATTTCCACCTAATCGTAGAAAACATCAATTATACAACATACTATGCGATCAAAATAAGAATAGGAATGATTGCGCCATATTGTGACGTTTTGTATTGAAAATTGAGCTGTTTTGAATTTAAAAAATCTATTACAATGGATTTGGTAAAATACTCATTTAAATAAAGTGAAAAAGTAACGGTATAATAGCAAATTATTTTTTTGTAAGTCTTACTTTTCCAGTTATAGTTGACAGTTCGAGGTCAATAACGTTCCTACTCTTATCGCAGTCGCACAGTACATCCTGCTTTTCAACTAACTCTGAACGTACGTAACATATTCCTTCCTAATTGTCGCAGAAAGCAGCACTTTAGTCAGACTGCTTGAACTAAAAGACGATAATATCCAGGGTGCGTCGGTGGAAGATTTGGATGACGGGGTGTTCGACCATTTCGTTAAGAACATGCCGAAGGACCGCACTGATAAGTTGGGCCATCAGAGAAACTTTGAAGCTATGATGAAGACCGTTGGCAAAGAGTTGAAAGGCTGCGGCAATAGAGGATGTGCAAGTACATGCCTTGTTTTTATTTAAAAAATATTTTTATAAGTTATCTTGTGTTGGTTAATCCTTGTTTATGGGCTCCTTTGTTGTATGCCATAAATAGTGTTGCTGAGGAATGTTTGCAGAAATTAGACATCACTTTTGTTTTAATACCATTATGCTCGCTTTGCTCGAACACTGAAGCCCCTGTCAGCCCCTTCGTATTAGGTTACTTTTAACCTTGCAGACAGTAATAGGAGCCCCGCTGTAGCGGGGCTCCTATTACTGTCAGTACTGTTAGTACTGTCGAGCACTTCCTTCGCCCTTATAAGCGTAGTAAGTTCAGCAGAAAACAGTCACACCAGTTGTGACCAACGCGCCTCGTCGCTGTTGCTTGCAGCCAAAATTAGTTTTACCGGTTAAGAGTTTGACTGTAACATTTATACTTACATATTTTTGAAGTTGACTGCACTCTCTTTAAAAATACATATTGTGTTATTCAGGTATGCAGCCCGAAGACTTATCGTTAAGTGAAGAGGATTGCACGTATCAGCATTTAGAACTAGGGTATTGGCTACACATCATCAGCTTTAGAGAACTGCTTAGTGACTCAGATTCGAAGTAAGTCTGTTTATAGATATTTTAGTGTTTTAGTGCCTATTCACGAGTGAAAACTTTAATTAATATTTTTGAAGCTTTTCATCGTAATCTGTTTTGCTGTTTAACCGTAAAGCCATAACAAACAGATCAACTCATTACTATCCAATCTAAACTTATTAATGCAAAAGTAACTCTGTCTGTTTGTTACGTGTTCACAGCTATACGACAACAGATTTTGATGAAATTTGATATCAAAGTAGCTTGAACCCTGGAGAAGGACTTTTTATCCGGATACATAAACTAGTTCCCCTAAGATATGAGTGAAACCGTGGGCAATAGATAGTCATATTTTTTTTTTAAAGGAGGTCACCAATCTTCCAAACAATTTTGGCTAAACTTGTACCGCAAGGTACACATGCACCAAAACGTAGAGAAAAAATAGAGGAATTAGAATATCACTGTACTTTATTCAATAATTCACTATATACCATTTAATAAGTAATTTAAAGTTTAAAAAACTTGTAACACAATTAAATCATATGGCAACATTGCATAAGCACGTATTGCAAGCATGGTGAAGTGCATCTCGATTTAGCTCTCGATTATTTACTGTGTTACTATTTTTAGTAATTATTTAATTTAATGTTTACTGATCGCAATTGTATTACTATTTATTACTAAAAATCGTATTTTTTAAAGTAATGATTAAATAACTACAAACAACTATTTTTCTGTTAATCTGCAGTTGAAAATGTTGACATTAGTAACAAATGTTACCTAATCGATTAAGTTACTAAAAAGTCCTTTCCACTCAGTGTTATCTTTGCACATCACTTATAATGACAAAATAACATAACCATACATAATCTGTTAACATTATTGTTTGTTTTAAAATTGTGTTAAGCCGGTTTCACACACTTGACATTTGCCGTAAACTACAAATCTCGACAAATGGACTGAACGTGTGGATCATTGCAAGCGTTTATTGCAAGCTTCTTTTGATTTGTGTACAAAACCATAAACGGCAAACCCACGCAAGCCAAGCCAGGCAGTTGTTTTGTCTAATAATATTAGATGTCTGTGGGTTTGTCAAGGTCCCTTGGAGGAAGAATATACTGGAGTTAGTCTAACCATGTCTGTATACTGTGTGAAGCCTGTCATTTCTCGTTGACAGTGATACAGTGACGTCACTGTAAAGTTCACCGCGCATTGGCGCAATGGTTTGATACAGTGACGTCACTGAAGTGTCAACCAGTCAACTCGTCACGCACACTAATACAAATTCAGAACCGCACACAAAACGGCCAGCGGCTTTATCTCTTAGGCTATGTCTATAGTATTCTATGTCTATGGTTTGACCTAAGTGTGGATACGGCATTAGGTAGTTGACTGATAGAGCGCTTGAGCGCCATATTGGTTGGAGTGCTTTTTATTGAAATAAAAAGTATTTTTTTCTCGTCTCCAGGTGACGATAAAAAAAAAAACAACATTATTCAGTATAATTTAGGGTATTTTATTCAACTGAGTGTACCTCGGTACTTCATTTAGCCAAATATTGTTGACCTCCTTTACTAATTTTAGGGTTCTGTACCTCAAAAGGAAAAACGGAACCCTTATAGGATCACTTTGTTGTCCGCCGTCAGTCACCGGGCCATAAATGGAGCCAGCTGCTCATAGATGGCGCCAATTGGAAGTATGCAGTAGCGCCATCTATGATCTTATGTCGGAACCCTTAGGGCGCGAGGCATACTCGCACTTGTCCGGTTTTTACTAAATGATTCACTATCACATCAGCACTATTAATGTAAATATTGTATTATTATTTTGCTTTGAAACTGTCAAGTTACTGCATACAATTACAGATCGAACTTTAGGTTTGAAAAGATTTAAACTTACATGGCCGTACCACAAAAAAGATAAACACGTGTTCAACACAAATGCTACCAAAAATGATACGCATTTGTTTAAGCACTAACTTGTCTAAAACAAGCGTGTATTATTTTTGGTAGCATTCGCGTTTAACGCGTGTCTATCTTTTTTGTGGTAAGGGTGACATATTTTTATTCCCAGGATACCAAACGAAATCAACTCAATGCCGCCATCAAGTAAGAAGATTCCAGAATGCCATTTGAACGTCGATACGTCGAAGGATTTCTTTTTAGAGAGAATGACGAGGGTTAACACCGAAGCTTGGGAACCCGTGCTCAGTCTGATGCATCAGTTTGCAGATGTGTTCAACAACTATGATTACGTCACGCTAGGAGCTAAAATAGCTAAATATGTGGAGAATGTAAGTATGGGGTTGTAATAATAAAAAGTCTTTATTGCAATACTTTTATTTTTTATAATTGTTTTTTTGGACACTTGACATTTGATACTGATGTATGTGCGTTATAGATGTCCTTAAGTTTGACAACGATTGATGACTAAATCCGCTGTCAAAGATAATTTCACCCACAGAGGCCACATAACAAATAATTTATCTATTCCGTGATCCCACCGCCCCTTTTCGAATAGAATATACGAAAATAAAAAAAGGGTATTTAAAAATAATTTTGATTAGGTAGAATTGTAATTATGATCTTGATAAATGATATTAAACAGGTAAGCTATGGACCCCCGGCACTCTTGACATGGGCCCCAGTTTATGAAATTGCTCTAGAACATCATTCTGCAGTAGTGTTGTCTTCTAGTATTGTGGTTGTTGGTAGCACCCGGAGTGCTGGGCGGGCTGGTGGCGCATGCGCGCTGCGCTGCCTGGCCGCGGCGCAAGCGTTCCACTCGCACGTTATTGCTGTCTTTACTCACACACGCCGCCGGGTGTTAGTAAAGACAGCAATAACGTGCGAGTGAGAGGTGAATGATTAGTGCCGCCATTTTAGGTTGTGTCGATGATATGTGATGATTGATGTGTCGTAGACTTAGTAAACACGCAACGACTATTCAGTTGCACCCTACCCACATCGTACAAAACTGTTGGGTTGTTTCTTTGTGTCACCTACCTTCATCTGATTTGTTTATTTTGTACTAGTTATGCTAAAACGATATTAATTGTTAAGTCGAAGTATCATTAGGGTTCCGTACCAAAATGGTAAAAAAGGAACCCTTATGGTGTGACTTCGTCTGTCTGTCACACCTGCTTATTTCAGCAACTACTTATGCTATCGACTTGAAATTTAAAACAGTTATAAAGAATGCTTGTTCAATTTTATTGCAAATGAAAAAAGTCCAAATATATTTTTATTTTCATTGCAAAAGGGGCCGGAGTGGGGGTCCGAAATTTCAAAGGGGTTACTAGGTCAAGTGACATATCATTATGAAAGGGCTTGATTTGCACATTTCAAAATATTTTTTTATTTTATTTTATGTCTCATAGTTTTCGACTTATGATGAAAAATGTCTGAAAAAATACCATTCCCCCCCCCCCTTATCTCCGAAGTTTGCAGAGCGAAAAATCTGAAATAATTAGAGTTGATAGGAATTGACCCAAATATGGCACCAAAAATAAAACGATGTTCCTAACTAGTACAGTTTTTTCAAAATCATCAAAATTCTTTTACAAACAAACTTAGTTATGCGGTCCGGATTTTTTCACTTTATACGTCCAAAAATGATTCGGAACCCTCGGTGCGCGAGTACGACTTGCACTTGGCCGGTTTTTTTTTGTAAATGTTAGCTGAGATACATATTTGTTTTTATCTAAGCTTGCTGGCAGATAACTGTTTCTAAACTTATTTATGTTTTCTCAATAAGTGAATTTTGTAATAATCCTTTTGAGATATAAATATCTTTAACCGTAGAATAGGGATGTTAACTACTTTTTTTTTATTGTGAATCTGTAAACTATTTGAAAAAAGACAATTAACACCAAAAAAACCGATGAAACATCTACAAAATTGGCAAGGTTATAAGCGTTTTAAAATGATTTGCTAGACACGGACGGCACTACCTGCTAGTGACGTAACACCACCTATGTCCGCTTGCGCGACAAAGACGGAGCGATACTCCCTCCAAAAACTTTAAAAGCGTCTATGTTTTCCATTTTGTGATAAATTAATATTTTTGCGTTTACTTTTTTGTTGTGCCTATTCCTTCTTTGAAATAAAATAATTTATTTGTACTTTTTTAATAGTACGATACTACCGTATTGCTTCTTTACTGTCGCGGGTTATAGTAGCGTGGTTGTTCCCAGCACCCGGCGTGCTGGGCGGGCGCGGCGCTGGCGGGCTGGTGGTGCGGCGCGGGCGGGCGCGGCGCGTGCGCGCTGCGCTGCCTGGCCGCCGCGCATGCGCGCGCGCCGCGGCAGCACACGCCGCACGCCACGCGCGCACTCACCGCGCTGCTGCACATGTATGAATACATTACCTAAAGTCCATTTCAATAGAACTTGCAAATTATGTAAACAAACTTTCTATACCTACAAATTCATCAAATTTTGACAGTTGGCCATACTGATATTGTTAAAATTCACAATTTCAATTGACATGGACCATATAAGTAAATAAAACTGACATAATATCAATTCCACCTTTATAGCTGTTATTAAAATAAACGTTTATGGCTTCAGTTAAAATTCAGTAAAACGAAGTCCCTTTTCGTGTCAGTTTATCCACTTAGTTCTTCTAAACTACAATAAATAATGGATTTTAATGCTATTTCACAATCATTTAGAGAATTTATTTTGGAAGGTTTTTGCGTATAATACGTTACCTAATATTTAATTTAGATACAGTACAGAAATCTCGATGTTTTGACATGTTGCCACATCAGTAGATCGATAGTCTAATTTATATTTTGTGTATTGGTTCGTCTCCTATGCGTTCCCGCATCGTTCATCCAATTGACTGGAAACTCTACAGTTGTTGTGCACACGCTCAGGTAGGTTTTTAAGAAAAAAAATTTGGTACGGAACCCTAAAAAGGGCGTTGCAGCGCATACCGAGCACAGCTAGTTACATAAACAACACTATTTTTATATTAACCAATTGCAGCTGCATGTACAGAACGCAGAACGTCTATAGCGCTGAATCACGTTAATTAACCTATCAATTTGTAGTGAATCTAACGTCACCGCACGGTGTACACACCGCACACGCCGGTGCAAAATTGTTCAATTTTGATCTACATTGATTGCAGAATAAATTGACAAAACGTTATAAGTTAATAACGACTTATTAATCATTCACAGACAAAACAAGCTAAAAGACGCTAAAGAAGTGTCCTACCTCTCGTTCTACACGAAACCGAAGAGTAGAATAGAAGCGTTCCTAGTGGCAGTGTCACACACATACTTAGTAAGTAGTTAAAAATGTTGCTTATAAAAAATAACAACTAAATGCATGTTCTTTTTAGATCCCAGCATAGAATAGTATGATAGTCCTATCGTCTACGACAACTAATCGGGGGGTCTACTCTCTAAGCACGAAATCCGTAGTTTCGACCTTAGTTACGGACGTTTCTTACTCCGTATCACCTACGGACTTAAGATTAGTTCGGGGCCCGAACTAAGAATGAATGATAGCACGATTGGACAGTTGTCCCTACGCCCGATGTGTTTTTATCCGTTCGAAAAATTTAAATTGACACTTGTTTTGACGGAATCTTATGTCTATTGTACTTTCGGACGGGCCCGTATCTTCGTTGACAGACTTACAGAGTAGACCCCCAGACGCGGATGTACTAAAATTTCGTTAAGGGTGCGGGGGGAGAGATTTTTTTGCGTGATTACCTATTTGCTCGAAAAGTCGTTGTAAGAAAATAAATTTATAAAATTATAGTTTGTTATTCATGATTCAGAGGGAGCGGTGGGGGGGGGGGGAATTGCATTGCTCCCCCCTGTATACCGCCGCGCCTGTTACGTTTGTTGTGGGAATTCCCATTTTATTGTTTGATAACGTGGACGTTTACGGACTGACGTTATAATGACGTATCAGTGGACTTTCTACACTAAAATACGATAATTATAGAAGAAAATAAAATAGCAGTAGTAAAAGTGCGTTTATACCGCGAGCATTCGTTCTAGAATTCTAGAGCGTTCACGTGGTTGTAAAAAATCAATTATGTGCCAATCGTGCGATTCTAGAACATTCCCGTCAACGAAACTTTTCGCATGCAAGCTTTCTAACTAATGCTCAATGCATCGTTCGCACTGGTGCGATGCTTGTAATCCTCTTGGCGTAGACTCACCTATTTTTGCAACTGAATTTTACGTTACGGACAAATTCTCGCGGTGTGGATGCACTTTTCGTTTAGTAATGGCACAGATAATATAATACTACGTAGTAATGGACTTACACAATAGGTATTTATGTAGATAGTGATGCCAATTATGTAGATGCTGATCTTGAACGTAGTTTTCCAGTGTTCTTTTTAACTGACTGCCCACCCCCCGAAGCCGTCCCCTGAAATCAGCATAATAGTTTTATGAATAAACATGAACTCAAGATGCTATAGGTATTTCGTAAACATGATGACTAAATGGCAGTCGTCAATTATTTTTGCGTAGGTCATATTATATTAAAGTTACGATTATGTACAGCGACCGGCAATCATCTTGAGGAAAACATATTGTAAAGTTTGCGCAAAAAAGTTTGGAATGTTTGCGCAACAAACCCGACTATTGCACGGTCGAGGTAATTTTTCAAGACATTTGTCGATCTCTGTACTATAAACTGTTGTGTATGACTATCTTACTCTTTGTAATGTTTGTATATCAGAGTTTTTTATTGTCATTTCATTTATAGTCTGAATACGAGCCAGCAGTGTGGATGTACCGCTACGCTCTCACCTTTGACGAGAAGTTCCTCCCAGCGAAGGCCTGTCTCCACGCTACCATGTGCCTCATGCTCTTCGGAGACGCGGCTAAGGCGAAACCTAAACAAAACTGAATTACAATTATATTATACAACAATTTTTACCGAGTTTACGGATATTTGTACGACGACTGAAGCTTCGCAAAATGTTCAAATGACCATTAGGCCTGAAATTGTACTAGCTAGTGTTGCCCAAAATCGGTCTTGCATCAATCATTTTTGCAAGACAAAGACCACCTAATTACAGTAAGACTGAGACCTAGACCAAGATTGAATGTGCAATACTAAAACCAAGACTACGACTATGGGTACTGACGTAAAACCGAGACCAAAGACTGAGTTAGACTCGTCTCGGTCTTGCATTTGGGCAACACTAGTACTAGCGGTTTTAGCTTGCTTTATCTATATCGTGTACAAGATTTTTTGTACAGCCTGTCTATTCGAGAACTGCCAATTTGTTTGCGAACGTTCGAGGGAGAATGTCACGGTGAGATTCTCCTTCGAACGTTCGCAAACAAATTAGCAGTTCTCGCGGTGATATCACGCGGCGTGTCGGTACAGAATGGACACCCGCTGGTTCGATATTAAGATTTAGAAAAAAAGTAGGAATTTTATTAAATCCCTAGTGATTTAGTAAAATATTGGTTAATGCACTAACTTACTGTGACATAAAAATCGTTTCTCGTCTTCATCTGTTTAGCTTTTTTCCATGAGTTTGACTTCTGTTATAACTGGAATCGCGATGTATAATAGGATATTAGTATTTTACACAACAGTAAATTTTATACCTAATGGCCTTAAAAACAAGCTGAAACCGCTAGTTAAAACCTAACTTATTATTATGTAGTACGATTGACAACGATTTTTCGTAATATAAGCAGTAATCCAGGTTGTTTCCTTATTTACTTACATACACCTACTTCTTTTACTTCACAATGCAGGTGCGATCAGATTGAACAAAAATATTAATACATTAGGTAGGTACTTATGTGTATGACAGTATGAACATTACAAAAAATTCTGATAAAAAATATTAATATACAATCGTACATGACGATGTTGTGACAATAGATGATAAGTTAGAAGCCATTTTATGTTAAATAACCAGTGTTCGGAAAAGGGTGAGTATATTTACCTACAGTTTGTAGAACAGAGACGAAAACCGGAGACTTCCTTATAACTAAAAAAAAATTTACCAGTAAATTTACCAGAACTTTAACGAAGTGAATTTAAACGTTTTATTAATTTAATGAAAACGTCTATTGCGTAAATATTATTTACGCAATAGACGATTATTAATTTATTAAATTTAATGAAATCGTCTATTGCGTAAATATTTAATTCTATTGCGTAAATATTATTTACGCAATAGAATTAAATTCACTTCGTTAAAGTTCTGGTAAATTTACTGGTAATTTTTTTTTTGTTATATGGAAGTCTCCGATTTTCGTCTCTGTTCTACAACCTGTAGGTAAATATACTCACTCTTTTCCGAACACTGTAAATAACACACAATATTTATGCATCGATTTTAAAGTTTGGTTGTTCTTTTCCGTTGGGCTCGAAGATTTTGGATCTCTAGGTATCTAAGTAGTCAACTAAAAAAAAAAATGTTCTTCCTGTCCACTGACCTGTGCTTTCGTTTCCCCACTGATGGAAGTGTAACCACCAGCAGGGATCCATATCCAAAGAAATGTGGCTTAGGAACGACAAGAACGTTCCCAACTTTATGCTGACACTTCACTTGGCGTATTTGACCAAATATTCGCGTTATTTGGCTAAGGGCTTGGTCACATAACCACGATTAACTGTGGAATGGCAGTTTCCTTCTAAATATGGACCGCTCCTGACGTATTCTTCTTTTCCTGCTATTGAGAAGACGCATAAAGAAATCTAGAGCGGTCCATATTTAAAAAGAAACTGCCACATCGCACCGGAATTTGACGTGGCGTCGCGTCGTGGTAATGTGGCCAAGCCATTACCTATACAAAATATTCAATATTGTACCCTATTACTACTCAAATAAAGTTTATTTTGTATTAGCGAAAAATACGCGAATATTTGGTCAAATGGGTACGCCAAGTGAATGCAGTCTTTAGATTGATATTATGACGCATTATCTTGATAAAAATATTAGTGCAAAACTGTATTTCTAGATCGAACAAAATTATAGTATTCAATTTATTTATATTGAGTAAGGTCCCCGAATTGAGAGAGTTATTTTAATCTAACACCATGCTAGCTTTGATGCAACGAGTTAAAACATAGGTAAGCTTACTGCCCCATATATTCCGAGAATGCAATGTTAGCAAAAAATATGTGTTTATTATAAGTAGAATATTATTTTCCGCCTATAGGAACGAAAATGTTGAATCATTCCTTTGATGTCGTGCTCAAGTGCTCATGTTTACAAATGTTCTTTAGTTTTCTATATTAAAAACCGATTTTTGGTTTCTATTTTGTAAGTGGTCAAAAGTTATTAATTCGTGACCGTTTGTAAAAACAAAAATAAAAAAAATGTTGAATTTATTAATACCTATCAGAAGTACGTTTAGGCGATTCGCACACCGCACCGCATCACGCAGCGTAGCGCGGGAGTGCGTGATCTTCCGTTGTTTGCAAGTAGGTACCTGTATTTGTATAGAAATCACGCATAGTGCAACACACTGAAAACGCATACACGCGCGAGGCTTTTGTTCCGTCGCCACGCACCCCGCAGCGTAGCGCGGCAAGGTGTGTGATTCGCCTTAAAGTCAGTTAGAGCCAGTTTTGTTATTGACAAGTAACCGTATATTTTCCTAAATGCTGCAGTTTCTTTTAATTAGACACTTAAGACTGACGTGTTTATCAATAAAATTCCAATAAACTTTCTAAATTCCATCTTTGTGTTTTATTTCCAATGGTAAAATATATGACAGAATAATAAGTATATTAGGTATCTATTACTGAAAACAATAATAATTCTTCTTTTCGGAAGGCAGGTAGTCAAAAGATAAAGAATAGGATTTATAAAGGCGTCTCGATAAAACTTTCCCTAGTACACTGTTGCAATTGCTATCAATACCTACTCACAACCGATAGCAAGCGAGAGGTGAAAAGAGGCAACGCCATTTTCAATCCATTCTTTATCCACCGGATAATATTTATACACTCATGATGATGACAAGATTAATATTTTAGCCTTCCAATTGGATTCTGTTCATCTAAGAGCTAAAATATTATCTCTTTAAGAACCTGAAAACAAAAATCGCAACACTAGCATTAACAATGCTGTTTTCACATTGTCCGCTTGGTCGTGCAATACGGTAGTGGCCTACTATTAAAAAAGTACAAATAAATTATTATATTCCCAAGAAGGAATAGCAATAACAAAAAAGTAAAAAAAAAAAAATTATTACAAAATGGAAAAGATAGACGCTTTTAAAGTTTTTGGAGGGAGTATCGCTCCATCTTTGTCGCGCGAGCGGACATAGGTGATGTTACGTCACAGGGCTGTAGTGCCGTCCGTGTCTAGCAAATCATTTTAAAACGCTTATAACTTTGCCAATTTTGTAGATGTTTCATCGGTTTTTTTTGGTGTTAATTATCTTTTTTCAAATACCTAGTTTTCAGATTCACAATAAAAAAAATATATTCAACATCCCTATTCAGGAACAAATTTGTCTATAAGGACTCAGTCAATTTTTAGTTCTGACCGGTATCAATTTCATTTCTTTTCGTGCGATATACTACTTTATAGATATCTACTGAAATGATGCTCTTTCAATTCGATCTCAAGGTAAGCAAATCGGCAACACGAACAAATCCAAAACGGCACACATTTTTTACTAGCACAATCAATTAAAAAACTGGTAAGCGCTAACACATCTGGATAGCTAGCCACAAAAATACAATGGGATACAGGACACACACACATTAATTTATAATTACAATAGGAAATATTCCTTGTCCCGGCGCAGGCGCAGACCGTAGATTATGAAGCTCCGACAACAACTATTAGAACACGCACAAGAGTATATTCGGGTTACTAGTCCTGTGCAGTGCCCAATAGTTGTTTTGGGCTTCATTCAGGCTTTGTGTCCGTCAGCTGTCGGCGTCGGTCACATAGCAATGTGGTCATTTATGCTGGAAATAAACTAATTTAAACTAGGTAGGTACCTATAGGAAAATTGAGCAATGATGGCCCGGTGGTAGCTGCCCCAGTGGTGGTCCGATGGGGGAGGTCGTAGGAGTCATGATTCCTCCCAAAATCACACAAAAATGCGCGAAACACGGTAATTCATAATATAGCACATTTGCACAAATTGGTATGACCTCCCCTACCCCAAAGACTTCAGAGCTGCCCCGACTTAGAAACCGCAGGTCCTGGGTTCGAGCCCCGACTAGCGCACTTTGTGCAATTTGTTTCATGACTGCTGCTCAAAAAACAGTGAAGAAAAACGTGAGGAAACCGGCATGACTTAGAACCAAAAATTCGATGACATGTGACGTCCACCAACCCATACCGGGCCCACGTGGTGGACTACGGCGCATTCTCTCTCACAAAGAGGAGGCCTATGTCCAAAGGTGTCCAAGCTGTGGAAACATTAGTAGGTATAGGCACTATAGGCTGATTATGCTATGTTATTACGCTATAGGGAAATAAAAACAAACAAAATACATTATAGACCAAACAGGTACCTACTGGAGATAGACAATTAAAAAAAACCATTGTGTAGATATATGTACCTAGGTATTGTTAGGTATATATTTAGAGCTCATTTAGCAGCACTGAAATCTTTACAAAAAAAATACCTATCTTACATAAAAGATGGAAGATTTAATATAAGAAAAAAACGATAAATCAGATAAATTGGGGTTTGCACATAGATGCTTAAAAATGAATTAGGAAACAGTAATTGGGTGTTCTTTTAATAAATAAACTTTCTGAAACGTTCCAAACGCGTGAAAATGCACACGCAGGCGTAGCACAGTGCAGACTACGCTGTAGCGGCGCCGTAGCGAGACGTAGGCGCCATCGCTACGAGTAAACTACAATCAAATAGAAAAGGTGTAGGGGTATTTAGAATTCAACTTATTTTTAAATTATCTTTGAATATTTTCCATGATTTTGATAGTACAAAACACATTTTATTTATAGTTTTCTAGACTCGACAGTGAATTGCTTAGTTAAATCGTAACAATCTTGTGAAACAGTTAATTTCATTTCAAAGTTTTCATAATAGCTAGCACTTACCAAAGTACCTATTTGCTAATTTGTGCAAGTCTTCTTCGTTTTGAGACTTAGGTATGTAACACGCTATATACTTAGCTACTTAAATAACTATTAGTACTAGGCAAGCATTTGTGAAGATGCTCATAAGAACTCGAAAATTGTATCTAGTTTTTTAATTGTATCTAATTGTATCAATGTTATTTTACTGGATTAAAATTAAGGCAATAATATTTTTTTTGAACTGAAATAATGAAGCTGCATGCTAGATATTAATACAGGGTGGCAGGTTAGACAGTGGAAATATTTTAAGGGGTCATTGTACTCATCATTATGAACAACTTTTACTATGGGACCAATCCTGAACTCGCGAAAAAAAAATCAGCTGTTCCATACATTTATGTTCACATAACTCAACAAAATGTATGGAACAGCTGATTTTTTTTTCGCGATTTCAGGGTTGGGTCCATAGTAAAAGTTGTTCATAATGATGAGTACAATAACCCCTTAAAATATTTCCACTGTGTAACCTGCCACCCTGTATAAATGTAGACTGTAGAGGCATTAAACGATGTGCATTTTAGGAAAGTTTATTCCTAAAACCACTAACAAACCTGGGCTATCCACTAGCCAAAATACTGGTAAGTATCTAAATTGATTGCCACTAGGTATAATTCCAATTTTAATTCGACCGCACGGTTGTCGCAGTGGCTGAGAGATTGGCTGCTGCGCAACGTGTCGCGGGTTCGATTCCCGCATTGCACATAGGTCTGGCTGTTTGTGTATGTGAAATTTGTGTTTGTAAACGCACCCACGATACAGGAGAAATCCTAGTGTGGGGCAACGTTTATTGAAAAAAAAAATATTGGATTGATTGCTTTAGTAAGATTTGATAGTAAAATGATAGTAACATATAATTAGGATTTTGACGGATAGCTATAGGTAAGTATAGACCATAGATGTACAAGTACATATAGGCCTACCGGCAGGTACCTAAATCTGCGCCTGGATCTCGCCTTACATTAGCAGATCTGCCCGCCAAGCACGTCTATCATGCAGATTTGTCGGTAAATCCATAGATTTCACTTTTAAGTTTGTGTTACTGTCACACTGCTTTATCACCGTGCAAACCCAACCATTAGGTACTTACACACAAACTTTCTGAACTTGCTAAGGTTGGTGATAACATTGGGACTAAAGATAAGCTCCGACCGAATTCAAATGAACATGAAATATTAAACCTGCTATAGTTACACGGTACTCAAGGCGCGCTCTCGGAATTTTGTCTCCTCTCTCGCTCGCACAGAACCATTTTTAAGAATGTTGAATGAAAAGATGCATTTTTGAGAAATGTAATCTGATAGTGAACTACAAAATAATATTAATTTTACAGGTAAATAATTAAAACACATTTCTACTGTGATATCTAATAAACAAACTAAAAAAAACAATTATGATCTGTTTTTGAGGTTTGTTTAACTCATGTGTTTTTAATAACTAAATTTGAGTTTATAATATTATAATCATTATCATTTTGTAGTTCGCTATCAGATTACATTTTTCAAAAATGCATCTTTTCATTTAACATTCTTAAAATATATGGCTCTGTGCGAGCGAGAGAGGTGCCGAATGCGAGAGCCCTCTTATATGTATGTATGTATGTATCTTTATTTATCAACGTTTCACACGTTTCATATGACATCCCCCCTGCCTATTCAGTATCTACCGGCACGCCGCGTGATATCCCTCGAACGTCCGCAAACAAATTGGCAGTTCTCGCGGTGTCGGACGTGTCGGTAGGTACAGAATATACAGGCAGTAGGTACCTATTTACATAAACACAAACTTTTGGAACTTGCTAAGGTTGTTTTTTAATTATACCGGGACTTTTCGCGCACACACATAATCAAAATATCAGTTTTTTGACTAACCTCGACGTTTCGATCATTGCTAAGGTTGGTGTTAACATTGAGGTTGAATATAAGCTTCGACCGAATTCAAATGAACAATGAAATATTAAACCTACTATAGTTACACGATACTCACGGGGCTCGTAGCTAAATGACATCTGCGCTGCCTGTCTGTGTAGGGCACGCCGCAATAGCAGCGGTAAGGCCCGTGATAAGGGAGAGGCTCGGGAGACGACATGGCGCCTTTACCTTCCAGCTTACACAGGTGCTTTCCGGACACGGGTGCTTCAGAAAGTACCTGTGCCACATAGGCCGGGAGCCGACGCCCGGAAGCCACCATTGTGGTGACTGCCCCGACGACACGGCGCAGCACACACTGGAGGAGTGCCCAGTTTGGGCAGTGCAACGTCGTGACGTCGTCGCGGCGGTCAGTACTGCGGGTGGCTTCTCTCTCCCGGCCGTGGTTGAGGCCATGGTCGGCAGCGAGAGCGCTTGGAACGCCGTCTCCTCCTTCTTCTTCTCCTTCTTGCGAGGAGGTTAGAGACGCCAAGGAGGCGGCGGAAAGGGAGAGGGAGGCGGTGTCCTCTCTCCCCATCCGCAGCAGACGCACCGGGCGCCGTAGGGCGGCCAACGATCTCCGACCACCATAGGGTGCGGCCTGCGGGCGGCGGACTTGGGCGTCCGTGGCCCGAACGGAAACAGGCCCGAGACGGCGGCGGCGCGCCGTGTTCCGCGCGCGCCTTTCAAGAGGAATTGCGGCCGTAGGGTAGTTGTTGAAGGAACACCGGGGTGGCTTTAGTCAGTAAGAGTCTGACAGAACCCTCCGCCCTCCCCAGGGCGGGGGACATTCATGAGGATTTGCACCTAGAAAAAAAGGGTTTTAATACTGGGAGTTAACGAGAAATTAGTTAAAAAGATGACCTTTCTTTCCAAAATTAAAATTGTTTTTAATGTAGGTACTTATTTGAAGAACGAGTTAAGGAATGTACTATACGTAATTAGATTCGTTTTTCTAGTTAAAAGTGCAGCAGTGACTAGATTTGTTATCTTTTAATTAGCTTAAAAATGTAGATAGCACTATCTAACACAAGTTTGAAATCTTTAAAAGTAGGTGAGTAATAACACCGTTACTTTAAATTACCTTTTAAAAATGAGTAAATAAAACAAAACAAGTGACGGTGTGGAGTGATTTTTAACTATGCAGCAAAATAAAATATTATTATGAAATATCACTTACTTAAATGTTGTAGAAGCAAGGCGGCTATTGGCTAAAGATGCACTTACCATGTCAACCTTCTGACGTGTTTGAAAACAACAACAACAAAATAACTATATTGCTAGAACAGAACTATAAAAAGCTCATATTTGTCCTTCTTATTGGTATTCTTTTGTAATTAAATTACATACTTAGGTAATTACAGTCGAATTATGTATGTTCTTTTTTTAAAAAAAACTTTTAGGTTTCTAATTTCAATATTTCTGATGTCAAATCTCATGTTAATTTATTGGTTCTTGTTATTTTTTTTTAAACAACTAACACCAGTTTTGACGGCAGATTTCTTGTCGCAAAAGTGCCTAAATACCTAAATAACTCAATCAACTCATCATAAATATAAGTATATGTCATGAATATGAATATACATAATTATATATAACATAAAACCATGTAGCTATCGATAATAGTCCCCAAAAAAACACACTTCACAAAAATATAATTAAATGCAATGGTACGACACCTTTTAGGTACCTATAGGTAAAAAAAAAAGACAATGAAAACAGGCATGCAATTAAATAATAAACATTTTTACTACTTTATTGAACTTATGATCCCAGTAAATGAGTACAATAACATAAAACAACTGATTTAGGTATCTACGAACCGACCTTGACTTAAATTCGCTAAAATTAATCACTCAACTCCTTAGAAGTAATTCTAATTAGTCTAAACTCAACTCATATTAAAATAAATATACCTACGGAAACACATTCATGCAAGTAACCAATATTTAAAGCGTAAAATAAAAAAAAAAGCAACAATAATGGCGGATTTAAAAACTTCAAAACTGTAACACGAAATAGGTATACCTATTATAGTCGTTTGTCAAAGCATCTTCACATGTTTTCTACTTGCCATCGACAACTTAAAAATTGAGACTGAACCTAAGAGTATTTTTAAAACATAATTCTTAAATCGTATTAACTAATACAGTTTAAAAATTGAAGAGCTAATTCATACTTACGTCCACTAGATTGTAATATAAATAAAGTTCCAAATTGATTGCAAGTCTCAATCAATTTGTAGCTTTTTTCAAATATATAAAAACAACAGCCGCTATGCTATTTCTAAGTCCTATATTTTCCTTCAAATTCAGCTCCGTTATTCCTGATGTGGTCTTCTACTTCGTAGACAATGAATAGCCCGCAATAGCCGCTGTCACACGCACAAGAGTATAGATTTAACTAATCTTGTGCAGTGGCCAGCAGCTGCTTTGGGCTTCATTTTACCAACAACACTGAAGACTGGTCTGAGGATCTTCTAAGACGGACGACAAAACCACGGCGATATAAAATGCAACATAACGAAGCTAAAACGCACGTTAAAAAAATAAAAAATAAATAAATAGAATATAACTTGCCTCCGCTTCAATTACACAGAATAAAAAATAAATTAAAATAAACCTGAAAGTAAAATTAAATTCTTAATTTAAAAGAGATCTAACCAAATCAACAAAGGAGATTAAATTGTATCTTCATTTAAAAAAATATAATTCTTGACTTGAATATTATATTTTGTGAGACAGTTCGGCCGGACAGGACGCAAAAAACTAAAGTGACTAAGGTGTCGGGTGGCCGCGCGAAGCCCCGCGTGGAGGAAACCATACTACCGGCTTAACTTAATGCACGCATATCGGAACATTCGATACTAATGCCACGTTACCGGGCCACATCGGCAATTGGAATAATATATTTTATAAAAAAAATGTTTAGAACCCCTGTCGAACCGATTCAAAGTCTACAATAGAAATGCGGTCACGTGAAAATAAATAGGTATCGGCTAAAAAATATATAGAATTGTTGATTTAATTTGGCGGAATGTTTTTAGTTTCTCTTTGAACTTTTATTTAAAAATATCAAATTAATTTGCGCATCTGTTTCGATTTTATTTTTATTAAAAATATTAGGCAATTTATTATGCATACTTAGGTACCTATACCTGTATTATATACCTAACAGAAGCAAAACATAATTATTATGTGTTACTTCTGTTATATTAACAAGTATGCACTACAATAAATTTATTGTATTATTATTTATGAGTTTTAGGGTTCGTACCAAAAAGGTACAAAAAGGATCCCTTACGGTGAAACTCTGTCCATCTAGGCATATTTTAGCAACTAATCACGCTATCGATTTAAAATTTGGAATCGTTTTAAATTTTGCTTACCCAAAACATTACCTACTGCAAATGAAAAAAATAAAAAATATTTTCTTTGCAAAAGGAGCCGAAATGGGTGTCGAAATTTCAAAGTGGGGTCACTAATTCAAGTGGAGTATCATATGGTAGAATTTCACTTGCACATTCCGAAATAGGTTTTTATATATACTTAGAAAAAAGTAAAGAAAAATATAAGTCCCCCGAAGTTTGTTTAGCGAAAAATCTGAAATAATTGCGGTTGATAAAAGATTATGTGAATATTACAGGAAAAATAAAATGATGTTTCTAACACAGTTTTTTTAGAAATCATCAAAATTCCTTCACAAACAAACTTAGTTATGCGGTCTGGTTTTTATATGACCAAAGAAGATATGGAACCCTCAGGACATGAGTCCGACTCGCATTTGGCTGGGTTTTTCAGATATACTCCTAGTTATATACCCTTATTATGTATACTTAATTGAAATAATTCAAAAATAAATTAATGAAAAATAACTTTAAGTGTATATGTACACATTTGGAGTAAACATAAAATGGATTCTTTTAGTCATTTCTTTTACTAAAAAAGAACTTGTTTTATAAATTAATAGAAACACAATATAAACTACTGAAACGAAAAAAAAAAATCATTAATACTTAACAAAACAAAAATACTTACTGGCTGGTATGAATTAAAAAAAACACTACAATTATTTCAAATGAAACTTGAATAATATAATCAACACTATTTTCAGACAGAAACTTTTTATTAAAATAAAACTATTTTGTTGGAGCGACGTCTGTAGACAGGGTAGGTTGGGGAGCGAATGAACACGGCAGTAGACTACATTAGAAGTTGGTGCACGGCCTATATTATGTCCTGCCTCCACCCCTAGCCCGCTTGGCGCATGTCAAAGGCTGTGAGTTATACGTAAGTAGTTAATGCGTAGGTAGGAAGACCTAGGTAAACTTTACTAGAATGTTATATGAAATAGAAGTAGCTATATATTGTTATAGGCTGTTTTTTTAAACCAACCCCCTAACAAAAACAAGTTATACAATGCATAACTTTTGTATAATTCTATACATTTTTTTATGTTTATGCTTGTCATAACTTTATTCCGTGTTTATTCGTAAGGTGGTTAGCCGTTGGTGTTTTATTTTATTAACCAAATATTCTTCTATCTTTGATCACGCTGTCAGACAAATATTTTATTATTGTGTTGTTCTTATTCTTAAAAAAATATGTAAATAGGATTAATAACTTTACAGTTATTTTAATTTAAATTGCTAGTTCTGCTATCATAATCGTGTAGAGCAGTGGTTCCCAAAGTGGTCCAGGTAGACCACTGGATAGCGTAGAAAAATGATATTGATGGTAGAAATGTAGCAGCAGTCTACCGAAACCAGGAAAATTTTGAAAGGGGTCAACGAGAAAACAATTTGGGAACTTCTGGTGTAGAGAGTTCTTAGGCAGCAAGAGACTGTCACTGTTCAGTTACATAATGTTTAATTTAGTTTATGTTTAAGAAAACAGAGGAAGCTAGAAAAGTGTTTACTTATTTTAGTCGCTGCCGATGGGTATTGGCACATAAACCACTTTCTATTTTTATAAATTGATTGTTGAACGAGAGCCTACGCGACGATGACGTTAAGGGATGTAATAAAAAACTCAATGTCTTACGTATAAGCGACCTTTATGAGTTCAAACTAATACTGTTGTATTCTCTAATATCAAAACGAAGGTTTCATAGAGCCCACGCATTCATATTTTAAAATTGTTTGCAGAATTTTTGAAAGGATCCGTTATGCATTTCAAAACCTTACGCTTGGTAAGCAGTACGATCCATTTTGAACTCCGCAATGATTGTGCATCTCGGTTGCGCTTTTAATTTAGACCACAAGATTAGGCAGGGGTGTCTTCACGAGGCTTTGCGCCATTTCCATAGATTGCATTTTTTTATCTGATATTTTGGACTTCATTTTGTTGTCATCTTAATGGACATTACAATTATTATGTCTTGGAATTATGTAGTAGAGTCAAAAATAAAAGAAGGATAAACATGTTACGACATTCTTTTTTTTTTTTAGTGATTTGCGTATAAATTATTGATTAAACTTTATTTATCACGTAAAAAAATAAAAATTCCCAAAGTTTTTTAGTTAAACGATTTATGTAAAATGTATACCTTACCTTATTAAAATGTAAGCTAATGGAATTATTGTTGGATAAGAAAATATTAATATAAGTAATAAGTAAACATAATATTTGTACAAATCCACTCAGGTCGAATACCGAAGGAAAAAAAAAACATTGAAATGTGACATTATCTCCTAAGTAGTGACAGGTCGACTACGGCGAGGCCGGTCGGAAGCCCTGCAAAGGAGGTCGGCGCCTCACTCATTACAGGATTATGAAGTAACCGCCACAAAGATTTAAACCTGGAGGCCTATAACAAGCAAGTCATGTCAATCATGAAAAATGTTAAGTTTTAAATAAGAAATACACCCAGCCACTAGAAATTTAAATTGGAAAAGGTTGCGGTTGGCGAAAATATAAATAATACTGAGTTATTTTCAGAAAAGAAACACCATACTTATTCTACAGCATGTAATAAAAACTCTGTTCAATCCTAAAGGGGGCTATTATACTCATAATTCTGAATAATATTTTGTATGACATAACTCCGAAATCGCAAAAACAAACTGCTGTTCCATACATTTTATCGATATTAGGTAAGTGAACACAAATGTATAGAACAGCAATCATTTTTTCGCAATTTTAGGGTTGGTCCCATAGTAAAAACTATTCATAATGATAAGCCTTTGAGATCGAACAGGGATTTGTTGCATGCTGTATATTCTTTTAAAACATTATTATTTATTATAAAAGTGAATCACCAAAAGTGTTGTTTAACTCTGAATACCTGACTAACAAAAAAAATGTTTTATTATTAAAATATTTTTTTTTCTAAAACTACGTACAGTAGATGCTCATAAAATACAGACAAACATAATTTTCAATTCGGTATGTATGTTTAAAATCCTCACAACATGATTATCTTAGGGCTGAGTTCACCGACAAGATAACAGTCTGATAAATTGAAAACGGCCGTTTAACATATCTTTTTCTATGGAAAAAGTCATGTTGAACGGCCGTTTTCAATATACCGGACTGTTGTCTTGTCGGTGAACTTGGCCCAGCCCCGGATCTAGGGGGGGGCTAGCCGGGGCCCGCCGCCCTCTGAATTTGTCGCACGGGGCACCGTGCGACAAATTCAGAGGGCGGCAAATTCAAGCTTGGTAGACGAATATCTGAGTAGTGTTTTCGTCTACCGAGCGTATAGTAATCGCAAAGAGCAGCGCTAGACCGGTCGTAGTGGCGTTCTTTGTTAGAGACCTGCCTATGTCCATCAGCATCAGTGGGCGCGTTATGGCTGAGATTATGATGATAAGGTAAAAATATTGTCCGGTGGGGGCGGCATTTTTCATTTTTGCCCCGCCTCGAAATAATTCAAGATACGGGACTGATTTGGCCCTTAGTGTTTGCAAACCGAAGCGGCGTCTGTGGTAATGTTTGCCCTGTTCACCATTTTATTAATTTAAATTGAAGTTCATGTGTGCAGTTGGACTTTATAATTATATTTATGTATGTGTAAGTACATACAGCTAGCTTGAAATAAAACTCTTTACCTTACCTACTAGGTACAAATCTACACCGAGTTTTAGTTTGCCCACCTAGAACAACAAACATTCAGGAATTATTTTAATTTTAAAAATGTTCATCTTTCTTTATTCTTTCCACATTATACTTTATTGGGAATTAATACAATTATTATATTTGTAGAGCTAACATTAAAGATAATATAAACTAAACTCAATAAAATTAAAAAAATAATTTTCGATAACTAGGTACATATAGTTATCTTAGTTAGATACTGTTGGTGATGTATGCGAGCGGCTACGTTTCGGAGAACTTTGTGAAAATAATTGCGAACAAAATAATACATCAAAGTAGCGAAGAAAATTCTTGACATATATATTTTACTTTTTTAGAGTACAACCAAAGAGATGTAAAAAACCATAGATAAAAATAACTATAGTAAAAATAAGGTTAAACCACTATGTAACCTGCGTCGCCAACATTCCACCCCCTTAGTGATGAAGAGTCATCACTAAAAATTCTGTGGTTCCAGTAGGGCGACGCGTGTCACTGGTCGTCTCACTAATCCGGCGCGCGTGCGCACGTCTACAATGCGTATGCGCCCATCATCCCCGGGGAGGGTCGCACTCACCACCCCGTGCCTCCACGAACCACGCTCTAGATTTGGTTCTACCAACAAGACATAATCTCCTACCTGTAAGGATCTCTGTTCACCTACCCACTTCGGTCGTGGTAATAGAGTCGGCAAATATTCTTTTAGCCATCGCGACCAAAACATATCCGTAAGCCTTTGCGCTATTCGCCATTGCTTTCTTAGGTGAAGATCAATGTCACTGTATTTTCCACAGCTTGGTCCATTGGATGACGTACCAATCAAAAAATGATTAGGCGACAAAGCCTCGGGGTAGTTCGGGTCCGTCGAAACATGTGTGATGGGTCTACTGTTAACTAAGGCTTCTACCTCAGCCATAAAGGTTGAGAGTTTCTGGACGGGGTTCACGTTCCTTCAGTACAACTCGTAGAGATGTTTTAACCGTGCGCACCATACGCTCCCAAGCTCCTCCCATTTCAGGTGCACCTGGGGGTATAAAACGCCACTCAATTCCTCTCAGTATTCCGTCATTACGCAGCACATCTTCATCAAGCTCAGCGATGCTGCGTTTCAGCTCTGTGTCCGTTCCTCTTAGGTTCCAAAATTGTTGGTGATGTATGCGAGCGGCTACGTTTCGGAGAACTTTGTGAAAATAATTGCGAACAAAATAATACATCAAAGTAGCGAAGAAAATTCTTGACATATATATTTTACTTTTTTAGAGTACAACCAAAGAGATGTAAAAAACCATAGATAAAAATAACTATAGTAAAAATAAGGTTAAACCACTATGTAACCTGCGTCGCCAACATTCCACCCCCTTAGTGATGAAGAGTCATCACTAAAAATTCTGTGGTTCCAGTAGGGCGACGCGTGTCACTGGTCGTCTCACTAATCCGGCGCGCGTGCGCACGTCTACAATGCGTATGCGCCCATCATCCCCGGGGAGGGTCGCACTCACCACCCCGTGCCTCCACGAACCACGCTCTAGATTTGGTTCTACCAACAAGACATAATCTCCTACCTGTAAGGATCTCTGTTCACCTACCCACTTCGGTCGTGGTAATAGAGTCGGCAAATATTCTTTTAGCCATCGCGACCAAAACATATCCGTAAGCCTTTGCGCTATTCGCCATTGCTTTCTTAGGTGAAGATCAATGTCACTGTATTTTCCACAGCTTGGTCCATTGGATGACGTACCAATCAAAAAATGATTAGGCGACAAAGCCTCGGGGTAGTTCGGGTCCGTCGAAACATGTGTGATGGGTCTACTGTTAACTAAGGCTTCTACCTCAGCCATAAAGGTTGAGAGTTTCTGGACGGGGTTCACGTTCCTTCAGTACAACTCGTAGAGATGTTTTAACCGTGCGCACCATACGCTCCCAAGCTCCTCCCATTTCAGGTGCACCTGGGGGTATAAAACGCCACTCAATTCCTCTCAGTATTCCGTCATTACGCAGCACATCTTCATCAAGCTCAGCGATGCTGCGTTTCAGCTCTGTGTCCGTTCCTCTTAGGTTCGTCCCATTGTCGGAGTAAATTACAGTGGGTGCTCCTCTACGGGCTATCATCCTTCTTAAACCCATGATTGCAGAGTCAGTGGTAAGACTCTCCGTTATTTCCACGTGAACAGCTCGAACTGTTAAGCACGTGAATAACATCCCGTAACGTTTCTGTTTACTACGACCTATTGTAACCTCCATTGGTCCAAAGAAATCAACACAGAATGTGAACGGGCGTCGATTGTGCTGCAGTCGAGCAGCCGGCAAGTCGCCCATGCGTTGCGGCTGTGGCGCTGCGCGTCGGTGCCTGCAGAACAGACAGCGCGCTGCAACTGCACGCACGGTGGGTCTGAGCTTCAGAATCCAATAATGTTGTCTCAATTCGTTCACTACCAGTTCATGAGCACCATGAAGTGCTCGTCGGTGATAGTACTCCACCAGTAGTCTTACTATCCTGTGTTGACCATCAAGAATAACAGGTCTCTTGACAGTCTCCTTGACACCGTCAGTTTTGTCGATACGCCCACCAACTCGTAGTAAGCCCGCACTGTCAAGATAAGGTGTCAAATTTAGCAATCGGCTATTCTTCAACAAAGGCTTATTTTGTTTTAAGCATTCAATTTCAGAAGCAAAAGAATCATATTGACACTTTTTTATCAGTAACTCCTCCGCTTTCTTCATCATTTCATTGTCAATCCTATTATTTTTACGTTGACATTTGTTGACAAACAATAAAACCCGTGCTGTTGTCATCAACAATCGAATCCACGATGAGAAACTGTCCTCATTAGGCACCGGAATCGTAGTACAGTTCGCAGTAACTACAATGTTAACATTTTTCTGCACACAGATAGTCTCATCTGACTGCTTAAGACTTTTAAGATCCTTAGGCCATTTACTTTCAGGCTCCCGTAAAAAACTAGGCCCCTGAAACCACACGTCCTGAAACTTCAGTGGCGGTGCATCATCACGAGTGGCTACGTCAGCCGCATTCAGACCGGACGGTACATGTCGCCATTCCGTGGTGACGGTCAGTTCGTCAATCTCTCCTAGCCTATGTGCAACATATGGCTTATAGTCCCTAGGGTCACCACGAATCCACTGAAGAACAGTATTAGAATCAGTCCAAAAGTATCGCTTGTCTGCCTTTACATCTTTATGTTCGCATTGTACAGTACTGACAAGGCGTGCAGCAAGTAAGGCTCCTTGTAATTCAAGCCTCGGGACTGATACAGGGCGCAGAGGTGTTACTCTGCTTTTACCCGCAACGAAACAAACCGATACTGTTCCG
Organism: Thalpophila matura; assembly: GCA_948465475.1. NCBI lineage: Eukaryota > Metazoa > Arthropoda > Insecta > Lepidoptera > Noctuidae > Thalpophila > Thalpophila matura. Next base: position 14,536,067 of record OX419183.1, read on the forward strand.
TCTGAGCGAATAAATCGCCAATAAATCACAGCAGCGAAAGCCTTAATACTCGAATCACAAAATGCGTGCAATTCAGTAGTAATAATGTTAGGTTCACTTACCGCATTATTCATGCCGGTATAACATTGTGTCCAAATTCCCGCGTTAGCATAGCACCGTGGTATGCGTAATGAGCCTAGAAGCTTTAGTTCATCGAGCCACCTTACCCATCTCGTATGTTCATCGGGTTGAATGCGGCAGTTCCAATCTATGCCACTACGATGGACATTCTGAAAAATAATTTTACTCTTTATAATAAAAGGTGACAAGAAACCATGAATGTCATAAACAGACATGATTACACTAAGCATTCTGGCTTTAGTAGGCACTTCTGTACCGTTTAATATCGCGTCTGGAACCCGATTAAACGATATTTTAAACCCAAATGTGTCATCTGACGGATGCCACATCAAACCCAAGGTGCGCTCTGTTACATTCATAACTCCATCCTTAAACTGCACAGCCGTTTGTGCGAGCGCATCGGGTGGTATTTTTTCTAAAACCTTTTCATCGTTACTCGACCAACCTCTCATCTCAAATCCACCGTTCTTATGAATTTGAGTGATTTCTTGTACTAATTTAATAGCATTATTAGTATCGTAAGTCGAATACAAACAGTCATCCATATAATGATTTTTTAGAATTACCTGGACGGCTTCCGGGTACAAATCCTCATACCTTAATGCATTTTTATTTTTTATATATTGAGCAATAAAAGGCGAACATGTTGCACCAAATATCAAACTTTGCATGACACATGTTTTGATTGGTGAGCTGGGTGATTCTTGCCATAAGAATCTAAGTACGTGTTGGTCTTGTGGTCTTATTTTAACCCTTAAGAACATGTCCTTGATGTCACCAATAATGACAATTTTATTCTCACGGAATCTTAACATAATTCCCATAAGTGAATTATATAAATCCGGACCTGTTAGTAAATAGCTATTAAGACAGGTTCCTTTTACCTTAGCGGCTGCATCAAAAACGAGTCGTAACTTACCAGGTTTATTAGGGTTCTGAACCCCAAAATGCGGAAGGTACCAAATGCGATCAGCTGAGAGTTCATTTTCCCTTAGTTCTCGAGCATAACCGTCGGCAAACAGTTTGTTTACTTCCTTCCTGTACCGGTCGGCGTAAGCAGCGTCTTTGACGAATTTTCGCTTTAAAATCTGCAGTCGCGAAAACGCAGCTTCATAAGAATCAGGCATGGTGAATACGTCCTTCTTGAATGGCAAGCCTGCTTCCCATTGTTCTCCGACGAGACGTGACGTATCATCCAATATTTGTAGAGCCCTTAAATGATCACTATTCTCACGACGAGAAGTTGAGATTCCAATAGAATCTAAGGAAAAATAATGTTTGATTAAGTCGTTTAATTCATCAACATTTCCATCTGTGTGAGTGAGGTGGAACACATCGGCGGCGTTGGAGTGAGTGCGACCACAATAACCGTGAATTGACCAACCTAATTTACAACGAGAAGCATAAGGCTCATGTTTGTTCCCATGGATAATTTCGAGCGGCGCAATCAACACATAGTTATCCTCCCCGATAAGTACGCGTGGTACTACGCGGCTTTTACAAACGTAATCCTTAACATTAGACAAATGCTTGTAATTTAACTGAGTAATTACAGACAAATCTTGTGCTGGCAAATTCAACTTAGATACTTTAAGTAACCTAATGTCATAATAATTGTGATTGTTTTGTTCACTTATCTGAGCACTCACGGTCGGCGCATCCGATTGGTACACTTCGAGTCCAAACGCATCGATGAACTTGATGGCATTGGATTGTTCACACTTAAGTCCTAGCTCCGTAGCTAGATCGGAGTCGATGATAGACACTGAGGCCGCATCGTCTAATAAGGCATAGGTACACACTACGCCCTTAGGTCCACTCAATCTTACTGCAACCACTTTTAACATGATGTGATCCGAAGACGATGGTTTATCACAGTCCGCAGCGACGTGCGCCACTGTAGTACGTACAGGGGGCGCGGGCGGTGGCGGCGGCGGTGACGGTTGAGCTCGGGTTGGCTCAGCCGGCTCGGGCGACGAGTCCTCCGCGTCAGCTGATGATGACGTAGGCTTCTTCCAGTGCAGTAGCTTGTGGTGTGCATGTCCACAATTATCTATGTCGCATACAGGCGCAGGGCATGCATCTCTATCGTGTCGCGACGTCAGGCAACAATAACATAACCCATTTGTTTTTACAAACCTCCATCTGTCACGGCGCATGGCACGTTTGAAAGCGCGACACTCGGGCAGCGAATGGTTGAGTTTCGTACAAAATTTACATTTGTTGCCTTCCTCAGTGGCAGTAGTTACGAGTATGGGTCGCTTAGAGCGTTTGTCGTCATCTCTACGTTTTGCTGGCACTGGTAGCTCGGTGGGCTTCTTTTGCTCACGAAACTGAGGTATTCCGATTAATGACAACATTTCTGCCTCATGTTTGAGAAATGCTGCTAGTAACTCCAACTTTGGCTTGTTTTCACTTAGCTTCTGGTAGGCAAAGTCGGTCCATTTTCCAGTCAAGGTGCTCGGCAGTTTAGATAAAACAGCTGATGCGAGCTCAGGGCTGTGTAGGTAATCTACTTTATTTAGTGCACGTATAGTTGCTACACAATTATTAATTTTAATTGAAAAATTAATCAGGTCGTGCTGGTATGAAGAAGGTAATGCAGGTTGCTTCTTCAATTGCGTCGTAAGGTTTAGTATAATCACTTCCGGTCGACCAAACCTTAAGTCGAGGGCTTCCATTACAACTGCGGGCGGAGTATTACCAATTAGCAAGTCGGTAACTGCCTCCTTAGCGTCGCCTCGCAATGCTTTACGCAATCTCCACAGGTTCTCAGACTCGCTGAATTTGCACACTCGTGTGGATTCATCATACGCACTCTTAAAATGCAACCACTCTACACAGTCACCACTGAAGACCGGTAAGTCACGCGGTGTAGACAAGCGGCTGAGTAGACGGTCCTCGCGCTGAGTCGACGAGCCTGTCATCATATCTTTTAGAGTACGTGCCAGTTGCTGAATACTGTCACTAGGAAGATCAGTGCATTGAGCTGGGCTGACGTGAGCACAGCCAGTTGATGGTGCCATCGGCTGTTGATGACTACAGGTAGGTTCGGCGTGATCGTGAATGAGCCAATCCTCGACGTTAGATCGCGCTTGGTCATCGAGAATGCCATGAGTACGATCTATGCTGCCGTTCTCATCCTGGGAGTCTTCAGCATCAGCTTGTGCTAGGTCAGCTTCCAATCGTTTATCAATAAGCGCCAGCTGAATCTGTGCCTTTGCTTCAGCGGCTTTCAATTCAATTTGCTTACGTCTAGCAATAGATGACGTTGTAGATCGAACTGATTGGGTACCTTTTGCAGACGTAAACTGCGTCCGTGCCACAGTCTGCGCCTCCGTTTGTGCCAAGTCCTTAGGCGGTTCCGCTGGTACATTGGCCGAAGTGCTCGCGATTTTCAATTGTTCTTGGTCCCGATGCTGTTTGCGCGTTCGCGGCGGTGTTGTGAACATCGTACTGGTGAATGATCCGGCCGAAGACCAAAATTGTTGGTGATGTATGCGAGCGGCTACGTTTCGGAGAACTTTGTGAAAATAATTGCGAACAAAATAATACATCAAAGTAGCGAAGAAAATTCTTGACATATATATTTTACTTTTTTAGAGTACAACCAAAGAGATGTAAAAAACCATAGATAAAAATAACTATAGTAAAAATAAGGTTAAACCACTATGTAACCTGCGTCGCCAACAGATACTATAGGTATACTTATTACCTATATATTTTTGACCGATTACCAAAAGTTTTGAAATTTTCTAATTTCAAACCTTCCAAATCTAAACTCAATTTATATTTTCGACGTTATTTTTTTATAATATTTTTTCTGTTTTTTATGTACTTAAGTATTTACATATTTTTATGGTTATTTTATTGACTTTGTTTTATAAATATGAACATTCGTATTGTATCGAATTTTTAGAGTTATCTGACGATTGACGATCGCCCTAAATCTAATTGAATTATTCAATTAATGTGCTATACCTAACATTATTTTCTAAGCTAAAATAAAATATGCGTTATTGTTCATTGAATTGGAGAAAATATTATGTGAAAGGTTGTAAGACCACGTGTAGAATTTAAAAAAATATAGATTTATAGAATAGATTAGTAGACCGCCTAGGCGCCTACTCTGTGTTCGTAATTGCATTAAGGAAATTTTATATTTAAAGAGCCGATATTTTAAATCCGACTAACCCCACTAATATTATAAATGCGAAAGTTTGTGCGTGTGTGTGTGTATGTTTGTTACTTCTTCACGCTGAAACGGCTGGACGAATTTGGATAAAATTTGGCAAAGAGGTAGCCTGGGACCTGGAAAAACACATAGGCTACTTTTCATCCATTTTCCGCAGATGAAGTCGCGGGGAACAGCTAGTTTTCATTATACTTACCAATATTTGGAGGGAGTCAAAATGTCTAAAATTTGAATGGATATAAAGTAGGTAGGTACTTCTTACTTCTTACTATCTTATCTTACTATCTTACTTCTTACTTTCTTACTTAATATTATAAATGTGAAAGTTTGTAAGGATGGCTGTATGTATGTATGGATGTATGGATGTTTGTTACTCTTTCACGCAAAAACTACTGAACGGATTTTGATGAAACTTTACAGTAATATAGCGTATACATCAGAATAACACATAGGCTACCTTTTATCCCGAAAATGCGAGCGAAGCCGCGGGCAGAAGCTAGTAATAAATAAAATAATTAGTCAACCATTTTTTGTTATTTGTTACTTATACTTAACTAAAAAAAATACTAGATACTTAATTCTATTGTAATTAATTAGTTATGGCACTGCCGCTGCAGCTGCGGAAAGCCTTAAGTGGCAGAAATATGATAACCTCATCGGTAATTATAAATATTTTCGAGCCGTTTGGGGTTGAAACCCTAGGGCCGTGGGGTCCGAGTGCTCATCTCATTTTTAAAGATATCGCTAAAAGATTGGTTGACACTTCCCGTGACCAAAAGGCTGGCTACTACTTTGGACAAAGATTTGCCATACAACGTGGCAATGCCGCCAGTCTTTTGGGCACGCTGCCATGTGACAGCGATGCGGAGGAATTTTTTGGTGCTATTTACTTAGTTTGTTTTAGAATTTAAATATAATTAGGTATAAGTTTATTTATTCTTTATTTTTGTACATAATACTGTAGGTATAAGTAATAATTATTGTCAAGTCTATTGAAATAAAGTGAGTTTGGTTTTCAGGTTTGTTAATAGATATTATGGGGTGTATCAATAGAAATAAAAAAATAATTTAATATATAAAAAATATGTTTGTTCGTTACCAATGCGCGCAAAAGTTTCTGAGAAAAAAAAGGCTCATAGGTACCAGTGGCGAAGGGTCAATTTTCATAAGAGGTAAGTCGGTGGCCTATCTGAGTTAAACTTAACTTTGAAGAGGATGTTTCTTTTGACAATATTATTATTGCTTTGTTTTCTGAATAAGTTAAGAAAAAAAATAGGCGTTTTACTAATACCTACCTGTAGCAGGTACTGTGACTACTAGATACTAGTAGAAAGTACTAACTGTGCCATGTTTCAATAGAACCCTGTAGGAGTCGAGTTATATGGAGCCTTTGCCATTGTTATTTAGTAAATAAAAATTACATTGTACAAAATTTATTCAATATACAGAGACTATGACTCCGGTCTCCGTGGTATTTTCAGAAGCTATACTAGCATAGAGGATTCTCTTTCCTTTGTTCGACAGCACGCTCAGTTGTTAGTATCAGCTGAAATAGGTAGATGGCGCTAACGGTAGCATCCTAAAGTTTTTGTAGTCTTTAGATTTGATGCTCTAGACTGGTTTACCACACTATGGCCTTACTAATTAATCGACAAAAAAGTTCTTGTATCATACATAAATTACAATAAAAAACTTTTAGTAACTACTAAATAAAAAAAAAAAAAAAAAAATTAAAAGCTACTAATTTTTTTTTATTGTAATATATGTTCTAGTTCTAGTTCTAGTTCTAGACATTATCTCTAAAGTTTGTGCCCGGTTATTGACAATTTGCCAATTTCGGAATTGACAAATCTGCATGATCTAATTCCCTCCTGCCCTTTTTTCTATCGGACGCCCATAAACGAAAAAGCGACGTTGTTTCATGGTTGACATATAAAAAACCCGAACGAAGATCTTTGATACCCACAAGCCTATCGAATAAAAAAAAAATTGGTTCATCCCCTATTAGGTACATGGGTCTTAAACATAATTGGCCAAATGTGGGTGTACTAAATACTTCGAAGCGTGATATTAAGTTTATGCCCTAATCCCCTTACTTATAAACGCCTCTTAATTAAACTACTGATTAAATATACAACAAAATACAATTAATATTCAATCCTTGTCATTTGTATGACAATGAATTGAGATGACAATTGACATAAGACCTGGGTTAATGTGTATGTTTTAATCGTGATTCTTTAGTTAATTAAGCGGCACCTATCAGTCGGTCTAATAGTAACAATTAAGGACAGGTAGCACATTAGACACCGGAGCCGAAGCCCCGCTCAGGAAGGAGCTTCCTGTCACCGGACACCCGAGGCATCCAAGCGTAATGATACGAGCGAGGCACGGCAGAGTAGCAGGCGGTGGGCTGCGGGGCTGTCTACTGTTTGGTTGCCAAGTACGTATCTTTGTTATCTGTATACTGGGTGATATTGGGTGATACTGGGTGATACTGGATAGATACTGAGTGTAAGTGACAGCGTAACCTAAAAAAAATCGTATTATTGATACTGGATAGATACTGATCGAGTGTAGATACCTAAGTGACAGCGTAACGTAAAAAAAATCGTATTATTTTTATTGAGGTCTGACGCAACATTTTAACGCTGATTCAGAATAAGGTACTGAACCCATGGTTTCAGTCTCGGTTACGCTGCGCGCTGTCACTTACACCATGAATTTATAAAATCTATTACGAATCAGTCCGGCCGTTCTATCCAACCGGTTTGATTTGTTTTTTAATGAAAGATATCGATGCACAGATTTGACATCAAGCATTGGAATGCTGCGGAGCAACACAGGCCCTCTAGTTTAATTTAATTATTTTATACTAATGTTTTTTTAAGCTCCTGTTCTGATTTAAGTGGATCAGTAAGCTGGTCACTGCTAGAGATTTTATTTATAATGAACTAGCTGTGCCTGCGACTACGTCCGTTTGGAAGTCGGAAGACAACACAAAGTCGTGATTTTCTTCATAAAAACTTTATCACCCTTTATCACCTCTTTAGAGACGTAATTTCAAAAAATCCCTCCTTTAGGTTACTCAAGAAATACTTCCTCCCCTCTAAGTCCACCGGTTTAGGCTGTGCGTTATATGATACCAGTCAGGGTGCGAATCCACCAGAGACGTGTGTGAGGGATGTGTTTGTCAAGAACCAATAGAATCGCTTCATTTACCTAGCTTCAGGTGAATGAAGGTAAAATAAGCGATTCTATTGGTTCTTAACAAAACACACGGCTCGCACACATCGCAACCTAAGGGTGCGAATTCACCAGAGATGTGTGCGATCCTGTTTTATTGGTATAGATAAGTGAAAAGGTATGATGGTGTTTGTTTCCACTTTAAAACCTGGCCACATTTGCATGGCACGCAGGTGCAGTACGTTACTACACGTTCAGCGATCTAAAAGACTTGTAATGTATGAAACTCTAGAGATGTCACACCTCAGATCATAGAAACAAGGAGATATACCATCATAGCAAATTAGTACGGGAACAACTGATGCCACTTTTAGTACATTTTTCGACACAATTACGCGCATAATTAAGCGCTCCTTGTGAATAAAAAGATCTCCCACGCATTGAACATTGTTACAGTACAATATCTTTGTGCTGTATCTACAATCTACATCGCAATCTTATGATCTTTATCGCACGTTCAATATCTATTAAATGTTTCTACTATCCGTGATCAACACGTAGTCGTTAGTATATAAGATGCACCTTTGGATAATTATAATCAGACTATACTACAACTTTGTCTCATTTATACCTAATCATATACTGCCAAGAAGTTTGGCAAATTGGTGACCCCGACGAACGAATACGCAGCAAGAAACATGGCACAATCACCATGCAAGGCGAACATAAATCAGCAAGGAACACTTGAAGTAGCTGCTGGCACCTCGGTTTTATCTCGCATTCCGGAATTTTGGAAAGACCAACCAAGATTATGGTTCACGCAACTAGAAGCCATATTAGCACCACAGAAGCAAGGAGACGAATACAAATACTGTACAGTAATAGCAAAATTATCCAAGGAAGAAATACTACAAGTTAGTGACCTAATCACTTCACCACCGACTACAGATAAATATAAAAACATCAAGGAACGTTTAATTGATTGTTACGAGGAAACAGAACAGCGACAGTTTCAAAAATTAATATCAGAGACAGAACTCGGTGATCAAAAACCTTCGCAGTTATTACGTCAAATGCGAGTCCTCGGGAGAGGAAAAATCAGTGACGAAACAATTAAATTACTATGGTTCAGGCTTTTACCAACATCAGTTACTACGGTTCTAGCAGTTACGGAAGACATGGAAATTGACAAACTGAGCCAAATTGCAGACAAAATAATAATGAATTCAAAAGTAACCGAAATATCAGCTGTTAGCAACGACACTTCAAACGACAACAATACAGCATGCATTTTAGCCCAGCTAGCAAAATTACAGATAGATATTGACGCAATTCAGCAAGGTCAATACGGCTATCGACCCAGCACGCACAATCATTTCAAGAAACGTCAACAATTCCCGATTATGAGGCCGAGAACAAACTATAGAGGAGCAAATCGATTTTGTTACTACCACGAAAGATTCGGAAAATATGCAAGGAACTGCATTAAACCATGCGGTTGGAAACCAAGGACTTACGTACGGAACCAGGGAAACGAATAAGAGCACAGACAACGGCGAAACTCTGTGCAATCCACCCATCCAATCGCCTCACCATTACCGACCGAAAAAGTGGTATGAAGTTTTTAATTGACACGGGCGCAAATATTTCAGTCATTAGCAAGCAACAGAGATATTCAATTTTACAAAATGAACAATACACACTATACGCTGCAAATGGGACTAAAATTAGGACTTACGGCGAGAAGACGCTTACCTTGAATTTAGGACTACAACGATGTTATAAATGGAATTTTATAATCGCCGATGTTACACAACCAATAATTGGAGCAGATTTTCTAGAGCACTATAAACTATTAGTCGACATAGCAGGTCGCAAACTTATCGACAAAGTTACAGAGCTGACAACGCAGGTAACTTCAGAAAAAGCGACACAACAAACAATTCGTACTATCGCAGTGGGAACGAATTCACGTATTACGCAACTTTTAAACAAATACGAGGACATCACGAAAGAGTCCTCTCTACGCAATGCCCCCAAACATAAGATTGAACACCACATTATCACTACAGGACCACCCGTCGCAGCTCGGGCAAGACCATTACCTCCAGGAAAATACGACATAGCCAAAAAGGAATTTCAAAATATGATAGAGCTCGGAATTTGCCGACCGTCAGATAGCCCATGGGCAAGCCCATTACATATGGTAAAAAAGAAAAACGGCGAATGGAGACCGTGCGGAGACTACCGAATGCTCAATAGCACGACAGTACCGGACAAATACCCACTACCAAGATTAACTGACTTTACATACATATTAGAAAACAAGAAGATACTAAGCAAGATAGATATACGCAAAGCATACCACTGTATTCCTGTTAAAGATATAGAAAAAACAGCCATCATCACACCTTTCGGACTTTTTGAGTACTTAAGAATGCCTTTCGGATTACGCAATGCGGCACAAACATTTCAACGATTCATGGATTCCTTATTTAGAGATTTAAACTTCGTATTTATAGTTGTAGACGACTGTCTCATCGCATCGGACAACGAAGATTTGCATTATCAGCATTTAGAAACGGTTTTCAAACGTTTACACGAGAATGGAATAACCATTAATCTCGAAAAATGCGAATTTCTCAGAAGGGAAATAGATTTCTTAGGTTATCATATAACGAGCCAAGGAATACAACCTACCGAAGAAAATTACAAAGCAATCATGGAATTTCCCAAACCGAAAACAATTCAAGAATTAAGACGATTTTTGGGCATGGTCAATTTCTACAGAAGTAATATTCCACGCGCAGCGGAAAATCAAAGAATTTTAAACGAATATCTACATGGTTCAAAAAAGAACGATAATTCACCTGTTCCTTGGACAACGGAAGCAGACAAAGCTTACGAAAAATGCAAGGAAAGCATGAAAAACGCAGTGTTAACAGCGCATCCTTCCCGCAACGCATCACTAGCGCTCATGACCGACGCTAGTGCTACTTGCGTTGGTGGAGTTTTACAACAAAAATCCGGACGCAATTGGGAACCATTAGGTTTTTTTTCACAAAAATTGAGCGAAACTCAACAAAAATATTCTACGTTTGACAGAGAGCTGTTAGGAATATACATGGCCGTCAAACATTTTCACAGATTAATCGAGGGAAGAGAATTTACAATATTTACGGATCACCGACCTTTGACATACGCATTCTCCCAAAAACCATCATCAAACGATACACCGCGACGGGTCCGGCAGTTAGATTTCATTTCACAATACAGTACCAACATTCAACACATAAGCGGACGTGACAATATTACCGCCGATGCCTTATCTCGAATAGAGGAAATATACGTGCCATCACCTATCGATTACGCTGAATTGGAAAAATGTCAATCAACAGATAATGAACTAAGTAAATTACGTGACAATAAAAGATTAAAATTCAAAAACATTACGCTTCCGGGCTCCACAATAAACATCACTTGCGACACGTCTACTGGAAAAAGCCGCCCCTACTTACCAAAGCAATTTCGCAAACAAATTTTCGATACCATTCATGGTATGAGCCATCCAGGAAAAAGAACTACGAGAAAAATGATAACCCAAAGGTATTTATGGCCGTATATGAACAAAGATATCAATAATTGGTGTAGATCATGTATAGCCTGCCAAAAATCAAAAATACAACGACATACGATATCACCCCCTGGTACATTTATGACAGCGCAACGTTTTGAACATTTACATATTGACATCGTCGGACCACTTCCGATTTTACAAGGGAAGAGATATTTAATCACAATCATAGATCGTTGTACGTCATGGCCCGAAATATTTCCGGTAGAAGATATAACTGCAGAAACAGTAGCCAAGACACTTTTCGAAGGATGGATTACTCGTTTTGGATGCCCATTGCGCATTACTACGGATCAAGGCCGACAGTTTGAATCAAGAATATTTGAGTCACTCTCACAATTTTTGGGAATACATAAAATTAGGACAACACCTTATCATCCGCAAGCCAATGGAATGATAGAGAGATTTCATAGAACTTTAAAGGTGGCGTTAATGACAAGAGAATCCAACGAAAATTGGTTAAAAGAAATTCCAACAGTTTTACTCGGGTTGCGGAGTAGCTTGCGAGAAGACACAGGTTATAGTTCAGCAGAGATGACATATGGAACGCCAATACGACTCCCTGGAGGATTTTTTGAGTCATCAGCAGCACAGTTATCAACGTACGAAGAGTTTGTAAAACAAATTCAAAAGGACATCACACAAATGACATCAATTCCGAAAAGAAAAAACCACAACCAAGCTATATTTGTGCATCCCGAACTCAAAGAATGCTCACACGTATTTGTTCGGTGTGATAGAATTAAGAAAGCCCTGACACCGCCGTATGAAGGACCCTACCCAGTAATTAGTAAAACAGATAAAACATTTTGCATTAGAATTAGGGATAAAGAGACAGTGATATCAATTGATAGATTGAAACCAGCATTCATGATCAATGACGAATCAAACTACGTGCCAGATTCAAAGGATTTCTACAGACATTCACACACGTACACTACACGATCGGGACGTAAAGTAAAGCCAGTAGTACGTCTATAAAAAATCGCTGATATAAGCAAGCTATTCATATATATATATTAACATAGATCTTAACATATACCATTAATTCACAACTACTCGTAACAACAAGACATCTAAAATGGGAAATCAAAGTTCTAAGGACCAGATAACATACAATACGGACAGTTGCCTCAATCAAAACGAAGCGGACAAACTCCGTAACCTGATCCAGGAGGACTTACGGTGGACAAGAAATGTTGCAATGGGACAGATTATTTTAACAATCGGCGTGATCCTACTTTACGGCATAATAAAAACACTGGACAGAAGAATGAAGAGTTTAACGGAAAAAAATAATAAACACTCGTGCAACAGCTAAGTCAAAATTACATACGTCAGCAAATCACACCACAACAGGCGTCATCAAATTCCACCGCGTACAATAGCATTATTGTTTATATACATCAGCAAATAACTAGTAAGGTCTAGGTCAAATTTATATTGTAAACACTATTACCATAATATTTTTTTTTTAAAGGGGGGTGTACTGTTACAGTACAATATCTTTGTGCTGTATCTACAATCTACATCGCAATCTTATGATCTTTATCGCACGTTCAATATCTATTAAATGTTTCTACTATCCGTGATCAACACGTAGTCGTTAGTATATAAGATGCACCTTTGGATAATTATAATCAGACTATACTACAACTTTGTCTCATTTATACCTAATCATATACTGCCAAGAAGTTTGGCAAAAACATTCCGCACACCCTCAATCTAACACTGTTAATCGTCACTCAACACTAGCACTAAACTAAAACACTGTATTTATACCATCGATCGTGTTCGGTTCATCGCCAGCGCGTACGTTTTTAATATGAGCAATTTGCTCAAGATCAGGCATCAAGCTCGATAGCGCCTTGGCACATCTCCTTGTTTCTATGATCTGAGTGTCACACCCAATGCAATGCATTTGCAGTATGCGGTGCGTTTTATGTGACATCTCACATTCCGGTTTTGTTTTTAGACCAGCAAAATTTTCAGAGACGGTTCAGAATGTATAAATAAGATTTTCGATAATTATGTAAAATATCTTTTTATTCAGATTTTATTTCTTGAGATGGTTCTAAGACCGTATGAAACGATATGTTCATTTTAATTTTATAATTTGGCTGGTCATTGAAAACTAACGCTGTAGAGTTACATTACATCCTGTTCCGCAAAGCACACGTACTGCACTCATACTCAATGTTCAACTACAGAAATGAGCACCGAAATAGGGACTTTACGTGTCAAAAAAAGTTTATGCTTTTGACGCTACAAGAAGAATACATAAATGAAATAATAAACACGCCGCGTGATATCACCGCGAGAACTGCCAATTTGTTTGCGAACGTTCGAGGGAGAATGTCACGGTGAGATTCTGACATTCTCCCTTGAACACTCGCTCGAACTCGGTCGGTACAGAATATAGCAGCAGCAGTGGGAACATTATAGATTAATTATGCTATGACATGCTTATGTACGGTTGATATAGGTAATGCTTGTTCATTCATTCATATAATTAACCAAAATTAAAGTAATGTCCTGACATTTGATTGATAAAAAATACATTGAACAAAAGGCAAAGTCACTCATATTATTCAATGGCTATGAATAGACGCGGTGTGTATACTAATGGCATAATAATTGACGATACTATTCTATCTAAAAATAAATATTGACTGTATATATTTATTCTCGTTTCATAAATAAATCAATATAAAGCAACGCCAGGAAACTCCAAACTGTTTTTGGTCGGTTCTTAGTTTTATTGAGAAGGTAGGTACCTACTTGTAAATATTTCCACTGGACAAAAATATGTTCACCCGATTTCAAAAGGGCAACTTTAAGCTTTAACTTTAATTGTTGATGAAAAAAAATTACACGGATGAAAAAAAATTACAATAAATTACACCTGTAAAGTATAACCGTAATTCCAAAATTAATACATTATAATAATTTTTAAGGTAATCTTAGTTAAAAGCTGTTGTAAGACAATAAAACGTTTTAAGGATTTAAATTAACAAATTGAAAACATTAATTAATTACAGCTCTTAAAATACTAAGTTTTAGTTTCATAATAAGGTTCATAGGTAATTTAATAACATAATATTATATAGGGTGGCAGGTTAAACAGTGGAAATATTTTAAGGGGTCATTGTACTCATCATTATGAATAACTTTAACTATGGGACCAACCCTGAAATCGCGAAAAAAAATCAGCTGTTCCATACATTTTGTTGAGTTATGTGAACATAAATGTATGGAACAGCAGATTTTTTTTTGCGATTTCAGGGTGACAACAGGAGAACATAGCGTTGAATGGCCTTCTCTCAGATCATAGAAACAAGGAGATATGCCATCATAGCAAATTAGTACGGGAACAACTGATGCCACTTTTAGTACATTTTTCGACACAATTACGCGCATAATTAAGCGCTCCTTGTGAATAAAAAGATCTCCCACGCATTGAACATTCCGCACACCCTCAATCTAACACTGTTAATCGTCACTCAACACTAACACTAAACTAAAACACTGTATTTATACCATCGATCGTGTTCGGTTCGTCGCCAGCGCGTACGTTTTTAATTTGAGCAATTTGCTCAAGATCAGGCATCAAGCTCGATAGCGCCTTGGCACATCTCCTTGTTTCTATGATCTGAGGGCCTTCTAATGTGAAACGCTCTACATAGATTAAACTCAAATGGATTTAAATAAATTATTTTATTTTTAGATTTTTGGTTAGTATTTTTTGGACTATAATCATCTTCTTGTTTGCATTTTATCCCAGGACACACTGTTTTACACAGTTCAGCTGTAGCTTTGCTTGCTCCGGTAGGTTACCATACTTGCTTAATTATAAGATTTAAAGGTCAAAGTTAAAATCTCATATATTTTGTAAGTTATAAAAATGTGGTAAGTTTTAAAATTTATGTTAGTCAGGAAACTTAAAAAAGTTTGAAGAACTTCTTTCTTACTTACTAGTTTAAAAAAATCATATTAAATCATAAATATATGGGGCGCGCATGCACCGCTGACTCGCGCGCTGCGCACTCTTAACACGGTGGACACCATAGACTTATTCACCTGTACACTGAGTGAGTTCAAAAGGGCCACTTACTGTGTAGCATGTAAGGTATAGTTAAGCATATATTTTTAAGCATATTTCTAAGTTACTTTGTCGCATTAGATTTTATCTGTAATGGCAAAGGAAACGTGTGTGTGATAAATAAATAAATAAATATTTGGAGTCGGAGTCTGTCTGAGTCTCCGGTAAATGGCACTAACGCTCTGAATAGGCGTAAATAAAAATGGTTTTAAAACTATAATCATATTATTATTTTAAACTTTTCAATAATAGTAACCAACCAGATTAAAACCTATGATAGTTAAATGGTGACAAAATTCGAAAACCGCCATTACAGTGGTACACGTTTAGCCACCTGCCGCACACCCGGCTATAAATAAATCGACCTTCAGCTTAAAAATAGACGCCGATCCCTCCCGAGCGAGGTCGGGAAATTGGGTCACTGGGACATCTATCTCCTTCGCACAGTCGCTAAGCTGTGCGAGTAACAAGGACGTGGATAGGATCTGCAGCGCCAGTGACGTCGCCAAGCCCGTTCATTGAATTTTACAGACGTTCAGCCCTGGTGCATCGCGTTTAGTTATTCCTAATTTTTCGCGGCAGTTTTGGGTTAACTCAAATTTAATACAGGAAATGCAAAATTTGTTTTTAATTTTATTGTGTTTTGTTATTTTATTTAGCGATGGATAAAATATTAAACATACTTAATGCTTTAATATTTTCAATTAATTTAATTTATTATGTTTAATTTTAAATATTGCAGATTCACATTTAGGATATATACTGGATGATAATTTCGGATATAATGCTATATATTTGGTACTAAAAGCAATGGTGACGTCAAACGCGGGTGTGGCAGAGACCCATGACGTCACGAGGAAGCTCTGACGTCAAACCGAGCCCCTCTCGGGCCCCCCTCCCCGCTGACACAGCTCTGGGCCCCTCGCACACGAATTGCTTGTACATCAGCTTTATGGGTATTGTTTCTGTTTGGGCTCTGCGGCTTGCCTGCAGTTGTCACTACCCGGAAATCAAATAAATACAATTAATTTTCCATAATATTAATCAGCAGTATCAATTTTACCATAAAGAAAATTTGAGAGCGCAAGTGAAAATGTATCACGAGATACGTACCTTTATAAAACAATTCATTAAAAAAGGATGGTTGTAGATTACGAATCAGATGTTTTTGATGTCGACTATTTACCTACTAATATTCTGTAAATTATACTTCCAAAAAACATGATGAGAAGTTCCTACACGTACCAAGATAGAAGATAGAAGTGAGCGTTACACGTAGATACCGAGTAAGTACAACAAAGAGTAAAAAATCGACATACTTGCACGTAAATACGAAACAAAATGTCAGAAGATCATACCACCAATAATGAAAATTCTACTATTGAGGGAATCGACGTTGCGAATTATGTTAGAAGAAAACAACAATGGTCTTTCACGAGCCTTGCAAAAGTACCTATCACAAAAGTGGATATCCGGTATTACAAAATTACGAAAAAAAACACACTTTTCACTTTACCCCTCCAAGCCACTTTCCATGAGTTTCATAAAAATGCTCTCCAATATAACGGATGAATTTCAACTAGATGCAATTCCAGATAGGTACCTAGAACATTTCAAAATTAAACGCGACAACTCCGTACGGAGCGTCAACAATCTACCCAAAAACGATCTTTGTATGCCTGTGACCTCTGAAGTGAAGTCCTATAATGTTAGGTAAAATACGGAAATAGTGCCTCATTTAACACGCTCGGTAAAATGAAAGTAAAGATTACAAGTGGGACGAATTGCACCTGGGGGGTGATTCTCGCGGGTTCGATATTGATATCGCCTTCGATATATATTGCAACAACTGCCAAAATCCCTACCATTTTGACATTTATTGCAATATAATTATCGAAGGCGATATCAATATCGAACTCGCGAGAATCACCCCCCTGTTCTTTTTAGGTGTTCTTTAATACTAAGAACACTTAAAAATATAGCTAGATAGAGCTACAATACAACCCTGTACGAAGCTTCATCATCTACCCGATAAGGAAGGACCTTTACCTATCAAGGGGCCTAAAATAAGTAACAAGGGTCTCCTTAGTGAGAGGTATTATTTCTTCAATGAATGATCAATACTGTTTTTCTTGCAACGCTTAGCAAAAGGTGGTGTTCAACTAGAACACAGCCACTATCACAATAAATTAGTTAGTGTTCAATTGTTCATATCAACTTCCGGATAAGTTCCGGTTATTTTATCTGGTAGATAACTTCATACAAATTTAGTAACATTTATGTATTTATCTGATGGATAGTGCCTATCCGGACACCGTTTTTTTATATTTAATAATAAGCTTGTGTTTGACCGCCATCTCGCCTGATGTTAGAAGAAACCGATTCACTCGCGACTTGAAGACACCCAGATTGTAACTATCGGGGAACACTTACTCAGGCAGCCCATTCCACTGTTTGGCTGTACTCACAAATACAATGAAAGCGGAATCAAAGCGCTTTGTTCGGGTTTTTGGTATATCAACCTTGAAACGATGTTGCTATAGACTATAAAAAGTGTTGGGTTGATAAGATAATTATTACAACGTAACAGTCCACTAAGCAGAGTTCAAAATTCGTCATCTGTCTTTGGTTGTATTATTACGTACAAATAATACAGACAGGTCCAGGTAGGTATATATTAGCAATCTACGAATCGACAGTTAAATTAGACTATTATTCGTTATTGCTTTTCTTTTATTATTATTTTTTTATGGTGGCAAACAAACGTATGGCATTGGCCCTCCCGCCTGATGGTAGCCGGCCTAGCATGACCACGAATCACAATAGAAACGGGTTTTGTCTACAGAAGAATAGACAAAGTGACAGATTGTAGAAAGATTTCTACCGTTCTTGCATACAATGAAGAGAAGAAATGTCTCTATTCTTCAGTAATTGCGTAACTCAATTGCTATCACCATGGCATTGATTTTGACGTTCATTACGCGGTATGTTTCATAATCCGTGCTGCCGTAACTAACTCAACGCCGCAATGAATGTTGTTGAACTGTCAAAATGAAGGCCATGGTTATAGAAATTGAGTTACGCAATTAGGCTGCGGGTCGCCGCGTGTTCAATCAGAAGAGATTTAACGATTTGGATAGAAAGAATTTTGTCTATTCTTTGGTAGGATGGAGATAGAATTGGTCATGCTAAGCAGGCAGGTCAGGCTACCATTGAAACGCTTGCAACACCGAGTATCACATGCGCATTGCCGAACATTTTCGCTGTGCCGATAGCTTCTAAGATATGTTGCTATATTGACCTGCTTGTCCTCTAGGACAAGCAGGTCAATATAGCGCATTCTCATGAGCGTTGGCGACCTTACTCATCACAAAAACACAAAACTACCGAAGAGTAACGTTATTTGGGAGTGGTATTCTGTAAGGTGGAGGTACTTCCTCAGTCAAGTTATTCCAGATTCGAGCGAGAATTATCGTTGTGCCCTAACTCTCTTAAAATGAATCCATAATAATTAAAGTCCATTCAAACCAATAGACGTAACTGCATGTCTCCTTAAAAGCTCTTTGACAATACAAAAACGAACGCTGCAAAGTGTTCAAAACGTCAGGAAAACTCTGTAAAATCTGTAATATACGCGATTTAATCCGTTTAAACTTGTTTCTTTTCTTTCTTTTTAATAAAACGTTGCCCCACACTAGGATTTCTCCTGTGTCGTGGGTGCGTTTACAAACACAAATTTCACATACACAAACAGCCAGACCTTGTGCAATGCGGGAATCGAACCCGCGACAAGTCGCGCAGCAGCCAATCTCTCAGCCACTGCGACAACCGTGCGGTCAAAGTTTTATTATAATGTGTAATAATCCCGAAAACCTAAGACATTAATTACGTTAAGTTAGTTATATTATTTAGTCATATCTACACAGTGATATTATTGATGCATTAATTATGCGCCTTAGGACGCACGTGGAACAGGAGCATCACAGGGAGGAGACTTTTGTCCCAGTAGTGGGATTCTATCGATTTTGAGAACATCAATTGATATCTTTATAGAATCGATAGCGTCATAATGTGAACCTGAAGAGGTTACGCTAGACTTAACTACACCATTACTGCACTATCACCAGGCATTAGTACTGTACAGTACTGAAAGTATGTAGAATATTGTTTGCGAAAGACTTCGTGAGACAAAACGAAAATATTCCAATCAAATCAACTTTATCATATTGGTTGTTTAAAACAAAGTTGCCTTAATTGAATCATCGAAACAAAGTCGACTTGCTTTTTTGTGCATGCAAGACGAAATTAGTTTTAGATACTCAATCCAGATGAAGTAGTTTGTGTATTATTGAAATAAGAGAACCACCAAACAGGTGGTCAAATGTATCTTAAGAATCGTCAGGTGGTACCTAATGGGTGAGAACGAGATACTAGACCGAAATATTGTAATACTTTGACGCCAATATTTTTGTGGAAAAGCACTTTCAATGATATGTACGCGAGTAAAAATACGTATGTAGTTCACGATGTAACTGACTTGATTTCTTAAAGGCTTGCAGGGAAGGTCTGTTTTTAGCAGTTGGTAAATGTGGAATAGATATACAAACAAAAAGAACTAAACATTCCAAATCTATCTTCTATCTATACTACTCGTATATGTAGGATAGTACCGTGTGACGTGTCTGACTTACTGACTCACAGACAACGAACAACCTAAATGGGTGGACTTGGTTTGAAATTTGGAGGGAATTCCTTAAGTTGAGAGAGAGAGTACTAAGGAGAGAGAGGGTGTACTAAGGAGAGGTTTTTCGAAATTTCACCCCTAAAGAAGTGATCAGAAGTGGTGAAGTTTGTATTACTTACTTATAAACGATTCTTAAATTGAGTAGCTCTTAAGGCAATTCTCATCTCTTTTTATTGACATAGAAATGACAAGGATAGTTGTATATTTAAATCAATGGTTAAAATGAAGAGGCGTTTATAAGTAAGGGGGTGTGTTCTTTTCCGAATTCCACGCAGACGGAGTCACGGGGTATAATATTTTTACATATATTTTTTTTACGATAACAGCCTGACAATTAAATTAAAATACTGTACGAAGATATGAAATCAAGGGATAAAATCAAATACATTTTTACAATTGATTGATTCACAGAATAACGGCTAGTTGGGATTTCATTTTATTTTACGGAACACTTGTGTTGATTTGATTGAATTTTAACAACAGTATTTTATATTGAAGCTATTGGAAAATGTGATTGCTAGAATATGATTTTTCATTCGATTTTAAGGCATTACTTTTCAATAACAGGCAATTATAAGGTAACTTAAATGTTTATTTACAGTTTTTAGATGTTTTATATGAACTTTTTGGTGCGTCTATAATCAATATCAAAATTCTATGGAAAAGGATTCTAGTGCAGATTTAATTTAAATGGGAATTATTAGTAGGTAAATGGATTTTTGCTGATTTGATATTGACAATCAATCATAGTCAGCTGGTTATCATTTCGAGAACCCAACAGCTGACTTTGTGAGGTAATAGAGGAAAATATGGAACAAAGGTTTTAAGGGAATGATGAATAATTTTGTTTCAATTTAAACATTTTGTAAAAGTAACAATGTTAATCAATGTTAGTGTGATGGATGTTAGGCGTAAGCGTCTAACGGGGCCTGAGCTTGAATCGCTTAAAATACAGCGAACAATGAACATGACGTACCTAACGTCACAGTCATTTTCTATGAACGAAATTAATATTCTTCATTTCTTCATATTGCAGTAGAGGTAATCAACTAGGCAATTATATCTGTTTCAAGTAAAAAACTAGTTGAATAAATGTATTTTTGGCCTCAGATTTTTTTTATAATTTTATATGTACCTACTCTTTGAGGGGTCAATATTATGTAAAAATTCAATTTTACTTTCTGTCTGATATTGTATATTAAGATTATCGAAATAAAAATAAACTTAAAAAGTAAGCCTTTCGTTTAGAACAAAATAAATATTCAGGCACGTTTCGTCTGTGAGGAAGTTCCAAAGCGTGGGCGAGTCTACAGAGCTACGAGCCAGACAGCGCGTAGGCGGCGTAGCACCGTAGCGTAGACGCTCGTAGACCTACACGTGCTCTCTATGTTAAGCTACGGTTCTTCAACTTAACGTTTTTCTTTTACCTTACTGGAACTTCCTGTAATTTTAACAACTTACCAAATCCAAAATATTGTAGAGAGGCGATCCTTATCGAAAATCATGCCAATATATTCATTAATTCAAAAGTCTATGTAATTTGAAAACTTAAATTTATTTTCAAAACTTTCGCAAACTTTTTCAAACATAATTTTGTGTTCCGAGACGAGATCGCGGGTAGCTACGGGGTACGCCGCTACCGCCTACGCGGCGTTCGTCCGTCGACTGCTGCCTTCATCCCGCTCCACGAAATTCCCTTCAGGAGTTAGGCTTGAATGGATCTGCTTTGTGATTGGTTGGGAGCGAGTGACGTCATAACGAAAATCACAATGATATGGGCTCGTGGTTGTGTGCCGGGGGTTGTCTATGTGTGGGTACGCGGAGGCCCATGAATGGGCGCCCGCTGCCGCGCCCGCGGCGCGCCTCTCCAGCCCCCTGACGTCACCAAATGCCAGCCTCAGCCTCTATTATGCAACCCAGCATCTGAAATAGAAGCGAGATGTTATTAATAACTTCCAATGCATTGGTATACTTAGAACGCCTACACTTAACTTTTTATTCATGCTTGTCTTTGTTTTGAATACAGTTTGACGTCACCTGCACACAGTATAATGTAAATTCGAAGTGAAGTTTTAAGACTAAATGAAAAGTTTGAATTTTGTGCAGATATTTGTGTAGTTTGTTAGTATGCCTAAACATTAAAAATTTGCTAGAAGTTTTCTATTTATATAAAAAATAAATGAAAATAAAAATTATAACTAGCTAAAGTTTTATTATACCCAAAAATTGTAAAAGAATAAAAAATCATATACACGTAGCACGGAAAGATGATTTCCCTTTAATTTTGACACCTTCTTAAAATTAAAAAGCAATTACATACCTAAAAATGCATCTTTATCTTCATCTATTACCGTCTGTCTACGTTTCTAAACAACCAAAACGAATAATCCAAATAAAATAACATAATAAATCCCTACAGCAGCATAATTTGACCTTCGAACTTTGCCTATACAGGTCTGTTCTTAAAATAGGTTGGATGCGACAGGGTGCGTCCGGTGGGTCGTTGACCGATGCTGGGGGCTGGTCCCCCGCGCCGCCCGCGTCCCGCCGCCCCGCGGTGACCCGGTCACGGTGCAACAAGTGGAAGTGTATCGACTCTACCCGTTTGACATTTAGAAGGAAACTGAAGCGACTAGGTAACCTGAAATAGATTGGGACTATGATTAACGACGCGAATTATGGTGTGGGTATGGGTGTATGATGGTGATGTTATTTTTGGACAAAGGAGGATCATTTTGATATCTTAGTACATTCGCGTGTACTTTTTTTTTGTTCGTAGCCTTGCTGCAATTTTCCTTATCTTACGGCGATAGTTTGTTTTATATTTTTTTCAGTTCGTAAGCGTTTTTTGCCGGACAGTGCCTTTTAATTACTGGAAAAGTAAACAGTCATGGTCGCAATTTGAGATTAATAAATCTGAGGTTGAGCGCGCATAAGAAATCGTCAGATTTTCAGCTGGCCGCTGTGACCTATAGGTGCTCTAGCTATGATAACTAATCATCTTTAATTTGTTTAAAAGTTTGTCGCATTTTTTTACACTGAATTCTTATTATTATGTAAATGAACAAAAAAAATCGAATCAAAAGAGCACCCGAGTGTCTCAACCAATAATAAAATGAAATATTATATAGGTATATGTATTTTTATAAACTGGATTGAAATCCTAGAATAGTTATGTTACTGTAGTCAGTTAATTTGATAGCTAATTAAATTTTTCCCAGTATTCAAGAACTGAGATAAAAAAATTAGTATGCTGCAAACGAAATCATAATTTAATCTCACATTTATAAGTAAAGCATATGGTATATGGTAAGTATTTTCTAGTAAACAGCTGTACCCCTATCATGAGTTTTTTTGACGTATAGTTACGTTAATGTAAGCATATTTTGAATCTAAAATAGTAGTAGTAAGTCCTGGAACATTTGATGAAATTTTATACAATTTGCACATTTTAAAAAATACAAAGAAATTAATTAAGTATTTAATTTATATAAATATTTTGTAGCAAACGTGTATTTTCAATTCAAAATATGCTTACGTTAACGATACTACACGTCAAAAAAGCTCATGATCGGGGTACTGATAAAGGTCAACAGAATATCAAAGAGGTAATTGAATAAAGACTGCGTTTTATGAAAATCTATTCCTGACATTTTCTAAAGAGCTCGTGAGTAAAATCAATGTAGGCGTTTGTGAAGGTGGCTTCAAACTAGAGCATAACATATTGTCAATAATCAATTCTTTATTGCGTTACATAATATTATTCAATAATAGGTGGTAAGCTTGAGTAAATAGGATTAAGACCCTGACGCACGAGCGCAGTAGGAGAGAAAGAGTGCTTATATTTGATTGCAATTTGATATTATATTAATTTATATAATTTAGAGATATGGGCAAGATATGAGCGACTCAAATACAATTTGCCAGCTACAGGCACGCCAATTAACGTATACATGTGCAAGTCGCTGCTATGCCATCTATGGCCATGTATATGCACGGTTTAAGACACTAGTCTGCGATGCCAATTTATGCAAGTTTGCTGATGATTGTATAGGGGCTCTATTAATCGTCCATGTTCTCTACTATTACTAATACTATTAATACTTTCCTTTGTATGTGCGCATTTAATTATTTATGTGTATTTATATATTAGAAAAAAACCGGCCAAGTGCGAGTCGTACTCGCGCACCGAGGGTTCCGTATCATATTTGGACGTACAAAGTGAAAAAATCCGGACCGCATAACTAAGTTTGTTTGTGAAGGAATTTTGATGATTTTGAAAAAACTGTACTAGTTAGGAACATCGTTTTATTTTTGGTGCCATATTTGGGTCAATTCCTATCAACCCTAATTATTTCAGATTTTTCGCCTTGCAAACTTCGGAGATAAGGGGGGGGGAATGGTATTTTTTTGGACATTTTTCATCATATGTCGAAAACTGTGAGACATAAAATAAAATGAAAATATATTTTGAAATGTGCAGATCAAGCCCTTTCATATGATATGTCACTTGACCTAGTAACCCCAATTTAAAACTTTGGACCCCCACTCCGGCCCCTTTTGCAATGAAAATAAAAATATTTTTGGATGTTTTTCATTTGCAATAAAGTTGAATAAGCATTCTTTATAACTGTTCCACAAGTCGATAGCATAAGTAGTTGCTGAAATAAGCAGGTGTGACAGACAGACAAGACAGACAGACAGACAGACAGACAGACGAAGTCGCACCATAAGGGTTACTTTTTTACCATTTTGGTACGGAACCCTAAAAAGTAGAATGCATTGGGGGTTCATAGAAAGTATCAAACCACCTCAGACCATGCTCACCAATTACGTTTGTGAATTCTACAGGTTTCTTTGCGCTGCTTTAGTCGATGTGCGCCCTAAAATTCGTTGATGGAAAATCACATATCGACTGTAACCTATAATATAATGGGGGCGTTTTGGAAAATATTATATTACTTCTACTTGAATTTATGAATGAATTTTATATTATTTGTCGAACTGCAAATACGTATTTGGAAGAAGTCAAGATGATTGCGTGACTGCGTAGGAAGAGGGCTAATTTTATTACAAAAATAATATGATCCAACTTTTGACGTATTCCAGGCATGATTTTCATGGATGGCGTCATTCGATGTCGTCATAAATGCTTTATTTTTTAAGTGCTATTCGATCTTGACGGCGATAGGTAAAGAACGATGGGCGACCCAATTTTGAAGAGACAATGGCGCAACGGCTTTGGCATTGGAACGGAGTGGTCATGCTTTCGAACCTCATCCTTTAAACTATTGACATACATGTCACGATTAATAAAATTCTATTATTAGTTGGTGAGGTTCTTTTTTATGATATTAGGAGGAAATTCTGCAGGTAGCCCACTTGATTGTAAATTATCACCACCGCTTCTGGACATTAGCAATACTAGAAAGATCGCAAGTTGTCTGTACTAAAGACAAAATTGAAATGTCTCATTTGCCTATAATTACACCAGTAAACCGGATTGGCCTCCAACCTCTCAAAAATCCAAATTTCACTAACAAACAAAATCGATGTAAACCATTTAAACAGAGGGTGTTTCATCATAGTCCAGGGTGAGTCCATTCAGCGTCAAGGCAAGTACGTGCGTCACAAGGAACAAGGACAACATCCCAGTCTGGCAAGCATGGGCCGTACTATTTGATCGCCCTGTATTTTAGTCTGATAATGGTGTAAGGTTTTTTCGATTAAAATTGGAACGCTTCGTAGTGGGTGCCCCATATTGGTTCGGTGTGAGTCATCGATTTTTAGGTGAACAATGAACAATGTGGTGTTAGTTGTCCAAGGCCACGAGGTATGGAGTCTTAGCTTGTTAATTGTTTTTGTTGCTGAATAGAAAGCTTTGCTAGTCTGTAACTTTCGGACGCCTCAGAGAAAATTATATTGTGATTTAATTCGAAAGCCTTGCAATGCCTTAACTTGAAATATTATGCATTTATTGGCTCCTGTAACGCTCAGAAATAATACCCACAAAGACTATCAAGGCTTTCTTAGTTAAACTTTTATGAAATATTACAAACTAGCCGTGTGCCAATGAGATTTCCGATCGGTAACAACTCGGGAACCATCCGACTTTACTCAATATTTTTAACCCCCTACTTAATTAAGTAGGGGATTAAAAATATTGAGTAAAGTTGAGTTAGTTGTAGTTGAGTAGTAAGTTAAACCGGTGGGTCCAGGATTCCTGAAAATTCATCCCCTAAAGGAATTCCTTTAGGGGATGAATTTTCAGGAATCCTTTCTCACCTATGTTGTATAAGGAAGTACCTACTGTGCGAAATTACATGATCATAGACCCACCGGTTTAAGCTGTGCATTCTCTGTCCGTCAGTGTTAATAATTTTATATTTTTCTCTCTCCATTTAGAAAGCATAAAATACATAAAGCTCCTTGGTTTCTTGTAAAATTGCACCCAATTTTTATAAAATCTATTTATAGTCCAATATAGATCATTCATGCGTCAGTCGAACGCAGGTGGAACCATGTTCGATTAACAAGTCGGAGCAAGAATGAACGAGTGCGCGTCACCCTGCGTGCTTCGATTCATGAATAGAGGCTTGCAACCCGGGATGACCCAGTTTTTGACTCCCATACCTTGACACGCAACACCATAACGCTGTAACAGCCAACCTCGTTGGCATGCAATTCTCAGCACTGTACCATTACACCTTGCAATGCTTATTGCGTGTATAATAAATTGGAATATATACTTGTTGGATTTGAAGGTATGGTATGACGTCAGTTGGTGCGGAGGGGGACTGCAGCTCCGGAATTAGGTCAGTTTCATTCTGAAACAGGTTTGGCGAGAACGGGGTGAGGCAAGACTGAGGGGTGCGGTTCGGCTCAATCGCGAATTTAACTGCCACTAATTATAATCGAAGTCCAGTTTAAGGAAGTTTATTAAAATTAGTTTCAGGATTATGTCAGGGGAAATCATTATAAAAAAGAGTACAGAAAGCTATTCAATTACAACTGGTAACTTTTCCCAGATTATTTTACTATGAACTCACCTTGTTTCCTGGAAGCCGAACTTAAGACTACAACTTATGAAAACAGCTCTGGGGAAGTTTTTATAGGTAAGTCATTGCGATAGTATAGTTTCTAGTTAACTTATAGAACTTAAAAACTTCCCCAGAACCGTTTTCTTAAGCTATGATCATTAAACGTGGAAAATAACTAACCAACTGAGTTTTTACAAGTTTGTACGTTATCATAAGTATAATTTCAGTAATCGAATTATTTTAATTTAAAAGTTGTTTTGGTAAGTCTGATCAGGTATATGTAAATGACACACAAAGGTTTTTAAGAAATTAACCAAACACAAAATAGGGCAAATAGTTAACCCTATTCTGCCGTGTGCCACAGGAAAAATAGGCGAAAATTATGATAATTATTTGGACTGCATTAATTTGTCTTTTTGTTTCCCGTATGAATTTGATAGTTAGTAAAATGGTATTTGATAGAATCCGCTGATACATTAAATTTCCATTACCTATTTGGTGCATATTAAATTACTAAGAGAAAAATGGAACTATTCGTTTTACCTACATTCGTTCACATTTTAGCTTGTACATATTATTAAAAGACACGGCGGACGCCCATAGAACGCTGGGCTTCAGATTGTGTAGGTCGGTACAGATATAAAATTAGTTTGGTGTGATCGAGTATTTCAAGAGTATTTAAATTCATTTTTTATTTGTTTTTGTACGTAATTGGGTTAAAGAGAAATCATCGTATTTGTGACAGTGAGGTTAAGTATGGTGTGAATGATCCAATGAAGTACAGCCCAACTAATGAGTTCTCTATTCAAAGGTTTGAGTTGCTTTCGACATGATACTCTATGGAGGCACGCGCCAGGGCGCATGCACCCGTTTTTGTTTTATTGTTTTCTTCAAAATGTCAACGCCATAATCATTTTGTTTCTTATTTATTTCCACTTTTTATTTCAATTCTTAATCTCTAAGATAAATTAGGTAAAGAACAATTAAAATATATTTTTATTTTTGGTTAAGCTTTTATTACTGTACCAGATCAAGCCCAAAACTGCCGACGTCCTTTTTGTAATCTGCTAATTTTCTTCATTCAGTGCAATTGGTTTTACCAAACTATTCCACATTTGACCTTTCATATTTTATTCGTTAACATGTACCCCGTATATGGTATATAGGCCGTATGGGTACACTTTTAAACGATGTTATCGGAGGTTGCAGCTCAATCCATGCTAATCGAGTTTGCGTCATGGCCGACCTGACGAGGATGCTTCATTAATAGGATTTCCGACAACATACAACAACCCATAATGGAAAAACGTACAACTATCTTATGTTGTGGACTCGGATAATGCGATTAGTATTTGGTTTAATGGTATATTTTAATAAGTCGGCATAGTAAAAAAATAAACCAGCAATGTGGTTCGCTTAAGCTAGTGCTCTCCAAGTGCCTCGATGGTCTAATAGTCTCAAGCAATTGACGAGCGTGGGCCCTGGGTTCGGGCAAAGTGTTATTGGGGGAATTATCATCTGCGTGGAGTCTGGATTTATGTCTAGCCGGAAGTCGGAAAACCAACTTCCACGCGAGGTACGGAATCCTACAAATGAAAAAAAATTGGTAATCTTTAGGTTTACAGATACAATACATACCAAAACTAGCTCCACAAGTAAAGCTTTTTCAAAAGTTTGAGGACTAATGAATACAGCGTACAAAGCGGTTCAGCATAACGAAAATATAGGCTACATCAGTCCATGCAGGTAGCATCATACGTCACTCAACTGCGATGACGCCCGATCGATTTTGACTGAACTTTATTTGGTAAACTTGCGATGTAACAGATTGCACGTAAACGGGATATGTCTCGTAGATACAGTCGTCGTAAGTGCAGCTACTAAGGGTGGGGTACTGGGTTCGATTCCTGGGTCAGGCATATATATAGGCAGGCTTTCTATTATGAAATTCTCAATAGTAGCCCGGAGTGTAATTACGGCACTCACGACGTATCTGGCGCAATATGTGTACTATTCACATCTGCCTATCCTCACTAGAAACAGGCAAGATAAACGTACCTACATGTATAGCTATAGATTGAAAATTAGTCATCAGCACTGTCTAGCTACGGGCAGTCTATAGCCATAATAGTTGAAGAGTGAGGCTGCAAATGAAAAAAAATATCTATTTAAAAAAAAAATAGTAAAAACTTAAAACCAACTACGACTAAAATCGAACTGAACGGCATGAAACAAGAAAACATTCCTGTCTGATAGCCTGAAATTCTTCTTAAGGAATTTGGTGTTTTGAAAAACTTAATAAATCAACGTTTAAATATTCAGGGTATACGAGTAGCTCAACCGCCTTACTTCCAGTGAATTGAAACCCATGCAACCTATCGACAATTTTGTGGGATATGGGTAGTATCCATACAAGTGCTTGTAAAGATTCCTCAGCAATGCCTTTTGAAATTTTTGTTTACCTAATCACTAAAAGTACTCACAGATCTCATAAATCAATAAAAAAATCCATAGAAATAGACACCTGCATTTTGATGACGTTTTTCATAAAATCCTGGACTTGTGACGTCAAAGTGCAATATCCCAAAATAGGTGACCCGGATAGAGAGTGGCGTTGCTCTGTGCACGCAGTATAGGAGTGTGACGTCATACCCCCCCCTCCCTCCCCCGACACCATAGCTCCGCTAGGACGCCTGCTTATGCTACAATGTTAAAACTTAAAGATCGAACAGTAGGGATTGACTACGGAACTCGGGAGTGTTAGTCGATGGTATAGAAAGAAAGAAAGAAAGAAAATGCATTTATTTGCGTCGACATGACACACAAAAATAAAAAAAATAAAAAACAAGGTATGAGGAAAGAGCTGTAAGGAAAGTATGCGTCACATCAGCGCAAAACGGCCATCACTCAGCATGATGCTGCGACCCATGCACGGAGCAGAGCCACAGCGCTGGTTTTCAGAGACAGCCGGCGTTGACATAATGACGTCGACCGGTGCAGCGTGTAAATAATATAAATAAATATTAGAGAATAATAAATAAATACGAAAAGAGTTATTAAGTATTATACGACAATAAAATTATATACAAATATTTAAATATAGCAACATTCCTGCCATCATCGTCGCTCACGCAGCTCAGACAATAGATAAACCTGTTTACGTTGTAAAACGTTTCTAATATATTATCTGTGGATATGAACGCTCGTCCCTTTGACACTTTGACATGGGAATATAATTATGACATGGTATGGAAAATAATGACGAACTACATCATTTTTTTTATCAAATTATTTTTTTTCATTGGTTATTTGGATGCAGTAGGTATATTAGTTAATGAATATACTACTGTCTTACGGTGAAGAAAAACAACGCAAGGAAACTTACCTAATGCTTTGAAATCAACATGTAGGATTGTAGGGTTTACGCGAGCAAGTTTGGGTTGTGAAGAAGCCATTGTTTTACGTAGCAATAGTTTCAGTCTGTATAGGTTACAGGTAGAGGTCATGTAAATAGTACCTACGTCTGGGACCACATAGAGGACTACATAACAGCCCACTCGAACCTCTCTCACGAGAGGAGGCCTGGGAGTCCCAGCAGAGGTTATAATAAAATCTGATCATGCATTTATGATTTATGCATACGTCATATATTTGGATAAATATTTTCATTATTCTTTGTCTTACGCTTTAACAATTTATTTTGTAGAAGGTTCAAACAATTGATTTGTAAAGATTGTATTATAAATGTAGTTGAAGCGATTGAAGATAGTTTAATTAAAAAAAAAAAAATCGTGCAAGGATTTAATAACTGTGTTGATATCAAGATTTTTGGTAGAAGGTCGCTATTCTAAAGATGTAAATACCTAGTTTATTAAAAGGGAGGTGTCGCTATCTATCGAATTTTTTGTCAGACGAAGCCCATCTTTACGGTCACTACCCGTGGTCACTACCGCCTGTTTTTTCTGTTCCGTGACTGAAAACTAGAATGTTATGAACTGAACACAAAACACCGCATTCTAAAAGTATCAGGTGGCGCTATGTATCGGTAGACTCTTTGTTTCATTATCTATTAAAAAAATATAATAATAAAATGCTCAATATATTGCTTCTAACGTAAATATTAAATGAATAAACAACCAACCAACAACAATACCGATTCTTACTTCTAACAACGCCATCTATCGGGCATTTCCCGAAACACTTCGTCTGGAAAAGCGCACGTTACGTTCGGTACGAAGTAGAAAATAACCATAACTTTCCGTTGCGTAGTTCCAATGCTTTTACAGAGGTAGCAACACGGCAGATGCTTTACGTGACTCAGTATAAAATTTTACAATGGTAGGAACGTTGCTGTTCAATTTAAAGATGGCGCTGCCAAAATGGCGGTTGTGAGCGGAAAAAAACTCACGAGATTTCCTTTAAACGGGTCAGCACGATTGGAACAAAGAGCATGGTAATTTATGAATATTACCACTATCATCCCTGAATTAATTTCGCGTTTGCATATGGGAATGAAACTGATTTTACGGATCGTTTCGTTGTTTATTGCAGTTTGCACGTTCCCGAAACAGGAAACCGTTGTTTGGACTTCGAAGTCGCATTAAATCGTATTTTATGAGTCTGCTTTTTATCATGATATCGTCACAGATAAATAATCGACACTTTTGATTATTTTTGCAATATTATTTGGTAATATCTAATTTGTTGACGAAGACGAAAAACCTTAATGCACTCGCAGTTTTTGTTCCCCATATTATTATATGATTAATACCATAGCTTTTATGTCTTTGAAGAATGTGGAGCCAGACCATTCAATATGTAAATCATTGAGACTGTCGTTATTAATTTAGCAGCTATTTGTCAACTTCTTTGAATCCACAACGCTTGCTTTTGGGCTTTGGTGATACTTGATAGTACCATTATTTACCTACTGTTATATAAAAACAAAAATCTTTCCAGGAAAAGTGAACTTGAATTGGCTAAAAAGTTTTAATCACGAATAATTACTTTGAAGCAGTTTATTCCACATTTATTTGAAATTAATAATGACTGGAAGTCTACGAAATTTCGAAATTATTAAGGGAAGCATGACTTTCGATAGAATTAATTAATTTTATTAATTCCGTTAACTGAGCCGAATTTAGATTTGAACGTAATGTGATATAACTCGACTCGTCTTCCTTTATTATATCATCCTTGTGTTTTACCGACTTCGCTTTGTTGGAGATAATTGGTTGTGTGTATCAGACAGCCCAAGGTAATAGTAGAATCTTTGTTGTTCTATTGGTTCCCATCATATTTTATTGTATTGTGAGCTACTGGTTTCATTGAAAATTCATATTTATGTGGTTATGTTTTATTATCAAGAAAAGATATCAGAAGGACAATTATTCTCCTATTTAAAATATACCTAGTTCCAATTAATTCTTACTTTTATAAATGTCATACATAGATGATATTCTTCTAACAAACAACGATATACGTGAACTTGTATCGTAATGAAATCGAAAATTTACCAAAAGTTGTTTAAAACTAAAGCGGTATTCCGGTAACATTCTGAACTGGCACATAAATAACAAAAAAATAAATATTCTCGTGCTTAAGAACGAGAATATTTTTTTTGTCAGACTTATTTTTATTTAATATTTAAGTATGTTGTATATTTTTAAATATACAACAAAACTGGTTAGCAGAATACCATTTCTGGTCAATTCAAAATCGAATTTAAATTCAGTCCACTTTCAGTCCTACGCAGGTTGTTTATTATTTATTATGAAGAAACAAATAAATTTTCTATCATTTTCTAAGTTCAGACATGGCTCAAAAGAATAAGTATTTAGACATACATGCCTCAAGTCTAAACTACTACAGAAATATTTTGTAAAACCGTACAAGATGAGGTGCATTTAAGGTTGTCAACTTTTGTTTGAACAATATTTATATTCAAGGATATTACCACAAAAGTGAAGTCGATGGCGAAAATATTTAAAAAAATGGTAGGTATAGGTATGTTTTAAATAATATTTTATTTTATAGGAATATTTTTACTCTTTCAAGCCTTTGTTTGTTTGTTTGTTTTTAGTTCTGTTTTACGCTGAATAATGTTGCTTAATTTTTTATCCAACGAACAAATAATTTCATCTACTAAGTATAATATAGATTTTTTAGAAATATCGTTGTTGGACTCGTAATACTTACAATAATATAGTAGGTTGGCAACCTTAGGTGCATCTTCATTCGTTGGCATTTTGCAGTACACAGTGAGTCACAAAGCAATGAATAAGTAAAGCTGTGCCGTGTGTAGCCGCGAGTATTCCTGTCAGTAAGCTACAAACCGAGAACTAAATTAAATTTTTGTTAGGTATGTTGTTTTTTACAAGAAGTTCTGTTATTTGATGCAAGATTTATGAGTATTGTAGAACTTATGCCATTATGTTTCAATATAGTTACATTGTTTACGTTCAATGTTAAAACAATTGCTCGTATTTTTGTTGAATTCCATTTTTTTGGTTTTTACTTACTAACTTCAGCCCGCGGCTGCGCCCGCGTTGTTGGAATAAAAAGTAGCATGTGTATATTCTGATGTATAAGCTATATTACTGTAAAGTTTCATCAAAATCCGTTCAGTAGTTTTTGCGTGAAAGAGTAACAAACAGCCATACATACATCCATGCATACATCATCACAAACATTCACGTTTATAATATTAGCAGGATCTTAAAAAAATATTAAGTGATTTTTGTCCATCATTCGAAGCATCCGATTCAAAACCACTTTGTGACATAGAGCTCTGATTAAAGACAGACTCCGATTTTCCTATCTAAATTCACTAAGGAAATACATAAGTCAATACAGTCGGATCCAAAGGCTTTGTGATATACTTAATAGTGAATTGTATTTTTGCTGTCCTGAAAACCTTAACTTCGTAGATCCGACTAATGCATTTAGTGTCAAGCTTTTAGTGTAGGTTCAGCTTAGCAGGAGAGCCTAACATTGTATGTTATTGCATTAACATTTGTTAAATACATTGAACGCCATGCATCAGACACATTAATGTTTTATTCAATATGTTAAAGATAATTCAACATGAATACGAATGTTGGCATAAAGTTGGTGACAGTAATAGCCTAACTTTAAGTTTCAGGGAACGTTATATCCAGACCTATGACCCAGACTAACGTCTATTTCTAGTCATAGATTTATTTGGATTCTGGAATCTAATCGGATTTACATATATCCGAAGAACTGTCTGAGAGCAACATTTTAAAGCTATTGCCGCATTTCACCCCCTCACAATAAAACATTATAATTATAACTATTTTCTCTTTATTCATTTGGGCATGTCAAATTATTTACAAAAACAATAAAAAGTGAAAAAAAAACTATAAGTAGGTATATGAGTATCATTATAATCAAACTGTTTGACACATCTGTTTGGCTAGACACTTTGCCGCTTAATGGCTTATATCATGATTATGAGCTCCATTCGAGTTCGAAACTGGTTGGGCAGACTCAAAATCAACATGTGAGTAATAATAATAATCGTAAAACATGAATAAAATTTTAGAACCCCTTACAAACAATAGACTTAAGCCTAAACTATCGTTAAACACTTTTTTTTGGTAAAATGGACGTACCTACTTTTCCTTGACAATCCATCAAAAAACACATTTAAACGTTTTACATAAATTACAACACATAAACAAAATCCCACTTGATTAGGCAAACGTAAGAGTTCTCCATATGTGATTCTCGGTTCATCTCCCTCGAATAATACCTCCATCAATCTTCAAATCCATGTTTATATTATCCCTTCTTTTCCCCTGCGGGGGCTCGTCATTACGTCACAGGGATCCTTGTTTTCATAGCTGTTTATAAGCCGATAAATATCGCCTAATTGGTCTGTCGAAGTAGATGTGAAGCCGTCTACTTGTGATGCACCAGTTATCTGAAAAAATGATATGCTCTAAAACGCGATTATGGCTGTTTTTCAACCGATAACCACAACCGACTCGTCGCCGTCGGTCCGATATCTCATCATATCGTATAGGACCGATGACGTAACGGTTGTCGTTATCGATGGCGGACTTACGGTAGACACACCGCCTGGACATCAGACATGTCAAAGAATTTGACAAACATCTCCACTTTATCATTATTTTATTGTCAGTTCTTGAAACTTTGAAAGCTTTGATGTGCGATACACATCGTTAATGATGGCAAAATGCGGGTGCATTAGAAAATTATTTATAATTCGTGTGACGATTTTTTCCACCTATTACATGGGGCCAACTACCAGCGTTCTTCTGCTCGTAACGCGTTTTGCTAAAAGCTAAAGGATCCCTGAAACAAACGCCTTACAACTGATAATTTTGGAGACCGACGAACAATCATTTTTTTATTATGTCTGGTAGCGTGGCGTTCAAAGTAATCATTAAGTGGTGAAAACATTTGCTATTGAGGTAGTTTGTTTATCAAGCCAGCTGTATTTACGCATCGGCAATCCGTAAGAGGAAGTTCTTAACAATCATGTATATCTTTCTTACTTAAAAGCCATTACCATTACTGATAGCTGTTAGTAGGAATAACTAATGAAATATTGATATTGTGATCCTAAAATATTTTTGGAGTATACGTACCTATATACCTACGTACATATATTTACTTGAGCGCTATTTGTGCGTAAGTTCATACGTGTATCGTTAGTCTGTACAGACGATGACAAAAGT
This sequence comes from Thalpophila matura, assembly GCA_948465475.1. Classification (NCBI taxonomy): domain Eukaryota; kingdom Metazoa; phylum Arthropoda; class Insecta; order Lepidoptera; family Noctuidae; genus Thalpophila; species Thalpophila matura. The sequence goes on from OX419183.1 coordinate 14,571,817, forward strand.
TTATAATGTCGCGTATTTTTAAGGAACGAATTCTAAAAAACATGATTAAGGGTGCTCTCGGAATTTGTCTCCTCTCTCGCTCGCACAGAAGCATTTTTAAGAATGTTGAATGAAAAGATGCATTTTTAAAAAATGTAATCTGATACAGAGCTACAAAATAATATTAATTTTACAGGTAAATAATTATAACACATTTCTACTGTGATATCTAATAACGATGTGTTTTTAAGGCATGTTTAACTCATGACCGCACGGTTGTCGCAGTGGCTGAGAGATTGGCTGCTGCGCGACGTGTCGCGGGTTCGATTCCTGCATTGCACATAGGTGTGGCTGTTTGTGTATGTGAAATTTGTGTTTGTAAACGCACCCACGACACAGGAGAAGTCCTAGTGTGGGGCAACGTTTAAAAGTGTTTTAAATCATTAAATTGGAGTTTATAATAATATAATTAATATCATTTTGTAGTTTGTGCGAGCGAGAGAGGTGCCGAATGCGAGATCCCTCTTAAGCTATTATTGTGAAATAGACATTGAAGATATTGAAAACAAAGATGCGGAATGCAAAATTATCGAAAGGGGTAAATGATAAAAAAATTCGGAACAATTCTGCATTCTTCTACTATACGTGATAGTAGAAGCTGTATCTTAAACCTTCTAGTTATGTTCCCTCCACGTTATAATTTTTTTTTTTAAATCTTCCTCAATATAATACCTACATCACGAATACGGGATATTGTGAATCAGATTAAGAGCGTGTTCGTATAAGATTTTAGATGGCACCGTTTTATATGCATAGGAAACATTTTGTCTCGGGGAAATATCTTTTTCACGTTACGCGTGTCATGTTTGATAAAAAACAAAGTTGTAAAATAATCATCAAACCTAACAATAAAAGCTTTAACGAAAAAATCAAAGTACCTACTCTTGAATCTACTACTACTCTTTGTACTATCACTCTTGAATCGTGCTGAAGTCATTCATTCTTATCCATTCAGTAACTGATACAATTTCTAATTAATCTATCACTGACGAGTATATCCTCTTTTTTTATAAAACGTAATTAATGAAAGTTTGGGAAGGAGCAATAAAGATAGAGGAATCGGAGATTAATTTAGCATAGACTTGTACCTCTACGTGGGATGACAGAGTAATCTCGTAGCTTCATACCTACATAATAATATAATATACTAGCTTTCGCCCGCGGGTTCGCCCGCGTTTTACCGAATAAAAAGTAGCTTATGTGCTATTCCAGACTATTATCTCTGTGCCAAACAAACAGATCCGTTCAGCCGTTCTGGTGGCGTGACTGACAATCATCCATCCCAACTTTCGCATTTATAATATTAAGTATAGATTAGTATTAGTACCTATGGTATTTACTTAAAATAAAAATTCAAAGAGAAACTAAATAAGAATACTTAAATTTATAATTAACTATACCTATAATATATTTATGTACTTCCAAACTACAGAGCAATTGCTAATATTCACAAACAAACATATCTAATAGTTATTTAGATATGAAGGTAAATAGGAATTACATTTCGCACCTTGAAAACAAAACTGACACTAAACGAAAAAATGTCTCTATTGGAAATCACGTTTGAAGTTTTCGTAAAAAGTTTGATTTCGAATATCGTCATTTTTCGTGTAGTGTCAGTTTTGTTTTCAAGGTGCGATTTATTAGGAATTTTCGAAGAAAAATCAAGGTAATGAAACTTTTTATTAACCGACTTCAAAAAAGGAGGTTCTGTATTCGTCCCGTATGTATGTATGTATGTATGTATGTATGTATGTATGTTTGTATGTATGTATGTTTGTATGTGCGCGATTTTCTCAAAAACTACTGATTCGATTTGGATGGGGTTTTCACTAACGTAATCTACATACTTTGAGGAAGGTTTTAGTATATAATATAATGGCTTTGGTTTTTGTTTGCTTTTTTTGCCACCGACTTCCGAAACCAAAATTATTATTTTCTTTGTAGTGGCTTTTTGAAGTCGGTTATTTTTTGTAAAAAAAGGTTTTTATTTTTCCCTTTTTAGTTCTTTATCTCGCGTTAGATTACGTTGACGACTTCGTTCAACAGTAAATCTTCTACGTAGTGTGTACATTTATGCATATAACTTTGTACATAGGAATGATTACTTAATGTATTATACACTAAAACCTTCCTCAAAGTATGTAGATTACGTTAGTGAAAACCCCATCCAAATGGAATCAGTAGTTTTTGAGAAAATCGCGCACATACAAACATACATACATACATACATACATACATACATACATATATACATACATACATACGGGACGAATACAGAACCTCCTTTTTTGAAGTCGGTTAAAAACCAAAGCCACCGACTTCCGAAACCAAAATTATTATTTTCTTTGTAGTGGCTTTTTGAAGTCGGTTATTTTTGATTCAAATATTCAAGAGCAGACAAAGTTGAATTTCGAATTGTAAACTTTTTTGTTTTTAAAATTTTATATTTATTTGAATTTGGAATAGTTCGTCACATATTTTATTACTAAAGTTGAACGCCCATTTATCCGAGCCGAACGCGCTGAAGGAGCCAACCGAACCAAATTTTCTTAAAGCCTTGCACACCTATCCACACCGATGGAACCGAATCTAACACAGTTATAGAATAGGCTAGATGCCGCATGTTCCTTTAATTTTAATTTCAAAATTCCTGAAAGTATTCTAAAATTTGGTTCGGTCGGCTCTTTCCGTGCGTTCGGTTTGGGTAAATGGGCATTCAGCTTAAGTCTTTGCTCAGTGCTCTAACCAATAATTGAATGTTGAACTCTACATTTAAGAATTTAAAAGTTGATCAGACCAAGTAAACACGTTTTCCCATACAAACTTTGCCACCCCTTTTCACCATCTTGGGGGTGGAATTTCCAAAAATCCTTTCTTATCGGATGCTTACATCATATAAGGAATACGTCCACCAAATTTCACGTTTCTACGACCAGCGGTTTAGGCTGTGCGTTGTCAGTCAGTCAGTCAGTCAGTCAGTCAGTCAGGACAAAGCATTTTATTAATATAGATTAAATAACTTTTATTTCGAAAAAATGACTCCATAGTGTTAGTAATATAAAAAAAGCTAGAAAGAGCGCTACTACTACAGTTACTGCTGTAAGAAAACAACTTTAAATTACACTTTCGCTGTGGCGTTTTACATTTTTGTTCGCGACTGTATCCAATATCAGAGTTTTCATTTATTCTGGTGACTTGTCGTTTTTTTGTTTATATCCAATCATTGTCGATGTTTCCATTTGATCATAGTATATGTCTATTTCATTGAGGTCTTGCCCTCGGGAAATGTACTGTATTTGTCCTTTATTATCTTTCTCATACTGTTTGATTCCTCTTGTATTTGTTTTTAGCCTTTGAGCAGAATGTAAATTATTTTAGTGAAAATACTGGCTGAATTTTAAGTGGACGTTTAAGTATTTTGTATTTAGATACTCAAAGGTTAATTTATATTTTATACGTGCTAACATGCGTACTAAACAGTAAAATAGGTATATTATATAAACTGTTTTACGAAACTGATATATTGTAAATAGGTACCTATACTGTTATTAAATATTAAGACATTCCAAAAACAATTGACACAGGCGGGACTTGAACCCGCGACCTACTCTGCCGAACCGTGGCTAGCACTCTCACCAACTGAGCTACTGTGTCTTCGCCTAAATCAATTGAAATTTAGAATCCCTTCAATACGCCTCTTCCGAGCGTCAGCGACATCTATGCTTATCTGAAGGGATTCCAAATTTCAATTGATTCAGGCGAAGACACAGTAGCTCAGTTGGTGAGAGTGCTAGCCACGGTTCGGCAGAGGTCGCGGGTTCAAGTCCCGCCTGTGTCAATTGTTTTTGGAATGTCTTAATATTTAATAACATTAGATAAGCATAACATGGCTTTGACATGTTTAAAATTCGCAAAAAAGGTACCTATACTATTACTTGAAGAGGTTATTGTGAGGTGTGTTTTTGTAGTAGAACTTTTCGAGCTGATGTGACAGGAAGATTTAAATTTCATAATACAAATTAACTACAAAACAAATTAGAACCATATAACTAAATGAAAAATACAGTAATACACACCATTTTTTTAGTTACAATTTTCGTAACCTATACCTACATGGTCTAGGAGAGCCGAACGTTTGAATAAGAGTAACCGTATCAAATGAGATGTTGCTATCGAATATAAAAGTGTGTTTGGAAACGAGGCCAGAATTAATAATGAAGGGCGTGTAAATACATGTACCTACGTTTAAAATTTTTCAATGGTACGACATTTTTTATTATTATTATACCGTACCTACTCGTACTTTTTACTAAAACATTAAAGAGAAACAAAGTAAGTACCTAGTATAGTATATAATAGTAATTACTGTTGCCCTGTAATGAAGGTCCATTTCAATAGAATTTGCGAACTATGTAAACAATTTGTCAGTATGGCAAATTGTCAAAATTTGATGAATATCTATAGAAAGTTTACAAATTCTATTGGAATAAAGTTTAGGGTAGGTAATGTGAAGATGAAAGTAGTCATGTCGGCCTGTAATTTTAGCAATTTTAGGTATAAAGCTTTTAAAAAATCGATGGCCAAGGGTGGCCTTTAAGTATACCTTTAAACTTTAAGGGCCGTAGGTACCACAAAAGAGATAAACACGTGTTCAACACGAATGCTACCAAAAATAATACGTACTTGTTTTAGCACTAACTTGTCTAAAACAAGTGTGTATCTTTTTTGTGGTAAGGGTGTAAAGGTATACATTCTAAAGGAGAAATGGCCAGCCTGTCGCGTTTTATGTTCTTTAATTTTATATGAAAAATTAAATCACAGACATTTAACACAAAACGCGAGACACTCAAAATTTATGAAATTCAGAATTAGATTATCAAACATTAACATAACATTATCAAAAAAAGTCAATAGAATCCGATAGGACAGGGGTGACCAACGATCGCGGCTGTTAATCCAGTCAATCGTAGCAAAGCAAATAAGGTATAGGTTAAAAAACGATTCAATGTTAAATTGAATGAAGAGGTACTGATTATGTAATTGGTAGATCACACAGAGTTAAGTCAGTGAACAGTAGATCTTGGGTCGAATCAATTTGGCCACCCCTGCGATAGTACATTCACAACCCTACAAAGCGCAGAAATAATTTCATTAGTCTCCGTCCGGACAAGCAGACGGTAACGCTAACTACAATGGCTCTACCAGCTTTAAACTATTTCCGAAAGAAAACTGGTCCGTTTTAATTTAGATTCAATCTTTAATGGAACCTAGCAATGAATCTACCGTCCGCTTTGTGCTTTGAAGAATGGGATTCAGTCTTATCAGTGCAGTCGCTGCAACACTGAAATAGCGTCGATTGCGTTGTCCTAGACATGCTCGAAATCTCGAAACGATTCAATATTTATGTGACAAACCGTTTACATCGGAGTTTTAATTGAACTGTTAATTTGGTGACAGGTGTAAACATAGCGAGGATAGCGTCTTTTACCCGACTGCTCCAGAAGGAGGGGAATGTATGTTTCTTTGGCACGCTCTGTAGCCTAGACGCCTTGATGGATTTCAACATAGTGAGATGTCGTTAAATTCGTCTTCATTGTGGAAGTGACATAGGGTATATAATATTTGAATATTATACAGTCCGGTTTTTTTCTAGCAAAAATGTTTTAATAGTAGGTAGCTGCACCGAACGTGTAGATAATGACGCGCCCCCGCCGCCGACGCGCCGCTACCGCGCCGTCACCGTGCTGCCACCGCGCCGCCGCTGCGCTTTCGCCTCCCGCTGCCGCAAAATTATTGGTACACGGTTGCTACGATAACACTATCTTTGAGCAAAAGATGTCCCCACAAATAAATTACTATAGCAGCTGAGCTCAAAACAGTAACTATTCTGAAATATAGGCGATGTTCAATGTTTTTGAACCTTAAGTTATATACTGTTACCAAAACACCGTGAAAAGTGCCGCTTTTGCATAGTCAATCCGTAAATATCCGACCACTATATTCGAGTAGAAGATACTTGAATACTAGAATAGGACCACATGTATATAGGTAGGTACCTGAAAACGCCAGTAGATACAACTTCGCTCTATACTAGAGCACAAGTAAAACTAGTATTAGTTCCTGTATACAGAAAGAGTTCTCGTATTCACACAGCCCTGTGTGCTATTTTCGGACGGTGACTATTTTAATACCGTAGTGCGAATGAACGAACCCGAAAATGTTTCACAAAGACTAAACATTTTGAATTTCTCTATTGGGAAATTTTTACTTATTATTATTTGCATTTAGAATTTGAAATTCTTAAGTATTTTTTTCAAATTTGACGACGATTTTTGCAAACTTTAAATCTAAGCATGAACGATGCCTTGAACTGAATTTAAGCCCAATTCTCGTAAATAAAAATGAGTTTCGATTTGGTTTCGATATAATCTCAATGCCATATACCTAGGTAGATATGTCAGTAATGGTATTCTCTGATCCGTTTGACGTTGTTATTTAGTACATGAAAACACCATTTGTGACATTGATATTATATCGAAACCAAATCGGAATTATATTTTGAACATTCTTATTTACGAGAATTGGGCTTCAGCAGGGCTTAATACTGAGCACTGTTATCAGCTCACAGCTGGGTCGCAAAAAAGGTCGCGTCACTTTGTCGATAGGTTTAGAGAGGATGGTCTTAGCCATTGATGTTATCAAGTGGTTTCAGACTATAACATCCTAGTTTAATTAAGCAACGGCGTTACGGCTGAACGTCTCAACAAAGATCTTTTTGTTGAAGGACATCTAATAAGATCGGACTGATTGATTAAGGAATAACTAAATAAACTTAATATAGTAAAACTAGTGTCGAAGTTTGTCGAAGTCGAATATTGAGTTATTCATGACTAAAGAAGTAAGTGATTTGGGAAATCATCCCGCAATTAATGACTTCAAAAACAGTATTTAGTATTTACCCGTATAGCGATTTATGCACTAATGATATATTTTCTATTGTATTTGTTGCACAGCCTCCAATGATTTCAGTGGCGTGTAGCAGTGTTCCGCAAAGGATGTGCCGCGGCACACTGGTGTGCCGCAGTCATTAGTTGGTGTGCCTCGGAAAAATAAGGTTGCCTCTTAAAGTTAAATTCACAACACGCTTTTGTTTTGTCGCTTATTGTTATGTTGTATTATGTACGTAAAAAATGTTTTTTCATTAATGGTGTACCTACCTCCAAAATTTTCCGATTTGCTAGGTGTACTTTGAATACAAAAAGTTTGCGGAACATTGGCTTATAGTCTACAGAAGAGACCAAATCAAGTGTTTCCATTAATTTCATTCCATTCCATCCATTAAGGATTGGCAAAAAGAGACTGCCTGGAAATATATTCGTTTTTCTTCCATCTGGTACCTACCTAAGTGCTTTTTATCATTAGGGCTTACTTGAGTACATAATCTAAAGCAGCGGTTCCCAAGTTTTTTTGCTAGAGAACCCTATAGGTACTATCCGTTTGCTACCTATATTTTATTATTTATTATTATCTTCGGTGTAAAGTGACTGAACATATAAATGTGTAACCAAATCTGTGACTAAAGATAACGTGGTTTTAAATACCAATAACAAAATTGATATAATCTAATAGTGGCGAAGGGTAATTTTTTGTGAGAAGTAAGCAAGGTGGCCTATCTGAATATTAAACTTATCTTCGAAAAGGTTGTTTCCTCGGACAACATAATTCCTTTTTTGTCGGAATTCTCAATTAAGAAAAAATATAAGTATAGGCGTTTTCGTAATGTTTTAATCTTCTGTAGGTACTATGACTATATTATTCGGCAATAGTAGACTGTACTGACTGTGCCATTTTTCAATGGAAAGCCGGTAGGAATCGAGTTGTAAGGAGCCTTCGCCACTGGTAACTAAGCATAATATTTCAACTGATGTAACAAATGACGGCGAAGCGCCAATACCTGCTATCTCCTATCATTCGAGAAATGGCGAATATTTGTATGAAAACAATTTAAACTATGCCACAACATTAGTGAATTTTTTCAGAGGTTTTATACGAATTTGACTTTTAAATTCATAACCATAAAAAAGTGTATTTCCCGAAAAATGTCACTTAAGGAGGTATTTCCTTCGCCTTCAAAATGCGAATAAGAGTATGGATGTAGCTTATCAATCGTATTTATTTAGTGCCAGTTATATATCGCACAAAGCCCGGATTCAAATGCGATTACGTACACAAACAGTTCGTGGAATTGAGATACAAATTGATGGTACTCCGTGTCTATAGCTAGGTAGGTACGTGTGTCTGTATGAACGTTGTATCACTAAAAAGCTCTCATACAGACACTCTTAATTAATTTGTGTATCCAAAACCTGAAAGTAATTTGTTCAGAAACAGATTGAGAATCTATCCCAGTTGTTTTTAAAATCATGTTATATTTTGTCAAAAAATAAATTAAGTATTTACATATTTTGTAGGTCAATGTTCGCATCGCGGGGACGGAACTAGTGTGAAATGTTTCACATAGCTACTCTTCATTAAAATATTTCGGGGTATGTCGGCTTTTGTATAAAATATATTCTATTATGTTGTATAAATACCTATCCCATAATAATATACCTTGAACATCATCGCGTCGTGTGAACGAAGCTAACTAGTCCAAGAATAGCCATGCAGTTAATCAGGCCTGACCGAAATAGTATCCGCTGTAACTACAATACGTAAGCTATGCTATTTTATCATCGGACGTGCGGAATTTGTGATGACGTCAATATCGACAGAGGACGTCCTCAAAAAGCTTAAAAAAAAGTTAAAGCCGCCTTCAAAAAGAACACAATAATGTTATGTGTGAAAGAGTTTGGAAAGTTGATGATTTGATTTGGTTTGATTCGGCACCATTCGGCACCGACTGCCGAAACGGTTTTTTTTTTACAGCAATAGCGTGAATTTCTAAATACTATTTTCTGCGGTGAATTAATACAACGTCAATTGACACGCTAAAAGAGTGGATAAAACCAAAAAGAGAGGAGTATGAATATGTAATTAGGTACGAAAAATAAAAAGCATTTGCCAGGAAGTTGAAGACTAACTAAGCCTTTTGGTTGAATTTCGAGACTTAATAAATCTATTCGCTATTAAATGTTGACCAAATAAATATCATAGTTTGAAAGAAAATTCTTGCTGAAATTACTAGCTTAGAACGGTCTTTGTAGCTCTAATGTCGCCAAGCACAAGATTCATGGCGCTAAATATGTAGGTCACCATTGTTTCACAGTCTAACTAATGTAGGGGTTACATGCGAGTTAGGCACTATCTACTGTTTTACTGCTAAAGTTCTGCACTAAGGAAATTCATAGGCTGTGGCTTGGGGCTCATGCTTGATGAAGCTCCGTACGAGTACGTATTAAACGGCGACTAATACATTACATACATAATTATAGAGGATTTTGGGTTAAGCTTCACGGTTAAGTTGTATCTTAGCGTTTTCATAGTTAGTTTAATCTTTTTTACTGGTGTTCAGTGCTAAAGCGAGTTTTTTTGAGTGGGAATTATATTATTATTGATACGAAACCAGACCGCTAATGAGAAGAGTAGCTTGTTCCAGATCCCCTTGTCCCTTTTTCACTCTTTTTGAGCCTAGGTACGAGTACTTATATTGTAAACACAGATAGGCATAGCACTAAAATTTTAACGTCACAATTAAATACAATTTTTAAGAGAACACTATTGTTGATACGGTCAAACAATAAAATGACAAATTCCTTCAGTTCATACATAGGTACAAAACTAAACACAAACCCTAAAACAGTAAACAAAACAAATAGTTTCTAGACTCAACATACAAATTAACAAACTTCGTGCCTTCAATTACAGCAGCCCAAGTCACCAATTGGCGGATTGGCGGTTACGAAGCCCAGACTCCGCGGTTTCAGTTCGAAGCTTTAATGAAACAGAAATTCTAGTCAAAACAGTTTGATCGAGCAAAGTGCAATAACTTGTAATGACGTGGTTCACTTCATTGATCGCCTAACTTTGTACTAATAACAGCAGAAGCACGACTTTACGTAGAAACTTGGGTGTTCAAACAAGACCCAATGTTTGCATGTAACAGTAGGTACCTACTTGATATTAGTACTCACGTAGCGTAGATTGGATTTTGTAATGTTTGTCGCGAAAGGAAGTAATTATGCTAAATCAGGATTAGTTTCGAGCGGGTAGGATTGACACTTTGAAGCAACGCTAAGTATCATAAGTTCATGACACGGTCACTCATCGCTTATGTGAGGTAATTGACATTGAATAATATAAGAATATAGATACACCAGAAGTTTATAGCATCAATAATCATTCATTATAATCAGCAGTATAAGCTGCTTGTTAATATAAACTTACCTATATAGGTAAGAACGGTTTTACTAGAGAGTACACGGGTCCTGGGCATCTGGGCAATTATTAAAGGACAGTTCCGCAAAGCAGGGTTGATGACAATGGACTGCCTAAGAAGAAAAGTTTCTTAAATAAATTGGTAAGGAGCAAGACAAGAATAGCAGATTTTATGCTGGAAACAGCTGTTTGACCGTCTACCGAACATAAAATGCTAAGAAAATATCCCGAAGTAAAAGTTATGGCATCTTTAAAAATGTATAAAAACGCGTCAGCTTTAGTAAGATGTCTTCATTTACGAGAATTCCGATAAAGTTACTATATAGGCAGTTAACATCGGCCCCAAGACATAAACGAAGTCATTTAGGAACTTGAACCAACTTGAAACACGTACCATGAAACGAGAATTCTTAGAACTGAATGGCTAACTCTATCCTTGTCTTTTGTTGAGAAAATGATAGAAACAGATAGCTTGAACGATAGAGAGGTCCTATTTAGGTCAGTAGTCGTTTTTCGCGTAATATTTAACGTAAAATGATACATTATTATCTCTTTCAACTCAGTGGTTTGGGTGTGTTGTTTCGATAAGGACATTAATGTTCGCTGAATTTTCCGCGTTGACCTCGGAAAAAAAGAAAAATAAGTACAGTAATTTACTGGCTCTTTTGTCTGGTTTTAGGGTTCCGTACCAAAATGGTAAAAAAGGAACCCTTATGGTGCGACTTCGTCTGTCTGTCTGTCTGTCTGTCACACCTGCTTATTTCAGCAACTACTTATGCTATCGACTTGAAATTTGGAACAGTTATAAATAATAATTGTTCAACTTTATTGCAAATGAGAAAAATCCAAAAATATTTTTATTTTCATTGCAAAAGGGGCCGGAGTGCGGGTCCAAAATTTTAAAGTGGGGTTACTAGGTCAAGTGGCATATCATATGAAAGGGCTTGATCTGCACATTTCAAAATATATTTTCATTTTATTTTATGTCTCACAGTTTTCGACATATGATGAAAAATGTCAAAAAAAATACCATTCCTCCCCCCTTATCTCCGAAGTTTGCGGAGCGAAAAATCTGAAAGAATTAGGGTTGATAGGAATTGATCCAAATATGGCACCAAAAATAAAACGATGTTCCTAACTAGTACAGTTTTTTCAAAATCATCAAAATTCCTTCACAAACAAACTTAGTTATGCGGTTCGGATTTTTTCACTTTATACGTCCAAAACTGATACGGAACCCTCGGTGCGCGAGTACGACTCGCACTTGCCCGGTTTTTTTTTACTTCTGCCGAGCGTTGGATCCTAGTTTGATTTCCAGGTTAGGCAAATTTTAAGCCTTGTAAATGAGTGAACACTCCGAAGTTGGTCTTCAGTAAATGAACTGATGAGCGACTGAATAGTTTGTACAACTGACATTAGTACAATAGTACACATAGATCATAGAAACAAGGGAGATGTGCCAAAGTGCTATCAAGCATGATGCTTTGACATGATCAGTGTGATCATGTTGCCGACGGACCGAACGCGATCGTTGATTTAAATGCAGTGTTTAGTTTAGTGTAAATGATGAGTGACGAATAACAGTAATAGATTGAGGGTGTGCGGCATTTTTAGTATGTGGGAGAAAAAAAGAAAGAAAGAAAGAAAAAATATTTTGCAAATATGGGTACAATATGAAGTTACACATGAATAGTTCAGCCATATTTTACCAATCGGCATGTAAAAATAAAATATGAATGAGCGTTTAATGCTCATTAATATATAATCTAACATAATATAGTTTCATATAATTTAATCTATATCTATATGTTTACTAAGAAGCGTATAATGTATCAGTAGTTGTATTGCACACTGCTTCAAAAGTGGCGACAGTGGTTCCTATACTGATTTGCTATGATGGCACCTTCATCTTCTTGTTCCTATGATGTGAGATAGTACCTCTTCAGGGACTTAAGATATTACTGGCGATGCCCATGGCGACTGATACATTAAATTCCTTATATCCGAGTGTAAAAGTACGTATTTCCAACATTGAAAATCCCTGACGGCATGGAATCAGACTTTGTAAATATGCTATTCTTACTAAGGAACGTGTGCAAGAGTTGAAACTAAGTTTCAGAGCCACAATGTGGTTTCTGTATTCGGTAATATTGGAATTTCTCTATTTTGTGGAGAAGCCAGATGTTGTCTAAACAGGATTTTTTGATATCCAGAGATTGCAGTCGGGATTTGCGTTAAAACGTTTCAATATAATAATTATTAGTATTTATTGGTTAGGCTATTGCATTTCACAAGATTGTTAAGTTTTCATGCTTATATGATTTATTTTCGTGTTCTCTTATGTTGACACAAGGTTTAAGATAAATAAAATTTACATGGGACTACCACGCGAGTTTTCTCTACCAAATGAAAAAGAATCTTCAAATACGGTCCATGTGGTAAAAAATTCTCGCTGAGCATACATAAAAAAATGATTCCGACGAATTGAGAACCTCCTCCTTTTTTGATGTCGGTTAAAAGGAAGAAATACTTTATAGACATTTATCTATACTTATAATAAATCTGTAGAGAGGTCAATCTGTACATGAAATATATTTTCAAAATAACTATCAGGGGGTGATTAGTGATCGATACTGATGCCAAAAATGCAATCAGTAAATTTTTTGTCTGTCTGTCTGTCTGTATGTTCCTTATAGAAACAAATACTACTCGACGGATTTTAACAAAACTTGGTACAATTATTTTTCATACTCCTGGGCAGGTTATAGTATACTTTTTATCACGCTACAATCAATAGGAGCAGAGCAGTGAAGGGAAATGTTGGGAAAACGGGAGAAGTTACTCCATTTTTGAAGCTTCCGTCACGTGTGCAGCCTTAATGGTTAAAGCTACATAGAAATAATGTATAACGGAAATATTTTACATAACATTATCTAAAAAATATTCCACAACAGCATATGTCTATCTTTTATGGTTGACTCACAATAACACGTGTAAGTCCCGATAGCTTAACAGTTCGGAGCTTTCTGATTGTATTACACAAGGAGTTACACGCTGGAGTCGCGGGCACAGCTATTAATAATAATATTCTGCGGTTCCTTATTGCGATATTTTTCAACAGTATTGTGGATTGACATATTATATTTCCCTACTAAAATACGAAAGTTAATCTGTCTGTTACATCAAAACCATGGAACCGTGAGGAAGGACATACGCTACTTTTTTACGAAAAGTGACGGAAACGCGGACGACGTCGCAGGCAAAAGCTAGTTAAATATAATTCTGGTGCTTCACAATAAAATTATTGTGTTTGAGTCCGCGTTTGCAGATTTTATACACGCCAGTTACCTGTTCAAAAGGCTGACAGAGACCGTCTTTTATCTATCTAGATAGATAAAAGAAAAATTCTGCAAACGCGGACTCAAACACAATAATTTTATTGTGAAGCACCAGAATTATATTTAACTAGCTTTTGCCTGCGACGTCGTCCGCGTTTCCGTCACTTTTCGTAAAAAAGTAGCGTATGTCCTTCCTCACGGTTCCATGGTTTTGATGTAACAGACAGATTAACTTTCGTATTTTAGTAGGGAAATATAATATGTCAATCCACAATACTGCTGTCGGTTCCAGGTGGAATTTGAATATCCGACCTCTATAGGTCGGATATTCAAATTCCACCTGGAACCGACAGCTGTTCATGGCACGTATCTCAATGAGTAAAGGATCCAATCAAGACTTGACGGTGATAAGATTGGTTAATATCCGTATACCTGGCAGAGGTTTAGGCACAAGTTTCTGTAACTGTCTCTCTGATTTCTGAAAGCCCATTAATTTTAACTATCATCAATTTTATTCTTATGTTGCTTGACTAATCTTTATTCAACGAATAGGGTACCGTATTTGACAATATTTTTTTATTAGAAATCCAGAATCAACGAAATAATAGGTAACGGTGAAAAATTTAGTAATACTTAATATGATAACGATAACAAATGACCATGTTATTAGCGTTTTAAAAATAATATATTGCTAGAAAAAGATAATTATGCAAAAATGCTTAATAATTCACAGTTCCCGGTACAATATCCATTTCGCGCGACAAGAATGGAGAATTCCTCGTCTAAAACTTACCTACGTAGCGTGTAACTTCTCTATTTTCCATTATTTTTTTAAAACATTTGTTTTCTTTTTATAAATTCTTCTTTAAAATAAGCGGTGTATTTACTCTGTTACAATAATTTACATAAGATATGACAGCATAATATATTTTGTGATCAGAGACTAATTTAATGAAAGATTTTCTACCTAATAACTTTTCTGTTTTTATTTTTAGCACTCAATATATTTTTCGTCCATCAAATTATTAGTAACGTACAATGAATAATTTAAATTAAACAAAATTAAAATATCTGACGAAGGTACGAAAGGTCTCTTTGCACGAATAAATAAACCTTTTTGATATTTGTTTTCCTAATGATGTTTAATATTAATTAGGGCTCGACTTTTGAATTTATTTGTGTGATCTGTAAATATTTTAAAATATTATACATATAAATTAATAAGAAACTTATTTGATAGTAAATTAGGTTTTTTTGTGGCTACAGCTGGAAACAATCTTTCTATTTTAATTATAATATTATTAATAGTAAATAATGCAAATATCTACTTAAGTACATACCAAAATTTAGTCACATAAACAAAAAAAGAATAGAAAATTATTTACATATCAAAAACATTGCAGATCTCAGAAAAGCATGGAGAAGGCTTTGAATCTCACCATAAATTACGAACCAAGACTTTACTAATGATATTTTGCGACATCTGCAGTCCTGAAACCGGTATACATATACCCAATTTGTTTTTCATGGGACATCTCGGAGTTAGTTCAACTTTGACGTCATGTTTATGTGTATTAGGAGCTATATACACTGATGACAATAGTTGTTTTCGTCAACCGAGGCCCAATCGGCCAATATCGGACATTGGGACAGTACATATTATTTATTTTAATATATGTCCGTGTTTACCTACATCGATAGTGACGTCCCAAGGCTTGTACATACAATGCTCTTTATTTATGTCTAAGACATTGAATTGTGTAATTAATAAATAAAATAGTACCTACTCTAATGCATTACCTATATAGCTTAGGTAATGATACAAAGTTGTCGCTAAATTGTGTAAGTAGTAGTGCACTGAAAAATCAGTTTCAGATGATTGAAATTCTCTGAATTTTATTTATAGAGTTAGCTAACTTTGGACATAAAGGTGGTTACTCATCGGGAGCATTCGCATGTAACGTAACAGATCAGATTCGAGCATTACATCAGTGAATGTATTAGGTACAGTGCGCACACCTGTAACACAAATGTTCGCAGTTTGTAACGTCCGTGGTTTGTGCGATGCTTTGCGCGGTTACAAAAGCGAATGCTGCTGGGTCAGTACGTTTAGCTAGTGTAATATTGTAATGTTATGCTCAAGACCGAATTTTGCATTTGGTGAATTTATTTTTATTTTATTTATTTATTTTATTTTATTGATTTACACGGCATATACACACCAATTACATAAATCAAAGTACAAAATTATAATAATTACAAACATAGACTGATAATAGAAATTATTCAAATCTTATTATTTTCCAAAAAAAGTAGGCATATAACCATTAAATTGGCGAATTTATTATAGAATAGATCGAAGTCGGGGTTGGCTTCCACGAGCTTATTTAGTGCGGTCAATACGCGCGGTATGGGAGATGCAGCATGGGCTGCAGTCCGACATGAAGGCACGTCTAGCAGTCGATGTTTTCGATGTTTGTTGAATGACCACCCTAATAACGTTTAACGTTAATATCAGCAGAAAAATGTTTAGTCCCTAATCATTAACTCTCACAATATTGGTTACTGCACAGGGAAAGGGTAATAAACAATCTATTGATCAGAATTTTAAAATGTTCAGTAAAACTTAGGTATACAGGTAAAATTAAAACCAGTGCGGATATTTTAGGAGGTGAAAGTACTCATGAATATGATCAACTTTTATTATGGGGCCGACACTGGAATATGAAAAAAAAACAGCTGTTCCCTACAAAAATGCATTACAACATGATCAAAATGTATGGAGAAATGATTTTTTTTTTTTTCATATTTCAGTGTCGGCCCCATAATAAAAGTTGATCATATTCATGAGTACTTTCACCTCCTAAAATATCCGCACTGGTTTTAATTTTACCCTGTATATGCATATAAAACTATGTGATAATGGCCACAGTGGTAACGTTACCGGTACTGTAACGATATCGCAATTAGAAATAGTTGGAACTCGTTTGTTACAGCCACGGCGATCCTCTACGAACTTTAATTAAATTTGAAACCATATACCGCGTTTGGTTGCTTGATGTTTTACGTGACTGTTTTTCTATGTAACTGTGTTTGTTGTTAATTATTTCGTTCGAGGAATATTATGAGACATCTCTGTTTTTTAAGGATATCAATAAAATATAAAGTTAGGTAATGACTTCCAATAACGTCACCTGAAAAAGTGTCTCGCTAGCTCGCTACATACCAAAAGTCTCTTTAATCTATCTGGACTAGTTTATTGTTTAATCTTGTAAGTTTTATATAGTTATTATTAGCCTTATATGAATAGCCAGTTATTATTAGGCTTTTAAGTCTAAATGATTTTCATGAATAAACATTTTTTTTTTAAACGGCCTGCCTCTCGCAGTTGGCTTCTAACAGCCGTCACTGCTTAACCGAGCATCTGGTGAGGACTTACAAATGCCTCCAGCCAGGCCTCAAACTAAATAAAGCTACAAACTAAGCGACCACACGTTAAGGGCACCCCCTAGTGGGGTACGGGCCTCGGCTTAGAGCGTCGCTGGGGGGAGGACAACTAGCTGGAACGGTTCAATATGATTTAGGGGATGAATAAACAATTATAGTTTTTTTCTTTTATAGGTAGGTACTGAAGATAAAAATGTTTGTTAACTTAAAGAAATATATTAACCTATTATAAGAGAGGACTAATTCTTAAGCGTGATCGAATTTTTAAAAATAATGTTTGTTTGTTGATTTATTCGGTACCTATGCGTTCGCGCATCGATCATCCAATTCACTGAAACTTTGTACAATTGTTGGGTGCGTGCCCGCGAAGGTTCCTGATAAAAAAGAAAACGGGCATTGCAATACATGGCACCGCTAGGTGTAAATAAAAACCTTAATTGAAAACTGATTCTACGAGTATTAACGCCATTTTAAAACGTTTGTGCACTTCCAATAATTACGACGGCAGTGTCAAGTTTGTTCAGGGCGGCCAACGTTGCAGTTTCCAATCTTACCAACGTAGTGTAAAATTCAATCGAGCTCAATTAAAATTGCCACGTTGTTAAGCACAAGCTAGCTCGAGGAAGCTCTATCGGATCTTCATGGCACACGAACCAGAGCTAAGGCTCGTGTTACTGAACAATACTCAAGCACAGATCTCGCCTTGCCTTGATTTAAAGCCATTTCATTGGTTAAAACTACTTTAAAGTATGAGTCTTGAGTTAGGTTTTGTAATACGACATGTTCTGTAATCATCATCGTTTCAGCCGAATAACGTCCACTGCTGGACAAAGGCCTCCCCCAAGCGTCGCCACATTGATCAGTCCTGTGCTTCCCGCAGCCAGCGGACTCCCGCGACCTTCACCAGGTCATCGGCGCACCTTTTGGGAGGTCTCCTACGCTGCGTCATCCGGTACGCAGCTAAGGCCTACGCCACACTTGACGGAAATTCCGTCGTGGATCTTCCGCGTCCAATCCATGTTATTGCATATAAATGACTAATAACGGGCACTCTACGCGGAAGATTGCTCACTCCGTCGCGGACCACTCGTCCTCTGAGTCTGTTCCGGATGTATAGCAACGGAAGTTCGGCGTCGGAATTTCCGTCAAGTGTGGCTTAGGCCTACAAAATACGAAAGAAGTAGGTATACTTTTTACGTATCGTATGTCATAAGTACAAAAATACCTACTGTCCCAAATTGTCCCAAATGATTTGCGTACTGGCCCAAATAGCTACAATTATAGTTATTATTACATGATCATTAGATACTACATATTTGAAATCCCCAACTGGCCTTTAAAAAAATATTTAATGATAAATTATGTTTACCTATATCGTATTTTATGGAAGCCAATAATTTGCAGAAGACGGTGCGAACTGTTGAGATGGCGGATGTCTCTTCGTCTAGTTAGCTAGGGTTGTCACGTTAGATAAACTATTGGCGCCACGTGGACTTGTCAAGTGCCAAACACCCATCGAGATGATTGACAAATCTATTATTAGTCTCAACAAATATAATTAGGAGACTAATGACTTTGATCTTCCGCTTTTTTCGAAAACATTTGCTTTTTATATTGCATTAGCTATTAAGGACGTTGCATTCCTACTTACCTTTGGTTTTGTTAATCGAAAGCACGTGAATTCAAGTGTTGTAATAATGTGAAAATTGTCTGAATTATTTTAATTTTGTTAATGTATTATTTAAGCTGAATTGCATAAGTGGTTGAAGAATTTCAATTTATCAATGAAATAACGAGCTAAAGCACTTAACATGTAACGAAAGACTTAACTAGCAATCGTATGTGGGTCGCCGAATAAAATTAAAGTCGGTTTATGTAACGTAGAAATGCTTTCAGTTCTCTATTTTATGGCTTTATCGGAAAACAGTATCTAGCCGTAACCGCTCTTTCTGATATTCTCTTTATTTCTTCTTTATTAAATAAATTGAGTAGGTATATGAAAAAGCATTGTAAAACGAGTTGTTTTAATTATTATCTTTAATCGGTAAAAAAACTGAAAGATACTGAAAATTGTTTTTGAAATCGCACATGGCATCGGTCGGTCAGATTTACGAGGTATCCGAGTTGTTCAATCTGGAGCTTACATCTAATGTTATTTCGGTGTTGGTGTCAAAACGACACTGCTCTAAAAATGTCTGGACTGAAGGCGTGCGGTGGTGAGCGCGGGCGCTGCGGGGCGAGTCTGCAGGAGCTGGGGGCGGCGGGGGGCGGGGTGGCTGCGCCTACGCACGGCCCGCCGCACCTTGCCGCCCGCCTCGCACCAGTCAGCAGCTGTGACTCGTGTTGGCTGAACCATCTGTAGGGCCATCCTCTTTTTCTTTGCCTTAGGTGAGTTTTAGTGAAAGTTTAAATATTTTTACTAACAAAACAGTAATCCGACTCAAGATTATTAAAGTGCATTTAACGTTCAGTGAAGTGATATATCAACGTCGTGGTAAATCGGAACACTGCGCCGTGATGCATTGTTCTCGCGATCGAGTGTGTGGACTGACAAGCTTTCCGTGTGTCAAAATGATGTCTTAATAAGTGACCTTCCGTAATTTGTAAAATCTTAAGTTCTAAGCCATATCTATGACGTCATTGATAAAGATTTTAAGTGCCGTCACTGTCTCCTAAACGTGGTTGACATAGACATTGAATCAGACCACCATGATGCCTTATCCAAAAGTTCAGATTTATTATTCCTGAGTCACGTGCTGATCGGAAATCCGTTGCATACTGTGGCATATTATATCTCAAATGAAATTCTAATGATGTATGACATTTTTCTCATATTATTTAATACTTTTATCACCTCATGTATTACATGGGGAAATATAATAAATGTCATGCGTGATTAAATAGAAATTAAACTTCGTTATATATCTTTTGCGACACGTTTTCCTACTTTCTAGTTCAAGTTATACGATTTATTTTTATAATACTTGGATATATTGGGTTTGATAATTCGTGTCGGTCGAGAAAATATTATCATTTTACTTTTCAACATTCCTAACACCAGTCTGCTTTGCATAACGTCCGAAACCCGAGTAAGCGTAGCTGAGCGTCCGCGCCACCAAATTAGGATGCGGTGTATCCCGAGCCAACCTATTTCAGGCGCCCGCGCACCACCCGAACTTAGCCGACTATGCGCGAGCACGCCCGAACCTAATTGTGGAATTTTCATTACGTTGGCAAACGTTATTACACGGATTCTTTTACGATCTTCATCGTAACCATATTCCTGATCTAATTTTAGGTTTTAGAGATTTTTCTTTATGAGACTTGGATTATGCAAGGCGTTTATTAACTACATAGGGTGTATGCGTTTATAGAATTCGGAAAATGCAATATGTTTCTCGTTTTAATATGTAAGTAATATACGTACGGAAAATTTTGGATAGGTAACCGGATTTCAAGTATCAAATGTCGGTATTCAAACGTCGACGTCTTGGCTTTGGTCCAAATAGTTTCAAATAACGATCTTGGTTCTCATGACGGTGGCCAAATACGCATTATTTATTGTCATTAATATTATTTTGTTGTACTGATGACAGAATAACATTAAATTGTACCTTGACATCTGCCGAGCTTTTTGTAAATGTCAAAAAGGGTGTGTTATTGCTAATTGAAATGGTGTCTTGGCAATATGAAGTTATCATTATCATGATATTGAATAATGATGATTGATTCATTCAGATATTTCTTTCTTTGATAATTTAGCGATACTTTATTCAAAGTCGATGTCACACAGTAGATATTTTGAACTGATGATAATAACTTAGATCAATTAGTTTATAAAACTTTTGATTTCCAGCAACAGAAATTGAAAATAATTTTCCATTTTCAGGACTAAACCAACAAAAACAACACAATGGCGGATGATGATGTAAGGTAAGTCAATGAACGCTAAATGGAACGAAATCTTCGACACGCTTTATATCGATCTCTTTTAAAACCACTTCGATGAACTCTTGGTGACAAAATGAAATTCAAATAAAGAGAATACATTAGCATAATAATAGAAAAAAAAAAAAAAACTAAGGTTCTTTATTTAAAGTAAATTATTTCGGAACGGAGTTAAAACAAATGATGATAGGTATGAAGTTCGAAAAATTTTTCTTTTTTTTATAGTATTGTAATCTAACATGTTTCGTGTATCTTTCTTCTGTTTCATTGTTACTTTCCGTGTATCCTGGGATTGTTCTTCTGTGCTGAAACCTTGGCGTCGCTGCGGATTCACCATATAGTATTGACTGCTATGTCTCCTCGAGACTTAGGTAATTATTGTGCTTTTTTAACCAATGCATAATGACAAATAGACACACAACACACACAGACAATCATTTCAATAGCACAATCAATAAGAATTGTTATGACAATCATTACATGTTAATTTCACAATTCTCACGTTACAATGAAAACAAATTGGCTCTTAAAATTTTGTGATGGAAAAAATCATTGGTTAAATTCACATCAAAAATTGTTATCACAAAAAAAAAAAACATGAGACACAATATTTCTACTATGCTATTTGACAAAGAATTGATTCTATTTATTTGTGTAGTATTTGTTACAGCTGTTATATTATTTATACAAAATATTTTGTAAGTCGATAGATATTCCATAAGTAATAATATGTCGACTTCATGTAACTAATTACGCAAAAACATAATTTAATAAATAATAGTAACAATAAGCTTATATAGGTATTTATTAACACAGAAAGTTAGATTCTAAATACACCACTTTTGTTGATAGTTTAAGCACATTTTTTTTATATTGCACATTGCTTTTATAATTTCACTTAGGTTACTTTTAATTAAAGTAAAGAAAAATAAAAAATAATACCTATTAAGAGTCTTACAAAAAATGTAATTGCTTGCACACTAAACAAGAAAAAAACGCTTATTTGAAAAAGAACACATTATTGAACCACTTTTGTTGCTCCTCTACAAAAATACAAAATGAATTGAAAACAGGTGCTAGATATATTTTATTTTTTATAGTAACAACTTTAATCTCTGATGAGAGATTGTCCACACAGTATGGAACCACATATTGGAAACATGGTTTAATTGTAGAGAGGACCAATAAACATATTTGATAATTCATAAGCCGCGACTGCTGCCTTTGAAAGCTTGAAAGCAAATATCTGATAACGGCATAGCTATATATTAAAGTTAATGAGCCTAAGGCTTAAGTAATGACTACGTAACTCACTTGCGAGCTCGCACTACCTCACAACTCTACGGCACACTGCGATTGCATCTGCACTGAAATAACAGACGAAACTTTGATTCTATTACCATACACTGGCGAGCAAAAATATATAAACATTCCCTTATAAAAAGTTTTTAATTGAAGCCAGAAGAATTGTTTTTTTTTGCTTGCTGTGTTTTGTAATTGAATGCGTGATAATTACCAGCACAATATTTCTTGCATTGAAAATCTATATAATAGGTATGAAATATTTATTGGCGATTGAAAAGTCATTGGTCTCGATTGAAAATTTAATTGAACTTTAGAAAAAACAATGCTGAAACTAGAAGCGGTCTGATTGTAAGTTTTAGTTCTATATTTTTTTTTAAAAAAGCTTTTATCAAAGTAAAGACACACCTAGTTAAAGCAATTTTGAAACTAATAATGAAAATAACGAAACCAATTTGGCAAAACTGTAGCTAAGTCAAATCATTGGCCTCAACTGTACACTACACTACACTGTGCTGGTAATTGTGGCAAATTTAAACACTTTAACTCAAGCAATTTGTTCCGCTTATTGCCGTATACTGAGATTTATGTTTTCTTTTACAGAAAAAGCGTCTCGAGGAGGTAAAGTAACGACGGATCAACAATCGTTTATGGACGATTTACACACAATACACGCACAATTTTCATAATATTTATACATTTTTCGAACATGTACATAAAGACTTTTCATAACCAAGAAGAATAGAAATACAAATATTTTTATAAACACAAACTATACAAACATACTCACTATCACATTTTTATAAACACAAACCTAAATACAGACACACTCACTGTCACATTGACTATTATTCAAAAAGTCATGCACTTATACACACACATATTATGTACATACACGTTGCTAATACCACTAAACACAAAAAAAAATACACGGACAACATTTAACTCACACACACTAACCCACTAGTTAGGACTTTGACTAATAAGAACACTCGTTACCAATGTCCACTGTCTCCAGGCGAAGAAGGCCAAACAGGCCGAGATCGACCGCAAGCGCGCTGAGGTGCGCAAGCGCATGGAGGAGGCCTCCAAGGCCAAGAAGGCGAAGAAGGGTTTCATGACACCTGAAAGGAAGAAGAAACTCAGGGTAAGCGGAATTTTTAAATTGTGAACACTTACTAGTTTTGGAATACTGTGGAATTGGTGTACTCAGTTTTCGGTCCGGTCCTCAGTTGCTGCTGCGTAAGAAAGCTGCCGAGGAACTGAAGAAGGAGCAGGAACGCAAAGCGGCTGAGAGGAGGCGCATCATCGAGGAGAGGTGCGGCAAACCCAAGAACATTACAGATGCAAACGAAGGTAAATATCTGTTCAACCCCCGCCACGTCTATGGTACCCCTGATTGTCTTTGTACATCCCTTACATGATATATTATAGAAAAAAGTGGACATATGTAAAGTTTACCCCCTAGAATAAGCCATTACACACTCCACAACTCGGCGATATCCATGTTTGTGTTTCTCTCACATAGGACTCCACTATAAGCTACATTTGTACATGTGTTATGTTGAATTATAGATGCGATTAGGAGGGTTTGCACTGAATACCACACCCGCATCGGACTGCTCGAAGACGAAAAGTTCGATCTGGAATACGTCGTTAAAAGAAAAGATGTAGATGTAGGTAGAAAGATGAGCTGCTGTCAACAAACAGCTCCCTTGAGACTTACAAAACTTACAAAGATTTTATTTTTATATATTAAAAAAATTAACGTAACTTGTGATGTCAAGTGGCGTGTTCTTACTTCGTCTGCTGGTTTAACACAGACTTAACGTGTGTCTGGCCGTCAATCTCAGGCCTATCTGTCTAACGCGTTTCTCTACTTCTTCTAAACTCCATGTGATATCGTTGACTTTGCGTAAACTTACTATCTTCTATATTTCCGTCCTTAAACTTCTTCCACTTACACTCGTCTAACTGATGGTCGATGGCGCGCGCATGCCCATGGCGGTGGGGCGCGGGGTGCGGGGTCCGATCGCGGACGATCTTCGGTACAGCTGCGTACGGTGCGAGTAACTCTTGGTTGATGTTGTAGCGGCTCTCACGAGCATCATAACCGGTTACCATCAGCGTATCGCCAAGCTTGAAGAACAGAAGTACGATCACGAGATGGAGGTGGCCCGCAGAGCGCTCGAGGTCTGACCTGGTTTGGGAGCTACGCAATTTATATATTACGCTCTCGTTTGAGTAGATCATGCCGATAATGTGACTAGATTAAAATATTGTTTTGTTTTCGCAGCAATATCATAATTGTCGATTTAAGAAGCTGAAAATACCTTTCAACCTTAACCGTGTGGATAACAACGTAAATTAAAAAAACGCTGAAATAACAACGACCCGTTGTAGCAAACTCCGAAGCTGCAATAGATTCTGTAGATACTCTCATCGAGTTTTGAGTCAATAACAACATTGATTATTTTTCAGTAATAGTCCATTTGATACCCACCTCAGTACTGATCATGTAGCTTCGCTTACGCTTTGATTCCACCAGTCAAGGGTCCCCATGTCGAGTCCACTACACAGCATCAACACAGATCCGTGAGACAGACTTCGAAGCGCCAAAAAAATATTCAAAACTTAAAATGTGATTCTTTTTCTTTAGCGGAACTCCAGACGATTTGTCAAATGTACTGGCACAGAATATACAACCTTGAGGGGGATAAATATGAACTAGAACGAGCAATCGAAATTAGGAAAATGGAGGTAAACAACATAAATTAGGAATTGGGAATGCATATGACATGATATGAGTTGATTCTGATTTAGTTGTTACGACATGACATGATAGTTGTACGGCTCACCGCACACATGCACACGTCGCTCCACGTCGTCAGGTCACTCACACCGATGCCCATGCTCATTCTGCTGGCTCAATAATATGTCTTTCCTTTTTCTATAGCAATGCTCAAGAGAATAATACAGGAGTATTATGACCGCATGTATGTGTGTGAGGGCCAGAAGTGGGATTTGGAACATGAAGTCAGGAAAAGAGATTATGAGGTATTGACCAATACTTTATAACCATTGTGAATATCACAGTCATCGATTCTGTAACAAACGTGCGCGTGTGACAATTCGTGTTGATACATTGATAACGCTTTGTAAGTTTTCGGTTGTTTGTTGTTGAGTTGTAAATAACGGTGGAAGGTCGGTTCGTTAGTGGTATACTTGTAGATCGCGTGTGATGTGTCGTAGTGGGAGGGACGCGAAGAGCGCGGCGCGGCGCGGGCGCACGCCCCGCCCACGGCAAGGCTTGCGGTGCAAAATCGATCTCCGCCGATCGCGTCATCTGACATGGAGCTTACACCATTAACTACACTAACTACAGTAACCGCCACCGGCGTAACAGTAACAACACTGCACTCACTACTGGCGCGGAGGCTCGTCGCCTCACCGCAGCATGCCCGCGTAACTGTGTCATCTATATGTATTATGTGATATCTATATGTTATCAATATCGCGGTCACGTCTCTCCTGTCAAACTGTATTGTTTATGTATCGTCTATATGTATTCGATTGATGTGTCGTGTCGGTCATCTCTCGATGTGCTTTTCATGTTCATCCTTACCGATGTCATTCTCGTCACCAAACCGCTTACCAGCTAAAGCTTTTGCCTGATGCATGACAACTATATAATATGATGTAACAACTATCCCTTAAAATACCTTATTAAATCATTTAAAAAATAGTATGGCACTTTAATAATAATTTAAAAAGTGTTCAAGTATATAATCAAGCATAATTTTAATTATAATAGCTGCATCCGCCAGTGTGACGCTTCATGTATGGTGGCGAGCTTAGAGGCCTTACTGAATTTTCTCTTTTTTATGATAACAATTAGAGATACCGTTGAGGTGTAATTGGAACGCTGGACTGGTTCCTCTATTGGCACACGCAAGTGCATAGTGTAAGTGAAACTTCTTGTTCCAAATCTCCAACTTTTCACGTATGTGCCGTAATATTCCGCGCGACATGTTTGCGTGTTCGGTTGCTGATATACCCCACAAACCTTTTGCAATACCTGTATACACCGAGTGTTTAAATTGAAAGTGCCATGCTCTGGTCGATGTTGCCCGCCCCCTCCCTGCGTGTCCGAGCCGAGCGTAGCGGCCGCTCGGAACGTTTGCATCACTTATCCGGGACACGGAGTGGTGTATACTATGCTCACTTGCGAGTCCAAAGACACACAGTACCCACATCTGTATCTACATACATACCCACATATGCAAGTCTGGATCGATTTTGCACCGTCACTCCATGATACACATTATCTGCAACGTGGTACTCATACATCGCCGATGTATACAGAATTGATTCCATCGCAACATACATATATAAATAACTCGCATACCGACAAGCGCTCAATATGTTACAACTTCGATCACTGACTAGCGTTAGAAGCACAGTTGACTATCAGCCGACGCGCGACGCACGATTCGATCGCAGCCGAAGCAGTACAATATTGTTAGCGCTCGTGTTATATATGTTGCACATGTATAATATCCTGCACATCTCTATGTACATTTGTGAATAAATCTAGATTGTTGAGGGACAGGAGCTGCAGGCGGCCAGCTACCAATCACGAGGCACGATAAGTAGATCTCTTGCACGAATACTGTCAAATGTACCTGTTTTATATAGCCCACGTTGAATTGTGTAATGTTTAGGTAGAGAGCACAGGTTTAGATATATAGGAGGTCACAACCTTGAGTCGGAATACTATGAATATGTTCCTACAGACCACAGAATTAAAACAAGACTTCAGCTCGCAAATAACACTGCCTAATCTATGCTCAGCTCTATATCTTGTTCTGTGCTTTTCTAGTATTAATATTTCAAATTCTTTTACATTTAATCTTTTGTAATGGTTGTGAATTTTGTGGTTATTCTGTTTGTTTTAGTTTTGAAGCTTTCAATGTGACATAATTCTCAATGTGCAATGCATTGCATGAGTTTCAGCTGTAAATTGAAACAAACGTTACACAAGTTTGGACCTTCTGTTTGTAGTGTGCTAAGTACTTCGTTTTTAATTAATACATTTCTGTACACACATTTTAGTATTGCAGTATTTCAATATTATGTACATGACACAAACTTGTGAAATGATTTCATAAAGTTATTTCCTTACTAGTTGTAAAAATTGCTGACTTTTTAATAGTAAATTTAGTTTTTATTATAATCTTACTATATATCTGTAATATTTAATTTTATACCTACAGTTACATATTTAACTTCATTTAATTATTCTTATTTACTCTCACATTTTTAATTTCATTAAAAAAAACTAATGTATTTGATTCAAATCCTTGCCTAGAATTACCTGGAATGAAAATAAAAGCATAACTTATAGTTTTGTAGACAGTATAATATTTCCTTATAATTTCTATACATTGCTTGTACTTTATTAACTCGTCGTACTATTTTGAACATGGAGTGCTAAGACTAGTTTTGTTTTAACAGATCTCGGACCTGAACTCTCAAGTCAACGACCTCAGAGGCAAATTGTGAGTACCCTTATTCTTAAATTATCATAATCTCAAGTGTAGTTTCGGGGTTTCCTTCCATTTCGTTTACAACAGCGCTTTCACTATTAACGAGTAATGGGGTAACCTGAAAAAAAGTCAAGGAAAACATTTTTTTTCAGCCAGGACAATGCTACGGTTATCATGAAATTATTCCTCATAGGGTAAATTCGTTAGAGATGGGCGTAGTTTTTTTAAGCTTAAATTAAACTTAAAATATTGAGATTTTAATTAAACTTTTATCTTTAAGAAAACTAACAATAATTAGTCTTTAGAAAATTAGCCTAAAAAAAATCTTATAATGCCTTACATTATAAGAATTTCTTTAGGCTAATTTTCTAAAGACTAATTATTGTACATGCATAAAATTTTAATTAAAAAAAAAACATAATTGGCTATCTCACCATGCGGGAGTGATGGCCGTAGTAGTACGGGACAGATGGTCGGCACTAGATTTGCCTCTGCCTTTTACATTTTCCTTTAATTTCTGCTAGCGGGAGCTTCTTTTCCTTCATCTGCCCATTTTTAGAGCACGTGATATCAAAAGGAATACAATTCTCATGAAACCACAGATTACAAAAATCAAACATTGAAGCCAATCTTCAATATGAAGGATTTTATAATAGTTTTCGCCACTTTCACTGCGTCTTCTTTGTCAGATTATCTCCTGTATATATGTTGGATCAGATAACATAATACAAGTACTAGAATAGTATAAAAAGCATCAAATAACTATATGGCCAACTCTCCTTTTTATCCGGGTCAGATGGCCACTTCAATATTTAAACTAACGAATAAGAAGTGCTTTAAAAATATACACTTAACACGAGTAACTCACAAAAATGGCCTATTTACTTACCTTTTTGATTAATTTTCGTGCAAAGTTTTGTTTGGATGTTGTTCTGTGACGTCACACGAAGCGTTCTAATGTTAATACAGCGCTTTATAGTAAAATAATGACCAAATTATATCGACTGGCCAACTACCCGTACGGGCGGGCATCTCTAAAGAATTTACCCTAAGTAGAGCGAGGGTTTATGAAAGCACTTTTTGACTCGTCAGGAGTCACAAATGAAACTGCATTTTATGAAACGGTTTTAAACCTAGTAAGTGAACAGCTCAGGATGTGTCTGTGAATACAATTGCTCGATGTAATGATATTCAATTCGGGGTGGAAACCAGCGTTGTTGCCGTTACTCGGCTCTCTTTGTTACGGTCGCATTGTATCGCGCCACGGTATTAAATATGAATACACACCGCAAAATACAAAGGACTTTGGACATTGTAAGCCGAATTTTAACTTTCTCAGTTCATAAAAGTGTGGCTGAAAATGTGAACGAAATTAGATTTGACTAGAATTAGGGATTAAAAAATAAAGTTTATAATGACTTAAGTAATACTCAATATTTACCATCGTCATAAGAATCTAGATGCCACAATTTCTGTGGTAATAAATTTAAGGAAGTTAAGTGAGTTTTAAAGTTTTGAATTAAAGGCTAAATATTAACGTATATCTTTTACTCCAGCGTCAAACCCACACTAAAGAAGGTGTCCAAATACGAGAACAAATTCGCCAAGCTCCAGAAGAAGGCCGCTGAATTCAACTTCCGTAACCAGTTGAAGGTCGTCAAAAAGAAGGAGTTCACCCTTGAAGAAGAAGACAAAGAGGTAAGATACTTAATACGATTTATATTTAAGTATTTTTAGATAATAATATTGAAGGTAGAAGACAGAATCTAATTTTGACAGAGAAGGAGTGAATGGTTTAAGTGTCTTAGATATTATAGGTAATTAACACAGATACATATACTGAAGGACTCAAGAACATTGACGGTCGGTTGCAGAAAGATAATTAAATTTTAATGGAGGCATTAACCATATAATTTCTATTGTTAAAGTCTCCTTTAAAACTTAATGACCTTTTCTGCAACTCAGCGTGAGCCTATTAAGATTATCGTAAGAGAAAATTAGACTTATCAAGATTTTCTCACTTAGAAAATCTTTCAAGTTTATGTTTTACATACTTTTTACAATTTTACACAGTTCCTTTTATTACACCAGATACAATACTGATAAAATATTTTATTGTCTTGTTAAAGCTTTTAGTTCTGTTCTTCTATAGTATTATCTACGATAATGTAATAATATTAAACGTTCTATCTAACATTCTTCAACTCGTAGTATGTTATTGGTTTCATCTTTTTCTTTGAGATACTTTGTATCTTCAAACTAAACTTCTTTAACTCTTCTTCAATCATTTTTCTTTTTTCATTAACTTCATTGTTTATAATTGCTTCTACAACATCTAGTTAATGGGTTCGACTCCCAACGCCAGCAGTTTGTTTTTAATTATAAATGTATTTTCTTAATGTTTATTGACAAGCATCAATTACCTAATCATCTTCTACAGGCCAAGAAAGCGGAGAAAGCTGATTGGGCTATTGGAAAGAAGTAGACCATACATTAAAACTAACAGTCAATATCTTACAATCATTATCTACCGTTGAACAAATGATGACTTATTTTTTAATTACCCATAATTTATTATAAATAAATCGTTCTTTTATACGATAAATCTTTTAAATTCTGTTTATCATCCAAACCTGATAAAACGAGGTGAGAAAGTTTGGATGACGCGTTAAATACAGCTTCAAACTTTATGTAGATGTGACTTGCAATCTTGTTATTAACATTTTAATTTAACTCCTCCCCGACCAAAAGCTTACGCTGCAAGATTTTAACTAAGTATAAAACATCAGTTTATTTCAGCATTCAGGTATTTCCCTGTAAAGCTTCGCACTCCTCTAAAACAGGACTTAATTACATACCAAATCGCTTTTTCTTCCATTTCTTTTAGTGACTAACTTTCTAAAATAAATCTGCAAACAGGTCTTTCCAAAAAAATGGTGTACAAGATCTTTAAATACTTATCCAAATTATATATTTATATACTTACACTCATAAAATGGTTAGATGCCAGCATCACTCCTACATTCCGTTTAACTGTCACAAAAATTTGCCCCCTTACTTATAAAAGCCTCTTAATTTAACCATTGATTAGATATACAACTATCTTTATTTAATTTAATCATTGTTTATAAGTAAGGAGGTACCTAACTGTACACCTACTCTATGTAAACTTTCGAAACTTTGGAAATTGTAGCAATTTTTCATATATTACTAATAATCTCAGTAGTTTGAGACTAATATGGTCAGACTTATAGAAACGAGTATCAGTCAATTGAGCTGTTTGAACTTGGTCTTTGTGGAGGTTCTCAAAGTAGAATAGAAACGTAAATAATATTGTTACAATATCATGATGCGATGTTTCACAGGGTGGCGCTGCAGCCAAGGTAACTAGAAAGTAAAGCCACAACGCGTACAGACACGTTTTAATTTAGACGTTGCTCATACACGCGGCATGTTATATTTTCAGCACAGCTATGAGATGTACCGTTATTAGAGTGGCTACAATTACTTAGTTTATTTTTCACTGTAGCTGAAGATCTTTGCCAATTCAGACACATTAACGATTGGCATCAATTCGTTTTGTTTATTTCATCCGTCCACATATTTTCAAGGGCGTGTTATTCAAGTTTATCTCTCATTATTTCTCCTTTTGATGGAGAAATAATAAGGAAAAATAATGAGGATATCTCCGATTATGCTGCATTTTGGCCCCTTAGCAGATTTATTGTATAAAGCTTATGTGTGTTACCAACATGCGCTCCACCCGCAGTGCAGACACAACCCACACTTGTATTATAAAATGGTTATTTCTAGGTTGCAACACAAAACGCTTCGGTTTTTATAGCAAAGTTTTCTTAGATGTTAGATGTGTTTACCTACTTCAAAGCATTGAAGTGTGTGCTTTAGGCGATTATTGCATACAATTCGCGAACCTATTATTACACCGGACCATACGCCACTCAATGAGTCGTGGCAACAATTTAGCGCTCGCACAATCGGCGTATGGTGCGGTGGGTCTGCTAATAAAAGAGCACCATTGGAAGCTAATGCCAAGAAAAATGGGTGTGAATTTTATTTGAAACATTTCAAAGTTTATAGTTTCTTAATATATTCATAAAATAAAAATTGCACCACCAATTTACTTGGTATTCTTAGAATAGCATCTGTATATATTTTATGAGATCTGCTTCGTCAAAATTAAGCAGTTTACTGATCGCGGGCGTATTTGGGAATATAGCCGCGATGCGCTATCGGCTTCGATGTAAACCGACAAAAAATTGAATATATTGTTAATACATTCTTTTTTGTTTCCACAGAAAAAACCAGACTGGTCCAAGGGCAAGCCAGGAGATCAGAAGGTAAAAGAGGAAGAGGTTGAGGCATGAACAGTTAATCACCCCCACCTATTGTAAGACCTACTCTATGTCAATTGACAACTGTTATTAACTATCAACACATTGTGATATACCTACCCCGTGTTCAGTCCGTGTAGTGCGGATGTCATCCCGTAGGTATCTACCAACAAGTTCCTCCATTAAAATCTGTGTACTTGTCGATTGAACACATCCATTTCGAATATGTCAAATAATTTTTTTATAATTATTTATTTATTAAATAATGTTTTTTGTAAGATAATACGTTTAATAAATTAATTTTCTGTACTGTACTACACTTAGTGGATGTTATTTGTGCCCTGTTTGCTCCGTATCCCTGTGTATCCCTATGTGTCGAAACCGGTAGCAATATTACTATTAGTACCTCATTGAGGGTTTAAAAAGCAATGAACGTGTTCTATTGACTTCAATATATAGAGTCGTGTGCCTGACGTCGCGGCTTTGAAACGGACATCCAAAGAATCCAATAAGACTGGTCTCTTAGAGAGCTGCACTCCTATAAAATGAGTATTTCAACGACACTGGAGTTTCTTTAAAGGACCTCAATAGCCCCTGAGATAAGTCCAGATTTTGCAGAAATAGGTATAAAGGGAAAACGATTTATTAAGTAAAAGATAGATACGTTAAATTATTTTTTACAACTTAGTAGCTACCTACTAAGTTGTAAAAAATAATTTAACGTATCTATTTTTAAATAATCTTTCTCTAAATATTTTTTCTGAAAAAAAAAACCTAATTTAAGTAGTACAGCTACCTGTACTAATTAAATTAGGTTTTTATTTTTCAGAATAATTATTTAGTTATTGTATTTTTTTTATTTGGAAACGTGTTTACATAATGCTTATTCACTTTGAACCCAAATAATTCATAAAATCACAATGAAGAATATATTAGGAATCCCATTGAAGGTGTTATCAGCACATAAATATGAACCGTATTGTTTTTTTGTTGTTTTATATGGCTACACTTGATCCTCACGTATCCCTTTCTGATCCTCTGTATCCCTAGAGTCCTTTCAATGTTATTGTTAGAAAAAAGGTAGAACATTCTATGTTGTTTGAATTGTTATGTCTATGTAGATTAGATTATCGAGTAAATGTGAATGTTTTTGTATCCTGTGTTGGCGGACTTATAACTATGTATCTAAGGAAAAGGTAAGTATATGAAGGAGGGTTTGGTTTTATCATGGGTAAGTAAACAAATATAATGGTGTAGATGCCTACCTTACCCTCGTAATCACAGATTGTAGATACAGTCAGTAACATATATCGGTTAACACTTCAGAACACTTCAGTAGATTTTGAAACATAACTGAACACGAAAGCAGAAAAAAAAAATACTGAACAATGTTTCTTTAAAACAACACAAAAAAAAATTGACATGGAGTACATAAAAGCAGTGTATCAAATAACTTTGTGTCAATTTAGATATTATTTTAAAGAAACACTGTTTCTTTTAAATAGGTAACACCTAGGTATATTTAACCATCTTATCTCACTGACATCATAGATAGAGATCGTCTAATTTAAAACTGAAAGCCCTTCCACTAATCGTGATTGTTTCAATATGTGAGACGTGTTGAAATAATGAACGCAGCCCTCTAACATAAATAGTGTATTGTGTGAACGCGCCTAATACATTATGGATTATATAGATGTCGCTACTGTGCATTTCCTTGTTCCGTTTTCGTTCTGTGTAATTAAATGGTCGTACGACCATTATTACGACACTCCGTATTTTATTTCTCTTACTAGCTATTCTAATCAATCCACCATACCACTTAAGTTCTCATCAAGACGAATTACTTTTTGCAACACTTTACTAGTGTGCGTGCAGCGATTTTACTGTTAACTTGGATTTTACTGCTAGCTTGAGCGTAAACAAATTGGAGGGGCGTTCAATCTTAGATTAGACGATCTTTACATACTATGATCAATTTTATTGATCTCTTACATTGGTACTTAAAGAACGTGTCAAAGAGACTTCATAATTGCGATAATCAAATCTCCGTAGATAGTATAATAACATTAGCAGAGAGCGAAAATGCAACAGTGTTGTGGCGACACATTAGGCTGAAGTTACGCCGCAAATTAATGCGTCGCGACGCCGAGCAGCAATATCCCGCCGCAGGCGTTTGCGTTGCGTAGGTATCGGACTAATGTGTTTTCACTTTAAACACTGTGTAGGCATTCCGCTACGCAGATGTTTCATTGGTACTAAAGCGGTTTAACATGTCAAAACAAATGGCAATAGGCAGGGCTGTTCCCTTATAATGAACTTATAATCCAGAATACAAGCGTGTCGTTATCTTACGTAAACATGTTACAAAATTCGTAATAATGTAAATCGAAGCAAGCAGTAACGGATCCAGGGGTTTAGGGGGCTGAAGCGGGTCAAAGCTGACCAAATCTAAATTTCTGATAGATTTAGATTAGATTAGTGGTTTAGTGTTTGGATTTTTAACTCTTGCCCCCCCCCCCCCCCCCTTCTCAAAATTAATATCTGTAAGATCCTTCAAAAATAACTTCTGGATCCGCTACTGAATGCAAGCATCGTTATAATATTTTCTAGCCATCTAGCCACAGGATAAACAAAGAAAAGTGAAAGAATAAGAATAAAATGTATTAAAAGAAAACAAAGAATTTCAGTAAAGTAATAACTAAAAGTACTAAAACATTGTCATTTATTATGAATACATTTACAAAGACTTCCTACACTAGGCTAGGTCTGTCTCGCAGGAAGTTTTAATTGCGTATTCCTTATTAAATTAATAAAATTAAGTTTCAGAACTGAATATAGTTTTTAAAATATTAGCTAAAGATAAATATTTTTGGAATTATAAAACTATTTACTTATTGAAATATATAGTATGTAGGTAGGTACATAATTATATGTATAAATATATATAACAAACTAAAAGTGTCTGCTTAAAATTATGACATTTGTTAAACAATGTATATTAGGCTTATTATTATTATACAACTATGAGATCAAGAGTAGGACCAGTATTATTATACAACTATGAGATTAAGAGTATCACAACAAGTGTTTTATTGAATTTTCCGTTCTATCGTAGGTCCAGGTTATTAGTTCTTTGGTTATGTTTGTCTTTGCTTCACGGAGCGATAAATTTCTTATGTTACAAATTTTGGGGATGTTATTATATATCAATGGGTTTAAATAGTAGTGTATAATAGTGTAAAATCTTTTGGCCAGGAAAATAAAAGGAAAAGAAAAGAACATCGATTTTTTATCTTATAATAGGGGTCTCGTGTGCAAAAGATCCTCTCGAGGGTATAGGATGCCCGCAGTTCAGTTACCTATACCTACTTTGTCTAAATTATACCCTGAAATAGCATAAGAAAATAAAACTTGCTGCGAAAAAATCACTTTCAGAGAGATTTCACTGCTATTGGTGCTACGTGAATTGGTCAACAATAAGGTCAGATTTCGGTGATAGGTATAGAGAATATTTTTTTATCATAACGTAAACTTGACAAAAGTTTACGAGAAATTGGCGAAAAACTGATTTTCGTAGTTTCGAACTTTTTTGCACACACATTTCGCACTAGACTTTTTAGACATTATTTCTTTTCTAATGCCAAAACACAGGTAATCCCGGTAAAAAATCTTCACTTCGTTTTTTACCGGGCATAATTAGGCATATTTTTTTGTCTTATTT
This sequence comes from Thalpophila matura, assembly GCA_948465475.1. Taxonomy (NCBI): domain Eukaryota; kingdom Metazoa; phylum Arthropoda; class Insecta; order Lepidoptera; family Noctuidae; genus Thalpophila; species Thalpophila matura. Next base: position 14,607,896 of record OX419183.1, read on the forward strand.
TCCTGGGCGTGGATAAGAGTCATAAACAGTTAAGATTACAAACTTAGATTAGGTTGTCTGTTCCGATTTGCTAATGGTGTGCTTAAAAATATACAATTTCCTTTTATTTGAAGTCGTGTGAAAACTAGCGCCACACGGCTTTGTCCCAACTGGCAAAATTACACTACGGAACGCCACAAGAGAATTTATGCAATTGTCTGTTTTTATAGAGTTCCGCAATTGTTAGCTAGATTGTAGATGGTGTGGCTTCGACAAGCAGAACCAGACGGTAATTGCTGTAAATACATAAAGAATAGGAGAAGTGCTTTTGAAATTAAGCGACACAATTAATCTAACATGATAATAGATAATGTCTTTCATCAAAGATATCATGTAATCTGGGCTTAAGATACATTGTGTAGATCCTACTGTTATTACGAAATGAACATAGTAATATTTTGATGTTATGATAGGCATAAATACAGATAACAATAATAAATCATATCCTCGTCAGTAAAGCCATCAGTGACAAAGAACGTCAATTAAAACGACTTGGAGTTATGGTATTAAAACGCATAAAATAATGCGAATAGGTTGTAAAAGTACTACTTATCGAAAAACTGTTTTAAAAGAGTAGGATTAAGAACAACATTGAGATGACGATAACAACCACAATCTTTTAAAATTCTACACAAATTATCCATTATCAGATGATAAAAAAAGATTTTCCAATCAACATTTTCTACCTTAACTATAATGGGACCATTCCTACGCTTCTCTCCAGGTAATTTTGAAAATGTCCTAAAGAAAAGTACTTTAAAATACTATGTAGGATGTACACTATCAATTAAATTACTTGGGTATTACCACAAAGAAGCTCAAATATTCAGTACAAAAATAATCTACTTTGTATCTGAACAATACTTTTAAGTTCTAAGCCTCTTAGAAACAAAACTCCTAAGTATAAAACACTATGTCATTGTATTCCATTCGATGAAAACTATTTTATCTTTTAGAAGCGTGTTTAGATTGTTCAAACGTTTGTTCAACATCACAATCAGAGAGTTCAAAACTAAGTCTACTGTCTACTACATACGCTGCTTACTTCGAATCCTTTTGGTAAGTCCCAACCTCAGATCATAGAAACAAGGGAGATGTGCCAAGGCGCTATTGAGCTTGATGCTTTAATTTGCCCACATTGGGCGTAGTACAAAAGTACACGCTGACGACGAACCGAACACGATCGATGATATAAATATAGTGTTTTAGTTTAGTGCTAGTGTTGAGTGATGATTAACAGTGTTAGATTGAGGGTGTGCGGATTTTTTATGTGTGGGAGATCTTTATATTCACGAGGGGCGCTTGTAATTGTGTGTGTGAAAAATGTACTAAAAGTGGCGACAGTTGTTGGGAGTACTAATTTGCTATGAGCCCATATCTCCTTGTTTCTATGATCTGAGGTCCCAACAGAAGTCTATACTCTTCTTGAAAACTTTCCACGTCTTATGAAGCCTTCGTCTTTGACTTGGCTTATTTAACAAGCTTTGTAATTTGCGTTGTTTCTTCTTTGTTATCATTATGTTTGTGGTTGGAAGACGACAAATTTGGAGTTATTTTTGGGCTTGGTAAAATGTTTGTTTAGTTATTTTTGATTCGATTAAAGATGAAAGGTAAATGAAGAGAGCGGGAAATTTCAATTTGGACGAACTGATTAAATACAAGCTTTCCGTTACTTTTATTTTAATCAGTATTTTGCACTGACTAAAAATCAATGTAGAGTATCTACTAATTGGGAACATTTCATTAGTGACCGCAAAAATTACACAAATCTCAAAATTACCCTGAGTAATTTTCATTATGAGTAAAATGAGTTTAACGAACACATAAATTGCTTCTATAAAATCATAATTACAATTACTGTCTCTCACAAAATTAATAATTTCAGTATTCATTATGGACGTCATTAACTTAATTGAGATGAATAAACTGCGAGCTCAAATGACAGAATCAAAATGAAAAATTAACACTATAACTTATAGGTATATCGTTGTTTTTGTAGTTTAACATTGTGATTTATTTATACAACCTTAATATGAATACATTGCTTGGGTCTGGAACAAAAAATGCTTGTGGCTATTATTTAAATATTTTCGTAGTTTTTGCATATTTAACATCATTCATCGTAGCTTAATCATAGTTTATTGCTTTTTTCATTATTCGCAGAATAATTTAGTTTTTTTTTCTGTTACAAGCACATCATAATAAATAAAACGTAGGTATATCCAAATTCAGCTTTATGCCTACATTACTTTGCTTTGAAGATCATACGTTTCAACTTACTCCCCAGGGTGTCATATTTATCAAAATAATGGCGCAGAACTAAAATTTTCAGAATCATTTGGAAATTCGGTCGTGTACAGGTACACATAATTTACGCACTAATCCTAGTTTGTTTATTATTGAGTTTTTTTTTATGTTCAAGGATTGTTTTTGCCGGAACCACAAAAATCATTATTCTTAATAAAGCACGTGTGCTCTGCAGACTGTACCACAACATGCGACACAAATTGGTGTTTGTAGTGGGCACAGAACGTAGAATAATTTGTGTACAACACAATAACAATAAATTGTGGTTTCAGTAGCGAATCCTCAACATAGGTACCTACTCTTGAATGCCTCATTAGTCATTCCGGTTATTGTTTTTGGCTGAGCGCTTTATTATATTGTACATGGCCGCTTCCTTATTGCATGTAAATTTAAGGCTCCACCAAACAGAACGCGTACCGTACTTAGCGCGCGTCAAAGCGTTAGCCTGACGCCGTGCTATAGCGCCGAATTGTGTTGTACTTTAACGGTGTTATACTAAAATCCCGCGCCAGCTTGCCAGTACGCAACGCCCGGCGTTCTGTTTTACAGTATAAAACCGTCATAGTACAATTCAGCGCTATAGCGCGGCGTCAGGCTAACGCTTTGACGCGCGCAAAGTACGTGTTCTGTTCGGTGAAGCCTTTATTGTAAAGCACGTGATGCTATGGCGGTGGTATGTTCGCAGGAAGCCGATGCAGCGGCAGCTCATGCTGAAGGAGCCCCAGCGCCGCCGGCTGAAGGAGCACCCCCGGCTGAGGGAGCACCCCCGGCTGAGGGAGCACCCCCGGCTGAAGGAGCACCCCCCGCGGAGGGAGCCCCCGCAGCACCCCCCGCGGACGGAGCCCCCGCAGCACCCCCCGCGGACGGAGCCCCCGCAGCACCCCCCGCGGACGGAGCCCCTGCAGCACCCCCCGCGGACGGAGCCCCCGCAGCACCCCCTGCTGAAGGGGCCCCTGCCCCCGCACCCCCAGCGGAAGGAGCCCCACCCGCAGCTCCTGCTGAAGGTTATTGTCTACACTAATATAATAAAGCTGAAGAGTTTTTTGTTTAAACACGCAAATCTCTGGAAGTACCTACCAGACGAATTCGAAAAAATATTTTTGTATCATCATAGCCGTGAGAAATAGTATAGGCTATTTAACATCACGCTATGACCGTTAGGAGCCGAGCAACGGGGGTGAAACCGCGGGGCACAGCTAGTAATGCAATAAAGCTGAAGAGTTTGTTTGTTAGAACGCGCAAATCTCTAGATCTCTCAGTCGGATTCAAAAATTATTTTTGTATATGATAGCCAGATTCATAAAGGATAGTACTTATAACTTATTTAACATTACGCTATGACCCTTAAGAGCCGAGCAAAAAGAAAAAAAAAAACGGACAAGTGCGAGTACCTATGCCTCGCGCCCTAAGGGTTCCGAAATATGATCATAGATGGCGCTACTGCATACTTCCAATGGCGCCATCTATGAGCAGATGGCTACACTTATGGTCCGGTGACTGACGGCGGACAACAAAGTGATCCTATAAAGGTTCCGATTTTCCTTTTGAGGTACGGAACCCTATAAAGACAGAAAGAACGCTAAGCGAAAACGAAGTAATAGCGTGGGTGGGTAAATAATCCAATTTCTTTTAAATTTAACGACGGGTGAAACCGCAGGGCATAGCTAGTATTTTTGCAACAAAGTGCCTAACTAGTGTCATCCAAAGAGATGGCACTATTCAGATAAATAAGGCGAAAGCAACACTAAGGCCCGTATTCCAGAACGATACTCGACCACCGATCTCTGCTTGAGCATGGATTGTAACTAGTTTCAACCAATCAAATGGCTTTAAATCGGTGCTCAAGCAAATGTCGGTGCTCGAGTATCGTTCTGTAATACGAGCCTAAATGACTAAAAGTGTCACTAAAAACTTTATAATATGAGAAGATCTTGCGTCACGAATTACTCGTACGATCCAAATAGATATCAATAAGGTTATGGGTGACCACAACATCTCTCTTTGTTAGTTTGTTGATCTATTTGTAAAAGCTAATGATACTACACTTTGTGAACAAACTGAAGACGTCATTTACAACACTCCAAGAAAGCAATTATTTATCTTAAAGTAACTTTTCATTGCGGTATGGGCAGGATTCCAGGCGATGTCAGCAAGAGTGTCTGTTGCCGTTGGCATTTGTCCAAATTACTAGCAGCAGTGTTGGAATTAATGTTCACTGTTCACACTCCAACGGTTTTAGATAAGTAGGCACAGATTAGCAAACCTTAGTTTATGAACAATGCTTTCTACGTTTGTTAGTACATTGAAGATACATTCAAAAATAGGTTAGGATGTTTAGTCCAAATGAGTAAAGTAAGGATAAATGTGACAGTTTGTTTGTTTGTTACCTTTTCACGCCTAAATTACTGAACCGATCATCATAAAAAATTGCATGTCCTCTCGTACGTTGTCAGAGGTACAGAAAAGGACATAGGGTACCTTTCATCCAGAAAAAAAGTACTGTTGCTGGTGGAAAGAACAATAACTTTCCACGGTCACAATTGCTTTATGACGCTCGATGGCGCTAGCGAAGCCGCTGACAAAAGCTAGTCATATTCTATAAAATTGTTGATGTTTGGTGCTATAGGTGCGCCCGCAGCAGCGCCGGCGGCGGCGCCTGCGGAGGGTGCGCCCGCTCCCGCTCCACCTGCGGAAGGTATATTTTTCTGATTTTATTTTTAAATATCGGATACCTGTTGACTCTACTAGCCAAAGAGAGGGACCACCTTACGAAAGGTGGTTTTAGACACCTGCAAGAGAGTTAGTTGAGATTAATTACACTGGGACCCATATGCACCCCTATAAACCGTAGCAATATCACAAACCATACGGTGAAACGATTTTCATAGGATTTTGCCTGGGTACCCCTTTAGATCAATAGCAATATCACAAACCATACATATGATGAAACGATTTCCAGAGGAAAATGTTATTGTTTAACGAGAATCTTTACTAGATATTAATATAAGTTATTATAGAATTTACTTTTATAGAATAATATAGAAGCATTTTGCACATATTTTCACGACATTACTAAATATTTGCAGGCGCCCCGGCTGCGCCCGCGCCGGCAGCCGCTCCGGCTCCCGCCCCGTCCCCCGCTCCGGCCCCCGCTCCTGCCGCTGAACCAGGTATAATCTTGAGTAGTATCAGAGATGTATCTGCATTTATTACAATAATTATATGTACCTACTTTCCCTCGTAAGTTGTTTCACTTGTTAAGTTGTACCCGGAGGCTTCTTCAGAGCTGAATGAGGAAAGAGAGGGAGCGACTCCGGGACAAAATTATAGTAGTGAGAAATGTTTGGCAGGAAGAGATATCCTATATTTAACGTTTTCAAAACTGACAAATATGTTTTCTCTATTTTTTACAGGGATCCTTGACCTAATTACATGTTTTATTGTAAAATCTAGTAAATAATTAATTTGATAATTACTTCTCGTAAAAACATAGCTACGCAGCCTTACATACATAAGTTATGTTTGCAGAGAGAGAACTTAATTTCAAATGTGTTCATTATTTCCAGCACCTGCGCCTACGCCAGCCGCTCCTGCCGAACCCCCACCAGTCGAAGGTACCTTATCTATTGTAATTCTTTTTTTGTTAGTTTTTTTGGCGAGAATCTACAAAAATAAGTTTGATTCGGAAAACCTGTAATACATTAGTAGGAAGTGGTAATCTTTCAGAATGGTTTAAAAAGACGTAGGTAGTCATTTTGATAACTTGACAATTTTGAAACAATATTGAATTTTCTGGTTTTATTTTGAACCCAAAATAACGAAATTGAGTGGAATAAACCTTATTCCAAATATAATTTCATTTTACTTATGTAATACTTATTCGTTAATTATCGTTTTGTTTTTCAGCATCTGCCTAAGAAGTGCGGTGATGTAGTGTACAACGGAGTCAAATATTATAAATCATCATCTATAGCGTCATCCCGGCTCATTGCCTGGGCCCGCTTCAAGACAACACCATTTATAATAATTATATAAAACATCATTAATATATATTATTTATAATATCTAGTATTTATTAATTATCGCCATACTTATAATTATCTACAAATACATTGATCTTTGTTATTTTTATACTGTTTCATCACCATTGTGTAGATAAGTTTTGTATGATATACCTATAAAATAAACAAATGAATAACAAACAGTAAAGCTTGTTTCATTAGTTTCACTCAAGCATATGAATGTATCAAAGGTAACCTATATGTTATCTTTAGCAGTACATAACATTGTAAATAACACAAATAAACCAATAAAGTTCTACATTGAAAGTTACAAACATTTTAAAAAGTTTTTATGGACTGTGTTAAGCGAACCAAATCCTTTATTTTAAAGTATCTTACACTTTAACCACAAAGTCAAAGTAGAATAAATTTTGATCATAAATATATAATTTCCTGACATTTATATTAATATAATATACTAGCTGTTGTCCGCGACTTCATATGCATGTTTTGATGGATGAAAAGAAGCCTATGTGCTCTTCAGATCCAGGCTTCATGTCAAACGGCTGGACGATTAAGATGAAATATAACGGAGAGGTTCCGTCAAATTCTATCTTAATCCGTCCAGCCGTTTCAGCTTGAAGGAGTAACAAAGACACTGTTCGATCCTTGTCTAGTTTAAGGTAGTTTTAAGCTCCATTCATTTTATGTCTCCTACCCTCACTTCTAGTGAAGTGACGGCGATGAGCAGCCATCTTAGCGCTGCATTGAGTCGACGTTCGACTACCGAACGGGAAGCAGGATCGCATTGCCGTGCACGCCGATGTGCCGATTACCACATTGTAAATCCTGACTTTTCGCCTACTGTTGTAATATAGTGCCTTCTGATTGTATCAGAACAATCCTAGACAATAATTGGTGTGTGCTTCTAATTCTGATCCCAAAAGAGTTTTGTAGAAGTCCATAGTAACGCCACATCCAACCACGCGGCGGCGAACTGCATCAGCAAGCTTGATCCAAGCCAGGACAAGGGTGGAGCAAAAGGTTAGTGAAGTCAAATTGCTTGTTCTAGTCAAGGATCTGAATCACAGCCAGTTTACACCATAACTATTAATTATTAGGTATCTCTAAAATTCTCAAAAATTCTCATCTCATACCGTTCACTACTCAAAATTAAAGGCCCTCGTGCCACAGACACATATACACAAACTGTTGCATTTATAATATTAATGTGAATCTTTCTATCATACAAAATCATAATATCCAGCCAATCACCAGCTAACTTATCCAAAAATACACCGCCTGCATAATGAATAAAACCATTACATTCCTAGTTTTACTATGAAAACCCAACTAAATTAGCCTGTACAAAATAAGCCGGAGTCATAGAACGGACATGTGTTACAAGGGCCTAGTGGACCGTAATATCTCAACCCTTATTACTGGGATACAAGACTGGGCAATTTGGACAACTCTTTGAGGTAAACTGCCCAGAGCTCCCTACTACAATGTAATGTGGAGCCATTTCACTGAATTGCCTATTGAAGGGACTCTGCTCCCAGATTGCTGGATATTATTTGTAATTTGTTGGATTTTATTGTTAATTGTATTAACTAATATATTTATTGAAATGGCTGTCTTGGCTATTTTCAAAACCCTTATACACAACGTAGTCCTCATATTAGTTTTGATACATTAACTTGAATCACTTTTATGAACAATAAAGTGTTCAAATCGTATGCGAAAGGGTCCAAATTAGGCGCGTGTTCATCACTGATAGCTCAATTTGGCTTGATATGGCCTTCCCCGAAGTGTCATCTTCAGGGTATTATTAATACCTCATTACATATTCAAAGCAGGGCTCCCATTAACAGGATCAACGTTAATCGGTCCTTTCCCGAGTTCCTATGTCCACGCAAGTATTTACGAAAAGGAACATTTAATGGGCTCGAATTTCCGAGTGAAATCACCGAAGTGGAACGGCCTTAACAATTATCTCTTATTCGCTTTATCTTCAACCTTATGTCGGTAATGAATGGCCACATTAAGTTTAATTAAAATGGGCTCACTGTTGCATTGTAATGGCTATAATTTCCATTTTGGTAAACAAAAAGTTGGCGCCCTTTTTTCGTTTCGTAGATAAGATAACTGCAGGTGCCTGATTTGAATAAATTTATTACTTTTATTGCGCTTGTTCTCTTTGATTGGAGTTTATAGTCAAAGCACACGTGGGTAGAAAAAATCCTGAAATTTTGGCGCACATGACAATGTAACAAATCATGCAAAAACATACATAATGCACGCGCCGCGGCGCGCGAGCGTGACGTGATATGATATCAGTAGAATCAGGAGCAAATAAGCATTCAATTGTTATTTTTACTGAGATACTCGAGTTAGGTTTTATTTGATATCATAAAATTGTTATTCTTGCATGTTGATTTTATTAGATATTCATATATTTTTACGTTTATTTGCACGAGCCTCGTGTTTCTTGGAAACATTGCGAGATCGTGTGGAATAGCATTGCAAAAGCAATAGATCGTGTGGAATATTTATAATAGCAGCCTATCGCTTCCTCTATAGAAGTAACATTAGGTACGGTCAACGTCGTAAGTCGGTTAATCTTGATCTCATCTACCTTTTACATTGCATCAAAATTGATACAAAATAACAAACAAAATACACTGCTTTTCTGCTGTGACAAAATTTAGGTGGGTGTAGCATTTGAAACCAAACAAACATCGCTAAATCAGTTCGTGAATAACAGTAATTTAGAGGATCCTAATATCGAGAGCCAATACTATTAAAGAACTTAGCAAAGATACCTTGAAAATGTTAATCACTTTCATAACCAACTTCTCCTTACGATTGCGTAAGAAATCTGTAGAAGTGTAGCTCATACTAAGTAGCTGACGCCATGAATAGGTACCTACAACAGTTTGACATACATCACGTATAGTTACAACGTTAAAAAAAACTAACATCTTTATAAAACGCTCCCAGATGGAACTGCAGTCTGTATATCTAATGAAAGCTATCTAAGGGCTTTATCAACGTAATATAAGCTTAATTTTTTAACATGAAACCGTAATTAATTAGGTATTCATAATCTCCCCTTTTAGCAAACATGACACCAATACACATTACTGTCAAAACATATCCCACAAGATTACAGCTTTACCCATAATCAGGGGTACGCGCCCCAAAAACATCTAGCGCATAAAGAAGTCGGCCCGTGTGACGCGGGGACGTGCCCCCATTTTTATGCTAATCATGTCCCCCCTAAATTGAGATTCTGGTATTCGAGATTTTTAATAAAACTCCACGAATTTTGGACCGACCAATGTAATACACATACATTACCTATATAAAAAGTTTGGTTCGAATTGAATGGCTAACTTGCAACGACAGTTTTTGTTTGTATAATTTTATTAAAGAAGTTGAAGAATGTTCCGAGTACAATGTTTTAATGTCCTATTTTCTATTTTATTAATTTTAATTAGAGAAGTAAGTTTGTGCCAAACACAAACTTATTATACTTTTAAGTTTATGATTGGCACTTTTCCTGTGAATTCATCTATGTGACTCACAGTAATCATGTCTGTTTTTGGCATAAAAAGTAACTTACACCACTGAGCGATAATGTAGATTCCTGTTGGTGGAAAAAAAAAAACAGAATCAGACCAGTAGTTTCGGAAATTACCTACCTTATAATCCTTTTATATGTATACAAACTTATATAAACTTTACCTTTTCATAATATTAAATTATAGATAGACTAACGTGAACCAAATGAAACATTTCAGTGATTCCACACACGCCACCAATTAGGATATAAGGTATCGTGGGTGTGTTTCAAACTCACCTCATAATACAAAATGTAATTCAGTAGTAGGTATGTTATTAAATCATCAATCACAATATCTGGTAATACGTATAACTAATCAATTACAAGTTTATCAGGCAAGGCAGGTTCACTAATGAATATTTCTATGTAGGAATCTTCATTCCAATAGAATTTGCGAACTATGTGAACAAACTGTCTATAGTTCACAAGTTCTATTGAATTTCAATCCGAAGGGCAAATCGCCTAATTAAAATGTACAGTCTCAGTGTCATCAATTTCATAAATGATATTCTTGTAACAAACAACGACAAACATGATCAAATAATCATGGTCGCAATGAAATCTAAAATTGACCAAAAGTTGATCAAGATCCAAAGCGGTATTCTGCTAACATTCTGAACTGGCACATAAGGGCATCTCATTAGGATGCCATAGCAGCGACGCCAGCAGCGCTGCCAATCAAAACATGTCAAATTGTATGCTGGGCTGGCGGCGACGCCAAACTGGCATCAACGCCAAGCCGTCGCCAAGTGAGGTATGGTTTAGGTACATTGTAATACAATTTGACATGTTATAATTGGCGGCGCTGCAGGCGTCGCTGCCATGGCATCCTAATGAGATATGGCCCTAAATAACAAAAAAAATATTATATTATCATGTTTTTAAATGACAAAACTGATTAGCAGCTTTTTTAATCGATTCAAAATCTAATCTCGGTTCAGTCAACTGTTAGTCATAGTGCTGAATTAATCACGCAAATTGTCCTACTAATGACAACATGTAATCAAATACAATACCTATACAATTTACAATTTTATTTTTTTAATTTTTTATTTATTTTTTTCTCAATATAGTAGGTTCTAAGTTTTGTGTGTAACGTACAGACGCGCACAAAAGGGGGGTTAAGGGTTGTAACCCCAGGGATCTGAGTTTATAAAAGTGGCTTGCCAACTGCTGAAAAGAGCACCTGTTCGATGTTCAATAGTTTCTTAGGGTTTCGCACCTCATAAGCAAATAAAGAACCCATATAGGGATCACTTCTTTGTCCATCTGTCTGTCATGACCATTTTTCTCAGGAACTCGTGGAGGTATCAAGTTAAAGTTTATATCAAATACTTCAGTTTACGGTACCTTGAAGCTACAAAAAATTCACGATGAATAAATGATGGTGAATATCGCATTAAAATTCATTGCGTAGGTACCTAATTTAGAAAAACTAAGCGACTTTGTCTATTTGAAGATACGGAAAGTAGACCTTACAGGTCTAGGTCTTACAATAGAACAGAAAAGCTCTACTTTAAAACAAAGGGACTCTGAACATTGTATTCCTAGTTTCCATAACGTAAAGAACCTACCTTGAACTTGCTGAATCTGTGCCAATTTCCATAATATCTCTTAGTGCCATATATCCCGTCGTTGATGTAAATCATGTTCGTTATTTTATCGTTCCTTTTAACCTGAAATATGAGCATGTCTTCAATAACAAATAACTCAAAAGTATCACTTTCTCTTATTTAATGCGTCCTGAAGAAAGCTTCTCATATCTGGAGACACTTTAACGATATTCTATGGGATACTTACACGTTATTTATTTGTTTTATATTTATCTTATCTTCTTATCTTATCTAAGTAAATAAATAAAGGTTATGTACTTGTTGGAAAATATTTAAGGCCAGTACTTTTTTTATACTACGACAGGACACGCTCAGCAGTCGTGCTTGCGTCCAGACCAATGAAGCATCAAGCAGTCATGTCAAACTTCACTGTTTCAATAAAAGGTCGATTTCAATACTCGCAACAAACTTTTTGAACAAATTGTGATCTTTGATAGCGATCTGCTGAGACAGGGTGTAAGGGTAAACGAGGGACGTATTTAAAGAGGGCGTTTAATATTCCAGACCAACTCTTAAATCACAAAATAATATCTAATCAGCTGTTCCATACATGAGTGATATGGATATTTTTGTATGGAACAATTGATTTATTTTTTCGTCATTTTAAGGTTGATCACGTAGTTAACCGAACTAGTATCGAAAACTGAATACCCTCTTATAATACGTATCTCGTTTAACCATACATCTTGTAGATCAGTGGTGCCCAACTTTTTTTTTAACCCAATGTTGAAAATATGAACGCTGCGTCGCATCGCCGCCGCCAACGTAAATATTAATAAAATAAGGATTGCTTTTTTTTTCGCGGTTGTTTCGCAGGCTCTAATTTAGTCCTCGTGGATCATCGGTTGAGAACCACTGCTGTAGATGAATGGTCCACATATTAACATATGTATTCGTTTTCTGGAGGGTTACAGGGGCCAACCACAACTTGTGCCGAACGACCATAAAAATATAAATGATCATTATATGTTAGATACAACTTCCTGAAAACCTTTCCCCATATAAACATATCATCGGCCGAGCGATGTTTCATTTTTAGTGGCAACATTTATAGCGAAAGTAACGTAAAACGAAGTATTAATAGGTTGGTAAACATAGATGGTTTTGGCGAAGACTCAGGAGTCAGGATTTTAAAGGGTGAAGGTTTTATGGAAAAAACTGTATACCTACAGGCTGTTGATGTCATCAGTTTAACGATAATTTTACCCATTGCACCACTGAACAATTTTCCCTAACTCATATATTTTGATTCGCCAGAAAAATCTACCAAATATTCGGCTAAATAGGTAATACAAAAGTAGACACAATGTATGAAACATTGTATTAATTTTTTTCACGAATTGAATATGGGTAGTAATAATAGGGAAAGTTGTTCAGTGCGACATGACAGGTAGATTCACCCCCTTATCGGATGCAAGTGACTAATAGCTATTTTCATTATTGTATCCATCCGTTATTTTGCTTGCTACAGATAGAATTATTCACTACTTCTACATAATTTATGCCAAAATTTTACCTCTAGTAGGGGAAGGAGGCGATGGATAGGTTAATGAAGAGGGCCATTATTTAACCGCCTGTATATTAAAGGTGTCGGTAGGTAAGTATAATAAATGTCGATCGAGTCAAAAACGATCCCTAGGTGGTCAAAGTGGTTAGCAGCCAGCACACTTAGCGTGATCAATTTTATCTCTATTCTATCAAAAACTAGACAAAGTTCTTTCTATCTGGTGCCGCCTGCTTCCTCCACTCGCCGCCAGAGGCGCCACAAAGACGCATCGGGCGGGGGGAAGAGACGCGGGTCACCTCGGCATCACGCGACCAGCAAGGCCCGCCCACCATGTGAAGTTCCTCTACTGCCCGCCAGGGCTGGGAACGTCCGGAACACGCAGAATTCCATATATGGCCGGGAATTCACACCTCGCTCGCGGCGGCGCGACCCTGCCCCGCGCAACCCTTCGTGCAACGCGGAGCGCGCCCCGTCGACCGGTCGACACTCGCCTGCCTGCAGTCACTCAGAGCGCCCGTGCGCCACTACCTACCGCGCGCACGGCGCCTCTCGCCATTTTAGTTTAGATCAGTATTATATAAATTCAGATAACACAATAGCCTTTTCGTCAGTAATAAATTGTAACAGTGTAAAGTAATAAATAAGAACCAGTGTAAAGTTAATAAACCTTTATATTTCTAACAGTGTAAATTGTACCTACAGTGTATCATTTATCTCCAATATAGAAAGCCTGTAGGTACTCACAGATGGCCCTAAGCAAAACACTCGAATACGGCAACAGAGTGCTACAAAGACCTGTGCCGTAACACTATCAAATCGCTATTTCTTTCGCCCGAGCACGCGGCGACCCGTGCTTGGTTTATCAGAATTTTGTCTATTGAAGAATAGAGACATTTCTTCTCTTCATTGTATGTATAAAACGGTAGATTTTTTTCTGCAATCTGTCATTTTGTCTATTCTTCTGTAGACAAAACCCGTTTCTATCGTGGTCATGCTAGGTCAGCTGGTGTGGTGTCTGATTTTGTGCTCGTAGGCTCGCCTCCTCTGCTTATGCCTTCAGAGAATACAGGCGTAATGTTTTTTTTTTTTTGTTTTATTATAAAGGAGAGAGGCAATAACCTGCTCCTCTATTGTAACCTAAGACTTACGCGCTATTGTATAGTTTCATAATAGCGTGTTATTGTTCCCAGTTCTTATTAGCTTGTAAGCTTTGTGTCGCTACCGCTGGGAATTAGTCGCACCCTGAATGGTTATAGTTTAGTAAATAAGCTCGACAGTACGTAATAGGAATAAAATATTTTTAGATCAAAACGTACGCTGTTTTGACAAATATTTTTATTTTTCTTCAAAAAACCAATTTTGATAACATGTCAAAGGTTGAAAAATTAACTATATGAGTTGTTTAAAATGACTTTAAACAAATAATCGCAAAGAAAAAAAAACAACTATCCGTTCCAAAGATATGGAAATCCCTTTCAATAAGCACAAATAATTGTAATCCATCGTAATTAGGCCGCCGCCGCCGAAGGCAATATGAAAAAAAAAAAAAAAATACCTGTCCCTGATCAAGTAGGTACCTAAATTTCTTGTATAAAAGTAACTAATTTTGATTTCCGATACCTACCGAGTAACCTCATAAAATAAAATAAAATGTATTTTGTATTGGCGACTTATCGCGAATATTTAGTCAAGTGATGTGCCTACTTCATACTCGAACAATGATGACAAAAACATCGTAATACGAGCTCAGGGTATCAACATCAAGTCTAATTATTCTTATTGTTGAACAATAAGCCCTTTATGACCCATACGACTTCAGAGCCCGAGCGAACTTCAAGCGAGACATAACGTGTCTTACTGAAAACTATGAATAGAGCTAAGTTTTGATTAAAGCTCACATTTAGCGCGAAATGACTTTTACAACTTGCGCGAAGTGTGACGTGAACGTGGAAGGACTGCGAATAGCTAGCTTTATTATTGCAGTTCTTAACTTTTTAGTTACAGACCTAGCCACCTAGGCCCCCAGACAAATAACTTTTCTGTTAGCGTTTACGCTAAACGTTAAGTACAAAAAATGTATGTTAATGATTGTACTTAGCGCTTGGCATAAACGCTCACAGAAAATTTATTTGTCTAGGCCTATTACTTTACCAGAAAATCTTTTACCTTTAAATTTTGCATTTAGCATTAAACGAGAGTCTGCGTTTGACTATGATTAGGCTAATCTAGTCGAAACGTTAAAAAATAAGAAGGTAAACGCGTTGATTCGCGTTACGTGTAATTCCTTGTGTTAGTATTGAGCAGTTGAAGCTCTAGAACAATAAAACTTGTCCACAATCCTTTACTAATAATTTTATACAAAGTAAGTAAATTATCACCAATAATCACCATATTACTGTGATGCGCTGTTTTACCGTTTAAGGCGATTCGCACACCGCACCAGTGATTAAAAGGTTTTTTAAAAGAGCCGATATGCGATTACCTCTAATACTTTGTTACTCTCTGACATTTCATTGTGGAACATGTATATCGAGTAGCCCACGCTCAGGAGTAAAGTCAATCATTGTTATCAATCAAACAAGCAGATTTTCTCTCATCTGTCCCAGCCGGCATTTTCAGGACATCTCTTTATTACGTTTACAGTAGATACAATATTATGAACTAATGAATGCTAGCCGTATTGTGTCATAGACTAATAGACTACCCCTGTCACTTCCCATGGGTGCCGCAAGGGACAACTAATTGCTTATATTTACGGGGCGACAGAGGGTATTTACTGGTCGTTATTATAAATAGAGGAGATTATTACGCAATCGATTAGGGGGTAAAAGTAATAGTTTCTACGCGTCTCTGTGCATCACACACGAAAATAAAGAATCAGTGAGGAGCTTATACGATGTTTAGAGAGCCGTCATTTGTATCAACTTGGAGATAATTTATAGCTTGTATTGCTACTTAAAAAAAAAAAATATATGAATAAAAAATAATACTATACATAAATAATAATATAGATACTGTATATAAATAATAATAACGCTATATAACCTTTGCTTATTACACTACTCTAAATTCAGGAAACGAAGGCCAGGAAGGCACAAAACCACCCTGACATGGCTAATTAGGTTCCTAGCCGACTTAACTTATATCACACTTTCTTAAATCCTAATTAGGATTCCCGAATTCAAAGTCGTGTAATAAGCCTTAGCTTCGAGCCAGATACATCAGTGTTTTGATTTTTTTTTATCCTGACGTGACGCTGCAGGTTGGCAATATTAAAAAGTTTGCTTTACGAAAATTACCTTGTCTATCATCGACTGTTTCAGATAAACTATAAATTATTACACACAATTTAATATCTAAATGCTACAACATATGAAGGATTTTAATTGCTTTTATTCTATTTTAACTCGTATGCAGTATAAAACATGGTTTGTTTTAGTTGATTCTCTCGCTCATCTGCTTCGTTTTCGCCGCACTCGTTTCGTTCTCCTGGAAAATGCAACCATTTTGGTTTTAAACACAAAAGTATGCAAATATCTTGACGCGCTGTCTCCTGGTGGAGGTAGCTCATGTACAGTGACATTACGACAGGTAGATAGCGGTTATCAGTAGCCGTATTCAGAGACACGTCTGCTTTTATAACAGACTTGCTTTTCCAACAAAAGTTTTCAATAGCTAGCAAAATTTTATTATAAAAGGATTTTTGTACGTAATTTTTAGGAGTTTATTACTACGTCCGTCCGTCTATCCGACCCGCACTTAGCTGGTTTTTCTTTACTGAATATTACCATAAATGATTGGCAGACGTTTGTCTAATTGTTGCAAGCACCACTGCTGAGCGCGGGGTCTAGAGTTCGATCTCCGAGTCGGGAAAAGTGTGTATTGGTTTTTTATTAGGAAACTCTTAGTAGCAATCTGGATTCTGGATTTGTGCTCTGCTGATGGCTTTAGGTTTGTCTCCTATAACATTGGACTTATACAGAACTGGTGATAGTGGGTATTAAACACTCCTGACTATCGCATCAGAGAATACAAGCGTGATGTTATCTTGTTTTTTTACATACTTAACATTAATTTACAATAATTGTATTTAGAGTACCTAATAACTAAAAATAAAATCTGAGCAGTAGCGCTAAAGAAATCTAATTCTCTTGTTACTGAGTTTCCTAAAATCTGGAGACGTTTTTATTGGCTTATATTTTAAAAGCAAAAGCCTCTCTTACGCTTTCGTCAAAAGACTCATCTTATTAAATTAAAATATACCTTTTACATTTAGAATAATAAAATCACTGACGTAAGAGTCGTATTACAGAACCTAACAAAATTAAAATTAATAAAAAAAAATTAGTTATTCGTTCGTTTGTTGAACTTGACAGACACAATTGATTTCGACCTGAATGAGGCGGATTTTTCAAATGCGACAGATGGAGGGTTATTATACGTACCGTAAATTTTTATTTGCACTCTCGGCATATACTCGTATACTTAGTGCTGTATTCGTCGATACTCCCTTTCCTATCGAATATGTAGAAGCACTGCTTTTGACATCCGTATTCTATTATACTCTTCGCCACATGCTAAGGTTGCTCTGGTAAAATACGGAAGCTTAGGACACAATATTGAAGGAAATCCAGAGAAAATTCAGATATTTATGTTTAAATCTACAAAGAATTATAGCTGTTGCACCAGCTCTTGATAAATTCCGTATTATTCCGTTTAATATAATACGGAATTTATCAAGAGCTGGTGCAACATAATTCTTTTAGATTTAAACATAAATATCTGATTTTTTTCTGGATTTCCTTCAATATTGTGTCCTAAGCTAACCAGCTATCTTGGTAGGTATATGTTATTACTGTAGGTGAGTAATTTTTGTATATATTATAATTGTTTTCTCGGAAACGACTTTAACGAGATGGATGAAACATTGTATATTTTATGTTTATCTGTGTATGTGTTGATCTAGATAGGTGTCGTCTCTGAGAAAATCACGAGAAAATCACTTTTTAGGGTTCCGTACCAAAATGGTAAAAATGGAACCCTTATGGTGCGACTTCGTCTGTCTGTCTGTTTGTCAGAGCTGCTTATTTCAGCAACTACTAATGCTATCGACTTGTATATATAACTTGTGTATATATAATATATTTTCATTTTATTTTATGTCTCACAGTTTTCGACATAAATTAATTAAGACATTAATTACGAAAAAATACAATTCCCCCCCCCCCTTATCTCCGAAGTTTGCAGAGTGAAAAATCTGAAATAATTAGAGTTGATAGGAATTGACCCAAATATTGCACCAAAAATAAGACGATGTTCCTAACTAGTACAGTTTTTTCAAAATCATCAAAATTCACAAACAAACTTAATAGTTATGCGGTCGTTTTTTTCACTGTATACGTCCAAAAATGATACGGAGCCCTCGGTGCGCGAGTACGACTCGCACTTGGCCGGTTTATTTTTATAATAAACTCGTACTAAATACCGATTCATACAGCTTAGCTGCTAGACAAAGGCTATATTAATGTAAAAAAAAAAAAAACTTCAAGTCGTTCGCAAGCCCGAAGCTCTTAGCGCCATCATAATACTTTATTAGCTTACATAATATAGTCGCGGAAATTGAAAGAACACAGTACACGAGCTTCTGTAATAACGAGCAAGTTGAGAAACTTTAACTATAAGCTTTTATTTATTACTTTGGTAATATAATACCTTTCTGCACACGGATGTTATGTAAACATTGCCACAATAATGGTTCATAGTTTTTAATAGCAAGACAATTACACCCATCTCGCCTGATGTTAAGCGATGATGCGGTCTACGATTAAGCACGCTTGCCTAGAAGAAACCGATTCACTCGTGACTTGGAGGCACTCTCCGAAATGTTTCCGATAAAAAACCGATACGCTAGCAACTTTGCGCCGATACTCAAGACTTAAAATATCTAATAGCTGACTGTGGTATACGGCCCAAGGTAGCACACCAACATCGTCAAGTCATTTGTGACAACTCGACTCGACAACGTGTCGTCTCTGTTGTTTTTTTTCGTCTCTTTTCTCTTTTGCAAGCATGCTCCATCGTAGACCGCATCATCACTTAACATCAGGCGAGATGGCGGTCAAACGCGAGCCTATAATTTAATTTAAAAAAAAAAGGTGATCCTAGTACCCTGCAATCATCCATTGCTGCTATCACCATTAATATTGCAATTCTAATTGGGAAACTGTTGTTTAATAGCGGTATACATACCCAGTATACCTAGGGGAGATCGCCAACAGCGACTTTTAGCTGCTATTCAGTAGCAATATAATCGCAAAAAGATCGTAGGTAGACCTTCGTCCATGTACCCCCGATTTTGCATAGCTCCTATGCCCATAGATACAGCATGGATCAATCATGGACATTAATCAATATATAATCAGTCGCGCGTTTGCATTGATGCAATCGCTTGTTGCAAATGCGACTAACAGCCAAAAGTAGCGGTGCAGGCGCGCGCTCTCGAAACCTACGACAGAATCGCTGCAAAAAATCGCCGTGAGCGACGTCCCTTATACCCATAAATTTATCTCTGAAATTCATTTAGTATTCAGAACTTCAATGTCGGCAAATATAATGAATATTATCTCAAGAAAACTCATACAACTTTCTCTTTAATCTTTTGAGGTTTTTGAACTTTTGTCATTCAAGATTCAGAAGGCGATGTCTTCGAAAGTTCCATCATTTCTCGTTTGATTTTTTGCACTGGAACGTTCCAGATTTTTTTGTATTATCTTTAGTAAAATTTCAGACAAAGTTACTGAGTTGTGGTTTTCATTGAGCGTATCAAACGCTTTTAAGTTTTGACGTTTTTTAGGGTTCCGTACCAAAATGGTAAAAAAGGAACCCTTATGGTGCGACTTCGTCTGTCTGTCTGTCTGTCTGTCTGTTTGTCTGTCTGTCTGTCTGTCTGTCTGTCACACCTGCTTATTTCAGCAACTACTTATGCTATCGACTTGAAATTTGGAACAGTTATAAAAAATGCTTGTTCAACTTAATTGCAAATGAAAAAAGTCCAAAAATATTTTTATTTTCATTGCAAAAGGGGCCGGAGTGGGGGTCTAAAATTTTAAAGTGGGGTTACTAGGTCAAGTGACATACCATATGAAAGGGCTTGATCTGCACCTTTCAAAATATATTTTTATTTTATTTTATGTCTCACAGTTTTTGACATATGATGAAAAATGTCCAAAAAAATACCATTCCCCCCCCCCTTATCTCCGAAGTTTGCGGGGCGAAAAATCTAAAATAATTAGAGTTGATAGGAATTGACCCAAATAAAACTTAGGTCCTAACTAGTACAGCTTTTTCAAAATCATCAAAATTCCTTCACAAACAAACTTAGTTATGCGGTCCAGATTTTTTCACTTTATACGTCCAAAAATGATACGGAACCCTCGGTGCGCGAGT
This sequence comes from Thalpophila matura, assembly GCA_948465475.1. Classification (NCBI taxonomy): domain Eukaryota; kingdom Metazoa; phylum Arthropoda; class Insecta; order Lepidoptera; family Noctuidae; genus Thalpophila; species Thalpophila matura. Next base: position 14,628,437 of record OX419183.1, read on the forward strand.
ACGACTCGCACGTGGCCGGTTTTTTTTTTAGATTGTTCCGCCTTGATAAACGATTTGTTAACTTTGAGAGGGAAATCGTAGTTTCCCGTTGCCACTTTAAAACGATATCTGAGCACGTAATAGAAAAAAGTATAAACAAAAATGTCTCCGGTGTTCACTCAGATTTTTTCTAATATATTTTGCTCATACTATCATTGGTTAATTTTCTTTCTGTCTGAGAGAATAAAGAAAGAAAACAATAATTTACTTTTGTGCATGATGCTATTATCAGAGTACCTAGTTTGATGAAGTCTGCATTTTTTTCTGAATAAAGCTATGGATAACACACGCAACAATGAGATGTGCACCATTTCTGATTTCACTTACATTTCTTCTTAATATGCATATATGCATATGTGTATGCAAATACTGCAGGCATCCTTAATAGTGTTTCAGGAACATCCGCATAAGAATACCCACAAATAACAAGCCAGGATAGTAATAATTCGAATTTCGTTCAAGTGCAGTTCCAGGAATGCTATTTCATAATCATAATTATCAATTATGTCGTAGGAATACCGGCAGCCATACTCGGGTGGAGGAGAGCTTAAATTGTGACTAGTTTAATACAGGTTTCATTATCAGAACCAACTCGAATTCATACTAGAGACAGATAGGTATTTATGTTTGTGAAGTAGGTAAGCGCCAAATTGTAGAATAAAATCTTGGTTGGCTAGGCGCGATCGCCGGCAGCCGCCGATTTTGGGGGGGGGGGGTCATACCGCAGCCGAAGACTTGGGGGGTCATACCGATTAATGCCGACGTGCTATACCGTGAATTACCGTGTTTGGCGCATTTTTTTTCGATTTTGGGGGGTCATGACCTCCACGACTCGGACCGCGCCTGATTAAGGCGTGGTATGTCGATTAAATCTTGAGCAGCCCGACTGGGGAAGTATCTGCACCACAGAAATTTAAAAAAATATTATTTAGATTGCTGTGACCTGCACCTTACAGAATACCAGAGTCAAATAACGCTACTCTTGGGTAATGTTTATGGTGAATAACGTCGTCAGAGCTCCTGAGGATGCGCTGTGTTGACAACGGGGGACTTGCTCGTCCCCGAAGGTATCGGCATAGCAAAACTTTATTTTAGAGGGTCGGCAACGTGCATGTGATGCTCAGTGTTTCAAGCGTTTATAGACTACGATGGCCGCTTACAATCTGTGCCCCAAGTCTGCTAATGCAACTGTAATAATCGTGTCAGAATGGTCTCTCAATGACATCGTTTTGACCAATGACGAAAGAGATCGTCTTACTCTAAGCCAATCACCGCTTAGGTTTTGACAATTATGGTGTCATTACGACACCATTCTTACACAATTGCAATAGCAGAATTGGGGCCCAGGCGGGCTATATAGCCTGGTTGCCACCATGTCGTATAAAAAAGTGGTTATAATGATAGCTATTCAGTCTAAATTATAGGCGAACCCTATAGTGTTTTGATCTAGGCTTCAACTCCCACGAAAAAAGTTTTATTGATGACGTTTTGTGACCAAATGCCGACGTGTTTGCGCTCCACCATAATTATGTGGTAAGATAATGGTCGTTTATCGCCGTAGTCGTATAATAAGTGTATATTTCGCAGCTATTTAAGGATTTTCTATCACAGCATCTTGCTTCGATGAAGCACAGGTGTAAGTTATCTGAGTACGTATGATAAGCGTATTAAAGTTCATCTCGTTGACAAGATCAAGATGAATGTTCAGAAAGTTTCCCAACTTTGTGAACATTCATCTTCTATAATACCTACCTAATTTAGGAAATGTTCGCATTATTTCCATATTCGCATTATTATATGGTACATTACCTACCTACTTAAGAACTTTGTCTCTAACATGCCAGCTGTTTGTGTTTTTAATTTTTACAGAATTTTAAACTTCAAAGTGATTTCTTGCTTTTTTTAAAACGCTTCATACTACTAGATTCCCTTTGTCTCTCTGAATATTTTTTACTGTGTTCAAAATCAAAGGAAATAAGGCAGGTCACTGTAACTGACGTAAGCATGATGGCGTAACCGCAAGCGTTGTAAAAGGTATATAATTATTTAAATCGTTCATTTTAGAAAATCGTGTTCCTCAAAACGAAACGAGATGAAAAATTCTTTAAAACATTTTTTTTTTCTTTCATTTTCCTTATTTCTTACATAAATCTTCAGATGCAAACTTAAATTTAAAATATAGGTTTACTATACTAATTGTAACTACATTTCTAAAGCTAAAGAATTAAAATTTAAATATTAGGCAGTAGGCACACATAGACTTTAATTTCAAACTTGTGATGACCTACTAAAAAAGTAATACTTCTAAGACAGTTTTACTCCATACCTACGGATCAAAGTGCCAATTTTCAGGACAGCATTACAACTATTTCTTATAAGTAAATGAAACTGTAAACAAACACAACAGGCAAGTTACCCAGCAAATTTCTTTCACACCATAGTTTCGCTGTAAGGTAAAATGCATGGCAATACTATTACACGATCCACCCCATTGGTTGTTCCACCATTTTCCTTATCTCTCCTGCAGGCGCACCCGTGAAGGGTTATCGCATAAACATAACCGTGTTTCTCGGGTTCCGTAGCCCTACAGCGGTGCAAACGAGATGCGAATGTATGGAAATAAGTAGATGAAGATTGTATTCCAGCTTCTTCGTTAAAGCCTTGTCGTACAGATGCACTATGGTAGCATTATACTTAAATAGAATTGTTATCTTGGTTGTAGAAAGATTTTTTGTTGATTTGATATGTAAATTTTTTGTAGGTTGATATTGGTGTCTTCAAGTCGCGAGTGAATCGGTTTCTTCTAGACAAGCGTGCTCCATTGAAGACCGCATCATCGTTTAACATCAGGTGAGATGGCAGTCAATTAAGCAGGCCTATTATTAAATAAAAGTATTATTAGTATGCTATTATTAGCATCTTCATGCCCGCCATTGGCGATCAGTTTTCTGAACAAGTCTGCAAAAGCTTTACGATTCACTCCGTGATGTTGCAAAGCCACATTTTGAAACATCCGAATGTATAAATTCTTCCATGTGTTTTACCTACTAATTAGGTAAATGTAATAAGAGAAGAATAGGTACCTAATTTCTATTGAGAATCTTTTGTATGTACTTGAATATTCTGTCTGATCGTGTCAACAAACTTGTAATTGTATACTTGGTATAAAATAATAGTCTAGGTCGAACTTTCAAATAGGACGCGTACGTACCGATAACCCTTCTCTATTAAATGTATGTCAAAGACATCCTCTGTCATGAAACTCTATTTGATAAAAGGTAATATTAGACAATATTATTCGATAAACTAGGTCATGAAATTGTTTACGTTACAAAAGGGGTAAATAATTTTCTTTTTTAAGGGAGACAATAAAGCGTGTTGTCGTTTTAGAAATGCAATGATAGTAGTGAACAGCATTGAGTAATAAAGTTTATTTATACAGTAATTACAGTATTATACAGGGTGGCAGGTTAGACAGTGGAAATATTTTAAGGGGTCATTGTACTCATCATTATGAACAACTTTTACTATGGCACCAACCCTGAAATCGTGAAAAAAAATCAGCTGTTCCATACATTTTGATGAGTCATTTGAACATAAATGTATGGAACAGCTGATTTTTTTTTCGCGATTTCAGCGTTGGTCCCATAGTAAAAGTTGTTCATAATGATGAGTAAAATGACCCCTTAAAATATTTCCACTGTCTAACCTGCCACCCTGTATATTTTTTTTTAACGTACTAGGATTTCTCTTGTATCATGGGTGCGTTTACATACACAAACACTCAGACCCGAAACAAATTTTTGTTCCGCGCGTGAATCGAACCCTCAACAAGTTGCGCAACATCCAATCACTTAGCTACTACGGCAGGCGTGCCGTCAAATACCTTTTACCTACACAGAAAAAAAATACAGGACAAGTGCGAGTATGACTCGCGCCCTAAGGGTTCCGAAATATAGATGTATTCCCGTTGGCCTCATTGAGGAAAACAGATCAGTGGGGCCAACGGGGACAATTTTAAATAATTTTGGAAAAATCCCGTTGGACACGGCCAGTGGGGCCAACGGGAATACACCGAAATATACAATAGCGCCATCAATGCTGCTATTAAATCATAGTAGATACCTATATCATATCTTGATCATAGATGGCGCTACTGCATACTTCTAGTGGCGCCATCTATGAGCAGATGGCTCCACTCATGGTCATGACAGACGGACAACAAAGTGATCCTGTAAGGGTTCAGTGTTTCGTTTTGAGGTACGGAACACTAAAAACAATTTATTGTTACTTATGTTGTTATAGCTTAGCTGAATCGTATTCCAAACCAAAGACGCTATTTACACGAAGATTTCCTAGTTCAATTTATTATAAGTTAGTCAGTGTAGGTAAATCTGTGAAATGTGAATATTCATATCTTGCTGTGCTTGGCACTAGAGGAAACAGAGAGCTCGGCTCAGCAGGAGCGCTGTCTGGCCACACTGTGAAGTCACTTTGTCTGAATACGAAGCAATCTCTTATTTGGTGCCTAGAATAAAATGTTAAAAGCTAGAAATACTAACATTTTAACATAGTATTTCTTTGTTTATTGTAAAGATAGAACTATGGTTCTAGAATCCTGAAAAATACTGGTAATTTGTACCTACCTACAACTGATATGAGTTATGATGGTATATGAAACTAATTGTACTTATATGAATAAGAGATTCTAAGAGCGCTGGTGGACTGTTTTCAATCCGAATACTAATATATACACGGATCGAGAAAATTAAGTATGAAATGTATGATGACAAACCAAAATGGGATCGGACGCAGTGCAAAACCACTTAAATGGCAGTAGGTACTATTTTTAGCTCAAACAAATAGAACTATATTACGTCTTTGAAATTGGGTTTTTTTTCTTCATATTAGACGCAGTCTACAAGAGCTATAATTAAAATTAAAATTAAAAAAAAAAAGTTTTTCTAGTCCTGGAAAGGTAAGATTAAGACTAACATGATTTCTTACTTTCCTATTGGTAAAAAGGAAGTTTATGTATGTATGTTTGATTTCTTACTAAACCCTTGTAGCTATAGCCGGGTGTATCAAAGCATCTAAAAGCTAGTCCCAACGTGCTTGGGAAAAGGTGCAGATGGCATATGACTTAAGTTCCTTGAACCCTTCTCATCTTTGAAGACACCTTTGAGATACTGACTCGCTTTGTTATTAAACTTGATATTTGAGTTTTGTGCTTAATTTTCATTCCGGTATTATACCAAAATGCCAGTAGTTGGGTTGTGGAGGTCAGATGGCAGTCGCTCCATGTATAATACTATTAGCTATTTAGGCGCATCTTGTTATCTAACACTGTTTTTTTTCTTTTAGCGTATAAGTACTTCTTACTTCGTGTTAATATTGTTATTTATCTACGAGATAATATTAAAATAAATAAAATCTACGACGTATAAAAATATTTTTATAGATATTTGGCAACATCATGAGACAAAATATATTTATCTGTAGGAGAAATGTTTAAAAGTTTATAGAATCCATTACTGTGTCACTTGTTGCGTGGTTTGGTGTTGTTCCAAATAGGTCATGGGAAAACACCAAAATGTTACAGCTATTTCTATAAAAGCTTATAGGAATAGGGATTCATATTTATTTCTACTGGAATTTGTAAAAAGCTTATTAAAACTTGCTGACCTAAATATAGAGAACAAAGAGTCTTTTTTGCGTTCAAACTAGTCTTCATGAATGAAATCGGTCTACGCGAATATACACTTTAACTCGTGAGACCTAAGACCCTTTTCTGTTTCTTAATTTCTGAACCTATTGTGGGTGATCTACTACAAGAGCTGCTGTAAAAGAAAATCCTTTACTTAGCGTCTGGCCAGTGTTGTTTCTACTTGTTCAGTTCATGCGACGTGTTAAATGGAGTGTGTTTGGCTTCTAGTCCCGTAAATCATTCACTCCAAAGTTTTAATCCGGAGTAAGAAAATAATGCTACTGGAAAAGAAAATCACTGAATTGTTCATAAATATATTTTCTTAGGAGTGCCGCCACAGTGGCTGAATATAGGCCTTTCCAATTGCACGTCAATGAACTCGATCCTCAACCACACTCTTCTATCTATCTGTTTTTAATATTGCCCATTACACCATCGCACAGAAATTAAATTATAATGTATCCAATTCGGTACCTCATTATTTCTTTGAATTGAAACTACCATAATTACTTTCTACAAAAAATATTGAAAAGTAAATTCTCGGAAACTACCAAAACAAAGCAGAATGTTATACCTACCTATTTCAATTTATTACGTTTCCATCATACCGTGAATTGGAATAACTACTTACTTATAAGACTAAAAAAAAATATTCAGCTAATTTCGACCGGGGAAGCGACAATTTAGAAACCTTGTCAACGATGGACAAATTATTTTAATTCAAAGTAATGTATTGGTTAATTTAGTTTGTTATCTATTTCAGTTAGGTATTCCTTATGTTTGGACCCTCTTACGGTGTAGAAATCCCTTATATGATACTGATAGTTTTCGAATAAACACGAAGAAGTAGCGGTCTTGGCCCCAAACCGCGTGTACCTATATGACGGGGTCTCGTCATAGAAGGGTTAAGTCTACTGGCTCTTCTGTAACATGTTCCTAGCTACACCATCTGCTGAAAATTTGTCCAGAAGAAACGCTAAAGGAACAAGACGCTCCATGAAGGTTTATGTTGCGTGAAACATTGCCTGAATAAAAAACAATAGCTCGCAATTTTTTTGGGTTAAACATAAAATGATACGGAAAAAAAGAGGTCAAATTATTGTCATCGGCTGTATAGTACATTATACATATTATCTACTAGTGACCCGCCCGATCAAGATTTATGTGCTGTACCCCCAGATCATAGAAACAAGGAGATATGCCATCATAGCAAATTAGTACGGGAACAACTGTCGCCACTTTTAGTACATTTTTCAACACAATTACAAGCGCCCCTCGTGAATATAAAGATCTCCCACACATTAAAAATTCCGCATACCCTCAATCTAACACTGTTAATCGTCACTCAACACTAGCACTTAACTAAAACACTGTATTTATATCATCGATCGTGTTCGGTTCGTCGCCAGCGTGTACTTTTTATATACGGTCAGTGTGTCCGTATGAAAGCGTCAAGCTCAATAGCGCCTTGGCACATCTCCCTTGTTTCTATGATCTGAGGCTGTACCTAAGTTATACCCCCTTTGATGACAGTGGAAATATTAAAGGGGTCATTAGGGGGGTCGGGGGGGGGGGGGGGGCTAATGGCCCATTTAATATTTCTACTATCTAACCTGCCACCCTGGTAAGGTATAATACTTCTATTAATACCGGAATAAATTATCTAAATGGTGGTGAAAACCGCATTGAAATCCATGGTGTAGTTTAAAAGAACTAAGCGTACAAACAGACAGACACGGAAAGTGATTTTTTTTAATACTATTTATAGACATGGGCAATGGGCATGTAATAATATTATAAGTTTACATAACCCATAAAAGCTAGGTACTTCGTAAAAAAAACAAAAACGTAATGTAATTGATTTTATTAGAATAAAATTTCCTCCTGCTCTTTTCTGCCTTCTTATCGTATTTTTTCCGTTAACAATCTAAATACGTAAATGAAATGGGTTTAGGAAACAAAACATCAAAAAAGCACTGGTATCACGATCGGACTCATTGCAATATTCTCCAAATAATCCAAAAATAGGAGGAAAAAAATCGAGAACAAATAAAAGGAAATGAGAGGCATCGTATTTGTGGCATTTGCATAATAGGTACCTACGTAATTATGTACTTATTTTTTTTGTCTCTCCTTTCCTTCCTTCCTTCGGTGCTGCCCACGCAGGATATTATTAGCCCTAATTTATTAGCAAAACGAAAAAAAAAATCTTTGTAATAATTTCAGGGACTTACCTAGTGTGTAGGTATATCATTATTATGTCATTACTTTAAACATTTAAAAACACACAGTCTAACGCTTATTGTAATGCTTAGTCGTTTTTGGCAACGAACAACTGAAAATTTAAAGGTTAGAATATAAACAATCTACCATTATACGTTTATTTGTCGAGAAGCCTCCTGGAGGTCAAAATCAATTGTGTTTTTCAAATGCGACAGTTGAATTGGACAGATTTTTATCAAATAAGTAGCCAGGGATTTAGACAAGCACATATGCTACCTTTCATTCATTTTCACGTAGACGAAGCCGCGGGCAACAGCTGGTAACTTTATAAACAAAAACTTTTATACCAGTGCCTACGGAAACCAATTTATTTTCAAAGGCTTCAAAATTATATTAATCAATTTAAAGTTATTTAATACATCTGAAGCCGCTCTTCCAACAAGAAACGGGATCTTCGCAATTAATTAGAATATTGCATTAATTTATTGGTATCGGATACTAGAATCTTGTTCCGCGCAGATAAATAAATATGTTGATTCTCTTGTGAACATTAATAACACTGTTGAATAACTGGAAGAAGCTTACTAGGTACCACATTTATTTAAAGTGACAACATCTCCCGGAGTCGCTGCCTCTCTGTGCTCAGCTAGTTCTGAGGGAGCCAGGGTTCCCAGGAACAACTTGATAAGTAAAACAACTTGAGGAGGGGGATAATATAGACTAGTGTTTCCCAAACATTGTTCTGCCATGGCCGGTAATTTTCACACGCGAAGTATGGAGCTGCTGCTTATTTTTAAAACAAGGCGGGAATGTGGCGACCCGGTATTTTATTTTGATGACCCGGTACCGGGTCGCGACCCGGCAAATGGGAAACGCTGATATAGACAATTATACTGTAGTAGGCGATGTAACACGCTTGTTACACTGTTTATTTATAGAACTGTTACAATTATAGGTATGTTACAAGTTACCACTATTTTTGACTATTAAAATAATGAACACTTGATTGATATAATTGTTATTAGGAATATCTGCAGCACGCTGTGATGAAGTCCGCTCCCAGTGATGATACCAGTACTAATTACACGTATCATTCTCAGGAGCTCTGGCGGCCTTACTCACCACAAGAACACAACACTACCGTAAGGTAACGTTATTTGGTTATGGTATTCTCTAAGCGTAATATCCCGCTGTCCCGCGTACCTCTCATAAATCTGTGTGTTGAGACATTTTTAAAACATTTGGAATAGAGATGGGTCATTGACGGTTTTTAAGTTAATGTAATTTAACTGTTAAACATTAATGGTCAACGGGTTAAAAAAACTGTTAATAAATAACAGGTTAACATTTCAATGATTCAATCGTTAGCGATAATCGTCAATTTATTGTGTCAACGTTTACGATACGAACGAAAACTTTGTTGCAGTTTAGGTTGAGATTTGATAAGAAATAAGTTTTTTTTTTTTATTGAACTGGACTGTAATGGAATGACCTTTCCTTCGTACTTATTTTACTTACTTTACTTCTTATATAAGTAACGAATATTTCCGAAGGAGACTACATTCACAGAAATGAATAAAATAATATTGAAATAATGCGTTGAGTGCGTTGACGTAAACTGACAGCTAATATTTTCAACCTGTTTTTTCATTAATGATTAACAGTTAACCCGTTGACCAATGAAAAATCGTTAAAAACAACAGTTTATTGATTCAAAGCCCACCTTTAATTTGGAACTAGAGAGAATAAATCTCGCGTGTTGGACTTATTGCTGTGTCTGACACGGCAAAACACTCACGCTTATCCCTTGCGAGTTTCTTTAAATTTCTATTTAATTCGCTTGGATGTATGTTATTTTAAAATATTTTAAATTGTTAGATATTTATGTAGTCTGGAATAGCACTTTAAGTTACTTTTTAACACAATAATTTACGGTTCCTGGTGATGTGAGTGGTTCCGAGTTGTAATTTCCACGCGAACGAAGTCGTGGGCAACAGCTAGTTAATATAATAAAGCTGAAGAGTTTGTTTGTTTGATCGCGCTAATCTCTAGAACAACCGGTCGGATTCGAAAAATTCTTTTTGAATATGAAAGCCAGATTCATGAGAAATAGTATAACTATAGGCTATTTATATTTAATCCAAGCTCCACTACGTATAACTTGCTTGAAGTATATATTACAAGAAAATATTCAAATAACTGCGATAAAAATACACGATAGTGTAAATAAATACTTACCATATTTCATTCTAAAAGGTACTTTAATCTTTAGCATGAAGCAGTTAGCAGTTGTTAAACATCTGCTTTTAGTGCTGACCTAGGCTCAAACTTGCTAATGAAAAAGTTTTCAGAATTTAACAACATTCCCGCGCTCATAGTGCTCCACAAAGTACTTCACAGAACATCACTAAATGTGCTGAATAGACTTAATTAAGCAGGTCTAAATAATATAGTAAGTATATTTTGTAGTCCGTTTTATTTTCATAAGCTGTCTTTTATTAATTACGTGAGTCATTAGGTACTTTTAAAAACCGTGACGAAATGAAAAGGATTTAATTAGGTTTATAGGTAATATGTTTGAAGATGATGTCGTTTATGCATTCTGTGTCTGGATATGCTGAGTAACTGCATAAACTATTCCCTAAGATAACGCGGAATGCATCAGGTAATGTACGCAAACAGCATTATTACCGACATCTCATAATGTTCTGACGTCACGTTGAAAGTTATACATAACGTAGGAAACATGTTTTACAAGTTGCAACTTATCTTCAATTTTTATTTAATTATTTTAAACAGTTTTATCCGCGACTAGCTGTGCACACGATATCGTTATTTTCTTCATACAAACTTTCACCCCTATGAATGGACGCTGAACATTGTGGCGAAGCTTGAAGCTTATATTCAGCAATGGATGTCTTACGGCTGATATGAAAACTTCCGAAACGTAACCTAGATTGACAAAATAAAATCTCGATATCCACTAAAAATTTCACGTATCAAATCTGTGTCGAATTCTTGAAATGATGTTACTGCAATTTGGATTCTGTCTCGTTAGCTATAAAGATCATTTTGTAAGTACATAAGTTTTAAAGCGTTGACGTGTTGCGAATATGCGGCAGGCGCCAGCGACTCTTCCGCATTCTAATTGCAGTTGCAGCCGTCTATCAAATATTTCCACGTATCAAACGGAAATATCATTTGAATTAGGTACCTAGGTAGGTATGGGTACCGGCATCAGTTATGAGCACAGATCGAGCATGTACATTTTTGGCCCAATAGACAATACACAGTTGACAATACGTAATAGAGAATAGTCCAATAGACGACAAGCATCGAATGACGAACCAATCGCGTGCAGCCTCGGGCCTCGTCACCTCCCGTCTTCTTTATTCCGCCAAAGAGATCGAAAATTCAGCTCATCCGCAGGTGACGTTTGTTACTCATGACTGTTGCCGGTATCTATACCTGCACTAATGTACAGCTTATGCAAGACCTGCCGTCTTTTTTTAATCTTTCACGGTAGGCAGAGGTTTTTCCAAGCGCACTTTTTTACAATACAAATGCGAATCGGAAAATCATTACATAGATATCTGTATTTTATTTTGCTCTTCTTTTCACATAATCACGTTTGCCGTCTGCTCTAATTGAAAAAGTTTAGTAAATTCTTAGGTTATAATTAGACGTTATCAGACATCTACCTCATTTGGCTCACTCTTCATATCTTCTATTGTAATCTAAACAAATACCTACCCAACAAATCGTGAAACGATTCCAAATAAAATCCCTCTTTTATAACAATTTTTATGCGACCAGTAGGTATTTTTTCTTTTAAAAAGCATAGACCAAAAATATTAACCGTTTAAAATTGCTACTCGATTCAATTAATAAGAAACCATTTTCAGTATTTAAATTAGGAAACAAAAAGAACTGGCGTGAACAAACAGACCATTCTCCAATTTTCATATAATTTGAATAAAATAACGTAGATATCTAGATACCTAGAATTACAACGGCACTTGTGCAAACACATTTTAAGCACCACCCTGTTCTCATTAACAGAATGAATATCAGACAATAGCTAGACGCTAATTATTTTAGTACCTACAAAGCAGCTTAACATAAGATTATTATAATAGTTGGGTGTAGTGGTGTAGCTACACGGTTTGTGTCGCCGAGTGGTCCGGTGGGGATCGTGAATAATTGCATCCCGTAACATGAGCGTGTTAATACACAACAACTCACTGAAACCAAGCTAAAATCATGTTATACATGGATAATTTTAGCTTAGTTTACCTTGATTGAAGTATTTTGGGAATTTTCTGTAAATCCCAGTCATGCAAATATTGGTTTATTTTTAGCATTATAACCACGTATTCTTATGGAAATATTTTTATATAAACATAGTATCAGATAAAATATTTACATATATCAGATACTTACAACAATTATTGTATCAGAAACAAGTAATTATTGTATCGTAAACATTTACGTGTTTGGCGATGTGTAAACTTTTTTCTGATACAATAATAATTTATTATTGTTTTATGAAATACCTACACGAAGCAATCAATTATTGTTTTATGAAATACACATAATTATTGTATTTTTTAGTTACTTAAATTTGATATAATTTGTACATCAATAGCACCATCATTGAACACATGATTCTCATCATTTATCATATTAGAGAACATCATACACAAACGTAAGTTTATGGAGAATTCATTCTTTATTCTTTATTGTAGGTACACATTGTACACATAATAATATTTATACATAGTTTTATATTGATAATTATGGTATGTACAAAGGCGAGCTTAACTCAAAAATTAAGTTTTCTACCAGCAAACCTTTGAGCGATAGAGAGAGGTTAACACACACCACTATGAGGGTAACAATAGTGTACAATTTTTGCATTTTTTTTACATTTTTTTACAATTCATGACTGTTAAGATTGCTTAACAGTCATGAATTGTAAAACAACTATTGAGTTGTGTTGAGTTTGTATGTAGAATAGCAAAACCAAAAACAGTGTTCTTTAGTATTCTCTGCATTCATTTTAATAGGGATACCTAAGTAAGTAGATAGGTAGGACATAAAAAAACTTATACAACATGTTAAAACGAAAAACCCCTTTGACATGTAAAATGTGCGAGTTACATAAAACAGTTATTTTGCTGGCGTTTTATTGTCTGCTTGTTTGGTAGGCGTTTCTCCAACATCAATGCAAATTTTTTGAACCCTTTTAAATATTTAATTTCCGTGGCTTGTATTCCGTGCATAGAATAATGCGATACAAAATTCTGCACACTTCTTGCAAATTAAAATAAAACAAAGAAAATGTGTCGACTAGGCGCGTAGCAATTTTTTATTTAAGTCTACCTATTCATCACGCAACTTTACAGTGATATAGCTTATACATCAGAATAACACATAGGTTACTTTTTATCCCAAAAATGCTGGCGAAGCCGCGGGCGGAAGCTAGTAGATACTAAAGCTGACAATTCTGCAGACTGACTTCAAATGTCAACAAATACTCCAACAGGATCTTGAATATATATCTTGACTAGCTTCCGCCCGCGGCTTCGCCCGCGTTTTTGGGATAAAAAGTTGTCTTGTTTACTTTTTAATGAAGTAGGTACTCTATAAGTCTTCCTCTTTTTGCCTCTTCAATATTTTTCCACTCTAAAATACCTATCAATAACGTGAAAAAAATCAAATATCTACCCACATATTTCAGAAAAAAAATAGTTTATGAAAGGCATATAAAATTATGATTAAAAAAAATTACCTGGGTACAACCAACTTGTTCCATGGATATTGTGAGAGATAACTAAAGGGAATGGCTTGTTGCGGTGTTCGCTGGCTAAAGCAACCAACCCTCGTTATTTACGGACCATTGTGGTTTTTATACCCAGCTCTAAGCTGCATGGTGCAGAGCTTTCAGAAGCTTTCATTAAGTACTTGCTTGTAATACCGTTTTTAGGGTTCCGTACCAAAATGGTAAAAAAGGAACCCCTAAAGCTATCGACTTGAAATTTGGAACAGTTATAAAAAATGCTTGCCCAACTTTATTGCAAATGAAAAAAGACAAAAAAATATATTTTCATTGCAAAAGGGGCCGGAGTGGGGGTCCGAAATTTGAAAGTGGCACTAGGTCAAGTGGCATATCATATTGATCTGCATATTTCAAAATATATTTTTATTTTATTTTATGTCTCACAGTTTTCGACATATGATGAAAAAATTCTGAAAAAATACCATCCCCCCCCTTATCTCCGAAGTTTGCGGAGCGAAAAATCTGAAATAATTAGAGTTAATAGAAATTGACCCAAATATTGCACCAAAAATAAAACGATGTTCCTAACTATTACAGTTTTTCAAAATCATTAAAATTCCTTGACAAACAAACTTAGTTATGCGGTCCTTGACTTAGTTATGCGGTCCGGTATTTTTCACTTTATACGTCCAAAACTGATACGGAACCCTCAGTGCGCGAGTACAACTCGCACTTGGCCGGTTTTTATATTTTGTTGGTGAAGCAGGTAGCTTTCTTAATCGTGCTTAAGTGAAGTTAGTTTTACGGTTCTGTATTTTTTTAGGGATATTTGGTTCATGTTTTTGTGTTTTATGTGTGTGTGTGTCTTATGTGTAATTTATTTTCCACCAGGCAACATTTGACGCGAACAACAGGTCAACATGTTCAGCAACGTTGCACAACAACGCGTGACGTTGCCAGCTACTACGTAACTAAACAAAATGTTAGTAGTCACGTGTTACGCGTCAAATGTTGCTTAGTAGATATAGATACGACACTTTACGTGTGCATGCTTTCTTGTTCGTCTTCAGTTTGCTGCAGCGCCAGTTTCTCCTTACTACTTGAACTAAATCTCTGCACGTGCAGGCGAAAGTAATAAAATATCACGAGCGAGTAATTAACTATCTCACAGATTAGAACTAGAGTGGTAAAGAGCTCTTTGTGAAAGAGCTATCGGGGAACTAATACCCTCAGAACCCTCATATCTATTCCCTTCACAATTGATAGACACAATTGATTTCGGCTTGAATCAGGCAGTTCGACAGATCAACTATTACAAAGAAAGAAAATGCATTTATTTACGTCGCTATGATGCACAAACATAAATAATAGACTGCTAAAATCTTCCTTTTGGCTTTGCCGAAGTCGGGTAAAAATAACAAAGATACGGAGGAAAAAACTGTGCGGAAAATATGCGTCCATCCGCGCAAAACGGCCATCGCTCAGCATGATGCTGTGACCCATGCACGGAGCAGAGCCACAGCGCTGGCTTTCAGTGACATTGTATATTACTGCCTCCAAGGCCATGTTGTTTCAACTTACAGTTACGTATCTGTAACCGTCAAATATGGCGGCTTGTACGACAATTTCATACTTAACGATTACGTACTGACTTACGAATACAGATGGTTTAAAGCAACCCGCCCTAAGCAGCGTTAATTACAGGAACATGAAACATTAATTTAAACTTTGTTTCAGGGTGGCAACGCACATGCGATTTTTCTGGTATATCAGATGTCCTTAGGTGACGGTAACCACCTACCATCAGGTGGGCGGCCTGCTTATTTACTATTCATAAAGAAAACCGGACAAGTGTGAGTAGGACTCGCGCTCTGAGTGTTCCGTACAAACTTAATACACTATTGCATGTTTCTGTTTCTAGTGAAATATTTTATTTTTTATATTACCTACATAAAATAAAATATTCCACTAAAGATAGGTAATAGCGCCATCTATGAACAAGATATCGCCATTACCTATACTTCTAGTCGCGCCATCTATGAGCAGATGCCTCGGACTTGCCACGGACAGACCGACGACAAAGTAATGCGATAAGGGTTCCGCTTTTCCTTTTGACGTACAGAACCCTAAAACAATAGCAGAGTAGAAATTATAGGTACGGTACATTTTAAAGTCATGAACGTGTTCAAGGGAAATTCAAGCACAACTTGTGAATAACGGAACATCTGCAAAAATTACAATTTCGTCCCTCAGTTCTGTAATGAATTCGAGAATTTGTCACAAAAGAGATTTTGTCTCTCTTGATTTTATTATAAAGTCCTCGTTTGATCGACATTTGAGTTCTAAAGGTTTATATATTATGTAATGTAGAATACTCTAACGGCAACAGAAATGGAATTCAAAATATTCTACTTCATTATTATTATATTAGTAGGTATAAAATCAACCTAGACATTCCGTGATTATACGTCAGACAGACTTCAAAACTCAAAAGCTGTAAGTAATAACATTTTGCTAGTTTCACTGTTACCTCATTTCTGAACGATTAATGCTAGACTTGTCCTTAACTTCTCCTAAAATAGTTCGCTTTTTAAACGATATTAAACTCCGTCCAAAAACTGAACGCAGGAGTGCTTCAAACTTTTTGGAAAATATATTCAGTTATTCGAATAGGTAACGGAATATTTAGATTGTGGTCTAAAACCGGAGGCAAATGGATCTAGGCAAAGTAATATATTCTATCATTCGGTTCTATTAATTAAACAGCACTTACCTACGGCTGTACCATTATTATTACTTAGTTTATGGTTTAAGACTAAGTAGTGTCCGACCGAAAATGGATTTTCAGCCGAAAACGAAAACAAAAAAGAAGCTTCGGCTTTAGTCTCATTTTCGGACTATCCATCAATGGTTCAGTGAACAAATCGAATCGATCGAATGATCTAATTTAACTAAATCAGGTGGGTAATCTCAATAATATAACCATCCAATGGATCAAAGGACACAGCGACTCACGTGGCAATGATGCGGCGGATGAACTCGCTAGAAGGGGATCGAGCATGGCAGCGGTAGGGCCAGAACCTATCGTACCACTCCCTTTCGGATACATACGCACACTGGTAAGGAAACGAACTAGCGTACAACACCACAAGCTGTGGCTGGACCATGGCGAGTGTAGGCAGGCCAAGGAAGCACTTCCTGATATCGACGGCCGCTTCACCAAACGCGCGCTGCGGCTGACTAAACCACAGCTGCGCACAGTTACAGCTGCCGTCACCGGACACGGCTCGTTTAATAAACACCTCTTTGTCTTAGGAATCACGGACAGCCCCCTGTGTCGTGCCTGCATGGAGGTAGAAGAGACAGCAGCCCACGTGCTCCTGTACTGCCCGGCGGTTGCAACATACAGGGCAAAGTACTTTGGCAACCCAGGTACTCTCCGCGAGATAGTCAGCAACATTGGGGCGCTGCTGGCCTTTCTCGGGGAATTGGGATGGGTCGAATAGTCTCCCACCCGTTCCCACCCGCACGCAAAATACGCGCTTTGACGTGGAGTTGCGGACACCAGCCCGTTATACAATACAATACAATACAATACAATGATCTAATTTTAGAAATATATTCCGTAAGTTTAAGAATTTCTGAAGTAAAAAATCCAATAGAAAATGTAAAGGAAATAGTCCCGTATCGCCACCGATCCGTGTCGGGGCCTCGACCCAGCCCTTGAGCACAAACTAGACAGACACAGAAGGCCCTTCTTGAGGGCCTTTACATATCGTCGCCTTGCAGTGAAAACCTCGTAAAGCACAAATTAATTTTTCTTCTTATTTATATGTTGCGTAGATCAAGATCCCTAAAAAAACACATATTATTAATAATTCATTAAATAATATTGAAATACTCATTAGAAAACAGAAGAACTTACATTTTTACACTTCATACATGTTTTTAACAAACTTAAAAAAAGGAGGTTATTTTACCAGACGTTTACGTTTACGTTTATTGCCATCACGAGGTTTTCACTGCAGAGCGACGATATGGCGCCGCGGTTGTAGTCGCCCTTGCATAATTTGTTTGACGTGCGCCAGCAGCAAGTCGTGATACAGCGTGTATAAAAGCGTATACGTAGCGGCGGCGGTACCGCTGTTGTTGCGTCTCCATGTGTAACCAGCCTAACAGGCCCACGCACACACGCGTGTGCCTCAAATCAAGTCAAACGAACTTTGTTTGACCTCAGTACTATTAGGTATTCTGTGGCTGTGGTGTGACTCGTTTAAATTCGCCGTCCATATGCGTCTATACATATGTGCGTGCGCTAGTTATCACTCGTTGGACAGAGTCAGCCTTCTGTGCATATTTGTTTGTGCCGTGAGTGGCGCTTCCACTATTCGATTCAATACTCACTACCAGCAGACATCGTCAAAGGGAGCGAGTATATCTACCTTCCCATTCTGCGTAAGTACGCTGTAGTTTAGAACATTTCTATCGCGTTTCGCATACTGAGTGAACACTAAACCAATATAACGTTGGTTGAGGTTGCGTTCAGTTAGAATTTATTCGGTTCAAGAGATTAGAACCAGCATTAAGGGTACATAGTGTTCAAGTCAAGTTTTCCCTATAAGTACAAGACATATGAGAAATGACTTGTAATTTGTGATCTAAGTTAGAATATCCAGGTGAAGTTTATGAAGCATTGTAAGAACTTTCTTTTTATTGTTTCGGTCTTCATCATAATTTAGTTTCACATTATTAAGCTATGTTATACCTAAACGAGCAACACATAAGGAGACATGAGCAAAACATACTATTTTCCTGTCAATCAAAAAACAAAACTGTTTCGTTGGTCTAGTAGTTGCAAGTGCGACTGTTGAGCATAAGTTCCGGGTTCGATGCCCAAGGCGGCCAAAGTATTATTGGGTTTTTTAATTATGAAATTCTCAGCAGCAGCCCGGAGTCTGGGATTTATGCCCAGTTTTTAGAAATAGGCTCACCTCCTATTACATGGAACTAACAATGTTACAGGCAAAATGTGGGTGTACTGACGTCTGTCTCTGCCGACCCCTCAGGGAATACTGACGTGATGTTATGTCAAAACAAAACAAAGAACGTACGACTAATGAAACTAAATTATAGTGACTAAATTGATGGCTAGATCGCTCGACTTCAACTGTATATAGCAAAAGTCTGGGACTTGGTGAAACTTCAGGCATCGCAGGCATTCCTAGGCGGCTCGTTCAGCCGGAATGAGCGCGAGCCTCAGATCCCGTTCCTCGCTGCCATTCGCGAGATTTAAGTCTTGAAATGAAATCATTTCTAGCAAAAAGGCATCCCACCTAGTTATTTAGTGCGGCTTGAAAATTATTCAGTGTTCAATTATGTGTTCCGTAGTGGTTTTTTTTCCTATTTTTGTCATGAAGTATTTTTAATACTTTTATCAATACCTATTCAGTTTTTTAAACATTTGTATACCTACCTAATATAATATTCCCCCCACTACTGGAACTGAAATCTATCTATACTTCTATACTAATATTATAAAGAGGAAAGATTTTTTTTGTTTGTTTGTTTGTACCGAATAGGCTCCGAAACTACTAGACCGATTTTAAAAATTCTTTCACTAATAGAAAGCTACATTATCACTGAGTAACATAGGCTACTTTTTATCCCGAAAAAATGCACAGTTCCTGTGGGACACGTGGACGAAGTCGCGGGCGAAGTGCTAGTGTTCTATATATGTGCGAACGAGTTATCCGTAATCCACCAAGACGGTCCAGTGCTGGTTAAGACGTCACATAATAAATCTTTGATTTTTTGGCTTTTCTTAGCCAATTTTCTCACGATGTTTTCTTACGCCGTTCTTAAAGTATTTTACTTGACGGTTCAAAATGTTGGTTAAAATAGCTTCGCTTGTTATGCTAAAAGACATAAAACGCTACAAGCTTCTAAAAGGAATCCTATTATGATGCAAAACAAGGTCCCTTAATAACCCTATCTACATGTTTGCAAGAGACGGAAAGCCGACCAGAATATAGATTAGTTCCACTAATTTATTTACGGAATTCTAAATGGATGAGACAAAAGGTACATGGAGAAAAATCCTATAAGTTTGGTTCGAGGTAAGTTTATTGAACGAAAGCCTTCAGTAAATTGAACAAAATGAGTGCTGTGTCAGCGAAGGGGGCATATTATCAAACCGCAAGACATAAAATCGTATTCGTTGTCATTGACCCAATATGGGCCAGCGATATTTTCGCTCTATTTGATAGTCAAAGCGGTGAATAAACAAGAAATCTGTTGTCATTATCTACTGTTATTGCTGTCTGTACATCAGTAGAGATTTTCCTGTTTTGCTTGACTTGTAACGTATGGACGAAAATACAAACTGTATTTATTTAGGGACGACTATTTATTTCTTTTTTTCGACTTCTTAGCTAAACCAACTATCGTCTGTCTTATTTCTGCTTACCAAGCAATAAGCAGAAATAGGATACATTGCCAAAAATTGCATGAATCTATAGCATATTTTTGGCAAGCTTTCTTTTGAATAAAATTAGGAAAAGAGGTGGCAAAGGGATTGTAACATTCAGTGGACTCAACATTCACAAAAAGTCTACAAAATTCTATGGAAACGTTAGGTACGGGTTACTTACGTTTTAACAGTAACTTCACAGAAAATATTACACAAGGGTTTCATGCAGACTTTGTGTGAAGATAAAAAAGCTTGTAAAAAGGGCAACCGGTACCCCTAATCACCTCACTGCCGATACAAAAACGGACCCTGGCATGAAGCCAAGCTAACGCCTAGACGACTAAAAGCTCTATGTACTTATTTTCTTGTTTATGATGAGCTTTTATTCCTTTCGAGATAAAAACTTTTTTTGCAATTATTTTTCATTTACTCGCTTAAAATTACACGCATAATTGTTTCACCAAAGAAATTTCACGAATTATACTTAAACTTAAGAGCCACAGACCTGAAAGAATCATTGAGAAATTAAGTAAATCAAAGCATTACCAATCAATTAAATCCCCCAGCTAAGGTAGCGAAGTATCAGCTATAATAAAGCACATTTTTGCCAAACGTATTTAAACCTTTGTTGAGACCATCTGTAAGTAACTTGTACTTATGGAGAGCTACAACAATTCTACATAAACTGTACCTATATTCGTAAACGCCATTTGCCATTCAAAAAACGTCTTATTTAATAATATCTCCGCGGAAAAAAACAGAAAATAAACCTTTTTAAAAATTCATTCGCATACTTATAGGTATATACAGTATACCCTCAGATCATAGAAACAAGGAGATATGCCATCATAGCAAATTAGTACGGGAACAACTGATGCCACTTTTAGTACATTTTTCGATTCAATTACGCGCATAATTAAGCGCTCCTTGTGAATAAAAAGATCTCCCACGCATTGAACATTCCGCACACCCTCAATTTAACATTGTTAATCGTCACTCAACACTAGCACTAAACTAAAACACTGCATTTATACCATCGATCGTGTTCGGATCGTCGCCAACGCGTACGTTTTTAATATGAGCAATTTGCTCAAGATCAGGCATCAAGCTTGATAGTGCCTGGCACATCTCCTTGTTTCTATGATCTGAGAGTATACCGCTATTCGTTTTTATGTCGCAAGTCGTAACGTTAAGAATAGGGTCCGCGCTGCTCGTGCTTGCCGTCGAAATTACGGACTTGCCTTCTCAGCATGCACTGCACTCACTCGTGCACTCACATGCACGGAATAGTTAAGGCAACTTACTATTAGGCTATCAATGGGCCATAAGTCGTTAAATATAGAGCCAGTCCATAAAAGGGCAATCGTTTTGCCTTATTCGAAGTAGATGTATAGGACAATTGTGGCACGATTACCATTGTTATGGCATTTTTACCAGTGTACGTTGACCTTTAGCGTAAAGCACATCGTCTCCTAATAAATCAGGTTTCCGCTTGGAGTGGGGGGCGGGGGCAGGTCAATATCGTTGGCACTACGTGCACTATATTACGATGCGGAAATAGAAGACATAAAACGTAGCGGGAAACGGCATGCCCATTTAATGTTACCAAAATGGTGGTAAAGTAGGTAAGTAACATTAAAATTGTTGCGACTATTTATTATGTAACGGTTTACATGGTATAGACTAGATAGTCTAAGGGCGGGTTGCTTCAAACCATCTGTATTCGTAAGTCAGTACGTAATCGTTAAGTCAGTATGAAATTGTCGTACAAGCCGCCATATTTGACGGTTACAGATACGTAACTGTAAGTTGAAACAACATGGCCTAAGACTGTCTCTGTCTACCTACATTAAAATAATACTACGATGAGCGTGTATGTGAAGAAATTAGAGTGAAAGGGTGAAACTAATATCATTCAATTTTTTTAATGATTTTAGTTTCACTCTCTAATTTATAAAAGTAAGTAGAATTTTTGCACATACGTTTGTATTGTATAGTTTTGATGTCAACTTATAATAAGGTGACAATGTAGCTTTTTCTGAAAATGAGCGAAGGTAAACTCGTTTTCCTTTTTCAACTAATTAATTCATAATTTAATGTATTAACATAACAAATATAAGATGGTTTTCCCTTTATTAGATACAAATTTCCTAGAATTAATTGAGTTCCATAACTAAGAAACGAAGTAAAGGAATTCTCGGAAAACAATATTCATTAACTTGCAAGTATTACTCAGCTTTTGCGTTCCGTATTATGGGCGCCAGAAACAAATAGATAGGTAATTGCGATTGATCAATGTAGGTAATACTTAAACATTAACACCTTTACCACAAAAAAGATAAACAAATGCCACCAAAAAGAATACACACTTGTTTTAGACAAGTTAGTGCTAAAACAAGTGCGTATTATTTTTAGTAGCATTCGTGTTGAACACGTGTTTATCTTTTTGTGGTACGGCCGCAACAATCGCAATTGATCGTTTCAGAGACCCTTACAATAAAAGATTTTTTGAGAACAAACCATCATCAATGCCAGGCAAAATTAAAAATAAAATATACAGACAAACAGAAATGTCACCGCTTATCTGAAAAGGCGTTATGAAGAGGGATTTAAAAGTCAACTGATGCAAGTGTGACACGATAGGTCAATGGTTAGAGCGATGCCATGGTACGGTAGAGATTGCAGGTTCGAGTCCCGCTCATTTCAGCTGTTTTCAAAATCTCTTACACTTAAATATATATTTTTGCGTATTTTAAACATGTTAAAGCCATGTTTTGCTTATTTCATTTTATTAAATATATAAGAGATTCCCAAAAACAACTGACACAGGCAGGATACGAACCTGCGACCTCTGCCTTTACCGAAGAAGAAGCGCTGCTGTTACACATGTTTAAAAATTCAGAATTATACAGGGTGGCAGGTTAGACAGTGGAAATATTTTAAGAGGTCATTGTACTCATCATTATGAACAACTTTTACTATGGGACCAACCCTGAAATCGCGAAAAAAAAACCAGCTGTTCCATACATTTATGTTCACATAACTCAACAAAATGTATGGAACAGCTGTTTTTTTTTTTTCGCGATTTCAGGGTTGTTCCCATAGTAAAAGTTGTTCATTATGATGAGTACAATAACCCCTTAAAATATTTCCACTGTTTAACCTGCCACCCTGTATACAGAAATGTCTGTTCCATCTTCTCTAAATCCGTGTGTCCCGACCACTTGTGTTCACATTAACAATGCACCTTCCCGTACGTGGTCGTGCTCACTACCGACGCGTCGATGCTAAGTTTGTTTAATAGGTACCTACATTATTACCTTAATGTTATCTGCTGGCATTTTGCTTTTATGGATAAAGTGGTCATCTTATGTTTCCATGATTTATGCTTCTTAGTTGTTACCCTTTATCGTAACATAATGAGTTTATTATTATGTCGCTATTAACGGAAAGCTAGAAGGCTTAAAGGCCAAGGATTTGTTTATTTATATAAATATTCAAATTATAAACATAACCGATTCAAATCACATTATATTATACATTGTAAAATGTTGTATGAAACAGTTTCGGATGTCGATGCCTTTGATTTTTGATTTGGTTTGATTCGTCACCGACTTCCGAAACTTCAAAATCGGCGAAAATATTGCGTAACCCATGGAATTACAAACCCTTTGAAAGTCGGATAAAAAAATGGGTTGCCATGACCCGTCTTGTTGATACAATGGTAATAGACATAAGAAATAACTAAAGAACCCGTGCTGCTCCGCAGCTTTTCAATGCTTTCATTTAAACCTTTCATTAAAAAAAACCAAGCAAATCGGTTGGATAGAACGGCCGGACGGACTGATAATTTATTTATTTAAATACTTAACTAAGTAGTAACAAAATACTGCACAAAGGCGGACTTAATGCCTTAGGCGTTTTCTACCAGTCTACCTTAGGGTGATGCAGAGACAATATGGTAGGTGCAACAAAATAGAATGCGAATTATAAAATAAATATATATATTAAATACCTATAATACATAAAAAAATAAATACATACAGAATTATACTGTGTTCGGAGAAATAAAAATATGTTACGGCGTAAAACGAATCCAACGAATCACTGCTGGGATAATTCAGATAACTTCTTGCGAATGTGTTCACGTTCACTTTAAATGAAAACCGGCTGGTTGTATAATAGATTTTTTAAATTATTTTAATGTACCTATAGATTACTAGGTAGGTATACTAGGCATACTTGAAAAATGAAAAATGAAAAAAGTTTTATTTCAATATAAGCAATTAACATAAACATTACACATTCTTAGAGATCAATTTATAGCAATCAACATAAGCATTACACATTCTAAGAGATCAGTATGAACTAACACATAGTTGAAGCAAATAGGTATCTACGCAATATTTTTACATACTAACTTTCAATTTGAGTGAAAAACAATGTACCTAGTATAATTGTTATAACTACTAGGTACAATGTTTTAAATATCACAAACACAAACGTCTAGATTGAAAATCGGTGGAGCGAGTTGTAATTTCCGGCAGGAGTCAAGTCTGATTTTTGGTACCTACATATGATTTTCTAGGCGTACATTTTAAAAACTTTTTAAAGTTTGTAAACCCTAGTTAAGTAGGTTTCGTCTAGTATATAATTCATGGAAACTTAAAATGTGCTTATAAAATTTTATCTAACTTGTTTTAGATGGACTACAGTTTACTTAGTAAGGATCCACTATTTCACTTCACGAATTGCTAAAATAATATGAAATCTAATTAGTGGAGAGCACTCAAACTCTCCCTTTAGTTTGTGCATACCTGAAAGTTGAAAGGACTCATTCACGATAATTTGCAGGGGCGCGTTCAGAGGTGACCAAGAAACGTCACTTTACTTAAAATAGACACTGTTGTTAAATTATCATCCTAATAAAAGAGTTGTTATTTGAAGGCTGATAAATATGATATACTCCATTTTATTAGAGAATATAGTAGAAACATACTTATTAAGTTTTTAACTAGCACAGTGTTTTAGAAATCATCAAAATTCTTCACAAACAAGCTTAGTTACACGGTCCAGTTTTTATACGGAAGGTACCTACAGAGCCCACTGTCCGCGATTCCAACTCATCCTTAACCGGTTTTTTAGATATCCTAAATGCCACAATTTTTGAAACCGCTACCACAAGTTTATGTCAATGTAACTATTAATTTGGGTCGAAAATACTCGTAATTTGTAACATTCAAGGCTTAGGGAAAGTACTAAAGGGAAAGTAATATTTTAGGTGGCAAAGCTAGCTGAAGCAGTTTTATTTGATTTTCACAGAGGGCAAAATAGCACAGGCTGTAATTATGCGCCAAAATAACGTTTAGAACTTTATAGTTATTTAGTAATAGTACTAAAGTACCAGTTAATGGTGATAGCTGTAATAAAATCTATCTTGGTACCAAAATATTTCAATACTAACGTTTGCCCACGACTTTGCATACATTTGCTTGGAAATTGAGGAAAATTGTGTAATACCTCTTTCGCAAGAGAAAGATTATTACCATCACATTTGGTATGCGGATTTTAGATTAAAAGAGGACGTCACTTTTATTTCAGTTCATATTTTTGAGCGTTGTACCGTGTACAAACGTTTTATTTAAAGTAATATAGTGAACTTTATTTCTATTTTGAACCTTGCTATTTTTTAAGGGTACATGCGAATCCGACTGTTAGTTCCAGAGATTAGCGCGTTCAAACAAACTCTAGCTTTATAATATTAGTATAGATTCTTGTGACTAGAACACAATAAAGTGCCCATTTCTATGTTCTAGTATTTTATACAGCTTCAATGCACCTTTACAGTAAGTTAAAGTAGTGATCTGCGGTTAAAGTTACACGTTTTGAAATTGATGAAAGTTTAGAGTAAAGTATTTTAGTTGTATTTGTAAATATATTATGTTCGTTAAACTAGTTTCAGTCCAATATTCGTGAGATGTTTCTTTAAAGTAAGTAAAGTCCACAACTAATAATAGCTGAAATATGCATAAAAAATAGCACGGAAAACACGATCCTTGGTATCTACAAAATGCGGCAAGGAAATGAACAAAGAGTAACATGTAGTATAGTTATCAAGAAAGATACCTACCTAGGTATAATAGGTACAAGTAGCAAACTTCACCTTCTTTTTAACCTATGTTAAACGTGTGCTAAGTAGTCAAGTCTTTGCCCTCGCTTGTCTGAGTGTATCCTAAGTTTAAAAAGTAATAAATCACACAATAACAACGGTTATTGTCTGCGTAATGCAAAGATAATATTTTTTGCTTAATTACTTTGATGACTGTTACTAGGAAAATATGTTACGACTGCGCTGAATCACGAATGCGGTGACATGACACTAACTCTGTCCGCAGGTTACCAGTTACCTACCTACGTTATGTGTGTGTACTGTCTCCAGCCTGCCTGTAGCCCTTAGTGGAACCATATCTTGTAGTTACATATGGGCCGGGTCTACCACGGGACATTTACGGGCTGTTGTACACTCATCCTATTTTAGAGCCTCTGAGTAAATTACATACATCTGTATTGTGTGTGGGTGAATTAATATATTATAACCTACGTCTGATGCACCCTGGACTGTCAGCCCTGTTAATACCTTCTGACTAGCAAGGCAATGCAATCGCGACACTAACGTCAAAGATCACTATAAACAGGTACCGGTAAAATTTTCATAAGAAAATATTTTACCCAAAATTTTCCGAAATCGCGCATGCACTGAATGAACGAGAAGAGTAGGTGCGCACTTTTTCAGACGATTTTGTGTTGCCCATATCTTATGATTTTAGTACTACACAAAAACATGTATTTTATTATTTTCATTATAGATATTAATACTCTTTAACCGTTGCATTTCATGAGCATGCGTCAATTATTGTAATACCTATTAGCTTAATGTAAATTAACCTTGTCAATGTCACATTGGCTCTATCATCCGATTGTTGTAGAAATCATATTGTGAATAAACATCGATACAATGAAATATCCCAAATAAGTTCCTTCATATTTGAGTGACATTCTCATTTCTGTAGGTATATCCAAACTGTCTACTACAACAATCGTAAGCATTTCTATGACCACGAATGAAGACCTGTGTAGTCTGGTGTCGAATGATGTTTTTGTCCGTGATTAGACGAGCGAAGGGGGGTGCGGGAGGTCAACTAAGATTGGCGTGTCTTTATTTTGGAAGCTGGAAGTTGGGATGAGGACTACCTACGCAATGTTCCGTAACCTTATTTGCCCATTATAGTTTGTCGAACCCAAACAAGATCTAGTAAGACCGCCCAAACATGGTCCAGTATTGTATTGAGATAATTATGCAATTATAATGCGGTTTGTTTTATCGAATTCATTATTCATGTTTCATTCACAATACTCAGGCTTTTGTTCGCGACTTCGCTCGGTTTTGCGGTGCCCCAAAACACGGTTTTATGTTCTTAATGTTTTTCCTTTTTTATTTACAGGTTCGTTGGAGGGTTACGCGGTATTCAAAGGAGAATAATTATATTTCAACAAGGAATTTCCGTACGAGGGCATGTATATTTTGGGTTATTTAGAAAAATCCATTTCGACTAAAATTTACATACCTTTTTGAGTGAAGTATTGATCCCAGATCATTTGGTTTTTGTTAATCGATTTTTAGCGGGAATGTGAGAGAAATATCGGATGTCTGTCTAGTCTAGAAAGTAGATTGGATATAACGCGCGAAAGTTTGTGAGGATGTATGTATGGATGTTTGTTACTCTTTCACGTAAAAACTACTAAACGATTTTTGATGAAACTTAACAGTAATATAGCTTATATTCAAAATAACACATAGGCTATCTTTTATCCCGAAAGACGCATGCAAAAGCTAGTAATTTGATATATAGAATATTAAATATTTGATATACCATTCCCTATATTTGTACTTACAACATTCACAACTATTTGACGTAAAACTGAATTTCATTGCTTACCATTTCCCCCTGGTTTACTTAACATTCATAGCATTAGGATCGAGAACAAACAACATAATAACTGCGCACATGATCTTTTATTTACATGTCGGGACAAATAAACAGAGGAAAACTGGAGAGCAAGCTACTACGCAGTTTTAAGTGTGATGGCACTGTCTAGTATACGCAAGGTAAGAGTTTTCCTTTAGGTAGTTTTTTTCCGTTTTTTTTTCTTTTTAGGGTTCCGTACCAAAATGGTAAAAAAAGGAACACTTATGGTGCTACTTAGTTTGATTCACTTTATTTTACGCTCTATATTTTCGACATGTGATGAAGAATATCTAAAAAATACAACCAGGATCTTCGAAGTTTGCAAAGCAAAAAATCTTAAATAAATTATAGATAAAGAAGTTTACCTAAAAATAATACGATGTTCCTAAAGTTTTTTTAGAAATCATCGAAATTCCTTCACAAACATAGACATCGTTAACTTTTTTAATTCACATAAATTATTTTAATTTGCATCTCAAATTGTGACTTAAGTAAATGAGAGGTTCAAATTCAACAGAGCGTGTCTTACTTCTATGACTGTTTAGTTTTATGGCTTTAGTTAGATGATTAACTTCTAATTGGAGGATTGTAGGAATCGTATTGTAGGGACCCTTCGCCACTGGTAACAACAGGTAATTTTTATATTTTGTTACACTCAACACCACGTCATGTTTCTTTATACTGTGCTTATAGCCTGGTGGTACCTGCGATAGGTAGGTACAGGTATTTATCGTCGCCTTGCAGTGAAAACCTCGTAAAGCACAAATTCATTTTTCTTCTTATTTATTTGTTGCGTAGATCAAGATCCCTTAATGCTCATAAAAAACACATATATTAATAATTCATTAAATAATATTGAAATACTTATTAGAAAACAGAAGAACTTACATTTTTACACTTCATACATGTTTAAAAAAAGGAGGTTATTTTACCAGACGTTTACGTTTACGTTTATTGCCATCACGAGGTTTTCACTGCAGAGCGACGTTATAGTTACAAAAAAAAATCGTAGGTAGGTACTTTCGTACCTACTTAGTGATTTTTTTTGTAACTAAACTTAGTTCATACAAGCGTTTTCCTGATTGTTCATTTTAACAATGTGATGCGTTAATGAGTAAAGTTCTGCATTGGGAATCAAAAAATGTGTAACACAAAAACATGACATATTTTTCGTGTATTAGAAAAGATGTATAGGTCCTACCTCAGATCATAGAAACAAGGAGATGGCACATCTGTGCCAAGGCGCTATCGAGCTTCATGCCTAATCTTGAGCAAATTGCTCATATTAAAAACGTACGCGCTGGCGACGAAACGAACACGATCGATGGTATAAATACAGTGTTTTAGTTTAGTGCTAGTGTTGAGTGACGATTAACAGTGTTAGATTGAGGGTGTGCGGAATGTTCAATGCGTGGGAGATCTTTTTATTCACAAGGAGCGCTTAATTATGCGCGTAATTGTGTCGAAAAATGTACTAAACGTGGCAGTTGTCCCCGTACTAATTTGCTATGATGGCATATCTCCTTGTTTCTATGATCTGAGGGTCCTACTTAGAATTTTGTAAAATGCACAAGCGATACTAAATTCTTACTCTAATTAATCTAATTGTGGTAACTAAGCAGAGCAGGCAATTATACCTAATAATAGGTAATATTGGCTCTGTAAACCATTATGAATATCTATATAAAAATAAAATAAAATAGTATAAACTAGGTTGTACATACCTACAACATAGATTTTACCAGGTCTTGTCCTCTATAAATAGAAATATCTTTGTATGACTAATTATTTACTTAATTGAATAAATAAATAGTAAATACATTTTATACTGACTCAGTAAATGTTATATATCTAGGAACTAGTTCTCATAACATGACGTCATTTATCTCCAATAGACTAGGTTCCGTATTGAAGTTCTACACGATGCAATAAAGGAACATTTCTAGATCAAATTGAATTGTTGTAAACAGACCTAGGAGTTAGTATTGATTCTTCAGAGCTTCTGAACTTTTGTGATGATAGTTTTCTAAATTATATTAATGAACTTGATATCTACTTTTGAGGCAGATATATTTTGAGCCGGTCGAGCGGTCGCCAGAAAGATTTTTGGCTCTTTTTACCCGACTGCAAGGGTTTTTTTTTTCTTTTTTTTTTTTTTTTTTTTTAAATCGTTGCCCCACACTAGGATTTCTCCTGTGTCCTGGGTGCGTTTACAAACACAAAATTCACATACACAAACAGCCAGACCTATGTGCAATGCGGGAATCGAACCCGCGACACGTCGCGCAGCAGCCAATCTCTCAGCCACTGCGACAACCGTGCGGTCATTTTTATTATGATATATTTATCGGTTATCTTTTTATTGCTGTGTTAAGCCTAGGTATAATAGGTAAAGTTACGAGTTTTCATAATTCTGACAGGAAAATGTAAGTAGGTACATAACATATAAGATATCTCATTCCTAACTTTATAAAGATCCAATCATTGAAAGCAACTCAAACATCACACGCCTCCTCAACATTTTTATTACAATCATATTTTACCAAAAATTATGAATGAACACGAGAATCGGTTTTCATTTCAATATCTCACCCTTATTATAAACAAGAAGAAACGTCAAATATTCCAATAGCAAAGATACCATGGAATTGATTGAAACCTTTGTTGACGAAACAGGAAAAAATTTAAAGGTCACTGCATACAAACAACACGTATTTATATTTGAAATACAAAGCTGGAATAATTACATTGGAATACATAATAGGATACGAACCAAATTCGTACATTTCCAAGGGGCTTAAGTAAGTAATTCAGGCCTTAAAGTAGGTGGAACACGGAAACCGGATATTTCGTTAAGTCGGAGAGGAAGCGTCAATATTAGTTTAAAAACTTTTGAATTAAATACACAAAATGAAATCTGGATTTTTTATCTTTTGATTGTTGTGTTTTTTATGCTACAGGATTTATGATACAAAGGTCGAAGGTTGCGCTTGTCGAGATTACTCATATTTTCTTTTAATAGAACGTTATTAATATCGAATGGATTCGTAATTTGCTTATGGAAGACTAGAATTTCCTGTGTAGTGGATGCTATTGATATTACACCTTTGGACCGACTACAGTGGGGGCCGATCACGAATAATTTCGACGTATGGTATCGTAAATGTAAGCATTTTGAATTTAAAATATAAGTTTGCTACAAAATATTTATATACCTACTTAAATAAAATTAATTACCAATTTTATTCATTTCTCTGTATTTTTTAAAATTTGGAAATTGTACAAAATTTTAACAAATAATAATTGTTCTAGGACTGTTGTATTTTAGATTCAACAATATGCTTACATTCACGATACCATACGTCAAAATTATTTATGATCACATAGTTGTGCCGTTAACAAGTGCGGTGCCGCTGTTCTCTTTTTATTTTCTTTATAATAACAATTTTTCTACTCATTTTGTGCCTTTCATCTCGTCGAGTCATTTTTTTTATTAAAAACATGATTAGTCTATTTTGATTTTTTTTTCCCAAAGTCAATCTTAGTTAATGGTCCCCCCACGTGATAACATAAAAAAACTTCAACTCCTTTATGAGTCTAAATATTAATTATTCTTAGTTATAAACAAAGGCTTTATAAAGTCCAAAGTAACAAAGTTAATTTATCTTTTCTGAAGTTACAAGAGCCATCTGAAGTGTCCACATGGGAGCCAACCCTTCACTGCTCGTACACTTTTGTTATTTTTAAACTTTATGGCTTCACTTGAGAGGAACCAACGCACTTCATTTATTATTTTTAAACATTCCTGGCAATATCAAGTGGTCGTTACTAATATTCCTCTTTCAAAGCTATAGTCTGTTGAACGGATGTAACTCAATGGTTCAAAGGATTTGGAGTTGTATTTTGGAATTAAGATCATTCAGTTGTTTGGGGGTTTATATCATACACAGACAATAGATTTACATATACCTATCCGATTTTTCTAACAGTGCACCTGTCAACATCATAACATTAGCATGATGGCAGAAATTTCTATCGTTAGTTACAGTATTTTTTAAATTTCTTTAGGTTATAGCAAACGGATTTCATTAGGAACCACAGTTTTTAAGACGTTCCAACCTTCATCTATCTATAGATAAGGTATCGCAAACATTGTGTAAAGTCTGTGTGTATTTAAATAAAATGATAGGTCGTACAACAGAATAAAAATTACTGACACACCACCATATAAGTACAATATGTAGGTGCATAATAACTCGATCATTTTAACTGTGCACCTTGGAGGTACATTTTTTTCTTATAATAGTACATTACTCAGAAATGTTATATTTTTGAGTAATGTACCTACAATTGTATAAGTCCTACTAACATTACCTACTCCTAATGGAGTAAAGGGCTAATTTGTTTTGCTCTAATGAGCAAAACAAATGTTGGCAACATTTTGACTTACACAGTTGAGGTAACAAAAAATATATCTTCCGGCTTTGTAACTTATGCGGTTGAATCAACAGTCAGACAAAACAGTACACAGTAGGATGGGCCCAAAGCATCCACTTAATCTCCCTCAGCTGAAGTTGTTAATTTAACCCGACTTGTTTTACATAACTCCTTCCACAAATTGCTGAAGGGACCCTGAAGGCTGCGAGCTGCTACGGCCCCTTTATAGTTCCGAAGCGAGCTTAGCCTTTCAGAATTAGCTCGAATTAGTGAACCAAATGACCAGACCGAGCGGGAACTTCCGTACGGTGCCCGCGTTTTCCTACTGTTGACAGGATGATATCTAGCACTACGTTAACGTAAACTAAGAATTTCCTCGGTGCTAAGTTCAATGCTGCGGCTCTTGTCTTGTATTATCAACAAGCGGCTTTCAGCCAGCAATGTACGGTGTCTGGTGCGATTATCTCAGAATAATTGATTACGCAGCTCTCGAGACCTTTCATAGTAGACGCAGAAGTGGAACTACGATGTACGAAGTCAGTACGGCGGCGACGCTGTGAGTGTTGATACGTGCTGTGCGTACCACGAACCTCCGATGCGATGTTTTTCGCGCCGATTTCGAATTTCAGTTGTATATGGCGAATGTTCCTTTAATGTGTTTTAGTTAAACATTTGGCACTGTATCTGGGAGTTTGTGTGAAAAGTGGTTCAGTGAAGTTTTATTTTCAAAGTTTGAAATAACTGAGAACTAATTGTTAATCAGCAATAAATATTGCTAGAAATTTTCCTTGATTGTTAGGTAAGTGAAAAATGTATGAGAATTTTAGATAATTTTAATATTCACATATACCCACACATCTTACGGCGAAACATAATTCATGCGCAACACCAACAAAAAAATATACTTAGATATTAAAAAAACAGCAGCCATTACAGATAACATTGAAATTAAATATTTATAAAGCCGTAAAAAATCATTTACTCTTTCATCTCGTGTTAGAGGATCCATAAAATTCGAGAGCACCTATAAAACCCGCTTATCTATGTAACATTTTAAAGTCATAAAAACCTACACTTTTTAGTAAAAACCTCTGTAGATCAGCAGATCTACATGTAACCAAATCTTCCCATAACATGTAACGCATCATTATATCCAACTATAAATTAATTTCAAGCTCAGATCTTGACATATGCGTGAATGTTTCTAATTCCAACAAAAACTAGTTAGCTAGGTAACAAAAACAGTTGATAAATCGTGCACAATCTCAGACGGCCTTGTATGTCCATGAGTCCACTATTAAGTCATCAAATTGCAAAGTGACTCATGTATGGCTACAAATGGAAATCTTATGCCTTCTCAGTTTGTCTAAATAATCTTCAAGATGCTAATTTCTTAAACACGTTATACAATAGCTGCAATATGCAGTTGACAAGCGCATTATGTAAGTAGGTAGGTATATTAGAAACAAATTATTAAGTATATGTCACTCAATGTCGTTTGTGTTTTGTTTATTTTTTATCTGTGTGATAAGTATTAAACTCAGATCATAGAAACAAGGGAGATGTGCCAAGGCGCTACTAAAATTGACGCTTTGATACGGTCACATTGACCGTATATAAAATGTACACGCTGGCGACGAACCGAACACGATCGATGATATAAATACAGTGTTTTAGTTTAGTGCTAGTGTTGAGTGACGATTAACAGTGTTAGATTGAGGGTGTGTGGAATGTTTAATGCGTGGGAGATCTTTATATTCACGAGGG
The DNA here is from genome assembly GCA_948465475.1 of Thalpophila matura. Lineage (NCBI taxonomy): Eukaryota > Metazoa > Arthropoda > Insecta > Lepidoptera > Noctuidae > Thalpophila > Thalpophila matura. The sequence goes on from OX419183.1 coordinate 14,662,888, forward strand.
GCGCTTGTAATTGTGTTGAAAAATGTACTAAAAGTGGCGACAGTTGTTCCCGTACTAATTTGCTATGATGGCATATCTCCTTGATTCTATGATCTGAGGTATTAAACAAGTTACGTGTAATAATTAGTTGGTATTGGTAACAATCGCAACATATTTTTTTAATAATTATGTTCAATGTACCTACTTGTCGTGTTACTATCCGAATATTAATACCAGCATTTTGCCCGCGACTTCTTCCATGTAAAACTGTTTTTTTTTTCGGAATAAAAAGTAGCCTAATAGTACTCCGGGATAATATTTATGATATTGTGATTAGTGTGATACATGTTTTAAAATCATGTCACCAACCACTAGGTGACAATTATTGACTATCCATAGTTGTCACCTAGTAGTTGGTGACATGTTTTTTTGCGCTAGGTAACTCCTTTTAATTAATATTTATACATTACATTTAGGAGCCCACTAGTGTTAATGAAAACTGGCATTAGGTATTTAAATAACCTGGGAAAAAAAACTGTTATTAATTCGCAATTTAATTTTCTTTGAAAAGCTTACTCATGGTTGACAGTTTGAGGTCATTGACGTTTCTATTCTTAGTTGAATGCATTGTACCTGCAGTATTCAGCGCGATCAAGCGTGTATTCAGTGATTTCAGTGATGACCGTTGACGGAAATACCTGCGCGTCATGTGCATTGCACGCACAGTCATTCAGTATTAGTATGTATGCGTGACCGTTGCACCGGAACTGTCGGTATAGGGTTAACTAATGTATAACTGAAGTTTATTAGTAGAGTTTACGTTGTAGTCATTAAGTTCTTATGTGTCTGGTATAAATTGGTCAGTAAGGTAACGCTTTTGAATTTGGAACCATGATATATTTGAATAGTGGGAATTTATCTAATTTTGGGGGTAGATCTATTTAATTTGTCATTGAATAAGTCATCTTTATAGTTTAATATCGTTTTTGTTCATTAAAATTAATTGATTATTATTTATTGATTTTTTTTTTCTATTTACGCACTTTCAAATATGTTGTAATTTGTGAATCTAACGGCTCAAATACACCAAATCCGTCATCGTACGAACTTTGCTCGTACGACGACGGCCGACAAAATCGGTCGTGTTGGTGTACGTGCTCTCTACAATTTACAAGTGTTTGATTCAATCGTCCGAGTTCGTCCGTCATCGTACGAGCAAAGTTCGTAAGATGACGGATTTGGTGTATTTGAGCCGTAAGACCTAATAATTTTAAAAAATACAGCCAATTCCAGTCTATCTATGTCGCCTACAGCACTTCATCTGTTTTATAAGGGTGTTATTATAATTGGCCATACTCAATAATTAGTATGCGAAAAAAACAAACAATACATTTTGATTCTCTTTTACATCAAAATTTACGTTGTTTGCTTGTATCTCCTCAGAATAAACAGAGGCATCTATCACGGCTTCTGGGTCAAAAAATATATTTATGACAATACTTCTTCACTGAGAGCTCAGTTTTTTTACGATATTTGTATAGAGGTTGAGGCGAGTTTCTTTTTTATTTATATATATTTCTGCTGAGCAAAGTTTGAGTGGAATTTAAGAGACCGTATACGCAATTTTACCGATTTCGCTATTTACGTGATTTTACAGTTAAAATACTGTTATCAGTTTAAAAGTACTGTTACTGTTTAATGCACAACACGAAAGATCATTTCAATTATTCTAATGTATGAGCTATTTTGATGCTGCTGTTCAGATTGTCCGTTGCAAAAATCCAATAACACTACCCGAATCGGGAATCGAACCCAAAATCCTCGCTCAGCAGTCGGGTCCACTAGATTAAGGCAGCCATTTTAGTTTATTTAATTTAATACCTATAATTTATCTTGTCTTTCAATTAATATGCACACTAAAATGCAGTCGTTAACGTTTTACCTTCAACTTTTAATGTGTGCATTTCAAATTACATTAGCATCGAAAGATGCACAAGGTTTGTGCAAATTTTGACCTATAGCTATTAGCTTTGACATACCTACATAAGTGTAGAGGTAGGTCTAGGTACACCTAGGGTTAGCATATGACTGACATTTGCCGCATTACACAGGCATTTTAAGATTTTTAAGGTTTATACAGGCTTGAGGCCGGATTTTTTTAATTTCTTGTAAAGACTTTTACACTGTATATTAAAATTATGTTACAAAAAAGATAGTGTGTTAAAATTATGCCGTGCGAAAAATACCAATACGAAGAGTGGTATTTTTCGGACGACATTTTTATTAAACCATGTTTTATTAAAACTTCGTTTAGTAAATCAATCAGTAGGTATATACTGATTGATTTACTAAATGAAGTTTTAACTAAAGTTCTTTTTTATTTCTGCGTTTAGGTCTTTGTAGTACGGTACCTATGTAAAGAACGTTTTTGAAACAATTTAGTTTCAGATGGTCCAGTTATCCACACTTTGTAAAGTTCAAAGTGATTTTCGCCGGAGAGGAAATCGAATTAATTTGATACCTACCTTTTTGGCTAAGAGCTTGAACACACTTGTAATCGTTATGCGATAGTTGCATTGATTAATGAAAAGCTAAAGGATAAGTACAGTACCTACCTATTAAATAGCTGCGCGCACATTTGCAATTAGTTTTAAAGCGATTATTCCATACTTTCCTTCGATCATTTATATATTTAGATTAAGTATATGCAAATGTGTATAAAGCTCTAAATTATGATAGCAGATTTTTTATCAGTTAACGTTAGAACAAAAAAAATAGTTTCCGTTGGGTAGATTAGCTAAATAAATTCTTAGAACTACACATATCTATACAGTAGTTAACTCCAAGATTATATTAATACTGTTTTACTATTTTAACTGTTTGCTTTAAAACGTTTATTTTGAACTTTATAGCTAGGTGTTAAGTTACATTTATGAATGGCAAATGAAGGTAAGTTGAAGGCTCGACCCCGTTCCTACAACATTGACTGAACATTCTTATCGATAGCGTAATTATAGGGTAACCTTATTTGTAGTTATCGCTTACAATACTGAACACTAATTAATTGTGTAACATTTATTTAAAGTAGGTACTGCAGGTAGATAGGTACTAGGGTATCATCGCACACAAAAAGTTACTAGGATAAAGATTTTTTTTAAGAAAAATTTAGTGCGCTGTTTTATTATAGAGAAGATTTATATAAGCAAAGGAAAATCGGTTTACATTAAGTAGGTACTTACTTACTTAACAATAACATATTGTAAATTCATAATATACTTAAGTAGGTACCTACCTACTTTGATAGAATAAACCAAGTGCTTTCAATTACGTACCTATTTCAGAAATATCTCTCAAACAATATGAATGCTAGAGCGTGTTAAAACAAAAGTACCTATATGTATATTATTTGTTTTTTTCCTTTTGAGATAAAACGCGCTGTGAACGAAGTTCCATCAAAATAATCATGTTTTTTAGTGTTACTATAATTTAAATTCCCCTGCCAGCCTTATTATTCATTGCGCAAGACTTTTAATTTAACTAAACAAATTTTAGACTATTTTACAACTATAAATAAATCTACAACTAAATAAATTATTATCTACACAATTTATTTTATACCTTCGAAATACATTAATTCGTAATTTTGTAAAGAAAATTAAGCTCCTATTTTTGGGATATTAAAGTTTACTTTCCTTAAGCTTTATTGCTTTAATCTATGTTGTTACATTTACTCTAATATTATAATAATTATTCTAATTAAGTAGATATTATATTCCTGTAGTTAGATAAAGCAACCTGATTTACTTTATACGAAGTCTTAATAGTTTGTACAGTCAATACATTAGGCCGGTGACATACCTATTGATAGCTTTAAAAAACACATTACACTTTCGTCAGCGATTTGAACTTTGAACGCTTTGATGTGCATTAAAAAACCGTAAATGCACTTGTAAAATAACGGCAAGGAAAAAATCTATGTTGAAACTAGGACGCTCTGGCTGTTGCCGCCATCACAAACTACGCAGACAACTATTAGTATTGCGTGCCTAATAAGTTTTTCTAAACTAATATTAAAGAGGCAAAGATTGTGTATATGTAATTGTGAGGAGGTAATCTCCGAAACTACTGATTCGATTCTGATTTTTTTTAAGTATTAGGAAGCTACATTATCGCTGACTATAGGGTATTTTTTTAATTATCTAGGTACTTACAAATTAAGTACATAAAAAAATACTGTACTTTCTTCAAAAAATATATCGTAACATTTAGGTATCTCCTGAAAAAAAAAGCAAAAGTAAATAAAATGTTTTTTTTTATTAGACCAACAAACTCAGAGTATCATTTCCTAAGCAGCTTTGCAAATAAAATCTTCTACAATTGGGTCAGATCTTCTCAAGGATCTCCGCAGCGTTTTGCGAACGAATTTATTTAAATAGCGCTTTTTCCTTATTTTTAACGCTATAGCAGCATATAGTTATAATATCCAGACTTAGATCTCTTTGCATCTCAACCACTCCAAAAATCTAACCCCGTAACATTTTCATGCATAGGTAAGTAAGTATGTACTTGACTGTACTTTGAAAACCTCGCCACAACTTTTGCATTTGCCACTACTTTATTCTTACATTTCGTATTTTGTGGAAGCTCCTACTGATAACATTCGTCGTAAATAGCGAGGGCGTGACAAATACTAAAATAACATTACTGTGAAAGAAAAAACTATAAATAGAAAAACTATTTTCGCAGTTATCAAAGCATAAATCACGTCGTTGCTGCTCTGTCACTACAAAAACTAGAGTTTCTTTTAATAATAGGATACATATCTTATGTTGGAACAATATCACTGAGATAATGAGAAAAAAATCGGACAAGTGCAAGTGTTGCCTTGAGGGTTCCGTAGAAAATTTAAGATAATGACAAAAAAATATTTTTATGTGATACTAGCTGTGCCCTGCGGTTTCACCCTCGTTGCTCGGCTCCTAGCGGCCATGGTTTTGATTTATTTACGAGTGTAAAAATATGCCGCATGAATATTACCTAATTTAATTTTTACCCGACTGCTGAGGGTCATGTTTTTTACAGTGTTAACTTATGAAATTGCCTTTTTTACAGCTTCAAGGGACCGTAGACCTAAGTATTTTATATTTCATTCAACTTCATATACCCACGCGTTCCTGAGAAAAATGGTCTTGACATACCTATAGACAAACGGACATCGAAGTAATGATAAGGGTTTTTTTTTCCTTTTGAGGTACGGAACCCTAAAAAAGACAACGATGGTATATTTCCTCTGAAAGAGACCGGAGACATCAATTTCTTTTATCCAAATAATGTGAAACCCCGATACATTAGCTATTTATTTTCATAAAACCGTCACCATCCTAAAATGTCGTATAACCTGCGTGTGACGTAATGTGTATAACAAAAGGCGACCTTATCTGAAACTTTGGCAGTCGCCATAGTCATGACCTGGACGACTTTACCTCACAACAACGCCCATTAAAAAGTTTAGCCTTTGTAAATACGAAGTTTAAGGGTAAACTTGCTCAGGCTGCGAGTTAGTGCGTCTCGGTTCTGACAACAAAATAACAGTTCCTCTAAGGTTTGTGCTTTGTTGTTGTCTCACGGAACAGATGGAACTCCCCTGGCCCAAGGCCGATACCACTGCACTATAAATAAATATGTATCTGCACTAGAAGAGCCGTTATGCATAATCGGCCTATAATGTTCCCACTGCTGGGACACAGGCTTCCTCTGTGAGAGGGAGTGGACCGTAGTCCACCACGCGGGCCCAGTGCGGGTTGGTGGACGTCACATGTCTTCGAATTTTTGGTTCTAGGACATGCCGGTTTCCTCACGATGTTTTCCTTCACCGTTAAAGCAAGTGATAATTAATTTCTAATACGCACATGACTTCGAAAAGTCAGCGGTGCGTGCCTCGGAATCGAACTCGAACCAATCGCCGTGGGAGGCACATGGTTAAACCACTAGGCTATCACTGCTTTTTGCTGAAGAGCCGTTATGGCCACTGTTTTTACAACATGATGGGTGTGAGGAATGTGTTTTTGTCATGTTGTAAACAATTGTCGTAAAGACATCGATTGTAACTAAACATTTCAGTTATGAACAGTTGAACACACGTACATAAATTGACTGTTCTAAAGACAGCCTGTGTAAATACACAAGTATAATATTACTAGCTTCCACCCGCGGCTTTGTCCGCGTTTTTGGGATAAAAAGTAGCCTATGTGTTATTCTGATGTAGGTAGGTATATGCTACTGTAAAGTTTCATCAAAATCGACTCAGTAGTTTTTGCGTGAAAGAGTAACAAACAACCATACATAGACATACATCCTCACAAACTTTCGCATTCATATTAAATATTAGTAGGATAGGATAGGTACACCTGCCTACTGGGTTAAACACATGAAAAGTGTTTACATGTGTTTAACCCAGTAGGTACATACATTTTTGTATTAAATTCTTAATTTTCACTTCTTTGTTTTGTGAGAAAATATGTACAAAATGTCACCAACGTTAATTAATATCACCCTGTGTAGTATATTTACAGTCTTCCGGGATGTTTGCGGAGGTTCTACAAAATCTAATTTATGTAAACCGTTACACGTAATTGACGGCTTGATCATGCTTAAAACCCTATTTCAATTAATGAGTAACACACAAAATGCCACACAGGATAAGTCAGGGAAAACGCTTGGGAGGATCAAAAGGATTCGCTCTTTGATCATAATTTATCTCTACATAAACACGATGTAAATATAGCCACTACCTGTATTATTATACGTTAATATTGTAGAATTATTTTTAGATATACCCATTTGTTATGGCACAATTTTGTGTAAAGTAAGAATTTTAATGGACTTTAAACTAATAGTCAGTATCTGGGCGACTGAGCTTCGCTCGGCGTCTTTCTAGTATCTTTCTAGGATTTCATCAGGGAAGACAGATAAACTTGGAGAGTAAAACACTAAATACAACATTTCATCAAAATCGTTAGAGTCGTTTCTGAGAAACCAATTATAATACAAGAATTACTCGCTTAAAGTAAAAAGATTTAGTGGTAACAAACACTAATCTATCTAATTCAGTTAAAACTAGAAGTATGATTAATGAAGAACGACAATTATAACAATTAAATTTTCAACATGTCCTGGACATGTTGAAAAAAACAAAACATAAATTAAATACAGACAACAAAATAATTTCATTTATATCCAAGGAGCTAAGAAGAAAATCTTGAAGCAAATAAACAGAATTTATTCTGAATAAATAAAGTCTTTCAATGCAAATACAAATGTCAGGCTTGAACTCAAACACGTGATCGGTAGCTTCGCTAAAGAGATTGATAGGGAAATGAATAATGCAACGTTAGATGCAAAAAGATTTACGAAATGCACTCAAAGACATATTACCACGGGATGCGCGACGCTTGTAAAATAGTTGCCGGCATTTATCTTGAGCTCTCGGCGGATTGGTGAGGGTTTGTATGCGTGTCGTATTGTCTCAGGAGTAAGGTCCAAAATCGCTTAAAGTAATCAAGGATCAGAGCTCAAGATTCGTGCCGGGTATGAATTCAGATCGAGGCACAAGGGAGGGTGCTACACCTATCTATCTCTTCTCTTATTCCTCATAAAGTGGTATGCCACCGGTCAAATATCTTTGATTCAATGAAAATAACAAAAAAGTAGCTACGAACCAGATATTGTGGACGATTTCAATTACATAATTGAATGAAATCTTGGACAAGTGGTATGAGGCAATCGTCAAAGAAATTTAATTTAATCGTGGACAAAGATATTTGACCAGTAGCATAACACCCTATCACAAAGTCAAACTGACAAGACTGACTGACGACAGTTGACGTGAAAAATCGTGTTTCGCATCCAGAGGATATATGTCTATGAATGCACTTCGTTCAATGCATAGAACAAAGTTTTGGCTATCGTGCCGGAATGCGACCGGATACGGATCGAGGTTAGCCGTTCCGCTTTTCTTGACGGATGGTGATAAAAATTATATGTGAATGTCAATAGCAGTATCGGTGCAGCATGTACTGACATTCTTTTTACAGTCAATTGGTATTATGTATGAGCTGAGTACCAAAAGGTATTTCCATTTGATGATAATTTAGTACTCAATGCATTAGTGCTCAAAAAACAGATGCTCCAAGGGAAATGCTCATGAGAGCTAGCTCGAGGTGTATTAAATTAGTTAGGAAGGTTGTTTTTCCAAATAAATTAAACCATACGACATTACGCCAATAAATAATCGCTCAGGCTCCATCTCAGTATACCTAATTCCTTTTTAACAAAAAATGGTATGGTGTCACAGTGGTATAAATAATAATTTACCAGCCAGTCCACTAACTTCTACTTGACACATTTTGTGTCTATAATTCCATAACACGAAGTCATCTCTTTGCTTATTGTTCAAATGGAAAACGAAGCGCGTTCCCTTTGAAAAACTTCGCGACTTCTTGAATTCAAACAAACAATAAATTCTTCTGTTTAAAGTACGATAAGAAATATTATTGACATTAAATATTTCATTTAAATGAATGGAAATAGTAATATAGAATATAAGTATGCTCTAATATTTCTTCTATTATTATTTATTTACAAATAAATAATAAATAAATAATGATAAAGTAACGGTATTTTGGCCTTTACCTTCACAAAAGACGTGCTTTAGACAACACATACACAAGCCTACCATAATTATAGCATAGCACAAGTATCTTTTATAGCATTTCTTCAAGTTCAAGTAGAGTTTTAGCTATTTTTATTGACCTATAAGAGTGAACAAAATTTAAGAAATACCTTTTGACGTTTTACATTTGTCACACCGCAATAACTTTGTACAAGCGTACTCACACGATTCAAATTCGAAATGTTATCTATCTCGCTTCATAGCCTTCGCATAAACTAGGAACTCTAATTTACCGTACCCAACAAAGCTAACAACGTTTTTGTTTTATTAATAAAAGTTATAGAACTATGCTATAGGCGACTGTCGAAAAGATAAAGCGAGAAACTTTCATCGCGAGATTTAAAATATGAGTGAGTTTGGCAGGAAAACTTTAAACAAGTTTAAAATTAATGAATTAAGTTTTCTATTGTGTTTCTAAATTAGAATGTTAACTGATATATTTTGGAAGCTATCTGTCTTTTCTGTGAAGTTATAATTTTACAATTTATTATGATTTAAAGAACAATAGAGTTTCAAGTGCTAGCGTATTTTAATTAGACCATTTGAATCGTCGAAATTAAGTACTAGTTGCCGAATTTTAAGTTGAGATTCCTATGGAGAAGAATGAGCTAGGTGCAGAATCTATGATTTCTGATTAGTTTGGTTTCACCATCGAAAGACGATGAAATAAACATAATTATGTGTTGCATTTTCCATTTCCTTCAGGAAATGTAAATCAGCGAGAAAATTTGACAGTTTTCAGCTATACTGTGAGTCATCACTATTATTCAAAATTGTACGTCGTAAAGGAAACACAATTTTAATAATATTGGAAGCCAAATCAGTAATATCAAACCCATCTTCTCGTTTAGTTCACTGCATATCATTCGTTTGTCGTGATAAACGGTTCACACACTTATGACTTGCAAACACAGCATGTTAAAGTTCAGGGTCTAATTAGTAGGTAGGTACCTCTTCTACACGATATTGGTACTTAATTATGCGAGCAGTTGCCACATAGATAACTGTAGTTTATCTCATTTATTACTATATCAGGACAGAAGAGTGAATGATTTTGTATTCACATTTACTTATTTTCTTCGATGAAATGCCGGAGGTGCGATATCAATTACCACTATAATATCAATAGGTACGTTCATTATGTCCTTAGTGACCCATGCTTCTATATTGTAGGTATATGTATGTGTGTTTGTATGTATTGGCTACGCATTTCTCCGAAACTACCAGTCGGATTGTGATATATTTTTACTGACTTACATTTACTTCAACTTAGGGAACAGTACAAGTTTCATTAAAATACATTCAGTAATTTTCAAGATATTGACTAATACGTGTAAGTGCGGTGTTAAAGGCAAAACATCTCAAAACCTTGTCCAAATTCTAGTACATGTAAATAAAAATCAATTTTCCAATTCAGGAAAAAAATATTTTTAATTATTAATTATATTGCATTTTCTTTATTAAAATCATCAAATACAGTTTATCTCGTAATGTGGTTGGTAGCTTTAGCTTGATACTAAAATCCCACTGTAGTATTATGAAACAAGACGAGTTTTAGATTTTTTCAACCATAAAACCTGCTTAAAGGTATAGACTAAAATAATACTGCAACTGTCTCTTTGTGCTATATCCGAGTTAGTTATAAGCAGAAATGCTTACATTTATCAATTATGTCCGAAAAGTTGAGACGCAGTAACAGGTGGCTCTAATTATTGCGGCTCCCAGAGCACTACAATAGTCTATAGATAAAATTTATTATTATCTTGCTGATTGCTTGACTGGATTTTATTTACTTTTTAAAAGCGATAAATGTTCTTATGTTGAACATTTTTTTTTTCGGCAACCCCAAAAAATATAGGGCAGCTTTACCCTACCGGGACTGACTAAAATGCAACATATTTACGTCAACAGACGTCCACAGACGTGCTTTTGAACTGAAACCGCGAATCGGCAAACGCAATGCGGACTCAGGCTACGTGAAGCAACGATTTTTGCCAGGTAGCTGGTAATGGATAATAATTTTTCGAATCTGATTGGAAATTCCAGAGATTAGTTCAATCAATAAACTGGGCAGTAGGGTCCCCTTCCATCAATAAACTGGGCAGTAGGGTCCCCTTCAATCAATAAACTGCAGCCTAATTGCGTAACTCAATTTCTTTCACCATGGCTTTCATTTTGACAGTTCCACAACATTCATTGCGGCGTTGAGATAGTTACAGGAGCACGGATTAACAATCATACGGCGTAATGAACGTCAAAAACAATGCCATGGTGATAGCAATTGAGTTACGCAATTAGGGTGCTGGGCAGTAGGGTTCCCTTCAATTAATAAGCTGGGCAGTAGAGTCCCCTTCAATCAATAAACTGGGCAGTAGAGTCCCCTTCAATCAATAAACTGGGCAGTAGGGTCCCCTTCAATCAATAAACTGGGCAGTAAGGTCCCCTTCAATCACCGATTCGCTTACCGAGCCTGCTAATTATGACATTACCCCTTTAAGCTCAACCAGTGGACAATTGACGGCCTAAAAATACACAAATATCTCTAATGTTCCTGTATTTTTAGCCAATATAAGTACATAAAACATCATTGTGTAGTTTTTAGCCAATGGCAGTCAATATAAAAATATTCTAAAAGTTGCACTGCATAATAATCTTGGCTTATTTGACGTTAAATTTTCACTCACACATTTCCTAAGGTCACGTTACATTCGGATGAGCGCTTCCAACGTTCCGCGTGACGTCATCGCGCTGCCATCTCCCAGATGTCGGAAAATCAACATAGTTCATATTACATAGGTACCTATGTAGTTGCAGATGGCTTGTGTACTTGTATATTATAACGCTGCATGTGAGTAGACGGGTTTTTAGCTAAAAAATGTTACTTAATCTAATTTCAAATATGGAGAACCTAGTGCTCTTATGTACTTTTATTTAAGTTTGTAGGTTTTAATACCAGTCTGTTACCTACTTTTTTTGCTGGAAAATACCTTTTGGGAGACAAGCCATCCATCGAGAAGTTTGTTTATTGTCTATTAGTATTCTGCCTAAGAATTTGAAATATTATATTCTAAACTTTTGTACCCGACTGCCCCAGAGGTAGGGTAAATAATGTTTTTCAAGTATTATAATTATGTTTGTATAAATTATATTTCTTTAGCAAGCTCTGTAGCCTAAATGGCTTGATGGCTTTCAACATTTATGAGGTGTCGTTAGATTTATTCGTTTCATTGTGGGAGTGACATAGAGTTAGGTATAAGTATCGGCGTGGATCTTGATCACAAACGTCACCTACGCACCAACTGATTTTCAGTCTCTTTGGCGGAATGAAGAAGACGGGGGGCGCCGAGGCTGCAGGCGATTGGTTCGTCAGTCGATGCTCGTCGTCTAATTGGACCATTCTCTATTACGTATTGTCAACTGTCTATTGTCTATTGGACGGAAAATGCACATGCGCGAGCTGTGATCATCTTTAATGCCGGTACCTATACCTACCTACAATATTTAAATATCATTAATTCTTGTATTTTTTTTTTCGTAGATACCTACTCATTTGGAGCTTTGTGCTATAAATTGTATCTTCTTATGACTAACACATTCCTAATAACTAGGCAATTACTAAATCGCTACGTTTTCAGTTAAATTCATGCTTCAATATTCGGCTTCTATTACATTATCCGTCCTTAGGTAAAGTCGACGTTTGCTTTATACGTAACTTGAATAGTTTAAGATATGGATTACCTCAACCATGTCGAAGATGTACCTAGGTATTAGGTAGTACCTAACTAGGTGCAGATTTGTTCAACAAGACATTGGAATCTACCTAAAGATGCTTTTGTCGAACTGAACAACGAATAGAGCCAAACGTCGTCGTCGGTACGAATATTTTGTCGAACATTCTAGCGAACGCTCAAGTAATGCTCTTCAAAAAATCTATTTATCGGCTCGGCTAAAAGTTTGAAGCAAATTCTTGAATCGCTAGAATGCTCCTGTTTGACCAAATGCTCGTGTGGTATGAGTATTTTCCTGTAATGTAACATTCGCTAGATTGCTTATTTCAACTGAATGCTCAGGTCTATCAGCACCTTAATGTATAAATTTGTAAAGACTATGTATAGATTATTAGATATTATTTATGAATTCCATCAGAGTTATTGACAACCTATTGCCATACAGGTATTTAAAGTACCTACGTCCGTATAATAATAAAACATCATGTAGGTATTATTATTATGATTGAGGAGCTAGCGAACAAAATGGTATAAACATGCGTCTAGTCAAAGCACTTTTTTTAATGTGGGTTTTTCTCATTTCTAATCAAAACGGTCTAAAAATGCCTAAAATTGAGTCCAAATTTCGTGATTTAGATCAAAACGGTACAATTACAGGGAAATTTCAGCTTCAGTTTTTTGCTTCTACTATAAAATTTAATTTCGTGCATTTATACCATTATGTTCCCAAGCTCCTTAAGTATACCTACATACTTCTTTTTATAGGTAATGGTATAACCTACTTAAAAAAACTCTTTTGTATGAAAATAGCGTATCCTATCTATTCTAACGAAATATTTATGAGGATCCAATTCCAATGTATCATCAACCCCGATGCCCGCGGGGTACAATTCTTTTATGTTTTTAATTTTAAGAATTAATATTGAAATAGTAAATTATAAAACCGAAAATTTTAATGTAGCTGATACGTATATTGTCAACCATCCTACTAATATTATAAACGTGAAAGTTTGTGAGGATATAAAGATGTATGGATAGATGGATAGATGTATGGATGGATGTATGGATGTTTGTTACTCTTTCACGTAAAAACTACTGAACGGATTTTGATGAAACTTTACAGTAATATAGCTTATACATCAGAATAACACATAGGTTACTTTTTATCCCAAAAACGCGGGCGAAGTCGCGGGCGGAAGCTAGTATTCAGATAATTATCCGTAGTATCAAATAAAATACATACCTAGTGTTGGTATAACCATATAGGTAGGTACGTTGAGTTGCATCTGGCATGGGCACGTGTGCACATAAAAATAGACGGCCGCCTTGAAAAGTGCCCAGGGCCTGCTCTTGAACGATAACTGACTCATATAAGTGCCAGCGTCCGTTAAAAATCAATCATACACACTGATTTAAAATCATAACATTAATAGCTTCTGTATGACGCGATTTATAGACATTTTTCGTGAAAATATTCTGAATCACACATTTCTCGGTGATGTGCTGAAAATAAATAGGTACCTGTTAATAAAGAAATTATAGTCTCAATGACAATTGACTATTTTTAATCGACTTCAAAAAGGGGGAGGTTTTCAATTCGACTGTATTTTTTTTTGTATTTTACTTTGCCTATATTAACGATGTAATTATCCATAGCAGAAACTGTTATGTAGGTTTGGTTAGTGCTAATGCATTCACGCTATATTACCGTGTGGTACCGTATTCGCGTGTTCATGTCATAAAAAAAAATAGAGCTATGGTTTATTATTATTATTACATACAGCCTATAGCACTCCACTGTAGGGAAATCCCCACCCCCTCTCCCATGCCTCTTTCCACGGGTCAAAATAGATTTACTTTATCAAATTTTGATCAACTATGAGTGCCATCGTGAAATCGAAGCAGATCCATTTCAATCAATATACGAAATAAGATTCACTTTCATTTTAAATAAAGAGCTTATTAAATTCGTATCTTAGATTCCTTACCATTTTCTAACTTTCACAAAAAAGCGATCAATTTATCTTTTATCTCGATCTAACCATCTAAAGTCCTTCGAAATACCTACTTTTATTCGTAAATCAAACTTTGACTCTTTTATGACGTTTAATTATAATAAGCTTGGGACTTCTTCCATTTCAGCAAATTTTCATTTTTAAAACTTTTGAAGAATTAAGCTCTCGCCGATAAATTCTACTTAGGATGATTAGATTAAATTACTTCCCTCTTTATTAAGAGACCGTAGTTTTATAATTAAAGTCTTCATTCGGTTATGTCAGTTTCTTCGATTACACTAAACAAATGGGATGGCGATGGCCGTTTTGCGCGGATGTGACACATACTTTCCTTACAGTTATTTTGTTCCTTATCTTGTTATTTTTTATTTTTGTTTCTCACGTCGACGCAAATAAATGCATTTTCTTTCTTCTCCTTTCTAAATGACTGTTATTACTTAGGTATTATTATACAAGAAAAGTGACTTACACGTAGCAACAATAATTTTAATAAACAACGAAAATGACATTTAAAAAGACATCTCAAATATCTAATATTGCCAGAGAGCGTGTTTGCCAGTCATTTGATCACAATTTGTTTCTTGGAGTGGTTGGCTTACGGTGCGAGCGAGTCATAACATTTTGCTACGTCAGCGATACGGAGCCCGATAGTGGGACCCTTCACCCTACGATCCCTTATTGAGGACTTACGTCCCGGTCAAACGAACACCCATCAACTAAATTGGGTACGCAGTGAAAAAGCTGAACTCTGTGGACTGACTAGAGTCTTTTTTTATTTGCATAAAATAGTTCTTTGGATAGTACAGGTGGTTGGATTTAGGAGCAAATGGAAGTAGCACAAAGAAAGTGATGTAAGTTTTGAAATATTTATATTCTGTGTTTGTTGCATTATTTACGTAAGTTAGTATTTTAACACCAGCACTTTGCCTGCGATTTCGTCCGACTAACCCACAGGCAATATGCATTTTTCGGTATAAAACGTACCTTATACAGCATTTAGAGATAATGTATCTTTTTATTAGTGAAAAACAAAATCAGAATTAGCAAGCAAAATTACTACTACTCTACGCAAGCACATAACAAAATAAAGATTTCACACACACAATTCAAAGACATCTTTAAATTCTATAATATTTATCTCTACGAAAACAAACCACAAAATCTAAATTGGACATCGTGACATTCGTGACCAATAACACAAAAAAGGTTGTTGCTCAGGCCTTCTAAATTTATTTACAGGACCGTTTTGTTTGCGGTCGGAAAACTGTACATCACCTGAAACATCTGAACAATCCGAATAAATCCCGACAATCTGGCGACCCTAGTTGTTGTTATAAATTATACTGAGCCGTCCATAAACAGTTTTTGCTTTTGGAATAAAATATTTTTGAGGAACAAAAGGAATAAGGGCGTTATCACACTGGCGATTTGTGAGCGTGTCTCCAGCGATGCGATTTATCAACGTGTTTGCTGCGAGTAGACCGCGAACGCGTAGCGAGCTTGCTACGAGTGCGCAGCAAGCGCAATAGCCTGCCCTGCCGGTTCAAAACGCAGTTTGAACGGCGCAACCTCGTCGTGTACACGCAGCGAATGCATTTCGTACACGAAGAGAGCTTGCTAGACACATGCGTTACGTGGCGGGCGAGTTGACCAATCGCCTCGCTCGAAATATGTTCATAAATCGCTAGTGTGATAGCGCTCTAAGGTACAAAGGAAACAACCTTATTTTCTTAAGAAAAAATCTGCATGAGATCTTGAAGAAAAGGTTATACCATATTGCAAAAGGTTTGCTATTTTGAAGCACCTAACCATAATATCAAAACTTTTTTAAAGTTTTCATTACTTTACTACATTATTAAGTTGTAACGATTTCACTCCAAAATTATATGAAAATATTAAATAGACGCGTCGCCATAAAATCTGATGATCAAACAAACGTTACATTATATACGCCAGATAACTTGCGGCTTCGCTATTACGACCCCTCTCCCTAAAACTCAATCTCGGGATTGATTCGGAACTTCCTATCCGCACATTACCTCAGAACATTAATTAACGTCGCTACCTTAGAACAAACATGTTTGTTGGTCCATATAACAACCCGAAGTGGTATGTAAGCTTAATACCCTGTCAACGATTTATTAGAGAACTAGTTGTTACCCGAGACTTCGTTCGCGTGGAAAGATGTGTAAGTGTTCAAATCTATGCTAAGGGAACCGTACGTTTTTCTGAAATAAAAAGTACCTTATGTGCTATTCGAAACTATAAAATCTATCTCTGCACCAAATTTAATTTAGATCCGTTTAGCCGTTCTGGCGTAATTGAGTGACAAACAGCCATCCATCCAGTTTCGCATTTATAATAGCAGTAAGATGAGCCGAAAGATACTTTGATCGTGGAAAGTCATTAATATCTATTAAGCTACTAGTCTTCGTCATAATTTAATTGGCAGGTACAATCAGGGTTCCAAGGTTCGGTGAACGTTTCAATTTGTCCGTCGAATCACGTCTCTGTATCACCAGAAGGAAATTCTTCAATAAATATTCAAATGAATGAAAGAAGGTAGATTGTGGGCGGGTCGAAAAGATGAAGGATGCTCAACAAATCTTTGTGACATTTTTTTATATATCAGCTATTTCTCCAATAATATAAAACTCGTCGCTGCCACAGAAAATATGAGACAGTTTTTTCATCTGCAGAACTTACGTATAACATTTTGTACAAAGTTGAAAAAATTTCGTGTCTGCTCTTTAATATGTAGTACCTACCTATGTAGCTCTTTCTACTTTGCTATGATTGCTCATTGACCATCGCAAAAACATTGTTTTCTGTACTTTATCATCTGAGTTCATTCTAACAAAGTAACACAAGTTTAGTATTAATATCAAGTAATTCTTGGCTGTATTATAAACAAACTAATGAATCACAAGAGAAGTAAAATGTCTTATTTATTATAACTAACTGCAGAATCAAATAATTAAACTTTACAAATAAATAAACAAATAAAGTCAAGTAGGTACTATAAGGTACAACGTACAAAAATAATAACATAAACGTATAAACACGTATAAAATACACCGGCTGAGGTAGTGGGGTAAATACACTAATAATAGTATTAAGATGATGATGACGCAATATCTCCAAATCCATGATTATATATCATCCGAGCTGTCATGACGCCCGTGAACCACTCTCTCTAATTGGTTGTGGTGCAGAAGCCTGTGACGTAATGAGATGGTGACGTCTATACTAATTAATTTGTGCCACATTAAGTACTGAGTTGAGAGATACCACAGGAATCACGTTTGATCATTTGAAAACGGATACGTCTATAGAGAACTTGTTAATCAACTGGAGTAAGAAAAAAATTGTGTTTTAATTAGTAAAGTGAGACACATACGTACAGATTCCCGTTTTTGTAGATGCTGCTAAGGCAACATTAGTGCTACAGTAGTAATTAAAAACTTGGTACTGGTTACAGTGGATTAAAAGACATACGATATAAACGATGATATTAAATTAAACACCTCTTTAGTCAATTGTCATCTTTAATCATTGTCATACAAATGACAAGGATAGTTGTATATTTAGTCAGTGGTTAAATTAAGAGGTATTTCTAAGTAAGGGGATAATATTGTGGCTGGATCGCTAGTTGTGGCGAACTATCGATGCTCGGCTGAATAATGCATTGTGTAATGCTCTCAGTAATCATCTAAAATCTGTCAGTGAACTTCTACTGGTTGTAAGAGAAAATAAACAGATTTTTACTTAATAAAGTTGTGATAACCTTTTTGGATATTGATTTTGAGTCCTGGGTTCGAATTCTGGAAATGTGCCCGATAAATGGCAATAAACTTATTCCTTTTAAAAAGGACCTAATCATGACCTGCGAAATATGGGTGTAGGTACTAAACCCCTCCCTTTAACCCTTCTGGGAATACAAGCGTGATGTTATGTTAGTCTAATATTAAAAATGTGAAATTAAGTTTGTTTGTTACCTTTTCACGTCTAAACTTAACTAAACTAAACAGGGGGCCTATCACGAGTTTCATTGACGTATGGCATCGTTAACGTAAGCATAATCCTTTTTTTCATTTCGGGACGACTTTTGAACAAGAATCGTTAATGAACTTCGTTCTATAAACTAACTAAATTCTATAAATTAAGGATTAAATCGAACCATTTGGGAATGAGATATCTCAAATGGTTCGAATTATAACACAAACTATTATTGTTCTGCAGCCACATCTCCAGCAGTTAGTACGAAACAATAGTTTGTCAAAACAACACGGTTCTGTCGTTGCAATTAATTAATCATTGAATTAACAACGTTAACATTTGAGTGGGAGGTAACTGAAGAGTCTCTCGACTTTAGAGGTAGTACAATACTTAGAGAGTACTACAGAAGGTAGTCGACGCTTTTTATGTCTACCCTTAATTTATTTTAGAATTATATAAAGTGCAGTTTAGCTGTAGTTTTACAATTATCATTATGTAGGACAGGTATTATCATAATTATAACTATGCAAATTATACAGGCTGATTCGAAATTTAACGTATTTCTTCAAAAGAGTTATACTAGTCATTTGTATCTAACTGTTTGGAAGGAAGGAAAGTGTACGGTCGGGGAGCCCCCGTCAGAAACGAAATTCCTTACGCCTTGTATGTATGTAATAGAAAGAGACAGAGAGCCAGAGAAAGTCGCATAGAGAGGGCATAACGCTTGTTCAAGCAAGCCGCGAACCCCATTCCAGAAAAAAAAAACAATAGTATATTATGCAATTAGTGAATAAAGGACGGATTTAAAGCGAGGGCCATAGATGAATCACGAGCTAGTGAAGGATTCTAACGATTGAATCACGACCGTAGGGAGTGATTCATGATGATTGAGTCACGAGCGTAGCGAGTGATTCAAGTGTTAGAATCCTGAGCGACGCGAGCGATTCATGGCCCTCGATATAAATCCGTTTTATTCAAGAGTTGCATACTATACTTTATACCGTGACTACGAGAAAAAGAAAGATTTAAGTGAAAATATACATATAATGAAGAAAAAGTAAAATTCAATTGGCTTTGATGTAAACCACCTTTCCACTATATCGGCCGCCCTCTCTTTCACAAACTCAGGTGTTAACATCTTCATCACTAGAATGCATTTTTAATCGATTAGAACAACACTAAACAAACACAAAATTAAAGATTAAAGTAACACTAAACTTTGTGTTCGTACAACTTACAGTATTCAAAATAGCGCCAATTTACTAAGGACAGCAAAGAACACAAAACAGTTTTTAATCTAATGCTAAACTCCTTGTCGAAAATGTCGACCAATCAAATTGAATTTAGAACACATCAATATAGGTCGAATACACAGATTACACTTACACTAGATACGGCAAGCCACGACCAAGCGTGCCCTGCATGTTCGACTGTTCGTACTAAAAAAAGTCTGTTAGCTCAGTGACGCTTAGTGATTGAAACAATTCTGTTTACTCTGAGCACATCACTAAATGGCTGGGGTGAAGTTATCGTAGGTAAAAAAAAAAATGACACGTTCGGTTTTCATACAATCTAATAACGTGCCGCATCTAGCATAGGTTCTTTAAATCTGTGGTCGAATACATTGGTGTGTTCCATTTTCAAACATCAAAACAGTGAGTAAAAGTGCTTTTTATTCACTGTTTTCAGTGAATAAAATAAGCTTTTTAGAGGGGGAATGGTATAAAAGAAATATTCGAATACCTTTCAGACAAAAGTAAATAAAAGCACAAACTTAAAATAAATAAGTGTTATGAAATAATCGCGTGCAGGCTGCGCTCCGCCCGTCGCCTATACAATTTGTTCTATAGTACTTAACAGCGCTCTTTCAGCGTAGAGCTGTAAAATTTTCTTTAACTTATTGAATTTGTTCTCACACTTACGATCCTCGTTATTACTCGATATTCTTTAAAACGATTATTCGGTTTGAATCGTGTACTGTTGCTGAGTTTTAGTTTGTAATTTGTGTGCAGCGACTTAGCGAGTGATCGTAACTATTGTATGCCGTGTTATCGACTAAACTGTTTGTAACTTAAATTAACAAAGTTGGGCAGATAAGTCCTCTGTTATGTGTTAAGCTAATCGTTTTCATTAGTTAACTATGGGTATGAAATGTTGTACCAATAAGTAGTAGTGTGTTTTTCAATCTTAAACAATTTATATATAAAGCATAACGTATTTCAGATAAGCTTTTTTTAAATAACGTAAATATGACAAAAAAGTAAAAATTGGTTTATGGAAAATAGAGACCTAGATTTATTAATAAATTAGCACGGTTATTGAATTATGTACGAAACCAGGTTTGATTTACAGCGAATATTTGACACCGGGCAATACCGAATCCAATACCAAAATTATTTTACCGTGCAATTCATCTGCGACTCACCACTTTGTTCGGTACTCCGTGCTTTGGTATAACGAGCGGTTTTTGTTTGTTTGTCAAACATTCGTGAAACGCCGCCTCTGCCTTGTTCACGGAATCTACCACGTACCATACGCGCCGTTGCCCCTTATTTTTGTTGTACATCGCTTTTTCCACAATAGCTTTCGACCACGACATTGACGGAACACCGCAATGGAGCATTAAATGTGGAAATCCGTACTTTGAGCTTCTCGTTGTACGGACTTCAGATCTGAAAACAAATAACAACGCTGTGTCTTACACAGGTAGCGCTCATAATGTTGTTCGCTGCAGCGACGTGAAATATGCGAAGTATTCAATGTGACTGTGACAAAATTGCACAAGTCTTTTATACACCGTAATATGAACACGGAAATTGTGTTATTCATAATTTTCCGTGTTTATTTAAGCGTCACAATTGTACGTTTAGACGTGTATAACGTTGCGCCTGTTTTCCTGAAAGGGTAAGGCAGAGGAAAGCGCGTAGCCAGAATTTTATTCAGAGGGTGGTAGGCAAGGAAAACATATAAAGAGGTTTACAAAATGATCTCCTTAGGCAAAATACTCGTAGTTCAAACGATATTCAACTTGACGCGAAATAATCAATTTATGAATGATTCAAAATGATTTTTTCTTTCTATTTTTTTTTAGTTTTCGGTCCGGGAGTTGCTAGGGGGGAGGGGGGCAGCAGGTTTATTATATCGTTGTGCCAAAGTAGATTTTGGATTAAAGTCGAGTTATGCGAATCAAAGGGATCCCAAAAAAAAATTGATAGATTATTATCAAAAGGCCAAAGTAACAGTCTTTAAAAAAAATCAGCGGTTAAAATGTAACACAACTTTGGAGCCGCCTTTAATCATTTTTCGATAAGGGGGAAACTTTTGATGATTTTTTCCACGGAATAAAGAACTTTTTCCAACAGTTTTTCTCGTACTCTGTTTGACGTCAACCCGTCTAAGGAATATTGCAGTCAATACAATCTGTGAACTGGCCGAATATCTACCGCTGGGGGAACAAGGGAATTGCCTGTCATCTATCAGCGACAGGTTGCGAGAATTCGCTCCTTATTGAACACTTTTTACTACTTTATAAACTTCCAACGAGTTGACATTTAGTTTTTTTTTGGGAGTAACTACCGAGTTACTCCCACAGAACAGATTCTGTTCTGTAGTAGCTCCCCGTTTATGACGGAATACAATCAATTTATTTCCACTTGCGTGGTTATGCATACCTACAGCTCTTTCAAATGGTGTCAGAAAAATATTCCACAGTTTTTCATATTATTCTATCTGCAAATAAAACAGTATCAAACGTTAAATAATAGATCGGCAGAAGTCTGTACTCAATATTTCATTTTTCAAAGGATTTAGGAATGTTTTGATACCTAATAAAATACTACGTATCAGAGCAAATAAAAATAATATTTTTAACCGACTTCTTATTTAATTTTAACTGAAATCTCTTCAGCTAGAGATAAAAGTCCTGAGTTTTGGAAGTCTTTCGACCTCTCTTAAAGGGTCAACAATAACGCTGCGATTGAACGTTTAAGGTTCTTTGTGGATGACCCAGGCTTCCTTTGAACGATTTCATCGCGAATAATATTTTGCATAAGGCCGTAGAAGCACCTATATTGAATAGGTATAACTACATGCTAGGGTAAAATCTTTTGTATTTGATAGAACTTCATTAAAATCTCCCTTTATACATATTTCGCACGATCCGCAAAAGTAACATTGTGCATACATTTTTAGGCAAGTTAATTGGTATACAACAATATTGTCGTCTAGTACAGTATACATTATTGACTTGTAAATTCCACTTCTAAAACAAAAAATAAACTTCAAAATACAGTACATTATTTATTCAAATCAACATACACATGTGTGCACAAGAGCTACAACATTTTTAAGTCGAAACAGAATATTCATCGCAGGAGAGCGAGTATAAAATTTTAAACAGCGTTAATCCGTGTTCGTTTTACGATCGACATATTGACGATGCGTACAAACTGACATACGCCTACGTAATCTAACGTGTAGTTCATAAATCTCAATAGATAGGCTATACAAAATGGTTTTTTAATAAAGTTACGATGTGTACTGGCTTATATGAAGTTATGGTGAGGGTTTTACAAAGTATAAAAAGTAACGTAATATAACTTTATGTGCAATTTGCTTAGATATCAATTCTTATTTCTTTCTTTCTACATAGATATTACCTTACTGTTTTTATGTTTTCTTTGGAGAGCAGTTTTAAGAAACCGCAGATAACTAAAAAATATGGCTTTGTTAAAATAACAGCGTACCTACCCTAACTGACAGGCTTAAACATACTAAAATGTATGGATAAACGGACTAAAAACTCTATTTCGTGTGTTTTTATAAGGGGGTTTAATTTTTGATTTGTTGCAAATATCTGATACCATTCGCCATGCACCAGTTAAGGTATTTCCATTTTAAAATAGACACGTTTATTTCATACATATGTGCCCTAACGGTATCCAAAGTGACTGGAAACTAAAAATAAAACACAACAATCTGTCGACACTAAGCAATGGAGCGCAAACATTCTCGAGGGAAATCTGGGACTGTCTCACATTGCGCTACCAATTTAATCGGAACAAAATTTGTTTAGCTCTAAAGAAACTTTACGTGAACAATCGATATAAGGAACGTAAGAAATTGGGCGTCTTATGTATAAAGATATTCGTAAATATATCTACATTTACTCTGTGTGCAAATAATGTATGACTAAATAAAAAATAATATTGATCATCAGTCGGCTGTCAAGTGGAGTTGATTATGACAATACTAGCTGTTCCCCGCGTAAACCCCCGTTGCTCCGCTCCTAAGGGTCGTAGCGTGATGTTCAATAGCCCATAAATTTGGCCATCATATACAAAAAGAATTTTTCATATCTGACTGGTAGTTCCAGAGATTAGTCTTTGACCTACTAGTATTCGTCGGGTGATATCCCAACGCATCAAATATTAATACGAAAAAAAATTCCCGCGACTAAAATGTTAAATGTGCTATGTTCTAATAATGCCATGTAGTAGGTATCATTTAATGTGATATGACCGTTTATTGTAGTGGTCATTAAAATTGTCATCTTGTTTACCCACTATGGTAATGAAAGTGACAAAAAACTGAAAGTACAAGAATAATTTAACCAACTTTGATACTTGAACCAAGACTATGATACTATCTTAATCCTTACACTAAGACCAAACCTTTGCGAAAGACTGAGTTTCTTTTTCCTTAATTACTTCCTTTACCTAATAATTCTTTTTTTTTATCTCTCTTATCAGGATGCTTCTGATTTTATCTTGAGCGTGACCTAATTCCACGGTAAATACAGCAAAAAAGGATTCATTCCAAAATAAAAATAAGTACAAAACAAAAATAATTGGATGTCGAAAGTATCGAAAACAAAATCCAATCTTTTATATTGAAATTCCTAATGACGCCTTCAGTTGTTATTTGCTGCAAATAAAATTAATAGCGCTGTCTAAAGTACTAAGCACCCAATTTATCAAACAAGAAGGTTTAAGGCTAAAAAACTGAAAGCCAGGGAGAATATAGATATTTTTATATACGGGCTTACATAAGCAAGTAAGATGAACAATAGCCCATTTGTCAAAGACGTTCGAAGGGTTCATGAGAAAATAATCAACTTCCACTTGTGCCTTTTGGATAGTCATCGATATTCTCATTTTTAGACTACGTTTAATCACTTTGACAAGAGACAGTTTGTCGCTTATGTAGCGACGCAATCTTTTTATTCGTTGACTCTTATTAACTGTCCGTTAAATTGGTATCTTATCAATGCGTTATTGAACGTGAACCTTCTTAAAGACGGTCATGATGAATTTCCATCTCAGGGACGGTAGTGTTGCCGACTGGGTAAAGGAAGAATTTTTAGGGGCAAGAATGTATTGGGGTTTTATTTATGGGCTTAATAAATTGGAAAGAATTAACAAAAAACCTGGAAATAAATCTAACAATAGCCGGAATCGAATGACAGGAGGATATGGGAAATTATTTTTAAAAAACTCTACTCTGGTTTAATTCCCGAACGCGACTTGTATCAGCCTGTATGGCCTTATATAATACGGTAGTGGACTACTATTAAAAAAGTACAAATAAATTATTTTATTCCAAAGTAGGAATAGGATGTCTTTTTCAAATAGTTTACAGATTCACTATAAAAAAAGACGTTTTATTTTGAGTTACGAATGATTTGGGTATTGCATCAAAGAAATGTAGTTTCTTTGAACCTATATTTAGGATTTTAGGGGAATAAAAAAAAATGGGGGAAAATGATAACATGTCTATCTCCTTATTTCTATGATCTGAGATTTCCATTAAGACCACGATCAGCAAAGGGTTGATAATTTGGTACAAAGGGCAAAGTCATAAGTAGGTACTTACCACACATTTAATCACTCGTTACGTTGCTCACGAGCAGAGCGTGATCAGCCCTTTGTAGCTAAAAAAAAGTCTTTACAGTCAAATCAATTCTGTTTTTTTTTTTTCTTCCAACAATGCTCTCAATCAGTTTGTGCAGCACTAAATTCGTTTTTGTACTCGTTATTAAATTCTCTTTTCTGCATTCCAGTTTCATCTCGACTCAACCAATAGTTCGATACTCCATTAAATCAATGTCCGAAATCCAAAAAACGATAACAGTTACAGTCCACTCGTCACCGTCCAATTTGTACCTTCATAAACGGCTTTCACGTGGTTTTCAAACGATCGTTATGCTATCGAAAAAAAAATCGAAGCATATACCTCAGTCCTGTATGATAGCGTCTATTTCATGCTTCAAAAATTAACATAACTGCTTCATTGGCTTATGGACTGGTCGCAAACGTGGGGCTGGGTTGGGCTTCCCAGGTCGAATCGAAACAAGGTGTAAGGTATTGGTTTTTACATTAGGAAATTCTCAATAGCAGACCGGAGTCTTTGAGCCTGATTCATAGCATATTATAGCAACTGCACAGTTCCTATAATATGGGTCACGGGGACGAAGGCGTGGGAAAAATGCTATGTATAATATCAGAATACCAGAATATCATGTTATTTAAAGGGATGTTTATTTACACGCTCGTAGCTTAGGTAGGTGAGATGAACAAGTAATGGATTTTAGACACCAAGGCTTGACCGGGAAGTTTGGCGTCTCGTTAAATCTCAGAGCATCACCTTAAACTGAATACTTCAGACTTTATGCACTTGCATTAAGTCCGAAATATTTAGTTAAGGTGGTTCAGCACTGCTTTTCATATGACTAACGGTCAGTTGCAGAAAGAAAATTAAATTTTAAAGGAGGCAATAACCATACAATTTCTATTGTTAAAGTCTCCTTTAAAACTTAATGACCTTTTCTGCAACTCAGCGTAATACTGTTTATGTTAATAACGTTTATTAAATTAAGTTTATTACGTTAAGCTTAGTCTAAAAATAGGTTTGCCCGAACATAGCCCTTTATCAACATGCTTAATTTTCTGTATCCATTATATTTACTAGGTAATACACAAACACAGCTAACAAAACCCGTTCTCCTTAAAATATCAGAATAATTTAGTCTTGTAACTATTTTGAAATACTTAAACTTGTTAGCTTAAAACGTGCAACCATAAACAACTAACGCCATATACAGACAGACGCTAACCCAAATTAATGACCATAGACGCATTTGCACGCTCGTTACATACTTCGGAAAACTGAGCTACACGAATATCGTGCTAGTTCGTTGAGCTACAACTCTGTTACCGGACAAACGTTGGACCATAGCCGAATTTAGTCGAGTATTTTATGTCGATACTCGCAAACTACCTCAACTGGATCGCGGCCGACAAAAAACAAGTGACAAAAGTCGCAGCTGCAGCTATTTGTCGCATCTACGGGGATAGGAAATGCATGAATATGGAAATGTTTTACAAAATTCCGTTTTTAAAGCTGCTGCAAAGTTTTGGCTACAATTACACCAGTATTAGACCGTACTATCTCATTTCGTGTTTTGTTGGTTAAGTAAAAGGCAACTTAGGGCAATACAACGTATTTTTAAGAAGGTACTATGAGAGGTAAAAATAAAATAAAAACCGGCCAAGTGCGAGTCGTATTCGCGCATCGAGGGTTCCGTATCATTTTTGGACGTATAAAGTGAAAAAAACTGGACCGCATAACTAAGTTTGTTTGTGAAGGAATTTTGATGATTTTGAAAAAACTGTGGTAGTTAGGAACATCGTTTTATTTTTGGTGCAATATCTGAATCAATTCCTATCAACTCTAATTATTTCAGATTTTTCGCTCCGCAAACTTCGGAGATAAGGGGGGGGAATGGTATTTTTTCAGACATTTTTCATCATATGTCGAAAACTGTGAGACATAAAATGAAATAAAAACATATTTTGAAATATGCAGATCAAGCTCTTTCATATGATATGTCACATGACCTAGTAACCCCACTTTGAAATTTTGGACCCCCACTCCGGCCCCTATTGCAATAAAAATAAAATTATTTTTTGACGTTTTTCCTTTGCAATAAAGTTGGACAAGCATTCTTTATAACTGTTCCAAATATCAAGTCGATAGCATTAGTAGTTGCTGAAATAAGCAGGTGTGACAGACAGACAGACAGACAGACGAAGTCGCACCATAAGGGTTCCTTTTTTACCATTTTGGTACGGGACCCTAAAAACATTAAAAAGATCGCAAATGTAGAAAAATAATAAACATGCGAAAGTGTGTTTGCTGATTTGGTTGTAATTTTTCACACAGCAACGAAGCAACAAAATGTTTATGGGCCGGAGAGTGACACAGGCTACTTTTTCCCGATAGTACATTCCCGGCTGGTGGGTTAATTTCCGGCCTCCACGCGGGCGAAGCTGCTGGCAAAACTAGTTAGTGATAAAAAAGATTTAGGGGGGTAGGAATTTCTTCAGGTATAAATGAGTAGCAGGTAGGTACTACTTGCCGATTGTACTATAAGCTAGAAGCTTGTTAGCAATAACAGCTATTGCTAAGCTGCTAGTCAGTTATGGTATTATTATGTTCTTAAAGGCATTTCTATTACAATCGTGGCTCTGTGTACAAGTGGATAGTAATGGTTTAAATGGTTGTTATCATGCCGCAAAGCCTTTTAACGGTATTGTGGATGAACATGCAGACAAACAGAAAGATAATTAGAACACCTGTGTCCACTACAAGTAGTTCAATTAAATGGGTACGCGTGTACTTGCTAGTAATGGACAAAACTGATTTTAATAAGTAAACATTGCTTAGTTTTGTTTCGCCTTCTTTAGACTTGACACTATTTTTGAATAAGACAATTTTATCAAACCAGTGTAGTGAGTGCAGTGCTTTTACATAATAAAAAAAAAACTACGTAGTGGGGAGTGCACATTACTATGTAAAATTCCCATTAACTCATCCAACTAAACTTAATTAACGCTTATAATACCCTACTCCGGTTCACGTCAATAGCGCAACAAGTACGAATCGAACAGGACAGAGGTGAGTGTCTTGACTTATCTAAGACTTAAGTAAGAGTATTTAATCGTCTCAGCCGATAATGTGGATATATCGCCGCGTACAAAGGTATCTTCATATTATACACATTTCACACTTCACGCCCACTCTCACATCAAAGTCAAAGTCAAATTTAACACTCCTCTAAACTGGTAGCTTGAATGCGTAGGTACAGTCAGCAACAAAAATCTCTTCACAATTCTGAAACATTATTTTAACTAAAAAGTAAAAAAAAAAAAACCACGTTTTAAAACGGACTAAAAAGTACAAAATAATGTACCGCACAGACAGATAGACAGACAAACAGACAAGAAAGCGAGTTTAACAAACAAGGTAGTAATAAAATAAAAATAAAAAAATAAAAATTTTTAAAATGTTACAAAATGTATAAAATAATTAATAATTAGAAATTATTTTATGATAGTGTGATGGTTAGTATTGTTTTATTAACCCCGCAGAATAGCTATTTTACTCCCGAGGGGGAAACACCCCTAGGTTCGGATTTAGTGGTTATGTAAATGTAACAGTGTTAACCAAATTATGTCGCTCACTGTACCTATTTAATTGGACCCTTACTTTCTACTCCAGTGCACTCAGCTCCGAGGTCTGAGTCATTGGCTGTGATAATGAAACTGTACTAATATTTGTTTATCTACTGTTCGAGGTAATTAGCGAGGCTGTCTGCTAATAGAACACATGCTTCTGTAATTAATGGGAATTGATTAGCAATTAAATTGGTACAGGGTTATACAGGATGTAGAACTGTGTGTTATTTTAATTTAGTTCTTTATAAATATTATTATCTCTATGAATACAGCCGCTCTATTCTGTACCGACTGCCAATTCGTTTGCAAAGGTTCGAGGGAGAATGTCACTGTGAAATTCTCCCTCAAAACTTTGCAAACAAATTGGAAATTCTCGCTGTGATATCACGTGCGTGTCCTTATAGAATAGACTAGCAGGGTGTTGGACTGTTTGTTTGTTTAGTTTAATCCTTCATAAATGTTTTTTGAACAGAGAAAGGAGTAATAGAAAATTATATTTCTAAAAGATTTTATTCATTGTTATATCCACAATTTGCCGCCTCGTAAATACGGTTTTCGTTTTGCACAAAAGGTATTAAATTGTCTCTTTGCGTGTTACTCAAAATTCAGTTTTATTTTGAAACACAATTGAAAAAACTCTTGTCTAGATATAAAATGCGTTGGTTCTGTTCTACGTTAGCTTGTTAGTGCAACCCTTACGGTGCTTAAGTTGCTTGTATTGCTATGTCGACAATTTCTGTTTGATAATAATAGATACGACCTACGTATCCTGTATTCTTTGAGGATCCGTCCTGTTATTATTTCTATCAGAATTGTTTACCTACTTACATATATGTATGTAACTACTTTTTGTAAAAAAACTTATTTTAACTTTTGACTGACGGGTATTGAAATAAACGTCCGCTGGACTTGTGATTCACGTTCTTTGTGAAAATTTAATACACACATGAACTGGCTATAGTATAACTAATCAAGGGAAAAAAAACTGCGGAGAATAACAATTTGCCATTAAAACACT
The DNA here is from genome assembly GCA_948465475.1 of Thalpophila matura. Taxonomy (NCBI): domain Eukaryota; kingdom Metazoa; phylum Arthropoda; class Insecta; order Lepidoptera; family Noctuidae; genus Thalpophila; species Thalpophila matura. Next base: position 14,692,875 of record OX419183.1, read on the forward strand.
TACACTAGGTTCAATTACTTGTTATGATACCGCCATAGTCGTAGAAGTTAAGCGGTTCACACTTGCCAAGTTTTCAGTGGTTAAACTAAAGACAGACACGATATAGTGTAAGGCAATAGGCAATAAGGGTTACACCGAATGACACCAAGCAGTCTGGCTCGGGGGTAGATCAGCAAACTTTATAATTTGGTTGGTACACCCGAGAGTGGACCCCCTTCTCGGGTGTACCAACCTTCTTTGAAAAGTAGTTGCAAGTTTAAGTATATGGATTTCCTACACAACCACTTATACGGACGGAGTATAAGGTCTTAGGAGGGACGTAGTGAAGGAAGGTAGGAACTTATACGGAGTATAAGGTCTAAGGAGGGACGTAGTGAAGGAAGGTATTCAGTATTCTATACTAGTTTAGTTAATTACGAGACCAACCGTAAACTCACGAAAGCAAAAAAAAACCGTACAAAAATATCCATATTACCTACTCGACAAAATGTTTGGAACAGCTTATTTTCTTATCTGATCTGATTCTAATCCCTCCAATACGTTCCTCGTTTAATCTTACACCTATATATTGAAATAAAAAAAAATGTGAATGAAACTTTAGTTTTTTTCATCATATATTATCTAACTCGCTTTACTTATTATTTTATTTTCATCCTGTATTTCTGTGTAATACGCTATCTGCATTTCAAAACTTTTACATTTTCCTCATTGCCACGATTCGTTTTATCGTTTGCGTTGACAACGACCCTAATGTTGTGTTTGATAAGCAAAAGTTACCCTTTTGATACCTGCAATAAAAAAAAATACCCTGAACATAAGGCGAAAAACGCTGACGCTAATGAATATTTACCTTTTTGGTACAACCTTAATAAAATACTTTTACATTGTTTTTACGAACAAACATTGTTTAGCGATACAACAAACAAAATAAACGAATTATTCTCGTATTATGGAAACACACGCACAAATACCCAACCCCAAACTTATTATTTTCTCATAGATTAAAATAATTTGGAGAAACAGATGTGCGATGGAAAAATAAAATGAATGTGTTCATGATTCGTAGAACGTGTGTTTTCAGACGCAGTAGGCAGGGTTGTGAAACCTGCGGGCACTTCTAGAGGGTAGGCACTAAAAAGGGGATAACAAAGACATTTAGGGGTCGTATTTTTTATTACCTATCACATTATTCTCTCCTCAAAACGTGACGGTAATAAAATTTGAATTGAAATAAAATTGTTATAGCAGATTCATTTTACATTATTTTGGATCAGTTTTTAGTAAAATCAGAGTTATGAACAAAAGTATCGGAATTGCAAAGTAACACCTGTAAATCGAATGGTCTAAGTGTCTAAAGGATAAACAATACATGAAAAGGGGTGAAAAGATTTATCCCTAAAAGGGAAAGAAGTACCTGTGTTATCTAGGTAAATAAAGCAAAGTTAATTAATGCATCTTATTTATTTATTTAAACTTCATGCAACTAATGTACTACATCGGCGGACTCAATGCCATACTAATGACTCAATGCATCTTTATGCAATAGCACAGATAATATAATACTATACGTACAGATGCCTCATCTCATACAAATAAATGTGACCGATTTAGCGCGGGCTATCTTCGGGCTATACATTTTTCCGTGCTTAAAGCATTTTTCAAAATTTTAACAAATATTTTTCATAATGTAATTTTTCATGTTCTCAATTTTACACAAACTTCAATAACAAATCAATACATATAACGCCATCTATTATGAGTTATTTCAACAAATGTTACTTTGTTCCTGATGAGACCCCGTGGCAATAGGTAACATATAAAGACGTAATCTTATTTTGAAACGTCACTCTGTTAGAGTCTGTTCTGTTTGCCCTTCACATGGGCATTCTATCATTATTCATTGAGTTTATTACTAAACATATTAGTTGCAATTTTAAAATAATGACAACTTCCAAACCTTTTCCAATAAAGCGACAGTTTTCAGGATTTATCAACATTAACTCTTCATTTAGTTAAATAATTACTTCAAGATGCTGAATTGTTTTAGTACCTACATTTTTCTAAATTCTGAAGATGTGTTTCTGTTGAATGATCATTCAGCTCGATGTTCATCCATTACTTTCTTTCTTCATTATCATCAAAATAGCTTAATGCTGGTGTTTACTAGTGTCCATCTTCTTGACATACCATAATCCCTTAATCGGTTCATAAGACAACTATAGTGACAGATCGGTTTATTGGTAAACCACACGCTACATAATGTATGTACAATTGTACAATTCATGATATATTGTGTCCCTTGAAACGAAGTAGAGCGGAACCGCATTTATGTGAGCGCACTTACAACTTGAAGCCAGATGTAGCAATAATGTATTGAGTTTACAATGAATAGATCGCTAATGCACATGTACGCACATCTTTATTAAGCTGGGTACTCACTTAGCAGTGTAGCAAGTAATGTATCAGATACGGTATCAAGTGAGTACGTAGGCACGAAGCCCGCTGCGAGCCGCTCGCGCGTAGAGCACTGTAAGCTCGCAGTGACCTGCCGAGTGGCGGTATCACTGCGAACACAAAGGCGGCTCGTAGTGTGATCCCGGCAGCTCATAGCTAGATACGCGGTGGACCGTGGACGAGCCGTACCCACTTGCAGGTTGATACAGTATGTGATACGCTACATGCAACACTGCTAAGTGAGTACCCAGCTTTAGGTATAGTTGCTATTAGATACGCAATGAGCTGACAAATCGTTCTTGCACAATGCAATTTTATCAATCACCATAAGAACGAAAATAGTTTAAATTTGTTGACCTGCACTTTTCCTTCCCCGCACATGGGTTTTGTAAGAACAAGGATTGCTTCACTAAGAGCAGCAACGTCTGATGATCAGGCGTCACCACCAAACATGGTGACTTGAGCAATAACCCCTTAGATAACTTATCGCACAGCAATTGCAAGCGTGTGTTAAGCATGTGAGTCAAAGAAAAGAAAGAAAATAAAAATGATTTAATTATCACAGAGACACACCACACAAAGTAACAAATTATTAAAAAAGTAGATCTAAGGTCAACTGTGACATGGTGTAATGATGATAATAATAACCTATTAACTAATCAATGAGGGTAAAATAAGATGCAATTAAAATTATATAGTTTAGCGGCCGCAGGTGACCCACAGTGCATCTGTGAAAAGGTTTTACGAGTAGGTATGTAGGTACGATAACAGTATCAGGCTAGGAAAACGTGCGTAATTGTTACGACGTTCCCTCAAGGTCCATGGACTGTTCTACGACCTAATTAGGTAACTTGAATGGTAATCAAATCTAAAGAAACCGTCAAATGGAACCGATTCCGATTGCTATCAACATTACGAGATCACGATGCTAATAGGGTCGATCAATGGAATAGTTAACTAGTTTAGCTCGACCAGACTACATAGCGAAATGGCTGACAATACAAAATGAAGGTCTTTCTATAGATAACTAGAGATAGGTAACCCAAGAGACGAGATCCTTTTATTCAACGGAGAAAGACAGTTTGAGAATGAATGAAAATGGAAATATCTAAGTTGAAATATGTTTGATATCTGCGAAGATTTATAGGTCGAGTCGAAGTTCTAAAGAAATGAAACTTCATTTACCGAATATGAAATCCTCCAGGTCACGGATTATCTTTGGCCGATCGTAAAGAGACGCCATTATTACGTTCGGATGGCAACGAACATTTCCGAACTGGAATTCGGAATTTCTACCAAAACTGATGTTGACTTTATTAGATTAAGGTTGGCTACAAATGTCCGACTGTTCAGTTGTTTCTGTTCACATCGACAAACACGAGCAGTGGTCGTAAACCTCTGGCCCGGTAACGTCGGTCCAATTTAGAATTTCACAATGACTTTACGAGTAGTCAGCAAACATGCTACCCGAGACCCAGCTTAAATGAATGGCGATCAATCAAAATTCGGCCAATATTGACGATAAAATAACATTTTGACTGCGTGAAAAACGCGAATATCCTCATATTGGAACGATGTACCTACTTGTCATATAAAATATTCTATCCTCATATCAATTTTCGGGTATCTACGGAAACCTTTTTCCAATAGCCGAGTCCTCTGAAATGCTCTAATACAATGCAATATTTTAAATGGAGCGTGCAGCTCTCAGAATCGTTCCTTTCAAATATTCTACATTTGGAAAATTTCGCGTCGTATGTAAAACATTTCCAAATACCTTTCATTTTCGATATTACAGAGATATTGGGAATTCTTACGTTTATTGAACTTACCTATGATATTTATTTCAAAATCTTCAGTACCTTACCTATACCCATGATTTGCGTGAATTTCAATTAGAATGTCACTGCCATAACATTCATGAAATTACTTAGGCATAGGTACCGAAAAAGATCCCAACCAACTTCGACCACAGCACCAATTGACCAGCATCGATTCATTGACCTCTGGTTTTTCACCAGAGATCAATGAATAATCGCAAAATAAATCAGTCTGGCAGGTCACAGGTCTATTGGTAGCTCCACCGATCGGAGCGCCGTGGTCCAGCAGTACCGACTTATCACACGATTTACGATCGAAACTTTCCGGCGCGATGTTCATATGTTTCACATAGGCCTTCAACTCATATATCACCTAAGTTTTATTAAAGGAACGACTAGATTCTAACCATTTGGCAGACATATTTTGGTATGTTATTTTCCAGTAAAAATGTTGTGTGGAAAAACTTAACCCGCTACTATTCACACCACACAAAAGAAAGGTTAAAAACTTGAAAAGTGGATTTATTTTGCATCTGTAAATAGCATAATACAAAGAGCACAATGGATTTGAATACGGTTTCCACTACCATTTAAAAAAATATTCCCGAAGGTTTATGTGTATTTTTAACTTAGATACAGCACAGAAATCTCAATGTTTTAACATATTGCCATATCAGTAGATTGCACCCGTGAAGCAGGAGTACCTACCTACCGTTAGTTTGTACCGAATAGGCTCCGAAACTACTAGACGATTTTAACATTTTTTTCACCAATAGAAAGCTACCTCATCAATGATTAACATAGACTATCGATCTATATATATATATATCTAACTAGGCTTTTAATCCTGAAAAAATGTACAGTTCCTGTCAGCCACGCGGACGAAGTCGCAAGAAAAGTGTTAAAATTAATCTCTCAGCTATTATTATTTTTGTAATGGTGTAGGTAAGTAAAAGCCGTTATCAAAGGCTTTCAATTAAATTTACAGCGGTCCCTGCCATTATTTTTTATTAGATGGTTACCTTTACATACTATTATTATATGGGTATAGTATAATATAAACATCCCCATATAAACATCCCCCATAACACCGGGCAGCTGAAGCGCTTTTCAAACGGTAGCGAGAATGTTGGCCCACATTCTGTACAAACATAGACACGGTCAAACTCCGCTTGATCATTTGGCTTTCGTAAACACACTCACATAATTATTTCGTATAATAATTTATATTGCGGACGTCTGACCTCGCGGTTGAGATTGATCGATGTTTTATTAACCCGCGGATACCTACTTGAATATAGACGTCATATTAATGTTGTATTTGTTTAACACAACACTTTTTGTGGCCGTAGTTTTTATTTGAAAACGATGTTATTATAGTTAAACACGTCATTTACTTATTTATTCTTGAGATAAAAAATGTTACTACACTAACGCTACGATCTTACTGTTGACCTAACCTTGTAACAGTGACCTTAGCGTCAGTACTATCAGCTCGCTCGTCTGTGTATGTATGCGGGTTATTTCATAAAACCACTCATCTGATTAAAATTTGGGTTTCTACCGGGACTTTAACAAAATACCGGAAAAGGGAATGTAACCGCAATAGTACAAAATAAATTACTTACCCTAAAAACCAGCCAACCGTATAAAAATGCATGAAATTTTAATAGAATCCTTTGTAACAATACCCACTATGTTTCTTACAAATGGATCTATGCATATTTTTAAGTGCGAGATGGAATATCAAATTTCTTATTTAGTTTGTGCAAAACATTGATAAACGTTACTTAGCACGTGATTTGGCTTAGATATGTTATGTCTCTATCTTGCACTTGTAGTTTGACAGTTGTGCGACAGTGACGGGAACATATCTAAGTCAAAGCACGTGCTAAGTAAGTTTATCAATCTCGACCTAAGACAGCATGCAATCACTGCTTCCCCTTACGTATTTTTAAGATGGTTCTATAATATGGACACCCAATCAATGCCTACACTGAAAAAAATATTTAACCAGACTACTTCGGCTATTTGAGAAATAACCAAAGTTTAACAAGACTTAACTTAAAGATAGCTTGATTTAACAACTGGTTTTGTTTACATATTATTGAAAATTAATTAGTAATTTTTTTAATTAAGTTTGGATACAATTTTTTTCAGTGTAGGTAGTATCTATGTATTAATTTAAATCTAAGTCAGCTTACGATTGGTACTCCTACCAACTGTTTTACAAAACGCACAGCGGATAGTTGTAAATATTGAAATGTTTACAACAGCGTTCCCGGGTTATCGTACGCGGTGGTGGTCTGAAACAGAGTTTGTTTTGCATATGAATGAAAATTCCTATTTATTTACGAACACATGCAGTGCTGTGGCTTAGAGCAAGTTTCCTAGATAACTTGGGCCACTTGAGTTTCGTAAACGACTTTACTTTTAACTCCTATAAAAATAAAATAACGCAATTTTATATCTCAGACTAGACTTTTGCCCGCGACTTCGTCCGCGTGGACTACAAAAAAAGGCCGTTTTATATGAACTCCTTAGTGTAGAGTGGCTAGTACTACGAAGAGATCAAACTGTATCTGGTTCTTCTCCCGGAATTAGATGAAATGTAGCTTACATTTTAAGTTAGACCCCATGCTACCGAACATTGAAACCACATCAACATGCGTTGAGATGCTTTTTAAGTGATGTGCGCACAAACAGATAAGTATTAAAATAAGCGCAGCTACGTCCCAGGACATTATCCCGACTGTTTTTTTCTGACCTATAGAGTCTACAAACACGGCTATTTTACAATTTTAAAATTTTATGTTACTAATGGGTGTCACACACGATCAAACTAATTTACATGGGACTTCAGACTTGAACCGATAGGCTATTCGGCTGGATTCTGGAAACCATCTCAGATTATTTATCGAGCCCACTAAAAGTGGTTAGGTACATTTTATTCTGTTACCTACATATTTCTTCAAAAATTAAGAAATAACTAAATATGCACTATTTATTTAGCTGCACAATACGCTATCTTGAACTTGTCACTGGCTTTCTTTAATGAGGTTACACGTCAGTAAATAAACACCAAGTCACAAAACAATGACGGACATATTTACCAACGTGCGACGTCATCGTAGTTCCAGGTAACCCATTTCTGCTTCAGATCACATGGCGCTAGCTAAAAAGATAAATATTTTTCGAGGTTTATTTGAATAATAATATAATTAATTATTTTTTAGCCAGATTCGTAGAATTTTGTTATATTTTTCATGGTGTCTAATAGCCTACTGGCAGTTTGTCCATATGTCCTACACTTGTCGAATTGACATCCACACACTGTCAAGCTTACTTAAGCTTACTTGACCAAGCCAAGTCTCATGCAAATTGAACGGTAAATATGATCCTATGTACCTAGGTACCTACATATGGCCGCTACCTAGCGGCTATAAGGTTCTTATTACATAGTTATATACGATGTCGTGTTTCCTATAGCTTAGGACACATAGCTCCTCTATTGTTTATCCAATTTCTAGTTGTATAAGTGACGACTAGGGAAATATGCTCTGATGAATGGGTGACAGCATCCCAATGGACACAGACCTGTGAATACAAACGTGTATGCTTGCGGCTATCCTTTGTTATTTGTTACCTATTGTAGTACATATCTATGCCAAAATCACTCGCTATGCTGTCTATATTCTGGGCTATAACCATAATATCTTGATTAGTGATCCAGAGTAAACGACATAATAAGTCGATAAACATGAGTTCAAAGTTTCAGAAAGTTCTATGCGTGAAAAATTTGCTTGAAACAAATTATTATTGAAAAGCAGGCGATACTTTGAAAATTAGTGTTGTGATAATATTTAAAACAATATTAAGGTTCTACGATATCGAATTATTAAAATTCCGAAACCTTCGGTAGGTACCTACTGAAGATGTTGTTGTAAAGAAATAAAGGCAGATTTTGCAGAAAAAGTTTCTAAAAGGGATCCTATTATTAAGCTTAAACGCTATCATGGCAAATAATAATAACAATAAAAAGACAAAATCCAACCCCATAACCGGAACGGGACCCTTATTGCGCAGTCCGACTCGCACTTGGCCAGTTTTTTTTATAGTAAGCCATGTAGTCGCGGCTTATAAACGGATAACATAAAACATCAAACCCTATGGAAAAAGCTAGAAAACCGGGTTTATATCCCCTGAGTTAAGACGGATCTGAGCTGAGGTAGCATTTAAGAGGGCTCTCGCATTCGGCGCCTCTCTCGCTCGCACAGAACCATATATTTTAAGAATGTTAAATGTAAAGATGCATTTTTGAAAAATGTAATCTGATAGCGAACTACAAAATCATAAACTAAAATTTAATTATTTAAAACACATTAGTTAAAAAAACCTCAGAAACAGATCATAATTGTTTTTTAAGTTTGTTTATTAGATATCACAGTAGAAATGTGTTTTCATTATTTACCTGTAAAATTAATATTATTTCGTAGTTCACTATCAGATTACATTTTTCAAAAATGCATCTTTCCATTCAACATTCTTAAAAATGGTTCCGTGCGAGCGAGAGAGGAGACAAAATTCCGAGCGCCCTTAAGGAGATGAGGTCATATAAATGTCGGGAGTGTTTTGTGTGTAGGCGTTCTACATCACTATTTCATACTCAACAGATAAAAGTTTTTAAAGTAAATAGTAATTTTGCAGTATATTATTATTAAGTGTTATATTTAAATTGCTGGACAACCCAATCTCAACCTTATTAAAAAATAATTAAGTTCGTCTTGTGGTTGCACCGTTGCACCTACACTTTATAGCCTGTTCAAACAAAAAAAAAAGAAAGAAAAGCTATAAAAAAAATATGGTATTAAAAGTTAAACACGACGAAAATACATAAGACAGAAAAAAATAATTTTAATTGGAGTTTATGTGGTCCTATTTTTCAGCATTTCTTCTTAACAGCACTTAGATAGTTCTACAGTTCTACCAGATCTTTTATTCTCAGAACTAATAAATTCTAAAAACAACGATCTATCGAACGAACCTAACCTGTAATGTTCAAGATCAGACCAAAGAAAATAACCCTTTCTCTTCTTATATTACCCTCAGTTTCGTTTAATCCGATATCTTTAAATAGCGTTGTAGACTATAGCGGTAGTAATTACTATTGTTTATTTGCGTTTGGCTCAGCGTACCTCAAGAATACAGCATGTATAGAAGCAGCTTCCAAGGAAGCGAGTACAACTCTATGTAAACAGAGCCCCGGTACGTCCTGGATCGTCCTAGTAATAAGTTAGGTTTACGTTTGTGGTTTAATTAGTATATTTTATGTATGTTTACTGTCGTATTGGTGCTATTGTTGTTACTTGAATCTTGTTTATTATGGAATCCGTTTCGCTTGCAGGAAAAAAAACATGTTTATATCAGGGTACAAACATGAATATGTCAGGGTACAAACATTCATATGTTTATACACATTTTTTTTACTATTGACTAGTTGTGCCCGTGATTTCGTCCACGTGGAATTAGGATAAGTAACCCAAGTTATACTCCTTATAACATCAGCTATAGCTAGTCCTGTCAAAATTGGTCCAACCATTTCAATAATTAGCCGGAACAAACAGACGCGACAGACATAAAATTACAAATTTTTTTTTGTTAAGCTGTTAATTTGACATTACAAATAGACACTTCAATTTTATTTATATATGTATGTATAGATATTATGTGCCTAGAATAAGGGAACACTACATATATTATTCTTAATTATTCGATTTCTTATCTTAACATACACATAATCATTATTACATAACGTTAGACCCCTTAAACTGAAGAGCCACCTGTTAATTTTAAGGACCCCATCACCATCCTCGCCATAATGGGGTAAGGAAACCATTACCTTCCCCCGTTATGGCGACGTTAATTAAACATTTTAGTAAATAGCACCCAGATTTAATCTGTTTCTTCTCTTCGTATTAACTCGTGAGAAAGTACACTGAACTTGAAGACTTGTTGACTTGGTCGGACCGACTAATCGGTCACCGAATCTTGAAGGCAATGCAGTCACAATTTTATTGGTCAGTCAGTCAAAATGTGTCGTGTTGGTCAACATCCTATTCTACTTCTAATATTATAAACGCGAAAGTTTGTGAGGATGTATAGATATTTGTTACTGTTTCACGCAAAAACTTCTGAACGGATTTTGATAAAACTTACAACTTAAACATTAGAATAACAATAAAATACGCAAAATTACAATTTACGCGGTCGAAACCGAGGAGGGAAGCTAATTATGTAATATCTTAAAAATGTTGTAGGTATTGCCTTTTTCAATGTCAGGTGATCAGACTGCAATGTGATCACTGCCTTCCAACACCTTTTTTTTGGTTTATTCGTCGATCTAAGCAGTAATAAGTGACAGATCGACGTTAATTTCACATTCTCACAGACATCGTCTAGCACTTAAAAATTTATTCAGCCATTCTTAAATAGCTAGTAGTAGGTAAGTATGCATACTTGAACAAAAATGGTCTCGCTAGGATCCTTGGGGACACTTGACAGTCTATGGGAGTCGTAATGTGCACTCGAGACCGCTCCAAGTGACCCTGATTGTTACGAAAGAAGCGCTTCAGATGGCATAAAGAGCAAGGATGCGGGCCATAGATGTTGTTTTTTATGACTTTTTGATGTCATCTTTTTTGGTTACTTGGCTAGAAAGTAGTTTAAAAAGTTACCGCTTGTTTGGTGTTTAATGGGTAAAAACTAAAAATAGATAAAAATGTACCTAATAATGTATTATCTGGTATACTCGAGAGCAATCTCGGTCGTTTACAAAAATCCTGAGACCTGGATTCATTGCTATCGAATGTAAATCTTTCCAATCCGGAGCCTGTAAAACTGGCCCTTAGTATATTTACAGTGTTAAAATTTCTTAAAATTCAATTTCCCTGCAAACTTCCTTTTCCTATTCTTTACGTAGGTACTTCCGACTCAGCTATCCAAACAGTCTCAGCAATCATAGAGTAATATCCCGATAAAAACTTTATATTGATGCTATTCCGAACTCCGTTTACATAAGGCAACTTAAATAGACTTGTTAAATCGTAATACTAAGTTCAATAAGTAAACAATAGAAGGTCGGTATTGGCTGATTGTTTCTTCAAAGTTATGCTGGATTGAACTACGAACAATTTGGTTATCATATCATCAGGTAGGCACAGAATTGTTGGTCTAAGCCTTTAAACCCTCGTCCAATTTTGCGGGAAAGGGAAGGATATTTGAATTATTTAAACCAAGCACAAAATTGGAAACACTCCGAGCTTAAACAAGTGAAGCATTAGTACGCTCAATGAATACGATACATTTGTTCACACCAAAAACCAAATTCTAAACGTAAACGTGTTTGTAAGTTAAACCGACGTTTACGTAAACGTGGGTCGCTTCGCTTCCGAGATAGATAAAGCGATAATTTGCACAACGTAGATAGCTAACTACACAGGATTGTTTAGGATATTTCTGAATTAATTTGTGGTATCAACGAAAATTTTGTTATCATCACTTAAATCTATTGATATTTCACTGCTCTGCAAAGTCAGGCTTCGCTTCAAATATTGGTGTGCAAAATAATAAGAATTTATTCACTGAAATCACTCCATCTAAATCTTGCACCTTTCTGCCATAGAGGGAAATTACGTACACTATCAAATATCTAGGACCATGTATTTTACCCTATTCCTAAAAGAAGGGATTTTAAAAATGATTCATGTCTATATTACATCCTCATTTATCGATGACTCATAGATCTAGAAAATTTAATGGTCGTAGATAAATGAAAATGTAACACTTATAGACACAATTAGAAATAATTTCGTCAATATTTTTAAGATCCTCCTCTCTATTCAAATTATACCTAATAGGATAGATAATAATTTATGATCCTAATGGTCCTAGATATTTGATAGTGTAATATCCCCCATATAATATAAATATGCTCATGCTCAATGCTCTCTAGTCTCCTGCACAGAAATTTGACTCAGGTTCATATATCAAACGGTAGAGATAGCTAACGCAATCACTTTAGAATACCGACCATACCGGACTTTTGAGCTTTGTCGGCAATTTGTCTTACGGATAGCAGTTAAATGCTGTGCCAAACTCCATTCAATATAACAAGCGTGCATCAGAAATACGTAGTCATAATTATGAGGCTCGTTTGCCCTCTTATTCAGAGCAACATTTAATACATGATCAAACAAAAAATGGAATATTTTTTTATGTACTCTATTTTTATTTGACCTAACAAATGTTGCTCTGTATAAGTGTCCAAACGTGTTAAAATATGACCACGCACCTATGTCCATCTGGACTAATGTACCTTTCAAATGGTGAAAGAATTTTTCTAATAGGTGTAGTGGTTCTGGATCTCAATCTCCACATAGGTACACAAACTCACAAAATTCGCACTCTTTCTATAAAATATTAGTACTTACAGACTACCGACACTGACGATATAACCCCTACAGCAACGCTAATCAAATCCCTAGTCAAATCTATTTTCAAATTTCACGCTAACTGCGCTATTGTAATTGGTTGACCAAAATTATCAAACAGCCAATCAAATCACTTCACATACAATGAATCAAATTAGGCAGGCTTTTGGAAGCTGCATCTGTCTGTTGGCTACGTTTTCACAACCAAACTACACCACAGACAGTTTGCCAGTAAAGTTTACCTAGAATGGGACTTGGGGTATCTACTTTTATTCCCGTAAGATCAAAAGCTATGACTATAAAAATAAAAGTTTCTTTGATTGTTTGTTCGTCCCATAAGCGTTCTTATACTACGTCAGATTGACTTGAAAGTTTGTACAGTTGTTGTGGGAAGCCAAGGAAGGTTTCTGATAAAAAATGGCCATACAACGCAAGCTAGGTACAGCTAATTTCTGATATTTTTTTACATACGAGTGGGTGGGCAGAGCTCAGCTAGTTAAACTATAATAACATACGCATACAAATGCACAACATAAAGTACATAAGTAACAATCATGAACAAACAATGAGTAATATAATCTCGATTTGTTTTAATAATACTGTTTACTGTAAGACGCATTTTGTGTTACATTCAGAGCACGAACTCTGATGGCCTTGGCTTGCTCAACCACTGCGATAACACCCACTGAACTATTAACAACCAAACAATAAAGACCTCGTCAACCATTCCAGATTCCCCCTCAAGTTTCAAATAACGAAGGTCCAGGAAAGGCAGGGGAGGTTAAGTTATAGTGGTCTGTTTTCAAAGGGCTTTACGATGTTATGGTTTAACTCTTTGTGAGTTGGTGAGAAACACTCCCGTTTTGATGAAAATATTTCAAGAGCTTTAATTTTGGTGTGCTTAAAACAACCACTTGGTTTGTTTTAAGGGACTTGAAACAAGTCATTCATTTAATTAACCTCTCTTTAAATACTACTTGGCCAATTTTGAGCTGTTTCTCAAGAATTCAACCCGTTTTTGTATTAAACATTGTTTTATTATCAAGATTGTGTTGTTGCGAGAAGAGGCTATCGTTGGAGGCATCGTCAGGTTATCTCAAGTCTCTATTCTCAAGTCAGACAACAAAATGACGTTAATTCTTGTTGTTGAAATAAGTCCGCGGGTGATTATACGGATTATACCACAGTGATAGGTCTTGCAACTAGGGTTGCCAAATGGCAGGAAAATCCGGGAAAGTCCCGGAATTTTCCCTCTAGTCCCTTGTCAAGTAATTACACTTTACAGCATGTATGGGAGTAGGGGACGATTGACCTAGACTCTAGAGTCTTAGACCATCAACGATTGACGATTAACGATTGACCAGAAAAAACATTCGGTTTGAACGACTGTAAGGAGTATTTATAATAGCTGGACTGTGATTATCCTAAACTATTGGGATATAATCTCTTTACATAATCTTCCAATCCATGTAAACCTTTGCTATGAAATATAATGTATGCTGATTTGGTTATTCTCTTATTAGATCATATTATCTTTTCTTATCTGATTATGTAATCCGTATTATCATTGGAAGCCTTGAACTGATTTTGCCTATATTCATCCTTGTATATTTCCTGAACTTAATAAGTCTTCAACAAGTATATTCTAATGAATTTTAAACACGCTAAAGCTATGTTTAAATTATCATAATGTTATTAAATACATTATGAGATTTTAAAACTGATACGGACTTAAAGTTTCAATTAGTGATTAGTGTGATATAGCTCTGTGATTAAAGCGATGCCATGGTATGGCAGAAGCCGCGGGTTTGGTCCCGCTAGTGTAAATTGTGTTTAAATCTCTTAAGCTGGGTGAGAGACATATTTAATGATTATTAATTTATTTGATACTATTTCACCTACGGGACCAACCTTGTAATCACGAAAAAAAAACGAAAAAAAATATTCGCCTATTTCATACATTTTGTGGAGTGATATGGTTATCTGAGGTTATTTGTGTATTCCCGTAGTTAATCGAACTAGTATCAAATACCGAATACTCTCCTTCACTATGTCCTTCATTTAACCTCCCAATACCAACTATAACAATTAGCCCCCTTACTTATAAACGCCTCTTAATTTAACCACTGATTATAATATACAACTATGCTTGTCATTTGTATTGCCGGCTCCACACGATCGTCCTACAGTCCATCACTCCAAGGTGATTCCAATCTGTCCCAACTCACTATCGATACCTACAAAAGGACTTCAACACAGTCAAACATGCACGAACTCTCTCCACACGTGGAAGGTTGGACAAACAGTTGGACTGTTGGACGATCGTGTGAAGTCGGCATTATGACAATAAATAGAGATGATAATTAAAGGTTAAACAAACTTACCTAAGTGAAGTTTGACCATAATTATATGAGTCGCTGCATCCGAAGAGACTTACATAATTCACCAGTAGTACACCTCCAATGTACTAGGCATCGAGCACATTTTTAGAGATAGCTAGCTAAAAAATAAAATAAATTAGACATAAAACGCCTTTTGCAGTACCTACGTAGTGGGGAATCTCCACCACTGCGCCCCGACCGTTACGCCCGTTTGGCTTGTCATTCTTTTAAGAGAACTATTTATCTAAAATGCGATATCGGGTTTGCTTGCAAAGTAGGGTTGGGAGGGTATGTAAGTCTCTTCGGATGCAGAGACTCATATAATTATGGTCAAACTTCACTTAGGTAAGTTTGTTTAACCTTTAATTATACTTCGTCGCTGCATCCTCGAGACTTACATAATTCACCAGTAGATGTTTAGAGTTTTTTTAGATAAATAACAAATTAAAATTTTAATAGGACCTATTATTATGTAAATAAAGAAATCAACGTCTATTTATCAGACTATTTCAATTCGTTTTTATCAAAATTATCAACAAGACGTTTGTACAATACTAAATCATAATTGGATAATTAACATCTCCATAGACTGTCCTCATAGACAGCTCGAAGAATTTTTTCAAAAGAATTACCAGATTATCCGCCAGCCTTTTAAGTCAATGGAGGTATCTGTACATCCTGCCACCGAAATATCGTGCTATGAAAAGAAAATATTATGGTGACTATTGGCACTGAGGGAGTCTGTTTAATCTAGCATTTAATTGTAGAGGAGCTGGCATAATGAACTGGTAGTTACAACTTCTATTCGTATTAAAAAAATTATAACGTAATGTATTTGGGCATTTCTCCATTTTATTGGGGAAAGAACTAAATAACTAGATAGTCAAACGCACCCCGCGTTTGACTACTAGGGGCTGAAGTCTTCATTAAGTCATAAATCGTTATAATTATATACGAATCACAAATATTTATATTGGAGCCGGATCCAAAATGGCAATGGCACACGTTGTGCGGTCAATAACATGATCCAAGAAAATTTATCTAAAAACAGATATTCATTACAAAAAATCGAATCCCAAGCGGATAGATATTTAGAAAAAAGGCTTTATATAATCAGAAGTATAAAAATTATTATGCAAGTTGTATCAGTACAACACAACAGTCAACTTTTTGGCTTACCCACACTGTTATATTGTTTTACATATCAATAGGTTGTGAGGCTGTGATAATTTTTAAATTTCCGGAACCAATGACTGTCTAGAAAATGCCTCCTTGATAGCGGACATACCAGTGCAAGCTGCGTCCAAAGGAGATGTTGCGTCCTGAAAGGAGATAAGAGAACGACACCACTGGGTCTGTAGGTAATGTATACAGGATACTTCTGTAAAAAATATTGATGAGTAAGTGTTATTATTAGCCAATTTACAGAATAAATATTTCATATCATTTCATTGGTAAAGCTGTGACAGTAGATACCAGGGCTGGATAGGTCAAAATGGACCTATAAAGATCTCTTTACTTTGTAACACTTGAGAATCAAGGAAAAAAAAAAGGTGGAAATGAGTAGAAATTAAAATTATTCCAATTTAAAGTGAATGCATCAACATTGAACGCATGGATCTCGTTTCTAAAATACATGATATTTATTAGACTATTTCGTATTTAAATAAGATTAATCTCCGGAGTAGCAAAATTAAATAACTACTTCATAAAGGCAGAATGAGGTAGTTCCCCCTCGGCGTCATTGTTGGTGCTTCTTGACTTCTGATCAGCTTCCAAGTTGTCTTTTGACTTAATATGAGAATCATAAAGACAAAAAAAACTAAAAGAGACGACTCTCTTTACACTACTGTGTATATTGTACACCGCTCGTCCAATTAATATTCGAAATTGCGACGGTGCTATCTATTGTCCATAGGATAACATTGTCTACAAGTGAATTCACAATGGCGTTCCACGCAGTTAAAGGTGTTTTCAGTTCTAATTTCATTAACTAGTGGTTTATGAATCCCAACAGTGCTCCAAAGCCCACCGCTGGTATCACCATTACAAGTAATAATGTCATCTAGATTATATTGGCAAAGTGGGCAGAAAACACTCAGGACGTTTGACTATCGTCATCAGATTCTAGAGTATTGGGCATGCTCATATTAATTTCACAATAATCATTTGAATTCTGGAGAACAAAATATGTAAATTTTTCAAACTGCTTTCTAAAATCCCAACCAAAGTCAAGGGCCAGGCCCGCTGATACTGATTGTTTAATATGGTATCTAGGTATCAATCATCTCTAGAACTTTCAGCCGTTTCTTTATTGGTAAATTCAAAGCTATGTTCATTGAATCCAACTCTAGGTCTAATAAAAGTTTTAACTTGACTAGGTATTAAGTCACTTAGTGACAATTATCATGAAACAGATTTCCTCCAACAGGTCAGTGGTTACTCTTACTCTTACATCATGAGAACAGCCCTCTAATGTTATCAACATAAGATGAAATGTGAACATTAAAATTCATAAATCTGATTGAAAAAACTTAAATCACAAAAGCTACTGTTTTGATGAACTAAATTAAGAGAATAGGCCTCTGAGGTCAATTTTAGCCACATTTTGAAAATAATTTGGAAGCTATTCCAACATATTCCATCTCGAAATATTGAGGATGTATCAATTTACTTAACTTTTTAAGGATAATATGTATAAATCTGATTATACCGTCTGTTAGAGGTAGGTACCAGAAATAATGTCTGAGATAAACTGACTCGCATGTCACCACTTGATTATTGCATATGATAATAAAAGCTTTGAAATTGAAGAGTTAAGACTTAACGTCTAGGAGAGAAAGAAATTTTGTCACTGGTTCTGTATACTGAACAACTGATACAACAATGTATTTTGTATCCAGAAATGCACTAAAACCACAGGTTTCATAGTAATGTTTCTCCAAACGGATATAAAGTGTCGTAAACGAGTGACAATGTTTCATTACCTCTATTCAAGCTTCGAGGGTGCCTTGGGAGCTGCCTTCGCAGAATCGTAATATCTTGAAGCGTTAGATGTCTCCCCTGGCTAAGTTGGAGGGCCAACTGCTGGGCTCACTGACCTGCTTTTCTGGAACTGGTGTCGAAGTGAGCGCTTCGAGATTCCCTGTCGGTAATTATGAGGAAAAGGTTCGATCGGTTAAAGATTATATACTCGAGACTCTGTCCTTTTGTTTGTGAACCGGATTTATTCAACAATCTTCAACGCCTCAATACCAAAATTTTCTCCAAAGAGGAAGGTCACTTCAACCAGGTCCAGGATCCAAGCTAAATGTAACCAGTTCCTCTGACCTTACATAGGCCTACCATTATCTTACCCCACGTTTAGAGATCTCTTCTCATATATCTATATATATATATATCTGCCGAGAGGCTCCTACCCTCTGTTGTTGTGTCAGTGCTTGCACCGGCAACGCCGACAAAAGTATATGTGATGAACTTTTTACCACTGATCGAAAGTTTGCAAGATTGGTCATGGTCAGAAAAAACCAAGGTCGGAGAACCTTCACGAGAGTAAAGGCAGGACGTGGGGACAGAGATTCAAGATCTGCACTTATTATTACGGCTACTGTAACGTATTAATCAAATGGTTTAAACCAATGCTGATAAAGGAGTTTGATCGTATCAGATTACTTGACAACATTAATCATTATTTATTTAGGCCGTAATGGCCTCATGAAACTTTGTCTAACAATAATTAAAAGTACAAAGATGACCGCCATCGCATCACGGTATTTGCTATGCGCTGTGTCCATTAAAAGCATTCACTCATTTATATAGATCGTAAATATAGATCGTAATCGCGTCTGACACTTTGTCTAATAATATGGCTTAGTTATGTATGTACAATTGTACATATTTGACCGCAATCGCATCGCGGTTCGTAATCATACATAGTTGATAATAATTGACCGCAATGGCATCGCGGTTCATAATCCAACAGGGTTGACCGCAATCATATCGCGGTTCGTAATCGAATAGTATTGACCGCAATCACATCGCGGTTCCTAACCTGTATAGGTACATAGTTGATAGCTGACCGCAATCGCATCGCGGTTCGTAACCTGTATAGGTACATAGTTGATAATTGACCTTAATCGCATCGCGATTCGTAATCAAACAGGATTGACCGCAATCGCATCGCGGTTCGTAACCTGTATAGGTACATAGTTGATAATTGACCTTAATCGCATCGCGATTCGTAATCAAACAGGATTGACCGCAATCGCATCGCGGTTCGTAACCTGTATAGGTACATAGTTGATAGTTGACCGCAATCGCTTCGCGGTTCATAATCAAACAGGATTGACCGCAATCGCATCGCGGTTCGTAACCTGCATACATTGTTGATAGTTGACCGCAATCGCATCGCGGTTCGTAACTATACATAGTTGGTAGTTGATTCGTGATCAAACATAGTTGACTGCAATCGCAACGTGGTTCTTGCTATGCACTGTATGTATATTATATACATTTGCTATTAAAATGTAGGCAATATTAGTCACTCATCTATTAGGATGTAATCGTCCCAACACTGTTTAGCAATACGCATAAGTGGGTATTAGTCGACCGCAATCGCATCGCGGTTCTTGTTATGCGCTATGTATAATCAACACATTTACAGAGTTTAAATACGCTGGAACGACTAAAATTGCATCAGAGTATACATTGTCCAATTACTTATATGCATTTGTACATACTCCGACAGGTCACAAAAGTTAATAAAAAAAACAACCTAACATCCAAATAAAAGTATCGCTATAAAAACAATTATACCATAAAGTAATAAGAAGTCAAGGTTATGAGCCATACTGCACGTGTGCAAGTATCAATTGCCTATAGAAAATAAATTTTGCACTCGGCAACTGTTAACAACAATGTATTAACAAATAAATATTAAGTAGGTACCCATGCGATAAAAAGTAAACTACTCCCATCGCTGGCTGTATGTTCACATGGACATCTTTATAATAATTAAGTAGGTACCTGGATAATTTACATTACCGTCGCGCGTCGCCGTGCCGCCGTGCCACCATGCTGTCGTAGTCACCATCCACACACCCACATATATTATTATAATATTTATAATTTATGCTAAGCTAAAATTTATAACTATTAACATTACTTTATTACTTTACTTATAAAAAATATAATGATTATTACTTTTTTACTTTAAAAATAAAACTGCAAGAGATGCTTCGATGCCTGCACAAAAGAAGCGAATGACAAGCCAAACGGGCGTAACGGTCGGGGCGCAGTGGTGGAGATTCCCCACTACGTAGGTACTGCAAAAGGCGTTTTATGTCTAATTTATTTTATTTTTTAGCTAGCTATCTCTAAAAATGTGCTCGATGCCTAGTACATTGGAGGTGTACTACTGGTGAATTATGTAAGTCTCGAGGATGCAGCGACGAAGTATAATTGACATAAGTGCTATTTAATTTAATCATCGTTTTTATGAAATCTAATACTTTTGTATTCCCACACGGTTTGCCCCGGGATTAGAACAGAACGAACCGAACGTCTCAATACACTTTGCAAATCTTCGTCGATAATTCTACACGTACAAAGGGTCCATTGTTCAGTATTGTGAACGTGGAAACTATTCAGTTCGGTGTGAATAGAGCTCTTCTTCGTCGCCGATACGGAACCCACTCTGCACTCTGATTAATTTACGCTGTAGAAATGGGAAAATATTACAGTTTCGTTTTGTTCCTCTGTAATAAGAGTGCCCTTTAATACGCTTCTGTTAATAAGGTTTTTATTATGTAATGAGTTTTGTTATTTTTGTACCTGTCTCTTTTACGATATAAATCTATTGTTTATTAGTTGGCCCTATCCCATTGACACAGTAATTTTCACGAGATGATGCACACATCATTATCGTTGGATTTGTGATGGTATAATTTTTAGAATGCTTGTTTTTCTCATCGATTTTATTAATAATAGCAGTTTTGTCTTCGTCTATTACTGTGTATTTTTATTATCACTACAAAGTATAAAACAAAGTCGCTTCCCGTCTGTCTGTCCCTATGTATGCTTAGATCTTTAAAACTACGCAACGGATTTTGATGCGGTTTTTTTCAATAGATAGAGTGATTTAAGAGGAAGGTTTATAGCACCCGAGCGAAGCTGGATGGTGTCTGTCCGTTTGCCCGCTTAATTCTCCTATACTAAACAATGGATTTTTATTCGGTTGTCACCACCATTTAGAAATTTTATTCCGGAAGATTTATGTGTATAAAGCACAGATATCTTGACGTTTTGACATGTCGCCACATCAGTAGACTGCATGAGGCGAAGGAACTTGTTGCTACTTGATATAGCTTTTCTAGAATCCTATGTGATGAGGATACCCAATGACTTTATTGATATTTTGGTAAACTATTCACAACATGAATATTTTGACAGCTGATTTAAGTACCGGTTTGATAAGGCTGAAGTCTTTTTACAAGATAAGCGAATACGTAGCCTATATTTAGCCAAGAACTTTATTCAAGTATGAATAATGTCTATCAAACTTTATATTTTGGCATTAGATGACCTCATTTCTGAGCGAGTGTTCATAGTAATGCTGTGTTATATTAGTTCATAACACGCACTACATATTCCAAATTAATTAGGTTCACCAAGATAAATTACTTCAGCAATCTCCCAGCCAGACAATAGTTGTGGGTGTTCATTAGTGGTACACGGCACTACAAGTACAATAGCGTTGTTAATTACATTATAACTATCCTCTTCTGTATTCTATTAGCGAAGCCGCAGGTGCTTGTTCTTACACTATCTGCTTTGCGATACATAAAGTAATTGTAGAGGTTATTGGAGCTATGATACTCGTCTTATAGAACTTAGCGCCAAAATAATACATTTGTATCGTGTAATACATATGTCGCAGCCAATTGTAGAATTCGCATATAGGTTAGAATTTTTAAAAAACCTTTTGTTTTGTATTAAGGCGGATCAACGTTGAGCCGGATTGCAACGTTGATCAGCCATATTGTACTTGTATTGTTTAACGGCTTTAGTGGATAAAGGCCTAGTCACACCAAATCCGGTCCGTATGCATGCCGTCCGTGTGCCGTGCGTTTGGTGTGACATCTGACATAGAATTTCATATATTACAAATCCTCTGCTCGACGTACGGACAGTGCCCGTATATTTTCTATGCTCTGGTCTTTAGATGGGAGAAAAATTGTTCATTTTAAAATACTAAACTTAAACTTAACTCAAACCTAGATTACAATCATTACGAGGTTAATCTGAGACCGGTTTTCCTTTTAAATGCAAAGTTAGTTTTAATTACTGTGACATGATGCAAAAATTAAAAATTCTGAATAAGGAAAAAACCCTAAAACAGTTGTTAAAAATATATTTTATAAAACAATATTCAATTATTTGTTGCTCTCGCCAGTTTATTTGTTACGTGAAATTTAATTAAGTACGAGTACCTCGTAATTATTTCGAAATTCTCTTAAATTTATTAACATGAAAGAAATGAGTAAAAACGTTCAATTTAAAAACGCAATTTCATAAAAGCAATTTAATTAAGTAGAAGTTCCTTCCTTGGAAGTTCTTACCTTCCTTGTAAATAACTACCAAAATCGAATACTAATTTCATAAAAAACCTTCACATTCGAATGGAAAAATCGAAAATTTTAAAAACACTGCTGAAAGATCCTTAATTAACTTTTTGGGGCGTCCTTACCTTTCCCGACTACCTTATTAATTTCCCTTTCACCTCTGATGTTTTCAAACGCATTTTTCATAATAATAAAATAAAATGACCACCGCTAATGTTTGGGAATGTTTATGTTCATTGAAATTGACGTCCAGGGGCGGACATTGTAATTCGTACCGAATTCTAATTTGACGTGTAGGTATTAATAATGAAGTTGAACGTAAATATTTGATTTTCTGTGTAGAGATACCTTTCAGGCGGCACGAAAAGGATATATTTTGTTTGTAGTGTCCGTCCGAGAGCGAACGTTGGGTTATATTGAAAAGGGTCTGGCCAGCGTACCTTTACATGACTTTTAATTAGTCTTAGCTACAACTTTTGAATATTCGGATAGTTTTTAGCAATAAATATTTTATGTAAACCCTGATAAATAGTGGCATGCGTAATTTTATTAAATATATGAGATTTTCAAAAACAACTGACACAGGCGGGGCTTGAACCCGCGACCTCTGCCTCACCGGGGCATCGCTCTAACCAACTGAGCTACTATATTATCGGTTAGTTAGAGCGATGCCCTGGTGAAGCAGAGGTCGCGGGTTCAAACCCCGCCTGTGTCAGTTGTTTTTGAAAATCTCTTACATATTTATTAACATTGGCTTTAACATATTTAAAATTCGCATAAATATACATTTACACGCGTAATTGTTAGGGGAAGTTTCAATCGACGCACCCGTATTGACATCCGCCCGCTGTTTTTTTTTCATCACTAATAAAATATAATAATTTGTGAAACAAGGTACTCATCTCTGAAATAAAATTGTGCCTTTTAATAGGCAGTATTTAGGCACTCTCTTATAAACATAAAATGAGTTATGAATAAAACATGTAGGTACACATAACTAATTAAAACGTACGTGGGTCTCATCGTATGGTAATCGCACTCTGATCTGAGAGGAACAAAATGCTTACTCTACCCTATTACAATTTTGCTAACTTTACAATCCTGAGCAAGTTTATTAGGGTTCCGTACCACAAAAAGAAAAAAGACAGACAGGCAGACAAACGGAAAACAGAAAGACCCTATAAGGGTTCTTATAGGATCTTTCTGTCTTCCGTCTGTCTGCCTGTGTGTAAAGACCCTTTTCCCCAGGAACGCGTGAAGGTATCAAGTTGAAACTAATATCAAATAGGTACTTAAGTCTACGACTTCTTGGAGCTGTAAAAAAATAAAGCTTCTAAGTCAACGCATTTAAAAAAATATGGCTATCTATGCCGCATATTTTGACACTCGCAAATAAATCAAAACCTAAGGCTGTTGACCTAGACTCATGGAATTTGGCAAGAAGGTCCAGAAGTAAAGGAAAAAAAACGAAAATCTTTAATTTGTAGTTATATAATCGCATAAAAAATATGTTTTTGTGATTACAAACTAACATTTTGTACGGAATCCTCAGAGCGTGAGTTTTATTCGCACTTGTCCAATTTTGCTTTTTTTTTATTTGCCAGCCGGGCTAACATGCGCACCGCGACAAAATTTTGTCGACCGTTTTGTCTCGCTCTTTCTCGTGCAAATACGAGACAAATGCACGATAAAATCGTCGACAAAATTTTGTCGCGGCGCGCATTTTAGCCCGGCAGGACTAAAAGTGAATACGGCTATTCAATATTCGAAGAGAAAGGGTAAAGTTAAGTATTAAATGTTGGAAGGGTAAAACGAATAGTTGCCAATGCGGCGAGTATAAATCGTGGTCTTTCCTACGAAGTGACCTAACCCAAAATGTCAGGTAAGTCACTTGTGATTACACTCATTTTTGGTTAGGTACACCAAAAATGACAGGTAACTTCGGAGGAAAGACGACGAAATGCACCAAACGGCCAATAAGTCTTAATAATAAGCCAATAGAAGTCGCAAAGGCGCATGACCTTGTCGCCGCTTTCGAGCAAATTAGTAAGGCAGGTGATGTTTAATCGGCCACTAATTCATCGCGCATTTAAAAATGTGACGTATGTGAACGGAATTAGGTTTAATTTAATATTGCATTGGATAGTTTGACATTGACTGCAAACCGGCGACACGTGTCTGGGAGTAAAATAAAGTAGATAACATTTCTATTGACATTATTTAGATTTCTGTGAGTGGGTGGCCAATAACAGTATTGCCCCTATACTAGTACCTATCTCAATACTGTTATCAGTATAATGTGGAATTCACAACAGTAGACCTCTAACCCTCTGGGAAATACGTACTGTAGGTAGGTACTATTGTTAAAACTCTATAAAAACAATGTTGTCTGGCAAAAATACGGTTCAGTAGTTTATCGGACGGTCGCTTTACTGTTGTTTGGTACTGATAACCTACTCTAGTTCCAGCGCAAGCTCGCTACAAACGATATGTACATACACAAACAAACAATTCGTTCTCATAGTAATTTATTCGAGTCACAAACGCCACCATGGGTTTTTAGTGCTAAAACAAAATAAAGAGATTAAAAATATCGTGTCCAGGTCACTTGGTGTCCATCCTATGGTTGCCTGAAAGAAATCGCAGATAGCGATAAGGCCGCCCATTGTATGTTTTTAAATAAGAATGTTCTTTTATACTGTATTATTTGGTGTACAATAAAGTATACAATAAACAAAATAAATAAATAAAAATATGTTTGAAATACGTCAATTAAGCTTTCAAAATATCGGTCGATAATACCGCAAGCGTTACTGCGATATTTGTTCTTAGTAAATTTGTATTAGGACGCATGCGATCTTACGCACTGCTGCGATGATAACGATACAAGGAACGCTTGCGTTATTGCGTCCTGCGATATTGCAATTTTTGTTTTTAATCAATTTTACGCCCACGCATGTGACCTTATTAATAGTAATAGTTATTATAGCAACAATGCACACACGTTGGAAATATAGGACGATAAAAACGCAGATACTCGTATATATGTCACATGGGCATCGCCTCACGTAAAAACCGAAGCATAGCTCGACCGGCTGACGTTATGTTTCAATTGCATGCGTTTTTTGCCCACAGTGTCACTAAAGCCTTTAAGTGAGTCTAGACTCTAATAAACAAAAAAGAACATAAAAGCCACAGGATAGGAGCTGTATCAAGGTTCAGTAACGTTCGGCAGAAACAGTAAGTGATTCGTGAATACAAAACAAGATGTTTTGCCTGAGACTACCGCAGCCTAGTCCAGGATTTATCACACGTATCTTATTTATTCACACGTTTTATCCTCTTGTTTTTTACGCCTAAATCCTTATAAAAACTGGCCCATTTTTCTCAGACACACACGCTCTTTCATTTGGTTTACTCAGTAATTCGACACGTTTTCTTCCTTCATAGTACACTTGTACCAATATCAAGGGATAGTGTTACTGTCTTAAGCGACATGGAATTCCTTATTGTGAGAAAGAAAGAAAAACAACATACGATTTGAATTACTTGCTTCGGTTTTGGTTCGCTGCGACTAAAGTGCGAAGTAACTTTCTGTTTAATCAATAATCACACTATTTGTATAATTTAGGAAGTTTGCAAAAATATTAATTATTATATGGGTATACGTAGTTTATTAACAAAAACTAATAATACATAATTAAAACAGAAAAAATACACTATAATATAAAAGTAAAAAAAACGTAGGTAGTATTTCCGTATTTTTCGTTTTTTTTATGATTCAATTGTTTTTTTCGAATCAGTTTTACGAAAAATAGCACTGAACGCAATTTAACGCACTTTCTTATAGTATACTTACCTATGAGCTATAAAATAAATTGACACGATTGGCGACGCGCCAAAATATAAATTTGTCACTAGACGTTGATTTTATTGCATTACGCGGTGATGTGATAAATGATCACCTAGCCGTGATAACTTATTACATATTAGCTACCTTGTAGGCACATTCATTGGTCTTTTTTATTAATTTTTTTGTTGACTAGGTTTTATTGGATTAAATTATTTTTTTCCTCTACGAGTGCTAATCACCTGAAGATGCCTGTGCTGGACTAGGGAGGACTTTATATCTATTTAGGAATCCTTAAGATTTTTTCTTAAAAAATAGGTACCTACCTACCTATTTGATTTGGACTCTTCAAGGAGTTTATTGAAGACTGTATTAATTTGTTTTTTTTTTATTATTTAATAGTGGCTTGCCATTGATTGCCATCTCGCCTGATGAAGCGATGCAATGATGCAGTCTACGATAGAGCACGCTTACCTAGAAGAAACCAATTCGCTCGCGACTTGCGAATTTTTATATTTTTAGATACCTACTATTTATTTAGCACACAGTTTTCTTGAAAAATACATCTTTCCACAAGATTTTCCTTCATCATTATTTAATAATTATATTAGCCGCAAAACCACGAAATAAAATCATAAAGCATATTTCTCCGGTGTGCCGTAAAGGATAAAGAAACAATAAGCAGGGGCGCGGGAAGCATGTCGAAATAATCTGAGCAGAGATAGTGTTATAAAACATGGATACGCCGAGGGTCCCCGGAGAGCCGCATTCATTCACATCACACGAACCAATCTTTTATACACGCCGTTATCGAATTTAGTTATGTGTGAAATGTACACTCGACAACATTGACGGTCGACCACTTTTCACCCTTATTACTAAGAATATAAGGGTGAAAAGTGGTCGACCGTCAATGTTGTCGAGTGTACTTGCGTATGCAACATACTGAGTTATCTCAGTCAAACATACATACATAAACTTGCGCCTTATATCTATTGGGGTAAGCAGAAACTAAAAAACGCCACGTGCTCTTTACAAGGTACTCCTTTTGCTTTTTCCACGGTCACATAGGTATACGCGCTGGTTGCAAGTTCCACGCACATGTACTTTTAGAAGAAAATCACCAATAATATCAGCGTTTCCACGAATATCTATAAATTAAAACGTTTAGAAGAAATTTTATACCCCTTCAAAGCATGTTGCATGTACGGAGGAGTGTGAGATTTGGTATGGGGAAAGAGTGCAGAAAGCCTATTTTTTTTTTCCATACAAAACGCTCTAAATTCCGACAGGCGATACTGGTCCTTATAAATTCCCATTCATTCTCTCAACATGATCAAACCAAAGTATACTCTTTTTCATTTTTGTCACTACATCATCTTCTAAAGTAAAGTGATCTCTTTATGTCTTGTTTTCTCTCGTTTAATGTCCGTCCAATCGGTTAATGTGTGTGACCGGTGAGCGAGCGGTATTAAAAGAAAAAGTAAAGTGCATTTAATGCTTATCGTCTGCAACCAGGCATAAGGCTGCAACCACACGGAAGAGTAATCTTTAAATACAAAATTATATTTCCGCAGATTACGAACTACGGACTTCAAGAAAATTTGGACTACTGTGATCTTCAAACGGACCTGCTAAACGTTTATCTTTCCAAAACATTCAAATGTTTTAATGGTTTTCCATTCGCCTTCTTTCTCTCTACTCACCTGTCTCTTTTCTCTCTCATTGTCTTCCTAGCTTAAGACCTTCATTTTGTTGAAGACCTTTCTTTTGCCCATTATTGGTCTTCTAAAGACATCAGCTCAATAACTAAAAATCTATCAAAATCGCTCTTGAAAAGCGTTGTTCAGTTTAATTTCGCGGGCTTACCTGATATACTTTAAAATGCTTTACAACATGCTGTTGTTCAGTACCAATAGGTTTATGGGAAACCTCTTCAAACAAAAGCAATAGACCTATATTAATAGGGCTTCTCCAAACGAAGTCTTCCCTAGTACTTTTACTACTTTAACATCCATTAAAATTGAAAGCATTCAGTAGTTCTATTCTTGTTGTTATAGCTCCCTTTAGAGAAGTAGACAAGATAGTATTCCTAGTAAAGATAGATAAGTATAAAACAAATAAACAGGAAGGAAACTGGTATTCCTTGCGAAGCTAGCAATCTGCCATTTCTTGTGTATCCTTGTATGTTTGTGTTGTTTGTTCGTACAATCGAACACAAACATCGTTGTTACAATCTGCGAACCAATAGGAAACCCCTTGTTACCTGTAAGCTCGATAAGAATTGAAATATTGTATTGTGCAAGATAAAATGTATTGAACGCCGGGCGTAGTTTGTATTAGAACTATTGAAGATTTTTTTTTTAGATTTAGCTTTATTATTTTGTTTTATACATAGTTCCTTTATTCAAACTGTTCCTTTAATAACACGTCAAGTAAGTTTGTTCAAATTTTCTTACCATTTAAAATATAGCAAAAAAGTGTACCACCTACCTACTTGTGATTATGTATTCATTAGAACCGAACAAATTAAAACTTCAACCCTTCAAATAGTGTTTTTATCAATATTTTTAGGGTTCCGTGGTAAAACTAGGAACCCTTATAGTTTCGTCATATCCGTCTGTCTGTCTGTCCGTCTGTCACACCCTCGTAAAATCTACAGTTCATAACCAATTTGTATGAAACTTCGCAAATAGATGTCTTGTGTAAGACGCCATAAAGGCCTGTAGTGAAATTACAACGCGCACCCCTTCATGTGGGATATCGTTGGATATCTCTAGAAAATAACATAAAGGTTCCTAAACGACTTTTTCATTTAAGTGCATACTTAGTGAACCAGAAGCTTCTAAAGTCGTGGAAAATGTGTCAGGGTCCATTGTAGTTTTCCAACCGCGTTATCAAAAAATCTGAAAAAAATCAAACTTATAGCATTTAATAAATACTTTCTATTAAAATTGGTTTGAACAAGATACCTCAATTCGTTTTTGAAATATTCACTATTTTCAGTTTTGAGTATGCCAACCGCAAAAATAAATTTGTATTTCATAATGATAAGAAAGAAAGAAAGAAAAACGTTTATTTGGCACGAATAATACACAGACAAAATTCATACAAAATAAACAAAGAGAATAATAAAATTGCTGTGTAGTGGTTGTGCCAAATAGGTTCAGTTCAGCATGGGTGTCAGGCCACTAGGGCCTGACGCTGGTTTTCAACTGAACCCATTGATAAATTGAAATACAAACTTATATTTGCAGTCGGAAGACGGAAATACTTCTTACTACGGAACCCTAGACTGCGTGGTCCGACACGCTCTTGCCCGATTTTTTTATTAATGGAGTTTTCTGGTAAGTAACTGATTGATTTCACTATCGCAGATATTCTCCACGAAACGTTTACGTTCATCACCTTTTACAACATTCAACATGAAAACCCA
This sequence comes from Thalpophila matura, assembly GCA_948465475.1. NCBI lineage: Eukaryota > Metazoa > Arthropoda > Insecta > Lepidoptera > Noctuidae > Thalpophila > Thalpophila matura. The sequence goes on from OX419183.1 coordinate 14,722,927, forward strand.
AGTACCTACTCAATACACCATAATATACACATAACATTTTTACTGTATGACCGCATATAAGTTATTTACGACATGCTCGGTGCTCCTAACCTATTTGCTGGGAGTGGGAGCAGTAACTCCATATTACCGGGTACTGGTCATCATCAGTTTTATATCGCTTACGCAAAAACCAGACCTTGTTTTGGCATATGGTTGGACGGACAGTAAGCAGAAGGCGATACGTGAAAGTCTCTTTAGGATATGTTTCGTGAGGTGTACTTGTTTACGTTGTTTTCAAAGTTGATTCAATGGTACATACGTGCTCACGTATGTGTTAAAAGGCAATGTGTGCGCTGCTTTAATTTACTGCTTACTGAATCTGTGAACTTTCCCGGTGTATGTTTATAAAATCTTGTGAGGAAAATACGGTCGGTGTATATAACGAAATGATCACCCATCTATGGACTGACCGCGGCAGCTTAACCGTTCGACCGATCGGTGGGGCTGTTACTTAGCCACGAGCACCTCCCCATAAGCTCGTAGTTGAACACTATGCTTGAGAAAACGTATAATGATGATACCTTGCATGATGGGTAGTAGGTAGCTCTATATTGGCAACATTATGACATAGCTTAATAAATATGCTGCGGACGTATCATTAAGTTCTAGCTGACCGCTTACAGCTCGAATACAAAATACCATCGATACAATAATAATACATTTTTACGCGCAATAAAACGCGAAATACTGCACAAAAACATAAACATTACGACTGATTTGTGACAAAGTTACTCAAATCGTCGTGGACATAATATTATCTGCACTCAGCGCGTGGACAGTCTATTAATGCCTGCGCGGAAATGGCCGAAGTTTATAAGTTATGGCCAACTCCAGTAAATTAGCTTTTCACTACGTATCGGGGTGGCCATCAAACACTTTACTGTGATGGAATAATGGAAAGAGTTCATTACGTCTCTACGAACTATTTTTGTATTCTGCGCTAAATTTAGAAAATGGAACTTTGGGAAGCACGTCAGATACTGTCTGCGGTGTAACAGTTTTTGTAGCATATTATTTTACGTCACTTTTCTAATTTTGGAGCTTTCTTCTTAAAATATAGTAGGTACCTAAAAATTTTACGTCACCAAATAATTTGTTTAGCAACTTTTTTAATTGGCTTTTTCCAACAGCTATTTTAGCTGTTGCCCACGACTTAGCAATAGCCTATGTGTTTTCTAGGTCCCAGACTATCTCTGTATCAAATTTCCTCCAAATCGTACAAGCCGTTTCAGCGTGAAGAAGAAACAAACACACACACAGACAAACTTTCGCATTTATATTATTAGTAAGATAATTTCCAGAGTCACCAGTCAAAATTCAGGAACATTAACATTATACCTACATAGTTCGTCGGGAAGAGGGTAATACCGCATGGGTATTATTATACACACTTTGAAAAAATGAATAACTTTTGTTCTCCAACTTTCTAAAAAGTCAATAGTTTTAGATAAATCACTGTTCAAGATTTTCGTCCGGGGATTTTTTGGGATAAAATGTAGCTTCTTTTTATCCCGAAAAATCCCCAGTAGTAGGTACCTGTGAGTGTCACGCGAACGAAAATCTAGAACAGCGATTTGTCTAAAACTATTGACTGAGTGCTTTAAGCTTAAAGTAGCTTAAAGCAAACTTCCTATTTGGGAAAGAATTTTCAGAATCGGATCAGCAGTTACGGAAATTATCTGAAAGATATGAGTATAAGTAATAGAGTACCTATAATTAGATGAATAATTTACCATAACCATGAAACATATTTTTATATGTAGTACATATCTATTATGATCATGACTTTATTTACTTTCCAATTAAATAGACATAAGGGATATGAAGACGGACGATATAAAAGTTTATGTTTTGTTTCAGAAGTGAATTCACGCAGTGCTGATACCAAACTTCAGTTATTGGAAAGTCACCCGGAAAAGACAAAGGTAAGATTTTTTATACCTTTGTATACGTTGCGTTTTGCCCGATATTTTATATCTTAAAATATTTTTACTATTGCGAATCTTGTTCTGCTGTGTCTCCTTAAAGGTCTGATACCTACTGCCTGCACAAAAAACTTTATAACTCGATTTTTATAACTGTGTTTTTTTCTATTTCTTTCTCTCTAGACTTAACCTTAAACTATAATTCATTGTGGTTCCTTATGTAGAATCCGTTTGCTATTTAGAGCATTATAGCATAAAGAAAATTAAAAAAATGTAACTAACGCTAGAACATGCTCTCTTCACGCTAATATTTTGACGTTGACAGGTGTACAGTTAGAAAAATTGGATTGTACCGATTTTGTAACGATCGAGTTGCGTGGGATAGGCGACTTATCTATCATAGAAAGACAGAGTATATTGAATAAGTTCCAATAATGTAATATTTATTATTTTATTACAAGTGTTACAACACTTTTTATGCTCAATCTTAATTTAACGTAACCAAAGAAACTTAAAATAACATACAGGTTGTATTTTTTTTTGTGAAAAACGGTACTTAATTTGGTAGTTTGACATCACGAGATCAATTTGCTGTTTTCTGTTATTAATCTACACCACTAGTGTTGTGCAAAAAAGAGGTACGGTACCTAAATCATTCACGATCGATGCTCCTATGTTTGTCGCGATAATTGACAGCGGCCGGATATTGGCACTTGCCGAGCCCACTAGGCACTAGATCACGAACAGGACACGGACACCATACAAATGAGCAAATTGGTGACTTATTAGAACGAACTAGGCGTTATGGGGTCATAAAATTTAGGAATCGGTGTTACCACGCGATGTAGATGTAAAGTGTAGATCTAACGTTTTTAATTTTGTCTTTTTTGTACACGATGGTGTTAACAAGCAGCCGTACACCCTGTCCCGCCTGATGATAAGCAGTTACCGTAGCCTATGAAATACTTGCAACACTGAGTATCACATGCGCGTTGCCGACCCTTTAGCTCTGCGCTCACGGCTCACGGCTTAAGGCGTATGGTACCCTCAAAAAGATAAATTCCGTCGCCGTTGTGGTCCTACTACTCTTAAACTAACTAACATAAAAATCTAGAAAAAATATATAATAAACATTGATATGTTACCTTTATTTTGAACTAATAAAAATATTGTAGCTTAAAAATTACTGTATGAAAATAATTATTGAAATGAGGTCGTTTTTTTAGAACTAAATTCGCTACTGCTCCTAAACTAAAGGTGATAATTTTGCTGGAGAATATAGGCAATCCATTTATCTTGGATCGGAACTTGTCTATTTCAAAATACGTTTTGTAGTGTAAGCAGGAAATAATTTTGCTAATTTTCGCGTGCGTCTTTGCGTCTCCGCGCAGATCAGCCACTATAGAAAAGGACTTTAGCGTTACCAGCAAGAGAAAAAGCTAATACTGGTCCCCCGCTGTCAACACAGCGTATCTTCAGGAGCTCTGGCATATCCTTAGGAGCCCTGGATCTGTCTACCTACGTATTTAATATCATATTATGCAAGATTTCGTAATAATAACCACACACCTAGCCTAGTAAGAAATTGTGTCTGCGACTGTGTATTCAATAACTTTTTTTTAACGACTTTGGGCACGGGTACGCTTCTGCTGTTCGCAATGTATTTTTAACAAAAAATACTGACATAAAACCGATAAATAAATTATACTGGATTATTTTAAAAGGACCTCCAACTTGTGGGTCTGTAAAGCGTTTAATAAAAGTTTGACGCTACATCAGGGTATTGTAAAAAAGTTATGTTGTGTATCTTTTCACAAAATAAAAAGATGACATATAATCCCCGAGGCGAAATGAGAAAATTAGAAAACTTGAAAAATTGCCGAGGATATTAATATAAAGTAGAGAGTGTTAACGGCGCTTTGGCGGGTCAATTAAGACGGTACCATTGTTGAAATGCAAAGGTTTTAGACAGAAATCACGCTACAAGCGGCCCGCTAATTAGCCCCAAAAAATGAGGAGGGGTGAAATTAAATGAAAACAAAAGACCTTCACAATTTATTCAGAGAGCGCTTTTTTCCGCGTGAGCGCTGCGTTGTGGCGCCTTAGGAGAAAAGCGATCGATTATACTTATATCTACAGGATGTTTTATTTTTGTTTGCGACAGGTTGCGGAAGTACGGGACGACGCCTCTTCCGCTCTGGATAAATTCATTAATCTTTCCTGTCTTTACGTTAATTTTGTCGTAAAAACAGCTCAGCCTTCGAAGCTTTGTAGAAAGTTAGGTAATTTGTAATAAACAATTTATTGAGATTTATTCTAAACTACCTATTTTAGGTTTTTTATGCAGCCATAATATAAGTTTGCTATCAGTAGTAGTCAACAAAATAACGCCAGCTTAAAATCTTTTTGCAACCGACTTCAAAAAGGAGAACATTCTCGAATCAATTCGTCGCATTTTTTTTACGTGAGTATTATTTTTCGTACTTATGTTGCTTTAAAGTGGACAAAGTCTCTAGTGCATTGAAAAACGAGGCCCATAAGTATTAAGAAGTGTCAATTATCTTGTTCAATGCTTGATGCTAAGTTAACGAGCCACCAATAACTCATGCTCAGCCTGACAGGTGGCGCTATTTATTGCATTCGCAACACTCATCATCATCATCATCATCAGCCTATAGCAGTCCACTGCTGGACATAGGCCTCTCCAATTGCACGCCACTTAACTCGATCCTCGGCTACTCTCATCCAGCTGCCACCAGCCACCCTGTGAAGATCATCGCTCCACCTAGCCTGAGGGCGTCCTACGCTTCGTTTGCCGATTCGCGGTCTCCACTCTAGAACACGTCTACTCCAACGGTCATCGGTTCTACGACTGATATGGCCGGCCCACTGCCACTTCAGCTTGCTTATTCTGTAGGCTATGTCGACTACTTTCGGTCTCTGTCGGATCACCTCGTTCCGAATTCGGTCCCTCAGAGAAATTCCAAGCATAGCCCTTTCCATAGCTCGCTGAGCGACTTTGACTTTATGGACCAGCCGTACCGTGAGTGTCCACGTCTCAGCTCCGTAAGTCATGACAGGTAGGACGCACTGATTGAAGACTTTAGTCTTTAGGCTTTGTGGAATAGGCGATGAGAAGACCCGACGTAATTTTCGCAACACATTACACGCGTTTAATTTTATGAATGTGTGGGCTTACTCCTACAATGATTTTCTTCGCGTTTGACGGGAGAACAAATATTATGTGAAAATTGTGATTTTTAACCGACTTCCAAAAAGGAGGAGGTTCTGCATTCGGTTGGTTTTTTTTTTTTTTTTTTTTTTTTTTTTTTTTTTTTTTTTTTTTTTTTCATGTATGTACACCGATTACTCCGTGGTTTATGAGCCGATTTACGTGATTCTTTTTTCATATGGTAGAAGAAGCTCGCGAGGTGGTCCCATATAAATTTTATTAACTTTGGTTGAGTAGATTTTTAACGAGGTGTAATAAACGGTATTTTTGGTGTATCTCGATGACATCATGACGATGATGAAAAAGTGATATTGTGTAGGTACATGAATTCCTGAACGCAATCGATCTCGATATTATGCATACATAACATCACGCCGATATTTCCCGCAAGGTTAGACAGAGGTGTATAGTACACACAATTTTTTTATGCTTAAGTCACATTTGATAGAAGGCTAGGGAGCGAGCCTATTGCTATTACTACTATCTACAGTTCATAACCAATTTATATGAAACTTCGTAGGTAGATGTCTTTTACAAGCCGCCATTAAGGCCTATAGTGAAATTACGAAAAATAAAATTATTAGGGGGGGCTCCCATACATGAAACTGAGGGATGAAAAATAATATTTTCGCGCACCCCACCATGTGGGATATCGTTGGATAGGTCTTTGAAAATAACATGAAGGTTTCTAAATACCTTTTTTATTTAAGTGCATATTGAGTGAACTAGGAGCTCCCAAAGTCGTTAACAATGTGTGTCCCCCCCTGTAATTTTCCAACCGCGCTATCAAAAAATCTGGAAAAAATCAAGCTTATAGCATTTAATAAATACTTTCGATTGAAATTGGTTTGAACAAGATACGTCACAAATTTTTTGAAATATTCACTATTTTCCATTTTGAGTTTGACAACCGTAAAAATAATTATATTTCATAATAATATTATGAAATACAAACTTGTATTTGCGGTCGGAACACTCAAAATACTTCTTGCTATGGAATCCTACACTGCGTGGTCCGACACGCTCTTGCCCGGTTTTTGTTTACTGAAATGCTCTCATCCACCAACATCTATAAATATAAGTACATACCTATTTAAATTCGTGGAAGTAATCGATCTCGGTACATAAATGATCAAAGTCGCTCTGTCCATGATTTAATGGTACTTTATTGTAATAAATTAACAACAACAAAAATGGTTACAATACTCTAAAAAGATAAAAATAAAAACAGGTTTAAAAAAAACCGACTTCCAAAAACTACACTAAAAACTATGAAATAAAAATGTTAAACTTCCATAAATAAAAATCTAAATGTATATTGAAGTCGGCGGGGCCTAGCATAAATATAAGCAACATTATAGATTAAGGAGGAATGAAAGAAAATTTTAATTTGTCGAGGCGCAAAGCAAGCTGCACGTTCGCTGCACACACTGCGCACGTTCTTCCTGTTCAAAGGCTGAGAGGTAGAAACCTGAAGAAGAGGCCCCGCCGACTTCAATATACATTTAGATTTTTATTTATGGAAGTTTAACATTTTTATTTCATAGTTTTTAGTGTAGTTTTTGGAAGTCGGTTTTTTTTTATACTACAAAGACATACCTAAATACCTAAGCGTTGTCGAGACTTCGGTCTCCAGGGAGGTGATTCTCGCGGGTTCGATATGATATCACCTTCGATATACAGGGTGGCAGGTTAGACAGTGAAAATATTTTAAGGGGTCATTGTACTCATCATTATGAACTACTTTTACTGTGGGACCGACCCTGAAATCATGAAAAAAAAATCAGCTGTTCCATACATTTATGTTCACATAACTCAACAAAATGTATGGAACAGCTGATTTTTTTTCGCGATTTCAGGGTTGGTCCCATAGTAAAAGTTGTTCATAATGATGAGTACAATGACCCCTTAAAATATTTCCACTGTCTAACCTGCCACCCTGTATATTGGAACAACTGTCAAAATATCGATTGACTGTAAATTTCGGTATTCTCGAGCAGTCACTGTAGATATAATATCGATGGTAAAGCGTTCGACATGCGCGTGATATGGAGCAGTAGATAGATAAATGATATTGATCGAATGCGATATCTACATGATTCGATATTGATCACATCACCTGATTTATCGCATAAAGCGAGAATCACCTCCCAAAGCTGTTCAAGATAAGCTGATGCCGTAAAATTTCGCACTTATCGACCGTTTAAATACATATAAAATTAATATATACATAGGTATCTTATATAGACATATTAAGCAATGAACGCGAAGCATGTAGCCTTTACCTCTTTACCGCCACGCATTGGCGGATTCAGGAGGGGGGAAGGATCTTATGCGTTTTTCGAACTGTTCACATCTCGTGGTTTAGGTCTACGGTTTCTACGGAGCGTGAATTAATTTTGACGTGCTTGCAATAAGTGTAAAAGAAAAAACAGGTTTAAAAAAAACCGACTTCCAAAAACTACACTAAAAACTATGAAATAAAAATGTTAAACTTCCATAAATAAAAATCTAAATGTATATTGAAGTCGGCGGGGCCTCTTCTTCAGGTTTTTACCTCTCAGACTTTGAACAGGAAGAACGTGCGCAGTGTGTGCACGTGCAGCTTGCTTTGCGCCTCGACAAATTAACATTTCCTTTCAATCCTCCTTAATCTACAATGGTGCTTATTTTCATGCTAGGCCCCGCCGACTTCAATATACATTTAGATTTTTATTTATGGAAGTTTAACATTTTTATTTCATAGTTTTTAGTGTAGTTTTTGTCTTGTTACTATTGTGACTTTTTCTACTGGAAACTGATAATTATAGTGATTAAGTTACAGTAACGTATAATAACTATGGGTAGGAATCTACATGTTATTTTTCTCGATAAATAAATGACGTATTTATTAACCACCATAAAAATAATTTATTTCCAAAAAAAATTACAAGCTAAATCCAGTAATTAAGAACATAATCGTTAAGACTGTGAAAAATAAAATCCATGCAAATATAAAAAAATTACAGCCATTAGCCTCCTTTAGGTACTATTAAAATAATCAGGTAAACACTTCCCAAACGTTTAAGTATTCTATCAAAACGTTAACATAAACAAACGCCTGTCTTGGCGGGCCAAATACGATTAAAGTAGGATAACATATTAAAAGCGACGATCCAGCCTGAAACCTTTCTAAAAGCGTTACAAGATCCGCCCACTCGACACAGGATAAAAACAATTCCTTCTCCCTTTTAAGACAAAAAAAAAACAAAAACAGCGCCTTCTACGTAAATTATTTCCAACCTCATTCGATTCAACTCGCAGTAACCTTTCGCTTGTTATCACTTTGAGCAATCTACAGTAAGGAGACCCTAATTTCCGGTAAAACGTCGACGTATTCTCAGTGAGGATTCATCGCGGCCTTTTTCTGAAAGTTACCTTTTAAAAGACGTTTCGGTAAAGGAAATACGAGGCCGCGTTCTGTTACGTAAAGAGCTCAGCTGGGTGCTATCACAGATGTATAGATCGGATGACAAATGATTTTCAGACCTCAACGCTGTTAATGGTGTTTTAACTTGTATTGTTCGGCTTTTTCATGTTGAAGGACGTGACCGCTATACACGTACAGGATGTAGTAAAAAATAAAAGGATATTTTCATAAAACCGCAACCATATCCAGCATTTGCGTCCATTTATTATATACGAACAATTAAGGCCAGTTATGCCACCTCTGGATAACATTCGTTTAATTTATTTGTCAGATATTTCATAGAAATTCTACTAATCTAACCTAACCTGCGACCTAGCTGTTTGCGGATGGATGGCCGGATGTATTGTTAGTGTTTGCATTTCTGTGAGAAGAATTTATGGTTGTGCTTTGATATAATTTACTTCTGTTTATAATTTTTAAAGTATTTCGGCCGTACCACAAAAAAATAAACATCTGTTCAACACACGTTCAACACGAATGCTACCAAAAATAATAGGCAACTGTTTTAGCACTAACTTGTCTAAAACAAGTGTGTATTATTTTTGGTATAGCATTCGCGATTAATGTATGTCTATCTTTTTTGTGGTAAGGCCGTTTGTGTTTAATTTATTTTTTATTATCTCTCTAATTATTGTAATTGGTGAAAACCGTTATAATTAAATTAACTTTCGGTTTTTTATTTCTTTTTCTAACGACTTTGCCCCCCGAACTCCCTACGAGCACCGAAATGATTTTTAGTAAAATTTCGGCGATTTCACCCCGAATCTATTGTACAATACAGAACTGTCGGGCTTTGTACCACGCAATGATTTTGGGACAAATTAAATTAAAAAACATTGCGTGGCGCAGATCACTCCAGTTCTGAGTACCACAATGGTTTCTGAATACACGTCCGGAGCAGCTCGGACAGTCCTGTGAGGGATGCTGGTTACGTGATATTATTATGTTTCTTTAAGTTGTCACAAATTGTTTATATTATTATGACTTAATGTTAGAGCTATATTAACGTTAAATGTTATTGTTGAATGAAATGTTATGTGTTACGAATGCACATGGTTCGGTGTCTAAAAATGCACTGAAGTTGTGAAAGTTTTACGTTAATACAATAAAATTGATGTGAAGTGTAGCGTTGGCAAAAAAGTGTTCGGTTGCGTTGGACCGAACACTCGTGACTGTAATTGCTAACACAGCTATTAGTTGTATACGTTAGTATTAAAAAAATCCTAAATTGTTAAATATTCTTAAGTAGATATTACATTACTGAACTGTACGCTTACTCGGCACTTTTGTTTTAGGTCTAGACAGTCGATAACATTGAACAATTGTTTGCCCTTTGTACTAAAGTTCAAAACTAAAATAGCTTTGCTCTCGATATTATTTTATCAATACTATTAGTATCTACTACTAGATACTACTAGTAGTATCTTGCTTCTAATTTTACAATATTTTGCTCGTTTTTCGACAATAATTGAGTGAATTATTGGCCTCTTGAATTCCTCTCATGCGAAAGGAAAAGGCTATTTATGTTCCTAAAAGCACCCTTCACCGATCCTCCATTATAGGAAAATATTAGGATGGACATAATATTGTTTTAACGATCTCATTAGTATCTTCTAAATTAAAACGTATTTTGTAGATGATATTGTGTATATAGGACTACCTACTATAATAATGATGTGTACCTTACACATCATTATTATTAAAGGTTCACAATCTTATTATATATGTCAATAAATTAACATCAACCTGTATCTTATCAACTTAAAAAAGGTCTTCACCTTTCAGTGGTTCATCGTCCATACATTTGACAGGACTTGAGAAATGTGCAAATATTCTGGATTGGAATCACAGCATTCCAATCCGGAATCGAGATTACATTTCCCCCGCAACTGGGGCACGGCTGACCTGCAAAAACCCTTGCGTTGAATGAATGACTTTAAACTGAAGAGTAGAAATAATAGCTTGACTGTGACTGTAGGAGTCACTCGTGTAGAAAACACTAATCGTTGGGGATTCCGCAAATGATCGTTATTAATCGGTGGTACTCGGAGATTGACTAGTGATAGCATAGTGATTAAAAACAATCAAATCATTCGATTCGATTCGATAACGCATGTTTCAATATCGATTGATTCGTCTTCCCTAAAAAACACTAATGAAAATCGAACATTACGACATAATGTAAAAATTAAATGAAATGAAAAGTCAAAGTCAAAGTTTTTTTATTATTAGACCAGATTACAGATAGATACTTGCGTTTGACCGCCATCTCACCTGACTTGTGACTTGAAGATTCTTGATTCACTCGTGACTTGAAGACACCTAGATTGTAGCTGTCGGGGAACATATTCGGACTGTGCATTCCAATATGAAATATTGGTTTTAGTACCTACCTAATACTGATCTCTATTATTGTTTCTCCACGAATAGCGGGCAAGGAACTCCATGGATCTCCACCATCTATTACAAATATCAATTCACCATAACAAAAAATAAAGTAGAAATCATTTATTTTTTCCATAAATTATGCCTTGTAAGTGTAACACCGAAATGTTTGTTACAAAGGGGCTAGACAAAGGCAAGCGGCGCCATGTGGCGCCTTTCCGTAGGGAACGCCATTTTTGTAACACAATAGAAACCAGAGTTTTTATATATACAGGGTGGCAGGTTAAACAGTGGAAATATTTAATGGGGTCATTGTACTCATCATTATGAATTTTTACTATGGGACCAACCCTGAAGTCGTGAAAAAAAAAACAGCTGTTCCATACATTTTGTTGAGTTATGTGAACATAAATGTATGGAACAGCTGATTTTTTTTGGAGATTTCAGGGTTGGTCCCTTAGTAAAAGATGATCATAATGAGTACAATGACCAGTGATGAGTACAATGACCAATTACAAGGACCGCACGGTTGTCGCAGTGGCTGAGAGATTGGCTGCTGCGCAACGTGTCGCGAGTTCGATTCCCGCATTGCACATAGGTCTGGCTGTTTGTGTATGTGAAATTTGTGTTTGTAAACGCACCCACGATACAGGAGAAACCTTTTATTAAAAAAAATAAAGACCCCTTTAAATATTTCCACTGTCTAACCTGACACCCTGTATATTTTATTTTATGTAAACAGTTAACGGTTAATGGGGTCTGTTGATGACGGATACTGAAACTGAAAATAAAATTCTCGTAAAATAAAATTGTGTATAATCCCTGTTGTTACGAAGTCCTGTAAAATTTCATTCGTTAAAATAAAATGACGAGCTGTTAACTTTGTGTTTCATAATTAAATCGCATGTTATATCATCGCATTGAGCTTTACGTGATTATTTAACTCGCAGCTCTGAATTCTGATCCCAATTTACATCACAAGCAGTTCCGTAGTCCGACAATAACGCATTTACTGTTATAATTAATTTACTTTATCGTGGAGTAAATAAATCCTTATTCGTATTCCATGAGACGCACATAAAACAGTGACGTCATCAGGCAAGATATCGCCTCGTCACGGTAGGGTTGCCACCGAGCTTCGTCTGCGCTCTTGTTACTACTTTAACCCGAGGCTATGTATCAAAAATTTCGGGATTATGCTAATTACTCAATCTGTTCCGGGTAGCAGATGCTGGCGAAACAAGCCTTGCATACTCAATTACTTGTTATATTTCATTTCGCAGTAATGAAAAAAATACGTGATAATGTTATATTCTTAGATACAAAAATAAATTCTTACGTGAAAAGGAAAAATATAAAAAATAAATATTGTATGAAAATTCTCCCTACCAAAAATAAAGGCAAAATGTTCGAACGCGATTTTTAAGATACAGTCAATAAATTTTTAAAACAACGCAGTATCATTTCTTAGCAACAAAATACACGAACCGTTAAAGAGAAGTGCCTATTTTCTCCAAAAAATACGTGCTCATGCTTCTCCATTCCATTTTTGTTTCTGCAACAATTCATGTGCTTTTTTTATCTTTTTCGGATATGACAACCCTGGGTGCGGCGCGCGACAAGTCCCGTCGTGGCGCGTCGCCAACTTCCTGAAACCACTGAAAAACTTTCCCCTTGTTGAATAGCTGTCCCCACTGTGCCCGTTGCACAGTAACCCTGATTTTAATTAATAGTGTTTTATGTTTTATGAGTAGAAAATAAAACATTTTTTATTATTTAAAAAATATATTTAAATAATAATAAATTAATCTTTGTTTTAAACCTTCAGTATATCATACGATAGGTATGTGTTGAAGGCTTCTTTAAGAGTATCATCATGATAATCATCATCACACAAGAGCAGTTCGTTAAAAGAGTAAATTCAAGATTTCGGTTAAAATAGAGTTTATTGTAAAAGGATATTTATTTATGTGTAATACACTCTTTTCCATTAACCTATGAGTAGGTAAGTAAGTTCATAGAAAAAATAAATAAAACGCAACTTCTCATGTGTAAAAATTCAACAGGCATAATATTTTATGAACTATCTAAAGTAACTCTGAATGAAACATCAACACCTAAAACCCAACCTCGACAATGACGTCACCGCTTTTTAGTTGCCACCCTAAATGGATCTGAACTTAACCCGTCGCCGCCGGACACAAGACATCAGCGCCAGATGCCGCCCACATCTGCCAGATACAAAATGAGCCACTCTCGTAGATAATACGTTACGGATCCACGGCGCGTGCCGCGGACAGCGGAGCGAGCGAAACTACCGCAAAAAGTATAAATCCCTTCTAAGGGCGTAATAAATTGGTGTAACGAGCGACGGGAATCTTGTTAGGTCGAGACGGGCCGTAAAGCTGCGTACGAACGACCCAACTTGGCGCGCGATCTGTAGAGCCGATTCGGAGTCTAAACAGATTGGCACGGGAATAAGTGCGTTGGGCTAATGTTAACGTGCCATGTCTATCGGGACTCGCCTGGATCGGGTCTATAAATCGGGCGTCAAGTTGGATCGGTCGTACGCACCTTAAACTGACCAGCATTCCCGTGGACTAGAGTTATGCCATACGTACCTTATATACGGTACCTACTGTCACCATTTGACCATCGCGTCCCGTGTTGTGGTATTTGACCATCGCGTCCCGTGTTGTGTTACATGTCCCATATTTGTCCCAATTTTCAACGAAAATTGATTTAATTAATTAAATGTCTGGTCGAAACAATAAATAACAGACTATTGGTTCCTTATAGTTATGGCAACCCTTATACCGCCGACGTTCCCCATACGCAGACGACATCTCTCGTCCTGTGGGATCGACTGCCGTCCTAACGGACAACTAAAGGTTAAAGGTTGGGACATGTACACTTTGCACACCGTAATGTGTATTTATGCCGTCTACCGATAGTAAAATTTTATGTGCACGCGCTACTACGTCCAAATACTTGTCTATTATACATATAAAACCTATTTGAAGCTCACAGGAATGTGTTTTTTATTTTCTTTTATCCTTTTTTAGAGCACTCCTGCTGTCTATTTTTTATAATAATCGTAAAAGAAGACGGACGATAAGTATCCTTTAAAATAAAAGTGTACATCGCAAGTGTAGCAATAATTTATAAACTAACTTTAGATTGTGTTTTCTAACGCAAATTCGTTTGTACGTATTATAATATTGTAGGTTAATATTTTTGACACGTAGATAATAGCAAAACACCAGCCGAATGACCTTTTTTTGAAGTTGGTTAAGCAATCGCTGGCTCAGTAACAAACATTTAAAATTTTAAACTGCCCACTCAGTAACTCCGGTTGATCCAGATTAATATTCCAACGGGATCAATTAAAACAAAAGCGGAGCGAGATTGAAACACGTCTACTATTGATGAATAGGTATGTCCGGGGCAAAAACAAAGGGGCCAATTATTCTTTCAACACTCGCGACTATTCATAAGGCTCACAAAGCTATTGTTTACCCACGCTCCCCTCTTTTCATCCATATCCGTTTGTTAGAAAAATTCGAACAATTTAATTTCTCATCTCAATTTTTATGTAGACGCCATTTAATTTGATTTATGGAATGTAATTTTTTTACAGTGTTGATTGTTATTTTTTCATTGCTGCTTTCTGATTTGTAGCGCAGAGAACGTTTAATCATGGCTTTAGACAATCCTTAATCTTTACTTTGGAACACGAAATAACTTTTATATTGAATAAATCATAATATTTTTTTTTTTTATAAACATACAATAATCGCAGACCTGTGGTGAGTCCGCGCTTTTGTTTATTTTTGTTTTATTGTTTGGAGGTGTTATTGAAGTTTTCGGTTTCCGTGCTCCTGCACCGGATACATTACATACATTACGGATCTTATTTCTATGTGAGTCCATAACTTTTTTTTTTTTTTTATATAATATTATTTAAGTAACAACTTATATTATGTATGCACAGTAAAACATTATTTAGTATCTACACAGCTACACGCTCATTTAATTGCCTGCTAAATCTGCACCTTCACATAATACCTACCTTTTTTGAAATAAAATAAAGTGAAGAAAGAAAAGTCGTCACCAGTGTAAAATTCAAAACATTATTGTATAGCCCATACAAAAGGCACCGGGCTGCTATAAATATTTTATAGAGTTTTTTGTGTTTTCATGAACGTTTTCATGACACTTGTCATGTCTTGTATTTTAGAATAAAATTAAATAACAAAATTGACATCAAAGTATTCTACTTGTGTAAGAATCTACAATCAGTAAACTCCTATTTGGTTTGATCTCGTACCTACTGCGCACGGACGGTTGTTTTTTTCCATAGGGTAAAACCGGGATAGATGCCGCAGTGGGATAGATGCCTCATTTTCAAAAAACCTAACTTCCCAAACTCGCAACTATGAATTAATAGTATAAGTAGGAGCCGCAGTCACCCCGCACCTCAGCTGCCCCCTGGCTGTCGTACGTTGAGGATGCGTTTCGCTCCTGTATGCAATCATCTCCGCGGCGAACTCCACGAACGCGTAAAAGATTTAAAGGTTAGTATTTGCCATTGTATAACTTTATAAGTAGTAATAAATTCCATTATATTTTTTATTACATCAATGTACTGGTTCATTAAGTGTTCGTCTGGGTGTTAATAGTTGTACTTTTGTTTTTAATTTATTTAAAAAATACTTGGGCATCTATCCCTATCATAAAGGATAGTTGCCCCAATTTTTCGAGGTATAGGTGCCCTTAGGGGCATCTAACCCTCCATACACTTTAATGGTGTCAGTGCATACCTACTTTAAAATATTTTTGTGTTTTGTTATATTTTTTAAGTTTTTCCGTATTTTTATATTTGGACTTTTTACTTGTAGCAGAACCATGCCACGAAAATACAAGAGGAAGGAGTGCGAGCTCAAGATGTGGAAAACGGAAAGCACTACTATCCAGTTCAACTTCGTTTAAGTAGGATTAGGAATGATCTCTTTATTGTGTTATTTTAATTTAAAAAAAAGTATCTATTGGCATGTTGACACTTAGGTATTAATTAACATAATAACAATTAAGAATTCATATTTTTATTTTTACCCGACTCGGCAAAGCCAAAAGGAAGGGTAATGATTGAATTTATATTTTGAAGTTTTATTATGTTTGTTTGTGTCGTATAAGAATAATCTTATAACTATAACAATTAAAACACTTAAAAAAATGGTTTTTCGTAATTCGACCTCATATTTGGTTGGGTTTTTCGTTTACACAGTATAAAGGGCATCCATCCGGCACTGCAGGCATCTATCCTTCTTAGTATTTCCATGGTGGGGCAACTATCCATACAGGTTGGCATCTATCCTCAAAAAAAGTGTTCCACAAAAGCTAAATTCTGCAAAATGTATTATTGATAGGTCAAAAAATAATGATTATAATTCAACATAAATGATTAAACTAGCTACACTCATAGAAATTATCCATATAAAATTAATATTTTTTTTAAATAAGAAGGCTATTTTAAAAAGTGGGGCATCTATCCCGGTTTTACCCTACAGTTGATGCGTCGAGAGCGCCGTCCAGAGGGCCTAGCACGAACGATTTTGACGTTGCGTATCGTAAACGTAAGCATATTTTGAATTGAAAATACACGTTCGCTACACAATATTTGTAAAAATTAAATACTTTATATCAATCTCTGTATTTATTAAAATGCGCAAATTGTATAAAATTTTATCTAAATGGTCTATGACTGTTGTATTTTAGATTCGAAATTCGCTTACGTTTACGATACGATACGTCAAAATTGTTCGTGCTAGGCCCACAGTTGTCGTGCGACGCCCGCACGGTTACCGCATGACAATCGGACGGCGCTCTCAACGTGTCAACTGTATGGAAAAAATCGGCGGTGCGCAGTACGACCCCTGCCGACTGCCGCACGGCAGCAGTCGGACACCAAACGTCTAAATTGAAAGAGCCCTTATTGCTCAAGTATTGACTTTTTAGCTAAAACATATCCACACGCCCACACACACACTAAATTGTGCAATGTGCGGGAAAAGAACTTAAAGTTGCATAAAATAACTCCAATAGCCTTGCGTTATTTTCTCAAAGCATTTCCGATACGTTAGCTCCTGACAAATATCATCTAAATTCAGGCTCTAGCTCGGGACTGATATTTATAGTAATTCCTAAACATAAACAAGCCCATTTTCTGGCTGTAAAACAATTCCGCGTCACACTAGCTACTATTCGTTTCGCGTTATCTCACTCGTCGAGATTTATAAGCGACAGTGCGTATTCCTTTTTTTCTGTTTTGCCGCCACAAATATCAACAGCTGTTTACCGCAATTTCTAACCGGCTTCAAAAAGGAGGTTATGCATTCGGTAGATTTTTTTCATAGATGTAGTTACACCAATTCTTTCATGATTTAAAAGCCGATTTATGTAATCCCACTACAATTTTTTTAACTTTGGTTCAATAAACGGTATTAAATTCACTTCGCCTATATTGACGATGTATTTATTTTTGTTCTTGTATTCATAGTAGCAAAAAGTGGTGTAAAGGTTCGATGGTAATAATTTTACTCTATTGCTGCGATCACGTGTAGGTACTTGTGTCACTCCAAATAGAAAAATAAAATGAACTTTAACGAAGTTAAAATCATCTTCAAAGAGAACACGATATATGTATGAAACAGTTTCATCAATCATCCGAATCAAACCAAATCAATGGTATCAACTTCCGAAATTGTTTTACGCATAACATTATTGTGTTCTTTTTGAATGCGATTTTAACTTTTTTTACTGTCACGAGTGTTTTTGTCTTCTATTTGTTTATTGCATTTGTTGAGTCACTTCAAACCTCAAAGCTAGTGATGCAAGTAAAAGTTTGTCTAAAATATTATGAAACTTGCAAATAAAGGATTCGTAGATCTTCAAATACAGATAAGATGCATAAAATATTAGGAACCTTAAATTCAATACCGCAAAATAAATATCAATAAGTTTTTCGCTTTATTTACCTATAACTTGTTGTGCCGCGCGGTTTCACCCCCGTTGCTCGGTTTCTAAGGGTCGTAGCGTGATGTTAAAATAAATTATACTATTCCTCATGAATTTTGCTATCATAAACAAAAATTTTATCTAGCTATCTAAAACAACTTTTCGAATCCAAGCGGTAGTCCAGAGATTAGCGCGTTGAATCAAACCAACAAACCCTTCAGCTGTATTATACATATTAGAATAGATATTATGTATGCAGAAAAATATGACACTATGTGCGAGCCAATATTTATCACAGATTTTTATATCATAAATGCGGAACCACGCTCAGTTTTAGACATTAATATTAATACTGGGGGGTGATTCCCGCGGGTTCAATATTGGTATCGCCTTCGATATATTAGGTCTTTACCTATGAAATTGCCGTTCTGCAGTACTGGCCATTTCAAATCAAAATAATTTTTGTTTGGCTAAGAATTCTAATTTCAAATTAATTTTATTTTAAAAACATGGTTTTTTTTTTCCAAAAGTAGTCATTTGTTTATTGATTAGTGTTACATTTTCATCGCATTTCAATCTTTTTCGTCATCATGGATACGTTAAAAATTCGAGTAATTATGGAATACGAGTACCGTCGTGGCAGCAACGCGCACAAGCGGCACGCAACATCAACGACGTTTACGGAGCTAACACTACAAACCAACGCACCACCTGTTATTGGTTTGCTCGCTTCCGTTCTGGAAATTTCGACCTGAAAAATGAACCTCGCGGTCGTCCGAAGACTTTGGTTGACAATGACGAATTAAAGGTGATGTGGAAGCTGATGATACACAATCTACGGCTGAATTAGCAGCAGCTTTCGACGTTAGCGTCAAAACAATATTGGTCCATTTGCGTCAAATTGGCAAGGTAAAAAAGCTTGACAAATGGGTGCCCCACGAACTCAATGATCGCCAGCGCGAAGTACGTGTCGAGACGTGCCTTGCACTGCTCAACAGACACACAAATGAAGGAATTTTGAACCACATTGTTACCTGCGAAGAGAAATGGATTCTGTTTGATAACCGCAAGCGCTCAGCAAGTTGGTTGGATCCTGCTTCAGCACCTAAGCAATGCCCTAAACGAAACCTTACCCCTAGAAAAGTGATGGTCACTGTTTGGTGGTCTAGCGCCGGTGTGATTCATCACAGCTTCTTACCAAACGGGGTGAGCATTACTGCAGATGTGTACTGTGAAGAACTGAACACAATGATGAGAAGCTGGCACATCTCCAACCAGCATTGGTCAATCGCTCGTCTCCACTGCTCCTGCACGACAACGCGCGACCTGATACTGCACAGCAGACGGTCTCCAAGTTGCAAGAACTGGGGTTGGAAGCTCTCCGTCATCCGCCCTACTCACCAGACCTTGCGCCTACAGACTACTACTTTTTCCAGAATTTGGATAACTTCTTGGCGAGAAAAAAATTCAATACCCGAGAGGCAGTACAAAATGCCTTTGAAGCTTTTGTTGCCTCCCGTCCAGCTGATTTCCTTAAGAAGGGCATCAATAAACTGCCACTGCATTGGCAAAGATGCATTGATTGCATGGGTGATTACTTCGATTAATACAAATAAAAAATACATGAAAAAAATTAGTTTAAATTTTTTCATACAAAACGGCAATTTCATAGGTAAAGACCTATTATGTATATTGCAACAACTGTCAAAATCCCTACCATTTTGACATTATTGTTGCAATATATATCGAAGGCGATATCAATATCGAACCCGCGAGAATCACCCCCCTGGGCAGTAAACAATATCTGCCATGTATACTAACCGACTTATCGTTTGCGTCCACCCCTTTTCCCTCATATGTTTGACTTTGTCGACCGACATCAAAAGCTTATAAATATTATTTCATGTCTTTTATAGGGTATTGTTTGACGTATAGTGGAAGAATGAATATATTATACCTCAGAGGATTATCTCCAATTCTACTTCAATTTAGAGATGTACCCCGTACCCCGATCATGAGTTTTTTTGACGTATAGTTTCGTTAACGTAAGCATATTTTGAATTTAAAATACAGCAGTTCTGGATGTCATTTTGATGAAATTTTATACAATTTGCACATTTTAAAAAATACAGAGAAATTAATTATGTATTTAATTTATATAAATATTGTGTAACAAACGTGTATTTTCAATTCAAAATATGCTTACGTTAACGATACTACACGTCAAAAAAACTCATGATCGGGGTACAGTAAATGTCAGGAATAGCATAGGTACAGTACCCCTATCATGAGTTTTTTTGACATATAGTTTCGTTAATGTACGCATATTTTGAATTGAAAATGTACGTTTGCTACACAATATTTATATAAATTAAGTACATAATTAATTTCTCTGTATTTTTTAAAATGCGCAAATTTTATAAAATTTTATCAAAATGTTTCAGGACAGTTGTATTTTAGATTCAAAATATGCTTAAATTAACGATACTACACGTCAAAAAAACTCATGATAGGAGTACTGTACCCCTATCATGAGTTTTTTTGACGTATAGTTTCGTTAATGTAAGCATATTTTGAATCTAAAATACGGCAGTCCTGGAACATTTTGATGAAATTTTATACAATTTGCACATTTAAAAAAATACAGAGAAATTAATTAAGTATTTAATTTATATAAACATTGTGTAACAAACGTATATTTTCAATTCAAAATATGCTAACGTTAACGATACTATACGTCACAAAAACTCATGATAGGGGTTCTGATGTAGAATCAATTTCTACAATTTTATGGAGCGAGATAAATCTCTTAGGGATTATTGTTCATCCTGTTCCTCGGTTGTTTCAAATATTCCTTCATCATTGTTTGACGTAAATTGACAGAAAAAGGAAAATATAAAGGGGTTAACTTTTTTATTAGTAAGAATCGTATTGCTAAGAAGACTGATCGGATTGAAACGATAATAATGGAATACATGTACCTACTTCTAAAATATGTTTAAAAATTCAAAAATATACATTTATAATGGTATCTTCTTTCAATTTACTGCTCTGCATTCATTCTATAAAATGTCACCGTCATTCTCTATTATGGCGTCTGGACCTTCATGAATTATTTAGATATTCGCGCATCTGCCTTCGGTCTCATAAATACGAGTATATGATTATAGACATCCTAAATAGTGATAGATCCTTACGAAGGATGAACAATGTTAGTCAATAGTATTATTATAATCAGCTCACCCAACTGTTCTATTTTCTACAAAGTTCACTGAATTCCGCTGATTGGAATGATGGTCAGACCTTAATTAACCACGGTTATCCGAGCGTCCCGGAATTCAATTAGTTAGATAATATTGTTAACCCGCTCAGGGCGCGCCACTTAACACTTTAACGAATATAACAGCCATACTGGAGTTTATTGCATTAGTGGGAATAAATGTTGGCAGGCCACTAGCGAGAAATGACAAAGAAAACACAGGAAAAGCACAGCACACAGTACCTATGTATACGTATGTGATAGAGCCTCGGTTTGACATGAATATTCATCTACACGCTTAATAGTCGACGAATGACGTTCAGGACTTATAGCCATCCCCTGTAGGTATTAGGTACACTAGCCCCAATCTTCTTTAGACTAAACTAGCTTTGGCTTGCGGCTTTGCTCACGTTAAAGACATGTAGCGCCATCTAGCGTCCTAAAGCAATTGTGACCGTCAAAGGTTATTGTTCTTTTTTACTGTACAGTACTTTTTTCTGGATGAAAAGTACCCTATGTCCTTTTCTGTACCACTGACAACGTTTATGTAAAATTTCATGATAATCAGTTCATTAGTTTAGACGCGAAAACCTAACAAACAAAAGAACAAACAAATTCACTTTTGCATTTATAATTTTTGTTAGGATTAGGATTATATAAGACCGAACTGAAACATTAAATACCAAAAAGGAAATTTGCCCTTTCAATGACAGTTGCGTCACAAGAAAAGTTTCGAAAGAAAGAGCTTCTCAGAACTTTGTTAAGAAAACATCTCAACATTAAGAATATTAATTATCTTTGTTGAATTTTCAATCAACAACGTTGAATTTTTCGTTATTATTCAAACTGTTGAAGCCAGTCGGTTAATTTTCTTTTTAAATTTAAAATGAGAGAAGTATCCATGGAATTCTTTCTTAAAGATATTGAATCCAATTTGCGTATCTTGGGGAAAAGGACGAACGCGTGAAGACAGCGGAACATCCAAAAAAACTTCCAAAGGGCTTAAAATTATCTGTACCCCGATCATGAGTTTTTTTGACGTGTAGTATCGTTAACGTAAGCATATTTTGAATTGAAAATGCACATTTGTTACACAATATTTATATAAATTAAATACTTAATTAATTTCTCTGTATTTTTTAAAATGTGCAAATTGTATAAAATTTTATCAAAATGTTTCAGGACTGTTGTATTTTAAATTCAAAATATGCTTACGTTAACGAAACTATACGGCAAAAAAACTCCTGATAGGGGTACTGTTCCCATTGTACTCTTTCTATGCGAGTCTGTAAGTGTTTCGTCGTTCAAAGAAGTGACAAAGATTTCTAAAGACATTATTTACATAAATTATCGGTGAATAAACAAGAATGTGAATTTTTTGTTGTTGCTAATCAATTGGGGACAATCTCGAAACATTTGCTGCTACATCAAATTATTTTATCAAAGTATCTACAATAGTTGGCTCGGCCGGGCAGACACTCACTGTGCAATTTTTTTCATCACCACTGCTCTAAAAATCGTGAATGAAAACATCGTGAGGAAACCTGTATGTCCTAGAATCAAAAATTCGAAGACATGTGACATCCACCAACCCGTATTGGGCCCTCGTGGTCGACTACCGTCCACTCCTTCTTACTGACAAAAGGCCTGTGTCCCATCAGTGGGAACGTTAAATGCTGACTATGCCTTGCTATCTCCGATTGTATTTTGATATCATCACAATATCGGTCGGTGTGGCCTGTCAAAAATGTAATTTTAACGTTGCCATATCACATCATTTTGCTGAGTGTCGACTGTCGACCTTTTTGCATGTGCATGCGACGCTTTATTTTTTTAGGATTCTTTATATTGATTTTTATATTTTTTAGTACCGTATTACTTATTTTGTTTTTTTTTTTTATCTTTGTGTGTGTCCAGTGCCAGTGTAAATAAATTATTTTTCTTTCTTTCTTTCAAATATTATTGCTCGTCGTAGCACGAGTAGCAATAAATAAACTTCTGGACGTTACGGTCATGACAATGTATTTCACAGTGACAGCTTGCTTACATCCTAGAGGGTGCAGATTTGCTTCGAGAAACTTCTACAAGCTGATGAAGATGATAAGTAGTATGCCTTTTGTTTTCGTTTAATTTCCAGCTTAGTTTTAAGTTTAGAATCCGAGGCTTGGCTAGATTTAACTGTAATTTCTGTATCATTTTATTCCTATGCGGACAAAAGTTTCAAGATTTGAGACAGCAAAATGGTTTGGCTTTTAAGAGCGCTTCCGTGATGCATAAAAGCATAGCAAATTTGCTTCAGTTTATATTCTTGGCTCGGTGCTATTATTTCAGTTAAAATATATATAGGGTGAAATTTTGTAATGCCACCTGAAGGGAAAGTACTCGTAATACTGAAGATAGAAAATTTTACTCAAAGAAAACATTCCTTTATTTGTGAATAGAAAGAAAACTGCATTCAAAGATTTTCGAAAATTCGCTTGCCACACCCGGGAATTGAACCCTAATAAAAAAAAAACCGAGAATTTTTATTTTTTACCAACAAAATTAAAGACTTTAAAGTTTTTTGCGTAACTCTTTTCAAAGATATTTAACTGAAAACAAACTGAACTCGTCTAAAGACTATATTTTGCTGCCATTTTAACTTCGTTTAATGTTTAATTAATCATTTGGCAACAGTGTAAAAGTGCATTCAGCTGACAAATTATACGGAGGCGGCGTAACTGAGCGGCAAATTGTTTCGAACAAGAAACAAACCTATAAATATTATTCAAACAAACGTTTTTGTTCCAAGTTTCGGTCTATTGGAGGCCCTTATCTCGAACAAAACGACATAATTTAGTGTGTACGTTGTTATAAAAACAATAGCCGCAAAATTTGGCTTCCAACACGGCCACAATGTTTTTATTTCAACAAAAAACAAACGCTCAAGTATACAGGAAATGTACAATCTGGGTGTAATTTTCATAGGATTTTCACATAGAAATTGTATTTCTGTGAATAAAAATGTTATAGTTGGATCAGACAGTGCAGTCAAGATAATGTGCCAGATCATGTATAAAATCATTATTTTTCAAAAACACGCGGTAAAGTATATTTAAAGCTAGAAAACAGACTGAAAGAAAATCTTAACAAAGGTGTATGGCTGAAAACCATTACAATGCTAGTTATAAACATTACCCTTCGTCTGGGGTAGTCGGTTAAAAGGCCAAACCCCGGCTTTCCAAAGTCATAACTGTTGACAGTAAAACAGTATACGCAAACAAATCTACCGAACCACGTGAAAATTGCGCGAAGCAGCAGTTTCACGACTTTTCGACTTCATTCGCTGATATTTCGATGAATGTATAATTTGGAAAATTGTTGAGAGTTCACTCAGCTTGTTGATAAAGATGCTGTCTTCAAAGTTTTATACCGCTGGCATATAGTATGTAATTTAGATGTTTAGACTGAATTCATAGAAAATACCTAAGGAAAATGTTACTTCTTATGTGCATAATTATTCTTATGATTTATTTCTTTCTTAAACGCAATTACATTAAACTTATATTCAAGATTTTTCGTTCGAAGTTCGAAGAGCTTCGTTTATAATTCCGTTTTTTTAATGAAAATCATTATTTGCTCATTATTTTCTCTGTCATAGTTTAATATTAATACCATATTACACTGTTAAATAAACGGGTGATACATTTCTCACATTACCACGAATACGGTATCCAAGTAATCTTAGGTGCTACCAAGCTACCACAATTAATCTTAGGTGAGTAGTAGTAATAAATGAGGGGTCGCTTCGTCACGTATTCGCCTCCATTCATAAATTGTATTAATGATATTTCAAACTACGCTAATTACTTTATGAGCTTGTCTTTTATTTTGGCCAATTATTGAAAGGGTAGGTAAGGCTAAATTCACATGATCATGTAAACGATATTACTATTTAGTTGAATTCTTATAGGTACCGCGCGGCACCGCGCGATCATGTAAACGATAATACTGTTTCGTTGAATTCTTGTATCGTTTACATGAGCGCGCGGTACCACGCGCGGTGCCGCGCGATTATGTGAACTTAGCCTAATAATAACTTTTGTTTTATTGTTACTATCATCTTCCTCGTGTTTATGTACCTATCAAGTTATTTGAAGTTTTGAAGTCAGTCGCAGTAGATATGTCTTTTTCCTCCATACATTAGTATTAGTCGTCATGTCACTGTTCACTTCTTCTCCAACGATAATTATCATATTTCACACAATTCATCAGTCTTTTCTTATGTCTGCCTTTTGCCTCTTTTCTTATTGCCATCCACTTTCACGCCTAAACTTTTCTCATATTTTTAGGGTTCCGTACCAAAATGGTAAAAAAGGAACACTTATGGTGCGACTTCGTCTGTCTGTCTGTCTGTCTGTCACACCTGCTTATTTCAGCAACTACTAAAGCTATCGACTCGAAATTTAGAACAGTTATAAAGAATGCTTGCTTATAAAAGGGCTTGATCTGCACATTTCAAAATATATTTTCATTTTATTTTATGTCTCACAGTTTTCGACATATGATGAAAAATGTCTGAAAAAATACCATTCCCCCCCCCCCCTATCTCCGAAGTTTGCGGAGCGAAAAATTTGAAATAATTAGAGCTGATAAGAATTGTCCCAAATATGGCACCAAAAATAAAAGATGTTCCTAACTAGTACAGTTTTTTTCAAAATCATCAAAATTCCTTCACAAACAAACTTAGTTATGCGGTCCAGATTTTTTCACTTTATACGTCCAAAACTGATACGGAACCCTCGGTGCGCGAGTACGACTCGCACATGGCCGGTTTTTTTGGTAAACAACACTTTAGCTAGGCCTTTATGGCACAGTTGCCAAAAGCATAATATCTTGGTCTGACCATCATAACAGATTATATAGATTTATGTACATATAGACTTTAAATAAATGCAATATCGATAACCATACATAAAATAACTAAAGTAAGTACCTACCTAAATTTGTTCCTCCTGTCCTTACGATTCGAACAATATTTAGTAAAAGAAAAACTATTCAGTCATATAAAAAAACCGGATAAGTGCGAGTATGCCTCGCGCCCTAAGGGTTCTAAAATATGATCATAGATGGCGCTACTGCATACTTCCAATGGCGCCATCTATGAGCAGATGGCTCCACTTATGGCCCGTTGACTGACGGCGGACAACAAAGTGATCTTGTAAGGGTTCCGTTTTTCCTTTTGAGGTACGGAACCCTAAAAATTCGACACCAGCAATGTTATAAGAAAATAAAATGTAGTTAAATTAGTTTAACGACCCCATTACGTCCCAACTTAAATCATTAGATATTATTTTCGTGCCTGTAATAAAGTTAGTCTGAAAGGCCGTAGAAAAGATTTAAGTGCTTTGAAATTGTAGAAATTACTGTCTGCCAGATATCTAGTTAGGTAGTAATTTAACATAAAATATGAGAATTTTAGATTAAGTAATTAGTTTTAATTCGGAAAATGTATGCATAATATAATCAAATCAAAGATGGTATGTCTTCGATTTTAATGCAAAAAAATAATTTTAATAAAATAATCTCGTTAATCATTTACATGGAATTAATATTTGCCTCGCAGTGTCAAAAACAGAGTTTAAACTAACAGTGGTCATGATTTCATGAATTCATGATCAGGGCCAAAGAGAACCTCAACCGCATTTATTTATAAAAACATAAGGCTCGTATTACAGAACGACGCTCGAGCACAGATCTCTGCTTGAGCACCGATTTAAAGCCATTTGATTGGTTGAAACTTCTTTCAATCTATGCTCAAGCAGAAAGCAGAGATCTATGCTCGAGTATCGTTCTGTAATACGGGCCTAAATGATTGATACCTTACCCCCAAGCAAAGAAACAACAGAAGATTTTCGTATGATAAATCATTTACAAAAGTCAATTAATCATTCATTCACATAATTTAGCTAAATAAAGCTAACAATACCCAGTATGCACACATTAACAGTACCTACTAAACACAATAATAGTGACAATATTGCAATGGTTTATCTAAATAAGCTACCAACAAACAAATTGAATACAACCGTGATATCGAAACTGTAATTAGAAACAACACATGAAATATACACAAGGTATGTATAAATTTCATATTATCAATACGAACGATATTTACATGAAATCAAATTGAAGTTTAAATCCACCACAATGTAGCACGAGCACATTTTGTGCTTCTGTTGTTAAATATAACTTCATACGGTCAGATTCAAAGTAAATTAACAGTATTAATCAAATAGTCTGTGCAGTAATTAATGTACATTTCACATTCGGCACAGTAGCGAAAACTTTCAATGAGTTTAATTTACTCTAGTGCTCATAACATAGACGAGCAAACCACAAAACAATAAAATAAACATGTGCAAAAGTTAGAAACAATCGGCCAATTTAAAGGCTTCCCCAAGGAACGATTCTAGGACCCTTACATTATTTAAACGATTTCTATTTCTTCAGCCCGTTCAATAAGCCCATATTATAACGATTTCCAATTAGGACAGCATCGATACACAATTTTTACGCTAAACTACTTCAGTAGAGCCCAGTTTGTGCAATAAGTCGGATCACTGCCTCTCGAGAATCGCCATCTTGCGAAGTTAGGGCATGTCGTTAGTTTAATATTCTATTATCTAAGACATACTTCAACTAGCTAATATGTCGGCCTTAGGACACCATAATATTTTTTAAAAGAAATAAAAAAAGAAAAGAGTTATTCTTGCACCAAATATCAACGCGCATAACTAAAGCTAACACAGATTTTTAGGGTTCCGTACCAATATGGTAAAAAAGGAACCCTTATGGTGCGACTTCGTCTGTCTGTCTGTCTGTCACACCTGGTTATTTCAGCATCTACTAATGCTATCGACTTCAAATTTGGAACAATTATAAAGAATGTTTGCCCAGCTTTATTGCAAGTGAATGAAGTTAAAAAATATTTTTAGTTTTATTGAAAAAGGGGGGGTTCGAAATTTAAAAGTGGGGTCATTAGGTTAAGTGGCATATCATAATGAAAGGGCTTGATCTGCACATTTCAAAATATTTCTATAATTTCATTTTCTTTTATGTCTTATAGTTTTCGACATATGATGAAAAATGTCTGAAAAAATTCCATTCCCCCCCCCCCTTATCTCCGAAGTTTGCAGAGCGAAAAATCTGAAATAATTAGAGTTGATAGCCATTTACCCATATATTTCACAAAAATATAACAATCTTCCTAACTAGCACAATTTTTTCAAAATAATCAAAATTCCTTCAAAACAAACTTAATTATGCGGTCCGGTTTTTTTAAACTTTTATACGTCCAAGGATGGGTGGGACCTCAGATCATAGAAACAAGGAGATATGTCATCATAGCAAATTAGTACCGGAACAACTGATGCCACTTTTAGTACATTTTTCGACAAATTACGCGCAACATTAAGCGCTCCTTATGAATAAAAAGATCTCCCACCCATTAAACATTCCGCACACCCTCAATCTAACACTGTTAATCGTCACTCAACACTAGCACTAAACTAAAACACTGTATTTATACCATAGATCGTGTACGGTTCGTCGCCAGCGCGTACGTTTTTAATATGAGCAATTTGCTCAAAATCAGGCATCAAGCTCGATAGCGCCTTGGCACATCTCCCTTGTTTCTATGATCTGAGGGTGGGACCCTCGGTGGGCGAGTACGACTCGCACTTGGCCGGTTTTTAATAACTAAAATGAAAGCTGTAGGTACTCTGGTAACAGTATTTTTAATATATCAGAACCTCTTAATTATTCATTGAGTAAGTTCATATAAAGCGAGTTATTTATATTAAGGCAGCAAGGTTTAATTTATTTTTATTCGTACACTTAAAGTCGCCTTTGTCTTTGAACTCTTTAAGCGTATCATAATTTGATTGTGATCCTTTTAGAGCATGTTGCCTTGACGGCCCTTATTTGTAACGTGATGGAGTCAGTACTCCAAAATAATACATAATAAGGACATAGGTACTTAGCCTAGTTTGAAATTATTTTTTCTTGGTTAACTTACAAATTGCTGACAGAATATGGAGGGAATTGGTGAATGGACTCATCGACCGCACATAGCTAGAATAGCTACAACTTTGGGGATCTTGAAACTGCCTTCGTAACTAGTTGTAAAGGTCCGTGTGTTGCATATTTGCAGTTAGGATATGCACGTTTTATGCACCGAAGGCTGCATTAATTAGTTACCCCTTTGCTGAGGTTTGTGTATGCATGAGGGATACCCAATTAATGGATGTCTTACATGGGGCAGCCACTTATTGACCTATTGAATAAGTTATGGTACTGTTTTATAATGCATTTACATTACCTACTTTAGATAAACAATTTTATTTTGAAAATTTGCAGCATATTAGTAAGATTAGACAAGTCAAACGGTACTGAGCGGACTGTGTCTACAAATATTTTGAATCGCGACATAAACAAGGCGACGTCACATAATTATGTAAAATATTTTATACATTATTTATGTTGTACGGTACCTACTTAAAAATAGATGGTCTTCACATGCCTTCCTCAAGAAGGTCGAACTTGAAATTAAATAACGTCCCCCACTCCTAGTAAATCTTATTACCGTTGGGATAGAGGCATCCTTTCAGAATAAACAACGTCTATAAAAGAGGGTTACTTTGTAAAAAGTTTTTTGTTGACGACCAATTTGATCTCGTAATAAAATCAAGTTGGGATATCGCGGAGAATTTTATTGATATGATGGCCTGAGACAGAAAAGTTGAATAAACAAAACTTACGGTTCAGTTACAGCGGAAAATCTTTATAATGATTTTTTTACAAGTATTGTCAAAATGTTGTAATTATACTATCTATTTCTATCTATAGGTAATAAAACAAAACCTCGATTGATTTACAGAAAAAGCACAGCCTAAAAGATTTGTTAATATAGTACATGTATGTACGATACCTAACAATAAGCATTTGTGGTGCATTGAAATAGCTTCCACAAGTGTCGATACTTAAAAATACGTCAGGAGCACTATGGGTAGTCAGCCTATACCACTTTGCTCGGGCACGCCGCAATAGCGGCGGTAAGGCCCGTAATGAGGGAGTGGCTCGGGAGACGGCATGGCGCCCTTAGCTTCCGGCTTACACAGGTGCTTTCTGGACACGGGTGCTTCGGAAAGTACCTGTGCCGTATAGGCCGGGAGCCGACGCCCGGTTGCCACCATTGCGGTGACTGCCCCGACGACACGGCGCAGCACACACTGGAGGAGTGCCCAGCTTGGGCAGTGCAGCGCCGTGACCTCGTCGCGGCGGTCGGTGCTGCGGGTGGCCTCACTCCCGGCCGTGGTTGAGGCCATGGTCGGCAGCGAGAGCGCTTGGAACGCCGTCGCCTCCTTCTGCGAGGAGGTGATGGACGCCAAGGAGGCGGCGGAAAGGGAGAGGGAGGCGGTGTCCTCTCTCCCCATCCGCAGCAGACGCACCGGGCGCCGTAGGGCGGCCAACGATCTCCGGCCACCATAGGGTGCGGCCTGCGGGCGACGGACTTGGGGCGTCCGTCGCCCGAACGGAAACAGGCCCGAGACGGTGGCGCGACGTGTTCCGCGCGCGCCTCTCTAGAGGAATTGCGGCCGTGCATGACGGCCGCATAGGGTGACGGGGCCCGCCTTTCATTTGGCGGGCCAATACCTGCCGGGGGTGCGGACGAATGCGCAAGCGACTCCCGCGCCCCCGGCGTAAGGTAATTGGAGGAACACCGGGGTGGTTTTAGTCAGTAAGAGTCTGACAGACCCCCCCGCCCTCCCCAGGGCGGGGGACATCCATGAGGATTTCCACCCCGAGAAAAAAAAAAAAAATACCACTTTGCTGATTGACTAATATTTTTACCATGACAAACTATTTTTATATCCGGCTCAAAGGACCAAAAAATTTATAGGAATAAGGTTCACGTTTGCTTGTGGCAATTTTGGGTAGTACACTTCAAGTAGGTACGTCTTTGTTTTATGCTGATTTATGTGCGACTGATTTAAATGTCATTATTTCTAATATTAATATGGTAGTACTCACACATGCATACTTACGTACTGTTTGACTCTTTCACACTAACATAATTATTCGAACATAACAGTATACTTCGTGCCGATACGAGAGAAAAAGAAGAAGCATAATAAATTGTCCTTTTGTCTGCTAACATGAAATTACTCTGAAGACTTATCCGTCTGTTAAGCGGAATTAAATCCACAACTAACTTTAATGAGTGATATGTACGATATGCATTCATCTACATGAAGTATCATCACAATAGTAAAAACTAGTTATGCTGAGAATTTGCCAAATGTAACCTGGCTACTATTATTGTAAAGGTCCGTGTGTTGCATATTATATTACTGGTTACTATTATTATTGATCCTGGCAGGGTCGCCATGTAATGTGTCAGGTTCGATGTGCAAATAAAACAAGTGTTTCCGTCGACGAAGTGTATTATAATGTCCCCTACAATTAACCTAACGCTATATTATATAGAGTGGAGGTGCGTCATACAGTACACAAATGGCGTGTATTCTAATGATTACGAGATTATGACAAAGCGTTATCCCTATTGAATCTACATCCAAATTACTCTATGATCTGTTATAGGAATATTTGAAAAAGAGTCAGAATAAACACCCTGACGTACTTATGTTTAAAAAAATATTTGAAAAAGTCTTTAAGACAATATTTCACTTTTGTTTTACAAAAAGAACATAAAACATCATCCAGCTCCAGTATCCACTTCAGTCTATTACATTTAAACAGATCCGAACGTCTCGCCGCGAACAGCTTGTTCCGTAAAACACAGTGTATTCAGCTCACGTAACATTAATTACATGAACAAAAATGAAGGAACCGCTATTTATTTATTTACTCATGTGGGCACGAAAGTACGTTACAAAGCCGACAACGCAATTAATGTATGATACCCATGAAATAATACGAATTAAGTGGTATGCCGTACCACTTACCGCCCGCTATCCGATTTATTTTCATGTTGTATAAGGTAGGTAATGATGATGTTTTGCCAACGCTACTCAAAAATCAGGCATTTTGTGAAACAAGCGGTAGAGATAAACCTTCTTTCATATATTGATCGCCTCAACCCCATCATAGTGTGTGTCTATTTTGACTGTTAGAATATGATACCTGAAAGACTCAATTTACACCGAAATGGCAGCGAAGCGGCAAGCAATTTTAGTGTTAACATTTCGCAGCATTTTAAACTTTATCTATAATAGGTACTATAAGACCTACCATATCGCTTGAGCGGCTTGAAAGGGTCGCGCGGCCGCTCGCGTCTCTGTGAGTAGTCTGGCGACCACTCATTGCTTGCACAGAAATCTGCTGCAAGTTCCCGAGCTCGCTTCGTTCGCTCTTGGGCCTTAGTTAGGTGTGCCTACCCCGGCCTATAGCAAATTGCTAACTGTATTTTCCGCTATTTTCCAAAGTCTGCGCCGGCAGCCAATTTAGCAACCGACGCTGAGAGCCAATTCGGGACACGGCGCCGGCAGAGGAGTCACTTCCAAGGTTATTTCCTACCGCAAAACACGCACACAGTAGTCCAATACACAACTAAGCGGAAAACATATCGTATCGATATTCGCGACTCCAATCCACAAATCCAATTGCCGATTTGGGACTTACTTCCCATACATACTCGACCTTTTTATTCGTACAACACAATATGAATTTCGGAACAAAGGGGCGTGGGTGGCGACCAATGACATCTAACGTAAACTTTTTGGTAAAACCTCTTTGTAATCGAATTTCGGTTGTTGATCTTTATTTTTTATCACGCGTGGCCGTGATTGGGTTTCAACTATATTTTATTACATGTTGACTTGTCTGTTGGATCTACTGGAAACAAAAAGCTTTTTTTTATTCAAACGTTGCTCCACACTAAGATTTCTCTTGTGTCGTGGGTGCGTTTACAAACACAAATTTCGCATACACAAACAGTCCAGACCGGAACAAATATTTACTTCATGCGGGAATCGAACCCGCGACACGTTGCGCATCAGCCGATCGCTCAACCACTACGACAACCATGCCGCCAAAGCTACATTATTATTATATTTATTCATAGAAGTAACAAAGACTCATAACTAAACACACTTATTTTTACACAAAAATTAACCTAATAACGACGGCTATAGGTGACATGCAAGTCACTACACCGTCTAATGTACGGACAGTCTAGCCTGTCCGCTATCATAATCAGTACGCCGTTGAGACTGCCACGAACCCTGTGTACCAGGGATGCGCATCGCTTACGCATTGTTGCATAGAAGCAATCGACGCGCGCTTCGGCAAACATGCCCGAAGCACTGCAGTGTCGCGGCAGCCCCATCAGCGCCCTGAAAGCGTTGTTATATTGGACTCGGAGGGCTTCGTAAGCTCTTTGAGTGTGATTCACCCACAGGCTGCACGTGTAAAATGAGGTACAGTACGCTCTAAAAAGTGTCAACTTTACTGATTTGGAACAACGTGCAAACCTGCGGGCTATCATATTAGCTCTAACTGACAAAGCCCTCCGCTCCCTCTCGATGTCAGCATCGTCTCTAAGGCCGGCAGTAATTAAATGTCCTAGGTATTTAAAAGTGTCCACTTTCACCAAGGGAACACCGTACAGTCGAATGGGTGGTACTGTTGTAGGACATTTAGAACCGGCCTCAAAGACCATATACTGACTTTTGGTCACATTATATTTTAGGCCGTGATCTACAGCATATGATTCACAAATTTGCAACATACTTCTTATGCCACAGACTGATGCGCTCAGCAGCACCATGTCGTCTGCGTAACTAATGTTATTAACACAAACTCCATCAATATGACAGCCGACATGATTGCTGCTGAGAGCAACAATTAGCGCATTCATGTATAGGTTGAATAGTGCAGGAGAGCTCAACCCACCCTGCCTCACCCCGCATTCCAACCCGTAAGGTTCCGAGAGTGTGCCCGCCCATCTGACGCTGTTGATCTGATTTCCATACCAGTACTTAAATAAAATAATAAGTAAATACATTATCTTCTATATCTACCTATAAAATAGAACCGTGATTGACTAACAGACAACACATAGACCACACCGGTGGATCTGGAGGAAATATTCTTTCCTACCTTAAATCTGCACCAAGTAGGATTTTTTTGAAATTCCATTCCTGAAGAGCTGAAAAGTGCTCTTTGTATGAAGAAAATTACCACACGTTTTCGAGTTTCACGCGGACGAAGTCGCGACCATAGCTAGTAATCTTATACATGTCAAAGAGGCGCAAATAAATAATACAAGTTTGATAAAACATAGATGTTTCCTTAAAAAATGCCACACCATACAAACGTAACTTAAATTCACTGCCGTTGATAGAGAACTACGTATCGCTAATGTGAATTTGAGTTCTAATTCAAACCCAGCCACGGATACGTCAAAGCGGAATCCATAGAGGCGAACATTTCATCATTTCATACCGCTAAAATGGAACAAAGGTATTGATTGATCATTATTCTGTAAATTGCATTTTGCTAATAAACACGAGTTTTAATTAGGAAGTGTGTTTATCAGATAGGTATCTCCAATTTCAGAGGGTTTCGTTAGACCTAATAAAGGGGAATAGAGGCGACCTCTGCCGTACCGTGGTATTGGTAAATATCGAGAAAACCGAGAGGGTCGCGATAGCTCAGTTGGTTCAGAGCAATGCCACGGTACGCAGAGGTCGCCTCTTTTCGATTTTTGAAAAATCTCACTATATTTAATAACAGAAGGGGAATAGATTTGTGAAAGAGGTATGTTGGACAAGTATTTATATATTCTGGGGAATGCTATGTAGGATTCCAAACCCATACTCCCATCACGCTATGTTTACGAATTAGGTATACTTGTCTAAATAAACACCAATGATTACTAGGGCTACCATCCGTGGCTTTCCCCGGCTTTGTCCTAGTCTGGAAGGGCAATCCGGAGCAATCCGGAGAGGGATCTGAAAAAGTATCCGGATGAAAACCGGACGTCCGTTACATTGGCAGTTTCGTTCATTTCATATTGTTTTTGACTTATATAGCAATATTTAGCTATCATTTATTTTTTTATATTTTTAAATCCATCCAGGGAAAATTCCAATTTTGACTAAAAATCCGGGGTTTTTTAAATATTTGTCCGATGTCGGCAATTTAGGTGAAGGCAGCTCTAATCATAATCCATAACAATTTCATACTTACCTTACTGCACTTTCAAATACAATACAAATAATTTAATTAGTAACATGCAAAATGAAGGTAAGCTTTTAAAGAGCAGTTTATTCATCAGCCGCTGAAATCAGCGCCACAATGTTTATGTAATTAATTTAATATTTGAAAGCGTTGTCGGTTTAATTTACAGCGGATGGAAGGTACATACAACAGATGATGCAGTACCACTCTATACATAGGTGGGTACAATTAAGTGATGCGACTGCAACTACTGGTAGCTTAATACCGGAAGATTAGATCTCATTATCTGATCTTAATAAATCGGTATTTTGTTTTCGTTTGGTTCCGGGTTTAATCAAAAGATGTCTTCCTATTTTTCTCAGGGTAAACAAGTCCGACTCGCAAGAGTCCGACTCGCACTTGCCCGGTTTTTTAAGACGTAATGTTGCTGAATTCGGAATTCTATTTCGATTTTACTCGATACGGGTCCTAATGAGGCGAGTTTAAGAGATAGTTGAATTTTCTAGATGAAAGAACTCTTAGAATCACTATCATTAAGCGATATAGGTACCTACGTAGCTTCGCAATTACTTTAGAATTGAATTTCTATTACCTACTAGTCTATCAAATTGGTTTACTGATGACAAGTGACTGCTGAGCACCTGAGGTCCAAGGTTCAATCCCTGAGTCGAGCAAGGTTTTATTAAATTTTCGCATTAGGAAATTCTCAGTAGCAACCTGGAGTCTGGATTTGTACCCGGTACCTAATTGGCTATAGGCTCACCCCATTACATGGGACTTAAACATAACTGGCGAAATTTAGGTGTACGTGTAGGTACCTACTAATACACCTTTACCTAGCGCTTCAGGTAGGTAATACAGGCGTGGTGTTATTTCACTGTAATATCTAGTGTAGGTACCTACACTAGATATTACAGTGTGCAAGGAGCATAGTCTGGCAGGCGCATTAGAAATTAATTATCACTTGCTTTAACGGTGAAGGAAAAACATCGTGAGGAAACCGGCATGTCCTAGAACCAAAAATTCGAAGACATGTGACGTCCACCAACCCGCACTGGGCCCGCGTGCTGGACTACGGCCCGCTCCCTCTCACAGAGAGGAGGCCTCTGTCCCAGCAGTGGGAACATTATAGGCCGATTATGCTATGCTTATGCTATGCTTATGCTTTTGCCAATAGTTAGGTACCTATTCGTGCTGACATGATATGCCAGAATATTCGGCCATCATTGCATACGACACAATTATTCTGACTATTCTGGTAACACGATTTCTTCTGAAATACTATATTCGGAGGTTCGACAAAGTTTCTTCCATTGATAATAATTTCAAGTAGACAAGTATATTTTCAAGACCACACGTAACGTTTCAAGTACAGAAGTATAATTTCAAGTACTTACTTACACAAGTATAATTACTTGAAATTTTACTTGTGTACCTACTTGAAATTATTAAAATAAAAATATAATTTAAAGTAGGTACACAAGTATAATAAACTCATCTAGTCCAAGTATAAACGTCAAAAACGGTAATCATGTAAAATCACGATTAGCCTAAA
This sequence comes from Thalpophila matura, assembly GCA_948465475.1. NCBI lineage: Eukaryota > Metazoa > Arthropoda > Insecta > Lepidoptera > Noctuidae > Thalpophila > Thalpophila matura. Next base: position 14,760,055 of record OX419183.1, read on the forward strand.
ATGTGTACCCTTTTAATTTGCCAGTGCGCTTAATGGGAACTGGAAACGTCGCAGAAAAAAAGCAAGAAGACAAACTCTTTCACTTGCTAGGTAATCAGAGAAAACGTGCATAACAAGTACCGCCTTTCATTCCGCCATACCATAGTATGGCGGAATGGATATATACCGTATAGGAAAGTACGGGAATAGCATTCCATAGAATGCTATTCCCGTACTTTCCTATTTAGTTCTTAGAAAATCAATTTGCTAGAACTCCTTCAACAGTGCAAGCACTCCGTTTTGTTTCGGTAAACAACTGCTAGCTAGTAATTGCATGCTGTTTTTTCACAAATTAGTGTGAAATAGTTGGGTTTTAGTAGATTCGCCACAACTGTAGTTTCGTCACAGAAAATCTTTGTATAAAATCGTCACAGGTACATTCATCTTATGTAAAATGGTCACAACTTTTTTTATTTGAGAAATCTTTGAAAAGTACAGTCAACAAGAAAAGGTAGCTCACTATAAAATAGAGAAATATATTTACATCTTTCTAATAACTTAAGGGCGCAATATTTGAAATTCTTTCAAATGCATAATGCAAGCACATCATTTGTGTTTGAAAGACTTGATTCAATAGGTACCTTCTTAGGCAATTCAGTTAAACTGCATTTTTTAACTGAATTATTATTATAAAGCAAATCTACATTCCTAGTACAATAGCATAATTATTGCACTAAAGCACATTCTTCTATTATATTATCTTCTTCATGAATATGTTCTCCTAGTACTTTTGCCATTCTATTCATAATCTCATCATTTATCGAACAATTTTGTTGCAGTCTGTACAAAAAGTAGATGTTTATAGGTATTTATATGTCCTGTGACGAATCTACACGAAACTTTTGTTAAATAAAAATACCTGTGACCATTTCACATGTAATGTATGGAGTTTTAAAAACTGTGTCGATAATACAATGTGGCGAAACTACTAAATCCCAAATATGTAGTTTGAGATTTTAAAAACCATATTATCTTAAAACTTAACTTTTCACACTTGAATTGTTACAAAAACTCTATTTTATTAGCCATTTTGTTAAAAAATATAAATATATACGAACACCTTTTCGAATAGAAGTAACCTATAAATAAAGAATACGCTATTTAATTTACAGTTGAAACTTAGACTAGTTTGTTTTTAAGTGAAAAAGTTAGGGCATAAAGTGTTGGTTAGCTACATCCCAACAAATATTATAAATTCGAAAATAACTCTGTCTGTTTGTTACGTTATCTATACTATATTATAAAGCTGAAGAGTTTGTTTGTTTGAACGCGATAATCTCTGGAACTACCAGTTAGATTCGGAAAATTATTTTTGTATATGATAGCCAGACTGAGAGGAATAGTAAGGCTATTTAACATCACGCTACAATCCTTAGGAGCCGAGCAACAGGGGTGAAACCGCGGGGAGCAGCTAGTCACGGATAAACTGCTGTACCAATTTTGATGAAACTTGAAGACAGCTTGAACTCTGGGAAAGGATACAAAATACGATGCGAGTGAAACCGCGGGCTTCAGCTAGTATCATTATAATAATACGAGTATACCTAGCAGTGATAGCCTAGTGGGTTTAACCATGTGCCTCCCACGACGAATGGTTCGAGTTCGATCCCGAGGCACGCACCGCTGACTTTTCGAAGTCATGTGCGTATTAGACATTAATTATCACTTGCTTTAACGGTGAAGGAAAACATCGTGAGGCAACCGGCATGTCCTAGAACCAAAAAATCGAAAAACATGTGACGTCCACCAACCCGCACTGGGCCCGCGTGGAGGACTACGGCCCACTCCCTCTCACAGAGGAGGCCTGTGTCCCAGTAGTAGAAACATTATAGGCCGATTATGCTATGCTTATGCTGAGTATACCTATCCTTAAACATGAGGTAATTTGCATTAAATGTGACTGACAATGTGGCAAGCATCTGTCTAGACGCCCAAACATGTTATAGGCACAAAGGTATCAAGCATAGATATATGATATTATGGTGCATATATCAACATTATTATACAAACTATAATATGTGTCACGCTTGCGAAGCCTAGAATAATTAGATGAAATGTCATGACACCAAGTAGATGAAATGTCTTTGAAACATTATCCTATTTTAACCCTTATAGTTTCGTCATATCCGTCTATCTGTTAGTACCGTCGAAATCTTCAGTTATTAACCAATTTGTATGTAACTGACTTCTATGAACCGTTAGGTATAAAGGAGTGTAGTAAAATTATGAAACCAAAAATATTTATGGGAGCACTCCATACTGGGAGATGAAAAAATTCTCTAAATGGTGGTGAAAACCGCAAAGATCCATTTAGAAGATGATGGAGAAACAGGCAGACACAAAAAGCGACTTTATTTAATACTATGTATTTGTAGATTTTGAGCAACATCAGCTACTAGCTAGTGATGTGCATTGTGTCGTCGTTTCAACAAGACGTCGGCTTGCCGAACGCATACCCTGAGGGCTTCGCGACGATACTCTAATTAAGTTTCCCTTTTTCAATTTACTTGCATATTTTCTGAATAACAAAACGAGTAAGAGAAATTCCTTTCAAATTAAGTCTAGACTCTAAAGAATATATGACACACTGCACATTGCACAATACTCGTATGTATTGTTATTATTAATTAGGAAGTATGTTAGACCTTAACAAAGTTTATGTTAATGTATAGTTTAGTGTCATTTAAAAATCAAACCTAATTTAACGCAATATTAAGAACAAGCTCACCTACTGCTAAAATAACCTTCCAGAGAAAACACCATTGTGAAACATCACATTCGTTAATCCTAGCTAAATGAATTAACCGACTTAACATTGCGTGTCCCCGAACGCACGACGAACCGAAAGATAACTCTTTATTGCGTAAGTAAACTGCCCATATAAATGTATTGTTAGCAATAAAAATCCTCAAAGGTCCCGTTTTCGGGGTTTTAAAGATCCGAACAGAGCTGTTTTATTAGTTGGAAGCCGAGTTAGCGCCCCAGCCGGCTGTTAAAACACAGATCCTGGAGTACTTGCAGCCATTATTTGAGAAACAACTTGGCCGTGGCTTATTAGGTATACAATGGATTTGAATTTCCTTGGATTGTCGTAAGCAAGGATCGGTCGACAACATTCAAGATGTTTTCAAATGTTTTTCTTTGTCTTGGATTTTTTCGGCTTATTTCCGCGATTCCCTTTGGCTGTAAAAACTCGTCGTACGCTATGAAATGGTAAGCGTCGAGCTTCTTTGCTTAATGGTATAATATAATATATTTTATTAGTTATGTATATTCGTGTCTACAATTATAGTATCCTTTATAATTTCTACAGTTTAGCCGCTTGCCTGCCACAATTAAAGACACAATAAAAAATCAAAAATGTCTCGCGTGGATCTGCGTTCGCGTCGCCGACGGGTTATGTCCAATTGACTACTTTAAAAATAAATATAAACACTCAAAATATTACCTGTAAGTACCAATGTGCTCCCAAGTTTTACAAAAAAGGTGTTGTGCTAATTTTTAAACAGGGACCTACTTAACCCGGTAAAAGTATGATTGCAATCTACAACTATGTTTCACATAGTTATATGGCTTGAAACTGCTAACTAATAGAGACCTGTCACTCACACATGAAACAGTGAGTTCGATTGACAATCAATCAATTAACCCCGTCAACCATATTTCAAAACTGGAGTCTATTTCACTCAAATGCATAGAAAAACTAGAAATAACTGGAATAGAAAAACGTATCAAAACCATAAATTCAATCACTTTGTGCGAGAGAAAAAGCTGCTCGCTTAAAAATAAACGTCGTAAAAGAATCCATGGCACGTGGAATTTATCCGGACGCGAGTGCGGGCATGTTTCCTTTCCTGTCTTTATACATTCCAAGAAAGGAAACTTTTCCTTTTAGCAAGATATTTAAAACTGCTTATATTATACGGATGCTCGTTCCCAATTAGCTAACCTAACTGCCAGTTAATAGAAATTGTTTCATCATCTTGCAAAATTTTAATTTTGTTTTTAACTTTGTTACGTGAAAATGGGAATTGTTAATGGGATTGTCGTTCCAACTTCGTTTAAAATCTTCTTTTGTGTGCAATTTTTGGCAGTTTTTTTTTTATTAATCGTTACACGTATTTCATTGAGGTTTAACTTGCAGAGCTAACATGCGCGCCGCGACAAAATTTGTCGACTGTTTTGTCTCGCTCTTACTCGTGCGAATACGAGACAAATGCACGATAAAAGCGTCAACAACATTTTGTCGCGGCGCGCATGTTAGGCGCTCTGATCAACAACAACTGTGCGGAACTTTTTTTTTATTATTTTAAAAATGAGTAGGTACTCATTTTATTAATTTTCTTTCCAAAGTCCCCTAGTCATTCCAATGATGTCATTGGCGTTACGTACATAACTTATGATATTGAACGTCCGATATATTTTCCAACTTCATGATTTACGAACAATGCTAGCTGTAAACAACACAAATACTTATATCATACCATTTACAGAGGTCGTTATAAATTAACATTAACCAAATTACGGTGTGTTACGGTCTTCGTCTTTTATATTACAGAAACATACCTTTAATTTTGTATGTATTTATCATCATTATTCTTGCACGTATAGGGATCTACGTACCTACTAAGTAGCTATGTATGCCACCTACCTACATCTTTATTTTCAAATGTTGATAGAGGTAGGTAATTGCACTATTCGTAGGTTGTGTAAAGTTGTGTTATAGGTATGTATACCCAGCTGGCTTTGAGAAACATTATATCATTTGAATTTTATCTGTATCTGTAAAAAACTCATGATGGGGGCATGAGTTTTTTTGACGTATAGTATCGTTAACGTAAGCATATTTTGAATTGAAAATACAGCAGTCCTGGAACATTTTGATAAAATTTTATACGATTTGCACATTTAAAAAAATACAGAATTAATTAATTAAGTGTTTAATTTATGTAACGATACTACACGTCAAAAAAACTCATGATCGGGGTACTGTTTGTCAAATTCATGTCAAGTTAGGATACGTACACATCTGTCATCTGGATGAAAGGTACTCTATGTCCTTTCCTGTACCCCTGACAACCTATATTCAATTGTGTCAGTCAATTGTAACAGTTGAAGGGATAAGCAACATTTCATAATGATCAGTTCAGTGGTTTAGGCGTGAAATGATAACAAACAAACTTACTTTCGCATTTATAATATTAGTTAGGATTAACTACCTATAGTGGATATTACCTACTAATCCTGCAAATTAAACCTATTCATGTTTTTCTAAGTGGCCAAATAATCTGTAGCAAATTCCGGAAATTTCAGCATAATACTCGCTGCTCAGTGGAATTCCGCAGAGGTGCTTAGCGGGAACACATAAGTAGGAAACACAAGTACCTACGAGACACAGAAGTAACTTTGTGAACTCAATTAAGTTTATGTATCGTTGAAGGCTCCGCGCGAAGAATGCTAAGCGTGTTCGGTGAGTTCGCGACACGCGTTTTTAACCCGCGCCTAAATCGACACGCTACAGCTGGCTTGAGACTTGTTTCCAAGTTTCTTGTGGAGTGTTTTCTTGTTGGAATTAATTCGGGAATTAAGTATACGTAGGTACTCTTATAAGTATTGGGTACATAACTCTCGTATGATTGATTAAAAAGGCAATACATAAATAATAATTTTGGTTTAAGTATTGTAACTTGCTAGACATTTAATCCGGATCCTATATCTAGTTCAAAAAACTAGAGTTATTACACTAGTTTTTTTTTATTTATTACACAAGTTAAATATTAGCTAAGTATTTAAAGCTATTTATTAACATTATTTCATTATACCCATAACCATAACACATTTTTCGCGGAATGTCACCCATTGCAGAATGCGCATGTCAACTTGTGCTCGCAATGATTTATATCTAAAATGACAAATGGTGCAAGCCATCACCTTTATTAAAAACGATATTTGAATAATATTATGTTAAATGCAATACCATTTTTCATCATTATTACTTTCGAAACAGTTTCTGATTATGTAGAAATTTCTAGAAACCGATACAGCCTTCGTCTTTAGTAGATTTTTTTGTATTTATTGATTTTGAAAGATCATGATCATTTTTAAACAAATATGCATTTGAAGTGTTATTACCCTTTAATATCATGTTAAAAGTAGGTAGTCGATTTCCTTTATGTAGGTAACAAATTAAGTTCCATGCCAACAGCTATATTAAACTTTCCTCATCGTGTGTCTAAAGTGGTTTGTAGAAATAAATCTCCACCAGCAACCGATTAAACTTCCAGAGTAATAAACTACGTAGAACCAATTAAAAATATCGAGAGGAAGAGAGTTGTGTGATCATAAAAGAGCAAAAATATCGACTATTGTTCACAGCAGTGCAGTTTGTCGGGTGTCTTGACTGTCAACTAGGGAACCGATTCCAATTTAACAGTATTGCCTCGGGATTTGTTGCGATTGCACCTACCCGATATATTGACTATACGATCTAGTAATTGGCTATCGACTTCACAAACTCGCCGAAACTCTTTCAAATCCAAATGAAAAATTCTTTTACACAAATGTTTCAGTTGTAAATGTCGTACAATGGTGGTTCATTTACGTTTTCCATTACGTTTTCAAATTAATGGTCAAGACTTTACAAACCAATTTGCAAAAGACTAATTTAATTCCAACGACCATTTGATGCTAATTATTCTTCGTTTTCATTAAGTCATTTACTGGCGTTGCAAGCTAATTGATTGCATACAACATTTTAGTATAATAACACCACACTTAAGAATAGATAGTGTAATTATTAAGTAATTAACGTAATAATCGGACGTAAACACATTTAGTAAGAAAATAAATGAAATCGGGAAATACACAAATCAATGTGTTTGTAATAATAAATTAAGCTCATACGATGAGCTTATTTATTATTACAAACACATTGATTTGTGCGTGTTGTTCAGAAGCCACTTTACCATTCATATAGGTACTTTACCATTAATATAATCAATAATACCCAATTCAACACCGCTGAAGAATTCATTTCCCGTCCAAAAAGAAGAATTTTTCAGAATAAGTACGATAATGAAGGTCTGAATTATTCATACGCCAACACCACCAAGGGAATCAGATACGGTTGCCTCGTAATTACGTATAAGTAAATCGGCGATTAAGCTTAATTATCAGCTGAGATCAGCCCATGTTCCGACACCTTCAGCTCGTTTACACCCCATTGTGGAATACAACCCCTCCCCCTTTCATTATCTAGTTGTACCCTTTATGTGAACCACCCTCAGATCGTAGAAAAAAGGAGATATGTCATCCAGAGCAAATCAGTACGAGAACCACTGTGGCCACTTTTAGAACAGTTTGCAACACAATTACAAGCGCCCAAATTCTGCACACCCTCAATCTAACACTGTTATTCGTCACTCAGCACTAGCACTAAACTAAAACAGTGTATTTATATCATCGATTGCGTTCGGTCCGTCGCCGGCGTGTACGTTTTAATTACGGTCAATGTGACCATACTAAAGCATCAAGCTCAACAGCGCCATGGCACATCTCCCTTGTTTCTATGTTCTGAGGAACCACCCAATCTTTATAACATCGTCTAGTTACCGAGAGACCCAAATATTTTATGTCTCTATTTTACTACTCTCTGCGTCATATTTTATCAATATATCCCAGCAAGAGATTCTCTGAGCTCGTCGCTTGTCATATTAAAGTTTCACACACATTATTTTGCAGTTGCCGACAACTGCGACATCGTTACTAACTGTAACAAAATAACTGGGGTAGTAATAGTCGCTCACTTGGCCGCCGGCAAAATAAAGTTTGTGGAACGGTTGCAGTGTAAAATTTACGGTCGATCCTTCCCTACAGCCTCAAGGAGTGAACCCTCCTGTTTTCTTTGATTTCGTGTTTGGGATTTTCTTCGGTTTGATTTCCTGAAAATTAGTGAGAATTAAAACGATAAACTTCTTACAAAACTTCGAAAGTTACATAAGATCAGCGCACGAGACAACCAATTGAATTTCTTGCCCGCAAACGCTTTTATTTACACTACTAAATTGGATTTTCGCCATATAAACAACAATTTAAAGAAGTTTTATTGTTACTTCCGTACAAACAAGTACAGAGTTAATTGTGTTTTATCCTGTTTGGGACAAATCGGAGTCAGCACATGGACTCCATGTTACTTAGTTAACCCAATTTGTGTTTTATCTGTTTGTTCCAATTCTGGACCACGAAACTAATCAAACTAAACCTCCTGCTGTCATCAATTTCATATCCGAATACGTATGGTACGGTCATAACAATATTTTGCCCTAACAGATAGATTATGTATGTAGGTACGAGGTTCTATAAAATCATATAAGTAGGTACACTACCTTAGGTACCTACTGTTTTTAATAACTCTATTATTATTAAATAAATACTCCTATTTAAAAATCGTTAACTGTCCAATTTGTTTATGGAAAGAGCAAAAAGCTACAAAAATAGTAACAAATTACTACTCTATGTCCCAGCAAGTAGGTAGTGTCGTAAGACCACGATTATAACCTTTCTTTTACTGACTATAATCTTCTTGAAGTTTTTTTATTCTAATAGACAAGTATTTTTAAATACTCTATGTCTTCTTTTATTACTATTACCCATATCATAAAATATAATCCTAATAGACACTATGTATGTTATAGTTACGTAACCCTGATCTATCGGTTAATTATTCATAAAATTATTATATTACAGTAATCATAATTGACCCAAGCCCTTTACGAAAATGTTTTCAACTAGTGTAAGGACTACATGTCATGAAACGTCAGGAAAAACAAAAATCAATAATATACGCGATATAATCCGTTAAAACTTGTTTTATTTTAACCTACATGAGTTAAAAAAATACAAATCAAATTGTGTACTTACATTTTAATTAGGAGGTTTTTTCCACTTTGTGCAGCGTGTATTTAATCTCAGCTTAATTATTTACTGTTAATTTAACTTCGTTAAGTACCTACCGTGCGTGACCCAAATAAATCAGGTTCGTCCTTCCTTTATTCATTACTTTCTTTTTAACCACCGACGCAAAAAGGAGGTGTTATAATTAATATAATATGTATCTTGGCTTTATGCGACTCGCGTGATTCTTTATTCTTTAATGTACACACATATAATGATTATACACAGTTTTGTAATGACATGGTATGTACAAAGGCGAGCTTAACTCAAAATTGAGTTTTCTACCAGCAAACCTTTGAGCGATAGAGAGAGGGTAACACACACAACTATAATGAGGGTAACATTTGTGTACAATTTTATTTAAACTTGTTATAATAGATATGCCAAAATAAATAAATAAATATATTACTATAATAGATAACTATACCTAAATACATACCTACATACATACATACGTACCTACATAAAATACATATCTACAAAAAAAAAAAAAAAAAATACATACTATATCATTCCGAAAGGAAATGCTCCTTAATGCTCCTCTTGAACACGTTCAGAGAAGGGCTGTCGCGTATAGAGTGTGGTAGTGAGTTCCACAGACGCACTGCACTGATAGTAAAAGAACTACTATACCGGCTGGAGCTGTGTCGTGGAATACGAAGGAGAAGTGAAGGAGCAGAACGACAGGGCTTGCCCCGGGGGACGAGGTACTCAAAGCGTTCACGAAGATAGTCAGGAGAATTAGAATTATGCAGAATAGTATAAAGAAGGGATAGTGTATGGGTATCTCGACGACGCCGAATCGGTAGCCACTTCAATCTGGTCCGAAACTCCGAGACATGGTCATATTTACGGAGGCCAAAAATAAAACGTATACATAGGTTTTGCAGTCGTTCCAGTTTATTTATGAGTTCTTCCGTCGCGTCAAGAAAACAGACATCAGCATAGTCAAGAAGTGGAAGAAGAAGAGATTGTGCGAGAGTAACCTTAGTCTGAAAAGGCAAGAATTTTTGGAGACGCTTAAGAGACTGGAACGAGTAGTACACCCTCCTGCTCACTTCAGCGATGTGAGCATCCCAAGAAAGGTTGGAGTCTATGAGAACACCTAGATTTTTCGCGCTTTTAGAGTACACTATGGGCACCGAATCATATACTACCGATGGGAGAGATTGGTGATTCAATAAGTTATACATGTATTTGCCACCAATGATGAGAGCTTGAGATTTAGTTGGATTAACCAATAGCCCAAAAGATTTAGCCCACAGGTTGATTCTTTCAAGGTCACCATTGATGGCATCAACAGTTTCTCCCATTTCTTCAACTTTAAAGTGACGATAGAGCTGCAAGTCGTCTGCATAGAGATGATAGTTCGAAGTCAAGACCTTAGTGATAGCATTTATAAAAACGGAGAAGAGAAGAGGAGAGAGGACGCCACCCTGGGGAACACCCGCAGTCACATCACACCAATCGGAGGAAGCCTCGTCAGTGCGAATAGACTGCGACCGACCCCGAAGATAAGAATTGAACCACTCAATTACTGATGAAGAGACATTAAGAGAGGATAGGATTCCCAGGAGAATGTCAAAGTCAACTGAGTTAAAGGCACTGCTAAAGTCCAACAAAACCAGATTCTTCTATGTGAAAACAATGATTTTTCTTTAAAATAACGTTGCCCCATACTGGGATTTCTCCTGTACCATGGGTGCGTTTACAAACACAAATTTTCACATACACAAACAGCCAGACCAGTATGCAATGCGGGAATCGAACCCGCGACACGTCGCGCAGCAGCCAATCTCTCAGCCACTGCGACATTATAACTATGTAATAATTTGTCATACACGTTTATTTTCATTTAATACTTTTATATTTTATTTATATCTTTCCAGCAACATGCGTCCTGACCGGACCAAATCCGCCCACAGTGCCACACAATGGCTTTTTGTGAACATAACATGCAATTTTCTTCTATTGATATTCTTGACAAAAGAACAAAATAATCCGTAGTAGATTGCATTCAATATTAGCGGATATTTTAATAGCGTTGTGTTTTTTGCCAAACGCTACCGTTAACTTTATAAAAATACTGCAAACGTGAAAAAGTTCTTCTGCAATCTACTTTGGTTTCAAATGAAAACGCAAATTTCTGTAAATGTAAAACAGTTAAATAAAGCACAAGGTAGTTTTAATTTTACATAAAAATTTTGTTCGAAATAGTTACCCGGATTAAAGCGTAAAAACGGAATTTTTTGGCAACCTCTAGTAACATTTGGCAAAAAATCCCTCTTTAGTTTACCAATAAAAAAAGAAAACGCACACGTACTGGAAACTTTTTGTTTGAAATGCGCTCATTCATATTTTGAACTAGACTTTTCTCCGCGACTCCGTCCGCGTGGACTAAAATAAATTGACCGTTTAGAATGACCTCTTTAGTGTAGGGTGGCTAGTACTACAAAGAGGTCATGCTGTAGGTATCTCTGGTTCATCCCTCCAAAATAAGATGAAATGGTTTAGATTTTAAGTTAGACCCCAAGCTACCAAAGTGAATACCACATTAAAATCCGTTCAGTACTCTTCGCGTGATGCGCACACAAACAGAGAAACAGAATAATACTTTTTTGTGCATGGTTATGTCCTAGCACCCTATCCCGACTGTTTTTTCTGGAATATCTTCAATGTATAGACATTGGTATAGACACTGTTATTTTACAATTTTATATATCTAGTAATATATTTTTTTAGAAAAAACAAAAACTCGACAGCGTAGGTAATATTTAAATATTATATTATAAATATTTTTGTTTTTTCTAAAAAAATATATTATGTTAAAATCCTTCAAGCCGTTAAAAGCCGGGTAAAAAATAAATCTCTCTTGGACATTACAACATAAACATTTTCTTGTAACGAAATCAAAAATGCGTAAATCACGGATGTGACTTGTACACATATACGAGAAATGTATTCGAAACTGGCTGTATTCTCGTTTCGCCATTTATGCCTACCCTCAGATCATAGAAGCAAGGGAGATGTGCCAAGGCGCTATTGAGCTTGATGCTTTAGTTTGATCACATTTATCGTGATAAAAAGTACACGCTGGCGACGAACCGAACACGATCGATGAAATAAATCATAAATAGTGTTTTAGTTTAGTGCTAGTATTGAGTGACGATTAAGTGTTAGATTAAGGGTGTGCGGAATTTTTAATGTGTGGGAAATCTTTTTATTCACAAGAAGCGCTTGTAATTGTGTCGAAAAATGTACTAAAAGTGGCAACAGTTGTTCCCGTACTCATTTGCTATGATGGCATATCTCCTTGTTTCTATGATCTGAGTGCCTACCAACGTAACCGAGTGCGAAGCACAAGGCCCCTGTCGCTTCCTCGCTTATTTCACTTAATTAAGAACACGTGTATCTTCGCATATTTTCTTCCCTGTTGTTCATAATTTTGTTAATTTACGTCGTGTTGCGAATAATTTACGTTGTTTCAGCGATGTAACATTTCGATTCATAAATATAACGAGCAATCTGTTTTAATTAATGTTACGCTTCATTGACTCATTGACTCTTTGACAGGTTATTAAAATTAGCATTTCAACGTTTTCATATTTGGTATCAATGATATCGTTCTAATTTAAATTATGAAATAGGTAGTGGACGGAAGAAAAACAAGTATTTCCCTCGGGAAATTAAAAAAAATATGCATTTCTTTTGTTTCATCACGGTTTATGATTGTTAATATAAAAATATTTGAATGAATGATTAATTAACATACTCGTAGTTTGCAGTTTGTAGTAATAAACACTTGTTCAATTCAAATATAGCAATGCAATGTGGAAATACATGTTTAACATGTAAATATTATTGGGCAGATTTATTGTTTCAGGAAAATGGACAATGGCATGATGTGAGCGGGCATAAATAAATTAACATTTCGAAATTTCAAAACTAATCAGTACAAGAGCTAAATTATTGTTTGAGAATTATAATAATACTATTTGAATATTATCCCCGACTCTACCATAAATTGTAAAGAAATATGATTCGAAAGTTTTCAGATTAGTTTTATGAATTAATTTAAAAACTTTTTACAATATTCACTTTCTTATGTTGCCGAATGCTAAATAGGTCTGGCTGGCCGATATTTATAGGTAGTAACTGTAGGTCTAAGTGAGTTTTTTTTTATTAGATAGGTAATACCTATGTTTGCGTTTGACTGCCATCTCGCCTGATGCGGTCTACGATAGAGCACGCTTGCCTAGAAGAAACTTATTCACTCGCGACTTGAAGATATTATTTTCTATATTCTTGATATCATAGATAGGTAGTTAGTATTTTTCTTTAAGTGGGCATTTTCACAACCCGTACCTTTTTTTATCAGAGAACACGCATTGATAATCACACTGGCTCACTGTGAGGTATCGATTTCAAACCATTAAGTCTCATGTTTCCTCACAATATTTTCCTTAATAACCGTTTGTCTGTTCCAAAGCTAGTGACTTTAATCTTTTTACAGGAGGAGTCCTTGTCCAAATGATATATTATGTTGTCAACAGAGATGAATGAGATAGGGACAGATAAACATTAGCGAATGCTCGCTACATTATTTTGATTTCCTTTGAGGTTTCACAGTTTTCTGGATGTAAAACACCTGTATTTGTAATATTTTAATATACGTAGGATTTTTTTCCAACATTTGTTATGTATTTAAATTGGACATTTGGAATTATTAATAAAGTTAATCATTAAGTTAATCATAAAGTTAATAATAAAGTTAATCATTTAATATTTTTTTTAGATAAATCGGTATTTAGAAAAAAACAAGGTCATTCGGAATATTTAGAGAAGTCTTTGTGAACTACATATTAGAGCTTAAAACGTTACTCGAAAAATTTAATTTAATTCGAAATTAATTTCTTCTTTAACAAACAAAATGCGTCACTTTTAACTATTCTCGTATTACCAACTAAAAATCCTTAAAATCAATTTGGATCTCAACTTCATCCGTTTATATTTTAAGCTGTGAACATATACGGCTGTACCACAAAAAGATAAACATCTGTTCAACACACGTTCAACACGAATGCTACCAAAAATAATAGGTACTTGTTTTAGCACTAACTTTTCAAAACAAGTGTGTATTATTTTTGGTAGCATTCGTGTTTAACAGATACATATTTATCTTTTTTGTGGTAAGGCCTATAGTGGTTTGGCCAGCGCGGCGCGGTTTGCGGCCCGGCCAGCAACCTGGTGCTATGGTGAATTATATGCACTGTGCTTTACAAGCGTGCTCTAGTTGCCGCAGATTATACAGGGTAACTTTTTATAAGCCAGTGGCCATTCTATGAAGTGTTAAAGCCTGAATTGTTTCATTGTACAAAAGGGATGGCGCTATTCTCTCTCTGACACGGAAACAATGATGATAAATACAATAAAATAACGGGAGTTAACTGTCATAACTGCAATCCAGGACTATGACACACAGTCATATATTATGTCACACGGCACGGCAGACGCCCATAGAACGCTGGGCTTCAGATTGTGTATGTCGGTACAAATATGAAATTAATTTGGTGTGATCGAGTATTTCAAGAGTATTTAAATTCATTTTTTATTTGTTTTTGTACGTAATTGTTAAATTGAAATCTTCGTATTTGTGACAGTGAGGTTAAGTATGGTGTGAATGATCCAATGAAGTAGGTACAGCCCGACTAATGAGTTCTCAATTCAAAGGTTTTAGTTGCTGTCGACATGATATTCTGTGGAGGCACGCGCCAGCCAGCATGCACCCGTTTTTGTTTTATTGGTTTTTTTCAAAATGTCAACGGCATAATAATTTTATTTCTTATTTATTTAGATTTTTGATTCCAATTCTTAATCTCTAAGTTAAATTAGGCAAAGAACAATTTAAATATATTTTTATTTTTGGTTAAGCTTTAATTACTGTAGGTACCATATCAAGCCCAAAACTACCAACGTCCTTTTATATTTCTCAAGGTCTGTCAAATCTATGTCTACCTATATCTACACACTGTGGTATAGCTATCAATTCATAATTTATAAAATAATTATCTATGAATAAAAATAGAATAAACTTAATTAGATTGTCGTTTTATTGAACGTATTTAGTTCTACGAATACTAATACTTACCTACCTATTGTTGGATGTGATGCGCCTGAGGCGACTAAAAATATGAATAAAAGTACGCATTCGTAGCCGCCTACAGACAACAGCAGCAGGTGACGTGTCGCCGCGACAATACTGGTTTCTATGTATTTCTATGAAATACCTTCCGTAGGTAGCGACACGATAAATAAAAAAAAAATATTTGTACACATTTATAATTGGCATAAACAACAATGTTCTACTATGTAGGTACCTATATCTAGTACTTAAATCACCCTGTACATGCACATGGGCGATCTCACCGCACGCCAACAAATTGCTCGCCTACTGCGATTCATTAGTTCTGTTTTATCTGTCTGCGGTTAAAACGTCTACTCACCTACCACGAAATGTATGTATACCTCCCTACTTAAGACAGAAACAGACGTATACCACGTGTTGTCACGCGACGTCAATTTAGAGTGCTCATTGGTCACATTTCGTCTTGGGAAGCCAAGTGTCGTAATTTGATCAATGAACACGCGTGGGGTGGCGTTAAGTGTTAAGTGTGCTGCGGTCTAAGTGTTGGCTCACACCGGCAACGCAACGAGACGACACGTAGTGCGCACTTTATGGATAGGAATTATTGAATACTAGCTTTCGCCCGCGACTTCGCCTGCTGATGTGTAAGCTATATTACTACTACTTCATCCAAATCCGATCAGTAGTTTTTTCGTGAAAGAGTAACAAACATCCATACATCTATCTATACATCCTCACAAACTTTCACATTTATAAAATTATTAGTAGGATCTAATAGACATTATACTCGCCATATGTCACCTCACCTGATAGAAGCTATTCAAGTATTCGGTTCACGTCAATGATATATAAACCATAGATACGTTACCCGCAATCTAAAATGGCAACAAAAAAGTAAGGTAATTGCCCACGATTCATTTAATCATGCAACAACCAGTTTCGTGGCTGAACGTCATTTCTTGCAAAATTTTGCGAAAATAAGACCCTACTAAACAAGAGGTATACTAAGCAAGGCATTCGTTTTCTATCCCTTTTTTTTACACAAATGCACTGATATGTATTTAAAGATTTGCGCCGTTTATCAGTACCTACAGTGATGTTGGTGTATGACGCGTCTATATATAATATGTCATTGGTTCACTCACGTACGTTTCTAATGTAAGCCAATTCTAAAGCTCATTAATAATGTTCAAGTATGAAGTTGCATTTTATGTAGGTTGCCTACACATTAAAACAGCAACTTTATACTTTAACACCTAATAATCTACTATAAAAATTTATTGTAAGCCTAAGCCAGGCTGAGGAATACTCCTTTAATGTAAATTTGTGAATACCAGTGTACAGGAAATACGCACTAAAGAACGTTCCACGAACGCCCCATGAATCGCTAGAATGAACAGAGTCGTGGTAATCTATTTGTAGCTAGACCACACAGCACGGAATTATTCCTAATGCACTAGGAAAGTACGAACCACCGAGCAAGGAAAACACAAAACAAATACCAGTGAACACACCTGCAATTAATTGCCTTATATTTATATTTTTTTAAGAGTTCCGTACCATAAAAGGAAAAAAAAACCCTACAGGATCACTTTGTTGTCCGTCTGTCTGCCAAGAGCCTATTTCTCAGGAACACGTGGAGTGGAGATATCAAGTTGAAATAAAGTGCCTTGGAGCTGTAAAAAAATCAAGCTTCCAAGTCAACGCAATAAGAAAATTCGGCAATTTATGCCCCATAATGTTGACACTCGCAAATAAATTAAAATATATATTATATATAGATATGGTGTTTAGTGCTATAGATATGGTGTTTACCGTTGGCCTAAAATGGTTAATTTGTAACTACAAATACAAACATACATTTTAGGTCAATTAAAAAGTTCCTGAAACAGGAGTTTTGTCATGAATTTTTTACTGCCCAGTTTTGTTAAGAGAAGTATATTCAAAAGTAATAAAAAAACCGAGCAAGTGTGAGTAGGACTCGCGCCCTGAGGGTTCCATACAAAAATTAAGTTTGTAATCGCAAAAAATATTTTTATGTGATATATAACTATATATCACATAAAAAAAAAATTTTATGTGATATATAGTTATATATCACATAAAAATATTTTTTATGTGATATATAACTATATATCACATAAAAAATATTTTTTGCGATTACAATCGCTCGATCGATTAAACTTAAATTCAATAGAATCGTAAAACGGGATTTACATTTTTATTGAAGGCTCTCCCTACGCTTTCAAGACGTTGAGTTCTCGTTCATATTTGAATACATTTTAATCTGCATGCCTTGGATGCAACATATTTTCAACAAACATGTGATTTTTTCGATATTAGATCGCACTAGCGTGGATTGAATAACTGCATTTCGCACTAGGTTGTGACGAAGCGATCCTTCTTTATCATCATTTTATTACTTTGTACAATCTTTCATCACTGGCCATTTTCATGCTTCTCTAAATTCAATTTAAATTTAGAACGTTGCACAGGTTCAAGCATAATTTTTATGTTTTTCTTGCATTTTTTTCTGTCCTCCAAAGCTGCAGATCGTGGACCGCTGTCTCGTCATATTATAATCATATAATTTATTAATAACTATAATCGAAAATCGTTGGTGAATTTTATTGTAACTTGATTATTACCTATTCTTTATAAAACAGTTTGTACTTTTTAAAACAGTGTAAAAGTGTAAATCAAGTAGGTACCTACGATTGTTACAATATTTTTATGTAGGAAGTAAAAAAAAATACGACCACGTTCACATCATCCATAACATTTGATGTCATTAATTAAAGTCAAATTCTTGCTTAATTTACACCAGAGTAACGTCGTAAAACAAACATCAAACAACAGACCATTCCCTACTTACAAAGTCCCTTTCAGGTTTTAAATGTTGCCAACGTACTGTGAAAAGGGTTTCAATTTGTCTGCGAACAACTGACCACATATTTTTTAAGTCATGGCTTTCGTCACACCAGCCCACAAATTATTTATAATATTTAAGATTTAAAAAATGAGGGAAGTACAAATGTAGTTCTACAGCAAAACAAACAGATATTACGATTCTGATTGAATAAGTACAATGTAGGTAATAAATACACCTCTTTCATTCAAAATAGCCCTAAAATCGTTATTGAAAATATATGAGATTTCAAAAACAACTGACGTGCGCGGGACATTTGAAATCTTTTTAATTAATAACAATAAGATAAGCATAACATGGCTCTAACATGTTTAAAATTCACAAAATATACAGCCCTAAAGTCGTAAAATTATTATTTTATATAGAAAAAGCGACGATAATTAGGGGATGCTTTTGAATGGATAGAAACCCCAAAAGATTTCTGTGGCCCTTACTCCGCCTGCCATAAGCCACATTGACAAATAGCCGCCAAATCAGCCGGAACAATTTGAGCTCATTACAATGGCGAATAAAATATGAGACGATTTAGTAGGGGATTAAACCACGACGGCTCACATAAACGTAACATGCCGTGGTCGGACCATCTCGTATGACCCATAACCTCAGATCATAGAAACAAGGAGATATGCCATCATGGCAAATTAGTACGGAAACAACTGATGTTACTTTTAGTACATTTTTCGACACAATTACGCGCATAATTAAGCGCTCCTTGTGAATAAAAAGATCTCCCACGCATTAAACATTCCGCACACCCTCAATCTAACTAACACTAGCACTAAACTAAAAGTATTTATACCATCGATCGTGTTCGGTTCGTCGCCAACACGTACGTTTTTAATATGAGCAATTTGCTCAAAATCAGGCATCAAGCTGGATAGCGCCTTGGCACATCTCCCTTGTTTCTATGATCTGAGCCTTTGACGCATGTTAGAAACTACGCATTTATACAGTATTAGCTATTACCCGCGTCTTCGTATGCAATGAAAATTGATGAAAAGTAGCCTATGCGCTTTTTCAGGTTCCAGGCTGCCTTTTTGTCAGATTTCATCCAAATCCGTCCAGCCGTTTCAGCGTGAAAGAGTAACAAACACACACAAACTTTCGCATTTATACGTAATATTAGTGTGGTGATAATTAATTAAAATTAATATTTGTTTCGTAATATTTTTTTTAGTATGCATAGACGCTGTACCTATTACCGGTTAAAGGAAACACCCTACGTTAATTGACATACTGTTTATTTAAGTGTTTAATGAGAAGACCCCAGTGCAATAGACGTTTAGGCCGATTATTGTGATAATAAAAAGTATTATGAAAAGTCCTACAATTTGTAGACTTAAATTAGCTCCACATCAACTTCTCTAAGCCTAACATATTTCTAAACCACACATAACTTTAGCCGTAGCTACAAACACTAAAGCTCACCCGTTTCGGAACGTTACGTGTTAAAACGAGGGTCGTCACTCGTATAGGATTTAATTAATCTCATTGTGGATTACGTCATTGTCCCTATATCCAGGTGCACAGTATTCCTGTGATTGAATCCAGGCCCTTTACGGCCTTTACAACTCGTTAATCCCTTGTGACACCTGTTCCGCCTGCGATGGAGAAACAAAATGGAGTGGAACAGGAACACGAAATACTAATATCAATAAATATTAGGTAACTTCTCTCTCTTCGGGAACTTTTGGTGAAAACGTCCAAAGGTGACATTTTTAATACCCCTACCTATCTATACGTAACTGGTTTTTGCTCTTTACTTCGACCATGTGGAATAAAATTTTATTTGCGATTTTCAAGTAAAAACAAATCGCGGTTGTTGGTTTATGAGATTATTAATGATTATGTACTAGAACTATGGTTATGAGATTAGGTACAGCCTGCGCAGACAAAGAATGGGATTGAAAATGGCGGCGCCACTGTTCATCCCTCGCTGTCACACTATCGCTCTCTTTATTCACTGAATAGAGGCAATGCCACTTTTATTCCTAGCCTTTATCTGCGCAAGTAGTTCTACGAGTATTTAAATTGTAGCTCTACAGGAAGTAGCCGTAATTAATGCTCTGTACAGATGAACTTACGTTCACCTTAGTTTTTACCTTATAAGAATAGCAGAATGGTTCAAACAATTAAATTTCGGCATAGGTATATCGGCAAATACTTTTACAGCAAAATAAAAAGTATGTAATTAGGTATCTTCCTTTCAGACTCAATTCAACGAAAACATAATACTTAATAAAATAAAGTGCATACGTTGGATAGCAATACTTTTCAATAATGCTATACCATCTGCTATGCTTAAGGTTTTCTCTACCTAAATTATTATCTATTCACTACACACACCGGGACGGGACCCTAGTACCGTCGGCAATGCACTAAGCTGACTAAGCCCTAGTACTGTACATATTTTATTCAATGGCAATACTTTTATGGTTTCACACAGAAAGGACCGAAGCTCTACAAGGTAATTAGAGATTATGACTAGAGGGTTTGCCTATAGTACTCCAAAGATATTTTAATAATCCTTTTGCCTGATTATAAGAGACATATGAGAATATATTACAACAGTCATTCCCAAAGTGGTCTATATCGACCCCCTGGGGTCGACTCTTGTCAAGGGGTCCATGTCAATGAAAATTACAATTTGTATGACATGTAAATAACTGGCCATCGTCATCATCGTCAGCTTGGCTTATGTCATCAATTATAAATGTAAGAGAAATAATGTCCATTTTGTTTTCCACAAAATTATACACATAATTTCTTGGATAACAATATAAAAGATTATTAGGTATCTACATTTATTAAATTTCTATTTCAACGCAAAAGTTCTCAGTGTAGTTCCCTACTTTCGGAATGCGCGCTCTGAACACGTTTCTACGATCAGCGTTTGACGCCGAGCGTCAACATATTAATCAGTAATTTTATTATTTTTAAACAGACATGAACTTACTCCTACAAACTTCGAGAGAAAACCTTGTTACACATTTAGCAAATAACGTAATTCGTAATATTTAATTAATTATCTTTGTATAGGTACGACACGGTATAACAAAACGAAAATAGCACAATCCGTTTTAATTCTCTTAAAACGCACTGCTAATAGGACTGTGGTATGACGTAGTCGTCATAACTAGTGTACTTTGTACAAAACCACACCTACGTAACACACGCCAAATGAGGGACGAGCGCAAAAACTTGCACAAAAACATTAGTACAGTGACATAATTATACTCAGTTACGGCTTAAATTGTGCTGCGGACTGTACCAGAGCTCCCACATGTGAGACGAGAACAAATTGACGACGAATGCAAATCTGTCATCCCTCAGTTAGATAGGAAAATTTTATTGTAGGGACGCATTTTAAATTTCAATGGATATATTTTTGAGTCGCCCGCACTGATTCAATACGTTCGTGCTTGTCACTCTCCTTTCCTTGAAAAGTGCCTTTAAAAATATTTTATACAAATATCTGTAGCTGCCACTTTTTGGCTATACATATTATACATAAAGCTGTCTTCAGACTACGCTATACTATATAGCATTAAAACATAATATAGCTCATAGCACAACAATATCGCGCACCATACATTGTTATGGACACGTTCACACTGTATATATGCTATACTATATTATGTACATAGTATGTATTGGCTTTGTATGGTGCGCTATACTATATAGCCTATGCTTTATGTACTATATAGTATAACGTAGTCTGAAGACAGCATTAGGCTTTTAAAAGTTTCTGTAATTTATTTTTATTTTATTTGTTCACAAAACTTACAGCTAGTAAAAACATTAGTGAAAGAAGGCCAATTACAAGTTTTCACAGACAATTATGAAAGCAAAACTAATAGACAGTAGACGTAGATAAACAAGAAAAAGTAAAAGTAAAGTCAGGAAGAATTTAGAATAGATAGGCTTCAGTGTTCATCGAAGAAATTATTCTGACCTGATACACAACAACTTGATCAGCATAGGATATTCTTTAATCGCAACCATTGGTACTCTTTCTAGCAATAGCTTAGGTATGCTCGGGCGTCTTACATCACTTTACCATCCACATCTACTCACAAATCAATTACTATCCTCTCCGATTGTTCACTAAGCTAAATTTGAGGAGTACGCTCACCATCAAATGAATATCGATGACTCGCAAAAAGCTCGCAGTATTATTGAATTATTCATCGATTCTCGTTTGCATTCTGATCGCAGGCGTCCTCCATAAGTCGGAACTAATACGTATGACTGGTACCACAAATCCTTGGGACATGTAAACAGATACTATGGAAATGTAGGTACCACAGGATTCCGGAGCGGAGGAGCGGACTACATATTCGACGCAGATAATCTTATTATATGCACTGAGCACTAGTAGATCCTACAGTCCGTGTGCACTCATGTTTTATGGAACACAGAAAGTGCCCGACAGCATCCGAAGGTACCCGAAGATACGAGACTTGTTGTCTAACCTACACTCAAGTTAGAAACTTTTTTAGTTTGTAGAAACAACACGCGTAAAAGCAGCCACAAGTTAGATTAGTTTTTATTTGTAGGCTTCGTAGATACTGAGCAACATCAAGATGAGATAGTACCTACTTCATACGGAATCAGCTTTCCTTACTTTCACAACGAATGATGTTTTGTTATTTATGGATATATATTTATGTACTCTAATATAATTAGTAGGAGTCTTTGTGTATTATCAATATTCAATGTCAAAACATTATGATATTATTACATTATTGAATTGGGTTATGGGCGTTATTATATTCGAGACCTCATCATAAAATGATTTTACAAAATATCAAACATGAATTTGTTAAATCTATTTTTGTATTGTACCTACCATAAAATAGGATGAATATATTTTCGCTAAAAGGGTACGTACATAACATAATACATAACCAACTTTGTGTATTCTGTATTAAAATAACTTTACATAGCAATTTCGCTATCTCTTGTCGCGTTTATAACATGAAATAAATTACTCGCTTCATATTTTCAGCGCTTCAGTGAAAATGTTTGCAGTGAGTAATAGCATGGTAACATGACACTATTAGATGAATTCACGCTCGGCCATTTACAGCCAGCGACACGACCACGATCCGATATCCATCAAAATTATGAGGTCATAGTAAACCGCTGCTACTGCTGGGAAAAGATATTTATAAAAATGTTCTTTTATACCACGTTTCTATTATCTCGCTTTTTTTTCTGTCAGTCAGTCTGTCTGTTCGGTACCAATTTTGCATTTCATTTTTCAAGCACTTGCAGGCGTCGGACTAAGGCGTAGCACTAATTTGGATGACAATGCAATAATATGAACTAAAAATTAAAAAAAATATATATAAAAAACAGATAGGTATAAATTAATTTCTAATGAAATGAAAATCGTGGAACGCATGCAATAGATAATAATAGTAGGTAAGTGCGCCCAACCTTTCATTTCATTAGAATATTTTTTTTTTTATATGTAATTTGATGGACGGCCTAACTGGGTCCAAAAGCGCATTTTGCGATAAAAATATGAACATTTATTTGACAACAATACAATTACGCGGTTTTATGCTTAACGCTCAACGTTACGTTCCTGCCCTATTTTTATGAGCTACTAATTAAAACAACAGGAGCGCTGACCTCACAAATCGCTAGGTGTAAGCTATTACCTAGCTCTCAAGGCCTCTCTAAGCCTCACCCTTCTGTGTAATGAAGGCACAGCGACATGCGAACCCACCAATTAGTCATCACCATAAAAATGTTTGTACAATCCCACTTTCTGGAAACTGTCCAACCTAGAATTTTGGCTGAATTATGATGTAATTGAAAGGAAGTAGAAAGCCTACCCAGGTGAAGATATCAACTTCAGTCATTGTGCTAAATTAATTACCTACCAGAATTGGCCTTCAGAAGAATATACTCTATTATCGGATGTCATCAACATACACCATTCTCTATAAGTAATTCAAAATTCTGTTTTTTGGCAAACTCCATCAATGTCAACTAATAACGAATTTTGCCTGGAAGTGGGCACCATAGTCGAAGGCATAAAGCAAAATGAGTACATACATTATACCTACATAATTGTGTATGTAGTACGTGTGCAAAAAAATTTTGGGAGGCTTGAAAACACGGCAGTAACAAAGGCCAACCCTTTACGTGAGCAGAATCGAATTAACATGAAGTTAATTAAAAACGAAAAAAAACATTCCCTTTTTCAAACAGAAAAACATCCTGAATCTACATTATTATATTCATGTTATACCTGCGGAAGCGTTCAGAACTGAACATGGCGATTACAGACTTCAATTAATGCTCGCAAGTAAAAATTTACAAAATTCGGCTTTTGTAGGTGGATAATTGAGCACAGTAGATGGGAAATACAGATAAAAATAAATATATTTATTAATTAATACACAGCATTTTTTAGCCAGAAAATCAATCTCGACTATCCAGAGTAATAATAATACTTACGTACCTAAGCATTGATTCGGCGACTGTATCATTCTAGATTTTGGTCAAGACAGTCGT
Source organism: Thalpophila matura (assembly GCA_948465475.1). NCBI lineage: Eukaryota > Metazoa > Arthropoda > Insecta > Lepidoptera > Noctuidae > Thalpophila > Thalpophila matura. The sequence goes on from OX419183.1 coordinate 14,784,654, forward strand.
ACAATTTTATTTAATAATAAAAGCTTTGGGGAACTTGGAACTTGGGGAGATCGGGCATCACCCAATAATAAACATTAGGTATATACAAAAATATTAATAAAGGATAGAGAAACGTGGACATAAACTCAACATGGTCATGCAAACAAATAATGTAGGTAAAGTCAAATTAAGACATCATTATTCGTCAAAGTAAACGCTCCTGACGGCCATAAATCCAGACTCCAGGCTGCTACTAAATATGGATAACCCAATAGCACTTTTCCGGACCCGGGAATCGAACCCAGAACCAGCAGTTTACTAGACCAACGAAATAATTCTTCATCTGCTGTCCATCATCTTGACATTATTCCAACCTAATTCCATATTCCCTTTTAGAACACCGAAAAGAAGAAGTTATTTGCACTTCCACTTCTTAAGACGGTCCCGACCTCTATATAACATCCTTCTTAGCCGGAAGCCCAAACAGAGCAGGCAAACATCCTGAACCCAGCTGTTGAACAATAAATTCAAGACGTGTGTAATGGTCTGCGAATTGCAAAAGATAGCGTAAAGTTGGTCGTAAGACACTAAATGTGGCGCAGATGCATTTGCCAAGCCACAATAGTAACTAGTAGTAAGTCAGCTGTTCTTACACTGTGAGGGAAATTAGGGTTTTAATTAGTAGAATTTATTTGTCTGACTATTTGTTAAACGAAGAAATGGAAGAGAAAATAGTTTTTAATAAGGCGCATTTCTTAACTTGATAACTGAGGTAAGGATAGGGAATTTGGATACAGAAAAGGTTATCACTTATCATTTTTAAGCGACTTCAAAAAATGGAGGAGGTTCTCAATTCGTCGGAAGATTTTAACAAAGCACTTTTGGTATAAACCTTGATAAAATTAGAGAACTATTGTCGTATTCTCAAATTCAAACTTTTGATTTTAAATTCTATTTGTACCTATGTACTTTGTATTTGCCAATCTCGTCTTATATTCTTGTTTTTGTGACATGTGACCAATCCGCACGCGTCTGCGTGGAGGACTGCGGCGTAGTCCCTCTTACAGAGAGAAGGCCTGTGTCCATAGGCTGATTATATAATACTAATATAATAAGCTTATGCACCCGTGTTCCAACTACAGATTCTGTTGCAGTGGATAGACGGTAGCTGCACGATCCTTCCGGCTCTGAAATAGACAGTATATTACTGCCTCATTTAAACAATATAACACTGCTATAACAATACAGTCCTAAGTGTATTTTAATTTATTCTATTGAAGACGGCAATTAGGCTAGAAGGAGAGTCGTAACAAATTAGTGCCTGTCTCGGATCTAGTGCCAAAGTAAGGGTTGTCGCGAAACAGTACGACAAGACTAATGATAGTTGTGACACTGATTACTTATGACAAAATTGTCGTCCCTAAAATACATTGTAAGAGTATATTCAGAAAGGGAACTGCTCACTTTGTTCGGAGCTCAGGCTAAAACGTGAAAAAGTTGTTCAGTTATGTGTTTTTACCAAAAAAATATAATTAATTCTGAAAATAATATTTTTCCAACCCTCGTGGCAGGAAATTCTATATAAAAATTATCTAAATAATAAATATTTAAAGCGTTTACATCCCACAAAACAGCGCCATGTTTGGGTTACAGACCGTGTTATTTATGAGTCATAATCACTAATGAGGTTGTAGTCTATAGTAATTATAATTAAATAATCATTATGTTAGTGTACAAAAGTTTCGGGTATTGCCCGTGGACCACCTGTTTCGACCACCTAGGTGGTCCACGGGCAATTTTTCTTGCCCGTAGACCACCTGGGTGAACTGGTACGGTTGGAACTATGAAATGTTTTAGAATAATTTCGTTGTCTCTTTTCATGACAGTATACATACCGACAATATTTTTATAGTTTTGAGTAGTCCTGGGAAAGGAGATTGATAATGATAGTAGTACTACACACAAGTACTCTGACAGCATTGTTACGCGCAGAATGAAAGTTATGAGTAGAATGGTAAAAGTAAAAGTACTTTTACCAATCTACTCATAATTATCATTCTGCGCGTGACTATGCTGTCAGAGTACTTGTGTGTAGTACTACAATCATTATCAATAAGAGAGAGAATAAGAGATACCTAATAACTATACAGGCAGCTAACTTCTTTATAATTATAACCTATTATGTTAAATGTTATAATTATTATTAAGTTATAATTTCGCAGTATTAAAGATGATATTTTTTACCTGTAGTCTGTGTGTAGTTTACTTAAGTTATGTTGTGCATTGTATTTTTTTGTAAATAAATACCAAAATAGTTAATTTAAAAAAAGTATGGAAAAGTTATTTTTTTCGTGATGTCAGTATTGATTCACTCTGTATATTCTTAAAACATAATTTTCTTTGAATTGCTTTTAAATGTTATATTTCCTAAAATTAGATTGTAGGTAATGTGTAAATAATATTGTATTCCTAAATTAAAATTAGATTTATGAAATAACCATCCAATCAAGTTTAATCAAACCACCCATGCAGTAAATACTCCTTACAGACTCTACAAAGAAAAGGAGGGAGGGAAATATAATTCAGTTACAAAATATTGTCCTCAGGCAAGCCATAATTTTCTTGGGCGCTGATGGGGGTATACATCAACAACGCTATTAGGATCCACCCTATGTCATTATAATGGCGAACTATGTTTGCACGACTTCCGCGTGTCCCACTGCATTGAAGTCACTTTCTGCGAGGGTTAAGTATCGTGTTTATTATGATAAATGAAGTCGGTGTCTACTTTACTAATGTGGGTTACATAACTGTGAAAAATTGGAACTATATTTCTCAATTACTCAAGAATAACTGGAAGGATGTAATTGATAAATGTAGGACGATAAGCGTTACTTTTATTCAGGGAAAAAAAACAAGTTTGTTTAACTTTTTTTTGTAAGTTTTGTTCAAGTTTTGGTCAAAATAATAACTAAAATTAACTATACCAACAAAAGGATAGACAAAATTATTAAAAATCAAAACACTCCCACAATGAACGCCAATCTAACGACACCTCATAATGTTGAAATCCATCAAGCCGTTTAGGCTACAGAGCGTTCCAAAGAAACAGATACACAAACATACATACGCACGAAAAACATTACCCTCCTTTTCGGACAGTCGGGTAATATCAAAAATGATCTTGTTGAGCAACACACTTCCAAAGTACCAAAACATAGTCTCATAGACGATAATGATACCTTACAAATAAGCGAACGCACATTAGAACCACATAAGTTCTTACAATGATAAGACCTTCCAAACCCTATAAAAAGGGTGTTCTGTAGTGAATGACAACCATTACAGTGGCTGTCGAACTGTTGCTAATTGCTCACAGTTGGGCGCGATTGAACTCGACTGGAAATGGTCATCTCGCTTAGTTCTACCGCTTCTCTATCGAAACTAAAATTATACCCCACTCGAACTGTTCCTGGGTGATTCTTCGAAAATGTATAAAAAAAAAACAATAAAGTAGTTGCATAACTAACCCCCTTACGATGATTAAACTAAACAGCTCTTAAGTCAAATGTCATCTCTATTCATTGTCATACAAATGACAAGGGTAGTTGTATATTTTATTAGTGGTTTAAGGTTAGAGGCGTCAATAAGTAAGGGGGTAAGTAATTAAATGGGTTGTTCAAAATTATATCCAAAAGATAATCACGAAGAAAAAAAATATCCGTTCCGTTATATGCAATATTTTTTGCCTACCATATCTTACTAAGGCCGCCGCGCGTCGGGGGCTAACTCCAGGAAATCCATAATTTTTTTTTTAGGGTTGCGTACCAAAATGGTAAAAAAGGAACCCTTATGGTGCGACTTCGTCTGTCTGTCTGTCTGTCTGTCACACCTGCTTATTTTAGCAACTACTTATGCTATCGACTTGAAATTTAGAACAGTTATAAAGAATGCTTGTTCAACTTTATTGCAAATGAAAAAAGTCCAAAAATATTTTTATTTTCAATGCAAAAGGGGCCGGAGTGGGGGTCCAAAATTTTAAAGTGGGGATACTAGGTCAAGTGACATATCATATGAAAGGGTTTGATCTGCACATTTCAAAATATATTTTCATTTTATTTTATGTCTCGCAGTTTTCGACATATGGTGAAAAATGACCAAAAAAATACCATTCCCCCCCCTTATCTCCGAAGTTTGCGGGGCGAAAAATCTGAAATAATTAGGGTTGATAGGAATTGACCCAAATATTGGACCAAAAATAAAACGATGTTCCTAACTAGTACAGTTTTTTCAAAATCATCAATATTCCTTCACAAACAAACTTAGTTATGCGGTCCGGATTTTTTCACTTTATACGTCCAAATATGATACGGAACCCTCGGTGCGTGAGTACGACTCGCACTTGGCCGGTTTTTTCTTGTTTTATTGCTTGTGTGCAGTGTTTTGTTACGGACCTGTGCATTCAAACTACATGTTTGGGTTTACAGGGGCCCTAGACAAGTTGCGTTTCTGTAAACCCAAACATGTAGTTGTAGTACCTGCGGAAAAGTCACGTGACTCACAAATGTCAATTCCATACATTTTGTCCGTAGCGTTTGGCGTGAACGCTAACAGAAAAGCAAATTGTCTAGGGCCTCAGGTCCGTAACTGATTGAATGACTAACAGACAGTGCACAGCTTAAACCACTGAAGATAAGAACCTGAAATGTAAATAATACAGTGTAGAGGTTAACAAAGAAGGGATCTTTTGCAACTTTACTTTAAATTTCTTAAAGAATCACCCTCCTACAATTCTGAAGTTTGCGTCGTACTACGAGCCCGTTAATGCGTACAATGCCCTGTTTTTAAACTAATCTCGGAGCTATATTTAGCAAGTCAATATCGTTTATAATTTACTGCTTGACTCTTAGACTATTTGTAGAGGAAAGTGTAAAGCGTTTAATTCGCAACGTACAGCTCATAATAAACTATATTAATGTGTGCAATTTGTACTAGAATAATGTCTAATTTTGGTCTAGGAATGTAAAAGGTTTTTAGTTACAGGTACCTATGACTTTATATTTTATACGTGGGTTAATCTCCTTAGCGTATTTTAGCGAAATATTTAATAGAAATATAAAAAAAAAGTCTCATAAATGTTTAATGTACTAATTCAGTGTTTTTCAACCTGGGGGTTAAAAACTTTTTTTTAAACCTTGTAGTTTTTTTTTTTCTTTTTACCGAGGCTTTTGCGACCCCCCAGGGGGTCGCGAACCCCCTGGGGGGTCGCGCAGGGTCGCGAAGCCTCGGTAAAAAGAAAAAAACTAAATGGTTCAAACAATTTTTTTTTATTAGATATGAAAATACTCTTAAAAGGACATTAGTAGGTGCAGATCAGCAAAAAGAAAAAGAATAGAGGTAAGTCACATTCACACCAATGTGAATAAGGCTTATTTTTCTCCCATCGTGGATCCGTTTTTGCTAGGTACACATAGAATTTTAAAAAAATCTAAATTTAGGCGATTTCTCTGTTTGCTTTTTATTTTAGTCATCGACGAAAACGTCAACTCAAACAAGTAGGAGGTTGCAAATGGAATCAAACACTTCAAAGCTTCTGTGGCTAATTAACGTAATGTTGTACGGATTTGATATTTGTAACATAATAAAGTATAAGCTAGATGTCTGTAGCTTGTATTTTATTATGCGGCGGATAGGGGGTCGCGAAATATTTTTACCTACCAAGGGGGTCGTGCCATGAAAAAGGTTGAAAATCACTGCACTAATTAAACAAGTACTTCTAAACTTTTTATATTTCTATTAAAATTTACTCATATGATAGTATTATGCGTAAAGATCGTAAAACAAAATCTCCATACCACGATATTAGGTATTTTTTTAGATGAGTTTCTAGGAAAAAGTGGTCCAATTACATAATAAATTGCCAAACTGTCCCATGAACTAATGTCCAAAACAGACACCAATGTAATGGATTGCTCAATGAATAATTACACAAAGCTACAATCGCTACCCTGCGTCTACCTACACGAGAACTGCCCACATGTGACGAATTACGTCCTTAGCTGCATTACTGGCATCATTGATCAACCTCTACGGTACAAACGGAGCAATGGACGTAATTCGCTTGACGTAGGCTCGCGTAATCACAACATTTCCGACAGTCATGGGCGACGTGCCAGGCCGTGGGATCCTCGGCACTGTCTCCAGGGTATTTTAACTTCAAAATTTCGATTAGGACGCTCATTTTCACGTTTACCGACCATTTACCTTATATAAATGAACGAACTAAAATTACCGTAGTATAATTTAACGGCATAGCCAAATATTCCAGTGAAATAAAAATTGTATATTCCCTAGCGAATATAAAATATATCTACCTATATAATGTAAAATTATTAAAACCGAGAGATTGTTAAACAAAATAAAGCTCCCTGAACACCGGTTTACTTCAACGGGTGGGTAGTTATGTGTTCGTTACGCTTTACAGTTATTTTTGGTGGTTTGACATTTTTATACCCTCTGGTGTCTTTGATGTTGTGTATTGTTCCCATTTCGAGCGTGAACAAACCAAAGTCAAGGCTGTGAAACAGAATACACAAACAATCTCGAATCTTAGCGACTTTTATGTTACGATAATAACTTTTTTGAGGGTGAAAGCCTTATCTTTTACTTATTATGAGATGAGACATATAATTGTTGCAGAACACAATTCAAAATACAATGAGGAAAATGTTTAAGAAATCGTCAAAGTCAAAGTCAAACATTTATTTCAATTACAGCATTTACAGACACTATTTAATTGTCAAGCAATAGTTGTTAGTCTGTTTGTTCGTTAGTTGAAGCTATATTCCAAAACGTAGATTCCTATGGAGAAGAACGGACAAGAAATTCCATGTCCAATCGTAAATTTTATGCCGATGTTTGCAAAGTTTGCATTCATGTAGGTATGTACTAGGTATACAAGATTTAACAATTTTATCGATACCTAGGTACATATAAAAAGGAAAGTCCTAACTTACTAACTAGAAATAAGGCCGGATTTTTTCGAAATTCCCACGGAATACTAAAGTCCGCGCGGTGGGATTCGCGGCAAAAGTAAGTCATTCATAATTTAGTTTTACTTTAGCTTCTATTTTTATTACAATAAAATATAGGCATTAATTTATCATAAAATATTTAAAAATGTGTATTTCAATTCCAAACCATGGCAGTGTGTACAATGCGGTGACCAAACTGGTTCATTATTCAGGAATCGTAATCACTCACTGATTGGCTTTTGGTGACAATTGGTTCATCTACGCTTTGCATACGCGTGACCAGGTTCCATCGTGAAATGAATCCGATTTTCAATAAAAACAACATATAAAATTTACTGCAGTAAAATTCGGTGCAAAATTCATTTTATAAATTCAGCGACGATGTTTTAGCGTGGTTTTAAATTTATCATAAAGCATACTATGACAAACTTAATAAATAGCTAAATCTTATTCCACCGAAACCAGTGTAACCTAAGAAGTTGTTTTACTAAAATAACTGTTTTCTCTATTTTCAGGTAAGACCAGTGGATTTAAGACCTAGGCACCGGCCAGACAATTTATACGTAAGTCGTACAATCACTTACGGGTGTGACGCACACTGAATCCATTTGATACGAAATGCAGAATATAACGCAACGTCGGCAGAACCCTTTGAACTTCGTGCACGGGTAATGGACCATTAGGACGAGCGCTCACGCGACGTATACCACGACTCCCGCAGTCCCCCATACGTCAATAGACTTAAAATATCCATTTCTGCTGGCAGTGGTGGAAATGGGACACGCAATCAATTCTTTTCAGTCATAGTCAGTGGCGTGCCTAGAGGGCAAGTCCGACGCATTTTTTTCGGTTTAGAGAGTATTTGTGTTCATTTTTAGGGTTCCGTACCAAAATGGTAAAAAAGGAACCCTTATGGTGCGACTTCGTCTGTCTGTCTGTCTGTCACACCTGCTTTCAGCAACTACTAATGCTATCGACTTGAAATTTGGAACAGTTATATAGAATGCTTGTTCAACTTTATTACAAATGAAAAAAGTTTAAAAATAATTTTATCTTCATTGCAAAAGGGGCCGGAGTGGGAGTCCGAAATTTTAAAGTGGGGATACTAGGTCAAGTGACACATCATATGAAAGGGCTTGATCTGCACATTTCAAAATTTTTTTTTATTTTATTTTATGTCTCACAGTTTTTGACGTATAATGAAAAATGACCAAAAAATACCATTCCCCCCTCCTTATCTCCGAAGTTTACGAGGCGAAATATCTGAAATAATTACAGTTGATAGGAATTGACCCAAATATGGCACCAAAAATAAAACGATGTTCCTAACTAGTACAGTTTTTTCAAAATCATCAAAATTCCTTCACAAACAAACTTAGTTATGCGGTCCGGTTTTTTCACTTTATACGTCCAAAAATGATATGGAACCCTCGGTGCGCGAGTACGACTCGCACTTGGCCGGTTTTTCATGAATGTAAGTGATTTTTAATGTATCATGTATTGCTTTAGTACATTAACTCGCTTAAATTCATAAAAAAATAACATTAATACCCTCTAAAACGAAAATAGGTAGAAATCAGCGTCAATATGAAGTTGTGAAGGTATAAAATTCAAACTTTTTAATTTGAATTTTATTTAACTTTTAATAAGGGTGTCTTTCTACCAGGGATGTATGAGATAGCTAAGCGCTGAGCTACGGCAAGACTAAGCTAAGCTACGAAACTACGTGTCTATTTTCACCAAAGCTAAGAACTGTATAGCGTAGCGGCACAGATAATATAATACTATACGTACAGATGCCTCATCTCATACAAAGAAATGTGACCGATTTAGCGCGGGCTATCTTCGGGCTATACATTTTCCGTGCTTAAAGCATTTTTCAAAATTTGAACAAATATTTTTCATGATGTATTTTTTCATGTTCTCAAGTTTACACAAACTTCAATAACAAATCGATACATATAACGCCATCTATTATGAGTTATTTCAACAAATGTTACTTTGTTCCTGATGAGACCCCGTGGTAGCGGTAAGATATGCTAGGCATAATACGTATTGCGCGAGTTAGCTGTGCGAGGAAGATGTGCGATGCGAGCTAGCGATGCATTACGGTAGGGAATAGCGGGGCGTACCTACTGCAAGATATAAACGAATTCTCTAGTTTCACGATGCTGTGTCTACACTCGCTGACATATCCGCTCATAACTACAAGATAGAGCGGCTCGTTGTTTTGGTACATGCTCTAGTCTATACTCACTTAAAGTTATCCGCTCAATTTGCAAAATTACACAAGCTACTACATTTTGAAGAAAATTTTGTGGTAATAAGTTAAATAATTCAGTTAACTCTGTAGCAGACTTAAAAAAACAACCAGATATCACAATAGAACACAAAATTCTTATTAAAACATACAATGGGCGGCCTTATAGCTGCGTTTTGTTTCAGGCTACCATAATATAGTATACCTATGCTTTGCTAACCTACAAAATGGAAACGTAATTTATCATAACAAAATGTGAAAAGAAAGTGTGACAGTCACGCGCCATGGGTATATTTACACGAACCATTTCAAGCATATTTTCCTGTTCCCGTAACGTTTCTAATAGAACTCTGATTGAACTGATTCCACTTTCATTGTGAAAATCGCCAAACAGTGGAATGTGCTGCCCGAGTGGGTATTCCCCGACAGTTACAATCTGGGTGTCTTCAAGTCACAAGTGAATCGGTTTCTTCTAGGCAAGCGTGCTCCATCATAGACCACATCTTCGCTTAACATCAGGCGAGATGGCGGTTAAACGCAAGCCTATTATTTTCAAATAAAAAAAAATAAGTATTATGTTCAAAATATAATAGCATCAACATAATATTTTCATGATATTATAACGCACAGAAACCTGCATAGTGAACTCGCATGAATACTATAATCCTCTCAACGACGCTGATCACTCCGATATTACACCACAGACATTATTGACTACAGGACGCGAGTCGATCTACAAATGTATGAAGTTCAGCCGGCCTAGCATGACCACGATAGAAACGGATTTTGTCTACAGAAGAATAGACAAAGTGACAGATTGTAGAAACATTTCTACGTTGTATGCATGAAACGGTAGAAATGTTTCTACAATTTGTCACTTTGTCTATTCTTCTGTAGACATTCTCTATCGTGGTCATGCTAGGCCGGCTGATCGACAAACTTTAAAGAGATGAGAGAAGGTAGTAAACCTATTGCTGATCTTATTCCACCTATATTGCTGTCAATGTCTAACACTAAGTCAAACTGACAAGACTATTCAATTCAATTCTTTATTTACGTAATACGGGTCTTCTATATCGCTGACAGTCTGACCATATTTAGGGTTGCCAGGAGTCCGGCATTAGCTGGATATATTTGGCTTTTTACGGTCGTGTCCAGCCTGTTCGGCTTTTGGCAGAAGCACGAGCGCCTACATTAGTGATACATAGTGAGTCTACATACCTATGATAGGAGTGGTCATGGTGATTGTTGTTAGTTAGAACTGGTGAATTTTGTAGGTACCAAAACTTTGTATTTAAATGTGCTTGAAAAATATATTATCGCTTTTAAAAATATATATTTGGCTATAAAAAAAGATGTCCGGCTTTTGTATTTTAAACCCCAACCACAGTTCGTGGCGAGACAAGTAAAGTAGAGAACGACCGTATTCCTTATCCCGTGGTTACTATATCTACGTATTAAATTAAATAAATCCTCTTCATTATCAAATATCGGAGTATCTATTATGCAAATTGATTGCCAGGTACAGTAACAAATCTGTACTGAAACAAATTCCCCTTTCAGCGCGCGGCCCACTAATGGGGCTACTCTACGCCGCACTAGGGAACCGATACACAAATGTGCGTAATTAATTTTGCCGTCGACGTCAATTTATGTGCCCGCTGCTTTATATTAAATACTGCTTTAATGCAATTGATGTAAAGCTATAATGTTGTGCACGCTTCGGTCGTAACTTTGTGTATAAAACACTGAAATTTTATCTGAAGGGGGTATTTTAAACGAGTACTTTTCGTGGTTAACTTTTTACAGTAAGACTAGCACAACCTAAAGTAACATGGAGTTCTTCAAAGGAATCTACGTTTTGGAACGGGCAACTAGCTTCAACTAACGCACAAACAAACTGACAACTATTTCTTGACAATACGGTACCGGACTATTTTATTTTTATTGTGAATCTGTAAACTATTTGAAAAAAGATAATTAACACCAAAAAAACCGATGAAACATCTACAAAATTGGCAAAGTTATAAGCGTTTTAAAATGATTTGCTAGACACGGACGGCACTATCATGCAGTGACGTAACACCACCTACGTCCGCTTCGCGCGACACTGACGGAGCGATACTCCCTCCAAAAACTTTAAAAGCGTGTATGTTTTCCATTTTGTGATAAATTATTTTTATTTTTTTTACTTTTTTGTTGTTCCTATTCCTTCTTTGGAATAAAATAATTTATTTGTACTTTTTTAATAAAAGTCCACTACCGTATTCAAAAGTGCCTGGAAATGGTCTAATCAAAATAAATGTTTTCAATTTGAATGAGCTTACGAAACTACCACCTAAGATTGCTTAACTCACCCATACCAGACTATCCTTACTAATACGCGTATCATAAATGCGAAAGTTTGTTTGTTTGTTGGCGATCAGTTCGCCATGATTTTTTGCAAAGGGATAGTTTATGGGCCGGAGGGTGACATAAGCTACTTTTTTTCCCGGTAGTACACTCTCGTGGAATAATTCAGACTTCTACGCGGGCGAAGTTGTGGGCAAAACCTAGTAAAATATAAGCCTTTTACCCAGAATTCATTCAATGACTCTAGTTTACAAGTCCATGTTTGCTGCACTTTTAAAACCCATTAAAAGTATGCCACTGTTTTTCTTCCTACTCATTTTTACCACTTCCATTCTCTCATTCTCTCAGGTCACATTCCCATTGACAGTCTGCCATTATGATAAAGAAATGTACATTGAAAACTAAAGTGCATCCAACCTTGAGCCATTATGTAAAGAGCCACAAATTCCAGACAAGCGACAGAACGTTAAGAAAATATAACACATGTTTGACAGATAAATATTAAAGAGCTACTCAGAAAAATGCCGCGTTTAACGTGAAAATAAAGTCCCCGCGAGGTTCCTTTAAACATATGAACGTGCTCCGAAATGAAAACAGACGATGAGAAAGCTTTCACAGTTAAATTATGAAAGTTTAACAAAAAGGTCTGTCTTCATACGAGCCAGGCTTTATGTTGTTCAGTCGCGTGCTTAATAACTTTCTGTGTTTTACTTAGCATAATCGGCCTATAATGTTCCCACTGCTGGGACACAGGCCTCCTCTCTGTGAGAGGGAGTGGGCCGTAGTCCACCACGCGGGCCCAGTGCGGGTTGGTGGACGTCACATGTCTTCAATTTTTTGGTTCTAGGACATGTCGGTTTCCTCACGATGTTTTCCTTCACCGTTAAAGCAAGTGATAATTAATTTCTAATACGCACATGACTTCGAAAAGTCAGCGGTGCGTGCCTCGGGATCGAACTCGAACGTGTGTTTTACTTACTCGTGTTTTACTTACTGTCTGTCAAAGATTGAAGATTTAGTTCTGAGTTGTTGGCAGTGTATATTCTGTTTGGTTTTGACTTTGACATTGTATATAATGTAAATACATTGTAAATGACTTAATTTGAAAACTCATTTAGGTTCAGTGAGATTCATTCGAAGTTTAACTGTTATCTATTAGGTACATACTATCTATACTACTTAATATAATAAAGCTGAAGAGTTTGTTTGTTTGAACGCGCTAATCTCTGGAACTACCAGTCGGATTCGAAAAAATATTTTTGTATATGTTCAATGTTCATTACAAAATATTTTATACTTTTTAGTCCGTTTTAAAAACGTGGTTTTATTTTTTACAAATAAATTATATCATTTTGACGCAAATAAATGTATTTTCTTTCTTTTTTTTTCTTTCAATGTGATTGATTTTCTCCCGTTCCTCTAGGTTCCTCCCCGTTCCTCCACGCTCCTCCCCGTCCCGCCCCAAACACTAAACATAAAGCCCCATTAGTTTCCAACTATACTCCACGTTGATAATTGTTTACTAAAGTTTTGTTTTCACTGACTTCGCTAACGGCACTTGAATAAGTTGCAAAAGGGTAGATTAGGAATGTGAGACGCATTACTAATTTTCAGTCATTATGACATGAAATGTGCTGAAAACTAAATGTACCTACTTTTAGATAAGCTTTTTGAATTATGATCTAATTTATTTTTTACCGTCTTAATCCTGTCATTCTTACACAGGGTAGGTAAATAACGCCTTTTAGACGCCTGGAACTTAATGAAGGTATCAACAGTCCGAGGGGGGAGTCAAAGGGGAAATGACCCCCAAATAATTAAAAAAAAGCGTGAAATTCATGGTACCTATAGCACGTCGGCACTAATGTATGACCCCCTTCCCCCAAAGTCTGGCTGAGACCGCGCCTGGGTATCAATGTGGTACTCGAACGAAACCATGATTTCGTATACTTAGTTAAACATTGACTTTTACTCTGGAGAGAATGGAAGCCCATATCTAATTAAATACCTAATGGCTATAAAGGGGACCTTTCCGCTTTGATAAAATCATTTCTATGAATTCCTGTTAATCTAAAGCGAGCATTAGAGATAAGGAACTTTAAAAATGCTACATCAAAGCGAACGCCCTGAGAGCGGCTCGAAGTCGTGTCACGTGTCCTCTGTCGACTTCCGACTTTCTTATCGAGTCGGAAGGTATAATCCCTTGAGGAAGAAGAGGAATTTAACTGTCAACAGCTTCACCCTGTGACCGTCGGTAGTTATAGAACTTAGAAGTATTCGCTAAAGGAAGTAAATAAAACTTTATTGGAAAAACTTGATGTCTTTATACAGGGTGGCAGGTTAGACAGTGAAAATATTTTAAGGGGTCATTGTACCCATCATTATGAACAACTTTTACTATCGGACCAACCCTGAAATCGCGAAAAAAAATCAGCTGTTCCATACATTTATGTTCACAAAACTCAACAAAATGTTTGGAACAGCTGTTTTTTTTTTCGCGATTTCAGGGTTGGTTCCATAGTAAAAGTTGTTCATAATGATGAGTACAATGACCCCTTAAAATATTTCCACTCTTTAACCTGCCACCCTGTATAAGTTGATAACATACAGTGTCTTAGAACTAGTAATTATTTTTATTAAGAAATCCTACATTATTTTTTATCCATGTAAATGGGATTCCAACAAACTTATGCTGGCACCTAATACGGACAGTAATTCCCAATATACACATGTGACAAATGAAACTAAACAAAATATTTTTTACTACGTTTTTATTAGGTCGCTTTCGTGTCTGTCTGTCTGTCTGTCTGTTCGGTACAAATTTTGCAATTCATTTTTCAAGGACTTCCTGTCATCGGATTAAGCTGAAATTAGGTATACCTATGTAATTTGGATGACAATGCAATAATACGGAATGAAGGACGGAACGAACGAAGGAAGGAATGAAAAACGTGGAGCGCATGCAATAGATAATAGTAAGATGCGCCCCACGTATTTAATTTTATCAGAAATTATTTTATACTTTTTAGTCCGTTTTAAAAACAAGCTTTTAAAAAAAAATATTTTTTTTACTTAAGTATCTGTACGAAAGTACAAATTCAAAATGTAGGTAAATGTTAAGATAATATGTTAAATTCGTAGGCTAAAAGTTGATGATAATTCCAGCATTTCATGACGTTAATTCGCACCACAGCGCAGCTGGAATCTCATGAGTCAAAATTATGTCGAGCAGAGGGGTTAAACGAATAACTTTACCTAATTTAAAACCCATCAAACGATGTCATATTTCGTATCTTCACCACATTTATTGGAAACAACATTAAATAATAGAATTGAACTACATTACAATTTCACCCAGTAATATCCGCCTTGAGTACAGACAGACAATATTACACCGCAGTCGAAATCCGAGTTCCTTCCCCGCTGAATCGAAAAGATCTAAATTGTCATGACGTCTCTCTTACAAACTTAAGACATAAAGCGAACACAGAATTTAATAACGAAACTTCTATTTCTAGATAATGCGACTTAAAAGGTGTCTCGGTACATTTCCAGCTTCAAAATTAGGATTTTTAGGGTTCCGTAGTAAAACTAGGAACCCTTATAGATTCGTCATGTCTGTCTGTCTGTCCGTCCGTATGTCACAGCCATTTTTTTCCGAAACTATAAGGCCTATACCTACTGTTAAAACTTGGTAAGGAGATGTATTCTGTGAACCGCAT